>JACSVZ010000004.1:31433060-32683060 GCA_014706295.1 Lycocorax pyrrhopterus obiensis | reverse complement strand
ATATTTGTTTTATTTTTAGGTAGAATCAGGAAGCTTTTTGAAATGTCTCTGTTTCTCATGTAAGAATTGCTTTAGCGTATTTTTATTTGGGTAGCAGAAATACACTAAAGTTGTCAAATGTTCTGTTTAGGGTCTTTCACTGAACAAAAAGCACATGGGCATTACTGAAAAGGTTGAAATTTGGGTATGTCTTCAGGCTTGAAGCTTGAAGCACTCGGTAGCCTCATGGCAAAGGAGGTCCAGACCTTGTAGCGAGGCCTGTTTTTCCTCCTGCATATAATATGGATGAAAGATGAGAGAGACCATGTGGAAATTTGGGCTGAGATACGTGTTCTGATTTGTGGTAATACCTCCGATTGCTCCTGAAGAAAATCAGGACGTGCCAACAAATGAATTTGCTGGTGCTGGGAAGGGAGCAGGGACAAGTGGCAGCAATGCTTGAAGCGGGGAGGCCTGGCTTTGCTGCAGGCGGTGCTTTTGGAGGCACCTGTCCCAGTGTGGAGGCAGTGACTTTCAGCAGGAAGTCTGACAGCTGCAAGAAGCTGTTCCTTACCCTTCAGCTGTGGCTACCTTGGTTTACTCAAGACACAAACACAGCAAATGATAAAATACCATGATTGAAGTCCTGGGTTCAGACCTGGCAAAATCTGCAGTGTAACTGTGATCTTAAATGCACATTTAAGTATTTCTGTATATCAGATTTTGAAAGGAGGGAAGTAGGAAAATACCACCATTTGGGTTTAGGTTGTTGCTATTTGAATCATACTATTTTTGTACAATTATCTGCACTGCCACAAAACCTGCAGAAATTATCCTTGTTGGTTGCTTTTGTGTCATTGCCATGTGAAGTTGTAGAAAGATCAGACAACATCTAACCAGTCTGATACTTTTCATTGTGTTTCCACTGATACCTTAAACTATATGGGCAGACCTAGAGGTTGATTGCCACCCTTCCCCCAGCTGCTTGAATTTACAGGAAGGAAAGTATACATAAGGGTGTCTGATTCTGAAACTTACGTTGCTGTAGTCCTGGGGGTTTGTGGTTTCTCTCTGTCCATGGTAACAGCATTGTATCACTTGGAAAACAGTTTATCCGTGGGTAAACCTCCCTGCTGAAGCCTGTTTGCCTGTGGGCTTGTGTGGTATGTCCTTCCACCACTGAAATTCCAGCTCCTTCTCCTCCCCCTGCCTAGGATCACCCCGTGCAGTGTCCATGCGGTATTCCCAATTCCTGGCTGTGCTGTGGCTGCTTGCTGGGCAGCAAGCTGCCTGCTTTGGGGCCAGGTATGGGGGTGAACCAGTCCCTACAGGAATGCTTATTGACTGGCTTGAAGCTCAACTCAAATTACCCTCTTTCCCCCAGGTGGAAACTCTAGTTTGAGGAGCATGGACAAGTATTCCTCCCGTCTATTCAGCACGATTCAGCTGCAGTCTGTTGGTCAATGGGATTCTTATGGTAGTGGAATGGCCTGAAGTTGTGTCAGGGGAGGTTTAGGTTGAATATTAGGGAAAGGTTCTTCACCCAGAGGGTGGTTGGGCACTGGAACAGACTCCCCAGGGAAGTAGTCACAGCACCAAGCCTGACAGAGTTCAAGAAGTGTTTGGACAATGCTCTCAGGCACATGGTGTGACTCTTGGGAATGGTGCTGTGCAGGGCGGGGAGTTGTACATGATGATGTTTGTGGATCCCTTCCAACTCAGTGTATTCTGTGATTCTGTGAAAATTCCCTGTAAATTAAAAGGAGATTGATGTTCTTAAGCATCATACTTTTCATTTGGCAGATCAAGTGCATCACGGTTACCTTGAAGTAGCTTCAGCCACTTTCTATACGACACCAAGACAAGTGATTCCTGGTAAATTATCTTTGAGCAAGTAGGGTTACATATTTTCTCTCATACTGAAGTATTTATGTAGTTGTTCACTAAGTGTGAGAAAGTTCAAGGTGTAGAGTCAAGCCTGTACATCTCAGTGTACCTAAAACAGTCAAATACTGTGCCTGCCCCTTTCCTTCCTCTAGGAGATGGGTGTCAAATTTTCCAGGACTTGAACTGTGGAAAAACCGTGGTGTTTCTCACACACTGCTCTTGATGGATGCCAAATGGAAATGCCATTCACTGGAGATAATGAAGACACTAAGATATTGCTTCTGCTGTCATTTCTAACATCAAGCCTTTGAAATAGCCAGGGCAGATTCAGCTTGACAGATGGATATGAAATTGGATTTTCGTCTTGAACACAAACTCTTAAAGTCACTTAACTCACACTGAGTTTAGACTTTTATTTATTTATTTGTACAGGCACATGCATATCTATGCATATGTGTCTGTGTAATGCATAAATCCAGAAAATCTGTATTTCTGGTCCATAGAGTAGATTGTCAGGAGGTGCAGTTTCCTGTCTGGTTGGAGCATTTTTCTGAATCGAGGCTGCTAAAAGAAGAAAATTATCCCACACTAAAGTTTGGCAGCCAGGACCAAGCAGTGTGATTCTCTTGCAGAGTGACAAGGCCTGTGCTTAACAAAAGCTTATTTTACTCCTTTTGGACACAGGTTACTGGATGTGCCTTCTGATGCTCACATCACTCTTGGACTTCTGACTTCTCAGGCCAGAAGTGAGGAGCACCTGGATACTATGTCCTTGTGCACCAAATGTGAAATGTCGCTGGCTGTAGAGTGGTATCTTCATGTTGTGGTCATCAGAGTAGTTGTTAATGTTGGGTGTTTTAATCTTTATCATTCAACCTCATCTTCAGTCTTCCTTATGATGTATGGAGAAGCTTCTGGAGTGTCAATCTAAGTGTTTATCTCTGCAGCATTCACACATTATTTGTCTTTCTAATGGTTTCATTACAGCTGAAATTTGTGGACATTTTGCTTTCTGTTTTTAAATGAAGTCTGACAACTAATGGACAAAGGAGACACTCCTCCAGAAAAATGATTGCCAAGAATTTACTCGGGGGAGGTGGGGCTTTAGTGTCAGCTCAGGAATCTGGAGTGGGATGTCCAAAAGACTTTAGCCCCAGTGGGTTTGGTGTAGGTGAGGTAGAACAATTGGAAAGGAGCAATCCCCAGTTCTGTCTGTCCACACAGCTGTGTGGGAGGTGGAGGTGATGCTGTGAGGGAAGGAGGCAAAGTGTATGGAAAGATTCAAGAAACCTTCCTGACTCTCTGTTAAGCTGTATCTGTGCTTCTTAATCTCAGCTACTGCTTCCACTTTCCCAAAGGTTTTTGGGGATCGTGGCTGTACATAAGGGCACAGCCTGGATGAAAACCAGTGTACGCTGTTGTGGAGAGCCACATGGCTGAAGAGTTTGTTTTTGCAGTCAGTGAAGTTTCCAAATGCCTTTAATGTCCAGGATCTGAAAGATACTGCTGTAAGATAGATGAATCCTAAAACTATTGACATAAATTTGCATCAGGTCCCTCCCTTTTAGTTACAGCCTGGAGTTTCATGTCTTCTACTTGTTTCACTTCCCTAGACAGCTGAACTTCTGTCATCATTGAAATTTTCATCAGCTGACTTATTGGATGTTATTGATAAACAGTTTTCTAATAAGCCTTGCTGCTGAGCATTGAATCGGAGCACCAACTTAATGAGTTTTGTTTTAACGGTGCTTTTCATACCCAATTAAAATTATTATTGTAATTATTTGTTCCTTAAGAGTCATTTAGCACTGTGCTTCTCTTCCTAAAATAATGTTTTCAAAGTATTTTCCATAATCATTACTATTTCAGGTAGATGGAGAGAACAAGGGGAGGATTTAAAGTCGTAGTGAGGCTTGTTCATCTCAGTGGATTACAAAAAAAGACGTAACAAATCCCTGGATAAATCAGTAGTTGGCCTGTATGTTTTTGAGAAATAAACTTGTCATCTAACGCATTTTCCTTTTCCTCTCCAGCAGCACATCCATACACTGCTACATACAATGGCCTTACCTTGCCATACCTTTTGTGTTTCATTAACAACTTCAACCTGACTCACAATTGTTACAGACTGTGAAGTGAGGGTTTGCTCCTTCTCTTTGCAAAGTAGTTGTAGCATGAAAGCTCTCTGGTGTACTTCACAGCAGGAGTAGTTTGTTCTACTGCAGATGTGTGCTGCACCATTGAAAAGACATTGCTTCTTGTCCTTGACTTGAGAAAGAAGAAAATTTTTCCTGAGCTTGTATTTTCATTATTTTCAAATGAAAAGTTTTATTTTTTTGTGAAATGGCATTTTCTGTTTCTGCCCATAAAAGAGTATTCCAATTAAGGAAGTAGAAAACTGTTATAAACCTGTTATCTTGCACATTTTTTTCATACTGAATTTATTACTGAGATCTGTGAAAGTATCCTTTTTAAAGGATGTGACGAACACTTGGCCTTGACTAGAGTACATTACTTGTCTTTCTGTAATCTTGTGTAGGCTTTTTTTGTGGTTTTTTTGTGTTTTTGTTTTGTTTTGGGGTTTTTTGCTGTGTTTTTTGGTCGGTGTTTTTGGTGTGATTTTTTTGGTTTTTGAGTGTTCCTTTTTCAGATAGAAAAATGAGAATAAAATGGAAATATGGGATGTTGCACTGGAACAACTCTGGTTTTAGGAATTGTGTGGCTGCATTGCTGGAGAGATGTACAACTTTGGAAATCTGCTTTAACAGTGGAGAATTGTTTGGGATAGCTTGGATGCATATAAAAATAATTTTCAAAAAGTGAAGGAATCTGTGCAATAAAATAGAATACTTTGTTTATAAACATTGGATGTAACTTGATTTATACCTGGAAGATTCTACAGATGTTGTGTTTATATATGTTAGCTCCTTAAGCATTTATTCTACAATGCCCTGAACTTTTACTTCAAAATACCTCTCTGCTGTTGTATGTTTTCTATTCAGGACAATGTAAGGGATAGCTGAACTTAGGTGTGTAAAAATATTAATCAGATTTATTGTACTCTGTTAAGTATATGAAGTGATAGATTTGGTTTTGCTTAATAATTGCTTGCACTTACTGAAGATCTGGATCAGATAAAATCGGTCTCTTACTACGTACAGATCACGTACATCTGTGCATCTAGTGCATAGAACTTGGGGAAACGAGGGAGTTTAGCAGCAGTTCCTCCTTTGCTGTGGAGTGAATGAACAAGTTAATTTTTTGCTGTTAGTGTTCTGGAGTTGAGGGGTGAGAGAACATGGAACTAGTGAAAACCACATGCAAGGTGATAATATCAGTGAGCCAGGATATAACCTGTTGTACTGAAAGGAAAATCAATTACACTTACTCTCAGGGTGTGTTTTACATTGCACATGAAGAGATAGCACCAAAGGGCTCCTAGGTACAAACAAGAACATTGACGCACCACACACACACACACACACAATTTGCAATATCATACATACTAAACTGCTGTATTGTTTTTGGACTGGCAGCATGCAGCGTGATATTCCATACTCAGTATGCCTTCCAGTAAAAATTCATCAGCAGTTCTTCTGGTGGAGAAGGTGGATAGCAAGGCTGGTTCAAAAGAGGGGCAAGGGAGTCCTGCCTGCAGGCTGTGAGTGGCTACTAGTGATTTGCTGTTGGGAAATCCCATACTGTGCTGTGAAAGCAGTAGGCAGGTTGAGATGCAGCAACTCCCTTAAGCCTGAAGTGGCCTTTTTTCAAATGTAAAATCTATTTTCACATCATGTAGTTTCTTCTAAAGGTACATTCAGATGAAGGCCTTACCACTGGAAACAAAAACCCCAAACCATGCTTATTATGCTCTCTGTGTAGTCTTTTTCTTCTTAGCTGTTTATACCACCCAGTTGTGGTGAAGTATCTAGAGATGCCTTTGCCTGGCAGCTATGTGGGTAATTAAATTGGCCTGAAGAGTTTCTAGGTAATTATCTTTATGCAGCTCAATTTATCTGCAAGTCATGTGAGAGTGATACTTGGAATTTAGCTGCGTTGTGCTATTAACTGGATTCTGAACTGGTATTTTTGGGATTGACTCTCATGGGTTCTATCTCTTAGTGGAAGTTAGAGACTCAGCTGCCTCTCCACAGACCTACTTGTTTGATCTGGGGTGCAGGGAAAAAGAACTTACGTGCTTTCCTGATAGTAACTTGGCTGCTTCGAGGTGTAGTAATTTTGTTTTGTTTCTTGGTGCCTTTCAGCTTGTACCTCCTTTTAAACCTCAAGTGACATCTGAGACAGACACCAGGTATTTTGATGAAGAATTTACAGCTCAGACTATTACAATAACACCGCCTGAAAAATGTAAGTCAGAAATGATGCATAAGCATGCCGTAACAATAATGTTTATAATAAAGCTGTGTGTAAGGTTTTTTCTGTTTGAACAGAAAAGCTGTTCTCACTGTTACTAATAAAAGTCTTCATATGGAAGTGTGTAAGAGTAACTCTCAATGACAGCTTTATTTTTAAGATGCAATAATTACAAAGCTTAGAATATTAGATCACTCTGGGTTGGGTTTTGGGGGCATTTTTGGTGTGGGCTTTTTGGTGTTGATTTTGTTTGGGGTTTTTTCATTTGCTTGTTGGTTTGGGGTTTTTTTGTTTGCTTTTAAATACGAGAAGACACCAGCTTCAAGTGTTTACTGGTTGGCAGTCAAGGTCAAGGTCCCAGTTCAGCAAAGTACTTGGAACATGGACCCTTCTTTAAGCGTGTGGACAGTGCTGGTGGCTTCAGTGGGCTCTGTAGCTTTAGTAAGATAGGCATGTTTTGAAGAACCTTGAAGACAATACTTTGAAAAAAAAATTAATTACTTGAAAATTAAATTTTCTATCAAGTCCTTTGCTTCAGCACAGCTCTTAAAGAAGGTGTTAATATGGATGGAACCACAGCACTGGACCTTGCAGAATTTCTTTATTAGAGTGAATGTGAATTCACCGTCATTTGTGTTTTTGTCATCTTCTGTTTCACACAAGAATCATGATCTGATCAGCCAAGCCAGGGCTTTACAGTTACTTACCGAGCCAGAGCAGTTACAGTCTTGCTCCTGAGTTTGTGAATGAATTTTCTTTCCAAATGGGGATATTTAGGGTTTTGTTCGTTTCTTTATATTGGAGGCTGAGAAAGGAGGATCACAAAAGTAGACAATAAAGGCTGTATTTATGGTTGCTTAGCCTTTCATAAAGCAAGCTCATTTTTTGGTATTTTGGGACTCCCAGGTTAGCTGCAGTTTTCTGTTCATAAATAGATCTAGCGTATTTTCTGGATTTTGCATTTTTAGTGTTTGAACACAGTCATAGAAGCATAGAGTGGTTTGGATTGGAAGGGACCTTAAAGTCCATCTGGTTCCAATCCCCCTGCCTTGGGCAGGGGCACCTTCCACCAGACGGGGTTGCTCAAAATCCGTAATTTAAGTGATTTTAAGTCTTTCTGCTGTGAAAAAAGAACCTTTTCTTCTCCCGTGTATCGTGATAACAATTTGTTCATCTTTGTAACTTGAACAAATTTTACTAAAAATTTGGATTAACTTGGGGTCTGTTGATTTGATATCAGATCTGCATTAACTCTAGTTTTTATGTGTAGAATATATGAAGATACAAAAGACACAAAATTCTGAAAGATTGCATATAAATACATTGTTAGAATAACAGTCCCAGCAGGAGTCTTTAAGAATAAGCTCTGTTAAAAAGCCATGTGACAATGTACATCCAAATTCTTGGAGTTAGGTAACATCTGGTGCCTGCTTTCCACTGGCACTGGAAGAATTATGTAAATAAAAATATTTGTGAATTTGGCTTATTCCGTATTTCTTCTTATCCCAGTAAATACTGTAAAAATAAGTAGTTTACTAAAAATAATATCTAAGCATTGAAACACATAGAACCTGTATGAATTGTTCATTTTGTAGCTGTTTTTCCTTTTAACTCACTTCGAAATAGGGGAATAACTAAACATATCTACAGTAAGACTATAATTTCCTGAGCTCAGCTCAAGAAATGATGGGAACTGGCTGCCTCAATTGGCACTCGGCTTCTGTGCTGCCAGAGGCTGGGTGTGCTGGCATGTTTGGGTTAGCCTAGAAGGGGTAGTAGTGATTGAAGTTCTCAGGTGATAGTCAGAATAAAACGAACCAACCAATCAGCCCAGCCTAAAATAAATAGTGACTTTTGGGCATGATGTCCTTTCAGTGATTATGATCCTGCTGTGTGGACATAAGCTTATGTGCTCAACTGAAGTCTTTAACTTGAGCCTTTAACCTCAGCATTGAACCCTGAAAGATGTACTGCATATCAGGTGAATAATAAAATTTTATTGCAAATATAGTGATGTTCTGAACTTCTTCCTTAACACAGATGACGAGGATGGCATGGACTGCATGGACAATGAGAGGCGGCCGCATTTCCCCCAGTTTTCCTACTCTGCAAGTGGACGAGAATAACTTTTTTGTTCTGCTGCTTCACTGTCATCTTAGGTTTATCACTGAAAATGATTCCTGAACATCACCACCAGTACTAGATACTACTATGATAGCAGGGGCACTTTCAGAGACCATTCCAAATTGAACAAGTTTCTTTCCAAAACCTACCTAAAATCCATTCTGGTTTTGCATGACATATGAGATTCTCTCTACTCCGCTCTCCTGCTGTTGCTGCTGCCCACAGTCTCAGTATAATAGCAACGTCAAGAAGTTACTAACAGTTTCTTTGAAGGTAGATGACTTGACTTCAGCACTGTACACTTTGTGAACAAGTAGTCATCTATTTTTCCTCACAGTGGAGGCTAAACAAAAGCCGTGTTGGTCCAGCTTATCTTCTTCCAGAAGATGAATCAAAATTGTAATTAGTCTAAACAGACTAGGCGATAACATTTTCTTGCATCTGTTTGTGCTGGTAGAATGAGGAAACGTAGAGGTGGTGATGTACATATGCAAGGTTTCTGTTAGGCATATCATTACTTGAAGCAGGTCTGTGTCATTAACATCTGGCTGGAATTTGTTTGGGAAATGTTTGAGAGAAGGACTTAAACTGTTGATATATATAAATATATATATATATTATTTTTTAATTACTGTTGGATACTACAGAAGAAGCAGAAGGGCTGGGCTCACCCAGCCTGCCACTTAGAACTTCCAGGTTCATGTGCAATCATGGAGAATCGAACATTATACATGCAAGAAATGAAGGCATAAAAGCAGCAGTTGAAGTTGTTCAAGGGGTCTTATAATTTGCACCAGATAACATCTTTCTCATGCTTTTCTCTTTCATGATATGCATCACCTCTGATGGCTGAAGAATGTAGACAGGCATAATGGTATTGCTTTTCACCAAAATGTGTGCACCAAGGTAAACAGGTGTTTGCCTTACTTGTTTTTATTTTGAGTTTGTGAATTAGCTTCCTCTCCAGGTGTTTAACTCTGAATATTCCTTTTTTTCTTTATTTTCCTTTTTTTTGGTTATACTGCGGTAGTATTTATTTTTAGAGATAAGGTTTGTATGTGTCATGTTTGCAAATGCTGCTACATCTTAGAACAGGCTTATAGCAGTTAATTTTGTAATATATGGAAGGACTGTACAAGCTGAAGGGAATAATGCACTTTTCTCCCATGTGGAAATTTTAACAAGGCTCTGAAATTGTACATACTGCTTAGAACCAGATTTTTGTGAATGAAATACTGTCTTTTAACTCTTTGGCAGTGGAGGTGGGGAATTCCAACCTCATGTGCCAAAGGGTTAAAAGTGAACAGACAAAAAAGCTACATCTTGTGCTCCATTTAGGATAAACATAATGTAAGAGCCTGACAGCACAAGAGAAAATGTCTGTTCTACATGAAGGGATTGCATTTGAACAACAAGACCACAGTGATTACAAGAAAAGCACTTTATTTTAACAATTAAATTAGTAAATTTCTGGGATCAGCCATTCTCAAGGAAGATTTGCCCTCAACCAAAAGAGTCCCGAAACCCAGCAAGTTCTGTGTAACCGTGGTACCTGATTGACTGAATTTCAAACATCACAACAAACGCTCCACTGATAGAGAAATGTCTTTCCATTTCCGAAGATCTGTATCTAACAGAACATGTGCATAAACTTTAGCTTTGATCTTCAGCAATGATAATCTTAATAACAAACCCTTTGGTGCTAGGAGTTGGGGCATGACGCGGCGCAGCGACAGAGCGCGCGCACCCTTGCAGGCGACATCGGGAACCCCCGACTCTGTGGGATTATCATTGGAAGTATCTCTGCGTTCAGCTCTTGTTAGCTCCCACAAAGACTGTGATATTGCAGAGTATTCCTGGTTGCATTGTGTGAGTGAGTAGATGAGTCTGAGAGGAGAGATGTCCCTACACAGATGCCTTAGCCTCTTGATGTGGAAAGTTGAGTGCCCAAGCATGAAGCCCACTGCTGGCAGTGCATGTGCTGGGATGGTCAAGGGGTAGATGGGCATTTTAGCAAGGCAGCTAAAGACGCAGAGTAATTTAGACAATTTTTCATGTTTCGTGTTTTATCTTTAGTAATGGATGGATAATCAGATAGAAATACATCATGATGTATATTCTAACTGCATAGGATTTCATTATGTCACCCTGTAACACTAAAGACATGTAGATGTTGTCCCTGTGCGGAGAGAAAAGAGAGCAGCAAATGCGTTGCAGGTCAGTCCTGGACTGGTGGTGTAGAGCTGTCTACACTGACACAGTGCGCGAGTGACTGAAATAACCAAGTACTTAACAGACGGGCATTAATTACTTCTCTGCAAAGGTCTTGTACTTACAGACTGAAACTATGGTGATTCAAAATCTATGTTACATGCCTGTGTTTTCTCCCCTATGTTTTCAGCTTGTAATAGCAATAAGTTTCTTGGCACAGGGCAGCTCCAGCCAGTGACCGACTGGCCGTGGCTCTGGCCAGCGGCTCCTCGTGGCAGTGACACCCTGTGCTTTGCTCTCCGTCGCGTAGCCAGGTAGTGCGCGGCTTGCAGGAAGGGTCTGTCAGTGAACTATTTGAAAACCTTTTAAGACATCGCTTGCATTGCATTGTCTGCCTTCTGAAACATCAGTGATCGAGTTTATGATGCAAAGAGTCAGCAGCCACCTTGTGCTGCCCAGGCTTGGGGGATTCCCTCTTACCAGTGTTAGAAACAGATGACAGAGAAATGGACAAGCAGTGCTGAGAGAAACTTTTGAAGCTCTTCTTTTGCTATCTGCAGTTGTGGTTGGATTTAGACAGGAGGTGGTGGCTGGTTGTCTTGGTGAGCCTTTTGAGCACAGTACATTTCAGACCTTGACTCCAGCTTGTACTGACTTCCATGACATACAGTATGCCCTCTTGTACTGCAGCCATCTCGGAGGAAATAGGTAATTTCTGTTTGGATTTTGGCAGTTTTGCACACAGCTTCGCTTTCCACACTAATCCATCTTCCAGTACATTCCTGTTGCTTAAAGAACATTTATTCCAGTATTGTTTTACCTTTTTTTTCCATCTTTACTTGCGGCTTCTTAAAGCTGACTGTTCTTGCAGGGGCCATGTGCTTCTCCTAGAGTACAAAAGTAAGGTCTTTCCTTACTAACTGCAGGGTCTATATATTACACCTCAATGTACACACTTTGCTGCTACTGTTTGTACTGTCTACAGTAGAATTTCCTTATCTTGCTCCTGGTAGTGCATTACAGGCAAGCATGAAATGTAAAGTATTTATTTAAATAAAAACCTCTAAATTGGTAATTGAATTACCTCCCTGTAGCTTTAGAGTTTGTGACATTTCTTGACCTTGCTAGTTCTTTCATTAGATCCATGCAAGATCTAGTCATATGGTTAAGGATATTAAGCAGACACGACTACGAACCCAAGAAACCGTATTACTGTTGGTCATACTTAAACTGTTTATTTCCTTAAGTATATGACCCACAAGGATGTGAAATAACTACAAGAAACTGTTTTTGTACACTGTACATCCTTAGTATTTTTACACGTATATGATAGGGATGCACATTATTTTCCTTCGTACAGACAGCTTAAATAAAGCACTATGTCAATCTGCTACTTCTGTGTTTTTTAATGCTAATTTGTTCTGGAGGTTTGTAAATATATATATATATATATGTTCAAGCTTGCCACAGAGGACGTATTTTTTTATATCTGCACATTACTATTAAATATCTTAGAGGATAAAACTCTTAAGTTGTTCTGTGTCAGAGAAAGAAAAATGGAAATGAGAAGGCTATATTGCAGATTACAAAAGATTTCTCAAGTTTTGGGTTAAATACTTACTTCATATTTTAAAGTAATTTTATATAGGTTAGATGTTTCAATCCTGAAATGCACAAAGAATTTACTTAATTTCTTCTTACAAGAAAATGTACATCATTATTTTTTTATCACTGTATATATAATGATCTGTGCATGTTTAGTTACAAGTTTTATTTGCTGTGAAGTCCTAGTGATAACTGTAACTCGCTATGACGTATTTCAGATACTGGGTGAACAGTTTCAGCTTGTAAATGATTCAGTTACAGTATTGTCAAAAAAAAAAGTTTTTATGCCTAAGCAAAATGTATCTGTGCTTTGGACCAAGGCTGTTTCCATACAGGTGGTTCCTGTTAACTCTATGAGGTGTATGTCACTTATAAAAGTAAATTTGGGTTATACATTTGAAGGCACACTCCTATCAGAACATCCACCATTTAAGTGATTTTCAGCTGATGAAATTCTTGGCCTCATATCCCATAGCTAGGTGATGTTTGGACAAGGAGAGGAGAAAAAGGGAAGGTGGGATTAGCAGGGCACTGCAGAACAGGACTCTTTGAAGCCCACAGGCTGGTCCAGGGCCGTTTGAACCAGCCGATCTGGAGGGCTGAGTGTCCCTAAAGCAGTGGGGTCATCCGGGTTTTCTGACGGGTTTTCTGTTCTCTGACGTGAGTGCTTCTCAGGAATAGAGGTGCTTCATCCAGGTCTCAGGTTTTTTCCTTTTTCTTTTTCCTCCTTTTTTTCCCTCCCTCACCTTGTAATAGGAAAGAGCATCAGGGAGACAGCCATCCATTAGTTCAGTGATACAAGGATGTCACTGACCAGGACAAAGCTGCAGCAGTGACAGGACTATCTGGTCAGGCTGCATCCCGTGTTGCGGAGTCACGCTCTGTGTGCTGACCTGGATTTGATCGTCCAGTCTGATACTTGTAAACTTTGTAAAACCAAGCATTTAGTGCTTAAGTAGAAGCAGGGGAGGGGGGGGGAGGGATATGAGACAGGTAGACCTGGTGCTGTAATGACTCATTAATTGCTACAAAGTAGAGTGTCTGCTGCAGGGGAAATTATTCCTTGTAGACGCCCAGCAACACAATAGTTGCACCTATGCCTGGGATGAGTATGAAAAACCTACTTCCAGCTATATATACTGGCAGCCCAGGACCCTTTGTTGAAATCAGAGCTGTACATGCATGTGGGTGGCTGGCAGTGGAGCCCTGCATGTGGCCACCAGAAGCCACCTGGTAGGTGAGGCAGGTCCAGAAAGGTTGAGGGTCCCGCTGTGCTCCAGGGTCTCAGTGAAGCCTAAGCGTCAGGAATAGGTGCCTGAGTTCCTTTGCACGCGTAACCTATAGGCACTGTCTCCTATTTAAACACAGATTTTTGCTGTGGAATAATAAAAAATAAATTCTAAAGTTTGCATTTTCCTATGTTTATAAATGTATATTCTTAACTGTGTAACCATCTATAAAGTAGTGACACTTAAAAAGCTGTCAGCCTGATTACTGTGAAAAATCCCGAGTTCGACTAGAGAGGGCTTTCCTTCAGCAGCCCTTCTTGTCCCTGAAGACCTGAGGCCTTTCTCAGCACGCTTAGTGTCGTATCTGTGAAGCTGTCCAGGGAGGCGATCAGATGTGTTTGGCAGTTTTATATGGCAGGAAATTGAAATAGGGAGGAAAAATCACTTTGATGTTAGGGCTATACCACTAATAATTCTTAAAATATAAGGGAAGGAAAGACTGTGTTCCACACCCAATGATAATATATTGCATGTGTTGTTACTCTTATTTTTGTTCCATTTTCCGTGTTCATGCTGGCTGAAGTCGCTTTATTGCTGGGGAACTGTTCTTTGTGCTTTTTTCCCCCCTTTACCAACTACAGTGAAAAAAATAGATGTAGAAACTTTCCTCTTGTGTGTAGCTTCTCCTACACTAGACAGCAAAAGATTCAGATAAATTCTTTCTGAAACAGTTGGGTATTTGACAAGTAACCTTGAAAAACATGAGTGCACAGTTGACCAGAAAAAAAGCCCTCCACCTGTACCCTCCAAATGTTTTGAGTTGAGTAATTTGAAGCCAAGTTCAGCTGGTGCCCTGAATATGTGCTGGTGGAAAAGTCCAGCTCCACCACTTCAGTGTGGAGCCCAGCACCTCCTGTAATGGCTCCTCTGTAGTAATCAAGGGCTCCTTTCTCTTAAAGGCTTTGTTCAGTGAATGTTTTAAAGGGGAACCTGACCCATGAAAATTCCTCCACATCAGGTGGAACATTTCTCAACCTTCTTATGCTTTTCTGATTAATTAAGTAGTTTTTGGGACTCTCGCTTTTTACATAAAAGTGACAAATATCCTGTTGAAGAAAGTTCCCAGGTATATTCTGGTACTGAGTTTGTAAAAAGGAGAGCAGTGTACATGTGCAACACTTGCAAACAGCCCCCTTCTCCCTCCTCCCCCTGCACATGCTTTCCCTTGAATTCAGAAGGACAGAACAAGGAACCTAGAGATCCTATTAGGTTTATTGATATTTCAGTCTGTAAATAATATAGACATGTATGTTCAATTATGAAAATAGATAAAAACATTTTATAAAAATTGTACAAATTATTGACGTCCACATCACATAATAGCTGTTAAAACTGGCTTGCTAGCCTGGTCTTTTCAGAACAGTCTCAGCTGTCATCCCAGAAAGTTTGGTAGGCTGGTAAGGCTTCAAAATATTTGTGATTCTGTAGTTAAAACCAAATAGAAACCAGCTGAAATTAGCTAGCAAGTGTGCCTGTTTTCTGCAGAGGTGTCTTTGGGTGAACCTCAGACAAGTTTCAGCCAGGTGCAGAGCAGACCTGAAAGATAAAAGGAAGAGATGGGTAGTCTGTATGGCAGTGCCTGTGTTTCTCATTTGTGTCACTTCAGCCTGTAGGCAAGTTCTTAGAAGAGAAATAAAAATTGGTTAAGACTGCAGTAAGGCAGAGTAAACAAGTACTGTTTCAAAGCCTGCACTTCCTGTGGGCCTGCTGTCCTCACCTCTTTCTAAGCTCAGAAGTCTTACAGGTAGCAAGAACAAGAGGTATCTGATTTCTGAAAAACAGGATCTCCATGAGCTTTCGACATGGCTCCTGTTTAGCAGTAAATAAGTGAGCTCTTGTTTTGGGGCACGTCTAAGATCCTGCCCCTTCTCCCTTCCAAGAAGAAGATGGCAGGGTTTTGCCAGAGGGTGTTTACTATATGTTCAGCGTGTGTCTGGGGTGGGCAGCTGTAGCAAAACAGGAAACTGTTGCCTTGGTGCTGGTAGGAAACCTCTGGTGGGAAGGCTAATTCGCAGTTTTGAAGCTCTTGCATAGCTGTTGTTTGTGCTTCCTCAGTAGCACTTAAGGACTGAATTGAGCAAGACATCAAACTATTGGAGCTGGGGGAGCTACCTCGAATTAAGCCACTGCAGTGCTAAAAATTGAATTTAAGAGATGTACATGACCTCAGAAATAAAAATAAACTTTCTACTTTGGCTGGTTTTGCATTAGAAGACTGAAGGGTTTTGTTTTTTTTCCTTCCCATTGCTTGGTTAGGCTGAATTTAAAAAAATTCATGAACCTGCAGTTCATTAAAGAATTAAAAACAGTAACATGGTATTTTTCCCCCCAAAATACATGCACCAACACCAACTGCTATAATTGTGTCTGCAACCAGTGCAAGGAACTATGGCAACGGAAAGCCTTGGGGCTTAAATTCCATGTCAATGCCTGGGTAGTGACAACCAGAGGAAACCTACTCTGTGCTGCAGTGACCCTCAGCATTAGAGTATGGACAGAAGCTTAAAAGGACCCCAAACACTCAACTCCTGAAGAAGTCTCCTGGAAATTTCTGTTGTAGGTGTCCTTCCACACCACAGTTACCCAGTGTTAATGCCTTGTGAGATGCAGAACCTCAGCTTGATTGATGAAGGGGGCAAATCTCCTCCTGATTCCAGCCTGACCTGAACCTCTTCACAAAGCAAGCACAAATCCTGGCAGAGTCTCTGTACCCCACTGTCCAAGGGCCCAGGTGTCACAGCTGTCATTTAAGGTGTGCTGTTCTCCAATGAAATGGGCACAACTGTCACTGTCACATCCAGGTAATTGGTAAACGAGTTGGTTACTGCATAGTCAGGGGTAGGGGCCTTTCCAGTCTTAGTTTCTCCTCCTCCCAGGAATATTTTGGTATTCAGTGTGCAGACCTCTGCAGTGCACAGTGCCCAAGTTCCTCTGGACACTCCCTCCTTACCTCAGTGGCATCTGCTTTAACAGGGTGGTTGGGTATTAGATGTACAAATTGGAAGGGTCTGTAGGAGTGGAACCACAGATGCCTAACTGGTTTATTTTATTGCTGCCAGCTGTACTGGGAGGAGAGAAAAGCCACTGACTTCCTGTTTGATTAGAAAGCACTCAGGTGGCTTTGGTGCCTCAATCCTCCATTGCATGGCTGTAAAACCCAAGGTGGAACTCTCAGGAGGGCCAGGCTCAGCTCCTCAGCTGGTGCCCAGCTTTGTCCAGTAACCAGACACTGGACGGGATGCACAGGAATCCCACAGCTGCTCCTCCCAAACACTGAGGAGCTGAATACTTGAAGTCTCATGTCAGGGCAGTCAGACATCAAACACGTCTATCTTTATCCCTTCCTGTCATAGTTTAACTTGCATCACTTCCGATTAAACTCCGTTAAATTCTGATTAAAGCAGAAGTGAAGATTTTCATCTGCTTAAAAAAACCCCACAACAACATCCACCAACCCATCTGCGCACTGTCACTGGCTGTTACAAACACCTGGCAGAGGCACTGTCTTTGTGCATTAAGACTGCACTAAAACAAAAGCTCTCTCCCAATAACCAAAGCAATCCTCAGGTCTCCTGAGGTTGAGGGCCATGTAAGGATCAGCTCGAATCACTTCTGACAGCAGAGATGGATGACCTACCTGTTTGCCGGAAATAAGGCTCCCCCTTCTGTAATACATAATAAAAAATAAAAAGCAAACAGGGCACTTGGGAGCACTGCTGCATTAACTGCTGGGACCTCACTGAAAATTCGTGCTGACACAAGAAAGGAAAGAAAATCCCTGCTCCAGAACAGCTGTAATTCTGACAGTGCCTCCCGCTGAGCGACTGGGGCGAGGATGGGAACACAGGCACGGGTGAGTGTATTTTAACTTCCTTTTAGAAGAAGGGTGATCAGCTCACAGACACGCTCACTGTGACAAAGACATCTGTAAGGAGGGAGGAGAGAGTTTTAGTGGCTCAGCCATACGGAGAGCACAGGGAGAGCCTGGGTTCGTGGCCAGGGAGGGGCTGGCTTGCACGAGGAGATCTTCGTGGGGAAGTCGGAGCAGCAGCACAGGATGACAGCCCTGGCTGGAGGTAATCCTCAAGGTCCAAATCCTACCCGTCTGTGCTCTCACTGGCTCAGCTGGCCAGCAACCCCTTCTGGCAGCCGGGGTCTGTGAGGGGATTATCCACCGGGACAAATACTTATTTCTGTCAAACTGATGGACACCAAGGCAGATCCTGCAAGGGAGAGGCATCCCAGCTCTCACAAATACACTCATGCCTGGCGGGGGGCACTGAGGTTTCCCGCAATCTCTGTTTAGATGTTTGTTTGCTTTCTGTGCACATTTATTTAGTATTCTGTATTTCATACCTATGTAGGAGGGCAATTAGATTTATCTTAACCTCCTGCCTTGGGGTGAGTTCCAATATACAAAAGACTTCCAAAGGTAGAAATTCCAGAACTGAGTGTTCCAAAACTTTCAAAATGAGAGGTGTAAATCCCATAATTAAACTTTTGATTACCTTTACAAGGTCCTGAATATGTTATGCTGTATCCCATTATTAAGTATTAGTGTAATGGCCTGATACACAGCCCATGCTGTAAGGTCAAGACATTATCATACTGGTCTTTTTTGGCTCTATGAAAATGAAAATTACAATGCAAGCATCGTCATGCCATAGGCAGATGGTTATTCTGAAATAACACTGGGCTTTTTTCAGCAATAGGAGATTTAATATCATTATTTTAAAAGCATGTAATTCACTGCTAAGAATGAGAAAGATGCTTTCAAAAGCTGTGGACTTGCCTTGGTTATTCCTTCAACAAGGATTCTAAAAGCCTTTTAGCTCATGTGGCCTGTAAAGGAATGCAGCATTATAGCAGGATCAGGTACTTCTTTTATGATTTCTTTTCCTTCACTTTAAAACTCACAATTTTCTTTACAATGTCAAATGAGTTTTCCAAGAAAAACAGGCTCTCAACATACCAGAATGTAGCTGAATTTAAAGAAAATTTTTTCTTTCTGTCTGTCTTTCCCCCCATACAGCAAACACATAACTCTAGAAATAAAAATCACAGTGGAAGTAACCTGACTTCTGAAAACAAATCCTATCGAGGCTCAGGGCTTGTCAGGGTTTGTTGACTAGGTCAGCTAGATTCAAGTAAATGATGCAATTTTAAATCCTTTAAACTTTGAAAGTTTACTAACTCTTACAAGGCAGTAGGAACAGCTGTAGCTATGTTGCACTACTGTAACTCGGACAGCACTGCTCCAAATACAAATTTTTAGATAATGTTTCTTTCAAAGTGACACTAACTGTTACGATTTATTATAAAACAAATTGCAGCCTTTCTGAAGAGATAGGGATGATTCAAGCTTCCCCAGACAGAAAACACTGGAAGCAACAAAACTAACCAATTCCAAATCAAAAGGCAAATACCTAGTGACTATCCAGACCAAAAAGTACCTGGGTTAAATCTGAGATCTTCTAGAAGTTCCCACCTTGCTAAGAGTTGTACATCCCCCTTTCCCTTCAAGTTACATATTTAAGATTTTTTTTTTAATTCTGTTAACTTGTCTTTGCTATAGAGTGCTTGTCCTTAAATTTTTAAGTACTTAAAGAGAAAAAAACAAAGCACAAAAAGCTTCGACAGTTTCAAACCCAAAAATGTTTCAAACACTTCCTTCTTCCTTTTAAGTGTTTGCCAGATTCAACTCACATCTGCAAATAGTTTTAGTCCTGCTCTCCTCTCCTCTCCCCCCACTCTATATATAGGATATAGAAAAAAAATACCTACTTCTGCTCATTTCTCTTTATCCATCCAGGTTTTTACTTGATTCCATCTGTGTCCTGTTTAAGATCTGCATCCCGTTTTTTCTCCTGAAATATGCAACTGTAGTTACTAGAGGCTTATGTTCCAGGATACAACAGCACATTTAGGTTAGTGCATTTTATATCATCTTTAACAGATTAGGCAATGGTTGGTTGCTTCCACCTTCCCTCCACCAAAAAAACTCTCCAAAAACTTGGTTAATTATAAAGGAGAACTGTTGGACAATACAGAAAAATGTGGAATATGAGGTCATTTTCACCTTTCATCAACACTGACTCTGAAATTGTTTGGTTTTAGTATTTATTTCTGTACTAACTACATATAGCTTTCTGTAAAGAGCTTCCATTTATGGTGAACTGTTCTTTAGTTTTCTTAAAACAATTGTCTGATATTCCAAGCAGCTCTTTTGGGCTGAACTCCAGTTCCCAGAGAACCACCATTGCTTTAAATAGCTGCAAATAGATTTTTTTAGGGCTCATTTTGTAATAATTTTTATATCATTCTTCTTTTCTGAGTGTTCTCAACTTTAAAAGTATCCTCTGGAGCACAATTACCTTGTAATGAACATAAAGAAGGCAGCTTTTGCCAGTCAAGTCTTGATAGAAGTGTAATATCGGAATGATTTTTTTCCTCTTTTGTATGGTTTTTGTACTTCCGTCCAACTCCATAAAAACACAATCACTTCCAGATAAAACAGGCTATCAATAACAAAATCCCTATGGACCATGTAAGGCTGTTCACATTACCAGGAGTGCTTTTCTTAAAACAGAAATTGTAATTTCTTTTGGGAACAACCACCTCCTTAACACCTCTTATAGAGAGAACCCTATGGTTCCCCTAAAATTTGCCAGTAGTTACTACATGCTGATAACCTTACACTGTCACAGGCCACCGAGTTTGTCTACTACAACAAGAAATCCTGTAAAACCAAACACATGGATGTGATTTGGGGCTTAACAAAGTACGGATTTTATTCCCTTAGGTTAAACATTTATTCAGTTCTACAGATAAAAAGCATACAAAAATAGTATGATTTAAGCATTCTAAAAGGCTAAGACAATTAATGTTCTGTTTACTGCTAGGTGTGCTACTAGACTAAATTTCCTACACTGAATGTCCTTTGTTACCATGTTAAGTGAACTCCCGCTATCCTGGGCAAACTCACGAGTTTGAAAGTTAGAAAGCATTGTGATTTGCTTTGTGACTGAGTGAATACTCTAATTCAACCATGAGTCTGATTATCTGATAGTTTTACTGAAAACCTCATTCTGTGCTTGTTAGTTCCCTTCCTTTTTCTGAAAAAAAAGTGAAAGAAGGACAAAGAAAAAACCCAGCCCCACAGTCTTCTCCCTTATTTCCAAAGCATGCACTGGCCAAAGAACAGTGGCCAAAACAAAAAAAAGCCAGAACAGACCATAAGAAGCCACAGCTTCCAAGGGACCACTGGAAGCAACAATCAGACCTGCTGCAGAACCACTGCAGTGATTAGTGCTCAGGCAAGATGGATTGTACGTTCACTACCTCACATTTGGGCATGTGAATCACAGAATATCTCGAGCTGAAAGAGAGCCACTGGGATCATCAAAGTTTAACTAATGGCTCTGCAAAGGACAGCCCCAAGAGTCTCACCATGAGTGGTCATCGAGCAGCAAAAAACAAATTACTTTTAAAAGTAGAGAAAAAAAATCACAAAGTGATAGAGGGAGTTAAGTCTGACAAATGGCAGAAAAACCTCAAAGCAATTATCAACATCAAGTTACTATTTAAACATCAATGCTGTTAAAGAAGAGATTTCCCTTTTCTCTGAAAAAGCAACACAAAAATCTTAAGATAAGAAAGCTAGGAACTGTCACTGAGAATAACTTCTGCTTTTTTATTGTCACTTCAAAACACTTTTTTCATTTAGTTTAGGTTTAAGTGAAAGTCAGGTTCAGCTACCAGTCTCTTTCCAACTGCATGTATTTTTATTTTATTTTTTATACGGTAATGCTGTATTTAAAAGAACAACAGCAACAAAATCCAGCAGTTGAAATGAGACTGCTGGCAGATTTCTCTGCTAAAGCTGCAGAATATTCCCCTCAGACTTTCTTTTCTTTTGGCACAGTACCTGTGTTCGCAGAAACTGCACCTCTTCTGTAAGCAGGTGCTTCTCTTTGAAGAGCTGATTCTGTTTGTTGAGCAGCTCCACTAACTGCTGGGCAGTGGCCTGGCAGTGCTTGTCAAGCTGCTGTAACCTGGAAAGGAAATAGATAAAGGGGTTGCAGAGCATCTGAAGCTGGAGTTCACAGAAGAAGCTTTGATGTTTTACTGGTGGTGGCAGCTCCCAGAGGCCAGAGTTCAGGCTGGTGGTTGGGCTGAGACTAAAGTATTACTCCTAGGATGGGCATTAAATGTATTTTCACACTTTAAATTAGCACTTTAAAGGTCTGCACTTTTAATTCAGGAGCCTTATGAGGACACGACAGCAAATCTGCTTTGCTGTGACATCAGTAGAGACTGCAGGACTGCATGCTGACACCTGTAGCTAAGCAAGCTGCACACTCTGTAGCTGCTTCAGTAACTGTCTTCTTGAAACACACATGGTAGCCCAGATTATAAATCCAAATACCCAAATTCCCTGACAAACTGGACCTGAAGAGACAAAAACTTCTGTTTTCTGTCCACTGCTCTTTGCAAGCTGGTCAATGTCCAAAACTCATTACAGAACATAGCACTTATTTCAGGTAAGCTTAGTGTTAATTAAGCATGTCAGCATAGATCCTGTAACAGTGTAACAGGGATTCCTGGGGAAAGATGTAAAGAGCGCATCATTCCAAAGGTCCTCCTCATCAGGGGCTGCAAAACAGAGGAAAAAGCTGGCAGGTATCAGAAGAAACATGCAGAGGCCTTCTGCTTGCACTGGAAGAACAAGTGCCTGAGTTGGGACAACACTGCTGTAAGACAGGTCAACCACACTTTTATTTCTTTAATCATGGAAGCAGGTATCACTTGTTATTTCTCCAGTGACTGTTTATTACTCCTGGCATCCAATCAGTAGTCATTTCCAACTCATGTGAATTTTACATCAGAACAACATTTTTTAGTAGATAATCACAGGTAGCCCATGCAAATTTCAAAAATATTACTGGACACAAGCCCTAGTGTGCTCTACTGTAAAGCTCTATGTCCTTTCAAATAAACTGCTGTAAACTGAAAAGTCTTTAATTATGGAAATACTTAATTACACTTCTCTGTTTGTAACTTCACCACCCAGCGTTACATTTAGACTGTCACCTTGAGCAGAGGGAAAAAGATGACACAGGCACCGAGCTGGGTTTGACCAGCAGGCCACAACTTTACCTTTATCATCTCTATCTTCTGTGCTTGACTACAGGTTTAATAACATTCCAGTGTACAATTCTGGGCCATGATGGATGAAAAGGGTGCAGTTCTAGTCAGTGCAGATCTGGATCTGTCAATTCCCAAATTCTGTCTGCCAGTCTGCTCTCCCAAAACTGCTGCCAAGCTGGCCCTTGGTCCACACACTGGGACTCCCAGCCTGCTCTGGTGCATTTAGTTCCTGAGGACAGGCTCTGGGCCCTCTCACAGTATCTGCTATTACGTGTGACATGTGCAGCACAGCCACACATTCCCATATGCATTGTATCTGGCCTGCCTGCTGATCTCGTAAATGATTCAAGATGAGAAATGAACAGCTCCACCCACATTCACTGTACTTCCCATATGTTACAACTGCACATCGATGCCTGCCATCATTTTTACAACTGGGTGACAGAACCTTCTGCACATTTTGCTAATACGAGTGAGGGGAGGTTGCACGGTCGCCACGTTCACTTTGGCAACACCACCTACCAGGCAAATGTACGGTGTCCTGAGCATCTGAGTGACCACTGTGTCCTCACCCCTCCTGTCTAAATGAGATAATTTTTCCACCAAAGTGGCAAGATCTGGCCAGTTGGGATGGCATGTGGCTGCTCCCCCTTGGCC
Organism: Lycocorax pyrrhopterus obiensis; assembly: GCA_014706295.1. Lineage (NCBI taxonomy): Eukaryota > Metazoa > Chordata > Aves > Passeriformes > Paradisaeidae > Lycocorax > Lycocorax pyrrhopterus. The sequence continues at coordinate 32,659,784 of JACSVZ010000004.1, read as the reverse complement.
TGGTAGTGTTGAAGGACAGGGACTGACTCCATGCTCTGTCATGTTACTTCAAGGCACAACGTGAAAACACGTAGCTCTTGAACCATGTTATGCTTGGACTACCCACAAGACAACCTGGCACTAAGGAGAAAGCTCTCATTCAGTAGTAATAACAATAACCTTCAAATAATTTCCCATTAACTACTTTAAACCAAAATCCCTATTTCTACATGAAGGCAAGAAAGAGACAGTTTCATGAGATGAGTGGTTCCACAGAAGGAGAACACAACCAAGGCATCACAAGCTGCAGTGAAAGCTTCAAGGTAAACGTTTTGCTCTGATTCTCAGTACTTGGAGGTCATAGGCAGCTTTATGTTAGAATGGCTCCAACCCACCTTGCTTTTTTGTGCAGTTACAACATGCAGAAGACACAGCAGTGAAATTTGGATCTGAGACTAGGCTATACCCCAGGCTGTTCAGAAATGAAGTGAAAAGGGATAGATAGGGTTTTGTTACATTTTGACAGGTATGGCTAGACAATCGCTGCAAGACCCTGCAGAAACAAGGTGAAGCATCAAACACAAAGCAGAGCTTGGGCACCAAGGTGAATTCCACCTGCAGAATAAACTTCCATTGCATCCAACACCACAAAGCTGTACTAGCACCCACTATGTTACACTTCCCCTTATGTGTGGCCTACAGATAAAAACAAAAGCTTCTTTCTTTTCTATAACAACACATTGCTAAACCAGGGGCACCCACAAGACTCTGGCTGCGAGCTCCCTTCCCCAGGGGAGTCAGGCCCATTAATCCACAGGCAATCTGCAATGAAGGAAAAAGCTGATACAACCTGTCAGTCCTCCTCTGGGTTTTAATGTTGATTTCAAGGAAATTAATATGCAAGGATCTGTGGGCAGTACCCATTCACCCTGCAGTGGGGATCAGTCAGTCCTTGACATAGTAGAGGCATTAAAAGGTTATCTACTCTTTCAGCATAGTCAGGTTACTGATGTAAAACGTTTTCACTTTACTCCACGGAGCTGGATTTGCTGAGATAGTGTGATTGTATTGCAGCAACCTGCAGCAGCTAAATCACCAAATCCAATAATCATGCTGCATTTACTGGCACACATCTTAATTAGGTTTTAATACAAGTAATCTGATAACTACTTCTGGCCAGCCAGAGCGGAGCTGTCAGCGCTGAAAGGGCTGTTGTTGAGCAGCTCGGCCAGCGCGCTGCCGCGGCTGCCTCCCCGCTGACCCTGCCGAAGCCCCCCATCTGCCAGTTGCCACGGGAACACGGGCCAGCCCATCGCCCCAGCAGTGGGTGCCACGGCCATTGGGCGCCCCATGGCAAGGGCTGGGGCACCAGCCACCAAGGAGGGCCACCAGCCTGTCAGGGGGGGCCACATCTCTGTGGGCGAGGGTTGCTGGACCTGGCTCCTGCTGCCCCCCAAAATGACCAAAACCCAACACCACGAGCATACGTCACTGTGCAGCAAACTGCCTTTAAAATGCATTTGCCCTGTCAGGGCAAGAGTGTCAAGCTATGAGTTTCTAAGGTTGCTCCTGCATTGCTTGTTTGCCTGAGGGGGATACAATGATCAGAGGTGGTTTCTTGTTCTGAGTGGGAAAACCAAAGACCACGATGGAGTCCCCTGTCATGCTGCAGAGATACAGCTGAAGGGTGATCACTGTGGTGATCACATTTAGTTCCTGACACAGCTAGATCAGGCACTGTCTAAGGTCATCTCCTGCTGAATACAAATCAATGATCAGGCCTGCTTTGCCTATATGATGATCTTGGTGCCAGACTTGCTGCCATCAAAGAGTTAAGGTGTATGGCTGGTGCTCATGGTGAACTTGTTTCTGCAACCACAACTGCCCCAGCTGCTGTCACTCCCCACCCCTCTCGTGGGCATGGTAGGACAGGTCTCCTCTGCTTTCTTTCCACCTCAACTCTGCTATGTTTCTGTCTTCCCTTTTCATAGCAGAAGTGATGTTGTCATTTTTATTAAGGCAGAAAAACTTATGTTCACTACATCTTTGTATCTTGAATCAGCTCTGTGAACAACCAGGACATTAAAATCAATAGTAAGATTAGTACTCATATGAGCAACTTGCATCTTCATTGTGGTTTACACCATCGATAAATTTACATAGTAAATTTTGAGGTAAAAAAATTAGAGTCTATGAATTTAGAAACGCAGACAAATAGTAAATTAAACCCCAGAGTTTCACTAGTGTCCTAAATTACTGTTTACTTAAGACCTTGACCCATAGATCAGGGCCTTGAAACAACCTTAAGTGATGAGCATCTCAGAGAAGCCCCCACATGCTCCCAAAATTTAAACACGAATATGTCTACATACAACCTATCCTTTAACTGAACTCCATTCTCCCATCTAGCTTCAAAAGCAAAACACTATGATCCACCTTTTTCATGTTAATGAAATAAAAAAAGCCTAAGAGGAAAAACACACAGACCAAAAAGCCGCCCTGTAACAGTGAGTAGGAACTAAAGGTAGTGAATAAACCTCCTCATTTCTGTCAGGACTGGAAGTCCTGACTTCTAACAGGACACAGGGAGACAGTTCAGGGCATATTAAAAAAAGTTGCCATGGAATTTCCCACCCTCTGGAATCCCTATCAGACTTCTGTTGCCACAAAAAGGCCAGGACTCTAATTTGCTCAGGCAGGGAATATCTACACCACTTCTAACCAAGTAAGGTAAGCACTTGCCCACGCTACAGGCAGAACAAACTCATCCAACTGATGTTAACAGATGGTAACTAGAAGTTAACATCCCTTGCACAGTTTGGAATAGGACACCTAAGAAGCAAATGTCCACATTTCACCATGAACCCCTTGACCCAGGTGGCTTTGTATCACTCAATCTTTTTTTTTTTTCCAATATCTATTGTGTAACATCTAAATTCCCTTTTACTAAAGGCATTCTCAATTTTTCCACATACTTTTAAAGGGCCTATAGTACATCATCTCCAATAAGATAACAATGTTTGCATGCAACAACAACAATTGCAAATAGGGCTTAATTAAAAGTTTACATAAGAGCTTCCTCTCTGTTTCAGATGTCACCACTGACTATTAGAATATATCTTCACTTCTACAGCTGGCCCAACAGGTTAAACAAATAGATCATGTAGGAAACCTGAGCCTGGATCTATTCCTGGGCTTCTAATAGCTCATGTCTTAACATGCTGAAGAGAACATTATCAGCCTGCTCTTCAGTAGGGGGGTGTAGCAGCTGGGCTTAGCTGCTGTGATGGCCACTTTTAGCCCTACTGGGTTTTGACAGGAAGGAAACAATGAAAGAGAGTGGACAGCAGGCTGGAAAAGATATGGGTGAAAGCTTCACTAATGTCTATTTGTGTCTGAATCCCTTGGCTGAAGATCAGGCTTTTCCTCCTTTAAAGGAATACAAAATAGTAAAGACCTTTGATAGGAATATGAACTCTGGATCAGATTTGCTCTAGAGAAGAAATAGTTCTGGCTATTATCTTATGCCTTTAGTTGACAAGAATTATGTAAAAACAATTCTCCAAATCATTCATGCTAGCAATTTAGAATGCTGTAAAATACCTTAGGAAAAAAAAAGGGAGGCAGGGCTCGGAGCAATGTTACAGAAATATATTGAATTGTATAATCAGACTTAACTTTTTTTTGTTTGTTTTTTAAAAGATGCTCACCTCTCTGATTTTGTTATGTGCCAGACAGAACAGATTTTGCACAATTTCTCAATCATAATGGTAAGAGACACATATCTCACTAAGGTTTCAAAAGTGGCCTTCTCATGTTTTATAAGATATTTGTATTACTGAAAGAAATTTTTTCCTGTGCTTGTGTCACTAGTTACAACAATTTTTGTGGCTGGTTTACTTTTTATAAATGTTTGCTCGATTTCCCCTACTGCTTACTCCAATTTCTCTAATTTCTTTTATTACCAGACAAACCTGAACCTGTAAAAACTGCTAGCTGGTGTCCACATAAAGCAATCACTGCATTCAAGTTGGAGACACAGAGAATTTTTAATGCAATCTGCCCAATCCGAACTCTTTCCTTCACAAACACTTTGCCTTTAAAAAGAAATTCCCAGCATGAACCTCATCAGAAGTGACATGTAACAGACAGTACATGTGGTGTCTGGGCAGGCAACAGAGAATTGAAAAAGAAGTCTTCACTTTTTCTATCCCATGGCATGTGCAGAATGTACATGTGGCCCAAGCTGACATCAGGCATTTGAAGCAAAAAAAACTGCTAAAAGCATCAGCTTCTGTTAATTTACTTTGTCAGATATTGTCTTAATTAAAAAAAAAAAACAAACTACTGCTAGAAAGGGTAGTGCAGCTGAGCTACAACTCCTTCAGTTGTTCTGACAGTCGCAATTGCAGGCAAACAGAACAGCTTTGGGTTCGGTCTTGTTGTCCTCACTGAGCCCAGATCCTGGCTGCAACCAGCAAGGGCTGCAGGTGCTGAGGTACGGAGCATTATCTCTCTAGCTATCAGTACCTGTGTTTGAAAGGTACAATGTTTCTCGCTAGTGACCTTGCCAATAGTCCTGGGTACAGTCCCTCTCATTTGGTTATCTGCAAGAGAGTCTTTCCAAGTTTAAGGACTATTTATCACAGTCCTTCAAAACTGTTCTTCAGCACAAACCCAAGGCTGCTATACTGCATAGTTTGACCACTATGAAAATAAACTCTAAAAATACCAAACACAAAGTGTTAAATATCTGTGGAGGTGTCACTTGTTAGTTTTGTTGCTTAATCCCCATTACCCTTATTTTCTACTCTAGAGGTGCCCCTCCTTCCAGTTCATTTCAAACAAATGATTTTGCCTTTAAGCTCTGGTAGGTGACACACATTTGCTTATTTTTCAGGGTTCAAGGAGGGTTATTGTGGTTGGCATAAATTACAGTCAAACTAACAGCTGTAGGATCTGTACAGAGTTAGTTTTACGCTTGTGACGCAGAAAAGGAGGAATATGACTTTATATAGGTGACAGACAATTTCTTCCGTGCAGCATATTCAGATAGATGTCTTACGTGCAAGGGCCCGTTGCTCTCTACATCCACACAGAGCAGATTGCTTCCATTTGTGAACTTAGCCCAAGCTCGGCCTACTCCCCTTCTATTACAGCTCTAATTTCCAAAGTTCCTCTTCCTAGGAAACAAAAAGGAGAATAGGGGCAGATACAGAGTAAGGATCTAGAGGAACGGCTGGGAAGGAGGTCAAGGTGGGCAGAGGAGCCCAGGATGTGCGTGAGAGGTAAGAAAGATCTGTGCTCAAGATATGTGCGGATACACCCAAGGGACCTGAGGAGGCTTTGGCCTCTGTTTGCGCTGGCTGGCCAAGCAAGCATGTTCCCACCTCAAAGGGAGCTGCTGCTGGCACGCAATGCAGCACTTTGGACCAGGGCTGCATCCACTTGGGACAAGCCCCAATCTCCCCACATTCCCCAGTACACCCATAAACCAGTTCTGCCGAGACTGAAGGGAGCCACAGCATCAAGGAAACACCATGGGGGGTGTAACACGGAAGAAAAAATGTAGGGAAAATGGTAAGATAATTTTGCATTGAGAAGGGCTGAGGGGAAAGCAGTTTAATCCTGAGAAACCACAATTTTTTAGAAAAATGAGAAAAGCTGGAGGATCTGAGCAGTATTGTCAGCTCACCTTCACGGAGCTCAGCTCTTACGACTAGAGAGTTCACTTGGTGTTTTGTTTTGGACTATACTATAAACAGTGAAACTGCATGTGAAGTTAGTGAAACCTGTAATTGCTTAGCAACACTGAAGGGAAGCATTTCACAGGAAATACATCTTAAAAATGTATTAGTACATTATAGACAGTATTACACTCTCTGTGAGAGAGTGGCTGTTTCATAATGTGTATGTGCATTAGTCCAACTGTGCTTTAAATTTACTGCAAGGTGAACTTAAGAACTGCTATGAAATAGAGGAATTTTATTGCTGTTTTAGAGGCAAATATCATTACAGTTATCTTCAGGAAAAACATTAACCCCTCCACAATAAGGAATATGACTGCAATGAGGCAGTTGGGAGATGAGTATCGACACACCCAGACCACAGCCAGTGCAAAGGGGCAATTACGCCTTTCTGGTGACAGCAGCTTAGCTTGTGGATGAGAGTAACAGCTCTAGAGTCCCTGCAATAGCAGCACAGGGCTGTCAGCAATACCACACAAAATGAGCACAAAGGTGTCTCTAGCCCAGCTCTCCCATGTCACAGTTCAGCTCATCAGTCAGTGGTCACTGGAACCTGCACAGGCATCCCAGCTGGGTAAGACCACCAGCACCTTCCAGCAGAAGGATTCCTTCTGTCCACAGCTGTGCCTGTGCATACACAGACTCTTCTGTTGCCACCACATTTTAATTATAGTAAAAAATTCTAGCAGAACTATTAGCTTTTTCTTTGCTACAAGTTGAAATAAATGTTAATAGCTTTCTTGACACATGTTCAATGTAACTATAAGAGAAGAATACTTCTCCCCTTGGATTATATCAAAAGATCTTGCTTAGTTTTTGTTAGGTAAATTATGCTTTTCGCATACTACTTCCCCATGTTCTCATCTTTCAGTGGTAAGCAGTGGTAGCTTTTTTGAAACAAACATTTAAACAAGCAAGCTTAGAAGACTTGATATGATTTTGGAAACAGAACATTCTCACATAAATGAAAATTAACTGCCTTAAATCACTAGTAGGAAATTAAGAACACAAAGCTGTCTCTTTGTTCAAAAATATAACCATGAGGTTTGTTCTTTTAAGTAGGGATAGAGAAGACAAACACATATGCAAAATGAGAACAAGAGATCCACCTGCTATCAGTCAATTGCTGTCTCTCTAGACTCGGTAATCTCCGATACTGTTGCTGCAGCACAAATACATCATTACTCAAAATTTCTTATAAGGGAAACCCAGAGAACATGCACGTTTCTCTGTTGGTGAACTCACACATGAACATGGGGCAGAAAGCAGCTGGGGTTTCTGAAAGGCAGAGAAAGCTCAGCAGGTGCCCCAAGAGAGCTCGAGGTCCCTGCTGGGGCTCACTGGTCTGACTCTGCACCTCCTCAGCAGCCATCGCAAGAGCTTTCCAGGGAGATGCTGGTGGTCTTGGCACCACTCCTGGTGGACAACTGTCCACCTCACACCTGGCTCAGCCTTGGCTGAGGCGAGGTAATGAACAGGCCGACAGAACGAACCCAAGCCTCCCTCCCGAGGGAGGCTACTTTTGATCAGTGTTGAGCAACATATGCAGGCTTGAGCAGGGGGGCACGCAGGCAGCTCAGGAAAAAGCGTGCGCTGCTGTAACTAAACTGCAGATTAAGCTGAGGACTGCTGTTTCCTAAGCTCCAGATAAGGAGCCTTCTGGAGAGTATGAAAAAAATTAAAGAGAAAAAAGAGCGGTAATTGTAGTTTTACTTTTACTGTGAATCTAGGCTATATTAGAGCAGCGTTTGTCTCAGTTTAAGATAGTGTATTTTCCAGCAAAGATTCTCAGTAGGGAAGATGCTTCTGTAGTTAATGGTTTGTTTCTAATGTCTCTGAAACCATAACATTACCTGCTCAGCAAGTATTTACCTACAAATGAATGTCTGGGTGTCCCTCATGTTATCTCCTTACATAAAAATCATGATATTGGGATCATAATGTACTTAAAATCTCTTCAAATAAAATAATCCTAATTATTGAACTTCCATACTGCAACATCAGGGTTTAATTTCCTTTGAAATAAATGTTATCAAGGAGAGAAAACTGCATTTACAGGTCTACTTAGAGGCCTGATTTCACTGAAACATATAGAGGAATTTAGAGTTCCATTGTGTGACAGTAGAAAAATGACTAAAACCTCTTTCTGTTACAGATCTGGATACAATAGCTTTCATCCTGATCCAGAATAACCCCTATGAGCTGTAACGTGAACTACAGACTCCTGTGAAGCACACAAAACCCCACGAAATGCCCAATCCAGTGTTGCTAAAAACTAAAGGAGTTTTGCCTTTAACAGAAGCAGGCCCCTTGTTTGCATAAAGAGAAACCTGTCAAATAGAATACAAATGCCAAGCTGGTACATTATAGCCACAAGCACAATAGCCCCACTCTTTTTAACTAAGCAAATCCTAGAGAGAGCAGTTCTCCCCCAAAATCTGGGCATCAGCTAGAAATTCAGTGAACTGATGTCTCAAAGTGCTCACGAAGGATGCGGGAAATTTGCAGAGGGGCACGAGCTTTTCATCTCAAAGAGAAGGAAACCGTGTGTTTTCATTATAAAAAATGAGAGTGTGAAAAAATGCTAACCACACAATAGCTCTCTTTCAAGTATAAAGTTCAGAATTACATCTCCCAAGTTTCCTGTACGTTAAAAGAAGAACACAAAATAACGATCTAAAAATCCTTCACAAAAAACCAACAAGCAAGGATGAAGCAGTACTCGCCTGGGGGCCAATTGCCTCTCCAGCAGCGGTAAGGCTGTTACTAGGCTTGCAGTACCATTTGTTCCATTACACAATCTCCTGAAGCCTTTTACAGAGAGCTAAAACAACTGCCTGTACCAACACGACACATGGCTTTCCATCCCGACTCTTTGCTAATCCAGACGCTCCAACCATCTTTCTTTAAGATGCCATATGGTTGGCAGAAGCCTGTAGATCTAGCAGCACATCTGCTTGTATGTTACTTCTCCCCTCCAACTCCCCCCTCCACACCACAAAAGAGAGAGCAAATAATTATTTTACATGTAACCAATTAAACTGCATTTAAAGAGGACGGGGATTATTTAGCTCTAGATATTTTAAAAATATAGATTGTCGCAGAAGATCATTTGTCTCTCAGTGATTTGGGAAATACAGAGAAACAAAACAAAGAAATGAGAGGCACATGGGCAAAATGATCGCTGCATTTGAATTATTTAAATGACTGCCATTCAGACCTTATGCCCGAAGATTTATTTCCCACATTAGTGTGCCACTGAAGAAGGGACTGAATTCACTCTCTGCTTTTGTCAGAGGTGAATCAGACAAGCAGACTAGGAAACTATAATACACCAAACCATGCTTTGTTAAGCAAGCAGAGTGAGTCTGGATGCTAATGACTGCAGGAATACACCGACACACTGATTTTTTTGGTGTGATGAGCAAAGATTATTGACACTGTAAAAATCCTGGTTGCACTGGCATGCAGGCATCCAGGTTGTCTCTTTGGAATCCAGACGCCAGGAAGACAGGCTGCAAAAATAATTTTGTTTGTGATGAGTTATCATTTGTCCATTTATGACATAATGGACTATAACAGAAAAGAAAATACACACTTTGGAGCCTGAAATTAAAAAAAAAAAAAAAGAACCTAGAAATTACAAATAAATGTTCCCATAAAACTCCCACTGACCACTCTGTGATGAATAACCATCTTAGTTAACGAAGGACAGGCAGAGATAGAAATATATAAGGACAGACTGCACAATTTTGGAATTCCGTCTGCTGGTAATTTGCAGCACCTTTTGTTCAGAAACACTATTTCCTTGAACTTTTCCTGCATCACTAATGTAAGACATCAAAGAGATAACATTTCTACCTCAAATGCTGCTCACATGTATTGTTCGTGAGATTATCTGTGAAGCAGTGTGGAGCATAGGAACATGAAGCACATGTGTCTGTTCTAGCAATTTTCCAGAAGAATAGAAACTAGACATATATTTGCTCCAAACAGTCTCCCTGCACCAAGTCTCCATTGCAATGTGCACAGAATGTTCCTTTGCCTTCACAAAAACAGTTTTCCCTACAATATGGGAGTGCTTGTGTTCAACTACAAGTGAACAAATTGTTTTTCCCCTCAGCTATTTAGGAGTTAGAGTTCCTACACAAAGGATGGGGAGACTGTGTCCTACCCTCACAGAAAAAGCCGACCAATGTTGAAGGTTTGGTTGAAACCAGCATTTTTGAGGACAATATTAGGTTTCCAAGCTGTTTGTTTATGGCTAGTGCTTTCCTTTCCCCCACTACTCTCTGTCTCAAGGCTATTTAAAATTTCATCAACATCACTTCGAACAGTTCTATACAAAACCAAAATTAAAAAGACACTTTCTCCTCCAATAATTACATTTTTCCCCTCTTTTTCTTAAGAAAACGATGACAGAAGTTCAAAACATACTTGTATTTCAAAATGTAAAATGTGGCAATGTATTCAATGATGTAGCAATTTAGCTCAGTTTAAATTTGATAGGGCTTGATTTACCAGCTATAATAAAGAACAATATACAGAGTATTTACAGTAACAAGAAATATTTATAACTACAGATTAAGATTTCAATTAGTTCTATGCGTAATATTAAAAACTTACAAACTATGAAACCATGCCAAAATATATATAATAAAATCAAAAAAACCCCTCCCAAGCCTCTTGAATTAATCTCTTTCAGACCTTCTATGTTTCACACATTTTTCTGATCAGTAACTAATTTTCATTTCAGGTATTAATGCCCAGGCTTGGGCCACTTGTCCCAATCCTAGACGATGCTGGGAGATGAGAGAGAAAATTATTTCCAATTACCAGACTGCACATATTCACTTCCTTTATTTTCCTAGATGAGGGGGTGTGTGTGTATGTGTCTCTTCGCATTTTCCTGAAAGATTCTTAGTAACTCAGTAGCACTTAGGGTTGAAAAATGCCTATTTCATCCATTGTGTTGCTTTGGATAGCAAAGCAATAATCAACCCAGCAGGATGTCTCCTGAACTGATCAGGTCAAAACCAATTGTCTGTGACTACACTTGGTATGGCTGTGCCCATCAGCTGTGACTGGAGCTCCAGAGGAAGGTGTGCTTGGAGAGCTGCCACACAGACTCCCTCGCCCCATCCCAATCCCTCACCAGCAACATCCAGTAGTGCCCTCCTTTCAGTAAGAGTCCACACAAACATCAGAAACAGAACTTCAGAAATAGAACGCCTGGCCAACAGAAGTCTTTTGCACATGTGAAACATGCATTTGATTAGGCACTTCAGAATTTCAATTTACTCTTTAGGCAAAAAGTATGGTTCTAGATTTAGATATGAGAGAGAAAATTAACTTCGTATATGTGCTATGACTTCTTGTCCAAGAACAGGCGAATAAAGGAACCATGTGCGAAGTCTTCACCAAGACCTGCTGCAAACTGACTACTGTAGAAATAAAGAAAATGCTGCACACTTTTTTATTGCTTGCAAGCTAAGATAAAAAGAAATATATAGTTTATTCTCTTGACAAGCAATGGAAAATCATGAAGATGCAGTGTACATCAAAAGCTTCTCCCTTGACTGCAGAGTGGAACTGAATTGCTGCTTATACATGGCCACCATTAATGATTTTTGGTAGAAAGTGCCAATAGGTTCACTGGATTGCAGTTTGGAACATTTAAGGAACAGACTGGGTCTGATGAAGACTCCACTATCATATCTTGATCACATCTTTTTGGGTTTGTTTGGGTGGGGCTTTTTGGAATATGGGGGGTAGGGTGAGGTTTTTTTAAGTTTTTAAAGAAACTACAGTTCTTATTATATGGAATAACAACAATTATAAAAATAGGTTTAGAGCTTCCTGTATTCATGTTCTAGATACATCTGAAATGTTTGATATAATAATTGTAAATAATTTACCCAATTTTATTGGGGACTTCATTTGTAAGTTGTAGAAGCAACAGAATTTCAACAGTGATTTGTAGAAATAGCAGAACGCTTTTCGTCTTTTGAGACAAAGAGAAACAGGGAATTGAATGCAAAACCCCTTCAATTTGAAAAGGACTACATGGGGAAGTGAGGATATTAGCAGGAGAATTGATTTCTTCCTTTATAACCACATGAACACCCTCAAACATCCATTATCAAAACAGAAAACATAGAACCACTACACTGAAAAATTACATCACTTCATACTGGCATTTTTAATTTTGTGGCTCCTGTTTTAGTAACATTTCTAGTTCTGGATGGTCTTCATGTACTTAATTTTAAGAATAAAACTATACCTTAAAGGGAAAATGAGTAATCAATCAGGTATCTGAAAGACTTCAATTAACATTTTGACAAGTTTCATGGTATGCAAACTACTCTAATGTAATCAGTTTTTATTAATTTAACTCCTTGAATATGAGAAAACAAATAAACTACACAAACGTCCAAGATGCTCTGCAGTACTTAAGTTCCATATTTCTACAAGTGTCAGCTCTGGAGCCATTTTTTTGGCTCTTAAACTTTGCTTTCCTCATCTGACACACACAGATCCTGGAAGTAGTCAGCCTCCACACTGCAGTTTGTAACACACCAAGTGCACATGAACAATACATGCCCTGATAAATTATTACTTATTCAATAATGACATATATTTTACCACATACAATTATTGTGACCTACTGCAAGTTGCACTTGCATTTGTTTCTACAGCTTTGTAGCGTTTTATTTCTGAAATTTTACTTGCAATCTGATGTCTCTGCCACCACAGCATTGTTATAATCAAAATTAATAGGCCAAGATAGTCTTCTAAAATTAAACTCTGATCTGAAAGGTACATTTGAACATTTGGGGAGCTCTCTTCAGATGCTGACAGGGAGACGAGTGAGCGGATGTAGAGAGAATCTGGATATATGGCTCACATATGGGCCTAACAAGAGCAATCTCTTCATATAAAGACAGTATTTCTCATGCTAAGTCTACCTTGTTTTCTAATGTCAGCTGAAAGGAATGTTGGAATCTGGGACAGTTTTCTGCATCAGAGTCTGTTATTTAACTGTCTGATGTCAGAATTATTGTCTCTTTTCACAGAACCTCTGTAGTTCGGGGTTGTTGTTTTGCTGTATTTTGGAGGGTGAGTTGTTTAAGACTATCAATGCTACACCCTCTTAGGAAATCTTATTCTTCTTGGTTATTTTTCCACCCAAAGCAGCCTGAAATTCAGGTACCCCAACTGATAAAGGATTTTTAAATTTTTTTTCAGTGTTGTATTAGAACTATGAGATTACTCCAATTCAAGAAACCTGGTATTGGTATTGCCAAGTACTGCACGTTTTTAAGCACAAGTCCTTCATCTGAGTCTAGATCGAAAAACACAGGTCCCAAGCACAATGCTACACTAGTTGTCATCTAGGGCTTCCTTTTGTACAGCACAGAATCCAGTATGTCAGCACAAGACAAAAGCACTGAGTAGGAAGAAGAAGAAAACAAATCTTGGTTGCTAAGTTAGCCTGTCATGTAGTAAATGTTTGTGTGAAGCCACACACCATATGACCTAAAGGCTCAGAAAGCCACAGCTAGGTTAAAAAAAAAGTACAGTACAAAGGAAATCCAGCTGCAAATATGCAGAAGGTAGGACATGGACCACTGCTCATTGTGGGGAAATCTTTTACTTTACTCTGATCAACATAAAGCTGTATCTGAGGTACAAAACTCTGCTCAAACAGGTTTGGAAGAAAAACGCCAACATTCACTAATGCCTATAACTCATAACATGCAATCATTCACAGCTTTATCTTAGAAGATGTTAGAAAAGATCAGCACAATATTAAATCCACACAGCACAGAGATGCCCTGAATCCAGCAATGTCAGGATCTGTAGCACAGCAGGGGTAAAAGTGAAACACAACGCTTGGAGAAAAAACGGCCATAGCTCCCAACAAAGTGCTGAGAAGTCTCTGTTAGCTGCCAGAGCTCAAAGCATTCACAGGATTGGGAAATTACCAGAACTCATGTTTAATGGATTTAAATAACTGAGTAAAACCTTTAAATAACTGAGTAAAACCAAACACAGCAGCACCTCCAAGCTCTGCAATCCCAAGCAACAGCTTTGAGAAAAAAAGCACTGGAAAACAGAACAAAACATGTGAATGTGCAACGTACTGTCCAAGCTTACCTCAGTTTAGGCAAAGTCCTCAGACAAGGAGGTTAAAGGCAAAAGTTGCCTCTTAAGGCTGTGAAATTATTTTGCAGTTAAGTTATTACAAGCAACAAAGGGGCTTGAAGGTTTGCAGGTACCTATGAGTCACAGAGTTCACAGACCAGTCTTCATTTAGTTCCCCATGTTCAAAAGAAACGAAAAATTCTTTTTAATTCAGGGTCCTAATTAGGATGATAATTGGAAGAAATCCCAAACCATCACACTTGAACAATGTGTTTACACCCAGACTCTTTTGTAGCACACTGTGGGGAGAAAACTAAGTAAACTGAACAAAGTACTCTACCTTACCTAGCTGGGGTCTGAACTTGGTTCCAACTTTTGAAGGAGTCCAGGCCTTTTGAGGGAACTCAGCCACCAATTCAGGCAAAGATTTCTTCAAAGGAAAAAAGAGGCTTGATTTTTTTCCCCCCTTTTCTTTGTCCTCCTCTTTCTTTTTAAATAAAAGCAACATTTCAGATTTGTGAGCACAGTTTTGAAAGGAAGGGAGAAAACACCATTACAAATAGCAAGCAAAGCTTTCAGTTTATGAATCTACTAATTCATCCATGAAATATCCAGGTTGCCTTCATCATCGTTTCCCAAACACCATATTATATAAGGTAACAATGGAATACTAGGCTGGTCTGTTTCCCATATTTTTAGTTGGCTCAGCTGGAAAGTGAATACAGGCTATTGCCCCAGGATGAGTGAATAATTTAACTCAAATGCAATTTTGCACAAAATTACTTTCACAACTGGAAAAAAAAAAAAAGGACAAAAAAACCCCCATGGCTAGTCAAGACTCCTTGATAAACAAGAAATTGAGTTTTCCCCCCCTAACTAAACTAGCATAATTCACAAAGTTTAGTTCATGGTGTTGCTGTTAAATAAGGGAGGTATAAATCTTGACATCAAAACACCAGGCTTTTCTGTGCTAGAGAGGAAATTGCTCCTACACAAAGTGTCAAGTACAAAACCTAGGCATTGCACCTCAGACAGTTCTGCGCTGGTCTGGTTGAAATCCCGGCTCAGGAGTAAAATTTATGCTAAAGTAGATGCAAGACAAAATCCCCAAATTGTAGACCGATAATTTAGAAGAGGTCTGTTGCATGTGGAAATGGTTTTGATCTTCAGATCATAAACTCCTGGAGGCACAGATCTTCTTTAATTACATGACTACAAAGCACCATGTGTTTCCATTATGCTATTTAAATAATAGATTTAATTTGAATTTACATTTGTTGATGTAAACATTACTGACTGTAACATTACCCTGCAATCTGATGCAGAAAGTCACTGAAGTATTAGAAAAAAATTCCTTCCCAAAAAGTATACAAAGGAAAGAATCCCCAACTGTGCTATTTGAAAATATGAATAGAAATTAGCTAAATAGAACAGAATAAATTTTAGTGGAACAGAAATTTTAGGATGATATTTTCACACGAACAACACTAACATCTCAAGTAATTCTAATTTTTAATTCTGCTCTACAGTTATCTGTTGTGTTTATGGGACCAAATGAATTCAGATGTTTCCAGCAACCAAAGTTCCACTGATTATTAAAAGGAAAGAAAGTAGCATGGGAAGGCTCACTCATTTATCTTGCAACACTGCTTTAACCAAAGTGCAACTGGGGGACTCTGCTAATGAATTTAACTATCAGGATGCTAATCAGTTCTGGTTTTTACCAAAATTAATTTAACCTCTGTTTTTGCATAAATAGTCCCTGTTGTTTAAAACTTTGTTTGGGGCTGCTTCTGTACATCAGGAGGGGCTCAAATGGAACAGGGTGTGCTGGGTCCAGAGACAATTCAGTGAAGAGCAGTTCAGAGGGAAGCATTTGTATAAGCTTTTCCCATGCACTGTTAATAGGAAAAAAAAAAAAAAAACCAAAACCAAAACACCCTACCCAAAAAACCAGAGCTGACTATTTCTGTATGAAAAGGATTTTAGTTTTGTATAGATGACCTGCAAGCACTTCTAAAAGAAGCTATAATTTGTCTGTTTGAGAGAACCTAGGCTAAAAGAAGAAAAACATCTATGTTCCATCTATATGGAATGTACTGGTCAGTTTATGCCATGATGCTATTAAAAAAATTACTTTCAAATTGTTGAGCTTGCAGATTATATCTTATCATAATATCAGCATTAATAATAACAACAACTTAGTCTAAACTTTGCTAAAATAGGGGCAGTTGAAAGTGGGAGCAGACAGGAAGATAGAGAGAAAGTAATAATATTCTGTAAAGATTGTACTGGCTTTCAGTTCTGAACATATAACTCACAAGACAACTCAGCAAACAAGTAGATTGCATGAAAAATTTTGAACAAGCAGAGGTTTTTGTTCACTGTGTACATTCAAAATATCTTTTTTCCAGAAGATCCAGAAATCTTCAGAACATTTTTTCCAGAAAATGTTCTCTCCATATGTACTGATGGAATACCTAAATTTACCTTAAACGTAAGAAAAACATAAAAAGGTAAAGGGAAAAGAATACAAAACAGCACTGTAAGAATATTTTTCATATTTTTTTCTTTGAAGTTTTTATGTTTATCCATGTTACTTAATGGTTTTTTTTGTCTGGTAGTATGTGAGCCCTCTAACCCCTTCTTTCTTTTCCTTTCGTCCTTTCACTAATCTGCAGAAGGAATGAGTAGAAATATAAGGCCCTGTGTCTCATCTAAAAACTCATAGACAGAAAAAAAAATCCTGGATGTAAGTAAAAAGATGATGGGCAGAGAAAACTCAAGTAAGTATTTAAGTGCTAGGTTTGAAAAAAGTCCCCTTATTAGATCCAGATCACCATAAACAGTCCCAACAGTGGGGGAACACTCAACACTGTAGATGAAGGATCAACAGGAAATCACACAATCTTGGGGTTTTGATCACATCTTTAACAAATGCACATCCTTATGGCAAGGTACTCTGGAATGCAAAAATTTAATTTAATAAATATGAGAAAAGCATAATATTGACAACTTTCTTAATACTTTGCCCGTTGCAAAGACAGTCACTATAACTTGTTTTGCTCTTGATGTTCACTTCTACATCCCCAAATCACAATTGTGCAACCCTCTAAGAGGGTAAAACTCTTTGTAACAACCTAAATTTTTTCACCTACTTGCAGTTTTGAAATCATGTTTGGAAAAAATGCAGTGAATCTGTCAAAATTGTTATGCACGAGGGTACAGGCCTCCCACTTCAACTTACAGCAGCTACCTAAATGATTCTAATAGGAACTGACCATTTCCAACATGTAACAGAGCACAACAGTAAATCTCTCTTTTTGGAGAGTGGGAAAAAAATAGCTAAAGTTTCTTGAAACACTATGTTGGTAAAAGCACATGTTCCATCAAATGTGTGTTATAAAAACTGGATGACCAAGCCAGAGGCACTATTTTTAAAATATCAGCTCAGACATTAATAGGACTTAAAAAAATTATCACAATATATTTACCATAAAAGCAGTTGTTTTAAGACCTAGTAGCTGGATGTTTACTGCAATACTTTGGTGACCTCAGAGAAGTCAATACAACTACTTTTTCAGTCAGAGGGTGAGGAGCCCTTAGATTTGACGGAGTCCTTGAAGAACTGGGCTTCCATTAAAAAATATTGGGGCCCTTCTTCATTTAAACTGATACATGAGGGCACTAGTTCTGGTACAGTAGGTGTATTACCAGCTCCTGGATTAGCTACAGGAGGACTAACTACCAACATTCAGTCTCACAGATTAGAACATCATTATTTATGTTCATATTATGGAACAAAACTAAAAATATTATTTTGAAGTCTTTGAATATTTCAATTTAGCATGTATAAAGATGGAGAAATTCTTACATTCCTGTCAATACGGAGAAGTAATGCTGTCTTGGTTCTTGCCACAGACTATTGATTTTACATATATTTACATGAAAAGCACTGTGTGAGCTTTCCATGTAGCAGTACCTTTCTTAGTAACAATACAAAAGACTTTGTTTCTTTTGATACAGCTTAAAAACAGTTCTGTAAACACAGAAGTTAGTGACTTAACATCGTTTTTTTCCCTTTCTCTACCTCAATACAAAACACTGAAATCAGTATTTCAGTAGTGAATTCCACAAAGCACTTTTCCCCAAAGGAACTTTATGCTCATAACATTTAGATCAATTTTACACTGAGATAATTTCGTTGTCCACTACCATTAAGTTCATCATCTGCTTCTTTCTTCATCAACAAGAGCATCTTCTAGGTTAGGACAGACACGGCTTTGTTCACCTTTGCCTAAGGCAATACAGATTTGCAAGCACAAGCCTTCAAGAACTAACTTCCACAGAACATGTAATGATCCCAAACACACATCAGGGCTAACCCAGAAAGTACTTCCAAGATTCTCCTACAACAGACTTACAAGTATTTACCAGTCATAATCCTTCTCTGAGATGGATCACACAGAGCACAGTAACACGGTGAAAGGAAAATATGTCCAAGAAGTAGTGGTCAAAGCCCTTCTCCTACTACAGGTACCATAGGACTTGGAACACTTCAGTAGAATACAGGATTTTTTTCAAAAGGGTTTTTGCCTGAAAGACTCTCAAATATTGTAGATTGCACTGTACTCATTTTATCTGAGTCAAGCCGACTTCACTGTCACTTGGATCTTCTCTTCCAGGAAACCTGGAATTTCAAACACGATCCTTGGATAACTGACCATCAGTCCATTTTAGAACAACAAACTCAATGAAGATGACTGTACTCAGCTTTAATATATATTTTTCCACATCAATCACAACTGCAAAGATTAAGAGGTTGCCTCATTGTGATCGTTACGGTATCCTTTTATTTTCAGAGACAGTGTCACACATAGAAATGATGGATTTAATTTCCAAGCTGTATTATCTCACCTAATTATCAATTCCTTACAAAATGAGCAAAGAACTATACCTTGGTCACAGAGTTCAACACGGCAGTATCACAAATAATTGCCTGCTACAATTACCCTTTCTGACATGAAGTTTGGACTTCAAGTCCTATTCTAATTCAGTGGCTTCTACTTTTGTTATTCACTACCAATTCCTCTGCACCCAGCAACGTCAAGAGGTCAACAATTAAATTATTCAGAATACACCATGAATGTAAGAGTGACCCTATATTATATCTTCATTTTTTCCCTTTGATCATCCCTTTATTTGACTGCATTTCAGTAAATTATCCATGTAGTTTTTATTTTGACAGCTCTCTTTACAGCAGTAAAACAAAATGTGTGCATTGCAAATGGCAAAGATTCAAATTTCAGCTATGTTTATCCAAAATAGCACTGAACTGCTTCTGTACTTATGCTATACTGCCTACAGCCTTACGGAAGGGGAGACAGATGGGATGAATTTAGCAGGGAAACAGCTGTGGCTTGAAGAAGAGACAAGCAAAAGTTTTGCTATCAGGCTTCATTATGTATCAAGGTACCAGTAAAATGTGTATCCGTAAGGCAGCCAAAAAAGTGTTTTTCATTTGACTAGTGATAATTACCTTTTCTCAACAGCTGACAATGTTCTAAGCACCATTAAATAGGTATAATAATTAAGCAATAAGATAAGACAGGCAGTGCCTTGCTGGGGATTATTGCTCGCCTTAGGTGTGTTACGAGGCACAAGGCTGAAGGGTGAGTGACTTCAGCCACCCGAGAAATGTAATAATCCCTCAGAAATGCACTGCCTGGAGTGTCTTCTTGCTATTAAAAATGGAAATTTAAAAAGGACAAAATGCTAGACACATTTCCTGTGGATTTTACTGACATGGGTTAACATTACAGAAAGTCGATGAAGAAACTCCATTTCTGCCCAGCCTATGAAAGTCCTTTCCCAAAGACACATATGCCTCTGCTCAGCTTGTTTGTGCATTTTATTCATAAAACTTGAGAAGCACAAGTATTTGTATAATCTAACACATGCGTAGCAAGGCACAGAAGATTGTAGCAGCCTTCACAATGGTAAAAGTTAAAGTGCTTTTAAGTCACGTGCTCCCAAACATTTATTCTGTGCAATTGCCTATGTTTGGTATCAATTTACAGATGAGCTTTTTTTAGTTCTGAAATTGTATATATATACACATGTATATTTTTTAATGTGAATATAAAAGGTCAGCCACTCAAATGATCCAAGCAACAGGGAAAAAAGCCAAACAAAACAACCCAAAAACCCCCCAAAACCTTTTTTGACTACATGCAAGTCACATAGCTGAAACTAAGGCTATATCCCTGGTAGTGTGGGAAGTGCTAGTGCAGCACTCAAAAAAATTACACCGCTTTAAATAAGCTAAGAAAAGTTTAATGTCATTTCAGCCGTGCCACTGAGACAACATTTTGAAACTGGAGACCTGAAACTATTTAGCAACCTTGACTTGAATCACATCATAATTCTAAAGACCATTCAGGATCAGGCCCCAAGTAATGAGATATATTTGGGACAAGGATATCTTTCCATATGCGCAACTAAAGGTGGAATCTGGCTCTCTGAGGTTAAAAAGAACTTTAAAAAAATTAAAAATCTCCTTTCTCCTTTCCTCCCCTCCATACATGACTTTACAGTTCACAAAGAACAACTTGAACACAGAATAACCTTATTATCCTTTTCCATTTCTTTCTCATTTTCCATTATCACTACTTTATTCCAGAACCAAACTGAGAAGCCCTGCTGAGAAGCACACACAACACTGCCTTGAGTACCCTAGAAATACAGATGCTAAGTAGGTCTTATCACACTATCCTTCCTTACAGACACTTCCATAATCTCTATTTTACTAAAACTTTTGCCATTAGCAGTTGAAGGATTTCACATTTAAGACCACATTTCTAGAAACTAGCCCAATGCCTTTTACTATTTGACTACTACCAATTAGCACCATCACGAGGCTTAATAAACACAGTTATTTTTTAGCATTTCATTTTTTTCAGGATGGCAATTTTTTTAGAGTGCACTCAGAAACTGATAATGAATATGACTGGAGCTCTGGAAGTTTAAGTTAGACAAGAAATAGGCAAAATAAAGTTCTATCTGTGTTTCAGCTGAAGAAAACACTGGAAAAAATACGGCCCCGGTCTCATAATGCATAAACTAAACATTTACTGGTTTGAAAGACGGAAAACAAACAGCATGATGAGAAAATACCCCACCTTCAAGTGCAACACTGGCATGGAACTATTGGCACAAGACACATCAAGGCTAAACACATTTAAGAACTAAAGGCTAAAGAGATTTAAGAACAATTTAGATTTATATATGGAAAATAAGAGTATCCACAGTTAGATCAAGTTCCACAGGAACAGTATTGGATCCTGCAGAAGCAATCAAAACACTGAAGTTACTGGGAAAAAGCAGTCTTCCAATAACCTTGCAAAACTCCATCACTTATTATATTAAAACATAAATTATCATTAGTTTGTGTCTCCTTCTCTTACAATAACCTTGAAAGCAGGCAGGTGCATAGATTTTGTTACAGAGCTGGTAAATTTTCATGACACACTTGCAAAGCTCTTTAAATGTTAGTCATCTGTCTTCATTTTCAGTCCTGCACTATATGGTAATGGAGGGTTTTAAATAGCCTTTGTCTGAAAATCTCAGAATCATACACAGAGATCAAAACTGGAAAGAAACCTGCTACTGCTTAAATTAACTTGCCAAATGGGTTAATAGTTAGATTTTACTATAATTGTGAGTTCATCGAAAGCTTAATAGCAAGATCCCAATTACTGTAAAATATCCCAACTAGGTACCTGCTGCTAAACTACTGCATAGTGGTAGTCTCACATAGGCTATTTGAAAAGGACTTGGGTGGGTTTCCTGTTTGTTTGTTTTTTTATAATTTTTCTGACACATCACAAGGATATCACAGAAATACAGTACAGGAAAACAAACTTTAAAAATGCAGATGGAAAATGATATGGAAGAAAGAAAAGAAGGTGAGTGTAACAGCCCGGGACTTCAACAATTTAATTTTTTAGATGGTCTAAAAAAATCAAAACTTGTTAAAGATTGTTTAATGTTTTGGGAGGAACATGGACAGTTAGGGCTGTCCTCCAGAGTTTATACTACATTGGAAAGGCTATTACCCTTTTGGAAAGGTAAACCTTTATTCTTTAGTGCTGGGTACATTTGAGCAGGTAACTTAAATGAACAAGCTAACTTGAATGAACAAGACTGACATGCTTTTTGGTGCTCTCTCTTGCCATTAAACAACTATGTTTTTATGCACAAGACAACAAAGGAGCACGCTGACCTGGCTTGCTCACTTTGTATTTCACATCTCTGTGGAAAGTGGTGAGGAAGACCGGTCCTTAACTACTACCTTGGACCAGAGGTGCTTCTACCAGGCACTGAAGGCAAAGTGATCCAAAGAAGATAAGGTGGTGGTGAAGGGATAAATTAGTGGATTAACACAATCATGTATCACCACCAGAAGCAACCCCTATCCAAAATTAAAACTCTTGCAGGTGTGTAGCAAATGTAGGAGAATAAAATGAGGTTTCCCTGGAAAACAATGGGTGCACTTCTGTCCAATTATGCACGTCCTTTTCAGTGTCAGTTATGATCTGCATAGCGACAAGAGTTTCTAGATCTTGCCGAATCAAGGAGAGTCTGGGCTGAGCTGTCAAAGACATCACCTTTATCCACCTCCATTTTAGAGGAATCAAGAATGCTTCGTTAATGCTAAATTAACATTTAAATTTGAAAACCAACAACTGTGCTGACAACAGAAAGTAACAAGAACAGCCTGGAACCTTATGTTGTGCTGTTTTATATCACACATATTTCAGGGCTTTTTACATTCCTGGTAGACGAGAACACAAGCTTACTATTAGGGAGCTGTAGGCTTTGACTCAGTTCGTGATGGCATGAATATGAACTATCCCCCTTTATGTTTTGGAGAAGGCAGAATACATTAAAGCAGTAGAGTAGAAGATACTCTCAGAAGTGGACAATTACCAGACTCTTAGCAGAGGGTGTGTTAGTTAGAGAGTTGGTAGCTGTTGAACATAGGAACAAGCAAACCTGGCTGTTTCCCCACCTAGCTTTTCTTTGAGACATCGACCGATACGACTTTCCCAGGCATTATCCTCCAGTTTCTAAAACAATAAAATTGTGGTGGCCAGCAGTCTTGATGTGCAAAGTGAACACTGACACTATGACTTCTCCTCTACACCTTCTTCTTCACATTGACTGTATTGTTATGAAATTAAATCAAGTGCAGCATTAACTAATCCTTAAAGAAGGTAATTCATATAATTATCAGCTCATTATCATGACCTCAAATGCAAAAAAAGCCTGCAACTAACTCAGAAATGAAAGGAATATATAAGGGCATAAAGAGGTAAATGGAACATGAGAAACTGAAACATAAGCTAGATCAAGCAGATTTGGTCACATGAACCCCAAACTCTTTGACAGCTTATTTTTTGGTAAAGGAAATGCAATAAATCTTACTGACATTAACTTCAACAAAACATTAAATATCATGCCCATCAGCAATTGTTAACTAAGTTGTTGACAAGTAACTGACTAAAACAAAGAGCACAGCCAATAGGAACAATTGAAAGGGAAGAAGAATTCTAAGAGAATTTCTTCACATTTAAACAGATTTTTGAATATTTTGAATTATGACTCAGCACAAAAAAGAAGGAGTGGGCCGATAAATTTAAGAGATGTTATCAGCTTCGAGAAAATCTGGGATACTGCACAGAAAGAAATAGATGACTCAGAAGATTGAAACAGCAGACATGGAATGAAAGTCTTACACTATATACTCAATGCATTCTCAGTTCACAGCAAAGGGCTCTGCAGAAAACTTGAATTTACTTGGGAGAAAAAGGTCCTGGATGCACTTCTCAGTGCAGCTGTCAAAAAGACAAATATGACTGTAGGATTCATCAGTCAAGGAATTTCTAGTAAATATATAAATTCCATATATACAAATATATTCAAATGTCCCCATCCAAGACCAAGTTTTGCTTGCCCATATTCAAAAAAGATCAACAATCAGAACACCAAGGTGATGAAGAGCTTACAGCAAAAAGAAGAACAAAGGAGGAAGGCTTTACTTACAATCAGAAGTAGGACTGAATAGATACATTCATTGTCTACAATTATTTGCATTACCAGTGAAGATTGTTTTGAAGAACTACTTGTCCCAATTTTGGCTGAAAGGCAAGTAGGTACAAACCAAACAGAAATTAATTCAGACCAAAAATAAGAAGAATCCCAATGAGAAGATCAGTGGAAACAGTTGTCCAAATTGGAACGGTGACGCCTAATGTTTTATACAGAGGAGCTCAATACATTCTCCAAGAAATATATATGTATACAAACTATATATAGAGGTACATATATTTTAGATACACACACTTGGAAACAGATGAACACAGTACTCCGTGACCTAGAATACATCTTACAGAACATTATTAAGTTCCCTAAATATCTCTCCGGAAATTGGGTAGGATATTCCCCTCTGCTTCTTATTTGCTTCTTAAGGCTGAGAACTTATTTGCACACTATTTTGCAGCATTTTATGAAAATCTTGTATTTCACTCTTTGTATACTTTTTCAATTTTTCTAACAACTAAGAAAATTTTTGCTTTGTGTGTCTATTGTTTAGGTAATTGGAGAATAAATCTTTAAAAACAGTGTTTGGGGTCTTATAAACTTGTGTAATTTATTAACTATTTTGAATGGGAATATTATACATATAAAAGCATAAATAATAGATGTATTTATACCACACTATATATAGACTTCTATTTAAACAGAGAAAGGAAAAAAGTAGTTTAAAAGATATATAATAAATAGACAAATGGTGAACTGCAGAAGAAGAGGGAGGGAGAGATTCTATTCCAGAGAATTTGAACTGTGTGCAAACACCCCAAAATTAAACAAAAGCCAAATACACTTTCAGACTCTGACAGGATTTGCAACATATACATGTGTGTGTATGTGTATACACATTCTCCGTTCATTATTTCCTAACAGCAGTTCTCTGGAGTATACATTTCTCAATCTAAAATATGAGTCTATTAAACAGTAATAAAAAAATTAAGTAATAGTGATAACCCCAAGTACTGGACAGAGCTGAGAGTCTTATCTGTCTGAACCGCAGTGCTGACATACAGTGACCACAAAGCTTTTTACAAACTCCTTGTATGAAGGGCTGCACAAACAATTATGTATCTCCAGCTGCTGCAGCCATCCTATTACAGCAAAACCATGCCAAAGATTATGTGGGTGTGAGTAATGATGCTCAGGAAAAAGTGCAGCATACTGTTCTTTACACATTGAGACAATGTGAATATCTTTGTATCTTTAATATCAAAGGTTCTATGGACACTACGTATGTTAATCTCTATTTCAATTTAAAAATGAATGTATTTTAAACTAAAAAGCCACAATACAGTGCATTTTTATTCTATAATTGCATTGCAAAACAGATGATTGGTCTAATAAAAATATAAGAACAATTGCCCCACCATCACTTTAAAAAATATACTAATCTATCAGTAGAATAAGGAAGATAATGTATTCAACTGAGAATGAACTAGACTGGAAAAAAATAAAGGTCTTTTAGGTAATGACATAACCTGAGTTCTTCCATCCATCATTACTTCTTGCAAACCCACATACACACAAAAAAAGTATTACAGCTTTGGGCAGAAAATGTAAAATTTCAAATACATCCTGATTGCTCCAGTTATCAAGAAATAATTTTAATTAGTACTTCTACTGAAGATTTGCCAAGAAATCCAAAATCTCTGTTCAGAAGTGTAATAGTGACAGCAAACTAGCTATTGTGATTTTACATTTCAGTTATTTGAAAATGCTGGTGTATTCTCTCTATATATGTCTCAATTCTCATAGATATGTGTTCTCTCATGCATACATGATCTTGCATACAGTATCACTTAGTAAGAAAGCAAAAAATATAAATTTAATGGCAGAAAAAAGCCTTTAAAATCCTTGTCAAACTGAGTATCACATTTTCACTCCCTGAGTGGTCCATTTAAAGATTCATTTTAGCTACTCCTCCAGATAAGCTTATCCATAAGAACCATACATTTTGCCATAGGTAGAAAACAAATATAATTTGTCACATGTTGTGCTATACAGACATTTCTGCACAGTTGCTGCACTACACTAGAATGTCTGAAGGGGAAGACACCCCAGGTAGTTGGCTGCAGACGTATCTCAGCAACATGGCACGTAGTTACAATTTGACACGTAGAGTCTTTATAAATCCAATGTCTATGAAGTCAAACAAATCTCCTTCTTATTTATAGTAACAGGCGAGAGCAGATCTCTGCCGTCTTGTTACACAGATGGTTGTAACATTTTTATAGTTAACTTACAACCACTGATGCCTAAGGAATAGACACACATCTGCCCCAAACTGCCAGTCCTGTAGGCTCTTCTTTTTAACTTTAGCTAGCAAAAATACAGTCGAAATAACTCCAACAGTGTCACCTCCAAAAAGCTACCACAACACAAAGCCCCACACAAATTTGCATAAAATGTATTATTATTGTTAATGTTATACAGATTGGACAGTGATCACACACATTACAGCAAAAATTACAGTAATATCAACTGTAACCATAAAACTTGAGTGAAAATTCATAGCCCCAAATTCCATATGCTGAACTTTGGAAAAATGTTTGGAAAGAAACTCATTAGAAGCTTCTAAATCTGTATTTTATTAAAAAGATTTTAAAAGAGTCTTATATTTCATATAAACTACTGGCCAAACGCTTTTTTTTCTTTAACTGCTTGATAAAAAGTAAAGGCATGTCTGGCTCATCTTCAAAAAAGGAAAGAAATTGCTTAGGATTTTCTTCTCCCGCTTGAAGATACTATTCCATGTTTGCTGTATTGTCACATATCACCTGGGTCTTCGACTGGAAACGTACACAGAAAACAGCTAAGCTACATTTAATTAAATGTTTCCCATTTTAGACACTGGCTGTCCACAGAAGCAATCCTCTAAACAGCTGACTTACAACCAAATGCTTGTTTTACGAGAAGAACAGATGCAGAAAAGTAAAGCCATAATTGAACCTTGTAACTACAAGAGTTGTTAACTAAGTTCAGTGAAAGCTTAAATAGCCTGATGAAATCCTGACCCACGGCAGCTTGGGCAAATAATACATATTCAGAAATATGTTCAAACAGTAATAGATCTAGGCAGGTTCTTGTCTTTTTCTTCTTACTCTTCAGATTGGAAGAGAAAAGAGTTTGTGAGAAAGTGGATCTGCATTTACAGAACTGGTCTAACTACAGAGGTGAAAATGCATACCTGGGAATTCAGTTTGAAAACAGATTAAGGAAAGAATGAACCAACTTTAGGCATACAGTTACCTAATTCATTTGGCTTTGAATTTTCCTTCATCTGGAATCTATTCAAATTACGTAGAGTGGAACACCAAAAAAAACCCCCAAAAGATAGAAACCTTTAATTTTGCTTCATATTCTTTTTATTCTTGGCCAGTTTCTACCTTTACAGCTGCCTTATAAGAAATTCTGTACTTTCAGCTATCTGCTAATTTCTACTACGAACACAAATGCACATAATGAGAATCTGAAGAATTTAATAATACAGTTTGCTTTGAGGTTGAAAATTTATAAAAATGGACTCTGCTACATAACAGATAAGAACTTATTTCTGCAAGATTCATATCCATGAAGTCACACATAATGACCAACTCCACTGGACTCTTAACATGTCACCTTACTCCTGCAAACTATACATATTTTGATTCAAGTTTGCCTCAGTAGCATGCGACAACTGTATCATTTAAGAAGGACATCTACTGCTTTTAATGCCATATTTCACTGAGTAAAAACACACTGAAAGGGCTGGATACTTCCATTACACTGAAAAGGCTGATTCCATATCCTGTTTAATGACAACAACTTAAAGTAATCTCTTTCTTAGAAACTTGCTTATTTAATTTTGGACTATATTTATTTGCAGTATGTATTCATACAGAGATAGGAATGGCAGCAAAAGACTTATCTTGTTCACTTTCAGGAGTGCAACTATTATGATTGCCAAAATACTTTTGCTCCAAAAGAAATTCCGACTGATCAACTAGATCTTGTTTCTTCCACAAAAGAGTCGTATCAGGGACTGTCGCACGTCCCTGGAGAAAACACATATTGATGGAGATTTCTTCTCAAACAAATACCACAATACCTCATTATTCAAATGCAAATGTTAGGTCCCAAGTTTAGCCAAAATCATTTTGACACAAGACATTTTCTGAAGATCCAGAATAACAGCAGCTAGAGAACTAGGTCAGAATGCACTTTGTGGGACTGTGTTGCAGCAAGACCACTGTTATTTGTAGCTACATACAAAGGAGAAACAAATGTGTTAAGAAGTAAACATCGTTAGCAGTATTTTGCTGCGATTATTAGTATCTAAGTGATGGATGAAAATCTGAGGCAAAATACATTATTATTATTATTATTATTATTATTATTATTTGTTGTTCTGCTTTTACTAAATAGTATAGTCACATCTCTATTTTCAAAATCAGAAGAGAAAAATTACTATTTTTATTTAGTGGAAATCTTTCAACATAAATATAAGGAACTGGGAGATTTATTTGTGGTGGTAGTTATTATTTTTGCTTTTTTTCACCTAGATTTGTAAACTTCATAAGCAATTTATAGCATTTGGGAATTAATCCTGAAAATCTACTACAGTGTTCACATGGAAATTAAAATTAGATTACACTGATTTTTTTTAAAGCCATTTAGAATATCAGTCTCGTCACTTATTAGCTGGATTTTAAATTAATAGAGTGTAATACGACAATTAAAAATATGCTAAAAGAGCCACCTCTCAAAATGCTGGTGAAGTATACTGTTCATGTTTCAAACACCTGATTATCTCTGCCATATTTACATATTCTAAAATATTAAATAAGACAAATGCTATTACTGCCCTGTTTTCTCTCTCTGTTGTCTGCAAAACAGCAGCAGAAGGTAAGGCATTGCCTGCAGCATGACCACTCTGCTTTCAAACCACTTCTGTGTTCTGGATTAATGCTTTCAGTCTTTTCTAGTGCATAATCATTGCTGCTGCAGCAGAGAATGAGCAACATTTTCCAGATCTATTTTATTTGGTTCTGATAGAGGAAAGGTTATCCTAAAAACTTGCAAAGGATTCTTAAATTCTACTAGATACTCATAATTCTACAGAAGAGCCACTTGGAAGAAAAAGAGGGGGGAAAAAAATTTTCACGTGAAAGTAACCTTGAATCCTCAGTCCTACATATGGTAAGAATCCACCACAACTAAAGAAATCAAAAGGGAGGTGAGATAAATGGAAAGATTATGTGGTTACACAGATTCAGGACGCAGTTGCAGCATTTTGAGTTTCTTTGTTCTCCGAGCTATAAATGATGATGACAATCCAAGGTTACAGAAGAACAGGATGAGGTACAGACAGAAATCTGAAAGGGAAGAGGAAAGAAGCGGTTCTGGATGACTGAAATGAACACATGAAGTGCTTGCAAGAAAGAAGCTTATATAGACAGACAGACTAAAGAGATGGCAGCCAGAAAAACCCCTAAAAAGTAAATACTTTAAAGAAATGAGCATACAGGACTGGCTGCTTTAATACATGCAAGCTCTGTTCCTCTCAGGTGGTCAATGATCAAATAAAGCAAACAGAACTTTTCCCAGTAAGGGCTGTGTAGACCAAATAAAGTTAAACTGCATTTTGCCTTTGACTACCAACAAGAGGTAGCCTGGATGATTTGATTTGCAGAGTTGTCTCTCAGCCTCCTCTTTCCTCCATCCTCTACCTCCACAAGCATGCTAGAGCTCCTTCCAGTGCCTGTTACACTTAATGTGGGGTGGAAAACAGAACAAGAGAGCATAGATGAACTTTCTGGAACCAAAAGGAAAAGACTCCACCACAGTGATCTTTGAGGACATCTAATCCATATCACAGCACAAGCCATTATCAGTCTGGATACTCTGGCCGGAACAGTCAATTGATATTGGTGGACATATTTCATACTAGTCTTGCTGCAGCTGCTCCCAGCTTGTTCTGAGGAAGTCACTGCTTCTCTGAAAGGCTAATGGTGCCTGGAAACTGTCAGTATTTCTATGGTTACTCTGATTTTCAATAAGATTTGTCTGTTTATACAAGTTAAATGATGGTAAACCCCAAAATTTACAACTATTCCATAGCATAATGGAACCCACATCTGTACTCTACATTCATATCACGGAATAACCTCCTCCCTACTTCCTCCCCAGCTCCCCCCTCCCTTTTTTTTTTTTAATATGGTAAGACTATTCATACAAGTTAGAGCAGAGAACAGCCGAAGCAGCCCACACACATATGTACTAGCCTTAAATTCTTTGGAAGACTGTGTTGTTCAAGCTTTCCTTTTATTTATCCAAAATGGCACAAGCAAAAGATGTTAAAAAAAACCAACTTGACAGAATGGTTGGGGAGGGGGAACGAGTGGTCATTTCATAAGGAAAGAATATTACTTTCACATAACCTAGTGTCATTTTTATGTTTATACAACACAACTGTTACAGTTGAGCATATCACACGCTGACAGATTAACAGGACCTCCTACCTTGACTTCATTCTCTCATGCATTCTCCCATGCTGGATACACTGTTGGTCCAATTCATCATTCCGTTTCTGCATCTTCTCCAATCTGCCATGAAGATACTCTTTTTCCTGACTAAGCTGGTTGACTTCAGATCTACAGAAGTAAAACAAAGCGATGATGGATGTTGTCAGATTTCATCCTGCAGTGTGCCATCAATATGTGGCTTCAGCATTTATAAAGTTTCATACATTTATATGTAATGCATAAACAAGCTATTACTAGAACTTACAGAAACAAAACGCCGTTTCAGATTATCTTAAGACAAAAGAACACGATACTGGTGGGTATCTTCTAAATATGCCATTGGCAATCACTCAGTCATAGGCTGGCTAAGCTAATTTCAGCCTAGTTTAAACAGGCATGCCATTTGGCATTATGCATTGATGTTAAATAAGATCAATAAATGTAAATTCATACTTGTCAAGCAAGAATTTAGCTAACATTTTGAAAACACATTTCAACTTCTTTATTAGCAAAAGCTAACATTTAGTTCAAAAAAACCAGCTCCTAAACCTTGTTCAACCTTTACTCCACTCTATAGGTTAAGCTCTCAACAGCTCACAGGTTGAACTCTCATTAGTGGTACTGTCTTAGAAACTTTATTAACCTTCTATGCCTAAAATAACATTGCACAGATAAAAAAAAAATCAAAAACAAAACCCCCATAAACCCCTCCTCCACAAAAAACACCCAAACCCAACCAAAAAACCAAAGCCTCATTAAGAGGAAAATCAAACAAACTTTAAGAAACAAGGGGCAAATCATACAGGCACACACTAATCTACATAAAACTCAGCACAGCCTTTAAGAATATTAGTCACTTCTAAGCAATTCTTATTCTTCACGGGTGAGCAGAGACACCAGATCCATGAATGACCTGGGACTGCTACTTGCTACATCTCTAACCATCAGCCCATGGAGAAACAGGCATGAGCTGTTTCTTAATATCAAGAAAAGACCTCAGATTAAATTGTGATAAAATATACATTATGCACTTGTACAATTTTAACTCTTTGGAAAAGGTTAATGAGAACATGTCAGAATCTGCTATACCATCAGAAAGTACGAATCAAAAGCAAGCAAATTTGATTTATGGCATCTGCCACTCCAGATCTCAAGGTTAAAAAGCTTCAGATATATCTTTAAATCATAAACTTAAATATGCTGCAATTACAGCAGAAAGATACTTTACCTTCCTGGCTGTTAGAGAATGCAACAACAACTGACATTCTGAAAAATACAACAAAGTGCAGGGAGAAAGGAATACTCCTCCTTCAAAAACATGTTGTTACATTGACAAGTCAAATCTAGAAATGACAACATGATCTTTTCATGTTTAAATAGAGAACAATGCATGGTATCATCTGTGAATCTAAAAGAACTTAGCAAGGGAAACTTTGGACCAAGACTGTATGTAATTGAATTTAGATTGAGAGTTACAGCTCTATTAAGGAAGATCACAGACAAAGACATCAGAATTGTGCTGATAGACTTGTACATCAAACTTCAGTGCACAGGAGTTTCCTGGATGGGTACATAATAGTGGGCAGGATGTTATAGGAAGGTAGCACAAACTGAATTTTTCCAGCGATCATTTTACAGAAACACTAGTAACTTAAATGTCAGCATTAACAAAGCATTGCCAGCTGGACCAACTGTTATCACACAATGTGAATGCAGTCTGTACTTGATACTGACACTGTAAGACAGACAACCAGTGGATAAAAGCAAAGGTTCACTGCAGAGCAGCTCAAAGAGACCTGATGCAACAAAGCCCAACCAACCAAGTGATAACAAGGACTAAATTCAGTCCTGTGTTCCTTTTTTTGACAGCAAAATTCAGCAACAGCATTTACCATGTAGGAATATTGTAAATTATCACATTTGTAGGGTTTCCCAACTGGGAGATCCTGTTTCTTTTTCTGTATTTATATGTGGCTGTCTCATTCATGGAAACAGCAGAAGCAACTTTCAAGGTGATAAAAGCCTCAAAGTTTTACAAGTACTTATTCATCTCCATTACATTTGAAGGTGCCCAAAGTGTTTCTGGAAAGATCAAGGAATTCAAATCAACCAAAACCAAAATGCTACTGAAAATTACAACTAATGAAACAAAAGTAAGTAATGAATTAATTAAAAACATGAGTAGCATAATCTTCAATCTCCAAAATAGAGCTCTAAATGCCTGATGCTTTGAAGCATGTTATGAGTGTTGTCTTCTCCTAAAACATCTTTTGTAACTACAGTTGAACTCAGAAAAAACCCAAAAATTTCACTACAATTACAACATTATTTACACAATGTCCTTTCCATGTAACTATCTAAGAGTCTGACCACCAAGACTCAAGTATTTAATGACACTGAAGTTTTGAAGGACAGCACATATGAAGGACAGAGTGCTTATTTAGGTCCATGTTAAAAGGTTCATGTGTGTTGGCATTAAAGAGAGAACACCAGTCCAATACAATACCGCACACCAAGAGTCTTCCATCATCACTTGTCAGCGATTCCCTCTGCATCTTTAAACATCTCTTTCATTCACCTCAGTTTCCAGAGATTAAGATAAGACAGCTAATTCTATGTGATATTTAAGTAATTTCACACACTGTTGGGTTAAAAAAAAAAACCCAAATCAACCATAATTGTAATAAGCCTGATAACTGTACTGAATGTTACAGCACACTTATACAGGAATAGCAATTCCACCCAGCCAGAGGCAGGACCAGTCCTGTGTAAATGCTTCTGAATGACTCTGCTCCCGAGGTATCACAGCAGGAAAAGAGAGGGGGGCAAGTGTCAAAGTACACAGTGCTGAAATCCAGAGATAGTTCATTCATAATGCAGGCGAAAGAGGCAAATCAGAAAAATCTATGCACTAATCACTATGTCTGATGGATCCTGCACAACTAGAGGACACAGCATGGATGTGCTGATGTTGCTCCACCAGAGCTACTCTAGGTCCAACAGTCTGAGCAATTAAGCTGTGGTGGACTCAGTAGAAACTGAAGCATGCAGGCATTTGGAGTGCCGCCATCGGAGCTGAACTCAGCAGGAAGGTGCCCTTCTGCAGACCCAGACCGGCCCCACAAGTCAGGCAGTCACGTATCTGTGTGTGCTTCTGAGATCTGATACACTCAAATGACCTCTACGAAATCACTGTTATTTTGAAACTACACAGAGCAAAGCTACAACATCACATGAAAATGTAAAATGCATGCTTGTAATTGGACGCATAATAGATTTTGCCAAATCTCATTTACTTGTCACTACATCAAAAATAATTGATGGGGGCAGGAGCAACAACAGCAACAAAAACCCGCTCTATACTTCTGAATCCCTTGAACTACCTCAACTTCTATTTAAAAACCACTTTAAGGCTTTATCTACCATCTTTGCTGGAAGAGTCTTGGAAAAAACCCCAAACAGGTTAGCCTCCAAAACACCTGAATACTGAAGGCAATAAAATGAGGAAACGCTAAATAGTCACAATTCAAAGTCAATCTTAGCATAAGCTGATTTTTGAACACTAAGGTGGCAATGCTGCCTTTATTCCTCTGAACTAGCTCCTGCATTTCAGTGCTTTTTAAACACGGCCTTTTCCTGCTCTTAAAACCAATTGTTTACTTACACAGAAATTAAATACATGCTCTAAAATATTTTCTGCTGATGCAGTACTGTTGCATATAAATTTAATGACTGAACCTTCAGACAGACTGTTGCCCATCTTCATACAGCTACCTTCAACAAACATTTCACTCCTGATATTGAGTGCAATGACTGCAGTCAACCAAACATGCAGAAAAATAGTTCAGCCGGGTATGTGTTCTTTACTTCAATTAAACTCACACAGTTGGATGCCTACTGTTGCCAAACCAGTAATATAATTTATACATTATAGTCCAAACAGTAAAACTACACTAAAAGTCATTTAACAATATTTATAACACCATAAAATACAGTGTTAAAATATATGAACTGCAATATGTACCAAAATTATAAAATTTGTTTCTCATCATCAGTGATTAAAACCAGGATCATTGCTCTAGCTTCAATACTCACAACCCTGGTGACAGATTAGAATTCAAATCTTAATGATCAATTTACAATTAACAAGATAGAAGTGAAACAAATTAAACCAACCATTATATATAACGAGACCCAATGGACTCCCATTGTTCCCCTTAATTACAAAACGCAAATCACAAATACACAGTGGGTAGTGTTAAGCATTAATCTACAACCTAGAAACTCAGACAGTGACAATCAGAGAAAAAAAAAGAACAAAACAAGAGAGAAACAGAGAAGAAGTCAACAAAGGACTATATTTTTAAACATGCCTATGCATACGAAAACCTTCACAGACACTATCTTCTTTCTGCACAGCTTGAGGGGTTTATAATTCGTCTGACATTGTCTTTCTGACGCCTTTCTGTGTAGGGACTAGCTCAAAAAATGGTTCCAGCTTACATATAAACATAAAAACTTCAGTTTAGATTTCTCAGAAAACCTGCATTAAATATAAAAATATATGTGCGATTCAGATTCATTCCACTGAAATTGGACAAATATGTAGTTATCACAGATAAATTTGAAATGTCTCTTATTACAAATGGGTACTTCCTATCAAACTCAAGAAAATTTAAATAAACTTACTATTGCATCTGTTATTAAAAGAGCTTGAGTTTTGCACCAATTAATTAATGGTATTGGTAGCATACAGTCATTACTTAAATCTAGGGAAACTAAGGCACAAAGATTCTAGAAGTACAGCAAGAAAATACACATCCAGGTTCAAAATTCTGTTTATGGTAAGGTCAAAAACATGGGAAAAAAAAAAGAAAAAATATTTTCCATGAAAATAAGGCACACTGTTGCCTTGCAATCTGCTTTTATTAATGTATATAAGAACTATGTTATAAAAGATTCCCCAAATTATTACTTTTTTACAGAAGACAAAACTACAGCATTCTGTCCCAGAATGTGGTTTTACACTACATTCATTGACAATGAGCATGAAGATTGCCATTTGGAGAGATGCTACTGAGAGATACATGCTGACCATGCATTTAGAACCTGGCTAAAATAATTTTCTACATCTGCTCTTCTGATCACAGCACTTTCTGAAGCCATCTATATTAGTCTGTCATTTTCCACCATCTCCAGTTCCACCTTTCTGTTCTCATTTTTACCTTCTTTTTTTGTCTCTACCTATTTCTCTATCCTTGTTACTGACTGCAGCAGCTCCCACTCCAATGAAGGCAAGCTCAAGCTATTTTAGGACCACTTCTCAGAACAACTTTCATGCATTCTTCCTTACAGTTTCTTGTGTAAAATATACCACTTCCTGGAGATGCAAGAGGGCTCCTTTTCCCATTTTCAGGTCCTTGACATAGTCAGCTAATGCTGCTAGGTGGAGAAACACTTGGCAATCTCTAGTATTTATTTTCAGAGAATAATGTGTTTTCACAGTATGTTTTCTGTCTTTCCTTCATCCTTTACAGTTACTAGTCTGTGACTGTGAGCTCTAGCAACAAAGTCTGTGTGCTTTTTTATTGCTGGAATAATAATATGATTTGAATCTATTTAGATTTTGCATTACTTTAGCAGAAGCACTGCTTTTTCAGAAGAAAAATTCTGTTTGCTTCTCTCTCAAGTACCCATCACAACATTTGCATGGGAAGATTGCTTACAGTTCCTCAAGTTTCTCATTTCCCCCCCAAACACTCTGGATGGGATTCATCTCTCAACTTCAGCCACTTAACAGCTAGTCAACACTTTATATTCAGTGGGAAGTAGGATGGGCAGTGGAGGCAGCACCCGTGGGAAGCATCATAAATTTTATTTATTACAGACACACAGATAGATAGATATGTCTGTCATCTACTTAAATCTTTCCCCTTTGACCACTCCTAGGAAAAGGATACTGGGGTAAATAAGCTCTCTCCCTGAGTAAATGTTTCCTCTTTTACATTACCTCAAGAAGATGATTAAATCCACCCAGCAAAAGAAGAATCCTGTCTTGAAAACCAATTTTGTCTTTGCTGAATGTTTTGCATCCAGCCATGAGATGAATCCTAGCCCTAATTACCAAATTCACTTTACATGTAATTTACAGAAGCTACAGAATGCCAACTCTCCACTTAAGTCCAGTTTACCACTCTAAATATGAAGCCCAAGAAAATTTCAAAAGATACTATTTTCACACTTAAAAATGTAAAATCAAATTATTTGCTGCTACAAAAGTACAAAATTCACATTTTCTTTCTGTCCTACAGAACTTTTGAATAGATACTGCCATAGCTTTGTATTTCTTTAACTTATTATTACTTCCAGGTTTTGCTTCTTCCTCAATTTTTAATGGCTTTGAACTTTGATCTGCTACTGATTGATAACAAGCAGCAGCAAAATCAGAGCGTCGACGACAAGCAATTTTGATGACAATTATTTCATAGACAATGTTCAGTGTGTAGTGTAGTATTGTGAAAGGAACTTTAAGTAAAAAATTAAAATGACAACAGTTTTGACATCATTAAATCTTTAGTATTTTTCATATAACTTCAGATAAACTTAAATTGTAGCTTTTTTAACAATTTTCTACTCTTCATACTAAGAAGATGAACACAAGGAAGAAAATAGTATGCAGTTTTTACATTGCAATCATCCAAGAAATTTGAATTAATAGCCAGAAACTTAATCTTAAGGGGCATATATTACTGATATGATATGTAATATCTGGGACAAGATAAATAATAATAAATATTAAAATACAAATAAAAAATAAAGAAGCATGTCCTAGTAATAAAAGGGACAGGTTAAGAAAAATATACTAACCTGTATTTTTCTGACATTTGTTCCCACTTCCTTGCCAACACACAACATTCTTCCTTTAATTTTGCTATGAATGTATTCTGGGAGGTCAGCAAGGAATCCAGTTCTTCTACTAGAAACCATAAAATTATGATACTATAACATTACAATTATATAAAATTATAGATAAGGTGGAATCAATTTTATATATTCTTAATTTCTTTCTTCTAGTTTTGAAATGTACTTTAAACTTCAGCTACTTGGACATCATCACTTACCAAATTAGGCTCTATGTCAGAATTAGCTAAAGTGTTAAAGCAATGTTGCCACTGAATCTGGTCTTGTAAGAGAAGAATCACTGTGAAGACAAGATATCTAATCTGGTGGGCTTGCTTTTTAGCTAAAAGTTCATTGACATTTCTAGGAGAAATAAAATTGGCAAGGCATGCTTTAGCAGACTTTTGCTTGCTCAACTGGTGCAGAGGATACACCAGCAACCCAAATGCTCACACTTTAGACTCATTTCAGTAGCTCCTTAAAAAAGCAGTTCTGTTATTTACTGTGCCCTGAGCTTGCCATGAATAATGTAATTTTTTATTCTTAAATGATAGGATTTAGACTTACTGCCCAGTTACAGTTGGAATGAAACCCTTTTATAAATTAATTTTCAGTTACTATGAGTTTGGGCTGCACCTAAACTCACGACCCAGAATCGAGGTATCTTTATTCTTTAAAAAGGCAGATACTGCAAAATTATGTTTCTTGATTTCTGCTTTGAAAATCAGTGGAAGCATGACCACTCTTACCCAAATTCCTTGTATGTGTGTAGGGTCATAATAAACAAGGTTTTCTTTATATACATTATAAATGACCATAATTTTCAACTCCTTCTAATCCTACTAGAGATATATAAAAACAAACCCAGACATAATATTGTTTCATTTTCGTATATTGGGACAATCTATGCAGCAGGAGGGTAAATGACATCACTCTTGTGAAAAATTACATATGGTCATACACAGACGTGCTGGCTAAAGGAGGAAAAAATGATTCTGAGAGTTTCTTTTCTTCTCCTACAGTGTAGACAGCAGCCATAACGTAGCTGTTTGCATTCCCTGAACACATGGAAAGGTTCTCTAGTACAGTGACAATACTAAAAAAAAAAAAGGCAGAAAATCAAATAGCAGATATAAACATGCCTGCTACCTTATGTATTATCCAACACTGTTAAGGATTAATACACGTTACATGGTTTCCTAGAAGTATTGCATGACTGGTGGGTAAATGCGGTATTTTGTCAAACACATGAGTATATAGTGTTCCTTAACAGCCGAGGCTCCTCCTCTTTTCCATGCTCTTAATAGGAGTTACCGATTTCATCTCTTAAAAATTCTTTTTTTTTGTTTATTTATAATATGCACCTCGATTAATGTTGCTGGCATAGTACTTCGTAATAACAAAAAGCTCTTTTTTGTTTGTTTGGAAAACCCATTTTACTCCCAGATTAAAGGTAGATGTTATTGATGGGCTAAGTCAATGCAATGTAGTCTCCTATTATGAGAACCTGAAGTACGCAAGGGATTAAACATCTTTCTTCTAGATTGAGGATGTAGGGGGGGCACATGGTAATGCTAAAAATGTTTGAGGCTGCAAAGATTAAATAAAGGAACATATCAATTTGGAGCCAGTGAATTACATCCAGCTGCGACAGTGAATTAAGAA
This sequence comes from Lycocorax pyrrhopterus obiensis, assembly GCA_014706295.1. Classification (NCBI taxonomy): domain Eukaryota; kingdom Metazoa; phylum Chordata; class Aves; order Passeriformes; family Paradisaeidae; genus Lycocorax; species Lycocorax pyrrhopterus. Next base: position 32,620,687 of record JACSVZ010000004.1, on the reverse strand, counting down.
CCGATTAATGGCTAAAGCTTTTCTCCAGTTTGGATGCCGAAGCAAACTCATTAAGCTTTTAGAGTAGCTATAATGTGTGTACTGTGGGAACTGTTCAATGCTATTCAGGAGACTTTAACTGTAAGCTCAGAGCATTTCCCGCAGAGCTTCTGATGCTATTTTCTTTATATAACATGTGTGCCTGAAAATCCAGCCAAAAACAAGCCCTTTGTTTTTCTACTTTGTTGTGGTCTCTCTCAGCTTTACGTTTCTTGAACACAGGTAAATAAACTCATAATCCAGATGGTGCAGCAGATGTGAGAGCAGCACTCTGAAATCAACAGACAGTGGGCAATACTTTCCATTTTCTCTTTTAAACGCTAACTAATATGTAATTCGGAATCTCCGGTGTAGTTAGCATCTGCTCCCTTCGGCCAGCCAAAGGTTACAGGTGTTCCTGATGTCATTTCACAGTAAGGCGTGGGCCTGGCTTGTGAGTGAGTGCCCAGGCTCTAATCTTTCCCTACCACCTACCAGTTTTCTCATGCTGGGCCTCCATTTGCTGCATCTTCTGTGTCAGCTCCTGCTCTCTTTGCTGGGCCTGAAGGGCTCGGGCCTTTGCTTCACTGCTAATGCTGTGCTGAATGCTCTCTTTCTCCAATCTATAAAAGAAACCAAATAGGAAATAAAGAAAAATAAAAATCATATGCTGAAGAGGATAAATTAAAAGGGTAAATCAGAACATTCAAATAATAATAGCAAAAAATCTGGCCAAGCTTTTCACATTAAACATTCTCCTCCCACTTCAGGTTATACAAACTGACCTTTCTCTTACAATGTCAAACATTCTCCAGTGACTAGTAGGAAATGGATAAAAAATACGGTCTATTTCCTGAGAGAAAATTGGCCCTGCAGACAAAAATAGGATTTTATTTTTAAAAATTTTAAACACAACCTCTTTTTCATAAGGAAGTTTACCAGCATCTACTTTGCACTGAACTTATTATTTGCATTTTCTTTTAAATGCTATTTGTTTAATTCTGCAACGAAGCTTAGGGACCTGACCCTGAGATGGACTGGTTCCCAGTGAATCAGCAGGAGATAAGTCAATGGGAGCAATTGCCACAGTGCTTGTGATACAGCTACTCTGAAAGCTTAATGAGTTTTCTTAAGCAACCAAACAAGTTTTAACTATTAATTTATGTAAATAGGAGATGAATGCATCCATTACAATAGAGAAGACTGCTAGCACCACACAGGCCCAGCCCCTTGTGGTTCTGCTCACTGGGGGGCTGTACACGAAGGTCTAAAGCCCAGTACTATTATTGAAGTAGGCAGGCAAGAGAGCAATTTACTTGACCAGATATGCAAGATGGGGCAATCTACTCCTGAGGCAAAACAAATGCTAGATTACCACACTCCATTGAAGCATTTTATTTAATGCAAGCCAAGCAAAAAGAGCATGGAAAATAAAACCCCAAAAAGATATATGCATATAAATTAGAAAAGATCCTAAACTGAAAATTCAGATCTAGACTTTCCCAAAGGTCGTGAATATTTATCTGGTGCACATTGGGATCCACATTTAAAACGTCAGTGAGTTCACACATACAAGGATTGATTTCTAGATTTCTAATGACATAAGCACACACCTTTCTCTACTGAAATGACATTTAATAGCTTGAGATGGGTTTCAAGAAAGTCTTATAAATATATTTTATTCTAGGGATATTACCTATTTCACAGGACTACAAAGCAGAACACGGGCACAGATCATGTAAGGATAAAGCCACATCTCATGTGGTTGCTGCACTTAACCTTTGGATTGGTGCCTAATAACCCATCCGAGATATTGCAATATCTCAGCATGATACACACAATGTTAAATCTTCTCTCTCGAATTTACCCCAAAGCAATACAAATGGTGGGTCACATTACACTAATTCCTGGTCCTGATGTTTCAAGCCCTACCTTAGGCAAAACTCCCTTGGAAATCACAGGCAGTTTCTTCTGAGGTAAGACAGCAAATACATTATTAGAGTGTTAAGGAAACAAATACATTTTTAAAGGAAATTTCATATATTGAATGGCACTTTATCACATCACTCTCAGAACTGCTTTGTAACCATACTGGGGCTATCCTAAGGAGCGATGCTCCCATCATTTTTTTAGTGTATGCTCCAAATATAGAAAGTGTTATTAAGAATATTTTTTCCATATTTGCTGGAAACCAGTCTGTTCAAACCCCTTTATTTTACAAATGTTTTTTACCTTCGGACAGTTGTTATAAGCACCAGACTGCCCAAAAAACCAAAGCAAAACCAAGCCACCAGCACCTCACACATTCCTCTGACATTTTCAGCTAAAGAAAGTGTCAGTAGCACAGTATTTTATCTAAAAGTTCTCATGTGAGATGGCTGTGTGCAGTTGGGTGCTGTGCTGTCATCTGGCACACAGCTGGCTGGCTGGCCTTCTGCTGGGGGTAACCTTCAGCATGTAGCAGGCTGCACAGCTCAAGCTACGAAGGCAAGCCTGTGAAGGGCCATTCCTCATCGCTAGGGCCCCTCCTGATGAACCCCATGCTAACCAGCAAGTTCGAAATAAATGGAGAATCTACTGCCACCAGAAACACCCTCTTGTGTAGGGGACCCATTCAGAAGAGCCACTCACCTGTGTCACTTGCTGTATAGAGCAAGCTAGCAGGAGCTCAGAAACCATGGATGTGTGGTGAGTGCCCTATGGCTGAAGTGTGTACGGCGTGAAGATGAATTTATACAGTGGATAAAAGCTCAACTGTAAAACTAGGAAAACACAGGTAATTCTTACACAGAAGAGTAGCTTCTTAGAACTCAGAAGATTTTGGAATTAGAGCACATCCAGTGCCACACACAGCAATATCTGAGGTGCTTAGAACTGCTCAGGAGCAAAAAAATATCCTGGAGCCAAATCTGTCTAAATAGAGTGGCACGTCCTTCACCCACGAGTTGAACCTGTTCTCTAAATTCAATCTCCCTGCCCTCCAACTGAAAATTTTCCCAACATATATATGGAGAAAAAAAGAGAAGAAAGTATAAAACATGCAGAAGGCAGCCCAAGAGATTTCAGGATCTATTGGTAACTTTCCTGCTACAACCAACAAATACTGCAGGAGTTATAAAACCTTTTACACCACCTAATTGCAATTTCTTAAATCAATTCTTTTACAATTCAGAGTAAAAAAAAATCTGTGGACTGCAGACAGAAGGAAACAGTCCTTAGTCCTTCCAGCATTGGTTTGAAGACATCAGAGGTCTCCTCCTGCAAAAACATCAGAATTTCTTATATTCACTAATGGAAAGCATATAGACAATGTAAAGCAAAAGTACAACTGACAAATTTTGATGACACAGGTAATATCTGAACCAGAAATGACAGCTAAAGATTAATTGTTCCAGAACTTCTTAAAACTTCATCTGTAGAGATCAAAAATAGGAGACAGAGTGGTTAAAGTGCACCAGCCTGTTCTCTACTCAAATTCAAACACCAGCTCTACTGAGTGCAAAACACTAAATACACTAAAATGGACATCTGATGATAACTCTGCATTTGGTCACAACACTGATCAGTTTTACTAAAGCAGATGCATCGAACTCATGGAAACTTTCACTTTTGTGCGATAAAGTCAGAAGCGACCAAAGACTCAATCACGGAGCAAGCTCAAGCTCTTCTTGAGCCCTGAAGTGCAGGTTTTCCACAGTGATAATGCCTGTTTTAAGCCTGTGTTGTGGCTGTCAAGAGCCATAGTTAACTCAGTTAACTGGTTTGCATATCTCACTGGACTGGATATTGGTTTGCTGTGCATGAAAGATATGCTTTTCAAATGTTCTTGACAAAACAAAAGGCACTGTGAACTGTAGCTTACAGCACAGGAAGAAGAAAATTGCCATCACTGGCAAACTCTAAAAAAAATCCTTGCTGTAAATGAAGTGAAAGTTCACTTTGATCTTAAAGCTAACATAAAAGTACGCTGACTGAATTTGAGCCATCAAATTTAATAAAAAAACCAAATAAAACCCCAAACCAAACCAAAATAGCCCCCAGACCCAAAACACCTTTCCCACCACTAACAAACAAAAAGTGGATCACAGATACCTTTACAAGAGAAGTCCACTCCCTGCCAAAGGGCTTTGCAGCAAAGAAAAAGGAAGTATGTAAAGACTAGTGACGTTAAGTCATATTTGACATCACTAATAGCTCATCTATTTTTGACTAGAAAAGAACAGAACTTAGACTGATAAAACTTTGAATTTCACTACACAGTTCTATAGTAGGAATTTCTGAAAGAGTCTTTTCAGTTTGGTAACAGTAAAAATACCAAAAAAACCCCCAAAAATCAGGAGGATTCTTAACGTAGAATTAGGCCTCTGACTAGAGGCTGCCACTAAATCTTCTGGCAAAGCAACTATGATTTGAAGCAACCATGCTTCCTATATTGACTATTCGATTTTTCCATGAGATCAACATGTGGCATTTTTTAAAAAGCTAATGGATCCATTAGTAAGGACTATGAACTTAATTGGACAAATTAAAATACCCTAGCAATTATCTCAGTTCAGTGATACACGAGAGGTTATCATAGCATTATTTTTGACATCTTCATTTCATATTAATTACAGTTAAAAATCTAACTACAAAGCATTTTAGCTTTCATACATACTTGCTTTAAACTGAACTTCATAACTCATTAAGCAGTAGCTAGCATTTAGAGTTCCAAATGCTTGAGCTATCTGAACTAACAAGACTTGTCTAAATGATGACCAGTCCTGGAACTCTGCACTCACACTCAGACTTGGGCAGCAGGAGGACCAGTCAAGCCTAACACTGATGCTTTTACCACATGCCTCAGTGGTTGAGCACAGACCTCCTTCCTAGACAACATGTAGCCAAGTGGGCCAGCACCCTGAGCCACTGCACAACAGATTACCTCAGAAGAGAGAAAGGACTCAGCTGAAGGCTTCCTTAGCTCTTTCAGAGGAAATGAGCTTTCTCTCCCAGTATTTTTGAAAATAAATATATAGCAAAAGCTTCTCTACTAAACTCTAAAAGTTCAGAGGAGCTACCCAAGCATTTTATTCCCAGTATCTTTAGTAAAATCTGGCATGAAGCCACTCAAATCAATTAAAACATTTTTCAAAGTAGGACTTGAAAGACTACACGTATTAGGAGGCCTAAACACCAAATAACTTTGGGTACAAAGGCTCAGCAGTGTCTTATGCAATCTACTTTGCAAGCTTTCCACAGTACAGGTCTAGTGGATTGTCCATTACAAGCAGCTTTCTGAATCATCATCTCATTTTATCTTATTATTTCAGTTACAAGCGTCAAGGGAAGAATGGAAAATCATAGTATATCTTTGCTCTTTTCTCAGGCTATAGGAGGAGAAAAAGCCAACCAAAGAAACCACACATTCATAATAAAAAGGAAAAAAAAAGTATAAAAGCTGAAACAAGATGTCACAATATCTGCCCTATTCTCTAAGGGGAAACATGAGAAAATTTTTTGCTAACTTTATTACCAGGCACTATTCAAAACCCACAATGATAATGGTCATAAGAGAAGGTATACAGAGTAAGATCACACTTCACAAACTTCTTCCCCCTGTATTTTTATGTATCTTTGTATGTATATCATACACAGAAGAACAAGGGCTCATTTTTTATTTTTATCAGGTTAGCAGACAAATCTAAAGGTTGGGCTACAAAATGGAAAAAACCCCAACAATTTACCAAGAAGTCATTTTCCCCAGGAACAGTCTTAAATAATTCTCTCTATTAATGTAAAACTTCTACAACTCCTTTCAGTCCAGCCTTTCAATTTAACAGCACTGCAGTATCCCATTCAGCTATTTATAATGAAGAATGTGTTAACTGAGTTTTATCATATGCTGTCCAGTCTTAGTATTTTCAAACATTCAAGTAAGAAAATGCAGCACAGTAAGACCTGTAATTCTGCAGGTAAATAGGTACATGCTGGTTTTAAATGTAGCTACAATTCAAAATTATTACTTTCCAAACCTTCTAAATTATCAGCGTTCTAGAGCATGTGCCTTGCTCATATGTTTGGATCAACTCAATAAGGAGGCTCAGGGTCAACAGATTTCTCCCTTTCCTTTAAATCAGGCTTCTAGTAACCTTTTCTTTAGCACTGACTACTCTGGATATCTTCCTTTGTAAGGCCTACGAATTTTCATCTAATAGGGCCTTGTTAATACCTATGGTTGCTCCGAATGAGGACTTAGCTGGACAGTGTTGAGTGGTCTCCTCTTATTAAACACTGTAGAATTTTTTGCCATCTGAATTTTTGTAATAAAGGTTTTGATTTTTTCAGTGCTTGTGTAAATCCACTCTGGACTGAATTTTATGGCTCTTGGTGCTTTACAAGGCAGAAGAAAGGCATGAAATCAATGTTCTTATGTCAAAAAATAAATTAAAAAATATGTATGTGTGCATGTTTCCGCAAGAATGATGTAGAAATATCTTTTAAAAGCATCATGATAAGGTCATTTCTTTAAACCTTTCCAAGGAGCTGAAAAATTGCCCTTCCTGTATCCCATTGAGGGAATTACCCACTGAGTTGCTCTTTTTGTCAGTTTCTGGGAGCTGACTGGATGCTGATTCTGGAGTTGGCTGCCAGGTCTTCTCAGCAGAAAGCTCAAGTTTCTGGAAACTGCCCCAGCCAGCACACTGTGTTTAGTGAGCTTCAGTAAAATCTATATTTGCATGGTCAAATTTTGAAGAAACCCAACTATTATATTAATTGATGGATTTGAAGGACTGCGTCATTGGTCAGGATACATACGGGCCTATTCATGAGAACTGAGGCTCAAAAAAACCCAACCAACCAACCAAAACTTAAATTTTGTGCCTTACATTAGTTGAGAAATACAGAATTTCCCAAAATAATGAAACATCAGAGCTTTCTCCTCATAACCACAAGAAGCAATGAGAAGCATGAGAAGCATTACAAGCAATTAGAAAGCCAGGTAAAGGTTGAGGGGTAAAAAAATTCAGCTTTCAAATTGATCCAGCTCCTTAAATATGGATCTAGGAAGCTAGAAGGTACTACAGAAATAACTTGAAAGTAGAAATACATTTGAAGTATGTTAATGAATCAACTAAATGAAACTTTTCACTACCCTACTTGGGATGAAAGGCTGGAAAAGACAACTCTGCCAGGCTGCTACTACTATTTTTATAAAAACACCTCAAAAAAAATTAGAAACGCGTTTGGGGCACAAAAAAAAGAAAATATTAAGCTCTGTACACATTTCCAACTTCATCAAGAGACTAACTACAATTAGTTGACAAATTAGCTTGAAACTATTTTCTCTGAAATGCAGATAAATTGTCACCTGTATCCCCACTCCCAGAATTCAAATAGTGTCAACTTGTTATACTATTTTCTACTTTTTTTCTGAGAATTTAAATTTTGCTGAAACAGAAATTGGTGCATATAACTTTCTTGTACCCACTGATTTTTTTTCTATATCTATTTAGAATGCAGCTACACCATTGGAACTGCTTTATAACTTTAATATATATTTCCATTTTATATAATAATAATAAGTCTCCAGAAACAATGAAACACTTAAGTCTAACATTTCTACTTTGCTCTTTAAGCCTTACTGAGGCACCAGGAGAAATTATACATTAATGGCTGCATGTGAAAAAAATTCCTACTCCTGCTTGCCATACTTGAAATCTACTTAAAAGTCATCTCCACTAACTGGAGATACTGATAGGCCTGAGACAGATGAAAAGCTGCAGGAGCATTGGAACAGACAGACACAGAGTGTTACTCCTATGGAAGTTTCTATGAAATAAAGAATCTTGAACACAGTTAACTTGAGTATGTATGTGACTGATGATATATTCCATCTCTACCTCTATCTGCGAGGTAAGTTAACAAAATTAAAGCACTGGATTTCTAACTTTACATTCAGCATAACAGTAAGAATTTGCAAACACCTAGCCTATAACATAATTTCACTCTTTTGGCATTATTACCTTCAAGATATATCCAGGAAATAGTTCACCAGTTCCTCAATAACTTCTCTTCAATCTGGGTAGTCCTCTGTATATCAAGTCACAGTCAAGTATTATCACTAGCTTCCTTCTATTTCGATGTTAGAGAAGAAAAAAGTGTCTCTAACAGTAATTAACATCTCATATTAGGTCAGATATAGTAACTTGGATTCAAAATCTGATTTTTCTGGCACATTTACAAGCTTTGCCATCAAGACATATAGCTTGTAAGTAAACACCCATCCTCTCATGACTATTACCATCAGATTGTGAACTATTTGGCTGCTAAGTCCTGATAGAAACACACAATTAAGTACAGAGTAGAAGCTGCATGGGAAGAGGTGATTTTTGTGAAGTCTTAGTACGTAGCCCTAACACTTTCAATACTGTACACCTTTCTCTAGAATATTCTTTGTTCCACAAGCCACTTTTACAAATGACTGTATGTTGAAATAATTGCTTAACACAGAAGATTCATACAGGTATGTATTCTGTATACACAATTTCCCTGTATTTAAAATAAAGGATTATTTACCTTGATTTATGGTTATTCTTGAATTTGGCACCAGCAGCCTCTTACAACACAGCTTCAAGAAACAATTAAGCCAGACTGTCAGTACGAGAGGTGTGGTCCTTCTTTTCATCCTCTTATAATGAGCACTCACACAACTTATTCTTCAAGAAATTGTTCTTTTTCAATCTAACTCCCTTAACAACTTGATCACACAGGTGCCTGTCTTCCAGTGTCAGCAGAAGCAAGGGCCTGGCAATATGTGGCCAGACACAGCCATATATTGGCACTCTAGGGACCTGCCTTTTCAGCAGCAGCATAGGCTTACACCAGGTTCAAATAACTGTGACTCTGTACTCCAAGGCTCAGCTTGTTAATACAGTAAATCCAACCATCAGGCTCCTACCATTGAATCAAAAAATGATGCAGCTAAATGATGCAGAGACCTGATCTGCTATGAACTCACTCTGCCAATTTAAATTTGTTCAAAAACCCAATGTTTTTGGTACGTTAACTTTGTACCAGCAAGCTTTATGCTGAATCAGGTATCATCTGTCCTTCCTGCAGCTGGCATAAAGTCAGCATAAACACGGCGTTGCATGCTCTAGCTAATTAAAAAGGAAAGTGCCTGTGTGCTCACACCTGATCCGGATCAGCTCAGCACAGCTGAATGATCCAGTAGATCACAGATGCACTACGAGTGACTGCTCAGCAGTTACCTGCATTTCTCACACACATTAGGTATGGACACACAGCTGGCACTTAAGCTGCCACAGGCTTGATATGTGGAAGTTGATAATGATCCCCAACTATTGCTGAAGTTGAGAAGTTGTTGAGGAATGTTTTTTTCCTGCCTCCAAAGGACCAAGCCTCACAAGAACAGCTTGGGAAGAAGCAGAACCATTTGACACAACAAAGCATTTTTCAGGATGACAATCTGAAAGACAATATTTGATTTTCAGGGAATTTCATCTAGGGTAAGCTAGACTTCTACCTCATCCTACAGCAAGATACCACACGTTCCAGCAAACTGACAGACTTATGACCAAAAGCAAAAAAGATGAGAAATACTGTGCTAACATTACATTGTACTTGACTGTTGTTGATTTGCCCTAGATCTTACAGAAACATCCTAATGAAAGGCATGCTCATCTGCCCACATGTCACAAGAGCTAGATACAAACAGGTGAGTTAAAAAATAGAAATCCAGCCTTATAGGCCTTTTATTCATTTGTTTAGCTGTGGCATAATTTTTATATTATCCTGATTGTAACTGTCTGCACAATAGTATTAGAAATAATGGACAGGCAGTATAACAGTTGAGGTTTTTGGTGGTGGTTTTGTTGGTGTTATTATTTTTTTTTTTGGACAGGTTATAAATCTCTTCTTTATGCTGTCAAGAGTAAGGGAGAAACATATTTCAATAGCAACTTTAAAACGAAACTCACAAATTACTACCATTATGCTAAGTGCTAGATATCCCACTGTGCAGTTTTGCTTTGTGAATTTTTACCTTCTTCCATGCACACTTTTAGCCACTGATCGCACAGCCTTTCAGTGTTTTCTGCCTTTTCCTTTAAATAAACTGGCTCTGGCTCCTTCCATCTGGTTCCCCTTCCGTCAGCAACCCTGCACCTGTTCACACCTCCTCTCCTGTTGGATTCCACTGAACATTTCCTCCTCTGCCAGGGCTATTCTGGCACTCGCAACCTTTCTGTCATTCAATCCATCTGTCAGAAGTGAACTTTGTTTACCGCAAGCTTCTGCTTTCTTCTTCAAGAAGCAAAGCCCCTCAAGGTCATTGTCAAATGAACTGTCGGTGTAGATTTAAATCCACTTCTGCTAACCAGCAGCAGATGAAGTTCTTTACAGTCCTGTATTTGTGAAGATCAGTTTGGGGTATAGGAGAAATAATAAGAGGCAAAAGAATAGCTTTTAATCATTATATGTTAACTCCAGCAGCAAACGTGTTTTTCTTCAAATACATGTATCTGTTCCTTCTTGCTAGGGCTAGCGCAATCTGAGAAAGACTTTTCAGAGCTATGCAAAGAAGTGGAAAAGGCTCATAAAAATATTACAAATAAAATAATAAATGAAGCTTTTGACTCTCACTTTAACACTATGTAACAGAGATATTGACTAAAAATACAAACAGAAAATGGTAACAGTTGAATAAGTAAGTTTACAGTAAAACCTTAAAGTGGCCAACAGCATTCATTTTAAATTATTTAATCTGCAGCATTTTTTTTTTACCTTACCTACTGATATTTCAAATGAAACACTACTTAAAGAAAAAAATCCTTAATATTTTTTCTTGTTTTCAAGCCTTGTAAAACACACATGCAACTCTTTGTTAGAATACTGCCTTCCACATTGAGGAAAATTGTAAAGATTCTTTGTCAGGGCTGAAACTAAATTCACATTGTCAACAGGATACATTATTTCTAGCAATTCCTGTGTCCATATTTCTTTTCAGGAATACACTCTGATAACCAAAAGTTCCTGAATTATTAACTAACCTCCTTGCCAGTCTCATTCTTCTAAAATAAGAAATATCTTCAATTTCAATGCATACCTTGGGTATCCTTTAGAAAAAAGATAACCTTTCACCAAGATTAAATACAATATCAAAAAATAAAATACATATTTAAAGATTTGTAAGCAATTATAATGAACTACCCATTTTATTACCCTTTTATCAAAAATGAATTTAAAGCAAAGCTTTCTGGGATCAAGTCCAGGAGGTAATCCAATCTCATTAGCAGAAATGCATTTATATTTATGTTAGGTCTGAATTTGACTTTAATGAAAATTGCATTGACAAATACCGCATAAGTTTAGCTGAATAAATACTTAATACTGATCTCTCCGTTATATGGGGATTAGTCCCTGCATTTGCAAGGAAGTATATTTTATCTCTTATTTTCTTATGATCTTCTTCCATAGGAAACTATATGCAGGTGAACAAATGCACTGGAAATAGAAGAGGAACCCTGGTACAAAACGAGTATGCAGCAGTGTCCCACCTGACTACAGAGACACTTTAATTCCCCGCTGGTTTAAGCCCTGTAGAAGGCAACTGACCAACAAGGAGAAGCTAATCAAGAACAGTTGCTCCCATTTCTACAGAACTATAGTTCGGTATGCAAACCACCAAAACCACAGGGGCAACCAAGAGCAGCACACTGTTAACCTTGCCATGCTGCCAGCACAGCCAGGGCAAGGAGTTCAGCCCTGTCAAGTAGCCGACAGCAGCTCATCTGCTCGCTCAGGACGGGCATCTCCCAGCTCAGCCTCTCCTGACCAATCACCGGCACAAGGGCGCTGTGCAAGGGGGTGAGGAGAGCAGCCAAGCAGCCAAGGCTGGCGTGCTCAGGGGGATTTTTTTTCCTTCCTCCCTCCATCCACCAGCTACTTTCTCCAGCAATGACAACCTACAGGCTGATGCTCTTCAAAGTGAAGCTGGATAAAGTCTCCAGTTGAGGACCTTTTGGGTCCTCTGTCGAATTTTTTTTCTAGGCCAGAATTTCAGGAGCAGAATCTTGCACAGCAAAAAAAAAAAAAAAAAAAAAAACCCACAAATGATCAACCGCTGTGACTTCATAAAATAAACAACTTTGAATATACTTCCGAAAGCACAAGACAGCTTTTAAAATTATTGAAGTTCACAAATACCAAGTGCTGACACAAAAAGTACATTTTAGCTTACTGTAAAAACAAGCTTTCGATGTACTTGAGAGAAAAGCTTTAGAACAAGTCAGAAATAATGATAAAAATCAGAACCATTTTTCCAGTAGCGAATTCAGCAAAAAATCCAGCAGCCTTGAATACATGTATCTGAAAGACTTCTTTGGTTCAAAAAAATAAATCATTATCCTGTTGTCATTAGTCACACAAATAAAAAACCTAATTTGAATGAGACCAAAGTAAATATTTGATACACACTCATAAACTTATTACTGTTAGTGCTGAATAATAACTGCTCAAAACAAAGACCTCATAAAGATGTTTGTTTTCTACAGCAGTTAGTCTCTTCAGTGTTTCATCTGAATTCACTACTCGCTCCAAAGCGCTTTAAGTATTGTCACTGCTCCTGAGCCACACTCTACATGCAGTAGCAATTTGGCTGCCTCAACAACCTGATGTGATCATTAATGTGACCAGTTGCAGTTTAAATGCCGTGAAGAAAAATTTAGATGAATCTAATACTAAAATCTGAAAGTGTATTATTGCCTTTTCCTTAAGAAATATTTATTGTAGGACAATAAATACAATTGTCAACCATGTTAAAACTTGTTAAAAATTAATAATAATTTATAAACATTTTCATGTTCAAAATTAACATATTTTGTATTTGTTTTTTACTCCTTCACTTACATTTTCTTTCCTTCCCTTATAAAATTGATCAGTGGCCTTCATATGTCGGTACAATCACTTAAATATGTTTAAAATATTAAGTAAAATGGTATTTAAATAATAGTGTGTTATCTTGACACAAAGTGTATCAGCTTCGAAAATTTTACAACGCACTGCCAGAAGACGACAGAACCGATTTATTTCAAATCACTCAGTATCAGTCTTCATAAAGCAGCATATGGTCTTATCATGGCAGGTAAAATATTTTACCTTCTATAATAACGCAGAGCAGCTAATTTATCTACATGCTGTATAATCAGATAAACAATTTCAGCTGCACTATGAAAACCTGTAGGCAAGGGAGAAATTTATCCCCCACCACTTTATTGATTTTTCCACCTATACATTCATATGATTGTTAACAACACAGGCTATTCTTTCTTCCACCTCCTCCTTCAATTACCTTAAAGCAAGCCCTCCTTTTCAGTAGTGAAAATATTTGCAGTTTCTACAGCTGCAGGACAAAGAACTCGGATTTTCACAGAGTTGCTCAGGGGAAAAGGAAGGGGGGTAAAAAAAAAAAAAAGCTCTGCAAGATTGCAAGATTCAGTTGCAAGTAAAGCAGAGTGAATGACAACTTTTAAAGCTACCACAATCATTTACTAATGTGCTGCTATAGCAAATAAGTCTAATTTTTTTTGACAGCACCAAATTAGATTTATTGCAGAAACTGCTGCATAAATAGCATATGGCTATGTATACTACCTATTTCAAATCCCTGTAATGTTTCCTCCTCTTCCTGCTCAAAATGGATAATTGAGCCAAGCTATAAACCTTCTGCAGACGAGATATACACAAGTTCAAAAAGCAGATGCAGGACACGTACGGTTTTTTTATTGACATTGTCTAAAAAAGTATCACATATCCTGATCAAACAAAACCAGGTAGTAACAGGTAAGATCTCCCTTGCTACACTACAGGATTTTATTTCCCCCTTTCCTCGATAAAATTTTGTTCTCATTTCTCTTTCATGCTGACAGTCATCAACATGGGGCATGACCTCGTAATCCTCTCACACATGACTACCTCTTACTTGCACAAGAAATCCTATTGATCTGTACTTCTTACGTGAGTCAAATTATTCATGTGACTCAAGATCAGAAGGCTCGGACCTCCATTCATTCCTCACAAGCTCTCATTTATGAGTAGGGAAGTGCCTCCTCCGAGCAAAAATAAAACATCAGAAAACTGGTTCCATTCATTGGAGGGGCCCAGCCCTGTGGGAAGGTGCCGACCTACAGCTCTCCCGCCTGTCAGCGGGAGCAAACTTTCCTTATCGGTTTCCTGGATCGGTCCCCGGACCCACGTGCTCTCGCATTTCTGTCAGTCGCCACGTTCTACGTTCGCTATACTGCCACGGTAAAACACGAAACCACGTAACCTTATCACAGGGCTGGGCCGAGAGCAAAGCCCCGCGTTTCTGAGGACGGAGCGGGCGCGATGCCGCCGGCGGGACGCGCTCGACGCCCCGGAGGCCGCCGAGGGCCGCGGTGCCGGCCCGGGCCCGTCCCCGCCCGCCTCCCAACTTAGTGCGGTCGCGGCAGCGAAAAGACCTTGCAAGGTCTCGTGTGCGGCCGGCGGGCACACCACTGCACACATCGCGCACGGCTGCGGCTACCCCGCCGCTCGCCTGGCGGTGGTCAGTCCTCCCAGCTGCCCTATCCGTTACTGTCTGATTAGCTCTGCGAAGGAGCCCCTCCCCGGCCAGCTTTCCCCGCCATCTGTTCCACACGCGATGGCTGCCGCCCAGCAGCCTCGCGCTGCCCTCCTACCTGGCACCCGGCTCCCGGCCTTACCCCAAAGTGCTAACACAGGTTCTCGCTGCTGGCAGAGTCAGGATTTCATTACTACTACTTTGACAAGTGCAGGGTTGTTTGTAATTTCTCTTTTATCCTGATTTTGATTGTACAACCACCTCCCACTGATTCAGTTTGCTTCAGTTTTGTTGCTCACAGATTTTACTCTCCACATTAATCTCCCTCTGGCATGTTACTGCATCTGTTCCCTTTTTTATTATTAATTTTCAAATTCCCACCATTTTTGACAAAAAGGAGGTAATCTACACTCTGCTTCTGCCCATTTCATTTTCTTTAATTTGGAAGATAAGTATGAAAGCGTGCCAAAGAAGTTAATTCTCCGTTAACAGTTTATTTTCTGGCATCCTGATGCCTTTGTATATGAAAACCAGATAGAAATAAATGTTGACTGAATCACAACAACATAGTTGCAGCCGTCCCTAAATTTAATGAAAAGTAAACATATGAAATAGAATCTAAAAAGTTTGTTAGTTATCAGAGTTGTTTCATGTTAGCACTCATCCCTGCATTTTAAAATAATTCTTTTGTATATGATGAGCAGACTATAAAAAAAATTAGAAATCAATCACTGGTTACACCTCATTTCTGCTTCCTCCCCCCACACCCCAATTCAAGTGTTATTGGTCCTTTCATCAGTCAGTCAGTCTGAGAACATTAAGCATATCTCAGTCATTTAATATTAGTAACAACATTTCTCCAAAACTCCTTTCCAGCATAGATGATGGACTCTGAGGTACTAAAATTTTTGGAAAAGGCATGGTATTAAGCATGTTCCTAACTAATAGATACTACTAGGAAAAAAACCCCCAATAAATACTAAGTATTGTGCAACTCCCTAGAAGGCTGTGAATAACCACCAGGAAGTTTACATTTTATCATTTATTACCATTTAATAGTAAAGCTTAAGTAGGGAAATCAATGAATAAGGCAGGCTGTAAATTCTAACAAGGAACGCCGGTGATGACACACAGCTCGACACCAGAGCATCAGAGATTAAATAATGCCACATTAACCTGGAAGGGTATGTGCTTTATTTATTGTATGTGTAATAGAAATTTGCCTCAATGGAGTCACTGAAACTAGCAAGAAGCACCAATGCGCAGTAGGATGGCTGCAGCACTGCTAAAACCCAACTGGCACTTCCTTAGGTATGTTGCTTTCTAGAGATCATATCATTGTCAAAAAGAGGGAAGAAATATCACATAATGGGGATCCTTCAAGAGACTGACACAGGGATTTAGGGCAGCTTGGTGGGTCACCGGAACATGAAAACACGTGTTCATTTAGTAATTTTCCCTACCTACAAGCTGACCTTCAGAAGTTCTCACAGTGTTTCATACAGGCAAACAAGAATAATAAAATTTAAACTAAAATAAATCTGCTTCTATTCTAGTCAATTATATTTCCTATCAAATTTCAGATGACATTTCAGTCAAAAAATCTAGAGCCATCTATCTATCTATCTATCTATCTATCCATCTATCTTCATACCTGAGAAAATGCATAATGACATAATAATTTCAATTTTGAAATTTGATGATTCCCTCGCTTCTTAGGAATTATTTAACTTCTTTGGCATATGTAAAAAGGAACTACATCTGACTGCAACTGAAACAAATAATACCTTCAGATCTGGTGTGAATGAAAAAGAGGAATGTTTTTTAATGATAATTCTGTTACACAAGAATAGTGAAAATTTTTTTTTACATTAGATGGCACACTATGATATGGACA
Organism: Lycocorax pyrrhopterus obiensis; assembly: GCA_014706295.1. Taxonomy (NCBI): domain Eukaryota; kingdom Metazoa; phylum Chordata; class Aves; order Passeriformes; family Paradisaeidae; genus Lycocorax; species Lycocorax pyrrhopterus. The sequence goes on along the minus strand of JACSVZ010000004.1, from coordinate 32,604,167 downwards.
AGTTGTTAACATCTTGCGTCTTTCATATGATCTTTTCCATGAGCATATTGACATGATTTTTAATGACTATTTTCTCATTAACTAAGGACAATAGACCTCTATGTTTTCTACTCTCTGAAGAAGGGCTTCAGGTAAGTTTCATTAGCAAGACCTAACCTTGCCAAAGTAACAGCGATTTAACTGTGACTTAAGAACTAATTTCAGAAGATTCTCCTACTACAGTAACCTCAAAGCTGAAACTAGGGTGAAAGAAACCCCCAAGAAAACTTTAAACAATCATGGTCAGTCTCATAGCATGGTGACATCTGCAAAGTTACATGACTGACAAGCAAAACTACACAGTAGAAGCTCTGTATTTCCCCAGTCTTTTGAAGACATACAAATTAGAATTACTAACTAGATTCAATAGCAGAAAGTGCATGTTAATAGCAAGTATTTCTAAGCAACATATTGCTCCAGGAAGAAAGGTGACAGGAAAAGGCAATTTTAAACTCTGTGGCAATGGTTTAGAATAGCTAATTGTAACCTTTTTTTCTTCATTTTTAACAAGTACATTTTGTTAACTTAGAAGCTGTTTAGTTGGTAATCAATCAACAGTGTCTGAAAACTAGGATACAGCAAAGAAGTGGGACTCCTGGAAGAGAGTGCTGTTCTGCAAAGTACTTTCTTTTCTCATTGTGACACAGACTGCATGTTTTTTCTCATTTATTCCTTTCATATACATTTATCTCATTTTTGCACATTAAAATCCAAAGTTCTTGTATTCATTTTTTTATAATCCTATTTATTTACAATATCCAAACTTAGAATCAGTGGATTAGTGAAGCTTTTCTCCTTAGTAATACAATAATTCATACAAAACAAAGAATTCTTTCTGTATCTCCTCAGCTACCTCTAATTTCTGCCAGAACAGCACAGACAGGTCATGCAAGGCAACAGAAAGACTATCCACAATGGTGTAACAGCAGTACAGGCCTCCCTTAACTCCAGTGTTGTGAGAAGACTTGGAGTGAACCAGCTGGTCCTCTCCTGAAAAGAAGAGAATCAGCAAGACGAGGCCAAGGCCAGAATACCCAAGAGATGCACTAAATCAGTGCAATTTCTGCAGCAACCTCCCACAGGCAGGACTCTAGAGCTTAAAATCTGTTTTCCTTGGCAAGCGCCACAGTGAATGAGTCTACAACCCCCATAGGATTGCTATTACCCCTACCCTTCAAGTATTTTCACTGACACAGTTGCCATTTGAGGTGAAGGGAATAAATGAAAGAAGGCAAACCAAGTGAATATAATTTACATGCAACAACTATGGATGTACCAATCCATGAAAAACATACTGAGTTCAAAATGCAAAACTAATGCCACTAGAGACATGTAACTTTTATACCTTCACTAACACAGAAAACCTGTTCTGTAAGGAAGTGAGCTGAGAGGAAGAAAAAGAGTACAGGCTAAGGACAAATTTCAGTAGGGGATGTTTTCCTCTGCAACTAGGCGACACTACGAGAACATCTCAAACCCTGCCCTATGAATTTCAGTTCAAGGGGAAAACAGGTAACAGTTCAGGAGCAACAAATTGCTCATCTCTTTTTCCCCCTTCTTCTTCAAGCAACATCACCTAACGTATTCCTGGAAACCAGACAGACACTCCAAGTGTACAGAGAACACTAAAATCTACAAAGTGTTATAGAATTTAGGGCATGTCAAGAAGAAAGATTTGAACCTATTTCCCATGCCTCAACATATACATTTTTCCAATAAATACATGTCAACATAGAAAACATTTAAATTCTTGTAAGGAGATGCCAAACATGAACACACAGTATTACAAAAAAACCCCAACCCAACCCAAAATAATTAAACAAAACCCAGCCAACCAACCAAACCCCCCAAACCCACAAAAAAAAACCCCAAACAACCAAAAAAACCCCAAGGAGATCAGGACCCTGCAGAAGAGTGTCTGCACTAGGTCAAAGAAGCCATGGCAGTTCAGCATCTGTCTCAAAAAACAGGTGCCTGTGAAATTGTATGAGAACAGGGTCAGCACAGAGCATTACTTGCCCAAAATACTGTTCCCAGCCTCCAGTGATTTGCATCTCAGAAACTTTCCGAGTCAGAGATCATACATTGAAAAGCTACCTGAATCGTCTGTGTGCTAGGTATCCAGCTTTAATTACTTTGCTAAGTAAAAGCAGGCAGTAATCCTAATTTTTACATTTTGAGTATTTTCACAAAAAAAAAAAATTAAAAATTATAAATTTGCTAGTCAGATTTCCTCCAAGATATCCAGAGCTTTATTGCATATAATCAGCCTTTGCTAAAAGGAGCGTGGTAAAGCCATTTGGTTAACTATCACAACAAATCATTATTAATAAAGTTCTGCTAAATCCAAACTTTAGATATCTTAACAACTCACCCAAAACTTTTTTCGAGTTCATTAACCTCTAGCATATTTTTTTCTCTAAATACAGGCTGTTAGAGTGGTACTTTCTTCCATCTGTTAAACAACCGTGCTCTGAATTACACAGAAATTTAGCTGAATAAAAAAATGATTCATTGAATTTAATAGTTTAGACAAGGCTCTATTTTATTTCCATTTACTCAATGGCAGAATTCTCACAAAGCCCAAAAAGTACAAGACTTGGATAAGCACACAGACTTCTGTTAAGTGATAAAAATCTGAGCATTTTTTTTCCCCCATGAAAAATTTAAACTAACTTAACTTTTTCCTTTAAGTACTGAGTAAAAGCTGCCAGATTTGTTTATGGATGTGCATTCTTGGAGGGAGCAGGGCAATGGAACAAAAAACCCCCCCACACAACCAAAAGCCTGCCAACAGTTGGACAATAGCATTTTCTGAGGCAAAAGTAAAAACTTCTGCAGTTACTCAAACTAAAGTTGCAATGAATAATTGGCATTCCAACCTTCTGGAGTTTTCTAGAAACATGTAATGAATAGTGCAGCAAAAGACATTGGGAACTATACCCAAGGATGGAATATGAACAGGGGAAGTCTCTCATCACACATTGCACTGTACCGTATCTTCACTGAGCAAGAGACTGAAACATCCTCCTCACATACTTGAGCTTGCCTCACATAGACAAAATAATGTTAATTTATATATTTATATACATATTCCTGGTCACTCTGCTGAAGAAATTTCAGGTTATTACTCTGAGAACTCCTATGCTTAAAGGTGCTGTTCTACACTACCGTGTCAAACATTTCAAATGTATTTGTCCTACCAAGCACAGCAACAGAAAGAAAAGGAGGCTGCAGTCTCCCTTGCTCTTCTTCCTGCCTAAAGGCATGCCACCTCTTCACCAAAGCTGAACATTGCCTCTTCTACACACTAGTAATTCACTTTTATAAATCATAGTTCATAACTCACTTTGTAGTTCATAACTCACTTATTCAAATCTCCACTTCTAACACGACTGAGAGCTGCCCGTGCAGTCAATGATTGCAAGTATCTACAACAACTGTGGGGAAGCCTGTGGCAAAAAATTAGCAGAATGAAATTGGTACTACAGCATGTAATAGGATAAGGGGTACCTGGTGAGGTGCAGTTGGTGCTCAGATTTACTCAGCAGTTCTGTCAGTTTTAGGCACTCCTCTCTGGCTCCTGTCACATCCTGCTGGGCTTGTTCCAAACGCTGTTTGTTTCCATTCAACTCTAATCCCAGTTTTTCTATTTTCTTAGAAAATTATAGAACCAAAGAAAGCATATTTAAGAAATACATAGAGATACATTTTAAGAAAAAAACCACATGTGATCAAAGCACCTGAAAATAATGCACACTTCTGTTTTTGAACAAAAGTAGTTACTTGATAAAAACTGCAAAACAAGCAAATTAAAGTATTTGAAATTACATTTGTATGAAAAGCCAAAATGTGTTTCATATTTAAATACTCTAATATACAATCAGTGTTGTGTTCATGTGGCTTAAGAGTTATAGGCATTCAAATATTTTCCAATTTTCTTATGTGAAGTCTCCATATTTGTGGCCTGAATTCACTGTGGTAGAGAGCCAGAAAGGCAGTGGAACAGTCACCATCTTTGGAAGCTGCTTGACATGGGATAGCTCTTGTGATAATTAATTTATTTTTATTTTTTTAATGCCTATTACATAACCAATGATAAGTGGGCATTTAGCTTTGTCACCTAATATTACACAAGAGAATAAAGACAATTTTGTGATTTTACCATTATTGAAAGGAAGTGATTTATGACTTCTGTCTGAACCCTAAATATACCAGCTGCTGTTAATCCTATTATTTTATTAATATCATTAGTCTTTATATAGCAACATAGTAACTAAAGTTGATGAGTCTGTTAATTTATTTTACAAATAACAATAGTCAAGTTTGCATGACCAGCATCTTCAATTCCAGTGATACATACTAGATTTATGTTATCTCAATTATATTGTCAGCTATTCAAATATTTTTCATAAAAATTCTCAGAAACAATATATTTTTCTTTAAGTCCATACACAACATACAAGTACCTGTAGGAATACATCTGTAACACAATACTATACTTTGTCCTAAGGATGCTTTTAAGAAGGCCAGTAGAGTACAGAATAAGCTGACGATGTAATTTTATCATGTAATAACTGTTCTGCACTAACTCCCTACATAAATATTTATTTTTCATTGGGGCTGGAGGGAACTTGCATGTTTTTCAGTCAGCTATACTGTGAAAGGTCATTTGTAGTACAGAATAAAACTGTTCATATAAGGAGTTAGTGCTGAATAGCTATTATACTTTAAATTCATACCATAGCTTATTTGTGATAGCTTCCTCGTGTAGACAAGACACAGTATCTTCTTCAATTAATGAAATTATTCAAACATCCTACAAAAACAAATGAATGTAACCTCAACCCAATATTTACATTTGGAGCACTTTCATCCCATAAAAATGTTATCCTAAACTACTTACATGAAGTTATGATGTCAGACAAATACAATCTCTTTATCCAAGAAAACAACAGCATTTCATAGGGCTGGGAGTTTTTTAATTTTTAGTTTTGCCACTTACTTAACTGTACACTTTTTTTTCCCCAAGAGCACTCAACAAGGGTTCATGAAGGAAATTTTGATTGGAATTTAAATGTTACCTTGCTTTATCACATGCACCTCCTACCAAATTATATTTGGAATTCCAAGTTCAAATGCAAAGACAGTAAAATTATCTACAAAATCATTAATAGTCTTCCCTTCTAAAGAATATAACAACCTATTACACTGACAGAATTTTTTAAAATCAGGCGCTCAAAGATATTCAGTTACAAATGCTTTGCATTTTCACTTTTCACGGACTTTTGTGTATTTTAAATAGAAGTCTCAGTGGGTCCTCTATTCTTCTTAACAGCAGCAGTTCATAGGTGTTATTTCTCCATTCATAGTAAACAGGGACATGAACTCTTCACTGTCATTACAAGTTAAAGATAGGGAAGTTCTGCAACATTCCTAAAATTTGCTTTAAAAGTACATCCATTCAGCACACCTTTAAACAAACTCAAACCTCAAATTAGTCCAAAAGCATCAGCTGAGTACTTTAAAAAAGCACAACCACAGCTGAGAACATAAATACACTCTAGATCACTCCTTGAGGGAAAAGTTTCAAGGAACAGATGGGCTTTACACCATTGCCTCGAGTTAAACAGGCTCAGTCAGGTTTTGACACAGACCCACAGAAGGAAGCAAATTCCAAGTGCAAGAACCTCTGGTGAAAATGCTTCCTTTCCATCAGCCAGATGTTGAACCTTCAGGGCTGAACTCAAGAACACATACATAGATTTCACTTGTCATGAAAGTGCAGGGGGAAATTCTCAGATAGGGAAGTGTCACTTCATGACGGATCTTTAAAAAGATTCACAGGTGTCTTATAATTTCTATTAGTATCAAGAAAACAAACATGTGGTTTGAAGAACAATTTTACTTGTGCTACTTTCATCAGTAATTCCAAAATCCAGTATCAGCTCCTTTACACTCATGCACACCTATACATATGTTAGTGCACGTGTGTAGGTATATACAGACATACATAAACATCTGAAAATACCAATGTTTGGAGGTACTTGCAGCATAAGCTGTATGAAGAATAGGAATTGTACACAAGAATTCTGGTAATGACCATGGCAGAAACAGCAGACAACCTCATGAGAAAGGGATGGCAGAAAAGTGCCACCCAATAAAACACATTAACAGCAACTCAGAAACAGCCAGTCCAAGTATATTTAGGCTTATCAACTAAATTATTCTTTTTGAAACACCAAAACATGTTCATTCAAAATAATTTGGTAGGAGCCACACACCACACCACATTTACAGGCTGAAAACAGACCATACTCTCAACACTATGGGATACTTCCGTTTAAAAACTCAGATAATAGTTTGAAACATGAACCCTCATAATCTGAGACATGTTCATATAATAAAAACCAACCCTCTTCTCTCTCCTATCAACAATAGTAGTCTCACAAATACACTTTGTCCTGAATTCTGAAATATGTCTAGTCCATCATTAGGTCATCACAACGTAATTGGGATTTAATCTACAGAGAAATTACAGAATCAATGAGTCTTCTTCACTGTTCCTGCAGGGAACCTTATCAGCAGCATTTTCCCCAACTTTTACTCAGAATAATTTTCGTGTTACTTCAGTTACCATTTCTTCTATCAGGAAGCTGCAAGCAGTTCTGTAGCTGCTATCCAGGCCCCAGTGTAATTGTAGGGACAGAAACAAACCACCAACTAAAGCATTTTGCTGACAGCTCTGTTTCTCATGCAGTGTTAATTTGATCCCTCAGTGCCTATCACCTGTGATACAGCTTTTTACCACATGATCAGAAAGTTATTTCTTCAAGGTACTTAACTTTTCAATGTATGTGAGAGACAAGAGATGGAGCACAGAACTGCAAAAAGACAGATGACAATCTTGCATTTAAGAAAATCTGAAACAGATTTTCAGTATAACAAGGAACAGAATTATCATAATGTATACGTACAACAAGACTACATTAAGGTTAGAACAGGCAACTTCTGGTGCTTAACTCTGCAACTTTAATGTTCTTATTACTTCTGCACATAATTTCAAAAGTACTATTTAATATGTCTTGTTCTGCAGTTGCCCAAACTCCCAGGAATATCAACAGGCACTTTGCCATGGAAAGATGGCAGGCTAAACCTCACCATTATTAGTAAGCTGAAACACACTAACACCATCCTGCATACATATTCAGCTCAGTTACACAAAAGAAGTTTACTTAAACAAAAATGAAGCATTGGTGAAGTACCACTGAAGTAAATTTTAATTCTAAATCAATTATTCTTTTTTCAGTGTTACCACCAACCACCTTTTATAATTTAAGTTTTCCACTTTGGAGCATATAGGACCCTATTGTATCTTTTCTTGAAGCACTTAAGTGTTTCACTTCTCATTCATTAATTTGTGATGCATTTAAAAATTATCTTCAGATTTTCACAATGCATTTTTAGGGGAACACACTGGAGATGCTCATTCTGTGATATAAATGCAGCTTACTGGAAAACATAAAAGATGATTTCTCAAACACTGAATCAGTCCTCAACTACCCTCTTCATAATCTATCTGACATTATCTCCACCTAAAAATACTTATGCATGTTGCAAAAATGTGCTTTTTAATTAACTAGACATCTCTATCTCTCTAAAATCTGATTAAATGAAATAATAATTTCATTCAAAAGAAGTCAAATTAAAGATTAAAATATTTAATTCTTTTCATACTGATGCTGATTCTATTGTATGCAAAAAATACAACTTAATATTTCAAACTAGCAGATGTTTTCCATAGAATTTTACAAAACAGCAAACTGACAGAGAAGACAAATACTTATTTTTTTTAACAAATGAGAATGATTAAGTGGTGATACAAGAACTTGTACTCTGAAGAAAATGCAAAAAACAGCTTTAGAAGACTTCTAACAAAATGAAAAATAAACTGAAATCAAATTAATTCTTAAATGATTTATGACATTCACTGTTGTCCCAGTATGTTCAGACATCAGGTACAAAAAATACACAGTATAAACAAAAAAGTAAATTCTGCACTGACTGTATCATTGCCCAAATTCTGCAGTAAAATAATTCTGGAGAGTAAAATATTCATGTGAATTTACAATACTTTTTTTTTGTTTCATACTTCATTTGCTGCCCTTGCTAAAAGATTAAAGGGGCATAAAATAGAACCAAAAATAGAAGAAAAAATATAGAGTAATAGAAAGTGAAATATAATCACTGTAGTGGTTGGTATTTGAATGTACATCCCCAAAAGGCAATCAGCATCTACAAAAACACACACACTTCAAATTAATACACTTCTACAGGCCATGATGCTCATAAGCTTAGCTTCATTTACTAAAGTAGCCTTCAAAGCAGTGAGACCAGTGATAGTGCTCAGGACTAAGTCTTTCAAAGAGGTGCCCCCACTATGGCCTTGCACAGACATTTAAATACTATGTGTACCACTGACAGGAAATTTTTGCACTATTTAACACTGATCTCAGTCTATGTTGCCTTCCATACCTAATAATATACTAATTAATCAGGGACAGAACTAATTGGATTTTCTTACTTATTTTTTTTTTAATTTAAAAAAATTCAACCAAACAAGATTGGTATCAAGATTTCAAGTGTTTTACTTGGATTACTGTCAGTCCATATGCAGCAGGGGTCATTTGCAGTCATTTCTATCCTAATCCTGATATCAATCAAGCAACTCTAGGTTCAGAGTGGTCTCTAAACCTCAGACCTCCCAGGCATGGCCATCTGACATAGCATATTGCACCTGAAGAACTATCCAACTTTGTAAAGAGAGTGAGGGCCATCACAAGGTTAACCCCCACCACATCCCAACGACGGCTTTCACCCTTTTGCATTCTATTTGAATTACAGCTGCTTCCCATTCAAATCTGAATGAGGATACAAAGTACTCATGAAAACTACATGTGGTTTCAAAGGGGAAGCCTCCTTTCTGGAAGTAGATTTATTATAAAGCTGTGAGAATATACAAATACATACACAAGGCTTAAAAGAGTTCACGAAGACCACCTCTTTCTAAGAGGCTAATTCACAAAAAAAACCACAGGACTACTGCAAATTCTGCAAATAATTTAGCCTAAAATAGGAATCTGAAAACCTTTCCTGACAGGAAAGGCAAGTAACCTGAGGAGAAACACAAAAAGTAGCCCCAAGAAACACACATGGCTCCTCTGGGAAGTTTTTTTCTGTATGGCTAGCTCACAAATCAATTGATCTCTAAAGACCAGAGGGGCAAAGACATAGCCTAGATAAGCAAAGCAGGCTGTGATTTCTTGGATGGCAATTATCCTAAGCTGTTCTGGTGGGACTGCTGGATTCCTCAAAGACAAGTAGTTTTGTGACCCCTTTGTCACTTGTACTGCAAAGTGTGACAGCACCTGGCAGTACCACACACATGGTGTGCTCCACTAAAAGGCAGAGCCTCAAGACAGGAGCCATCACCTAAGCAAAGGCCATCAGCCACAAACCCTCTGCTTCCAAATTCATGGAGAATTAAGAGAAACAGGACCCTGCAGTTTGCTAGGAAGAGCACGGGTGCTGGAAGAACTTCGTGGGAATAGCATGGAGGGTGGATGCACTTAGAAGAACACACTTTAAATCTCACTGAAGCAAACTTGCTAACTGCAGTTGTTAGCTGGGGCAAGATAAAAATGTATGTTGCAAAGTATATATTTATGAGTACACACATGCAATTTTTTAATTAAGAAATAATCTTTAAGGTCTGTCCTTGTGCAAAGTCTTGAAGAGCAACATGGTCCCTGTGGATAAATACCCTGGGAAATGACAAGAGTGAATGGCTGAAACATATTATACAAGGATTTTACCTCATCATTTCCATGAAAATATTTGTTTTTAATTTATCAAAATATCTGAACTGCAATACTATTTCAGGAACAAAACTTCCAATCCCATAGAGATTACTACAGTCACATTTTAACAGAGAACATTGCTGTACTACAGATTAACTCAGCAGCTACCAGCAGAGATAAGAAAGTGATTTTGTTCACAGTGGAATGAGATGATTTTTTTTGTTAATGGATTGCATAGGGGGGAGATGGGGGACAATGAGGTAGTGCAAAATACATGGTTCACTTGCTGATAAAAATTTCAGAAAAGGAAGGATACGTGTAGAAAGAAGGAAGGGGAAGATTACACCTACTTTATTATTGAAAACTAGGAGAGAACAAAACCTGTTCCTTTTATCCCTTCAAACACTATTTAAGACTACTGATGTGAGATTAGTTCTTACTTCCTGGACAGCATTAAGGAACAGCTGAAAAGAAAACCTATGCAATAACGACTGACATGTGACAGGGACTTTTACACTATTTTTATTCTGATTGTTGACACAATGACTATTGATAAAACAACCACATTTTCTAGTCAGAGAAGAAGAAAAAAACCCCAACAGAAACCAAGCATTTATTTAAGTATGTATACCCACTATATCAAGAGATGTGCAATTCTTTTCCTACTCTGAATAATTTTTAATGTGCATAAACAATTTTCTCTTTCCATATACTGTGGGATGACATCTCTATGGATGACAGAACATGGATCAAGGTTACATGGGCCAAACTACACCTATGGACAATAAAATCCCAATCCTATGTTACTGCTCTTAGCAGGCCAGATGTTTAGGGGAAGCAGACCTGTACAGAAAATTCAGACAAGTGAGTACAGAAAAGTCTACTACTGGCAATCCTAGTCCCAAGGATTTTTCTTAAGGAAATAGATAGGATTTATTGAAGGCTGCTCATACCACTGACTCTTGAGGAATGGATGGCTGACAGAGGAAAGCTATGCCATAGCAGAGCAGCAGCAGCCATATTATAATTTTATATATAGTGCAGGCTTGTACCTCAATGTCTTCCTCAAAAATCTTGAGATGAGCTAGTAAGTTCAGCTATAAAAAAAAGAATGATGTTCCTCCTGAGCAGGCCAGGAAATTCATATCAAAGCAAGACTTAAAAGTACTGCCATTTTACTCCTTATTTACTAATTTTCAAATTAATGCACTGAATGCCCAAAACGATTCATTAGGAAGAGTTCAGTTACACTAAAGGTTATCACATTTCCTTAATGCTTTCTTGTCCAAAAGCAATTTGGGTTTGCAACTTTTAAGACCATTATACTCAAGGTCAGACCAAGTGAGAAAATTTCATGCTAAGAATTTCAAGCTATCTTCTGAGTTTTGGGGTTTTTCCTCCTGCCAAATATTACTCAAGTATACGTTTACTGATTTAATAGAATTTCTTTTCAAAACAGAATTTCCACAGCATCTTCATAACTAATGAGGAAACAGAATATCAGATACAAATATAGCCTATTACAAGAATACACGTAAAGCATAATCCTAACCTATCTTCACCAGTTATTAAAACTTGCAAGTTTCAAAACATCTGGTGATATAGTATTTTAAAGCCTGACTCATGAAAGCTTGATATCTATTCATAAAAAGACTTTTCAGTGAATCAGGGTCTTCCCAAGGTGTTACTGGTCTTGCTTTGGATACTCTGAAGCATTTCCAGGATATATACCCAAATTCTTGGCCTGAATTATTTTTGATGAAGACAGAGTCAGTAATCTCTCCTCTTATAACATCTAAATTAGGTTACTATAAATCACGGATTTATGACAAATGAGATAAACATTCCCAAAATACCCTTTGGCAAAATGCTTTTGGACTGCAATTTTGCCAGATTTTTATTTGTCTGCAAAATTGTCAGTCTATAATGTACAGAGGCATCATTTAGGTTCTGTCATACTGCACAAAAATACTTTGGTGTGTAGCTCTTCCTATTTGTATAGGTTATGCATGTCAGTGAGTCTCAACTTCTTTTTATTTGGACTCATGAACAGCCATGCAGGCAACTCTTAAAAATCTGTGGGTTTTAGTACAGTGTTTCTGGAGCTTTTAATTCTGTCACCTACAAGGTAGGCAGCAGAATTCTGTAATCCCCCACTTCAAACTATATCTGCCCAAACTATATCTGCCCAAATTTAAAGTTTTTTTTTACAGTTTAAGATTACTAGCTTGGATTTATTTCTACACAAAGTATTTATCTGATTCCACAAAACATGATAAAACAAAATTGAAAAGCTGCAGTTAGTTTCCGGAGTTGAATTTAACATGTCCTATTACTTTATTGCAAGGACACCACAACTCCCAGTGGAGTCATGCTACTGGTAAGAACTATCTAATAAGGATGACACCCAAATTGACTTGGACAGCAAAAACTAATATTAAAAACTGTTTTCACTTCTACATGCTGAAGCTTGCAAGATTTTATAAGCCAAATATAAATTATTTCGGATAAACAGAAAGAAAATTATTAATAGTGAACTTCATTTTTATTTTTATAAGGCAAGGCTGAAAAGAGCAAGTGATGTTAATCTGAGGAACAATTTCATAGTGTGTCAGAAGTATGATTTCTGTTAGAAATGCATAAATTATGCCATGCAGTGCTTACAAATTAACAAAAAAAGTATTATAAAAGTGAAGCCCTGCTGTGTCAAATATGCCACACAATTTTTGTTCTAATAACAGCAATTTAGGTTAGGGCGTGACTTTTCTCTGATATAGCTGTGCTAGTACAACCCCTAGTGTGGACACAGTTTACTGCCATGAAGGCATTATATTCGTATAATTTACAAAGCTTGTTCCTAAGCAGTAAAAGTATTAAGTAATGCACTGTTATTTCAGCACAGCTACATCCACAATGGGAGGGCTGGCTGAGAGAGGAAAAGAGAGGGCAGTAGGTTATGCTACTTTACAATATATTGGGCCAGATGAACAGATGTGGTTTTTGTGTAGAGAAACTGTGTGGTACATGTCTTTCCCCCCACCTCCCTCCATAATCCTGATGTTAATCAGGATCATGATGGATGATATTATGAAACAGTTATTCAATTTAAATGGTAACATTGCTCATTGTGTCTTAATTTTTATGAAATATTCACGTAAAATGTTAATAACAGAGAGTTGTAACAAATACTGACACGTGGGTATTAGTCCTAACCAAACAATAAAGATAGGAAAAAAGATATTAGGATACAAGAGAGTAAGACCAAAGATATATACTCTCTTTAGGTTTTCTAAATGATGTAAGTTCAATTTTGAATAAGATTTGTAAATACCAGCATGTGATAAATACCAACCTGTATTTACTTGACATATAGATGTTTGTATCTGGTGATCCTAAATTGTACATGTGGGGCTTTCTGCCTATTCTGACACACCTGAATAAATTTAATCCTTTTTTAAAAGTTACTACATGTAAACTAAAAAATATCTTCCAAACTGAAATTTATCCACAGCACAATTAAAAATACAATTATACCTCAAGAAACAGTAAACTCGCTCTCAATATGTTAAAGGGCAATCCAAAACATGATCCTTTGCTTTTAAAAGAGAAAAAGCCATCATTTAATACAGAATAGCATGAAAATACTCATACATTATTGTCTCTCTACTTAAAAAAAAAAAAATATGTATTTATTATGAACAGATGGTGGCCAAGGAAGGTATCAGCTCTGTCTCTTAGCCAGAAGGTCAGGTCATGGCTGAGAGACCAAAGAACAATTATTGTTTGCTATTCAGTGCCACATAAGATAAAACATTTCAGGTTTTCTTTAAATACAAAGATAGATGCGATTGAACTGTTTTCATTTTTTTAAAACTAAATAATTTGCAATTACTTATTAACGTTTGTTAAAATTTGATTTAAAAATCCCCAGCCAACCAGCAACAACAACAACAACAGAATAAGGCACTCTAACACTCTTCTTGGGTTGCCTTTAACGTTTTAAATAATCCTAGGACCTATACAGAACTTTTTGGGTTACTGGAGCCACAGCTATTAAACAGCTGCTACATACAGAGTCTGACAATTTCAAAGTTGCATGTTTTCCTTTTTTTTGACAAACCAACAATCATATTTGAACAATATAATAACATAAGTACTGAATATCTACTTTTTTTTCTAATTATCTAATAATTTTTGGTGCTAGGAACTTTCCCTCACATCATTTCAATTTATATTAAATTATAAATCACCACATTTTGGTGTATTCAGCCCCACAGTGATTAATATACCAGTATGTCGATACATGAGGTTAAAATATTTTGTTAAATTTGTAATTTGTTCAAAAGGCAATCCTCAAGCAAGTTGGAGAACGGGATTTAAAATCCAAGATACTTCTTCAAGTATTTTATTAAACACATCCTGTTTTATTTGTATGCCAAGATTATGCCAACTCTTTTATCTGTGATAATCTGTCAAGACACAGACGACAAGCCTGTTTTTTGTTTTTCAGTGTCCTTAGGCCTAAAGGATGCAGGAGTGAAAAAAAAAAAAGCAAACCTTGAAAAAAAGAATGCTTTAAGACCTCTGTTTTTCTGCACTGTATGATTTGCTATACATGTTGAAGGGTTATTTCACCTAATAAGCTCCTCTTTTGGATTTTACATCTATTTTCATTATAACTTGAATTAATATTGCTTCAAGACTAAGGTTGCATTATTAATTTAATAAACTTACTGTCCTACATGAAGCTTTTGAGGAACTGGTAATTAAAAATTTAATTTTTGAAATACTTTATTTTCCCCCTACATATATTCTTATACAGGGAATGATTTGTTCAGTTATTTACAAGAAAAAGAATGATTCAAAACCTGTTGGATAGGCTGCTCAAATAACAAAAAGCATATAAAAAAAAATCATCCTCATGTGCATCTTATATACCTGTGTATTCAGAAGACTCTTATGTGCAAATCACAACTTATGAAGGAATACTGAAAGTTTGAAGTCCTAGAGAAAAATGGATAGAACCTCAAGAAAAAGGGCACTTCAAAAGATGCAGACTACACCTGTTCAAGCTGTTTGCCAAGTATGTTACAGGTTACTCTAATAATCTTTCTTACTGCATGGGATGTTTTCTCACAAACTACCTGTAAGGCATATACTGGTTTTTGTATTATTATAAAATCCAGTTTTAGATCAGCAACAGTTAATGCCAAGTGGAATTTTTCTATAGTTATTTTTTTTCTAGAAGGTTACTTTTGTTTTGGTTTTGTTTTTTTAAACTTTTCTATGAATCCCAGCATTCAGTAACATTGACTCTTTAAAGAAATTGGAAGATAAATGATTTTCATTTTTGGTATCATTAGGTTATGCTTAGAGTCTTTAATGTTCTGTTAGGCTGCATGTATAGGTAATTATGTGTGGATTTATTTGTGAGAAAAAGTGTATAAACACATGTATACAGTACATAGAATTTAAGTAGCTTGTATGAATAATATGATAGAGTAATTCTAAATGAAAGCATGGAATGAGTGATGCGCAAAACTGAACATACTAGGGCTGAAAACAAGATTAAGATAACCAAGAGGTATTTATTTAGCAGTAAAAGCTGGCTTTTTGCCATTAATTTAGAAACCATTTAACAGTAATAAATGACCACTATTAGAAAAATGAATCATTCCAGCTTCTGAAAAAACCCTACTTAGGTTACTAATAACTGCAAAGTTATAGCAGTATTATCTCTTACCTGGTCCTTAATTTCAAGCTCCCTTATAGTTTTTGTTCTGTACTCTCTGAGCTCCTTTTCTGCCTCATCCTTCTTCATTTTGGTTTGATTCAACTGATAGCGCATTTCTCCACACACCTGTTAGATTACACAGACAACATGATCTGTAGCTTGAAGAATCCATAGACCAGGGTTTGCAATGAGATCTTTTGGTGCCCTCTACAGGTTGTTGAAATGCAACATATTTTTAATTTACAGTTATTTTAGGTCTACAAATGGTAAATGTTTTTACATAGAAAGGTGGGTCTGAATTCTATATATAGTCATTAACTTTGACATATGCAGTACCTTCTAGATTCAAATATATTTGGATCAAGATTTTGCTAAGTATAAATACTTATGTTGTAAATATATGTCACTAGATACAGTTAGATGACAGTTGCTGGTTTTATATTCTTCTCTCATTCTCTGTAAAATCCCAAGAAAGTCTATGTCAACACTTACAAAACCTAGAAGTAAAGCATCTATCACACTCCTAAATAAAGGTGTATTTTAACTTGCCAATTTTACACTGTTGAGAAAGAAATTGTTTAAATGTTAACACAATAATTTTCAAAGTTTGATCAGAGCATTACAAACTTTTTGCAAACTGAAGATAAACTCTTTAAAAAGCAATGTCTAATTTAAACAGATACACGATCCAGAAGAAATAGATCAAAGCAACATTTCAAGAAATCACTTCTACTCCACATAACTATACTGCTGTGCAGGGTTGTTATTCTTCCATTTTTCAATCTAAGCTGTCCCCTTTTTGTCCTTATCCTGTGCCATCACCTCCAGTTTGTGCCTGTTCATTTCACCTTAATTAACCAACCAAATACACGCACATGCCTTAGTGAGAATACAAATGTATTTACTCACAGCTCCTCTTAGTCAACTTTCTTCCCAACTCACTCTACTTTCCTGCCTTGCCTATATTCTTTCAGCACTTGCTCCTTAAATGTACACCCTTTTAATCTGCTGCTACAATCCTCTGTGCTTCTCAAAAACGTTCTCACATATTCTACAACCCGAATTAATTTCTGTTTTTCAGTCTTATACCTCTTCTCATTTTCACTTTTTTTTCCTCCTTAAAAAAAAGGTAGGGAAAAAGTAAACATGCATGCTGCAATGAAATCACTCTAGCAAAAAACTAAACCAACTGTCATAACTTTTAAAAAGTAGCATCACTTATAAATTCAAAGGACAGCTTGTGAATTTAGCCATTGCAAGTAACGCAAAGCAGCAAATGCTCTGAAGAATGGCAAAGTTCTAAAGCATTTTTTTAAACACTAAAATATTATATGCAACTAAAAAAATCTTGAGATGCAACTGCATGGCTTGCAAACCCTGGCTTTCTACCTCCTCCTTCCTTTATCTGAAGGATGTAACAAAATGAATTATGTCGCTTCCTCCAAGTGAAATTAAAAAAATACAGAAATCCTTGCCTTCAGCTCCTCCATACTCTGTACAAAAGAAATAACACAGAAGAATCAGCAGATGGTGCTGTCCTAATAATGGATTTTTCAGTCTCCTAAGGAATGAAGGAACTAGATCCTCACTCCATATTTTCTTTCCCTGACTTCTGGTGCATGAAGGAAAACAATAATTCAGAAAAAACTCAAAAGTGTTGCTATTTGCTGTTTTTAATAAAGACAAACCGAGTTTGGAAACAGAGTCAGATTCACAAGCAAAGATGTCATATAGCCAATGAAAATGTCAGGGTGATGCACAGAGTCCTGTCAGCTCAGTGGTTGGGAGGTTCCTCCAGGATTTTCAAGACTTCTCAGTTTAGTACAGGAACACAAATGAAGTCTTCCAATCTCTCAGGACAGTGCAATTAAAATACAGCATAGACTATTGCAAGGTGACCACCTATTCAACTTTGTGTTAACATTAACTGAAGCAGGGACTGGAACCACAGTATGATCTCCTGAGAGATAACTTCAAATTGGTAGGGTACAAAATTGTTCTTTTCAGACCGATGAATATTTGTACCTACTGCCTCTTTCACCACCTCCTCACCTCTGTAAGTGGTGCTAGTCATTTGTGAACCCAGCCTGAAAGACCAAAAGTGTGTTTCAGAATTGGTAAATCAAACCATTCTGACATTCTCAAAATACTCATTTGTCTTTCAGTTAAAGTGAAATTAAAGTTTCTAGTATGTTGGGATGACTTTTTGCTGTGAATTTTCTGCAATAGTTTTGCCTCCTTCTATCAGCCAGGACAGCAGGGGAAGACAGGAACTCTTGAGAACCTCTCTAGAAATCTCTAGAGGCCCAAAGAATAAATTGCTCCTCAAATCCCTGCAATTAACAACTGGGGAAGTAGGATGGGCCCTAGGATTATCGGTAAGGAATATAGACATTTCAAGAGGCTGTAACAAATATTTTTTTTCTTTCTCATGTTATGACCCACATTAAGGCGCTAATTGATTGAGAAACATGCAAAAGAAAGCACCCAAGAGTGATACACCTACACAAGGTACATGTTAAGCTATAATTCTTAACTAGAAGATCTCTTTTTAAGAGGCATACTATCAATAGTACTGAATTAAGCAGTGTACTACATAGAAAGTCTAAAGGACAGTACTTGAAAAACAGTGATTTGATACAGCTCCCTTTATTTTAGCACTGCAAGTCCCACAGGTAGCAATTGAGGACACTGTTGAATTCTACGTTGTCTCACTCAGACCAAACACAATTCTTACTGAAACATTGGAACAGAGTTTTAAATAGTGACCCTCACAGGCTGCAAAGTAGAAAAGTTTGCTTCTGCATGACAAGGTGACTTGGAAACCGAAAAAGTTATTTTTTTTACCCCTGCAACTGGGATAGTTGTAGTGCCTCTGGTGATGCCTTGAGAGGCCACCTAAAAACAGAGACTAGACAAGAATAAGGGAATAAAGGTAGGTATTTATTTGAAAGGCCTTCAAAGGTACACCCTGGGGAGCCAGAGTCTATTGCCAAGATGGAGCCCAAGATGGATGACAGGTCATGAGTTCTTCACACTTGGGTTCATTTGCATATTGGGGTTAATTCTCCAACTAAAGCTTCAGTTAATGATGTCGTTTCCCCAAGCTTGCCCCCCTCTTTAGAGGCTTTTGGTTTATACTTTTTGGGCCTAGGACAGTCTGAGTGTCCTTGGAGAGCAGTCCTGGAGAGGCTTTGTTATGTCTAACCAGCATGAGAGAGCAGAAGTTAACAGGCTACAAGAAACTTCAGAGTTACACACTAGGCAGTACAGGATTTGAAAAATATGAAAGTTAAAACCTAAGGCATCACTGGGATACTGAGATGAAATCTACAATTACCACACATTCCTTATCAAAACAGAGGAAAATGGACAAGGTAAAGATTCTCTTCTTTCAGGTCACAACGATAAGGAAAACCAAGTTCAATACTCCTTTATAAATGTGCTTACTTTATTCATCTCCATTTCATGAGATGCAAGCTGGTGCTGTGATTCTTCTAACTGGTTAACTACAGAATTCTTCTCTCTTGTAATTCTCTCTACTTGAGCCTCCAAAGCAGCCACCTCCTTAGACAAAGCTGTCACCTGCAAAAAGTCCAAGAACACTGTAATGATGCAATTTGACAAACAACAGATCAAACTCTTGTGAAACTTTCTCCTCAAAAGCAACTGTATGTAGACAAAATACATAACATTAAAAATGTAATAAAAAATCAAGCATGGACAATAAAAATATATCCTATATTATTAACAATAGAATATGGCTACATTATTTTATTAATGGCTTGCTATTTTTAATTAATTTATCATACAGTAGTTTATTTGAAACTTTTCATCAACTGCACTAGCCTCCAGGACTTGTTAATATGGACAAGGTGTCAGAAGCAGCTGAATACATTAGTTTTGCAATGTAAAAGTACTATTTAACACCTTCTTATCCATCCTTATGTAGATTGATTCAAACCAAATCACGCTCCCCCAGCTAAAGAAAGCTGTTGTTGCAACCACAGATCTTAAATTAATTTTCAAGTTCAGAAAACATTTCAACACTATAAATCAAAGCATAATGTTGTGCGAAACTCATATAGAAATGGTATATTAAAAATTCTAATGTAATTCTGATGAAATTTTGCTGAATGATCAAAAAATGTAACAATAAAACAGAGACAGTGAACCTTCAGCTATTTAGCCCTGAAGCTTACTAATATAAGTGGAAATAATGGTGTCTGACAGTTCTAGGTTAACTTTCAGAAATTCAAAGCCAAACCTAGAGGATTATATATTCATAACTATTTTTCACTCCTTGTACAGCCACCTGATTTATGTATCATGCCAATTCTCCTCTTCAAACAAACCATTTCATAAAGTAAGCAATAAAATATTCATATGAATCTTGACTTGATGCACAGTATACTATTTCTACCACCTGATAATCCCAAAACATAAAAGTAGTTAATCATATGTAGGCTTAAATCATTAATATAGATCATAATTTTCTACAAACTCATCCCATATCTTTAATTACCAGGCATGACATCATCATAGTGTCACTATATGTTGTTCTATGTATATGCAGGATTTAAACAAATAGACTACAACTACTTAAAGAGGGAATCAGTTCCAGTAAAACACATCTCAGTGGGTGATGAAATACAAAGTAATGTGATGACATGGAGTGAAATATTCTACCAAAAAAAAGTATTAAATGCTTGTCTAATAGGCTGTATGTTGGAGTGAATACACTGCTTTAAAGAAATTCTGTAACAAAACAACTAATTTCATAAAAGGGATAACTTCTAATAGAGAGCAAAGAGTCAAACAAGAAATTGCTTAATAATTGTCTCCAGTGGAAGGTTATTTTCTTTAATTTCAGTTTCCCTGGCAACAGATCACTGATCATCAGTGCATGTACTTAAATATCACTTAGTCCCTATCACTGTGCTTAATACCTGTTTTTATATCTGGAATTTGAGTCAAAGAGATTTTTTTACACACACTTAAAATGGTTTATGTTGTTCAGTCTGTGCTAGCCGGATTTTTAGAAATAAGCTATACAACTTATAAAAGAGTCCCTAAATAGAAGAAAAAGTCTACAATCAGGAGAGAAATTCACTCTGTTGTTTCCAAACCTCCACCAGAAAATGGTTGAAGACGTTGCAAATCACAAGTGTGAAAACCACTAATTCATGAAGTATTTGTCTCTCTACACTTCTTCCCATTTCAATCACCTTAGAAATGCATCCTCTATCACAGGCTTACTGCTGTTAGCATGAGCTTTCCTCTGTAGACTCCATTGGGCAGAAAACCCTTATGTTTTATACGCAAATTACAGCAGCATCTAGAAGTCTAAAACAAGGTTATCAAGACTATCACAGTGGTCACGGCATAAATGATGAGACAGATTCTGTCTCAGAGAGTTTATAAACATTAGTAAAAGTGAGAAAAGAGATTCCAACACATTTCTGCAGGTGGGAAAACGAAACATATGATAAGATCACTTTGAAATTATGATATTGTAACATTAATGTATATGTAAGATCAAAGTAGCAAAGGATCCTAAATTTGACATGTAATAACTTCTGAATGCTTGCCTTGGCAAACTAAATAATAATTTTTATAAAAGAGCTAGGTACAAACCTTGCATCACATACTAACCCTTAACCCTTAACCCTTTCTTACGTTGACAAAGTGCATTAAAAATATTATGCAAATTAAAATAAAGTGCATAACATCAACAACCTAGAATGTATCTAGTGACACAGCACGAACCCCAGGTATTCAAAGGACCACTTATCTACTGCTGCTTTAAAGAAATGGCAGAAGTGACTTATTGAGCTCTGACATCCAAAACTAAAAATAAAAGACAAGCAAACAAAGTTTAAAGAGGATGACAGACTCTTTGTAATACACAAACAGAAAAAGTACCAACTCATACCATTGCTGTCATGTCCTCCCTTTCCTTCTTCATTTCTTGCCGCAGTGCTTCTTTTTCATCAGCCCTCTTATTTAGCTGGGCAGCCAACTCCTTTTCAAGATAATTCTTCTGCCGTTCCATCTCACTTTTCAGTTGGTCACAGTGGACTAGAGCCTAAAAAACCCCAATTTTTTTAAGTGAAAGAGACCTAAAATTTTTAAACAAACATGGTATTTATCTAATACCTTCAAAGAAACCAAAGTTTGAAATGTCATATTTTTATTTTTTATGCAGTTATTATGAAGTTTATACATATCCTACTGTGTTAACATCTAGAATAGGGCTAACAAAATCAGAACAGATGTATATGTTTGTATGTATATACATGCCCTACTGTAACTGAGAAATTTAATTGCTTTTAGGAATCATGGCAAAGATGGAAGCATTTGTCCAAGTGTACCTGCCAAATAAGTAGCTGTTCTTCTAAAACTATGATTATTTGCCTTGCATTTAAAATTTAAAATTCCTGAATGCACATCACTAGAATCAGCCTCCAGTATTTGACTCCTTGCAAATACAGTGGTCAGTGTCTAACTAAAGAACTGAAGGAAAAATTAATAAAATGTATGCACTTCTACTTAGTCTCCTCCTGAAATGAATTGAATTACTGAGTGCAGAATGCTAAGAAACCTGAAAGCAGTCAGTAAAGACACAAAAAAAAGTTTTACAAATTGTCTAAGGTTTGTCAAAAATTAATTCTACTAAAAACCTCATAAAGGTACTGCTTAATTTCAGGTGCCAAAACACAGGGTATAGATGTGTTTTCTAGCAAAAAAGAAGACACTTAAGTTCAAGAATACTCTCAAAACACTATCTTCTAAAAAAGCTAAGAAGATATTTATCCATATATGCTGTTGTATCTCTGCCAAAGTGCAGAATTTGAGTGTTATGTCAGTTTAAATCAGAAATACACTACTCCATTACAAGTAAATCCAAGTATTCAAAGCACCCTAAAGGGAGCTTTGCTAGCCCACAAGTAAACTAGATTTCATTTCAACATTTCACTGATATCCAGCATATTCTGTTTCAAAGAAGCTAGAGTAACCTCCTTTTAGGAATTCTAACTTATTAACCTTTTTTTGTTTATTTTCAAATTAATTTTTTTTAACTGTTTATTTTTCTTTTACTGAAAGTCAATCCCCTGTGTTCAATCTTCTTGGCATTGGACTGTTCATGAGGGGAGCAAGTTAAATCATGTTTTTTTAGAGAATGCTCTAACAGTCTCCATTAGTTTTATGGCAATTCTGTGGGGCTCTCTGGAGGATCCCTCTCCTATCACAAGTCTACCATGGTGAGAGAATCCCTCTGTTATGGCATTGAATCCCTTTCTATAGGAAAGAATCATCAGCATCAGCAAACAATTGTCTGCATAAAGCTGCTGTAGCTTGGTAGACATCTAAACCAGTGCCACTCTAGAAGAAAGTAGTTACGTTTATTGCATTTCAAGAAGAAATGTCTATTTTGTTAGTTCCACTGTTCTGACTACACAATGAGCAGTTCAAACAATTACTCTTTTATGACATTTGTGTTGAAAATATATTCCTGATTTTGCTTCAACTATGTAAACGTCACCATAATAGATCTCCTCCCTGCTCTATGCAATAAGCAAGAGGCCACAAACTACTGAGACAACCAAAAGACAAGAAGAAATGGTGGTTTTAAATGATAAGCACCTGAGGTTAGACTTTGGGTCAACAGGCTGATGAAATTGCAATTATAGAATTTGGAGGCTTAGTGTGTTAACCTCTCACTTTTGTTACGTGGACTGTTCTATGAGACTCCATGCTAGTTATTTAGAAAACCAGCCCTTAAGAGTAGAATAGGACTGGGGGGAAAAAGGATAGTTTGCAATTGCCAAGAGGTATACAGTACTTGTAAAAAGGCAAAATTAATGCAGTGTAAGTACAAAATTTCTTCCTGTTCCTTCATATTAAAACAGTTTTGGAGCATGAAAAAAACCCAGACTACTATTCAACCTTGTAGACAAACAGGTAGCACTTCACACAACCCTACAAGCACACGCTCTTCTCTTACAGCACTGGATAAATAATACCAATTCGATCGATACAACAATTATATCAATCTTGTTTGCATTTAATTACAAAAACCAAGCCAAAACAACCCTCTCTCAATTTCATAGTAATTCACTAATAGTACAGTAGATGTCACTAACTATCAAGGAAGTAATTTAGGTCAATATAGGTTGACTGTGTGCAGAACTAGAGCTAACACAAGCATTAGATCAAAACTGGTTTTATCATTATTATTTACATAACACCAAAAGCTTCCTGCAGGTATCATTAGACAAAACTTCTCATCTTCAAAGAGCTCTGATAGTTAATCAGTTCTTGCACTGCTCTGATCTGAAGCAAAAAAGAATTGTTTGTAAGCATTTTAACTATTCTTGAAATGCGATGCCAAAATTATCCTCTTACATGTCATGAATGCCTTTAAAAATTCTACAACTCAATTTATATCACCTAGCTGTGAAACTACATCACAATTAAAAAATGCAACACTCCTTACAGTATTGAGGAGAATTTAAGAACTTGAATACAGAGTTCATGTTACTGCTCAGAAACAGTCACATGGTGCAGTTGTTTTAAATCTACATCATATCAACATATGACAAAGGTCTTATGCATATATTCTCTCATTAGCATGGAAACTAACATTTGCATTAGATCTGAACACTAAAAAGCTCTAATTCCGTGATGAATTTACCTTTGTTTTTTCGAAATTGGCCTCTTCTGCCATTTGCACTGCGTGTTCAACTTGCCTACAAGCATTAGATTCTCTTTGCTGCATCTCTTTCATACTTTGTCTCACTGAAACAAGTGCATCCATCAAGTCATCTCTTTCTCTGCATATTAAAAAAAACAACCCAGATACTTCTTCTATATCTTTTTGTAAGATAAAAAACCCCAAACAACAGGTATACCAAATATAAAATATAAACAGATAAAAGATGTAATGGTGGTAAGCAAAGCAAGACTAAAACCCATGAGTGAAAGACAGCATACTGCAAGCTTGGCAGATATTGAAAATATCATTTGCTTGACAACCAGTCCTTCATTTCAGAAGCATGGACCGTTAGAGAAACTGCCAGTAAAGAGAGCAGATCTCAAGTCATTATTATACTGAAGCCGAGCACATTCTGTTGACATAACAAAATGGGGATCCACACAAATAAAAAAAAAGGCAATGTGGAATTACACTGTCATTAAATGTAAAAAAAAGAGGGAAAAATAATAAAAAGGAAGGGTTAGGTTCAACAAGTAATCGCTAAGTATGTCAAATGACAATCTAAATTCATTTGCTGCAAACTGGAACTAAGCCAAACAATAAGACACCTGGATTCTACAACTCTTCTGAACTTTTGTTAACTAAGACACTGAGATCTGTATTAATTGTGAAGCAGAGTTGGTAAAACTGTAATACTTGACTTCACCTTTTCATTATTTTGATATGTTAAAAGCTTTTAAATTAAGTTTTAATTGCTTGTGGTTTAGATGCAGATCGAGATTCTATCTGAAAACTGTTGTGTTCTTAATGTTGTGTGAAATGATAAGACTGTTTTTTGTATTTCCCAGAGACCTAGCAGTCATATGTTGAAATTTCATTTCATTTTTGAATTGGACAAAGTTCCTTCGAAAATTCCTACTGAAATACTCTTTTTTTAATAAACTGCATCACAAGTAGAGGTAGCTTTTAGATTTTTTTAAACCTCCAAATGAAATAATGGTTTAAGATAAATAAAGAGGTCAGTTCAAATCTTTTATTTCAAGCTGCACTATAATATAAGAGGACAAGAATGTACAGATTTACAGTTTGTTCATATTTTCCAACATCTGTGACAAATAATTACTTTTGTTACAAAAGCAGATTTTGAAACACGACTTCCAGCAATAGAGCTCTCCCAGAAAATTCTTGGACTTGATAATAGAAAAAAGGACATAAATCCTGGCAATAACCATCTAGTGCAGAGGGATAATGCCCACTTGACTGACTATGTATATGTACTATGTCCCTTCAGTCTCCCTGCTTCTAATTGACCCACTATTCCATCTCCGGCAAGCTCATTCTTATACTTCAGAAATTCTAAGAAGCTTCAGATACCTGACAATAAATAGATGGCTGTTTAACAAACTTTGAGAAAGTTGCAGTATCCTATCATTACTGCTAGCAAGTAGAAAGAGAGAGGTTTTTTTGAAGATGATGACTGGCAGAATTCCTTAAGAAAAAAAATTTAATGCTGTTGGGGTTTCTGAACTACATATATTCAGTCTGTATAGCCGGGCTTTTAAAAATTATTTAAATAAAAGCTAGAATTAAAAAGAAGGTTGCACCAAATAATTTCATTTATTTTTATTCAATGGAACTTCTTTTCCCTGTCTTATTGTAGTCAGGGATGAACTACTACAGGTGTTTGGGGTAGGAAATGCATCCTACCCCAAGCACCTGACCTGTTGCTGACGTATCTGAAAAGTTGCCCATACATAAGAAAAATAAAGTGGAGCCACAAAATCTTCCAACTACAGAAATATAACGAATTTTGCAAGAAATAATTGATCAAAACACATGGACTTGCACAATATTTGTGCTGACAGTGAAGGACTTGTTTGTACAAAAAGTGCAGGAAGCAGACTGTAAATAGTCTCATTATCTGGTCAGCCCAAGGCATCATAATTACATGATAACAGCTAACACTTTCCCACTTGAAATACGTAGCAAAGCTATTGTAGATTTCGAAGTGGTTGCGACCTACATTCACTGATTTCAGCATTATGACTCCAGCTTGGGAGTGTACTGTTCCATAAGTCCACATCTCTCTATGAATGTAACCCAACACATTGAGACTTTAATGGTTTAATGCCAGCAGCCACACTTCCAACCACAAAGTACATATTCCCCCTCAACCTACCTTGTCAGCCTCTCGATGGTCTGCATGTGCACGTTACAGTGAGTCTGTGCAAGAACGGCCTCGTGCTGGGCACAGTTCAGGCACAGACCACCAACCTGGTTAGAGTTTCTGGCTGCAGACAGTGACTTCTGGTGTTTCAGCCTTTCTTCCAAATCTTTGCATGTCTTCTGAGATTCTGAAAGGTCTTTTCTAGAAAGAAGAAATAAAAAATATTATCTCTGAAATTATGTATTTATACTATATTCATATACAATATATGATTACAAACGTAACCTAAAAAGAACTGTAAGAATCCCTGTAATGAACAGTACTTTACACATTTCAATCGGCTAAGGAAGACTTTAACAGAAAAATAACAGTTGAACTGCCCAATTAAAATTATTAAAAGACAGAACAATACTTTGTTAATTTGTTTCTTCCCATGTAGTATCAGAAAATATTGAAGTTAAACAGAAAATTATTAGATTAAATACTTATAGGCTTACATTTTGTCTGAACAGAGTATAATATTCATTAGCAAAAACCACTATCAGCTGTATAAATATTTCAATACTCTAACAATTTTCTGTTGTTTTTATTAATAATATCACTAACTTCATATTTATTCTCTACTCCCTAGACAAGAATCCAGACGTCATCAGCACATTCACTCAGATCCAGCAATATACATAACTTGAGGTCAAACATGTGCAGAAAAACACGTTAAGTTTTTTACTTGTCTCCAAAATTTTTACCAGGTGCTCTGAAGAATTTTCTCCAGAGTTTCCAAGCATGTGTCAGGCTGGGGAGCTCGCAAGCAATAGGAATGTTAACATCAGGAAGTTCCAGACAAACGCACACTGTGCACATATAGATCAATTTGACAAATTGTGCAATGAATCCAAAACTTTGGGTTTGTTATGCAGGCCATCTGGGCAGCATACACATAGAAAGTCTGACACATTCTGGTTGCATCAGATTTACTGTGCACATGATATATAAACTGCATGCATTCTTATTTCCATCTGGAAAATCTTCTGCGCACTTTTTCCAATTTTAGTACTTGGTCTATTACATATAATCCACTATAACCTGAACAGAATTTGCTCTGCTGACATCCTTAGACAGTCATGGTGCAACAAACCTATTGTTAGAAAACCTTGGACAGAAATCAGCAAGTGCTGTGTACATTCATCCTTGAAGTTAAAAGGAAAGATCGTCCCACTGAAAGCCATATAATTTCTCACTTCAATAAAATTTAGTTTTGCAGAACTTCCTGTTTGCAAGATTGTGTCTCTTAGGAGAAAACAAGAGGCAGAATAACATACTTGAGGAACTTTTGAGACAACCTTAGCCTCCAAGAATTATTTTTGAGTAAATATAACACTTGAGGCCAAGGGGGGGAAAAAATAAAAATTGGATTATACAGCTGAAATTTAAGATCCTCCTTTACATTCACTAACACAACTGGCTTCGCAAGTTTCAGGTTTCACCAGTGCAGAGAGCATTATTTAAACTTGTCTCCCTACCAATAACTGTTTTTACACACAGAAAAGTCTAGCATTTTCAAATATATGAGACTACGATTTATTCAGGGAAAAACATAATTAAACAGACTCAGCAGCAGTATTATTAATGTATGTGTACGAGGGGAAGTTCAGTCCTGCAAACCAAATCATAAAGTGGTTGTCTCTTCCTCTGTTTTTCCATAGTTTGCTAGTTATTCGAACCTTGAATATTTTGAGGAGTATGTGAGCACTTACTTTCAAATATTTTTGTGTTTAAAGATATGGAGGTCACATGGCTAGAAACATACCTGTATGCTTCAAAACTATATTTTCCTGCTCCAAAATCATTCCGTGGCCTAAACTAGTTTGATGCTTAAGACCTCTAAAATTTGCAGTATAAAATATTAGTAGAAGGCAGCTAATTATGGGAGTCATCACACAAGTTAAAATTGTAACTTGTCTTTTTTCTTTGATTGGTCTATCTTACATAAACTTTTTTTAGGGGAAAGCGGGTAAAAAAGATAAGATGTTTTATATTGCTACTGTTTCTATAAAGTAGCACTACCTTCCATTTTGCTACAGTTATATTTGAGAGAACTTAATAGAAAACCAGTTTTCAGGAACACTATCAGAAGACACAACATTCACCCATTCAGGCATTCTCTTAGTTAAATTCAGTTTAAGAGTGGTTCCTGCTGTTATGTAGTGACAATTTATTAAGGAACATTTTAAGAAAAAAAAATTTCACTTTACCTTAGAGACTGTATTTGAGCATCAAGGATACTGACTTTTTCTTGATAAAGAAGTTTTATATTCTCCTTTAGAAAAGATGGGAGAAAAGATATGTCTTGCTTTCTTCGTAATAGTCTTAACAAATAAACCTAGACTTTACCCACATTCTTTTCCCCTGAGGACATAAACCTGTTGAAATACTAGTGGCAGAGAAACCTAAATATTTCACACTTCTGAAAATCTAAAAAGTGAACAACCCTCCCATTTTTTATTTCTAAATAAGGTTTTTTGCCAGATCCTCATATGGTAAATTGTTTCAGCTCCAACTGCAGTCCTCAGTTCTCTACAATGATTCAGAGAAATTGATGATCATGTCTAGAGTTTGCTCTTGCTCTCCCACAAGTCAGCAGATTTTAAAAAAGAATTATGAAAAACTTCAAGTACACAGGCTATTTATTTATAATATAGTGAGTTACTCTTATTACCTGGTGAAGAACTAGGTATATGAATCAGCCACACCCATGTTAAATACAATGGTGATAACAAACCAGATAAAGGACTACAAATTTAGCTCACTGTGCTTAGAAAGAAGTTACAATCAACATGATTCTCCTACTTTAAATGTGGCAGATGAAGAAAAGAGAAATTACTGTAAAAACTAGCTTTCAAACAACTGCAGGCATCAGTGACCACTGAAGTCTTTAGCTCTAAAATAATAGCATAAATTTACCAAAACTATATTTTTCTATGAAAAAACCCCAAATCCCATATAATTAAAGAATTAAAGTACCCTATAAATTCCACAGTACACAAATGCACATGGATAAAATATATCACAACTTTTCAATTAGCCAAGTTTTTTTCCCAAAAGATAGCAACACTACCCCACTACTTCAGAGCAAAAGGAAAATTAATATCTTCTGAAATTAAAAATACAGGAAGAGACAACATCATCTCTAAATTACTAGGACTCCTCTGTATCTCTAAAAGCACAAGGTGTAATTCAGCTTAGGGAAAGCAGATTGCACAAAGCTATTTCTGTACCTTACTGAGCCTGTGCTGCTCCAGGAGCAGAACAACTCATTATGAAAGAGCTTGTGTGGAGGGCTACATAAATTACACCAGCAAGTTCCCACCTGCTTGGGCGCTGCGTTACTCCTAAGAATCTCCAAAGTACAGTGCAGCCATTATCTTTAAACAAGAATTATCTCTGGGAAGTCATCATCTGCAGATAGAACCTGCCATCTGTGTCTAACTGCACAATAATACTAATGAGGGTATAATGAGAAGATGAGGTTTAAGAAAATAAAATTTGAGCTCAGATTAAGGTTCAGTCAACTAAAACTTCTCCTGTCTCTGTTACAAGGCTGATCATCAGAACTGGAACAACAACAAAGCACTGAACAGCTTTGCAAAGGTAGGACTCTGTGAAGAAAGGTAATACCAACCAGTTCTACAGGCCATGTTGCTTTGTCTCCAGAAGCTGCTGTAACAAAAGCCTGATCTTTGTTATGTGCTGCCGATGAGGTGACAGGCTGGTGAGTGCTGCAGTTTTTACCACCTACAGGCCAGGAGTTCTGAGTATTTGCCTAAAATATAAGTATTAATGCTTCCATTATGATTATGTAGGCTGGTTTTTAAACAAATGTACTTATGTAAGTATTGAATTTTATAATCTTCAGTAGAATATAAGAACCAGTAAACAAGTTAATTAGGTTAGCAACCTATGAGAATGATGTTACCCAAGGAAATCCATGTTTACAAATTCTCATTAAATTTTGACTAAAATTCTGTTTGTAGATAACCACTTGTAGACCCTTGCATAAAAATAATCTGGCCAGATCCTCGAGCACTGATTAAAGGAACAAAAAATAAAAACTTACTGAGGCATCTAGAAGAGTTTGTTCTCTCAACGTGTATTCTGCAGTTAAGAATTTCAGTTTCTGATGGAGTTCCTCATTTTCAAGTAAAACTGCCTGTTCTCGATCTTTCATCCCACACAACTCCTCCTATAGGATAAAGGAATTGCACTTAAAAGCTTCCTTAAGACAGCTATCAATATTGGACTACATCTTGAGACCGAGAATCTCGACTAACATTCTCAACTATTAACCCTTTAAGAGAGACTAAGAATACTGAAAAAACAGATTTTGTATTTTTGCAGCTGAAATTGCCATAAAACTTATTTTAAAAAAATGTTTATTTGTATTTGTGATGGGATGTAAAACTGTCTTTAAAGATCCTTAAACGCCAGACACCAAGAGACAGGATAATGGATCTACGGAACTGCATTTGTCTCAGTTTTGGTCATTACAGCAATCAATCTCAAGTCTAAGTGTAAGCTGCTTTTAATGCAATTCTTCACATTTGGGAGACCAGGGTTTTAGTAGGTCAAATATGTTGTCTGATACCTTGTAAAACTTCACTTCTGCTTCCAAATGGTTAATGTACTGTGACTGATCATTGATTACAGGAACAAGATCGGAAAGGGCTGGTAAGTCTCCAGGCACAGCTTCTGTGGGTTTCTGAAGGAAGTAAAGAATAGCATGTGTTATGTTCTGGCTTTCCATTATTGCAGTAAGATGTTGCTTGCACACAGAATACAACCTACAGTTTTCTGTTCAGGATTCACAAAACGCACAGAGTTGTTAGTGGAGTCATCTCAGAGGAACAACAGGTACATTTCTAGCACTAGTTCGTGATTCTGGAGGAAAACAAGCATCTGTGTGCTGATCCGTACCTATTTTTGAAACTCATACAATTCTAACACCTGTGATTTTGGGTCTGAAACATGCCTTTTTGTGCAAAAATATTCCATTTTATACTTCTCAAATATAATTGAAGTCTAAAGAAGATCAAAGATTCTGAAACCTACATCCTTGTTTTTAAATATTACTTTTGAAATATTCACCATTCAAAAAAAACCCAAAAAAAACCCCCACAAACCAAAATAAAAAAAAGTAAACCAAGGTACTAATGGCTAGCTATTACACCTACTAGTTATCTACAGGTTCTGCAAACAATATATTAAGATTCCTCGTCCAATCTTTTAAAGGTATAATCCTTCAATCAGGATGAGGTGAAAGTTTCTAACAACAAAAACCTTACAGTCAAATTATATCATGTGAATGCTAAAAGCCTGGCTGCAGAGAGATTTCTCAGTTTTCTGACAGTGTCTGTGTGAAAGCCTTGCTTTCTCACAGATGCTGTAGGAAAACAGTTGGGAGATTTTGTAAACTATGGTATTGTTATGGTACCGAAGAGAAAATATCTGGAGTAAGTGTTGTTGGGTTCAGCCAATCCCTCTGGGGGTGGTTGGTCAGTGACCCAATAACCTTATGTTGGTGTCCAGCGTGCTAAGGTATATAAGCGAATTTGTAAATTAATAAAGAATCAGTTTCTTCTCATCCTAAACCGTCCATGTCGCTTTATTCCTCGGTCTCTGCTCGCTAGCGACAATATCAAATATAAGTATTGGCTTTTTTAAAGAGGGAGACACTTGGAAATATCTGGAACCAGGATAGCAGAGACAAATGGAGGATGTCCAGAACCATCTGAAAAAAGCCTTTAGAGAAGGAATTCCAAATTTGCAACATATTCTGCCTGGCTCAGTACACATAAGCCCCATGTTCTATTGACTCAGAATTCACCTTGATTTAAATTCCTAATCCTAACTACTTTATAAATAAAAAAAAAAAAAAAAAAGGAATCACACTTGTTAAAGTATATATGATATAGCCTTGATAATATTTGGAAGTCATCTGTTTCTCTGGCTCCTCTTCATCCCTTCCCCTTCCCTAAAAGCATAATGAACACCTTGCAGCTGAGACCTCCAGCTGCCTCCCTGAAAAGATTATACCACAGCAGTGTTAGAAAATGTGGAAAAATTCCATTTCTATTAAAATCATTTTTCACTGAAAAACAGTTCTAATGTTTAACCTGAGAAACATCACTGCAATGTAAACAATACTGCTAAGGAATGTTTCACTAAAAAGAAAGTAACAGGTAGTACATTTTCTCAACACAAAAAGAACAGAGGACCTCTGTGACATTATTTTACCTTTTTAACAACATAACTGTTATAAATTGATTATAAATTAATTCGAGATTTTTTTAATTAATGTTCTCACAACATAATGTGAAACAGGGTGAAAGAACAGAGGTCAGGAGAGGCATGAATTTAAATTAGGCCAGACACTAAAATCAGAACTGAAAGACACATCTGATCAGTATGAATTACCAAACAATTATGCTTGAGTCTTGGAAAAGCCATTCATATTCAAATACTTAATAGTGAAAAGGATTTATAAACTATAACTGTTTAGCAGCTTTAGAAGCCAGCATTCTACATGGTGACAAACAGTTTTGCCAACATCACAAATAATTTGGCCCACCTTGTACTTTTCCTGAATGCCTCAAATTTCAAGCATCTAAACCACAGAACTAGAGAAACTCTGCCATCCTATAAACTGGCAGGAAACAACAGGAATCCGTCACATCTCCCACTATAACAACAGTGTCAGGACAGAGGCTGGGTGCAGCTAGGTTAGCCAAAACCCAGCCAGCAGAACTGCAGTTTTTATATGAAGCAATCTTGCTGGGCCTTGACCTCAGGTGATGAAGTGTAGAGCAGAAGGAAAATTTCTGCCCAACCATCTGGGTGTAATCAAAGAAAAGATGTACTCATTTGATGTCTACTGCAACTTTAATCAACGGGCAAGAAAAGGGAATTTTGTTAATACAATGTTATTTATATGTACGAAGTGTGGTAAAGGTTACTAACGAGTATAGTTTTCATGAAATGTTATGTTTAGCTATAGATCCTGCAGTCATTTACTATTCAGCAGTCATCTGGTATTTCAGCATCACTCAAAGCAAAAGATTAAGGTTACTCATAATATAAGTTTGCTTTCCTTGACCTTTGGGAAATTGGATTCTTATACAAGAAGCATTTCTGCAGTGTCCAGTAAATCACCAGACAAGCTCGTATTTTATGAGGTTTTGGGCTTTTTTTTGGTGTGTGTGCACTTTTGCAGTTCAACATTTTTTGAGCTTTACACGTGGTCTGTCTTCGGAACACTTTCATATCCTCAAGCAGATGGAGGACAGCTGCAAAGGAGAATAAAGCCACCACTTCACAGGATGTCTCTCACTGGAAACTTCAAGAGGAAGAAATGGGACAATGCTGTACAATACAGTAAATTCCCATTTTTTCTCTGTTTATTCCTCCATCCTTTGATCCACTCCCTGAAAGCACTATCCCAGGTTTCTCAGACAAAATTATTCCATTTTCTAAATTTTCCACTCTTCTAAAACTTCCCAATATATGTAGAAAACCTCACCAAAGACGGAATAAAAGATTCTTTCCCTCACTTCCTGAGGGGACTGATTCATGTCATGCCAAAGTCAACCAATGATGCACTTATCCCTTGAGCTACAAAACACTAACTCTTTCCTATGTCATTATGAGGCAAAATACCTGGCAGGACAACCATACTAAACTCGTGGATCTTAGAACACTCAGAAAAGTTAACTTTAAATAAAATTCCTTCATGTCAGAACCGTAGAGCTATGCTCATTACACAGGCTGAAAGCAACACAGCAGGAATACAGGCTTTAGATTACTCCGCTGTTAACTTTGACAGCAAAGAGCTGCTTGTCTTGCTTAGTATAATCCAAAAATATTCAGTGTAGGCCATCAAAAGATAAAACTGCAACAGTGCCTTTGAATTATTTTTCTATAGAGGTTCTAGCAACTAGCAGCTGCTCTGTAACTGAACGGTGCACTGCACATACTTTGGTGCAGTTCTGCTTCAATAAAGCAGCATCTGAGAAGCCCATGTAAGGGCGTAAACAAACTTTGACAGAGGCCACTGCACTTTGGTAGAGAACTACAAAACCTGTTTTTGCATGAACGTCTCTAATTCTTTCAAGGAAAAGCACAGTTAAAGCACAAGAAGGACATTGAGAATCCTTAAGGTACAGTCAAAGGAAAATAGAGGATGCTTTTTCAGAAATTTTTCCTTGCTGTCTATCCCAGGCGTTTTCAAAACAAAAAGGATGGATGACCCCACTGCATGGTCAACAAAAGAGGAGAAAAGTCTAAAACATGTATTATAGATTCCTTTTTCTCCCACTATGGTCATAAGCATATCAAGCTCTGGCCATAGCCTCAGGAAGCTCCCGTATTTAAGACTGTAAAAATGATTCAATGTTTCTTTTTTCCTCTGTATACTATAAAATCAGCATGCATGCCATTCACTCAAACAACACAAATGAAACCAGAAAAAACGTACATGTAATGACTTCTTCCTTCTTGAGGGAGACTCTTCACTTTCCATTCTTTCTCGGTGTTGCAACAAAATTTTAAGTTGGTTAACTAGGACGAGATAAAAACCATTATAACCAATAAATAATTACTTTTTCATTGAAATTAGTATAATTTCTCAAAATGTTTAAACCATTTGCTTTCAGAGTTATCTTACCTGCGTGACTGTGCTGTGGTTCCTGACTGGCTGCATTCCCACAGTCATCATTGTCACTGCCCTCATCCACTGCGGACTGGTCAAATCCAATGCCATCCTCACCTTTTGCCAAGGCATGTTTCAGTTGAGAGATGCTTTCACTGGCACGTTCTAAAAAACCCAACCACATCATTAGCCACAATAAACAACATAAAAGAAAGTATTTACTGACTGATATTTTCAATGGGAAAAAACATAAGAGGACTACAAGCATTCAGCATGTGTCTAGCTTGACTACTTGACCTAAACCAAGACACTGGAAGCAATTATCTAATGCAAACAGCCAAAACAACTACTATATTTGCAAAACCTTTACTAAATACTAATTTTTCAGAGAAGAACTCTAAATAGCATCTTAGCCCCTCAACAGCACTCTGCAGCAGCACAAGTAATAATATACTTGACCCTAAAATATTTCCTAGCATATGAACCTTGCATACTTTTCAATGAACCCAAAGCTCATGCTACATTTTGTACAATATGCAGGACTAGAAACCAAGAACAATATTTTTGCATTTTAGTGATGGCACCACATATTACAAAGCAATGTATCACACAATGAAAGAAATACCTGAGTAAATGAAGTAATAACTCAGCAAACCGAGCCAACATAAAACAGTTATTTAATAAAGACCGATGACTTCTGAACAAGTGTGAAAAATAAGTAACACACACTATTCTAGAAAAAAACTCTACAAACACAACAGAAAACCTCTATCCAGATGAATATAAATATTTTCAAGAACTGACTTACTGACAGATGATACAGTAAAGGTCTTATCTAATGTTCAATATATTTTTTCTTGTATCCCTTTTCTAATTTTTTTATTTGATTCAGCTGACTTCACAAAAATCATAAATGCCAATCATAAGTGCCATATCACTCTGATAAAGCTGAGCATTTCCAATATGCCAAGAAAGAAATTTGAGAGATTTGCAGCTAAGAGATGACAACTGAATTGGAAATCACAAAATAGGGGCTTGGTTTTAGATAAGGATACATCTAGCTTGCACCACTGGACCTCAGACAACTCACTTGCTACTTCTTTATTTCAACTGCCAATGTAGTTGGGAGATGGTCAGCTCATTTTCTCCCCATTAAGCAATGTATATACTACCCAGAGAAGACAGAGTAGTAACCTGAGTAGTACGGCTTCATGCAATGTTGAACAAAGCAGGGTCTCCAGGTTCTGCTGTAACGCCAAGTGAACCAAGAAAATGGCCCGTATGTCAGTCACAGAGCGTCAGTCACAAGGGGTGAGACAGTCCTCCAACCCTTCACAGCCACTTCATGAGAGTACAAGGACACTTGTTTGTGTTTCTCCTCAGTAATGTCACAGTCATTTGTGACTATCAGTCACAACTCCTCCAAACCAGGAAAGTTTCATTAATAGTTAATAATTTTAATTTAAAACAAAACCCCACACTCTCCAAACTTCACTTGACTTGCAGAAACAGGAAATTACAGCCATTTTCTTTGTTTAGCCCTGAATTCTTTGGAGGGCTACTCTTCCCAAAGACTATAACACATGAAATTTTTAGGTATAAATGCTCACAGAACAGCAATTTCACTCTCGTGAGCCAAGCTTATAAGGAAACATCTTTTATTGGAGTAACTGCTACAATTAGAAAAATAGTAACCTTTCCAACACACACCCTTAATTAATTTTTACATGCTTGTAATTTCTAAATTGATATGATGCATACATAACTAAAAATATTTCTTGTCACTGGCAAAAAATCCTTCAAATAATAATCACAGTTAAACATTTGCTAGGTAGAATTCAGAAGACATGCCTCAGAATATAGGTTGCTGTAAAGATGTTAATAGCTCTTTTCTTCCAAATAGAAAGGTAAATAGCAGTTCAAGTCAGAAAACAAAAGCTAGATAAGTATTTCTGCCTTCACTTTACCTGTTTTTTCAAGTTCACTTCATCTTGACTGAAGCTCGGAAACCGATTTTTTTCCCCACTGAAATGGTTTTCACCATTTTTTCACTCTTCTCTACTTGGTTGTAACTTACCAACAGCTTATAAAATATAAATAATCCCCCAAAAAGCATTATATTTAAGAACATGTTCTCAGTCCAGTATGCCAAACAACATTCTCTTTTTAGCAATGCTAATTTTTCATAGTAACCTGACCCATTTCTGACCTATTAATCTTCTCTCAGCACTTCTTTTTAAAGCCCAGTCATCTTAGGGCTCACATCACCATTTCTGGTTACTCCACCTTTTAATGGATTTAACGTAAAAGAAGACATAAAAAGCATATTTTAAACAGTTGTAATTTAGTAAAACAAACCCGAATACAATTCACAAAGCAATGACTCAAAAAAGAAGGGTTTAGGTCAAATATTTCACTTTTGGCATACTTGGGCTGTTCATCCTTTCTTGAGCATTCCAGGATGCTATGCGGGCGGAAGAGCTAATTGAGAAATGGCAGAAGTATCTCCCTGATGC
Source organism: Lycocorax pyrrhopterus obiensis (assembly GCA_014706295.1). Taxonomy (NCBI): domain Eukaryota; kingdom Metazoa; phylum Chordata; class Aves; order Passeriformes; family Paradisaeidae; genus Lycocorax; species Lycocorax pyrrhopterus. The sequence goes on along the minus strand of JACSVZ010000004.1, from coordinate 32,566,431 downwards.
AATGGCTAAGATATTTAATGAACTATGTTGCAACCATTTGTTGTCAAGAAGTGTTCTGTGTCATTTAAGTTATTATGTGGTGTGTCATCTGATAGCAATAAAGCTCCTTCATTTCCCCATTCCTGTAGATGTCTGTCAGAGAACCCCGCAGTATCAATATTTGCTCCACAGCCAAGGGACAAACAACAAAGCAAACCAAACCATAACCAACCAAGCCCACATATATTGGTTTTCCCAGAACTTCTCTCTCTTTGTAGTATTACAGCTTCTGAACTCCAAGCTGCTACTTTATCCACAAGGATAACACAGATCTTCTTACACTCTATCCTCTTTTCCCATCAACATACAGGGCAGGAGTAGTGAAACACATTAAAACCATTATCAATGGCACACTGATGCCTATTTTTTTTGACTACGCTTTCCTGCCTCTGAAATAATGTCACCACATTCTTGAAAGTGTCATCAAGTATTTGCTTTAATTTCTTAAAAGCTTGACTATTTCCAAATATTAGTGTCGCTGCCATAGGCAAAATACTCACCACTGGGAAACTGGGAATTAGGAGGTCCCAGTGGTGTGGCTTTACATTCCCCAGATACAAAACAGCCAACACTTAATTCACTAAGAGTTGAACCGGATGCCTAAAAGGGAATAAGTACATTATAGCATTTTTCCAAAGTAAGGAACATAATTTTGGGCATTAGGATAAAAGACAACGCACCAATGAGTAGAAAGATTATGTTTGTTGTTTCTGCCAATGTAAAAATATTCTTTTTAAATATGAAATTGAAAAAAACCCCACTGTTTAAAAGTAAAGGATAAAAGGATGCAAAACCTTTGCTTAAAGACAACATGATTAATTTTTTAATTAATTGAGAAACAATTAATTTTTAAGTGCTTCCACATTCAATCTAACTTTTTTGGTTAAGCTACTCCTGTAATAGTGCATTTTATAGGAGCATGGCCTCAGTGAAAACATACTGCAAAAACTGCTCAAATGCAGCACTATGATTTGCGTATCAAAATCAATCAACATCTTTCTTTTCTACTCCTTAACAAGACTCTACAAATACAATCCAAACGTGTTCCTGTTCTACGATAAAACATCATTGAAGTGCTATTTCCTATCAGAACAGCTGAGGATATAAATGAAATTGGACTCATGTGGACTGAAACTTCAAAAAATAAAACTTACTTACTATTAAGCTCTTTGGTTTTCAGTGTTTAAGAGATCTGAGATGATTAGGAAAAATGACAAGCTAGCAGCCAAACTTGAGGGATCAAACTCAATACATAAAAAAGGCAACTGCTCCATGAAAATGCTGCCACGTCGCCAACTATCGTGTAAATCCCAGCAGCACTTGCCACAAGGGATACGCAGACAACTTTTCTAACACTTCAGCAATACACAGCTGACCAAACATCAAAAAGACAGAAATACATTACTGCTTATTATTTCATGGACAGAAGCAATGAGTGATCCTAATCCAGGATCAAGACCATACTATTCCAGGTACAGAGATATGCCTATCCCTCATTTCATCAAAACTTGAATGCAACTCTGGACTAGACTGAATCCACTTAAGCATAATACTTTAGACAAAACCAATTGAGCCACGACTGAAACACGAATTAATGTTCAAAAAGCACATGACATATATTCTACATGATGAATAAATACACTTCAATGCACTGAAAGAACCGTTGATAACTACAGTTAATTTCTGTACTTATTGTAACTACAAAACCTAAGTAATATTCCCTGAAAATATAATATAGGTATCCTTTTTTTCAGAAAAGTATCTTTGTATAAATATAAATGGTATATTTCTTTTTTTAATATGGGAATATCAATAATACTGCTGAAACAATTTTTTTTTTACATTGGAGACACATTAAAGATCTATTCAACTTGTCAAAAGAAAAAAACATAGAAACTAGAGTCATGAGACTCAGAAGTCAAATACAACATGAAAAAGGTAGCTGTATTTCCAAAGTAGTCATCAGCTTTGGGGGAAACAAAACAAAAAATTAAAAAAAAAAAAAGTCAGTGTAAGAACAATTTGCCATTGAAGTCAAACCAGAAAAAAACCCCAGAAGGCATTGAACTGGGTTAGCATTGCCTAAACAGGAGATGTTTTTTCAGGCACAGCACAGAACTCTTTAAAAAGAGTACTCCTTTAAATGAAAGCACCAAAGCTACCTCATTCATGGACTTGGAAATGCCATAGAAAATACTCTGGGAGCAAAAGAACCAATCATCCAAAACAACAGAATTGCCTGAAAGACATGGAAAACAACTCCAGCTGGTGGAAGCGTTAAGCAACATAAATTGAAGAAAACAAGTGGCAACTCTATGAAAAAGTTGTCATAAGTCTGTCACCCAAAGCAAATAGTCCAGTTCCAATAATGTCTACAAGAACATGAAGCTGGCTGTAAATTCAACAAACAGCATCACTTTCTAATACCTCATGGTTCCCAATCAGCAAACAGCATTAGAAAATTAAAGAAGGAATTACACCGATTCTTTAGGTCTTGAAAAAACTCACACCAAACCACTGTAGAATTTTTGTGAAACAGTAACTGACAAAACAGACAATTAGACAAGTTAGTGAAAACAGAAAGAATATGTCAATTTAAAACAAACTTTCCTGTCCAAAATTAGATCAACATTTGCTTCTATTGACAGCTAAAAATCTAAAATATTATATATCACATTAACTCTTCTGGGATAGCATTTCAGTCAAGTAACTGCTGAAAAATACTGAAACTGAGAATTTGGTTATAAGATTTTTTTTGTTTAGCACATCTTGGAACTTACTTTACTTCCCATTCTGACATGCAGCTATTCTTCTTTATTGGCTGCCAAACACAGGTATGCTACCGTGGAAGTAACACACTATATGGCAGTTTTGAGACTAAAAGTATCCTATCTATCACTACCTGTGCTGCTAGGATTTTACATGCAGCAATGAGCAACACCAGGCTGTTCATTAGTCAGGCCTCAAAAGATCCCAAGATGTGTGAAATGCTCAGCTGTTCCAAAATAACGAGTCCTTTTGATCTGGTTTCTTGGTCTCTATTGTTGCTTTGTATTATATGAGAAATAGGCAGTTTTCAGCACAACTTTTACCAGTCTATCATCTTTAAAAACACAGAGTTCTCTGGAGCTGCAGCAGTCATTGCCACGAGTTCCTAAACCAGCCCTTTCTGCAGAGCATAAAGCAGCTGCCTAAGGTCTAGAAACCCTCACAGGTGAAAGCCTCATTGCCCAGCTCCTTTTGACAGATTCTCCACCCTTAAAAGAACATTTTATGTTCAGAAGAATACCTAGAAACCACTGCCAAATAAAAATAAGAAGGCCAAGCAAAAAACCATTTAGTATGTAATTCTTAGCTGCTTCGGTGTCACAGCTAACTTGTAGTGATGGAAACTGGGCCACATACTCATTTTTCCTAAGATGGCTTTGACTTCCCATCTCTCCTGTTTTATTTTTGGAACCACATAAAACAGCCACAGAATGAAACTTTATTTGTAGAAGTCTTATATTTTCATCTGTTTCTCTCAGAGTTTGCATCTCCGTTCTCTGAAATTATGTAGGACACTGCACTCAGCAATGCAGTGGAATACAGAATGTAATTTCCACAAGTTCCTAGGGCAGACTTGAGGCAGACAAGATATCTGTATCAGGCTCAGTACCTATAAAGGATGGTTTGCCCCTCCTTTGCTCCTGCTCTTATACTGTCTCAGGTCCAACAGTGAGCCAATGCTCTTTACTCAAGAGGCAGAAAACTCAACATAAAAAATAAGTTAATAGTTCTCTGTTCAAGGAACCAGAAATATGCCAGAAACAAAGAAGTGGAATCTAAATAGTCTTCTCAATTTACTGCTGTTAGAAGAAAAGGGGAAAGTCACAGGAAGGCATAATGCTCTGGTAGTGGCAGTGGTGTAGTAGAAGGCCCATTGGACATCCACATTATGCCTGTCAATTTTCAGTTATTAATGTGAATACAGCAGCACACCACTGATTCTCCTTTGCAAAATACCTCTACTCCCTTGAGAATAACTTTTTATTAGAAATACTATCTCCTAAAGTTTTTAAGGTTCATTTGAAATGGTCTCAATTATGTGAAAGCTTACACAGTAACCTAATAACCCCAGCTGTACAAATACCACCCTCTTAACTCAGTACTACACGCAGCATTACAGACTTTCATTATAGAAGGTCAGGAAAAGCTACATTATAGAACCTTTGTTATTTTATCAAAGCCTCTCTGTTGAGCTCTAAGACCAGTTAGGTCTTAATCAGGTTTTTATGGTCCAGCTTTCTGCCCTCTGGCCACCAGACACAGTTTACTGAACACTCAGGCTTCCCATCTTCTGTGGGATTTCCCTTTGCGACAAAGGACACTGCACTGAAATAATCAGTTACTCTTTCAGAACTTATCCACCCTTCCATCAAACCGAGTAAGGCTGTAAAGTGATTCTTCTGGTGTCCAGTGTGGGTGGTGAAAACCTGTTGCCATGAGCTCAACCTGCATCCAGATAATGTCGAGCATTACAGGCAGGTTAAGAATACTTTATTTCAAACACATCAAATAATGCCCAAAGCATGTCACCTAAAACTGCAGAACCCAGATGACAGGAATGATCTCAATGGGGAGGAAAATCTCAAGCTGCGTAACTGTATAAGAGAAATACGTAAAGCATTAGATTTGACAACTTTGAGAGTAATGATGGCCTGTTTGTCCTACAGTGAATTCCTAACACTGGTAGTAATGATGTGAAAAACGCTGTACAGATCAAAAGAGTTAAAAACTGTACATCGCTGAGAAATAAAGAGGTTCTTTGAGAAATATAATGGAACTTAGGTTATATCGCCCTGTATTGGGGCTATGCTTGTGCATCACCATATTGATTTCTACTGAGAGGCACCCCTGGATGTATGAAATCAAAACTACCTTGGCATTCTATGAAAAGAAAATTCTTGTTTCCAAGAATGTAAAGGGGAAAAGCTCATCAGAAATTCACGTTCCGAAATTATTTAACAAATATAATGGATCCAGTATAAGGGAATCCAGTTAGAAAAAGAAAAAATGAAAATAAGTTGCGTGAAGAGAATACATGCATCCAATGTTTCCATTCGGTATGGTCAGCTCTAATAGTCTTACACACAGTTAAACAGCCCTGATATTTGTCATCCTAACTTTTCTGCAACAACTGTTAACTGTAAGCGTCAAGTAGCATTACCATGCCCATTTCATCCACAGGAAAAGTAAACTAATTATTCCTCGAAGCTCTATCTTCTGGGACAAATGAAATCTATCGCCAATGTAAAGAACTGATGCTCTTTTGAGAAAGAAATATAAAATACTTGCTGAGAATCAAGTATCAAATAGCTATTTGAAAGTATTTCCATTGTTTTATCCTTTCTTCCTTCTTTTTTGTTTTGGCAATGTTGTTTCCTATGACACAGGAAACATCACAACAGGCCATGTGGGGGTGCTGTGCTCAGAACACAACTTTTCGCACCAGAAGTTCACATACCCACAAACTATTCACCGGCTTTCTTCAGAATTCGGACATTACCTTGCCCAGTCAGTGACAATCTGAAGGCTGGTAAAGCCCAGGTGTCACGGCTGACGGATTCAGGTACTCTCTGTCAGACTATATACCACGCTTCTTGGACTAAGTGGCAGGTATGAAAACATTCGATGACATGGGAAATAACCACTCTCATTAGAATCCATTTGTACCCTCATCTTTACCGCGACTAGAATCTGATGCTTCAAGGATGGCCAAAACCCTCACACGAGCCAAACCCGCACCCGAAGCAGCAGCGGTCCTGCCCGAGCCGAGTTACGGTGGGACGAGCGCGTGTCACAGCAAGACCGGCGCCGGCGATCGGGCGCGGGGAGCACCGGGCGCAACTTCCCTGCTGCCACCAGCGGCGCCGGGAGCAGCGCGCCGGTCCCAGCCCGGCCGGGGCGCTCCGCGGGGCAGGGGCGGCCGGGCGCGGCGGAGCCCGCCAGCAGACCCGGGCGGCGGCTGGAGCGGCCCGCCCTCACCCCGCGCCGGTGCCGCTCACCTCGGAGGCGCCTCTGGTACCGCTCCAGGGACTCCTCCAGGGCGCGCTCCCCGCGGGGCGCCCGCATCAGGACGCCGCTGGCTCCCGGAGAGCAGCCGGCGCTGTCCCCCGACACCGGGGGCTCCCCGCGGCGAGGCTGGGGGACAGTAGTTCCACCCGTTCGGCCTTCCCCCGTTGGGCTCTCGGAGGAGCCACCTCTGGGGCTCCCTCCGGCTCCTGATCGCCAGCCGTTGCCGCCGGCCGCCGCAGCTGAGCCAGGCAACGCCGGGAACCCGTCGCGCCTCCCGATGGCGGGAATGCCGCCGCCAGGACTACAAATCCCGGCATGCACCGCGCTGCGGGAGGCGTAGCCCCCGCCCTCCGCCGGCAACGGGGGGAGGGTGGTCGCCGCAACCCGTCTCCCCTTTGTTGTGGATCGCGGCCGCCGTTGCGCCTGCGCACAGCACAACCCGTCCGCCTACGCCCTCGGGCCGGTAGCGAGCTCAGCGCCGGTCCCGTCACGGCTGGGGCGGATCGGGGCGGGAAGCGCCGTTTACCTCCCGCCATCGCCCGCGCGGGGAGCGCCCGCAGCCCGGGGAGCGCTATTGTCTGCGGGCGGCGCAGGCGCAGCGCGGCCCCGCCACCGCTCGGCCTCGGCGCGTGCGCAGTGTGGCGCAGTGCGCGGTGCCGTTACCCGCCGCTATGTGCCGGGAATAACGCCGGGGCCGTTGCCAGAGGGACACCGAGCGCTCCGCCCTCGCGCCCGCATCCCGCGGGATGCCGGCTCGCTGACCACCCGCTAGCGACCGCCCCTCCCCGGCACGGCGAGCCTCCTCGGAGGGGTGAGTGAGGATGATGCTGCCGCCGCCGCCCTGGGCTGCGTGTCGGGCGGGAGCCGTGGCGGGGAGAGGGGCCGCGGTCGTGCCGTGGGTCCGCCCGGTGCCTATTGTGTCAGGAGGTGCCCGCCGGCCGGGACCCGGGCGGGCTGCGGCCGGCGGAGGGGAAGGCAGCACGGTCTGGGCACAGCCCGCTCCCCCTCCCCCGTCCCCGCCGGGCCCGTAGGTTGCTCCGCGCCCCCGCCTTCCTTTCCCCTCGCCGGCGCCGGGGGATCGCCGGTGCCAGGAGGCATCGCCTCAGGCGGGACGCGGACGGCATCCCACATCTGGCATTTGGTGCTGCTGGATCCCGCTGCCCGCGGCTCCCTGCCCCTTTCCGCCCGCGGGGCGACCCCGGCACACCCACCCATGCACCCAACCCCGGGGCTGCGCAGCCTTCCCTCCCGCGGGCGGATTTCCGCGGTTCCAACGGAGACGTTTCCAGAGGTTTAATTTTTTTTTTTGGGTTGCCCTCTTTGACTGACTGCCCCGGGGCTGGAGGCGGCGTGTTTCTCCGGATTTAAAAATCAGTGACGCCCTTCGTTTGGGATGCGGCGTTTCCCTCCGTCTCCTTAAAATAATGTCTTCTGTGAAAGGGTGATGGAGAAATTCTGCGGGTTTCGCCTTTTCTCGTATTGCGTATTTCCACCCGACGAGTCAGGTCCCCTGCTTCCGAAAATATCCTTCCGAAGGCGTGAGCTTTTCCTCCTCCGAGGTGCTTCCCGGGGAAAACATGGAATCAGGGTTTTTGTCCCCGGTGACGAGGAGCAGCCCGGGCCCACTTTGTGTGCCCGCTGCGGGGACGAACGGGTTACTGCGCTAACAAAAACCCGATGGCGATTTTCGAGCAGAAAGCGGCGTCGCAGCAGAGGAAGCGGGCGAGAGGGGAGGGGCGGGGTGGGGGCGCTCCGCGGGCCCCCCTGCGCCCCGCAGCCGCCGGGCAGCGGGGCCGTGCGAGCCGGGAGCGGCGGCGGGACCCGGGCGGGCATGGCGTGCGCTGCCTGCCAGCATTTGCGGCCGTGTTTTGAGCGCTTTTTTAACGTAAGCCGACAATTATCCCATCAATGCTCACGGCTTGATGGAAAAATAAAAATGAGATGTAGATGCTATGCTGATGAGTTGCAGATACATAAGGATTGCCTTCTTGTGACAAGAGATTAGATAGCATCCACTGATCTGCACTTGGAGGAAATTATTTTCTTCCCTGTGGAAGCAAAGGTACTCATAAAATATTTAAGTACTTTGAAGGAATAAAGCCTGTTCTAGCACTGCGGTGATCATCTTTTCTCCTTTGGAATGCCATTCAAAGCATTGTGACAGCGTTCTTGGCCCTGGGCGTGCGTCTATTAAATGATATGTGGGATGGGACAGTTTTTGTAAACTGAACGGAGACAGATTAAATATGCTGTGATTTCCTATGATTAATTTCCTCTGGGAGTTACTTTATGTCCAGATGTTGAGAAGTCTGTCTTGCTGAACTCTGCTGATATGGAAGCTCCTCAACTTTAAATTTTATTTAACGGAGAAAAAGTTAAGTATAAACACCGCAAAGAATCTCCCTTCACTCTTTGATTATCACTTTTTTAAACACTTTGTCACCTTCTTGTAAATGTTCTGTTCTGTTGACTTTTTTTTTCCTTTGTCTGATGGATGTCAGGAAGGCTGGCTGAATAGAGAGAGAGTAGTGCAGCTGGGGATACAAAGAATTTTGTCCAAAATATCAAGGATCTAGAAGTTATTTGTAATGGATCAGATAAAAATGCTTTCTTTAATTCTTTTGAAGAGAAACCTTCTGACTTGTAAGTTGTTACCAAACTTTGGCATGACAGTGCATTGTTTGGGGAGTGGTTCTGACATAGGGCTGTTTGTCTTGGGGTGACAAAATTTTAGCCAAACCAGCACACTGTTTCCCGTATTTAATCTGACTTTCAAAAAGAACAGTGGGTTCATTCTAGATTGCATTTCATCTGCTGTAATGGACTTGACAGGCAAAATTTCTTCAAAGTTCTGGTGATAACATACAAGTCAGAAAAGATCCAGATTATGAAAATGATCTGGAAAAGTCTATGTTTGATTGTAGGTGAGAGCTTGGAAGCTTCCTCAAATGCCTGGAATGAAACCCAAGGCATGAGGAGTTGCAGAAATGGATTTTGTGGTACCATTTCCAGTTCTTGCAATTGCAGGGAGAAGGTATTTAAGGTATATTTATACCAAAGTATCTCCTTGATTCTCCTAACAGGACAGTGTCCATGTTAGCACTGCTTTTCTTAGCTTTGCAGGCAGAATGAAACTGAGATACAACACATTGTTTTTACTTTAGCTAGAAAGCAAAGAAAAACTGTGAAAGCCTGTTTTTTTCTTTGGAAAATTCTGAACTGGGGAGTCATATATGGAATACATGCAGATAGGAGGTTTTCTACAAGTAAATTCTGTCAGCTTCTAGCACTTGTGAGATTGTAAAAGGACACAATGGCACTTCCCCCTCTTTGAAGGATATGCTACATAATGTAGTAAAAATTGATTCTGTTGTGACCGAGAGACTGCAATTTGAGAAAAAGAAGTTGTTTGTGACTGAGGGATGGAGCTTCAAGTCTGCTAGCTGGGAGCTGGGGTTAGATGTGTGTATCTCCTCTGAGGTGCACATCTTCACTGCACTAATTGAGCCTGTGGGGGCCTTTCATTGTGTGTTAGGTTTATGATGCTCTTACGGAACACCTGCACGTCTTCCATTCTAGTATTGATCCTTGCGTATCCACGCATTTTCAGGGGACTGGTCTACTGAGAGCAGCTTCCTTCAGTGCACAATGCTGATGTTTCCCTGGATCACAGTCCAGCTAGGGTGTTGAATGGGGCAGGACAGTATGTGATTAGGCGATTTAAACTGTGACAATGTAATAATGCATGCAAATAAGGGTGGGAAGAGAGTTGTTTAAACGACTTCATGTATGTCTGTTGTGCAGTTATACATGCATAAAAATATTAAAAAATACTAAAAGAAATTGCAAATGCCTAGTTCTGTCTTGTAGTTTAATTTCTCTGACTCTACTGCCAAAAAGCTGGGAGGCTGTTTTTATTCTACAGGTGCATTTGTAGGTAGAATGATCTTTTTAGTTAAAATTGTGTTTGACCTTCAAAAAACCCTTGTATTTTAAATTATTATAAATCATTTTTTATCATATATTATGTCAAAACTAGCTTGTCCTACAGGTTTCAGATAAAAGCCACAATAATATTTTAGTATATTTTTGACATAATTAGATTGCAGATGGGGACACCTGTGTTTGGGAATGTACTCAGTGCTGCATCATTGAAATTGAAGTGTCTCCTGCTGGCTCTTAGATTGTGGGTGAGGGGTAAGGGAGTGGGTGGATATTAAAGAGGCTGACAAGTCGTTCTCGTATCTTAATGCCTCTGCATGGAGTATTCCCAGTTACTCCCTCTTCTTTGGGTTTGGTACAGCATGGCTGCACTGCTTTGTTGCAGTGACTCTGGTAGTTTTCGAAGTACGTGAGAAGTTAATTCACTCCACTAACCCAGGAGAACACTATTTCTTTTCTTTTTGTTTTGCTCTTTTTTTTTCCCTTCCTCCCTTGGATTAGCAAATTGAATTATCTTATTGTGTGGCCAGATGAGTGCCAGAGCAAGTACACAGAAAGAGGACAGCACTGTCAAGCCAGGAAGAGGGGAATACTCATTTTTCCAGTAGCAAAGATACATTTAATCTACTTTACTGTCCTGTATGGCTGTCCCCTGCACCAGTGCAGGCTACTGCGGTCAGAGAGGAGGTGGGTTATGTATAAATACAAGAAAACAAAAATTAGGATTCTGGGTTTGCTCTCTTAGTCTTTATATGAGGTCCTTGATATGTAAAATGTCCACAATCACAGAGTGAACATTCAGAACCTATCGCTGGAAGAAAAAAATGTTTCTCTGGAAAGTAAATGTGAAAGGAGGGAGGACAAGTAGTTCTGTTAAGCGTTGTGGCCTTTGTACTAGGATAAGCAGGATTTTTGTTCCAGGCTAATGTTGCTATCTTCTCCTTTATGGAATTTAAGGATGTACATTTTCAAGTATTTCCGTAGTTTTGTCTCTCCTGTTTACTAGTTTTGAAGTATGCAGGTTTTGTGAATTGTAGGAAGGTGCTAGTAGCTAGGGGTTTAGAGAAATGGTGAGTTTTTAAATTCAAAACAGATTAAAACATAGTTTTTCTTTTTATTCCCTGAATAGAATGTGGTAAGTTTTTCACATGTGAGCCCAGCAAATCTGTCAGCTTTGGTTCTCCTTCTCTTTTTCACCTCTGAGAAACTGTTACTGAAAAAATAGGCTTTTCCTCATCCAGGTGCTTTTCAGAGCTTCAGTATCATCCACTGGTGGGTCTAGTGGGCTGCTTCAGATGCAACAACTGCAGCCATCTTACCGTCTAGCTTCTTTGGTTGGTTCTGATGCTTTTATTGCAAGGTTTGGTGTTCTTGTGATAGGGTCCTCTGTTTTCTTGTTTCCATTATTTTGAACTAAAATGTTTTATATTCTGATCTAGTCAGTGAAACTTAAGAGGCTATTGTCCTTGACAAATAGCTGAGTCTTCTGAAGTCTGTGTGGTGTGTTTTCCAGATCTCATTTTGTACTTCATTCCAAATAAAATTCTGGTTCTGCTCATTTTGTTTCTTTCCAGGAAGAACTGCAATTATTGAGCTTTTCAGAGACAAAATAACAGAAGTGGTGCCACTCCCTGGCATTTCCAAGATGTTTCTTTGTGCACGGAGTATTTAGTTAGTCTTCAGCTGTGGTATATGAAAAACTTGTAATCAATCCATTAGCAAGTCATTATGGTCTGAAAGTAGTAATACACTCAGTGCATTAAATCAGATGTACTTGCAACTTTTCCCTCAAAATTACATGCCCAAATAATTTTGTTGATGATCTTTCTCTTCATTTGCAAATATTTGGCCATCTAAATACGCATTCTATTCTGTGTTCAAAACCAAAGCCTTTTCAATTTTGTCTTATTTGTCTTCTCGAAGTGGATCGCATTTCAGAATTAGGAAGAAAAATGCAGGAAGTTAGAGTGTCGTGATACCTTTTCAGTATTCTCATGAACATACATTTTTCCTGCTTATACCTTCTCTCCTCTCTACCCTGTGATCTAGCTGATTATTTAGTCTTGTGCAACTGTATCATCACAGGAATCTTGATGTCAGGAATTATTCCACTTAACTTCATAATTTAATTTAATGAACAGAAAACACTTCATGGGCAATATTGTAGTTATACTTCTTTTTCTTTTTTCCTTTGGAATTTTCCTAAAAATGGCCACATAGATGGACCTCTGGTCTGACTTACACTCAGTATCTTTTCTCCAAGAATAGGTATAACCTGGTGCCAAGACAGAGTTGAAAAAGGTGCAAGCAATATTTGGTGGCTTCTGCTGAGGCCTTGCTAGCCTATCTATTTTCTGCTTCAAACTGTTGAGTCAGATGTAGTTTCTACTAAGGATTGTTCTTTCGACTTGATCTTAATTTCTTCAACTGAGTCTTGAAAGGGCAATTCAATAAAAATGGCCTAATTTTTATTCATGTTCAACTATAGATCAGTTTAATTCAATAATTAAAATCTTGGTTTTTTACAATTTTTTTTTAATTGCAAAAAACTGTCCCAGTTTTGTGAGATTAATGATGATTACTCTTCTGGCCATCCATCTCCTTTCTTTAAATGGTCATGTTTTCTTTTTATTGTACTTGGTTTCCAGGGGGATGGTCAGGTAAAATGAGGGTGAGACCCTTCTCATAGGAATGACTTTTCGAGGTGATTTACCAGTCAAAAAGACAGCTTGAATTTTAGCTTTAAGTTGACTGTGGAAACTGGCTATTACAAATATTTTTTTAATTTTAAGCAGAAATTGTTGAGGAAGCCTTTGAGGAACCACTGAGAACCCAGAAATTTTTGTGTAGCTTTTTCATTAGCAGAGAGTTTTGAAGAATGATGGCAACTTGTTGACATAAGAATTATGGAACCTGTACGTTTTTTTCATGTTACAGATAATATTGCCCTCGGTGGTCATTTTGTGTTTGTTTTACTTTTACAGTTCTTATTGATGAACATAATAAAAGGTCTTTTTCAAAAACTGTTTTTCTTCTAAATATTGCTCAGTCATCATGCTCTCATAGCCATTTAAACATCATGCTGATTATTTTATTGGGCCAGATTGCTGATAATTGGGTAGAGCCTTTATTTTGATGAAGTCATTGTAGGCTTAAATCTTTACGAGCCTTCGTGAAATTAATTAGTTCGTAAGTATGCCATAATTCCTGCCTGTTTGTTTAAATAAATGCTTTTAGTTCCAGCTATTAGCATTTTGGTCACAAATTCTGTAGCATATTTTTAATTAATCAAATCTTAATTAAACAGCTTTTAAATTCACCTTGTGATCTCTTTTTAGACAAGGTCCAGTCCTAATGTATTACACGGAATCCTACGCTTAACTTTGTTGCTGAGTGTTCTTCTGAGAGGTGCAATTGCATGCCCAGTATCAGTCCTACAGATACATGTTACATAGCATATCAGAAAGAGGCATGAACTCATCAGGGTCTGAAATGAAGATTGGGAGCATATGGATGTTTTTCATCTGAAAACAGATTCCTGATGTAGAGAATTGTCTCTGGTTGTTTTATGGGGAGCTGCAGCGAGGCTTCTGATGAACATGCTTGGGGTTTTTTTGTTGTTTTTCTTCTTCTTCTGTAGATAGTACTGTGTGGCTTTGTTCTCTTCAGTTTTTGTTCTAGTTGGAGAACAGTAAGAAAGATAATGTTGCTGGCACAGAACTGGAATTAGTGAAAAGGAATAGTTGGATATGTCCAGTAGGAGTATTATGAAAAAGAATATTTAAAACAAAAACCCTACCCAAAACCAAAACAAAACTAGAAAAAAGAACACCAAGAATGAGCAATGGAAAAATACATTCACACAAAAAAATACCATGTTGAACTTAATCGCGGACATAGATTGAGTCAATCACTTGAAGGCCCAGATATGTCACAAACTTTTTTAAAATTCTTTTTTTAAGTGTTGCAGTAACAATATTTGAAATAAGGTAGCCATTGCAGAAAATGTATCATTGTTTTCGTGGTCATAGTCTGCCACTTTGTGCTGAATCTTTATGCTCTATTTTGTTGGCTCTTTTTCTCATTCCAAATTTTATTTTTGGCTTCCTCAAGCATAGGTAGTTTCTGTCTGTCCCAGGTCTTAGTGCAGTCAATGGATCTTCAGGTGCTGCAGATGACTGCTGTGTATGGCAGGATCTGTTCTTACACAACAATACAAAGCCCAATACAATTCTGTTGCATTATATTCTTTAACTTGCTGTAGGAAGTTTATTGCTTGTCATTAACCTATATTGTCTTTTTCTGTTTTCCTGCAATGACTATTAGTTTCTACAGTATTTGCAACTTCTAGATGACATGTAATTGTCTTGCAAATTGAATGTGTATTTTTTCTACCATCCCTTAAACAAACACACCTTGCTTTTCTCCATTTGTGTGGCACGATTGCATTTTCTTTAGCACACTTTGTTGGCAACTTCAGCTGTCAGAGTGAAAGGTGTTAGATGTTGTGTTGTTGAAGCTGCAAATAGCAACAGTCAACTTCCCCCTTAGGGCATACTGATACTGTGGAGTCTGGTTTGTATTGAACTCTTGGAGGATTGTCATTGCACATGGATTGTTTCAAAATGCTGCCTGGTTACTTGCTTTGAGGTGGTCACTGTTTGTAACAGAACTAGGAACTCATTTATGTAACAATCACCTTTCAATACCTGCACATAGTTGAAGTGCTTTAAAGGTTTTGTTTGCTCATCGTGGCTTGAGTTCTAGTTTGTTAAGAAGTGAGAAGTTTCTTTCTACCAGAGTTTCTGATGTTGCTTTTGGTCTCAAATTTTACTTACCTTATTTATGTACCCCACACAATAACCATTTTCAGTTGGTTTGGCTAGTATGACTGGACATTTACTTAAATGTCTAACAAGATGAATTTCTTTTGATGTTGTCTGAACTATATGCCTATAGCATATAGTAAAGTCTTTTGAAATGTGGCAGTAAAAATAAAGGATGAACCATCAAGATGTGAGAGTGAACCAGGCAGTCATGAGTCATTCCTTGTCCAGTTGAGGCAAATGGAACCCTTTAATTTCATAAAAAAGTATGACTATTATCAAATGTACTACTATTTTTGTAGTATAGTTAATGAAATTACTTTGAACAGCACTGTGGGACAAGACTAGTTTTAAGAGATTAAGATCCTTGAGTTCTTGGATTTTGTGAGTCTTTCTCTTGGTGCAGTTTCATTCCAAAACCAAGAAAAGCATTATGCCTTGCTATTTTTATCTACTGTGGTTTTTGAGGGACAATGCCATTGACCTTCAAGAAGTTTTATTCAGTAATATCCATGTATTGTTTTATTTATGTGGTTATTTCCATAGGAATTCTTCCTTTCTTTCTGTTCAATATACTTAATCACATTAGGGGTCACTGATCTAAAATAGATTTAGAAGACCAGATGCATTATTGCATCATGAGGTGAGAGACTGAAGATTTGATCATTGGGTGTGTTATAAAACATGGTTGAGCAAGTGAAAACAAAATAAAATTACACACTGAAACATTTCACAAAGTATGAAGTTTTAATCTGTAATGGATACATACGAAAACCTACTTTATATTTGAATAGTAATTGTGGTGAAGCACTGGAACAGGTTGCCTAGGGAAGTGGTGGGTGCCCCATCCCTGGAGGTTTTCAAGGTCAGGCTGGGTGGGGCCCTGAGCAACCTGCTCTAGTGGAAGGTGTCCCTGGCCCACGGCAGGGGGGTTGGAACTCGATGATCTTTGAGGTCCCTTCCAACCCAAGCTATTCTGTGATTCTGTATTAATAGTCCTTACAGTTCCTATAGATTTGTCTGAATACAGGAAGTCCTGTGAGGCTTAGGAGGATTTGGTGTAATTGCCTTGTGTTCTTGTAGCAGCCTAAGCAGAGCTTGCTACGGGCTGTCGTGGTTCTGCCCTGTTCTTCCCTTTTCTCCCAGCCCCAGCTGCACAGCCTCACCTCTTTTGCTTTGGTCCTGCATTGGCGTGTAGCTTCTGGGAACCATTCATTTGTTCATGGGAGTGGAGAAGAGCACAAGAGTTATTCTGTTGCTAGTTGAACATTGAAATAGCCCAGCTCAGCTGCACAGGCATGTGAGTCCTGCAGCCAAGGCAAAGGGTGGAGTCATGACTTTGTGGCTGAGGTGGGGTGAGAAGGTTGAGATCTTGACAGCGGAGAAACTGGCTTGAGTTAATGTGGAACTGCAGCTTCTTCACTTTAGCATTTATATGGTGAGGCTTAAAACTGCTCATTTGCCTGTCCGTTGAATCTTCAACACTAGGGTTGAAAATAAGTCAATACAGTGAAGTTCTAGGCATGTAAGCAACTTATGACAGGGTAATCTGTGTATTAGTGGTGTATATATTAATTTTGCATTGTAACTCCTACTCCATGGCAGATGCAGGGAACACAAGGTACTTCATACAAAGTAGGCTGCTTGAGATTTGCTGCAATACAAGTGTGTATGCAGGAGCTGCTAGTAAGAAAGAGGTGCCACACTATAAATTTCACATCCCATACTGCTTCTGTATTTACATCTTTGAATTTAATTAAGCTAACTTCCCTATTTCCGCTAGTAAAACTTAGGCACAGGCCGCATCATTCTTATAAGTTCTGGATACACTGGCGTTTTACCAAACATTAAAAGCTGCGCAGAATCTGAAAATAAAATGTGTTTTCTTTCTCTCTAGCCAAACCTGCAAAAATATCTGAAAAGCACTTTGAACTTGAGGATAAAATTTGAATAAAAATCAGTCTTTGGAGCTCTGTTGTTCATAGAGTTTTTTTTAACTACTTAGAATGAGAATACAAATAATAAAGAATAATTGTTTTGTCATGATTGTTTAGTATTCTTCTATTTTTCAGCTGCCTTTCTGTCTGCAGAAGATTGCAGGTTGATAGTTACTGGTGTATTCTAGACCAGCTGTTTTCTAACTGTAAAGTTCAACTTCTGTGGATGTATTGGTGGACACAGTTGTACCATTATTAATGAAACATCTCTTTAATCCATTATGGTGCTTGTGTGTTTATCTTTCAATGCCATGAGAATGCATTCATTTTATTGAAAATGCTTGTGTGCCTGGATGGGGTGGCCCTTAACCTGTTCTTCTTGGGGACCAAGTACAGGAAACGTTTGTATTTTTCTCTCCCTCCCTCTAGCTTGCAGTAAGTAGTACATGGCTTGTGCATTCAAGGCTAAAGGGAAAAAACCCCACTTCTGAAATTCTGGCAACATTGGGAAAGCGCTTTGCCTTTGATTTGAAGTAAAGCAGTCCTATTGAGATAAAATAGAGAGAAAAACATATGCAGGAGAACAAATAATGTCTGGTTTCTTAGGGATGTGTCCTGTATCCCAAACTGTACTGAACCTCAACATGCACATGAGCTCACTCTTGTTCTGTGGGGAAAAATAATTTGTTCTGTTCCCCACAATGTTCTGTGGGGAAAATAACTTGAGTGGCGAATGCCCTGCAAAGGCAGTGAGAGCACAAAGGCGCCATATGAGCACAGGTCAGCCAGCAGGCTGTAAGGAGCTGGGAATTGTCAAACTTGTAGCACAGTGTTTCTAGTGGGACAATGAACTTGTTCTTTTGAAGTTGTTCTGCTCAGCTCTCCATTTTCCTGAAACCTATAGGAGCTTTGTATTGCTGAAATCTCCAGCTCTCTAAAGCTTGCTGTTGGGAGGAGCAATTGGTGGAAACAAAATGTTTGCTTAAGCCTTATTTTCTCGGGTAACTAAAAATTGTTTCAGTAAGAGTTTTAATTGCTAACTGTGTGGTAGAAGGAGAATACGTTTTTATAAACCTCTGATGCACAGGAACTTCCACCTGAACATGAGGAAGAACTTCTTTACTGTGCAGGTACTGCACACTGGAACAGATTGCCTGGAGAGGTTGTGGAGTCTCCATCACTGGAGATACTCAAGAACTGTCTGGGCACAATCTGTGCCATGTGCTCTAGGATGACCCTGCTTGAGCAGGGAGGTTCGACCAGATGAGCCGCTGTAAGTCCTTCCAACCTTACCCGTTCCAAGATTCTATGAAACATAGAATAATTTAAAGAATACAGGATGTGTATTGTTCCAGCCTTTAAAAATGGAACTCATAATGATCTGTCTTAATCAACTTCTTATGCTCTAGTCCATGTTGTAAAATATTTTTGGTAAACCAGAAGATTATTTCTGTATTGCAGCAGCATGGTCAGTGTTGCTTAACATAGCTTTTTATGCAGCTGAGCTTAACTGAGTTTGAAGTCTAATCCTTTTGTTGGAGACATAAAATGAGTAACTTCTATAGTAACTGTGGGTAGTTCTTAAAGTAATCAAAATCTGAGTCTTCATAAAGTGCAAACAAAAAGCATGACTTGATCCCTTTTCGTGGATGGGGTTACAGTACCACTTCCTCTTATTTGGTTTGGTGCCTGGAGAAGTATGTGTAGTTTGGAGTTCTTCCCATTTAGCCTTCCCTTTCATATCTTTTCCTTTTATTTTTTTTTTAAGGAGACAAAATTATTGAATTTACAGCAGAAAATCTGTATAGATTTCCTCCCGTGAAATAACTTGAATTCCAGATTTCTGTCTATTGAAAGGCACACTTGCATTCATTTAATAGCCTTTGAAAATATTTGTAGTATGATACTAATAAAAGCATTTTCCAGTGGTCTCCAAGTATTCTGAAATTAATCAGATTTTCACTGTAGCATTCTGCAAAATAGATGCTAATGTAGCAAATCAAGTTTAAGTCCCCAGTCATTCTTAAACCAGCTTATCAAGTCCACATGAAAATAGTCTGCTTACTTAGCAGTGAGGACTTCTGATTGTGATTTAGTTGAGGGGTTGTAATCTACCTGCTCAAACAAGTTCTTGCATAAAAATGTCGAGCTCTATATTCACTGTGTGTTAATTCTGAAAAATTATTTTGATAATTCACTTGTAGCTGTTTAATCACATTTAGTAAATAAGAGAGTAAAAGAAATAGAATTAAGACTCACCATGCTACTAGCTATATTCCTGTTTGTTGGCTGCATACAAGAATGGAGTGAGGAGGCATCACAAGCAGATGTGCAATAGCTTCTCTGCAGGGAAGCCGTTTACTACGTACTAATTACAGACTGGTTTAAAGTCTTTGCAATAAGTAGAATTGATCATTAAAACCAAGGGTATTCTTAGCATTTGTGCCAGTATCTTACCCTGCTTTCTGTCTTGCTAAATTCCTAATACTGTCATTTTGACAGCTGTTTGCATATGATCATACATTGAGAAAGTGTTTGTTACATTTGGTACCTTTCAGTTTCATTTCATGGGAAGGAGAGAGATAGGAGGACATAAACATTAAAGAAATGCCAGACTCCAAACTGCAAGATTAGATTTCTTTTGCATTATTTGGCTTCTGATTAAAGAACCAAATAAATAATTAAAATGTAAGGCATTTTAAGCCTTGCTCTGCTCTGTTTTTATGTGAATCTCCAGGAAGAGGACTTCCCATCAGGAAAGATCTAAAAATCAAGTCCAATTGTTTTTGTCTGATATTGGAAAATGCTGAAAAAAATTTCTGATCTCTTTACATCAGAGCTACCATGCTAATTTTTAAATAATTTTGATTTTAAGCTTGTCCTGATGTTAATTACTTCGTAGATTACCCATGTAGCTCAGCATAATTATGGCACGGAATTATTTTTATGCTTTGTGCATGCACACATGCTCTGCCTCTCTTCAGTGAAGATTGCCTAGAGCAAACATCTCTTACAACTTTAAGACAAAAGTTTGAGCTTTTGCTTGCTTTGTAAAATAAGTTCATCCAACTTTTTTTTTTCTTTTTTTTTTTCTTTTTTTTTTAAGTGTGGGGCTTGTGTTACTGATCTTGGAACAAACAACTCAGTGTATTTCCAAGAAGAATACATCTGTGGCTGTTGAGGGTAATTGTAAAAAGCTCCAAAGCATTCCATAAGGGAGAGGATAGAATGTATCAAATATTTTGTGTGCAGCATGATAAATGTTTTTCATGTTACAGTGGAGATGTAGCAAAGAATA
This sequence comes from Lycocorax pyrrhopterus obiensis, assembly GCA_014706295.1. Taxonomy (NCBI): domain Eukaryota; kingdom Metazoa; phylum Chordata; class Aves; order Passeriformes; family Paradisaeidae; genus Lycocorax; species Lycocorax pyrrhopterus. The sequence goes on along the minus strand of JACSVZ010000004.1, from coordinate 32,546,332 downwards.
ATAATTGAACACCTTTTTGAAGTTATATATCTGTAATACTACAAATGGATGTGGAGATCAGTAACATTGATATCAAGAACTGTCCTCCATCACTTCCGCTTTCATGTTCTGTGTACTCACACGTTGGTCAAGAAGTAAAATGGAACTGAAAGGAGAAAGGTAGATGTTAAAACTACTTCAGTACATGCTTTTCTTTGGAAAGTAATCTTATCTTCATACCCACAAAATAAATAATTCCTTGTATGAAGGAAGAAAAAATTTGCGTTGCCTTGAATGTAATTTAATCTTACTAAGTATCTTGAGCTGTGAGCTAAACCTCATATATTTCACAATTTTGGAGAAAGTGAAATCACCACCCTTGGGAGGTTAAGAGGTCCAGTTTTATTTGCAAAATGCTATTTGTTTTTTCAGTAGTGCTCAGGGCTGTGGTCAGTACTTGGCCAATGCGAATAAAACCACCTCATCTCACACAGCCTACAAAATCACTTGAAATATGCCAGGATGGAGGCACTGAGAATAGGAAGTGGAAGAGGAGGACTTGACTGCTTCTTTTAAGATTGCATTCTGCCTGAGTGCAATGCCCAATTTGTATTTGTTTATTTATTTATTTTCTTGTTTCCTTATCTCAGCAATAGTATAGTGTGATATGGAATAGAGGGAAAGGAAGTATTTCTGTAGCTTTCATCACAGGGAGGTTTTTCCCAAAGATTATTTGGTTATGATTTCTTTGGCTTGCTTGCCACAATCGTTCCTAAAGGCTACTTATCAGATGTACTGTTTTATTAGCATGCTTGGTATGCTAATCTCTCCATAGATGACCTCTTTTGACCATGTGAAATAGGAAAATTTTTAAATAATTTCTTTATACAATTCCTTAATCTGAATGAGAGTGATGGACAAAAAATGAGCACTTGATTGTCTGAACATAAATTAAGCTACTCTTATAAGCAGTTATTAGCCTTTATTTTAGCTGTTTATTGAAAGCAGCTTTTGAAAAGTATTGCCATTCAGTGTAGGGAGGCTGCAGAGAAGTACATTCATAAAAATGATTTTTTGTTAATGATTGTAAAGATTGGGAATGCGAAATGAGCTGTCTGTTTCTTTAATAAATGCAAAATATCGTTATAGTCTGTTATCAAAGAATAAAACAGGGTCATTCTTTTAAGTCTTAACAGCTTTATCCTAGTGGCTAGTAACGGAGTAGGTTTTCATGTTTAGATAGGACAACTTAAAAGGAAAAATTAATTCTTCGGGTACTTCTCATTACTATAAGAACAATATATGCATAAAAGGCTTATGATTGTTGTGTAAGATTGTATTCATGTACAGTACCCGTCCTAAGCGAAGTTTTCTGATCAGTCTTTTAAGAATTTGCTTTACCAGTATTCTCTGTAAAGATAACCCAGTATTTTATTTTTTTTGTCAAGTTGGTGTAGGAGTTTGATTCAATCTGCTGTTCTTAATACAATTTGATCTCTTAGCTTCTACTAGGGATTGTGATATGTAGTTTCTTTTCCCCCTTAATAGCTTCTCAGTTTTTGGGTTTTTTTGAGAGGAGGGGCATTGTGGCTTAGCCGCTTCACCTGCTAGTTCCCTCAGGACCTGCATGTCTCTCATCAGGTCCAATGCACATGTGCACCTTCAGGTTCTTTAGGTGGTCTTGATCCTGATCTCCTACAGTGGATGGTTCTTCATTCTCCCAGTCCCTGTCTTTGTCTTCTGGGACTTGGGCAGTGTGGCTGGAGCTTTTGCTGGTGAAGAACGGGGCAAAAAAGTGGTTGAGTGCCTCAGCCTTCTCCATATCCCAGGTAACTAGGTCACTCTTTCCTTCTGGAGGGAGCCCACATTTTCCTTACTATTTCTTTTATCTCGACATATCCAAAGAAGTGTTTCCTGTTGCCCTTGACACCACTGGCCAGATTATTCTATCAGGGCACTAGCTTTCCTCACCTGATCTGTGGCTGTTCATACGCTATTTCTGCCAAGCTACTTGTCCTTGCTTCAGTCTTCTGTAGGCTTCCTTTTTGAGTGAGTTTGAGTTTGTCCAGAAACTACTTTTCATCTATGCAGGCCTCCTGGCAAATATGCCCGAATTCCTCTGTGTTGGGATGCATCACTTCTGAACCTGGAGGATGTGATCCTTGAATATTAATGAGCTTTCTTGAACCCCTCTTCTCTTCAGGGCTGTATCCTAGTCTAAGGAATAATACTGCAGATCCCTGAAGAGGCCAAAGTCTGCTTTACTGAAGTGCAGGGCAGCGAGCTTGCTGTATACCCTCCTTGCTGCCCTAAGGATCTCAAACTCCTCCATGGAGTCACTGCAGCCAAGGCTGTCCTTGAGCTTCACATTCCCCACCAGCCCCTCCTTGTTGGTGAGAACAAGGTCCACCAGCCCCTCTTTGTTGGGTCCTCTAGCACTTGGAGAATGAAGTTATGATCAGTGCGTTCCAGGAGCTTCCTGCACTGCTTATACCGTCATGTTATCCCTCCAGCAGATACTGGGATGGTTGAAGTCCCCCATGAGGACCAGGACTTGTGAATGTGAGGACACTCCTGTCTGTCCATTGAGGGCCTTATCTGCTCAGTCCTACAGGTTAGGTGACCAGCAGACACCCACTATAATGACACCTGTCCCTGCCCTCCTTTTAAACCTGATCCATAAGCTCTCAGTTGCCTTCTCATCCACTCCCAGGTGGAGCTCCATGCTGGTTACTGATATGGAGGGTGATACCCCCTCCTTCCTGCCTTGCCTATCATTCCTAAAGATCTTGTATCTTTCCATTCCAACAATCCAGTCCCTCCATGTCTCTCTGATGCCTTCCTGGCAACTGTAGTTCAAAGGCCTCTTCACCAGCTTGGCAAACCTGTGTCCAAAGATACTCTTTCCCTTCTCTGATAGATGAACCCCAGCAGGCCCCAAGCAGACCAGGTTTTTCAAAGTGAGTCCCATGGTCTAAAGTAGCCAAACCTCTGTGTGTGGCACCATTTACTGATTCTTCAGATTCAACTGGCACTTTCAAACCCTTTCCTTTAACTGGGAAGATTGATGTAAAAACTGCCTGTGTTCCAGTGCTTTATTGCTGGTCCCAGGTCTCTGTAATCCTTGGTACTCCTCTGGTTGCTCCTGGCTGTATCACTGGTACCCACATGAAATAATAGCAGCAGATAAAAAAACTGGACTGGATATTTTTGCATACTGTGACACTCAAATGACTGATAGCCATCAGGTAAGCCTTATGTTTCATACATTCCTTTGCAGCATTTGTATGTTGATATTGGTATAATAGCAAAGGACAAGATCTCAGTATTCTTTTTTTTTGTCATTATTATATCAAAAACAGAATAAGATAAGGTATTTAAGTCACTGTCCCTCAAAATCAAAACCCCAAAGCAACTTTGAGTGCAGCTGCACTGCTGGCAGAAAAAGAAGTCTATTTCAGTTGCTGTTCTGACAACTATTCCTGTGTGTCACAGCAGTAAAATAGACATGGATCTAATTCTGACCTGGACCAGAGGGAGAGGATGCTTGTGCAGTCCCAGAGCTGCAGCAGTGTTACAGGACATATTCGCTGCCTGACAGAGGGCAACAGCCTCCTGAGCTGCTTTCTTGTCCTTATTCCGTCAGACGCATGGGGTGACCTGGAGGGCAAGAAGAGTGAGATCTCAAACTTCTTGAATGCAGGAGGAAAATATCTCTTTATGCTTAGTAATATTCACAGCCAGAAGGCCTTTTTTGTAATTAAAATGTGAGGAAGCAATGCTTCTTCCCTCAAATGCTGCTGAGGAGTCTGCGGTGCTAACTATGCAAGGGCCAGCCCTCCCATTGCACCACCCTAAAGCTGTCTGTCTCCTCCTCCCCACCTCCTCCTTCTCCCCTGCCCCCTTTTCCTTTCTCTTCTAGTTACAGACTACCTGAGAAATACACTGCTGTTGCTTTATAGATTTGGTACAACTCTGTAACTCTTGTTGTTTTAGTCTTTTATGGCAGGCAGTATAGGTAATGTGCGTATCTACCTATGTAGGATTGTGCTAATTAAAGAAGGAAGGGGCATGACTGAGCTTGATGTCCTGATGCTTTATAAAGGCAGTTTCTTGCTTTTTTTTGTTGTTGTTTCTCATCTGCTAATTATATCTAATTTTTTTCTTCTTAAGCTTAAACTAGCTTTTAGAAAAATCTTTTTTATAATAGTGGATCTAGCAGATGTTCTCTGTCTATAAACAAAAGCTCCGGGGATTTTTTCAGATATAAGATTCAAGGAGATTTACATATTTTTGTTTTGCCTTCTTTCCTCCTCCATGTCTCTGTAGAAGAACATCAACCACAAGACTAAAAGCATGGAGGGCTTAGAAGGTAAAAAGAGAATGGTATTGCAGAGTAGTGATTAAGGTTTCTTTGCTCTCAGTATTTCTTTTGTACTGTAAAATTTTGTCATGGCTACATCTTTCAGTCCATGCTGGAAATTACATCTTTTAGACATAGTGTAAGGCTTCAGTATGATTTTTTAATCTGTTTTTCAAGAAATTGTGGCCAAATTCAGGTATTTGAGCTGAGGTGGAGCATATCAAATTCTTCAGAAGCAGAATACTCAAGGGTATCATTCCGTTGCCCTGTCAGTTGAATCTTAGTAAGTTTAGGTGAGAAGCCAGCAGACCAAGGAAGACTGAGATTTTTGTGAGATGCTTTGGTTTAGTGATAAGGGCAGTTATCCTAATCGCACTCCTGTTCCCCCTTTGAGCAAGGAAGTTAAATTGACTGGATGAGTCCCTTTTCTTTCTCTTGAGTTACCTGTTTTCTTCCACTTTGCCTATTTGTATGCTTGCCATCCAGTTCCACTCTTGTCCAGTAATTGCATAAAATTTTAATGAACTTTATAACTTAATACCAGTATTTCTTTATATCAGTGAGAATGGCAACAGTTTCATGCTCAGGGCTGTATATAGCATTTGAATGTTTCTAGAGGGATGTGTTCAGGTGAATTTTCCAGTCAGTGAAACACTTGAAAATAACAATACTAGCTTGTTGTTCAATTGCTGAAAATCTAGGATTCTTTGGTCATTTTTCCTAAGTATGTGAGTTCATCTTCTCATTTTAATGAAGAATTTCAATGGGTTTAAGCATAAATTACCTTATTTATGCATCCTTTACGTTTTATTTTAACAGCCTTTTAAAGGAATATTTTGATTTACCTTTATGGCCAGCACTGTAGTTTTCTTACTTCCGCTTGTGAAGTACACTTAACTGTACAAAACGTCCATAAATATGTAAAAAAAAAATTTTATTGATCATTAGCCTAAGCCATTTAAATTTAGGTAGTTATTTATTTATTTAAGGGTTTTGAGGAGCAACATTACACACTCCTGTGACATGAAATATGGCTTCTGTAGATTGAATTCTGGCTCTCAACAGAAGGTTCTTCAGCCCTGCAACTTTTCTTTTTTTTTTTGTTTGGGTTTGCTATTTTTGTTGAGTTTTTTCCTGCAGAAGATACCCTCTTTGTTAACAAAATGCCTTGGTATACCAGCCCTTGGAACTGGTGAGAATAGTTTCCGTCAGGAGGCTGTTGTCTCTGCAGCCCTCTGTCTCCCCTTCAGCAATGTGAGCAGTGAAGGCAGCAGAGAATTACAAAAGCACCAAGGATAGTTTTATGAGTTTCATGAGTAAACATTTAGAAGCTATCCTAGAGTATGACTTATTTTCTTGTTTTTATAATCTCTGTGATGGCAGAAGAGCCATCTACCCTTTACTTTGGAAAAGTGGTCTTAATTTTCTAGCCACCCTATGTGTGGCTTTATTGCAAAAGAATAAGCCGTTCAGAGATGTAACAGAAGTAAATGAGACTGTTTGAACACCAGTATGCTGGGTGAAACTAGGTACTTTAGAATGAAATGCTGATGGGTTTGGAACTTAAATATTCAAGACTAAGATATTTCAGTGTTGAAAAAAGCTCTCTCTGGTTCCCCATTTACATGAAACCCTCTCTACAGCTACTTGTGAAGATTTTACTGTAAGTGTTAATGAATTTCTCATGTGGTGGTGTTGAGCAGGGTAGATGAAGTCAGGAGGAAGTTAATAATTCAGGAAAGGTTTTTAGTGATGTGCAGTAAATAAGGCACAGGCTAATCACTTGATGAGGAGAGGAAAAAAATACTGATTAACTGATTGTTAAGCTCTTTGTTTTAACCTGAGTACAGTAGAGTCCTGATTAAAATATGTGGTGATGTAGTTAAAGGTTGTTTTCTAATGCATGTATGTAAGTAGGTTAATTATGATCACTCACGGAACACTTTGTGTGTTACACTACCCCACTTCAGAGGGTTTTACAGAGTAGACAATATTACCATGCTGTTTACCACTTACAACTTCCTGGGTTTAAATAAATTATTTTTATGTATTACTTTTTAATATCAATTATATGGGTACAATAATCTTCTCAGGGTTGAGGTTACCTTCAGTTTGGTCTTTTCTTTCTCTGGCATAGATTTCTCCAGTTCAGTCAAAATTAGAAGTGCTGGCACTGGTATTTTTTATTACATTGAATAGTCAATAAAGGGGTCATGGTAGGCACTTTTCCAGTGGATGTTGTTTGCTGACAGCATTTCCTTGTGATTTGGTTACCAGCTTCAACTTCAGGTCTTCTCCAGTCATCATACTGGCTCCATTACTGCTCTCATTTCTGATGTCTCCCTTGTCATGGCTTACTTCTGACGTTCCACTTTCCTGAGTCCTGATTCCAGAATCTGTCTAGCTCCAGTTCAAGTGTCTTGTCCTGGTGTGGTGGTGTTCTCTCCTGTGTCTTCTACCCCTCACGTTTGTTTCAACATTGGATGAGTTGAAAGTACTGGGGAAAAAATGCTTTATTTTTGGTTCTAACTGGCACTGTAATACTAAAACAGCATGCTCCACAAACTTATTTAACTACCTCTGTGTAGACAGATGTGTTGAGAGAATTTATCTCTGTCCTTGTTGAATGAATATACATGGGGAACGTTTTCAAAAGCCTCTTGCTTGTCTGCATGTGGATAGATTTGCACAAGAGCAAAATGCAAGGTACAAACTGATACTCAGGCCTCCTGCCACATTTCAGTACCAATTTGCATATATGAGCTATAGCTAATATTTTTTTAGAGGTAGTAACATAGAATGTTTTGCTCTGACTTTGTTTTAGAAATATTTGAGTCGTTTCTTCAGAAATTTCCCCAAATTTACCAGGCAATTGTATGAGAAGGTAAACTTAATTTTAGCAAATATTTTAGAAGCTGGAAACAGGAACTTATAAGGGCAAATAATGGGCAACAAAGGGCTTCTGGCTTTGTCAGTACTGTGTCTCAGCTTGATACAGGGCTTTTTTTAATGTTGTTTTAAAATATTCATAAGTAGAATTTGTTGTACAGTAATAGGATAATTGTATACCATTAAAATTACACTATTTTCAGTCTTAATGTGGAGGACTGCAGTGCTTAAAAGTTGGAATTTCAGACATATTATATTTAACTTTTAAACATAGCTTTTTGTTTCTCTGTAGGATTTGTGTCTCAGTGTTCACTAATAGTTTAGTTGGAGCTGTTTTAAGTTACAGGCAAATACAAAAATGTAGACAGTAAAATGCTCAAATTTGAGATTATTAAGAATTTTTATTTGCAATAACATGACTGTATTGAAACTAATCTTGGCAGTATCTCTTTAGACATTTGAAATTGGTTACACCCATCTTTTGGCTGCATAATATGGGATCTTAGTTCTTAGGAATGAATTATATTTACAGGGATGATGCAGCCAATTTTCCTGTTGCTCCATCATCTGTTTCAAATGACTTATTACCCACATGTTCATTCTGACACGCTGGTTACTGCCTTTTTAAAGTTGTAGCCCTTCACCATAAAAAGCTGTTTCCTCTGCAGACAAGTGCAGCTGCCATAGATGTCTCAGCAACTGACTTGCAGGTATCTGGAATGAAGCTTTGAATGATGAAGTCTTGATGAAATGTTTGCTAGTTTGATTAAAGACTACAACACAATACTGCCATTTTAGGAAGTACTAGTAAAACCAAATGCTTCAATAAAGCATTTAAAATTCTTTTTTCTAGGGTAGAAATATTTTTGGTAAATTCTTGATCTGAAAAGTGTAGTCTGTACTGGAGTAAGACAGGTCCATCTGGTACAATATCCTGTTCTGCATAAACAAAGGCTAGGTAAGGAAGAGAGGTTTTTGGGTAGGACAGTGAAACCTCACTAGAGCATCCTCTCAGCCCCTCAAAATGCACAGTGCATGCATTTCCTGGACTGTAAGTGGAGTCAGTGCATGTTAACAGGATTGATAATAAGCATTCATGAAAGAAAAAAATTGCTTTTTGAACCCTGTGTAACCTTAGTATCCATAACATTTCATTGCAAGAATTATCATGACCTAAATTTACTCTGTGTAAAGAGCCACTTCTTGTGATCATTTTGCACCTGTCATATAATAATTTAATTTGGTATCTCCTAGGCAATGAAGCATCTTTCATCCTTGTCTTGTTCAGAATGCTACAGCCAGAGTACTTAAGACAGCAGTGTATTAAAAACATTGTAAGATTTCATGAAGTTTTTGGGGTGCGGTGTAATTGTCCACATACTGTCTATATGACTAATAAGTGCACAGTTCCATATCCAATTTTTAATGCCCTTTTTTTGTTCTGATATTAAGCAACTGTTCCTACTGGATCTTGTTTTCAGGCAGTTTTGCTATGCAGATTCCAGCATAGCTCTGATCAAAGGCATTGGTTTATTCTAAAAAATACTTTAAAATAAAATATGTATCTAGGTTGATGGTTTCTTGCAGTTCAGACAGCAACTGTTTGAAAAGAACAACATTATTAAGTTCGATAGAACTGATGATGGACTTTTAACTACAAATGTGCTGCCAAGCTGTGTGGCAATGATTGCTCTGTATAATACATTTTTAAAAATTATTTCAGATAGCTTAATTTAATCTGTTTGTTGTCAGGCTTTATCATTTGTGGGAAGTTTGGGGTGTTAGGTTTTTTTCCCTAGCTCTAGTTGCTGACCTACTTGTCTGTTTTATAAATAAAAACAGTTTTCCTCTTTTAGAGTCAGTCTACCTGTGTAAACTACAACATAGTTTTTACTAAAAATTTTTTCCAATTTTCCAATTTTTTTATATCATCTTGGAGATTTTCATATGAATTTCCAATTAGAGCAGAAGGCCAAATGGTGCAAATGTAATTATGACAAACAGATGGGAGATTTTAAAAGGTAGTAAAGTATAAACAGAACGAGGAGCTTTGATACTGAACAGCATGCTTGCTGTCAAACATCCGTTTAATTTACTTATTAAAATCTGGGACATAGGCTGGCCATTTCTGATGCTTCCTTTTCCTTTCCTAAAGGGAACTGAAAAATGTCGTTTGATTGACCCAGTTTGTCTTGTAATTTTAAACTAGATTAAATTAAAAATAAAAATGTTAATTTCTTTCAAAGGTGCTGAATAAGCCATTTTAATTATTAAAACGTATTTAATAACTACATCACTTTAAGTTTTATTTCAGCAAGTTCTTATTGTAGATGTAATTTTTAATCTTTTTAGTTTCTAGGGATAAAATATGTTAGAGATGCTGTATTACTTATGTTGAGTCAGATAACATTAAGTGGATAACATGTTTCACTTGAATGTGTTGTGATACAGCTGTGGAAAAATAATTCTATTGTAAGTATTACTGTAGAAGAGAATACTGTTGCAATACATATTTACTTTTTTTATTGAGTAACTCTTTAGCAGATTAAGTTATTCTAAATTCTTCCATGTGGACTGCATTAATTTTTTTAAACGGGATTGGCAGCTCTGCTGGTACATTTTAACAGCTGACATGGGATGCTTTTGACTTAACTGTTTTGTAAATATCTGCTTTGTCATGTCACATGCAGTTTTGACTTAAACTTAGTTATCTTTACATGTTTTAGTAATTTGTGGTGTCTCCTTGATTGTAGTTTTTCTGATGGCATAGTGCTGGCGTTGTCATTTTATTCAGTGTTTCCATGTTCGCCTTTGTTTTGAGGACCTTATTGAATTCTTGGTATTATTCAAGAGTATGCTCAAGTCCACTTCAGACTTACGTCTACTTACAGTACACTTGCTAACCTTGCAGAAATTTGCTAATTGACATATAAATAGAAGAGAAGATAAATGCCAGCTATTTGGTATTGAGAGAAAAGCAGGCTGGTTGCTTTTGATTTTCTTTAGCTTCTCTTTTAATGAATACAGTGTGGTTATGAATGAATGAAATAATTGCTTTGGCTTGCATTTTCTTTAAAAGAGATTTGGAATACTCCTCAAGGTTTTTTCAACTGTTGGCCATTGAATTACTCTGAAGAGAGCTTTAATCATATTTTTGTCCAGTTTCAAGTACATCATATTATGTGAAGAAGTTTTCCATAAAAGATGTTACCCAGTTTTATGACATTTTAAATAGCTATGGGTTTTTTCTTCTGTTTTATGGAGTATGTTGGACTTTTTATTGATAAATAAACGTGAAGTTTTGTAGGAATACTTCTTTTGGATTTAATATTACAGATAACTTCTAATTTGTTCATTTTGCTCTGCTTTGTTTGCAATACTAAATGCACACTGTTAAATTTCCAAGATAGACGTTTTATCGTGAAAATCTGAGATGAAATAGAAGTTCCACTAATTTAAAGCTCCTTTGATTTGGTGCTGTACAGAGGACTTGAGCTTTAAATCAGATGAGGTAGTTCTTTTTCACAGGAAAATGTGATGACACACATGCAAGTTACTTGCTGTACTTTGTGAATGTTTGCCACATTGTTTATTGGTTGTGATAGTGAAGCATTATTGTAGCAATTATCTTAATAATAAGCGGTCAAATGCTAAAAGCTTTCTGACAACTTGACATACAACTTTGGCATTAGCTAGCTGCTTGTTCCTTTTGCAGAAGGTTACCAATTAAATTTGCCTAGTTGCATGAAGCAGAGCCTGAGAGTATGTAAATCTGAAGCCTGTCGCTTCCTGTGATTGCTGGATTCAGTACATGTTATTGAGAATGCTGTATTTTCAGAGGCTTTTTGTATTCTGCTCACAGTGTTTGCTGAGCAGAAACTGTAGCTAAAAATAACTAAAATGAATTTCTCTGTCTCTCTTTCTTTCTCACTGCAGGATGACGTAGCTTTGCCAAGGATTTATCAGCTAAGCAGAAAATGAGCTTAACATCCTGGTTTTTGGTGAGCAGTGGAGGCACCCGACATAGGCTGCCACGAGAAATGATTTTTGTTGGAAGAGATGACTGTGAGCTGATGTTACAGGTAATTGTATCAGCCTTCCATGTGCAACTGCTCAAATCGTGCACTTAATGCACCAGCTTCATTAATTCCTTTTGAAAAATAAGTTCCCCAGATGTTGGGGGGGCAGTTGTTTTGAACAATCTTTTGTGTCCATAGGAAAAAAAAATAGTTTGAATGTATTGCCGTCAATCATGCAATTACTGCTTAAGTACAGAGAATCACATTTTCTTCGTATAAGTCACATGCAGAATGCAAGAATAGAAAATGAAATAAATTTTGCAATATGACCAGTAAAGTAAGTAGACTATGTTCCATAAAATGTGATAATGTTAAGAGAGCTGGCTGCTTTTGAAAGGAGCCTTTTTTTTTCAGCAACTTGTAATCTAATTTAGTCACATGATTTGATGTAACTCTGTCCGTATGCCCTGATTGTGTTGTACAAAGGAAAATGAAATTAGTAGAGAAGAGTATTTCTCTAAGGAAGTTGGATGACTCAGTTTCAGTAGAATTGAAAATACAGGAGTCAAAATAGCTTGATCCTTCAGTAACTTCCTCAACTTTGAGGATCACTCTGTGGAACTCTTAGATGTCTGTGGCTGTGTTGTTATGTAGCCATATTGCGCACACTTTGCCCTGTTAAAGCTGTAGTCCTCTGAGCTGCCTTTTTCTAAAATACTTTTTTTTTAATGACTAATGGTAGTATTTTGGGAGTTTCTTCTTAAATTTTTGTCTTTGTTTGCCATAGAGCTCTTAAGAAGATTGAACTTCAAAACTAATATTCTCAACCCTTCCTACCACTCAATAAAATACTTTCTTTTGGATTTTTTGTTCCCAAAAGTTGCGTATGCAGCCATTATTGGCCAGATTAGAATCTTACTTGCAAATGAAGTGCCTAGAGATGTAATCCTACGTATAATACTCAGAATTTAGCATCTCTAGTAAACTGAGTTTAGCTCTCAGCCTCAGAAGGCATTCAGATGTTTTACTGGTGACGTTAGAAAGCAGTTGAAAATACTCTTAATTTCTCTTTAACAACAGACAGGGTGATGTCTTGGTAATTTATGTGGGAAGTATTAAAAAAACCCCAAACAAACAACAACCACAACCAAAATGCCCTACCTGACTGGTTCCTGCCCAGTAGGTTATAATCCAGAAATGCTTTTATTTTACTAGTAACTTGTTTTAGAGGGCTGTTGTCTGTGAATAAGGGAGTTTCTTCTTTCTTCTCTGCTATGCCATCCATGGTAGATCAGTCCTTAGAGTGAAGCATTTATTCTTTTGTGTTACTGATCTTCACCTTCAAAGGTAGCTGCCTCTTTGATTAATACTGTGAATAGATTTGAGTTATTTACAAACATTATTTGTTGTGTATTTACTTCAGAGTTAGTGAAAAAAATCAAGGGGCCTGGTGGCTTTCAAGAATATTCTTTATAGCCTGCTGGTATGTTAGGTCTACATGCCAGCATGACTGTAACACCACACAGTGCTTCAGGGGGAGGAACCCACCAAAAGAGAAGCTGATAATGTGTTCTTGTTCTGTATGTATAGCTCTTTGTGCAGGACCTTCCTTTCCACTCTTGACAACTTGGTTGTTCTCTTACTGCAAAGCATGTGGACAATGCATGATAAAGAAAGCAGAATTTAATGCTTTTATTCATAATTGCTTGACAGAAAACATGTTATAAAGGCTTTAATGAAAAGAATTTGGACTCTGTTTCATGCTTGGTAGACCTCAGATCTGTACCTCACACTGTTGTTCTAAGAGGTTTTGTTCACATCTGGGAATACAGATTTGCCTTTTTTTGTAGATATGTTCAAACATAATGTGAAGTTTTCCTGTTTAGCTAGCTGCTCCATTGCATCAGCCTGCTCGTGGATAAATACTATGTTTTCCCCTTCTTTCACCTTTATGGTTAGAAATCTTTTTTGAATGTTGATGGAGAAATCATCTCCAAGAAAAAAAAATACATTATTCACAATATCAGAATTATTTGCAAAGAACAATGCGTTTATTTTCTGTATTCTGAATATATTCCTAGTAGTCTGGATTGAATTGAAGAGTATCTATCTAAAATAATACCATTTACAAATTTTTTTAAACTGAGGATGGAGTTTTCCTCTTTATATTCGTATGGCTCTTACTGCAGTTATTCTGTGATTCTTATTTCTGCAGTCATATATGAATCTTTGTACTGGATCTGTCTGGTTGGTGGGGTTTTTTTATAGAAGCCTTTACAGTACTATGTTTTGGATTTGTGACCAAAACACTGTTGATAACACACCACTATTTCAGCTGGTGCTGAACAGTGTGTGTGCAGTTTCAAGGCATTCTCTCACTCTGCTCCTCCTACGCACACTTGACTGGGGAGGGTGCACAAGAAGTGGAGAGGGAGCAAAACCAGGACAGCTGATCCAGGCTGACCCTGTGACATATAGTGTGTTGTGCTTGGCATTGAAAACTGAGGAGGGGGCTTTGGGGAAGATACCCACTGCTCAAAGACTGACTGGGCACTGGGCTGCTTGTGGGAGGTGGTGATTGCCTTCTCATCACTTGGTTTGTTTTACTTCTTCTTCCTTCTTCCTCTTTCCTTTGCTGCTGACACTTGACCCATGAGTTCTTTGCTTTTGCTCTTCCTGTTCTATCCCACATCCCGCTGGGGCAGCGGAGGCTGAGTGAGCAGCTGTGTGGTGTTTAGCTGCCAGCAAGGGCACTGCAGTCTTATAAAAAGGAATTTTAAAAGCCCATAAATTTGAATGGAAGGCTGCAATAACAAAGCCAAAGGAAAAAAGGCATTTAAAAGACTTGCACAGTCTTTGCACCTGTAAAGATCAGCTGAAATGAATAAAAAATATGTCCAATTATATGCAAGTAATCTGAACCTGAGGAGAACTGTAATGTTCTTCAGAATTCAAGTGTTTCTGTAAAAGCCACAGTCTTGAATAATCATTCTTAGCATTTCGGTTGATGTGACACAGTATCGTGAAGCTTTGGGGATATTTTTCTGTCCTTTCTGTTTTAATTTATTTTTAATAGGATGTAGCACATAAAGATAAATAAATTATTATCAATACAGTATGTATTTGAGTAACAATGTTGAAAGAAGTTCAGAATTTTTTTCAATAGCTTAGGTAAAAAAAGGGTAATTCTTGGTGCATTGGTTCCACTTGAGTGTGGAAAAATGTAATCTCTGCTTGATATTGTAGGCTCAGCAGAACATGCACATCAATGAATTTTATTGTACTGAGATTGTTTTCACTTGAAAGGTTACTGAGTTAGTAGAAAATGAACCGTGTTGCTGTGTCTTCATCTGCCATTAAAACACTTAACTGGTGTAGTATATTAGTGCAGCTTATATTGGCAGGGAACTTGTTCATTTGTCTGTCTCTTCCTTATTCTCCACTGCTCTCTGATATCCTGCCCTCCCTCTATACCCCCCAAAAATGCAGAGCAAAATAAAAAGTCTAAAAATAAAATAGTAAGTATGAGCAGAAGAACACTGATTTTACTTCTTTGAGGAGAAAGCAAAGCAGTCAAAAAAGTACATTGAAAGGAAGAATGAGAAAGTAAATTGAAAATAAGGAAAATAATAGCAGCAAGTCTCAAGAAACAGAGAAGGAATGAGGTGATAACTATGGGATTGCAAGAGAAAACATTTCCTTAGGACTGGTAATTGTATGTCTTGATGCCTTGAACTGGCTAGTGCACTGGTAAGGCAGGACTTCTAGAACTGACAGACCACAAATGCTGGTGCACTGAAGTCTCAGAAGACTCAGACAGAAATGTACCATTCTCTGTGCAATACAGTCCTGAAAAATGAGTTGAGTAGCAAGGATAGAAGGTGCAAACCTGAAATTAGGAAGAATGCTGGTGGAAGGAATTTGCTGCTATGCAATCATGTTGTGACAGTGCACTAGCAGAATTTCTGGCAAACATGAGATCAAGTGTAGGCAGATGGAGAAGATGAGCTGTGGACTCCATTCACTTGGGAACTCTTGTAGATGTCCAGGTGGTGGCCATATGCATCCATGAAGGAGACATAATCCAGCCCCACCTCCCTTGCTTGCCATCAGCACCCCAGGCTGCAAACCCTTGGCCATGAGTGAGTGCTGAAAGAGGGACTTGGCTGTTAGGGAGCTGCTGTTCTTGGATGGAATAGTAGCAAGTGTCATTCCTCATCTGTGTGGTGATGTTTGGATGTGAAGTAAAGAATTCGTTAAATAAATAAATTGATACTGAAGTGCTTAAGGAAGGATTGAGAAAGTCAGAACTGATGAGAATAGTAATTCAGGAACTGCTCAGACATTTAGTGATGAGGCTATAGCTAATTGGTTCAGGAAGTTGAGATCAAGGAGAAACAATTTGGATGCTTGTATACTATGGTAATTATCCCAGATGCGTGACAGGAAATGGTGCATTTCAGAGAGAACAGCAACACCCTGGAATCATAGTCCTGATTTGAAAGATGCATGTAATTAAGGGGAGAGAGAGTAAGAAATAAAGTGAGGTTGATGATATTAGATTAAACATCAGTGATACTAGAGTGAGCTGAAAAAAAATAAAACCTTTGGATGAGATATATCTGGATCTGACATTTAGGGATCATATTTAGGAAAACATTAAGAAAATAATTATTCTGAATTAATTTTAGGATTCTGCTATGGGTACCCGGATTTGAGTTAGAGATTGTCTTTTTCATATGTGGGACTAACTTTTTTATATAATTTGAATAAATGTGCTATGTAGAAAGAAAATAATCACACTGCTCTAAGAAATAGCCATAACCACTTCATGTGGTTTTCAAATACCTTATTTTATTTTCTTTAATATGTTTTAGTCACGGAGTGTGGACAAGCAACACGCTGTACTCAACTATGATGCCTCTACAGATGAACACTTGGTGAAGGATTTGGGCAGCTTGAATGGGGTAAGTTAACATCAGAAATGGATAGCGCCTCATAGTGTTCTGTATCTTTGTTTTGGGATTTCTTCGAGCAATTATTAATTGTACATTAGTACCTTTTTAATGCAAGACTGGAAATGGGGGAACATTCAAAAGGAAAGTGAAGTCTTTGCAGGGGTTTTCCACTGCACATTTTTTAAAGGGCTGCAGTTAATTCCAGTAATAAGGGGCCTTGTCAGTAGGAAAAGCTCAGAACAATAAAAAGGAATATGTTATACTTCTGTATTTCAGAATTGTAAAAAAAAATAGTATCTTGAATATACTGTCAAAAAACCCCAACGTATTTCAATCTCTAAAATGTACGATTATGGTGTGGATTTTATTTCATGTTCTATTCCTTTTTCTCCTGTTAGAATAGAGAAAAGAATGTTGAACTGTACTTCATATGTGGAAAAAATTTAAGTATGCTGTAACCATGTTGTATGAAAATCTATTTAACTAATTTCGTTTTTCAGAATCATTTTTATTAAAATCTCTGTGAACAATTTGTGTCAAGTAATTGCAAACTAATACAGGAAAAATCCAAAGTTATGAGAAAAGTAAAGTTTCATATGACGTTTTATGTTTTAAGGCTTTTCTAGGAATTGCATATTCAGTAGTCTCGGTAAGCATCACTTTTTATAAAAGTATGTGTTATTATAGCAAATTACTAAAAATGTGGTAACTTTGTCATAATTTTGTAGCCCTTTCAATACTTCTTTATGAACTGTGTATTTGCACTAGTTTTGGTTGTTATTTTATAACTTTATATGTTTGGCTCTGTCATGAATATGTACAGAATAAAATCATGAGTTCATCTGTGACTGCTTATTTGAATAATACTTAGAAAGCTACTGATAGTGAATAGTTTTGTCAAATGCTTAAATAAATAGAAGATGAAGAAGAACTCTCAAATTACTACCTTTTGATCTTGTCGTGCATTTCAAAATAAAATTCTGTCACTATCTCTATTAGTTTTTCTGTGTTTTAAGGTAACTAACTCAGCCTTCCAAAGACGCAGAGTCTCAACTCCACGTGAAACCACTGAAGGGCTATATCCTTTGAACAGTTGTAGACATACAAGGACTTTGGTCCTTAAATATTTAATATACTTCTGTGTTTTCGAAGTCGGTGCGCTGTTTCAAGCCAGTGATGAAAAATAAGTTCAGCACATAGAATTTTTTTGCTGAGCCATTTGATTTTATTCCCTAATTCTGTAACTCCTGTAGTCAGTAGGCATACCTTCAGATTTTCGTTGCCTTGTCACAAAACTGGAATTTAATAGAAATGTATGTTAAAAGGCCTTCGTTCAACTCCTTTTTTTGCCTCTGATAAAGAGCTTTCAGTGATTTGCTTCACTTGATCTAATTCATCCTCAAGTTTGAGGTGAAGCTTCAGTTGCTTTAGAGCTGTTTACTCAGAGACATCAAAGGAACTCTTCCCACTGCTTTGGGACAAGGAATATCAGCTCTCAGGAGTTCAGTCCTTGCTCTTTGTCTTCACAGTGTTTTCCTTACTATCACTTTCCCACTGTGCTTTTCTTTCATATCTCTGCCTACCTGGTTTCAGGTTAAAGGAGAAAACACATTATTTTTGTAACACCATACTTAATTGTGTGGCAGAACAATGCCTCAGTACCATATGGTG
The DNA here is from genome assembly GCA_014706295.1 of Lycocorax pyrrhopterus obiensis. NCBI lineage: Eukaryota > Metazoa > Chordata > Aves > Passeriformes > Paradisaeidae > Lycocorax > Lycocorax pyrrhopterus. The sequence continues at coordinate 32,528,453 of JACSVZ010000004.1, read as the reverse complement.
AACTAGGTAATAATTCTTCTAGTCTAGTCTGTTGTTTTCACTGTGAACACCACATCCCTAGCAGCCAAGTGTCTCTTTCAGTGCTTCAGCAGCTTCTACCCTTTCTTATTTTGCATACTTCATCAAAAGATTTGTTTTGCATCTCTCCAGTTGGTCCTATCTCTTTTGAGAACAGATACATACTTTTCTTCGTGTACAGGACTACACCATTCCTGGTGCACTGCACTTTAACCACTCAAGATAGTTCAGAGTTTAAGGGGAGATGGCTAATACCAATACTTTAGTTTTGAATGTTATGAGTGTTATAATTTCACAAGCTGAACTGTAATTGCACCTGATGCCCTAATGCCTGAATATTCTTGTATGCATGGTTGATTCACACTCAGTTCAGTGAAAAGGTCGCAGGAGTCTTTTTCCTGGACTTCTAAATCTAGAAGTCTTTATCCTGGACATCTAGATTTGAAAATAAAGCAAAAGTAAATTAGAGTCAGTTTTACATGAAGTAAAATTTTATTTCTGGTAGTCTGTTGTGACTCATTCTGGACAGTCCTATTTTTATTTTTTTTTCCATACAAAAAAGATGGAGGAATTTCTCTTTTCTGAAGAAAATGTGTGCAGTTTCTAGTACGTAATTAGTATTTCTCTAGTATTAGTAGAATTCAACTGTACTTTCTCATTTGACTTGTGAACTCAAAAACATCCAGAAGAAGTATTAAACACCCATGACTCTCTTGAATAACATTCTTCTCAGGAATATTTACGGGATAGCAAAGTCCTTTCACACTGATGTTTCGGGACTGGATTGTGAAAAGCTTAGCAAATTTTATGAAGCCTTAAAGACAGTTGACTCTCACTATTTGAGGAATAAACTGTAGAAACCATGTGAATGGAATGATATAAAGAGGAAAAGGATTCCTTATTTACACAGTAACTAGCTTTTTCAAGCTAGCTTTGTCTTGCATTCCAAAGCATGTGATGAGATTTTAAAGCTCCAGTGGCAAAGTAACTAAGACTTGGTTGTTGTTTACTGTCAGTTCAGTCATGAACATGAGGGTGTCAGTAGACTGCACACTCAGCCTTTGGAGTTCTCTGCGTTGGGTGTGCTGCATGCACATGAATTTCAGAACTCTGACCTGGGAGGACTCTGACCTGGGAGGAAAAATGCAGACATTCAAATACACATACATGTCTGCGAGGTGGCCTAAATTTTGTTGCTTTACTAAAATTTAGATTGCCTTGAGGATAGTGTTTACATGGGTTCTTACCCTGGACTCTCAAAATGTTAAAGTGAAATAAATATGGCTGAAACATTACTGAAAGTTTCATACTTACAAACCAGTAAATAGTTGTACCTTTTATTCTTATTTCCCATGGAAGACATTTTCTGTGAAGTAGGTAAACTGTTTTTTAAGTAATGAAATGAACAGGTTTTTTCCTTTAGAAAAAGAAAATTAAATGGAAGATCCTCTTACTGTTTTGGGGAAGGAGATTGTTTCTCTCCAACCATAGTTCATTTAATACTAGACTCATATGAGCAATAGAACCATTCAAAGATTCAGATTCTTGGCTTATTTAATTATTCAAGGTTTTCCAACTTCAAAGTGCTTATAAAATGGCATATTTCAACCATTTCTTTGTTAGAAACATGTACATGTTGTAGAATTTGTAAGTTTGAAGTAGAATGATCCTGTAGGGTTGCAATATACTGAATTCTTATCACTGATTTTTGGTGTTACTCAGATGCACTAACTTGATCCATGTTTTCCTTAAGTCCTTTGACAATGATTAGAAATAAGCTGCCTCAGAACTCTCATATCCAATGCTAAATGCTCTACAAATATGATGATAAATCAATTCTGGCAGTTAATTGGGTTTGAAAAAGCAAATTACAAGAAAAATAGTAAGTGGAGGTGCTAATTCAAGGGAGCATTAATCAACACTTCCATGAATATTGCTAACAAGATTAAACGTGCAAGGAATTTTTCAAGGCCAGTGTGCAGCTTGGTTAGCTACTAGTGTTTAGCCTTTCTTTTGACATAGTTTATTAAGCATCTGGCAATTTGAGTTTACAGCTTCCTTGTGGACCACCAGTAGAAAATTTGTGATGCTAAAAACTTTCTTATGAAATTATTTAAGTCATATAATTTTATTGTTTTGGAATTTAACAGTATTTCTTTCTGTCCTCATTTCTTTTTGTAGACATTTGTGAATGATGTGAGGATTCCAGAACAGACATACATCACTCTGAAGTTAGAAGATAAATTGAGATTTGGATATGATATCCTTGCCATAAAAATGCACAGTGTTGGGACACACTTTTCTTGATAGAAGTATGGTTGTGTTAAGTGAAGGGTTCTCATTACTACAAAAATGCCTACATTAGAGAAAATCTCAGGGTTTAGAATATTCTACCTTGGTCTGAACTATTGATAAAGTGCATTTCATTGTCTCTCACTGCAAGAAACCTCAACTTTCAATTACAATTTAGAACTTAATGTATATCTTCTGTGTTGCTAAAAAGTACTACTTTTCTTTGAGGCAAATACACAAATATTTGTATCATATGCAATTGTATACCAGCAGATAAGATAAGATTACAATTAATTATTCAGCAAACAACCGAATGGAAAAAAAATGACTTGTATTATTACAACACTAAGGTATCCGCTCAGTCTTCTGTTTACAAATAGTAAATAACTTCATTTGCTTTGCTGAGTATGATAGTGCATGGTGTCCTAACAGTGACATATTTTAAAAGCCATCACCATTCTAGTGGCATAATAGGCTGCACAATTGTTGCTTTTCTGGAAAATCCTCTTGTGAATTCAGGATTTTTTCAGTATTTTCCTTATCATTTCCTACATACTAATCTTTTTACTGTGGTCAGGGGAGAGATGCGAGTCCCTGAAGAAGCACTTAAGGTAACAGTGTCCAGTTCCTGGATGTTTTTCTGCCACTGTGTAGTTATTATAATATAGGGAATTTTTTTCCCACTCTTTGAGGGTTTGTGTTTTTTTCTCTATTTAATGTCATATAGCATGAAAAATTCACAAGCCAACTCCAGTTATCCCAAAAATCTTCAGAGGCAGAAGGATCGAAACAAAGCAGCTCCAAAAGTTCAGAGCCCAAGGTAACAGACTCCACAGCTGAAGTGCACCACAAAACTACAGAAGCGCTGAAATCTGAAGAAAAATCAGTGGGTAAGCTTCATTTTTTTTGTTGCAGAAGCACAAAACTTGGAAAGGGTGTTAGTTTGCTTCAGTAGAATGCTTGTGAAATTCTGTAGATAGTAAAAATTTCACATATGTGAACTTTTAACCATACTTTAGGTGTAAATAATAATTTCTGAAACTTAATTTCTACTTCTTTTACAGTAACATCCAAGTGTTAAGAAAACTTTTAAAGAGAGATTTAATCAGCATTTACAAGATTTTTGCATGTCTCTTTCCCCAAATCACAAACTTGAAGCATTTGTGGCAGGAAAATGCTATTTTTTGCCGTTTAACTGAAAGTATTTGTTCAGAAGTGGTTTGTAATTTTTACCATTACCAAGTGCACTCTTTTCTTTGGTTGGTTTGGGTTTTTTTTTTCCTTCTTAAATGCGTGGGAGTTTTGTTTGTTTGTTTTATAGCTCCTAGCATTCATTGTTAGATGTGTCAGTATATATCCTAAGTGTTCTGTTGTGGTTTAAAGATTTGTAGATACTGTAGTTTCAGCCTTGTTTCTGCATCATCTTTCATAATTATTTAATGTGTCGTGGTGGCTCTGCTGTGGGTAACTTTGTCTGGGTTGTACTGCATCCAGCTCTGGGCCCCTGGTATGGGAAGGATTTGGACCTGTTGGAGTGAGACCAGAGGAGGGCCAAAAAGATGAGCAGAGGGCTGGAGCAGACAGGCTGCGAGATAGAGTTGTTCAGCCTAGAGAAGAAAAGGCTCCAGGGAGACCTCACAGCAGCCTTCCAGTACCTAAACGGAGCTTGTAAAATATGAGGGAGAGCATGTTTTACACAGGCAGATAGTGATAAAAGACTAGGCGGAATGGTTTTAGACTTAGAGAGGAGAGATTTTGATTCGATGCTAGGAAGAAATTTTTTACTGCGAGAGTAGTGAGCCACTTGAACAGGTTGTCCAGAGAGTTTGTGGATGTCCCATTCCTCATGGGCATGGAAGCGTTCAAGGCCTGGAGCAAACTCGTCTGACAAAAGGTGTTCCTGCCCATGGGAGGTCTCTTCCAGCCCAAACCATTCTCTGATGAACTTAAGCATGAGGCTTGCTGCAGTGTAGTGGATATAACCACAAGAATGAGAAAGGGATCAGGTATTGTTGTTTCCTTAACATGGAATTGTCTAGGTCTGATTTCCTTAGGTCAAGGCTGTATGGTTTTGTTTAGGTTTCATCTATTCTTCCAGAAGACTCCAAAGAATTCTCATCCCCACATATGGGAGTCTGTGCTATACCTGATAAACCTGTTTGCTTTGTTGTCTAATCCAACATCCTGTTAAGCATACATAAAGTAGCACAGTGGGGGGGTTTTATCCTCATCTTTTATTTTTCTTTTCACTCTTCCAAAAATAGCAGTCAAACTTAAGGATAGGGATTTAGTTTTGAGTGCAACTCTCAGAAGGTTTTTGGGGATTGGTTCTCTCACTGTTGCTATATAAATGCATATCTGTTCAGTATTGCTAATTCAGTGCCCAGGAATAGAATTATGGAATGGTTTGGGTTGGAACAGACCTTAAACAGCATGTAGGTTGCACCCCCTTGTTATGGCCAGGGACAGCTTTCATCAGACCAGGTTGCTCAAAGCCTCATCCACCCTGTCCTGGAACACCTCAGGGATGGGGCATCCACAAATTCTCTGTGCAACCATGAAGTTTTTAAAAACAGTTTAGTATTGACGAAGGCATAATGCTGTGTGAAAAGGAAGTACTTAATGTCTTAAAATTGTGTTGAAACCTTTGGCATGGCTATGAAATCACCTTTGGAATGCAAGTGTATAAATACTGAAAAAATGTTGATACTCCTAATAGGTTAAGTAACAGACAAGCTCCTAATACAGATTTTAACAGATGATGTTTTTTTATAGAAAGACTCTTTAACGTATATTCAGAACATCTGTATGATACTAGAATAGCTAAATCTCTGTAGGATGAAGTATTCTTCCAAAAGATCAGATCAAACCTAACCAAGCCAATTTATCATCAAGTTAGAAATTTTAATTATATCAGTGTTTTTTTTCTTACTTAATTTTTGCATTTAAATATATTTAACCACGTGTATAGCATTTCTAATTGTACTATAATTTAACTAATACCTTTAAAAAATCCCAGCCTTTAAAATTGATTGTGCTCAGTAATGTTTTACACACAAGGTAACTTTCAGCACTCTGTAGTAGCTGTCAGCAATTTGGAACCTTGGCAACATTGCAAAATTTGATCAGTTTTTCATGGAGTGAGTTCAGATTTCATTGAAAGGTCAATGTGCGTAAGAATGAGAATCTTCTCACAGAAATAGCAGCAAACAGCTTTTAAGAATGTACTGCTCTCTTGATGACTTCAAACTGAAAGAAGAAATAATATTTACAGAAATATCAGGCTAAGAGATGTCTGCTGCCTTTGCATAAACATTTGTGCCAGAAGGTTTGATCAGGTCATTAGTAAGCTTTTATATTTAGAACCCAGATCAGTTGTCCAGCCTCCAAGTTTGTTTTGTATTTAGGCAAATGCATGCAACCATTGCACTTCAGCTTCCAGGAGAAATGATCCAAGCAAATTACTTTCTCTTCATGTTATTTTAACCTAAATATCACAGCTAAACAGAAAAGTCACATCCTCTGCTTTGGGCTGATTTTATAGATCTTTCTGCCATGCCTCGTGGGACACCTTTGTATGGACAGCCAGCCTGGTGGGGTGAAGATGAAGCTGATGAAAAAGGTGGTTGTAAGCCAGATAGCAAGCATGAAGAAAAAATGCCTGAGACAGGGGCTTCGGGTAAGTCTGTTGTCTTATTTTTGTTTGGTTTATTTTTCTCTTTACTGAACTGCATGTGTTCTTAACCAGGGAACTAAACAGATATTAATGTCTGGAAGTTTCACAGTTTGCATAGATGAAAGCCTATTAAAACTTAAGGTAGTTTGAAAATACATATTTTGTGAGAAACTATGCATTTCCGGAGATCAATTTCACATATGATGTGTCAGTATTCTAGTGTATAATACCATTTTCCTATCAGTAAGTATAGCAAATAACCTTGTCTGAACTAGTGTGTGCTTTTTTTCAGTTTAATCCATATCTGTCATTTTATATGCATAGGAATATTTTATGAAAATAGTTTCTGAAAATAAATGGTAGTGTTTTATATTTGTGCCTGACTTTTAGCTATATAAGGTTATCTGTGCTGACATTCTCTTCTGTAATTCAGTAATGCTGTATTAGTGGGAATTGCACATCATAGTTCTTGAAGTAAAGATTTGAGTAGTCTAAAGTTAAACTGGTAATATTTATTTCCCCATAACACAGACCTTTTTATTGGTTAGCTTGTCTAGACACAGTATGTATTGCCAAAACTTCTATCTCAGTGCCTATAATTAGGCTTTTATATCTATCGTCAGGCATATAAATAAAGTGACTGCTGTTCTAATAACGACAGTAACTTAAAACTTGCTCGAGTTAGGACAAAATTCAACCATGTTTCTTTAGCTCTTTAGACACACATTTAAGGTCCAACAGTTTTAAGTTTGCAGTTTTTTAAAGTATACTTTAATTGAGGTGAGAATTTCTCTTTTCCTGTCGTAGTACTTGCCTTGGTTAACATGAGTCATATTTTGCAGAAGCTGGAGGGAAGTCTGAAAACATGTAAATCAAATTAAATGAACACTTCAAAGTAGTGAAAGCGAGGTCTTTGGAATTAACTTTTTGCCATAGCCTTTTCAATGACCTTTTTCATATTATTCTAAAGTTGTCATCATTCAGACAGTAGGGTAAATCCATTAAGATTTGGACTATTATAAAAAAACCAGATGAAAACATTTAAATTAGTTTTCCCTCATTAAATATAGGATTATTGAAAAGTACTATCCTAAAGTCTGTGTTTTTGATGCGATGCCATGCCATTAGCAAGGTATGACATAAGATGCTAGCTGGTATTTAGTAGTGTGCCTGTTCTTATTTTTTATAATTTTAAATTGCTTTTTCAGAAGCATCAAATTGCATCAAATGGTTTACATGCTCATGTATTTATTTTATCAAGAGATTTTTCAGCAAGTGACCAGTGCTTCTATCTTAGTTCCTAAGTTCCAAGAAAAATAAGATTCCAATTTGCACTCAAACTAATCATGGAGATGCCATCTGTTTCAGCAGTAGACAAAAATAAGTTTGTTCTAGACTGAACTTCAGTAATTTTTGACATGATTTGCTTATAAGTCGTCATAAGGTAAATGATGAATAGAGAAAATGGATTAATATTTTCTAAAGTATTTAAAATTTTTTGTTTGTTTTCCATATGTATACACTGTAAAAAAACTAGATTTGGGCCCAAAGCCTTCTTGGCAAATACATTTCTTCCTTTCTTTTTTTAAAAAATATTACAAATCCCTTTTTTTTGTGTTGTTGCTTTTGTTTAGCTATGAATGTATCTCTTATGAACAGTATTGTTCTAACTAGAGTGTAGGAATAGCTTTTATTTCCTCAAACTGAAAACCTCATAAATCTGCAGGAATGGAATTCAGTTTTAAACAAAATACTAAACAAAAGCTTATGTGAAAGGAAGACATTGCTGAGAAAAAGCCAAAACCTGACATTTTTGCAAAACTCTTTAATTTGTGAGGATGTAGAATTAAAATTCCTTGTATAGACAAAGGATTTATTTCTTGTGATCACTTAATCTCTGAGTAGACATTAATTGTATGTTCTACTAGTCTGGGGTTTGACTGGCGTAGATATTTTTTAGTAGTGTTGGCAGAGAGTCTGAGGAGAGAAACCATGTAAGAGTTGGCATTTGCTTCTATGGACACTTCCACAGTCTCAGAACACTGTGTCTCTGTAGAAGTGTGCAAAAGACATTCTGAATGTTTTCATGCAATTATAATATCATAAGATTTCTGGGCTGCTTTGGCCTACAGTTCTGTTCTATGAAAAGATGAACTTCTTTTCAACAAATTATTATGTATTTTCTTCAAGCACTTAGGTTTTATAATATAGATGAATATAATAGTAGGAAATCAATATAAAGACACACTTGTATGGAAGAAAATTGGAAGCTTCACAAGACTGTCATGCTTGAATATTTTTAAAATATAAGCCAGCTTTAGTAAAAAATGTTCAAGATTGGTGCAGTTAATTATTCTTTCATGGGTTATATTGTATTAAGTGTTTAAAACACTGATCTAGGACATGCTTTTTTTATATAAACTGCCTAAAAGTAAGTACATTACAGGTGAATTCTAAACTAACTCAAATCAATAAAATCTGATAACATTTTAACAAAGTAATCCTATTAAGAATCTTGTATCATGCTTTAATGATTTATTACATGATTATTTGCTGAATAGAAAAGAAGACTTGAATTCCAAGAGATGGGGCAAGGTTTAATGAGGAGATTGAAGTGGGAGATTTGTTTCTGTTAAGCCAACTATAGGCAATTAGTCTTTACAGTCTCAGGTTAATAAGATTATTTCAATGTTACTGTATTTCTATCACAACAGAAACTCACTAATGAAAATTATTTACAAACAGAGCAGAATAGCCTGGAAAACTTTGAAAAGAAAAATCCTTTGTACATTTTTCAGACATATGTAATGCTCCAGTTTAATGATCCATAGGTCTACTAGTCTGTATTAAAGTGAACAGTTGTGTGTACATCTCTGGTGTGACTTTATGCTGCAGCTGTTAAACGTCCATATTATTGGCAGGTTTATGGGGTGTGTAATTATTATTATTGCCATATGTTACACTCTCACTTCCTGGGAAAGCGAAAACTGCATTCTCTGCTGATCTTAGTACTAGTTGTAGAATTTTATGTCATTAATGCCTTTACCAGAAATCTAAGAAAAGACAGAAATTAAGAAGACTTTAGGCATCTGAAGTAATTCTTTCCACTTGGCATGAATTTTAATTCCAGCATTGCATAAGAATATGTCAGATTAAACATTCCTTGCATTTAAGAAACAGTGTCATTTTCAGGTAAAGCAGGCTGACAGTTACGTGAGAAATAGCGGTGTAATCAGTGTGTGTAGATTACACACATTGTAACGTGTGATGCTTCATCAGGAGTATTAGCAGTTAAGTTCCTAGAAGTTTGTTCTAGAATTTGGATGAGTTTTGTCTTGGAATATGTGCCAGTGCTGCATATAAGGCTTGCTTTGCAAAGCTCTAGCAGCACATGTGCACAGTATGTCATGGGGAGCTTACAGAACTCTTTAGACCACTCACAGCAATATATTTAAGTAAGATTAGTTTGGCCCTTTTTTCACTTAAACTCCTTTAAAGCAGGTAGTTAAATGATTTATTATGAGAGATGGGGTTTTATATACAATGCTGTTTTATATTTTTATTTCAAAAGAGCAATTCTGATTTTTTTTCATAAGACTGGTTATGAAAACATTAAAAGACAAAGATCTTTATATTCAATACTAGGTGAATCACTATATGTACTTATTGAAATCTTGTCTTTAAATAAAAAATGAAAAGTCTACTTCAACGACAAAGCAAAAAAAACCCCCTAAAATGTAAGTGGGAAATAAAAAGTAGGAATATGAAAAGAAAGAGGAAGGAAAAAAATAAATTCTATTAAGCATTTTAAAGCATTAAATTCAGCTTCTTTTATTACACACACCATTGCACAGTGCCAAATATAAAACTAACATTAAAAATATTTTGGGATATTGTGTAAATATGACATTTTGGCTCTTTCTTATACCTGCTGCAAGTAAATATATTGCTTCAGGTTTACAGACATTTTTTACAGGAAGTGCTTTGTGAATTCCAGAACATTTTCTTTTAAAAGTCTCATTCTTAAAATTGTATTTTTCAGGCAGAAAGAAAAGAGCATTACTAAAGCTCTGAAGATTGTGCAAAATATTTTCTGAGATTTCCTATCATTGCAGATGATAATGTATTAATATACAGAGGCAGTTTTACTCATCTGAATAGCACAGACACCTATGATTTTTCTTGTCCAGGTTAGCAGGTAAAATGTTAAGATTCTGACTACTCGTGTGTGCAACTTGAGAAAAAAGACTTAAAAAACCCCCAAAAGTCCTAGAAAGTGTAACCGATTCTGTTAATGTGACAAAGTGAATGTTGCATTTCTGATAGTCATCTCTGAATAGAATAGAATAGAGTAGAATAGAATAGAAATCACCAAGGTTGGAAGATAACTTCAAGATCATCCAATCAAACCATCCACCCAGATCCAGATGCCTCTTGCACACCTCTAGGGACAATGACCCCACCATAGCCCTGGGCAATCTGTTCCCATGCCTGACCACCTCGACAGTGCAAAAACTTTTCCTAGTATCTAATCTGAATCTCCCCTATCTCAGCTGAAGGCCATTTCCTCTGGGCCTCTCACTGCAGGCACTGTAGAAGAAATTGGCCCCCACCTCAGTACAGCCTCCTTTCAGGGAGTTGTAGAGAGCGATGAGATCCCACCTGAGCCTCCTCTTCTTGAGACTAAACAAACCCAGCTCCCTCAGATACGTCCTGTAGTAAAGGATCTCCCTGAATCTCCCTTTGGTTAAGCCAATGGTTTCCCAAATACTACATAGTTTCCCTCCTAGCCTCTCCTAGACTGGTTGTTTCAATAATAGTCTCAGTACATCTGGGTAGCAGCTACCAATTACTGCTTCCTTGCTTGCCTTGTAGAACCAGTTGCTCAGTTGTCTTTTATAGCTCTGGACCTTTGAAGAGTGAGAGCTCCCTTTTTACAGATAATCCTGTTAGTTTTTCTGCTCCTTTCCTTTTAGTCTTGCCAGTTACGAAATCTCTTCAGTCCTTGAAGAGATTGCAGTTCACAACCTACCCATCCCCTCATTTTCCCAAAACACACTTGCAGTTGCCTTTTTTGCAATACCTATACTATGCTTATTCTGTTTTAAAAATTATGGAGCAGTGACGACCACTATTTTCAATATTTGCTTGAAGTTTTCTCTTAAAGGTGTCTGTATTTAGTCTGATATATAATTTCCTTCATCTTGGCAGTTGACATTTTATAATAGGATTTCAAAGGTAAGGCTGTTTTATAGATCACTCTGTAATATTTAGAAAGCTGTAAGGACTTGCATTTAGAATCTGCGTGAAAAATGCTGAAGGGTCGTGTAGATCAGGATATGTATTAATTTTTTGTTTCCTCGTTGTTTTCTATTCCTTATTGTAATCAATGCTGATGCTTTTAATTCTTCTAAAAATGCAAGTACTTCCGACTTAAAATAGAATTTTTAAGTAATTAAAATTGACTTATACTTCAGGTATTTTTATTTATAGAATTGTTAAAAATTTTTCTAGTTTAACAAAATTTGCAATTTGGTTGTAGTTCAGTTTCTTGCTTCATTTGATTAAACTCTGTCTTAATTTAGATTCAAACTATATACTAGCATTTGTTTAGTCAAAAATACTGGAATCAAATACTGTACATATTATTATAGTATAAACAGTTGATTTGAAATGTTAGATTTGATGCAGACAAGTTTCACACAGAAATTTTTTTATTAAGTCCTTCATCAATGCTGACAAACCAGTGTGAGACATCCTCTCACTGCCATACATCTCACAGTCTCACTATTTTCAAAAGATGGTAATAAACCAACTATTGTATAATTACTGAAAAATACTATGTTTTGTGTGGCCAGCAGATTGCTCCGGCCTTGCCCAAAAGTAGAAATAGTTCCTCAAAACAGAGTATTAGACAGTTATCTTTTTTGAAGGAGCATTGAACACTGTATCTGGCTTAATTATTGGCTACAGAAATTGCATGATATTGTTGACTTGAAGTTCTGAGTAGATCCGTGTGGGGGAAAAAAAAGTTGTCTATGAATTGGCTGTGTGGTGGATTACTCTCCTTTTTGGTGACTGTGTTTCATATTGTAAGGATTCAGGCTCTAGGTTTGATCCTGCTAGAGCTTGATCCATTCCAGCTTGTTAGCTACATGAAACAAATGGAGAGTGATGGTAGTTTACCTAAAGTCTAGGAGCTGCAAAGTGTGATTTTTGTTTGTTTCTGTATATTCTCTATATAAACAGAGAAGCTTTTTTAATAACCTTTGCATCAGTAAAATAGATTAATTCTGTATTGTGTGTCTGCTGGGTAAGTGTTTTCAGGAAGGGTATTAAAAAGGCATTCTCTTTGCCAGGGAGGGAAGTAGTGAGGTGCTGTTGTAGTACCTGAAAACTACCCCACAGACATGATGTAGCTGGTAGTGCAGTGAAAAGAAATAGCTAGGGGATTCTTAGAATCCAACACCACAATAGAAAAACCTGTCTGAATTCTGAACGTTTTGTGTTTGTAACAGCTACTGGTAGAAAAAATAAATTAAAACTGCTTCGTTACCTGCATTGGAGTTATTTTATCCAATGGATATCCAAACATGGCAATATTAAAGAATGTGTACTGTTCTTGTTTTCATTCAATCACACCTTTTTTTTTTCTTACTTTTGCAGCTATTATTCTTTCCCTTAAATAGTTTATTTCTCTGTATCACACTACCATTCTTTTTTTTCTTTTAATTTTTAACCTTTTCATAAATCCTCACAAGAAGTATGTGTTTGTGAGGAGCAGCATAAGTACATTATTCCATCCTTCATCCTTTACCCTTTAAATTCCTGACTTCAGTGTAAATGTTTCTATTGCTATCTTATTGCATAATAGTTTCATCCACAAATACTAACTTTCTCAGCTGATGTAGTGTGGCTTTTTTCAGCATTTTAGTTGCAGTCTCATTTCTTTGCTTGGCAACCTGAAATGGTTTCTTAAACATCTTAATGTGGTCCATGATAAATTGCTTAGGAACTATTCAGAATTCTTTTGCTGGAATCCAACTTGCCATTGCTGCTAAGGTCTCAGACTTCTGTTGCTTTTAGCACATCTCTGCACCAGGTATTTTGGCTGACGTAGTAGTTCGTGGAATGCAATCAGAAGGTTTGTTTCTTAAAAGCACATTGGTAGCTTTGCTGCAACCACAGGAAGCTTTAGCCTTTATTTAGGCTATACAGTGGAACTTGGAATTACTACCCTGTGCTTTTCCTACTTTCTGCTTTTTTTAGCCAGTGAGAGCATGGCTTGCTAACATTCTGCATGCTTCCAGCTATTGTTCCTTTTTCTGTTCATCTGCAAACTATGGCAACAAGTAAAATAAGGGGACATGACAGTAGGATTTGGCTTCATTCTTTGGTTTTATCTTTTGTAGACACATAAAGTGTTTGAATTCCACAACACTTTCCAGTGCTTAGCAGTGTTCAACTTTTCAAGCCAGAATTAATGTTTACCTTGCATTAATATGTGAATTGTTTTTCTGAAGAATTTGGCCAAACAAAATTATGCTTTCTATCCACTGCAGGAGATGGATGATCATTAGCACTTGTTTTGGGAGCACCTTGATTTGATGTTTTTTCCAATAGATTGGAATTGCAATAATGATCATCTCACTAATTTCTCTGTTGTGATTTACCTGTTTTCCATGTTCAAATAACTCATCTGACCTTTACGTCTTCTAAAAATATTTTGCATGCACTTTGACAAATTCTAAGTGAGCTTTTTGCCGCTTTGCACTTTTCACAGCTGAAGTTCAAACTGCCTTTTCATTAATACTTTTTATATGTAATTCTGGAATTATTTTTCCAGAACTATGGTGCTCAATCTACTCTACAGTCTTACTGTTTATTCCAGAAATTACTCAAGTGGCCTTTACAGGAGTTCAGAAACTGCTTGAGGAGCCTGAAGTTCCCAAGTATTGTGAAATCTGTTTTTTTATTTTTCCTAATAGGATGCAGCACAGATGCCAAGAAATCTGAGGAGCAATCTGCATCTGCAAATGAAGAACTTTATCCTTTCTGTAGGGAGCCCAGTTATTTTGAAATCCCTACTAAAGAATCCCAGCAAGCTTCACAGGTAGCAGAGAGCACTATTCATGAAATTCCCACAAAAGATACCCAAAGCTCCCACACGGCAGCTTCAGGGCATGCTTCCTTTACCATTGAATTTGATGACAACACTCCAGGAAAAGTAAAGATCAAAGATCATGTGACAAAATTCACATCAGAACAGCGTCATAAGTCGAAAAAGCCTTCTTCCTCCAGTGGTCAGGACCTGCCGGGGCTTCAGACGGTGATGATGGCTGCGGAGAGCAAAGTAGCAGATTGGCTTGCACAGAACAATCCTCCGAGAATGATATGGGAACCAACAGAGGAGGATTCCAAAAGTATTAAGAGTGACGTTCCAGTGTACTTGAAGAGACTGAAAGGTAAAGTGAATAATTCCAGCTATGCTTATTCTGAAAGCAGCAATTCCTCACCAGCATGCAGTGAGAGGATCCCTGAGGCCTTGCGGAGTTCAGATGAAATCACAGATACTCCACATGTGTGCAAGGATCTGGGCTGGGAAATTTTATTGCTGAATAAAGTCTTACAAAGAGCATAAGAAACCAAATGCTGAATCATCTTACAATCAATATGCTAATTGGAGATGTTCTAGAATGGCTGAAAACATCAGATATTTAAACATTGATCTTGAAAAAGAAAAGGAAAAAACCCAAACCTCAGTTAAATTCTATATATCTCACTTTTTCTCATGAATTACTTTAAAAAGCTGAATTGCTTTTTAGAATCAAAGCTCTGAAATTCTATTTATGCTTTTAGCAACTCTTTCAATGGCAGTGCTGTGAATATTTATGTGTTATAATCATTTATGGCAAAGAATACGTCGTATAGTCATTCTGCTTATGTGGATCATGTTTGGTGGAGTCAAGTTTGAGTCAGGAATCAGAAATAAAGCAAGAGCTTCAATTTTTATACTCAGCTTGTGGAATATTGTATTTATATGAGTGCTGCTGTTGAATGGAGTTCCAGGTGATCATACATGTTCATTTATTGCAGACAGTGACATTTCAAATGAGATTAAATCAAATGTTACACATGACAAGTGTACTTTCTCTTGAGTGCCACTTAACAGACTAGAGAAGCAGATAGTCTTGATGTTCAGAAGAAAATTCCAGTATCATTCAAACTTTCAGAATGAAAACTTCTGATGAACTTTTTCAAGTCTCTCTTTTTTTCTGTTTTTAATTTCAGCAGGTTAACCCTACAATTCTCATTTTCCTTGGCTCTGCAACATTATCATGTCTAGTTCTTAAACTAGCTGGGACTGGGTACAGCATTCTTTGCCTTATTGATCAAAAGTCTGCTTTCTAAGGCTGACTCTTTCAAATTAAGCTAAAAATAAAATTCTGGAAGCAGAATTAGATTAATGTGCTAGCATAAAGATAATAGTATATTATTTCTTCCGTTGTAAATCACGTTCTTTGGCCTTCATGTATATGTACTGGATTCATGAACGTTCTTTAACATACTAGCCATGACACTTTGATAAATAGAAGGGGCTTTGTTTATAAGCCTTTTCCTGGCAGAAACTCCTCGAAGTCTGATTAATTTTCATCTGAAAGAGGTGTAAGTTATGGGATGCATATGGCCATAATAAATGTCTGAATTCTGTAATATTCTATGGGCTGTTTGTATTCTCATTCATTACTTGTATTTTTAGAAAGTAAATATACCTAGGTGCTTTGAAAGATTGATTTTTTTAAAAAACTCACATCTTACTGGGTTTTTTTTTCTCCTCAGCTTTTTCATATAATATTCTGTACTGAAATCCCACTGCTAAGATTATATTATATGACTTTCATTGTGGTATTCATATTGCTTTAATATTATTTGGAAGTATATGAATCATCACATCATTTTTATAGGCACTATTCTAATAAGTAGCAAACAGGAATGTAAGTTGGGATTTCAGCTGTGTTTTCAGTGGTATTAGTCTGATAAGTAAGATTAGCTAATATGTAATTACTATTTAACTGAATAGTAACTGCAGATCCTAAATATTTAAGTGAGAAAACATTAAAAAAGCTATCCTCTCGAGAATCAAAAATACAGAAATTATATACTATATACATACATATATGTATTTATGTATATATGAACTCTTTGAACTCTTTTGGATCAAGTTTTACTCATATATATATATATATATATATTTTACTCATATATAGATGTCACTAGCGAGCAGAGACCAAGGAATAAAGCAACAAGGACAGTTTAGGATGAGAAGAAACCGACCCTTTATTAATTTACAAATTCGCTTATATACCTTAGCATGCTGGACACTGATATAAGGTTATTGGTTCACTGACCAACCACCCCCCAGAGGGATTGGCTGAGCCCAACAACACTTACTCCAGATATTTTCTCTTCGGTACCATAACAATACCATAGTTTACAAAATCTCCCAACTGTTTTCCTACAGCGTCTGTGAGAAAGCAAGGCTTTCACAGAGACACTGTCAGAAAACTGAGAGATCTCTCTGCAGCCAGGCTTTTAGCATTCACATGTGCGTATGTATATATATATATATATGTATATATATGAGTAAAACTTGATCCAAAAGACTTCAAAGAGGGTGAAACTGTTCCTTCCAGGTACTGAACTAAAACTTAGGAGCGTTGACACTTCCGTTGTACAGAAGGTTGGTCTGTGTTAAATACACTTACTTTGTGTAGGTATCCAGCCTTCCGTGCATTTTCAGGTATCATCGCAAAGTACATTTGTAGGTGTGTGTATGATTTATGGAATATGTAATCCTTATTCATAGATCTCAGAGTAGTTTGTGGAATGAATAAGTAATAACAACCATTTTACATGCACACATCAGATGCTGAGTGGGGTGAATTATGGAAAAACTCATTGCTCTTCTTGGAAAGAGTAATAAAGAATTCAATCCAATTTTAAGTAGACATTTCTCATGATAAACTGTTGTAAATGTGGGAGGAATCCAGCAATATGAACTGTGGCTCTCTTTCCACTGTCTGAAGGACTTTATTAAGGTTTTCTTTTTCCTCTTAACCCTGCCTGGAATGTGTCAGTAGTCATTTGTAATCAACTGGCTCTGCAACAAAATTGTATAATTCAAAAACATAACTATAGCACAGCTGATAAAATACTGGCTTTTGTATGTCACTGATAAGTATTCACAGATGAAAATATTGGGGAAAGTGTACTTCAAATGCACTGCTGTTACTGATCAGCTTCTAAAATGTTTGTTTCATTGTTTGACTTGTCGCAAGTTGATGGCATTTCCAGGAGCTGTACCAAATTTGCAGAGCCAGGTACTGTAAGCTGTTGAGTCTAAACAGAAATCCAGTTTGAAATAATTTCCTTCCTAGTTCACTGCTTGGATTTTTTTGTATATGTTATGTTGAGGTCTTTGTTTCACTGTGCTATGTATTGTTTTGCTTTGCCTGTAGGGAATAAACATGATGATGGCACACAAAGTGATTCAGAGAATATTGGTGCACACCGGCACTACAGTAAACGGGCAGCACTTGAAGAACACTTAAGGCACCATCATACAGAGCTGAAAAAGTCACACCAGAAAGTCCATTCCACAGAAAAGCAGCAAGAGCAAGCTGGTTTTAGTCAGACTGCCTTTATGATTGAGTTTTTTGATGAAGACCATCCTCGCAAGAGACGTTCTTACTCTTTTTCTCAGAATGTAGGAGCTCTGTGCCCAGAATCTCCATCTCCAACATCTCATGCACGAGCTGAAAGAGTGAAACCTGCATCAGGAGAGAAAGTCTCTTCACCTGTGCAAGCTAGCTCATCACATCACAGAGCAGTACATGGTGTTCATGCCAAACTTCTAAAACAGAAATCAGAAGAACCCTCCGCTGCATTACCTGCCTTACAAGCTGCATTGTTAAGGAGTTCAGGAAGCCTTGGCCAGAGGCCTAATCAGAACCAGGAGATGGACAAAAAGTTGAAGAGCCAACATATTTCTGCTGCTACTGAAAAGGACAATGAGGATGACCAGAGTGACAAAGGTACTTACACTATTGAGTTGGAAAATCCCAATTCTGAAGAAATGGAAGCCCGCAAAATGATTGACAAGGTGAGAAACCTAAAATGTATACTGACGTTTCAAGTGTTATGTGATGTGTGGGCAGCAGTCTACCACTTCAGTTCTGCTTATTAAAGCTGCTGCAGTGACACAAGTTTTTAAACCAGTCTGTAATGGTGAAATATGGAAAGTCATAAGAGCCGCAGCAGACATTTGGCTAAACAGTATTCCTGTTTCATACTGCTCTTCTCTTAAAGTTTGGTAGTTTTAATGTATTTTCAGAAGATTTCAGTGCTCTAAAAATACTAGGCACCAAAAATCATTTAACTGGTATTTTTATGAGGGTGGTTTGTGTCCCTGTGGAAATACTCAATTGTTCTTAAAAGCCTATTGTCTCTCTAGTTTTCAGGATATAAATTGGTTCCATCCAAATGATCATATAGATATAGATTGTAAATGTTTTCTATACTTATTAAAAAAGTATATTCAGTAACTGTAACTTAAATTTCAGTGTCAGTTATAAAGAGTAAGTATAAAAATGCTTTTGTTTTCCAGAAGTATCTATATGATAGATATATGTAAATTTCCTAGTTTACTTATTGATAACAATAGAAATATAAATAACAATACAAATTGTATTTGCAGTTTAAAAACTGTGTTAAAAACTGTTCTTTGGATTCAACAGGAAAATATGGGTAGCAGAAGCTATGTTTAGTCATTTGGCTTAACATGACACTTGAAATGGATTTTTTTCTGGTTTTGTTGTGTTTTCCTAGACAATCTATTGTGGTAGAATGCCTGCAATCCAATTCTAGGCTAGGGTTTTGCTAATTTAACAGGAAATTCATCACTTATTTGTTTTAGAATTATCTAAGCATTCATTTGCATGTCTAAAAAAATTCTGAAATAGTGGGGAAATGGGACATTTTATTATAGATGGTTTTCTTTTAAAAAAGGTATTTATGGAGCATTTGGGGACAGGGATTAAAGTAAAGGGTAGCACTTTCAATAAAATAATGAAGATAATAGTTTTGCCTCTTATGGATTCTGAAAAGGAAATTTTTTACTTCTTTGAGTCAATATTCAGAAAAACAACTGAGAAATAAAAGCATTCGAAATGAAGCAAGTAAATATTAAAGAACTACAAATTTCTGTATTTTATTCTTAAATTATAAATCTTCCACTAAATTGCATCAGAAAATTTTTAAGTCAAGCTTTAGCTAAGTATAGCTGTTCCAAAGGGCTTATTTGGAAACCACAAAAAGTAATAAAATTTGAAAATAGACAATTTATGTACTTGATAAAAGTGTTAATACTGTCTAATATTTATGGCCATAGAATATGCTGAGCTGGAAGGGACCCATTAGGATCATTGAGTCAAACTCCCAGCCCTATGCAGGACACTCCAAGAATCACACCATGTGCCTGAGAGTGTTAATAAAATTTCAAATTTTTGGTGGCCTTCAGTACCCGTTCAGATTATCTGAAGTCAGTTTTTTGTTTGAAACAAGTCTCTCCTGTTACAGGAGTGATTTAGGAGCAGGAAGTGAATGGAAGCCTTAAGGATGATAGTAAACTATTGCTTAATAATCTTAGTGTTATATAAAAGCTTTTGGGTATCATAAATTTCCCTTACTGCTAACTTAAAAGGTGTCACCACTAGGTATTAAAAGATTTACTCTGAAGTAAAGCAGAGATGTTTTTTCTTCAAGGTCTTCTGTATCATTTCACTTAGTATCTGTGCTGAAATCTTATGAACACTATATTTTACACTCAGTTCAAAGAGCCCTGCTATGCAGTTCTTATTTGATTTGGTAATGTGAAAGCAGTATGATACTATTTTTATGAAGTGCAGAAAAACAGGCAACGAAGAAACTTTAAACCAAATGGAAGCCAAAACTTTGTCCTCCAGCTGAGCTCAGCTCTGCTTCCCTCCTATTTGAAATTGCTGATGCTTTGGATAATCTTACTTTGCCAAAGGGGGATAAGTGAGGTATAAGACGAGGACTTTTGTTAGCCTGTTGACTCCTGTGCTTCTTTATTGAGGATTTAAGAGAATTATTGGTTTACATTTTTCAGTTATTTTGGTATAACCACTCTTTCATTGTTGGCAAGTCAGTCATTTTTCTGAGTAGTTACCACGTCTGCTCAATTGAGTCTCATTTAAGGGTGTCTCTTGGGTCAAAAGTTTGATTGAAATTCAAGAGTTTAATTTGCTGGGATTGAGATGAAAATGCACTACAAATAGCAAGGATCACTTTCTAAAACATTTGCACAAATAATGCAGTCTTGTCAGTAGCAATTTACATTAGAATGGTACTAAAATCTGTGTGTGGTTTACCTGAAGAATTTTCAGTGGAATAAAGAACTTCTGGATTTTAGTATTTTTTCCCTTTTATTGGAGAAAAGGATGAGAATGACCAAAATATCCAAAGATTACTTCCAAGTGTGACTCATTCTTAGCCTTAGCCTTACTTCTCTTTTCTCTGGAAGGGAACATAAGAGCAAACCACAAATGCAAGAGTAGTATTAACTTGTAAAAAATCAAGGTGGGATTATTAATGCTTCTTTGAGTTAAGAATCCAAGAGAAACATGCAGGAAATCAAAGTTAAAATTCTCAGAAAAAAAATGGAAAACACCCATCTATCTATGTAAGTCGAAAAAAGGGGGAGTAAAAATCTTAATGTTGAGCTTTATTAGTTCCTTCAAAAGTACTATGTTTGCTTAATGTAACCTTTTGCTAAAGATTCTAGGAAATAGTTTCAAGAAAAATAGATGGTTGTGTGAAATGATTTTAAAAATCTAGAAACTATTCTTTCCTGCTTATTCAGGATCTTCATTTCATTTAGATTGCTAAGGATCCAGTTCTTCCGCTGGCGCTCTTTCAGCCTCTAAGAAAAAAGTATTGTCACTACAGCAGAAAAGGAGTAGAATAGCAAATGACAGAACCTTTATTTCTCAACCATTTTAAAGCCTGACTTTTGAGAAAAGAATGTGAGAAAAGTGCATTGTTAGAAAGAAAGAGGAAGACATTTCATAAGTAACAGAGAAAAGCTTTTTAATTTTGATTCTTTTCTCTAACAGAGAGGTGTAATCATATATCTGCAGTCATTCCTGTCTTGGGGTGAATGTCTGCTACTTACCTAAAATAAAAGGTTTCAAACACATTATGGCTTGTGTCTTATGCAACTTTCAAACTTGCAAGAATTTTTTTTTAAAAATATTTTATTTTAAGATGAAAAAATAGAGTACATATGCAGATAGTTTTCAGTTGTAAACATTAAACAAGATGGAAGTAGAAATTTATGGTTGTGTCTTAATGTTCTTTGTGAATAGAGAATACTTGAAAAATAGCACTAAACGTTGCTTCCTAAAAGTCCTTTCATTAGCCAATGATATTTCTGCATCCAGGTGTTCAAATGTCATTTAAACTCATAGAGAAGTATGAATCGGTTAGTAGGCTAAGGTTTAGAAAATAAATATATTAATAACAGGACAAAAAAATAGATTATGGATCTCTTTTTATACTTGTAGAGCTCTTTTTAAAGTTGCCATTGAGACCAATTTCATCAATGTGTGTTAAGAAAGCAAGCTGCTCTTATATACCACAAAGCCCACCTTGAAGACGTGGCATAAAATATCCTCTACTCGAATAGCATCAGAAAGCCACAACTCTTTCTAGCAGAATAATGGTCTCATTGTCGTAGCTAACAGCTAAGTACGAAATAAAACAAATTCAGAATCTTGATTTAATTTAGAACATGTTTTCAGTGTTATTTTACCATATAAAATACATGAGTAAATGGGGCACAGTTGTAGGATTTGTTTTTCCTTTACATCCAGCCTTTCTGCTCTTCAGATGGGTTCAGTGCTTTCTTCTGTTAACACTTAGCAATTGCTTTCTTTTTATCTCTGAGCTGTAAATGTTATGTCCGTTTTACATTTTTACGTAAATCAAATTTATTAGAAGAAAGTTGTTCTCAGCAGTCATATCGCATTAAAAAATCTTCATATGCCACAGAAAAGGTAAGTCTGTCAGTGGATGAAAGAATTCAAAATGAGGCTTCTGCAGTTCATCTTCCTTTTTTGTTGATATAAAGAGACCAAATTATCATGCTAATGACTTCCCTTTTTCAATAAAGCAAAGTACTGCCAGTAATAAATATTAATAAATGAATGTGCAAATAATTCTGCATGTGTTTGGAATATTAAATACTTTGAGGCTATTGCAGTAAATAAAAAGCAACTCGATTTTTTTGCAAGTTCTTTGGGGATATGCTTGAGGGCTCTTTGTTTTGTGTAGGGTTTTTTGTTGTCTTCTTCAGCCAGTTTCATTTTAGGGTATTTAAAAATGGAAATATTTTGTAGAAGTTACTATAGCAGATGTAAGCTCTTCTATGCATGTGTGGGAAGGGAAGGGATGGGATGGAATAGAACTGAGGCTATATGAATGTTTCAAGTCCTGTCAGCTAACCAGGAAATCTGGAATGTTATAGCAGTTCATATGCATGTGGAAACATTTGGCTTAAAATTTTCTTTGGTCCCCAAATTTTTTACTTGATTTATGTTATTTTCATTTACATTTCCTGATAGGTAATTGATTTTTTCATCAGCAAAGTAAATTTAGATCGCGAATTCAACTGATTTATACTGATTCCCAAGCAGAAGACTTGAAAAAATGTATCAAAATCAAACCTCAATCCATCCTTCTGCCATCTTCAAAAGACTTAATGTGACCATGTAATGATTTTGTTTTCAATGCAAACTCCGTATTTTAGATGTTTTAAAGTCTTTGTTTAGGTAGGTAGGCAGGCCCTAATACTAATGATCTTGTTTTAATGTGCAGACTGTCACCTTGGATTTTATTTGATTATATACTGTGCAATGAGTTTACATAAAATTTTACTCTATTGACACAATCTTGAGAGAGATTCTTCTTTCATCTTTAAAACTTTGGAATAGTAATTACTGAGGGAAAACTGTATTGGTGTGCACTGTAGACAGTGCATTTTCCAATTTTATTTTCTAGGTCTTTCTGCTCATGATGATACTTAGTTTGGTTTGACTTTTTTTTGAGTATGGGTATGAATGGGAATCTATTCTAAAAGATGATTATTATAAAATGGAATCTCCTTATTCTTTTTGCTCACAGGGTGTATCTGTTCATACCACATTATAATAATGGCTAATGTGTTTTTCAAGGAGTGTTTACTTTTGAATGATTTATTGTTGTTGCTTTAAGTGTTCATAAAGTTTGTATACCAGATCTTGTCTTCTCTCTTGCAAACGTTAAAAATTTATCAATTATCTTGCAGATTGTTATTGTTATAATTCCTTTTGTTAAGGAGTTAACATACATGTTATGGAATTCCTCTTGACAATTTTTTCAGTATTTTAAGTGGAAAAACTACCTGAAAAGAATCAACGGGCAAGGAGTAAGTTAGGAGAAAAAAAAAATCTCGGTATGTCTCAATGACTGTTTAGGGAACCAAGATAGGTATACCTGTTTTCAGAAAATCACTTTCAGGTCTCCTGTCTTTTCACACTCTCTGGGTTTAATTGCTTTTACCATTGCTTCAGCAGTTTCTTTGAGAGAAACTCCTTGAGTCCCACGGAGTGTCTTGTTTGCAGAATGACTATTTTATGAATACAGTGCTGAAAAAGCAGTAGACCAGTCAAAGCCTATCCAATCATCTGAGCTTATAAATTTTGTCAAGAGTTCAGAGGATGTTTATAATCTTTTCTTCTTATGGGAAAAGGAGTTCTACAGCCTCTAAACTTATTGTTTCCTTTTTAATTTGGAATCCTAAAGAAAATGAGTTCTTCACAGTAGCAAACAGGGACAAAATATGTATGCATGTAAATATGTCACTGGTGTCTGGTGAGAGGAAGCTCTTAGACTTGGCACGCTGATCCTTTTCATTTGCTTATGTGGCTTTTTATATACCAGAGCATCTTGCATCTGATTCTATAACTTCAATATAGAGTTAAAATGACGTAAACAGCTTCTGTGAAAATCCATGGCTATTCATGAGATGTGCCCTGCACAGAACACAGTCTGTTTGCCTGGGATGGCCAGGATAACTGCCAAGAACAAGCAAAAGCTATTAAAATGAAACTCCTCAGAAGCAGCTTGGTTAAACACAGTTCATGCAGTAGCTGAACACAAAGTGAACTGAGGCGTTGTGCTCTTATCTCACTGTCTGAAAGGTGGGAAAAAATGTTTGCTTTTTGTCTTTTCTCTATGATCCTTAACTGACTTTAAATGACCAATTTAGTGTGTATTGTGAGTGCCTGAACTACCTTCTGTGGAAGAACTGTCAGGAGCTCAGTCTGAACACTAAAAGCAGCATTGCCGAGATGATCTGAAGCTTCTTCCATTTCCTTGCTCTCTGGAATCCTCTCTTGCCATCAATCAATCAATCATCCTCTAAGTGTGGTTTATTTACAATTTCTTCTTCCTTAGTACACCCAAACTGTGCTCAAATCCTGAAATCCTGCTTGTATTTCCAAAATCATACTTCTTCCCTTTATTTTTAATTTTGTGTTTTGCTGCTCTGACTCTATCTGTTCACAGCTCAGTTTCTGAAATCTACTTTTGACTTCTGTGACAATCAAATATACTCATCACCTTCCTTTCCCCTAAAAGGTTATGAAACATAATTGCTATTTTAATTTACAATCCCATCACTTTACAATGACAAATACCTTATTTCAAATGAAATCATTTATTCCTTGTTTATTTTGCCATGATCCTTCTTTAATGCACTGTACAGTGTAGCCCCTTGTCCCATACCCTTGCTCTGCTTTGATTTTATTTTTTTTTAACTGCTCATCTTTGAATTCTCTTTTGTCTTTCTTGTCATTGGGTTTTGTTCCTTTTATACAGATTGCCTACACTGAAATTAATAGCATTCAACTCATGATCTTTTTCAGGTATGTTTCTAGATTACATCCCTGACTGTTGTTAGGATCTGAAAGAATAGAAAAAGAATTATTGAAATAATTTTACTTTCCAAATCCCATTATTAATGAATAGGAGTTGCGACTAGAATTCTTACTATTTATTTTTTGGTTTTCCGTTAATTTTATTGATATTATTGGTAATTACTGTATATCTTTTTCATTAAGACTTCAGCAATAAGATTACTGGGGAAACTTTGTAAACTAAAAATTTTAAAACTAGACAGGATTCTTCAGATCTTCCCATTCTAATACACATAATCTGCTATAAAACTGAGTGAACATATCTATTAAAAGTCTCAAATTATACTTTTTTCCATTTATATGAGTATCTTCAGCAATGGTTTGGACGAGGAACTAGCTCTGTGGTCATTAAGTACTGAATAGTTACAGTATTGTAGAACTGCAGTGTGATCATCTTACACCATGAAATATTTAAAGGTAAAGCAAATATAAAGTCCAGGTATTATGAACTTTGAAAAGCATCTAAATGAGATACAACTGGAAAAAGTTTTTTTCTTAGTCAAGAACTTTAAAGTTTATGAAAAGCACATACGGAGAACATCAGATTAGGGTTTTGGGTATGGGGGGGGTGGGTTTAGCAAACCATTGTCTTCCTTTTGATTCAGAAGAGAATGGTTTCTGTTGCCATTATTTTTTTCTGATGAGTTTTTATTTCAATTTCCTGAAAGTATTGCACGTATCAAGAAAGAAAATCGACTTCTGTGGTTTTGAAGATCATCTTGATAGTTAATTCTAAAGTCATTATGTTCACCTCTAGTATAATTCTTCCGTGCTACAAAAAATATTAATTCATCTACTTTGGGGCAGGAGAAGGGAGAGTGAACAAGACCAATTCCTGATCACTAAAGCTAGATTGTGTTAGAGCTGTGTTGCAGCTATGGTGATGAGCAGGTGAACTCTGAGTCATGAGCTGTTGTCACAGGGAAGTGTATATGACCTGCCAAAAGAGAGTACTCTCTGCTTTCTACAAAATTAACCCTTGCCAAAGAGACCAAGGCATGTGCCCAGACTTGGTCCTGGAACTCATGCTGTCTCCAAAAATATGCCAGTACCTCTCACAAGATTTGCCTCTTGCTTTTATTGTGTTAGATAGATTTTTTTTAATTCTTGGATTTGGTTGGATGAAGGATTTTAACAATTACTGGTTAATGTAGATAGGGTTATATTCTCAGAATATTGGAAAAACTGTTGCTGCTATAAAGTGATGAAATTTGTGAATATTCTCATTAAGCTATAGTTGTTTTGCCATTAGTTATTGCGTATTTTCCTTCTGTATTTTTTCAGAGCAAGTTTGCATTCCAGCAAGTAACAAGGTAGTGCTTTAAGATTTGCTGTAGTTTTAGCCTGCTGGTTTGTCCCTTTGTTTTATTGGGTGAACTGCAGAATGTAAATGGAGTATCATAGGGGATCTTTGGAGGACTTACTTCACTGCTTTGAAATTGGAAAGTATGTGCCAGGAGCTCACCTTTTCCCTGCTGCTCTAGGATACTTGAGGCTTTCTCAACACTTTGCACTAGGAGACCTGAGATGCTAAGTTATTACGTATGATCACTGTTATTATGGAGCACAGAATCACATAAGCTGGAAAGGACTTGGAAAGGAGACCTCTAGTCCGACCCCCTGCTCAAAGAAGCTTTGAGGTCAGCCAGGTTGCCCAGGACTTTATCCATTTGGGTCTTCATGCCCTACCTGGGCAGAGACTAGGCAAATCTCTGTCCTCAGAGTGAAAAAACATTTCTCTATATCCATCTCAATTTACATAAGTTGTCCCTTGTCCCCCTGTAGTGGAGCACTGTGAAGAGCTTGGCTGTCGTCTTGATATGCTCCCTATAGTACTTGAGGGGCTGCTGTTAGGTAGTCCCAAAGCTTTCCCGTCTCCAAACTGATCGAGTCCAGCTTCCCCAGACTCTCCCCACAGGTAAAATGCTCTAGTCTTGGCCATCTTGGTGGCCCCTGCCGAGCTCCCCCAGTTAGACAATGTCTCTTGTATCACCTGTTAATCCATTTGCTTAAGAGGCCAACTGGATTGCAGGTTAAACAAAATTATTTTGAGAACATTTCATAGACAGGTCTTGACATTCTGCAGCATGTCACCATTCACCCTTGCCATTCAAAATGTCCTGATTGGCAATAAAAATTGTTTCATGCTTCCTAACAAGAAAGTAGTTATTTTTAAACACCACCACCACAGTTTATACCATGTTTGTGTCTGTTCTACCATTACAGCCATGTGTCATAGACCCTGCAAGAACCCCATAAAATGGTGCAGATTGGTGGGGTGTTTAGGTTTTTCCATGTCAGTCAACTTTCAGGGTTTCTGTTAAAATTTTCATCCTGGTTTTTTGTTCTGTAAGTTCATGAAACTTGAAACAATCAGGATGGAATAACGTAGTCTTCCTGCTAAAATATAATTTCAGAAAAATAAACAGTAGGACAGAGCAGGGCAAAAAACTTTTAGCTTTCCAGTATGATTGCTTATAGGAAGCTGATACCTTGGAAATATCTTTCTCTCGTAGTTCCAGTTTTAAATCATACCTGTTAAAAAAACCCCAAACCGACATTAGTATTGTTGTTTTTTTAATATTTCTAGGAATTGTTCTTTATTTATTCTTTTTACATTAGTCCTCATTCCCCAGATTCCCTCAAAAAATGCAAGATCAGGGTATTGTGAAAGTCCCTGTTGTTTACAGTGCTATTAAAAAAGTGTAAAAGATTTAGGAAACTTCTTTTTCATTGACAGCTGTGTGGTGGATATGTGTGATTTGTGGTGGTTAGTCACATACATAGAATACATAGAATTATTTTACCTCCTTTATCAAAAATAAAGGCTTGCTTCTCATTTTTCAAACGGCTCAGTGTGTCCAAATCTCTGTTGATTGCAGAACCTGGCTCCATCTTTTTCTTCCCCAAAACACAGTTAATCAAAATACATTTCATAGTTGCTTCCGACAAATAGAAGCTTTACAGAAAGAAACTTCAGGTTTTTTGTCTAAATAGTTGAGGGGTGCAGCGATATATATCATCAGCATTTCCTCTAAATTATCTTGGTTTGACTAAGTTATCTCCTAGACCTCCCTTAAATGAATTTGCAGTCATGAAGATATCTAAAGAACAGAAACATCTAAAGAATTGGAAGCCTTGAAAAATGTGATCAAGTCTTTGTAGGAAAGTACAAGTCTCTATCCATTCAGGCTGCAGCCACAATGGCCCCCGTTTGCACACGTACCATATTGTAGCAACCCAGGAAGTACAAATTGCATTTTCTAAATGGTAGAGAGATGATTTCCATCAGAAACATTAATGGCTGTTTCTGTTGAGGGTATATTCTCCTTATTTGATAAATGGAGTATGCGGATTGGTTAATCCTGAAATTCTGATACCGTTGCTTTTCTGCAGGTTTGTGACAGACATGGAAGTAATGATCTAAATTTTGTCAAATACATCACATGAGTTGTTTTGTCTTGTGAATAGTTTTAGTATTTAAACTCTTAATTATGTGTTAGTAACAATCTTTTCAAGCAGATTTTATATATCACAATTCTGAAATTTAGTCTTTGGGCTACATCACATGTGCATCTCTTCTTTCTTGTGAGAAGAGGAGCTTTGCAGTTGTATAGCAGTGGAACTTAGGACAGGTGCATGCACACATCAAATGTAGAATGACATCGTAGTACAAAAATATACTTTTATTGAAGAAGATGTTTTACTTTTCTTTCTAATAATACTGTCCCCAAATATTTTACTTGTCTCTTCTGATACCCCCACTGTATAGAGAGAAGGAACATTAGGAGGGCTATTACTTGGGCCTTGGTGATATCCATATTACCTTTCACAGAAAAAAAATAGGCAATATTCAAATTTGGTTTTGCAGTAATTTCAGTAATAAATGAAGAAGAACCAAATTTGCTTAAACAGGAGTTCAGTACTAGAAAAGGTAAGACTGAAAGAAGCATTATTTCTGATACAAGTAAAGAAATGTGACATGGTAAATGAATGTGCTGTCAGATAAAATGAAGCAATTTACAGGCAGCAATTTGCTGCTCTAGTCCTGATTAGATATGGAAGTGTGGAATTCATATTTTCCTTCCAGGGCTTGTATGATAATACCAGAATTTAATTTCATTTAAAAGAACATGTAAAATTCTGTAATCAATGGAACTGTGGTACACAAAGGAAAAAGTCTCTGCAGAATAGTGATATATCCAAAGAAAGGAGTCAGTGGGTGGTAACTGGTTTCTATCTTCAGAAATTGCTACAAGTATACAAATCAAAACTATATCATGAAAGCAAAATTTTAAGTTATAACACTCTATTTCTAAAAAAAGAAAATAAGTATTTTGTAAATACTGTTAAGCAACTTCTAATCCAGAGACTCTAGATATGATTTATATATAAATTGAAAATTCAGGGAGCACTGCCTGAATTTTAAGATGTCAAAAAAGCAGGCTTTTCTCATGAGAGCAAAATAGAAATCCAGTGTGTTTGATAAAATTTCCTCAGGTCTAAATGTAGTAATGCTGTAGCAAGGTCTTCGTGTACATTTAGAAGAGCATGAGGAGTTGGATGACAGGGTGCTTAACTATTATTTTTTCCTTTGTCTGCTTCTCAGAAGCTGACAACATTATGGTTTGTGGCCATCTAGTGGTGAATCCGTTTTGAAGACACTAACCTTGCTCGGAATTGTAATAAACCAGTCCTCTAGCTTTGCTGTGCAAAACTGAATTACAGCACACTTTTGGAGAAAAAAGAATTCTGTACACCTTTTCCTATTCTGCACTAGTAGTGTTTGTTACAGGAGGATAACATCTGTGAAGATGACAAAACAATTTTTGATGTTTACTGTTACTTTTTGGCAACCAATTTTAATGTGTGTGGGAGGTTCATTTTAATCTGTAATTTTTTAATGTCTAAGTCCATAGCAGTAAAGTAGTGAATTTATTTCTTAGGCAGAAATTTGCAAATTTTATAAATTGGATGTTTCCAAGATACAAAGTATTTTCTAAAATGTCTTTTATTATACATAATTCTGAAAACAATTCGTATACCTTGTTTTCTGTGACTCATGAGAAATTTGACAAACAGAATGGTGGTTCTCCTACTAAAGTTCTTATTACTAAATTGCCTTGGTAATAATGTTTTTCTAGTATTTTTTTCTGAGCAATGTTTTTAAAATGTTGTGGGAAAATTATTCTGGTGTAAGCTGAAGAGCTTATAAGCATCATTAGGAAACAGCAGCAAAAGAACTATGCCAAGTCACATCTTGGATGAGATGGGTCAACATGGTTCATGAGACCTGGTGGACTTTTAACATCTGCTAAGTCCCTAACAATTGAAAAACCGAAATTTTGTTTGTATTAGAGAAACAATTCAATAAGCATATTAATAGCAAAGCAAGCATTTGTATTTCTTATTCTCATTAGATAATAGCAAAAATGTGAAAATTTGGTGGTTCTAGATATTGGGGTTTTCCCTTAATTGGTAAAATGGGTTTTACAATGATTTTGCTTTTATCTTTTGTTCCTTTCATCAGTGTCATTTTTTCACATCTGACCATTCCAACTAGCAGTTCCTTGAATTTTCACGATGTTGACGTAGACTTCCACTTTTTTTTTTAATTGCTGTAGATGTTTCTTCTGTTAAATTTGTAGATTGCACTGAGGTGACAGATAAGCATAATACAGTAAAACTTATTTATACTCACTATGCAGCATGCCACCATCCATCCATTAACATTGAACATTGCATAAGGATGGTATTGGGTTAATGAATGTAATGGTTTGTTTCATTTTCAGGTATTTGGAGTGGATGACAGCCAGGATTATAATAGGCCTGTTATCAACGAGAACCAGAAAGATTTAGTAAAAGATTGGGCTATAAATTCTGCTACAGTAGTGCTGGAAGAAAAAAGACCACTGAGTACAACTGGATTTCTTGACACAGAGGTAGAATTTAATTTTTGACGGTCTTCTTTTTTCTTCCACTAAAAGAGAGCACTAAGAACTGACCAGTAAGTGTTAAACAGGAAACAAAATCTTGCCTGGAAAAGATTAATTTAGATCTATAAGTATTTTATTTCTCCTAGGCCTCTATTGCATTATCAAAGCTTCTCTGTCAGAGACAGGCACATTACATTGCAGAGGTGTTTCAAAACTTGGCTACCTTTCTATGTGCACTAACACCAGTGTGTTGGAAATGTAGCAGAAGTTTCCTTTCAACAACATAGCTTTGCACAATATGCACATCATGTAAGTTCTGCAGCGGAACTTAGGAAAAGCTGATCATGTTTTATAGCCCAAAGCAAGTAACTATATTAAAATTCAGAAATAAGATGTATGCATTTAATGCATGTTACAACATCAGCTAGGAAAAAAATGGTGGATAATACATTTCAGATTTTTTCCCTGAAGCCGGAGGACTTTAGGTTTTTACATTTGCGGTTTAAGTTCTCCAGTGAGGTGCCGCTCAGCACAAGTCACTTACATTAGTTCATTCAGATGCAGTATAACTTAATCAGCTGGTGAAAGATTAAACAGAGGAAAATGCCTGGCTTTATATATGGCTTAGAACATGTACACAAGCTAGATACTGATCATATTTCATATTGAAATCTTGGGAGACGTTCTGATATCACTGTGATGGATAAACTAGCTTGAAATGTGTCTGGAACAGAACAGGATCACAATGGAGCAGAATCAACTGGTAATAGTAATGAAGCACATAACACTTACTTCTACTTCCCTTGGTGAACTGTTTCTGAAGCATGATCCTGTAATTTAACTTTATAAATAAGCTTTTTTTTTTTAAAATATCAAGAGCTTAAAGTATTGCTTAGTGTTCCTGCCATGCAAATACATTGCTTTTAGTATTTACAAATCTGTTTCTCCTAGAGGTATGTTTTATCATGGTTGTATTTTAGCTACTGTGAAGTTTTGAGACTGTCACTGTGTCTAGATTAGTACCTTTGACTAATTTCTCTACGGTTACAGCTTCAAGTGAAGTATTGCCACACAGCATAGGCATATCCTGTAGAAGATTTTTCACCTTGCTTCTTTGCACAAATCTATAACCATATTCTTTCTCTCTTTTTTTTTTGTGCCTTTTGCAGCACTCAGCTCTTTCGTGCCTTATCAGTTTTCAAGAGTACTGATATTTTTCCGCTTTTATAATTCCATAAGCAGAAGAAGAAGAAGTGATTTATTTTATGAACATAATTGGGCTTTTCAGGTGTCAATTTTGCAAATAGAAGGCTTTGTTTTTACAAAAGTGAGACTACTTCTGCAATCATACAGCAGGTCTAAGAAACCTTCTGGCAATGACATACTAAAACTCACTTTGATTTAGGTTGAAATTACAAGAATTATGCTGTTTTATTACTGTGACTGCTTTGCTGCATTAAAAGGTCTTTATATAGTGGGAGAGAATAGGTTATTAGCATAATTTAAAATATTATTACAAGGCATGATGATAGGGGAAAAAATGAAAATTGTCCAGTATGTCAAGGAGCAAAACCGGCATAAGCAATGTGGATAAAAGATTAGTGTGAGAAGAGTTGAGGACAGGTGAAGGTGGATGAAAGCTTACTAGAGAAAGTCAAAAGTAGAAGTTGGTTGATAGCTATCTAGAAGTAACAGAGAAGCTAGTTCAGAAAATTTGAGGTGTGTTTTATAGGGAAATAATGGGAAAACAATCATGAGGATAACTACTGAGAGAAGATTGTTACATGTAAAGTCTTATTGCCAAAGTTGCACTCTGTTTTGTCAGTAGGAAAGGGAGAGGCAATTGTGTTTGATTTGTAAAGTATGTGGGTCATGTTCTCGTATACAAACTTTTCTGCTTGTGTGTTTTGGAAGACTTACTGCATTACTGAGCTGCAGATCATAAGTTTATAAACCTTATTGAAGATCTTGGCTAAATAATCAGGTAACATCAGGGTAGCTCAGTGTTCCAGTTTTGCATCCGCTCAGATTGTGGGTGGACCTTGTTCCAGCTGTCCATCACAGTTATTCCTGTAGATGATTTAGCAGAATGAGGTGAATTTAGAACATGATTGGCATAGAAAAAGCAAAGAATAAAAATCTAAGATTTTTCTAGTCAAGAAGATGGAAAAGATGGCCTGGGAAATTATAAAGATTTTATAAAAACAGTTTTACAGAATCACAGAATAGTTTGTGTTGGAAGACACCTCTGGAGACCATCCAGTCCAACCCCGCTGCCAAGGCAGGACAGGGTCATCTAGAGTCACTTTGGGGGTTGAAAGCTTATTCTGAACTTAAATATGTTAGCTGTACAGGGCTTGTGAAGCATCACGAATAAAATGCTTGGAAATGCTTTTCTTGTTAAAGAAATTCTCAGCTTTTTCTTTGATACAACAGTCTTTAAGTACTTAGGAGTAGTGTGTGTCATAAATAAAAATAAAATGCAGAGTGAGTATCTTGACAGAGTTGGACTGAGCCTGAGTGCACTGGTTCTTGCCTTTTCAATGATTACGTATAGGCAATGAAAATACTGAATCCATCTATTTAAGATATTTAAATGTTTTTATTTTCTATGTTGTAAGCTGCCACTTCCCAAACAAGGTAAGTGTGATTTAAGAACAAAAATTCAGTAAACAGAGAACAAAGAGAATATTGTTGTTGTTGTTATTACTATTTTTTCTGACCATATGAGCTTAGTTAATAAAAATACTGCAGGCATTGGGCTATAATTTATCCATCCAGTTTCCATTTAATTTTCAGTGGTCAGTTGTCTGTGCTAAATACAGTTCTTAAATAATGGTTTATCAACACTGTGTTTGATATGCTTCTGGATTTTGGTTGGTTTGGGGTTTGTTTGGGGTTTTTAAAATTTTTTTGTAAGACTAAAGCTCAGAAACCTGGTTCTTCATCTTCAGGGTCGTCAGTGCCATTGACTACAATGTTCCTTTTGCTGTTTTGAATGCCTGCTTTTTCTTTCCCACTGAAGATCAGATGAATAATACTACAGACATTCTGAATATTTAATAATTTCATTCATGTAAATATTTGCTATATTGCTGCTTAGAAGTGGAGTATTTAGAGGCTGTGTTTTCCTTTTGTTTGTCCTCTCAAATTACTGTAATTTCCTGTCCTGTAGAACAATCCATTTAGTTTAAAGGTTGATACTTTTTGTTTGAGCTTAGATGGTATACTGAAATGTAGGCTGATGTATCACCAATATCATAGGGTTGTGAAAAGGCAAATAGGACCCTTGGATACCTGGGAAATGTATTATCAGCAGAAAAGGGCAGTGTTATCCCCACAGTGAAGCTTCCCCTGTAACAGTAGCGCTAGAATTGTTACCATTCGTGGTCAGGAAGGGTGGATACAAGTCTAGAGAAGGTACAAAGTCTACTCAGATTGTTACTGAAATGGAGATTTACCTAACAAGGAACAGATCAATGCTGTTCAATTAGTCTCGCAAAGTAATAGCTGAGATGAGTACAATTGCTGGGTTTTCATGTGTAAGGGAAGTGTAACAGAAGAAAAATAGAACTGTTTAAGATAGGTGTCAGTGTTGTTCCAGGAATAACTTGAAGACATTGGCTGTAAATAAATCATGTATGGAAATCTGTAAAAGATCATCACCCCAGAGGAATATGGTTCTGAAGCAGGTAGCGTGAGGAGGGAAGAACTGCTTTCAAGACAGCAATTTATGAAAAGATGACATAATATGTTTCTTACAACTTGAACTGACTGGAGTTATGTGTCTGAAAAGACATTTTATTTTTTTATTAATTTTATTCACCTTGTTGAAATTTATTTTAAAAAACCTGTTATTCTGCTCTGAAATGCCAAGAACTGGAGATGCTTTCAGGTGTAATGTGTGTGCACTGCAGATTTTTTTCAGATGTGGAGCCTGAAGCCCTAAATCTTCAGGCTGAATCATAAGTCCACAGAAATCCATTGGTACATTTTCCAAAGAGTTATTACTCCTATTGGCTTTGTATGTGCGATAAGCATAAGAGAAAGCAGATTTAGTATGAAGGTAAAAGGCTGGTATCTCATGGGTAAACTCAGCTTTTCTGAAAGACAAGGAAATTCTTTTTGGTATTCAAGAGAAGATTTGAAGGATTGCTTTCTTTGATGCCTTAGGTTTTAACTTTTATATTTTTCAAATCCTGTACTGCCTAGTGTGTAACTGAAGTTTCGTGTAGCCTGTTAACTTCTGCTCTCTCATGCTGGTTAGACATAACAAGCCTCTCTAAGTTTGCTCTCCAAGGACACCTAGATTGTCCCAGGCCCCAAAATGTGTAAACTAAAGCCTTGAGAGGAAGGGCAAACTTGGGGTAATTACAGCATTAACTGAGGTTATAATTAGAGAATTAACCCTGATATGCAAATGGACCAAACTTATAAAGTGTGAAGAACCCATGACCCTGGGTCCATCTTGGGTGTAGCCTTTTGACTGTCCAGGGTGTACCTTTGAAGGCCCTTCAAATAAATACCTACTTTTATTCTCTTATTTTTGTCTAGCCTCTGTTTTTAGGTGACCACCTCAAGGCATCATCTTGAGAGCCTGTAAGATGCAAATTGATATGGATTATAGGAAGAGCATAGGGATAACTGAATGTGACTTTTTAGATACATGTTTTATAAACCTTACACCTTCTGGATGTGCTTAAACTACTATGAAAAGAAACTGCATATTTTTGTTGTTGTCTGTGCTTGTATACACAGAGCTGGCAAAGCACACATTTACATTCACTGTTATGTAGAAACCATTTTTTGGCAGTGTAATTACATTCAGAGAAAAATAATTTTATCGTGTTGCTTTGCTGCAGTTAATCTGCAAAGTCTTAATATGTTTCTCCGTTGTGAAGCAGAATTCAGATTTCTGACACATATCTGTATCTCTGTAATTAGTTAGGTGGTACAGAAGGAACTAGTTGAAGTTTTCTGTAGCAAAGGTGATTGGGACATCTATCATGTTTGGATTTGGCTATAATTAGTTGTTTTATTAGCTAGAAGTTCACTGGTACAGACAGGAAAAGAAAGTTTAGTGATAGGAAAGAAAAATGAGGGTTCAGTAGTTGTCAGTTCATAAATGCTGTGTGTTTTTTGTAATATTCTTACTGGCACCTTGCATTGTCTTCAGAAATGCCCATAAGTAACAGAAGCATTGAATTGCCTTCCTTTGCTGTTGTTAGACTTGGATTTGATAACATTTTGATTCTAAAAAATAAATTCAAAATATGGAAATCTGTATAGTAGTTCAAACAAATTACCTGCTGCATCTCTGATTTACTGCGTTCATGATATTCTGGAAGAGATTTGTTACAGTGCACTTGTTTGCATTAATCAGGAGAAATTCAAGATCATAAATTCAAGCTTTTCAAGTGTCTGAGTAACTTTTAATTCGAAAGAAGTTGTCATATAATAGGTGACATTGTTCACCCTTCTATTTCTGCTAAATAAATGGTATAAAATGTATAGTGTTGTTTCCTGGTGAAAGACTAGAACCCAAGAGTTGTCAAGGCAGTAGGCAAAACCCAGCATTTTGAATAGTGTGTGAAGATTTGAAGATGCAGCAGGGCTGGTGACATTTTTTGGAGGTGTAAGCAAGAGAGACTGTAATATATTTGATATGACAGTAACATTGCACTGTATTTAGAAATCAATTTTTGAAAAAAATATGCTGTAGTAACACAAGAAGATGGTTTAATTCTATGCTTTTCTTACATTTTAAAAACTTTAAAGATTTCAAAAGGCTTGCCATCAAGCAACTAAATTAATTTCCTTTCTGGTTTAGCTGCAAAAATATTATAAAATACTGATAACGTTGACTTCACTGTTACTCAGTAGGATGGTTTAAAACTAATCTTTGCTTCTTTTTTTGTTTAGGCCAAACAAATAATCTGAGCTTCCTTTCCTTTCCATCATAAGTTATCTTACTCTTTCAGTCCTTAAGGTAGTCTTTCTGTAATGAAGTAAATACAGTATTTCATCTGGACAAGAGGGTCTTCTAAACCGGTAAAATGTCACTTTCTTGTCTTCCTGAAGCACACTTTTAATTTTTAACACACCCCTACACCCCATGTTCTTTTCCTGTGCTTCTGAGCTGAGGACTGAAATAACCTGATCTTAGAACTAGCACATGTTCTGATGTATTTTATATAGGTTCTGATATTTAAAAGTTCACTGCACTAGGGATTGTTGTTTCTTTGGTACTGATTCTGCAACTGTATAGGTGTTGTTTGTTTGTTTGCCATTGTAGAGCTGGGGACTCTAAAATTTATTGAGGTAAACTATTTTTTTCAACTTCCTCCAGGAAAATAGTGTCTGACATATCTATTCAGGAAAAACCTGGAAAGATGGCATGCTTTTTATCAAACAGTTGTAATTTTTCTTCTGCCTTTTTTTCCTTTCTTAGGAAGGTTCTACTAACCCTGGAGGTAAACGTTGGGTATCGCAGTGGGCCAGTTTGGCTGCTAATCACACACGTCATGACCAAGATGACATGAGATTGGAGTCCTCGGTGCCTGCTCCATTAGAAAATGGTATTAAAAACTGTTCTTCTTGTCATAATTTATGCTGAAAAACCTGTGAAAGGGAGAAGAGAATGATTATGTACTGTACTTGATCAGCTTTTTTACTCCTAATGCCTCATTTTCACATGAAATTCTTCTGTTTTGTTGAGCAGAAACAGTGTAAAAACAAGCTCAACAGTAGTGGTGTCCAGCATGGCAGTTGAGTGCCAGTATTACACTGAATGTTACTAAAACAGGAGAATTCATAAACTGTTTAATATTAGAGAAACTTTCACTTAAATACAGTTTGGCTTGGTCTGCATAGTATGTTTCTTTCCTTACATCTTTATTAGTCTAAATTGGACTTCAGCGTAATGATTATGCAACTTGAGAGACTTCAGCTGAAGCATAGCACCCTTCCGTATCTTGGAAATACAGAAGACCTTTTATATTTCTTGAAAAACCCTGAAACCTTCTCCTTAGCAATGAACAGCTTTATCTCCTTTTCTTGTGAGTGCCAGATGTTCAGTCTATGTCGTTCCATAGTTTAATAATTCACATTTCTGGTTTTTAAATGGTTTATTCTTTAACATCTGCACTCTTGACTATAAATGAGTTACTTACCTTGCTTCTTTTCTGCTTTTTTCTTCCCGCCAATTTCACTTTAGAGGTTGTGATCATTTTTGGGAGAAGTTTTACAAAGAAGTTTTGCTTCTGATGCTGAATAATGCAAACTTCTGCATCAATGCATAAAAGAATTCTTACCAGCGACTGCTGCTTCTTTTGTAGCTTTTCCTGCCCTCATAAACATTGAACTTTGCCTAGGATACTAAAAGTCAAAGGAGATGGAAAGGGGAAAAATTAAATTATCTGATATACACAGAAAAATGGCAAACAAGAGCAAATTTTGCATTATTTGAAAGGATTGGGTGTGTACCTACCGGGCACTCAAAATCCTAGCTATTGAGACTGATCCTTTGGGTGGTGAATTGGGAGCTTTGGTGGTCTTTTGTTTTCTGTTTTGTTTTAAATGGTCACTTTCAGATGAGGCACTACCTAAGATCTTTAGAGAGATAAAGGCTTCTTTTACCGTTATAAGAACTAAGATAAGAGATAAAGTGAAGCAACTACTGTGTAGTGCATACCCATACTGCAAGAATTCTAAAATACTAAAAGGGAGCTAAAGCATTCAAGCACCAAGGGTGTAATAAAAATAAAATTTGGTATATACATCTGAAAACCAGTTCACAAAATATGTCTTGTTGACTTAGATGCCTGTATCTTCTTTAGAAATCTTAGTATTTAAACTTCACATAACACAGTATAGCCAAATAGGATGCTGAACAACTCCATGCCTTTTTTTTTACTAAAGGCTGTTTGAAATGCACCAAGAAGCAAGTTACATGCTTATGTATGTATAAAATACTTGATCTGGTAGGAGCATCTGAGAGAAGTCAATCTTCACAGATGGCAATCATATTGATTTTCATTAAACCTTCAATTTGGTTCATAATTTTCAAGGAAAAATACAATCCTGGAATTAGAAAACCTTTCTTAGATTTCAGAGGTACTTACTGCTTCTCAAGTCAGTGTCTTAAAATAGATTATAGAAAAAACAGCTGTGAGTCCTTTTGCATTCTTCGTCAAAGGTGTGACACTGCAAAGAGTAAAGATGGATTGAAGAGCATGGATAGAAAGTAGCAGGTATACATACAGCGTGATTGTTGATATTCAATTAATTGCTTGGAGGATTCTTGCAGAGAGAGAAACCCTATACTCCAGTTTATATTCCTGGAGCAACCAATGTTGGTGGCAAGCCATGACAGGAAAATCCCAACAGGGTATGCAGAACAGTTGTTTATAGATCTCTCCTGGCAAAAAGGAAATCGACAGATGTGTGTTACTAAGTGTGTCACATTATATTGCAACAGCTGACAAATGAACTGCAAAAAGAATTTTTTCTATCCAAATATTCAAAGGCAGAGCAATTCATAGAGCAATTTATATCACCTTTGAGTAATAAAGGCTTGTTTCTGGCAGCACAACTGCTGTGTTTGTTAAATGAGCAAGGAAGGCACAGTCATCATCACTGTGGAAAAATAAAGTTTGGGTTCTAAAGCAGTTGTTCCTTGCAACAGTCCATGGGATGGCAATGCTTTTCTGCCTAAGGAGCATTCTGTGTGCACTAAGAATTCAGTGAAAGTGCTTTAGCAGTAGTACTGCATTCTTTTGATGCTTTGTATACGTTTTTTATACATTTTTATACTACAGTGTCTTGTTTGGGATAAAAACATTATTTTTGCTTTCTCAGCTGTAGTAAGTTCTTTGTTCATGAGTGGGGCTTTTAAATATAGCTGAAAAGTGTCTCCCAGCACTGCAGATTCTTGCCCGAGTGAGATGAGATCTCTCAGGGAAAGGCTGTCCATGAGACAGACCTCGAGCTGTGGAACAGGCAAGTAGGGAGGAAGAAGGAGCATCTTACTCTTTTTGGTAGTTTTGAAATCTGGTCATAAAGGTGTTTAGGAATGTAAGACTTGCTTTCCACTTCCTGTTGTAATGGTGTGCTGATTGATATAACAGTGATTTCTTACCCATTTTAACCTACTGTGAGATTATAAAAACTTTGTATATGTGATCCAGATGGCTGAAAGAGTTCATTAAATGTTTTCAACCTATACTTGTCTAAATATAATTGATCTTGCCATAGAACAGCAGGATGGACTGATGACTTTTTCAGTTCTGTTTTATGTTGTATTAGCCTTACGCAGTC
Organism: Lycocorax pyrrhopterus obiensis; assembly: GCA_014706295.1. NCBI lineage: Eukaryota > Metazoa > Chordata > Aves > Passeriformes > Paradisaeidae > Lycocorax > Lycocorax pyrrhopterus. The sequence continues at coordinate 32,488,113 of JACSVZ010000004.1, read as the reverse complement.
TTAGAAATTTTATTTTTCTATTTGCCTTGCTGTTGAGTGTCTTCTCAATTTTTTTTTTCTCTTTCATTTTTAGATACAGACATCAGTGAATCTGGTATTTCTGTTAGGAGTGCTGGTTCAGCTGCTTCTATGACCAGCCAAGGTGAGCGAAAGAGGAGGACACTTCCACAGCTTCCCATAGAGGAGAAAGTGAATGAAAACTCGAAAACAAAAACTGTATCTCATCAGAGGTCAGAAATAGGTGAAAAGCAAGACACTGAACTTCAGGAGAAAGAAACTCCAGCTCGTGCCTCAGATGCTAAGTCAAGCAGAACAATGAATGGCCTTTCACCCAAAGCTACTGGAGACAAAGTTTTTTCTTTTCCCAGCTCTTCAAGCAAAGACAGAGTTGAAACTGGCAGAGAAACTTCTGTGGTGAAACAAGCTTTAGCAAAAATTCAACAACAAGAAAGAAAGGAGCAAGGACACTGGACACCCTCAAAATTATCCTCTACAAAATCTGCTGCAAACCAGGTTGAGAAAGGTAGGGAGGAGATTGTTATGTCACCCAAAACTTTGGATAATCAAGACAATGCTCCTGGACATGTTACAGATAAAGCAGAAATTAAGTTGGTGCAGACTGAGGGAAAAAGAAGAAAAAATGAGGAAATCATTAGAGGACAAAGTCCTAAAATACTTGGAGGAGAAAAAAAGGAATCTTCAAAACCATTAGTGAGGCAAGGTAGCTTTACTATAGATAAGCCTAGCACAAATATACCTATAGAACTTATTCCTCACATTAATAAGCAAAGTGGTTCTGCTGCCCCTTTAGTATCTGCAAACAGGTTACGTGACAGAAGTGATTCGATGGACACTGATTCCAGTATAGATACAACACTCATTTTGAAAGACACAGAAGCTGTAATGGCTTTCCTTGAAGCTAAATTGCGTGAAGAAAATAAAACTGATGAAGGTCCTGACACTCCTAGTTATAACAGAGATAATTCCATATCACCAGAATCAGATGTCGATACAGCCAGCACAATCAGTCTTGTTACTGGTGACACTGAAAGAAAATCCACACAGAAGCGGAAGAGCTTTACAACCTTATATAAAGATAGATGTTCCACTGGTTCCCCTTCAAAGGATGTTTTAAAATCTTCTACAAGTGCCCGAGAAAAGATGGAAAAGAAAACTAAGAGTCGATCTTCAGATGGTGGGTCTAGAGCTGACGCTCGCAAAACTGTGCAGTCCAGTGGAAGAATGAGGCAACCGTCAGTAGATTTAACAGATGATGACCAAACATCCAGCGTACCTCATTCTGCCATTTCTGATATCCTGTCATCTGACCAGGAAAACTACTCTGGCAAATCACATGGAAGAGTTCCTTTTGCCTCAGCAGATGAACTTTTACATTCCAAGATGGAAGGAAAGTCAGCTAAATCAAAATCCTCTCCTGTTGCACTTGGGCAATCTAGTAAATCTACCACTCTTCCAAGACCTCGTCCCACAAGGACTTCTCTCTTGCGCAGAGCACGCCTTGGTGAAGTCTCAGACAGCGAGCTTGCTGATGCCGATAAGGCTTCAGTAGCTTCTGAAGTGTCCACTACAAGTTCTACATCAAAACCTCCATCAGGGAGGAGAAATATTTCCAGAATAGACTTACTCGCTCAGCCTCGCAGAACTCGACTTGGCTCTTTATCAGCACGTAGTGATTCTGAAGCAACAATAACCAGAAGCACTGCCTCATCTCGTACCCCAGAAGCAATTATCAGAAGTGGTTCAAGGTTGCTTTCAGGAGGAGATAGCACTAAAGTTTCTGCTAGAACTCGAGCCAATAGCATTTCTCGACTTTCAGATTCAAAATCCAAATCCTTGGCTTCGGCTCATAATTCTCCCTCAGGTATGTGAGATTATTTGAAATAATTTTATACAATACTAGATGTTTTTAACATCTAGTTAAAAACATGTGGATTTTCTTTTTAAATTGTTTAAGAAAGAGCTCTTATGAAAGTGTTGAGTTTTAGTTGATGCAGTCTTTTTCTTTGGAGTAAGAGGCTTCCATGGCAAGTCTTGTGGAGGTTTCTCACTTAAAATCATAAAGACAAGATATTGTAATCCTTTAACTCTTTGGATATGTTTTCATCTCGAAACCAGTAAAACAGAGCTGCATTGGAGCAGTCAGATGTGTCAGCAATCATTTGCTTTAGTGCAAAAACAGCCAAGATCTCTTTGCTCAAGTCATGGTAGTAGAAGTTCAGAAGGTCAGCAACACTATTTACTACATGGAAGACAGGATATTTTTTTTATAAGGTAGGCTTGTAAATAGGCAATCAGAGATTTTTTTGATAAGGATAATAACATTGACGTAATGAATTGAAAAACTATGTGCTACCTAACTAAATATCATAAGGTAATTTCTATTAAAGTGTTTGTCTTATCTTGGATTATTTCCCATTCTCTGTTCCAAATCATGGTAATTTATGATTTCATCATGATTTCCAAATCATGTTGATCTTCTTTGGTGTGGTGGTTACTCTACCTTGTCTTATGTGTGGAAGGAAAAATCCGTGCAATCTATGAATTTTAACCTACTATTCTGTTAGAAGTGAACATAACATTCTTAGTGCAAGCAGTGTAAAAGCTGGTAGGTTTTTTCAACAGCAATATTAAACCTATCAAAATAAAATGTGGTAATTATAAAAAAGTGAACTCTCATGTGGAATGAGTATCTAAAATAAATGTCTGCTTGCTTTTAGAATTGTCATGCTACTAGCTTTGCCATATTTGCAGTCAATTCACAGTCAAAGAATAAAGTTAATAGAGTAGCTTCCAGTGTTGCAGCACATTGAAATTTTGCTACATCCTATTCAGACTTGATATAAGCAACTGTGATACTTTATATCCCACCCTCCTGCTGTCCTTCTGTTGTTTGTATATCATAAGCGGACCATGTCAGGATTCTTAGCATTGTGTATTCCCCAGGTAGTTACTTTTGGCTGTATCATGCATTAGCTGAATAGAAATTTCTGCTGAGATACAAATGAGGTGTTCGCTGAACTATGAAGTTGAATCTTTTTGATACTATGACAGGTATCTACAAAGGTACCCAAAAATAGGTGACACTTCCAATAAAAATTCAGTCTTTCCTTGTGAGATATAATTGGAAAAGTAGCATTTTTTCAGTTTTAATCAAAATTTTGAACTGACAATGCAGCCTGAAAGGTGGAAACTCTAGGTTAAGGAAGTGTCAGTTAAGACTTCTATATGTTTATTTTAATAATGAATACTAGTTCCCATTATGATATTGATTTTTGAACAGGTAAAGCCCAGATGTTATTTGTCACTTCACTGCTTTTGTTTTTCACAAAACGCTATATGAATTTTGAGGTTTGTGTCCATGTGAAGTATTGCAGGCTTCCTAAACTTTTCCCAGGTTGCTGCATTGAAGTGGTTTACTCCTTCTGTTAAGGGGAGTGAGTGTATCTTTCTCTTCCCACTCTATTAGTCTATCACACTTGTCTTTGCTAAATGTTCATTTACCTGTATCACACAGTCAGAGTTTACTGTAGCTTGTATAAAATACTGTGTTTTCAGGAGAGAAAAGGTGCCATCTTCTCATGGGTACCCCAACATAATTATCTAGGTAATTCAAAAAAACCATTGCTTGAAAAATCTACAGTAATAATAGCTTCTATCATATAAAACTTTACAGTTAATACATATCAAGGGAGAAGCCTATCAATGCAAGGGCTAAAGTCTGAAAGCAATTGATAAAGCAGTCACATACTTTCAAAACAAAATCATTGCTAAATAAACCAATCAATTCTTGTTACTATATAAGTAAAAAATATTATTGCTACTGTTTGTTTAGGATTTAGAGTTCTGAATTTTGTCTGTATCAGTAACATTATAGTATAATTTTTTTACTAGTTTATTTAGATTAGATACTTTAGATACTTTAGGAAAATCTGAATTGCTTTGAAAGTGATGTAATCTTCTAGTGTATATAGGAGTATATATATATATATACATGCATCTCCTATTATATATAGGCCACTTTTAATTCCTCGATATAATTTGTTTCTAGAAGAGTCAACAATTAATTAATTTTAGCTCTTTTGGAAAACACTAATGAAGTGCTTGACAAAAGTGCCTCAACTTGTTTGAATGTGCTTTACTTCAGGCACATTCAATCAGAGCGTAACAGGAATGGATTTTCTTCTCTCCCTGGACATAGGAAAGACTGGAAAATGAATGATTATTACCAATATAGGTTTGGGGTTTTGTTTCCTTTACCAGAGGACTAGCTGCTCTCAAAATGTTAAATATGTTCCATGGGTTATCTCATCAGAGGTCAGTTAACATTACCACATTGTAGATCTCTAAACATTGGCAGCCTCTTAGATCCAGCCTACAGAGAGAAAGTTATTTCTGCACTTCCGAAATCGGTGTTCAGACACACATTCCTGTAAAAAGAGAGCAAGAATAAGATGTAGTTTCTGGATTTTTTTTATTATCTTGTACTTCATGTGGATGAATTGCAACATAATAAGATTAAAATTGTCAGAGCTAGCAGCAAGTCTGTAATTTCAAGAATCGTTTTTAATCCTTGATGCAGTGAAGTATTGCTTACTTTTATATGAAAGGGCAAGCAGATAAAGGGAACATCTTGGATGAGAATTGTCAGCATTCAAGTGATTACCAGAGTGTTTCTGGGTTAGGAGGCTGGATAACTGACAACACTGTGAAGACATTTGAAGCAGAATTAGTAACTTTATAGCAAAAGCAGTGAAAGTTCTGATCAAGGCACTACATCATCAAACAGTAGAGTGTGATCAATAAAAACAGAGACCAAAGACCTATTTTCACAATGGAGGAAAACTGAAGATGCTATTACAGAAGGAGCTATGTATGGGGAAAACAAACGGCAGGATCAGACCTAGCACAAAAGTGCTACACTGCAACTGTGAAATTAAGCCTTGAGTCAGAACAGAGAGACCTTGAGCAGCCAGTTGTGTTTGGCAGCTCTGCTGGCTTGCTGACCTAGCTGTCACTGCAAATAGCTGGCAGATAGTTTGATCAAAGCTGTTGAGGTAACTGTGGGGGGAAAGAAATTGATAATGGAGAAAAAACAGCCCTTAGTAAGTACATTTTAGTAGTAGGATCTTGCAAATGGATGCACCTTGAGAAGGCAATGCATCAATGAGTGTAGAACGTTTTTTAAGGAATATTTTCAATAACGTTTATTCTCAGATCTTTCTGAAGAGAGAGTATGTTGTCCAAATCACCAAACTTGCCAGTTTAATGTGTTGTGAGGACATTACACTTCTCACAGAGTAGTCACTAAATTAGGTTTGCATGCTGATTATTTTAGCCAGGGTTTTGGAGGATTTTCTAGTTAGTGGTACTGATATTCACAGTCTTTGGTGTCTGAGATAAGCAACTGCACAGCAGCTTTCAGAAATCTACATAAACTACAATGACATTTTGGGCCTGCATAATTTAAAGATAGTATTAAAAGCATATATGTGCAAATGTGTAGCTACTTTAGTGGGAAACATGCTTGGATATTGCTTGTTGTGAATCATACAACTTTCAGATTTTTACTGCTAGGCCTACAATAACTTTTTCCTCATATTAATGAGAAACACATTGATAATATGTAATCCCCCAACATTTTAAGGCCTGAAAATTTAAGGGTCTTAAAAATAGGGTTTTTATGATACTATGTAGGCAATTGTTATTGATGTCATTTCAGTTAGTATCTCTGAAATGTTTAAGTCTTTACAAAATTCAGTATTTTTGATTGAATGTATTATCTTTTCCTAAAAAAGTGCGGGTGGAAAAGAAGACCTAAGACTAATCTCGTCAGTATATTTTATTTAAGCAAATGCTTCTAATCTGAATGTTTTAAAACGAATTAACATGATAAAACACTATTTTGTACACAGAGAAATCCAAGCTTCTCCCAGACCCAGACCCTGATGTTGAAACTTACAGTGGTAGAGTACTAGAAATCAAATCTGTTTCTGATATTTCACTTCTCATTCAATTTTTAGTTTTTAAATATATTATTACATATGCTCATTGTACAGTGCTGAGTTGCTGAACTAGCTCACTTGAGAGATTTTAAGATAAACTTTATAATTATTTTGAAGAATATAATTTGAACTGGGACAAAGGATTTAAATAAAAATGGATGATAAAATGTGGGCCCAACTCATAAAGCTCTTTGGACTTCGGTCACACATTGCTTGCATGCTATTGGTGGGAAAATGTACTTTTTCTGCTCATGTTTTACTTCCCTAAGATCAAACAACTTTGAAAAGAGATCTCAAAAAGAGATCAGAAAGTAATTGGAGAGACATTGTTACTTTCTTCGATAAAGTTAGAAAATTGTAAAAAAAGTAGAACTGGACATAATTTGAAACCCGCATTTAAACCTGAAAAAAATTACACAAACATATTTTTGTTTTCAGCAATTGAAAATTCATTATTTATATGAGGGAAGGGATGTAAGCTTGTACACAATGTCATTTCTACATACTGTAATCTTTGCATTACACGAAAATTACTTAAATTCATATTGTTGTATACTTCATTTGTAGTGTTGTTTTTTTAAATGTATCAGGAGAAATCATTATTAATTCTTGCATTTTATAATACTAGTAAAAACAATTTACATCATTCAATTCTAGTATTTTTCAATTACCAAGAGGTGGTCATGCCTTTTTTAATTTTCTGTGGTACTTACAGAGCCTCATGAATGTCAATGAGTTTGGGGTATTAAATCCCCTGCAGGTTGTGGTGATGGGGATTTCTTTACACTTAGTGGTATCTGTTCCTGCTGGGAATGTTTGAGGACAGCACATCTGAAATCCGTTCTCTAGACTTCAGTAATTCATGAGGGGACAAGAACCTCCTGCTTAGTTTCAATTCTCCTGTACTTCAGGCTGTCCTCAGCAATATGGCTGTATAATGCTTTATGTGCTGCATGTCAGAATATATACTTTTTTCTCTGAGGCTGCTTTTCTTATGGATGTGCTGCAGATTTTTATAACACAGTATTAATTTTACATATTTTTTTCTGTACTAAACATTTAATCATAGAATCATAGAATCATTAAGGTTGGAAAAGACCTACCTATCATCTAGGAGTTTTATGCTTTTCTTATGTAAGCATGCATTCCAGGCTTGGTGCCAGCTCCATCCTTCCTTCATATCTCTTCTTTTTTTTTTTTTTTTTTGTGAATTGCATAAACCTTGAATGAAATTTGGGAAAAAATCTGCAGAAAAAGTGCAATCTGACTATATACTTAAATGTTAATGAATTGGGCCCTTGTTTTGTAATACAGTTTGTTTGAGCTCATATACAATCACTGGCTTTTACATCTTACTTCACTCATCACTATACAAAGAGCATTAGTTTTATGTTTTTATTAATCAATGTTTTTTATTTAACACAAATTCTGTAGCTTTCTTTTAAAGATGTAGTACATAAATCTTTTGTGAGGTACCTGGGGATGGATAATGAATAGTTGCGTATTTCTGTGATGTTTCTGAAATAATGCTGTTTTTTCTTATTAAAGATGCCATAATAATTCTTTTTTAATAATTAAACTAATTTAGTAAGTGCAAGATGGAGGCGCTTTCCTACAGATTATGCTTCCACCTCAGAAGATGAATTCGGATCAAACCGTAATTCCCCTAAACATACCCGTCTACGTACCTCTCCAGCCCTGAAAACCACGCGACTGCAGAGCTCTGGGACAGCAGCTCAAAGCAGCAACACATTCAAGCACAGGATAAAGGAGCAGGAAGACTACATTCGTGACTGGACTGCCCACCGGGAAGAGATAGCAAGGTTGGTTTGAAAGGAGTGCCTCTAAAATAACTGAGCGTTGTACCCAGCCACTTGTAAGGTGCACAGAGAGGACAAAGAGAGCGAATGGATTTTCTGTGTCACTGCTTACTGCTTTCATTCACTAGCTGAATGGGTAACTGAAAATTCTTCTTGTGAGAGACTGGCAGACAGAGCACTCACTTTACCAGCACATCTCTTTTTGGTGGAAAATGATAGTAACTTCTGATTTATGATAGCCAAATCCCGAAGATGAACTTTCAGTTGCATTATTGGGACTTGCAGAGGTACTTTGTGTATTTCCTGAGGCTGAAGTATATGTGATTTTGTAGTACCTTTATGTATTGAGATAAAATTTCAGATCGATCACAGGTGACAGAGAGAGAAAAAAGTGAGTTTTGGAATGTGAGAGACCATGTTCTCATTTTATTTTTGATTTATCTAGACATTATTTCATGTGAGGTACTTTCTGATTTAAAACATGGGTATTCACCAAAAACTAATTTTCTTTGGTTGCAAGTCCCTGAGATTAGTATATCAATACCTCTGTTATTGCTGGTGCCACTCTGCTTCAAGTGAACCAAGCAAAAATTAGAGGCACACAGAAGATACCTAAGGGAGTCTCATAGTATCTGGATAAATAATGAAATAAACCTTTTCAAAATCATCTTTCTATAGCATCTCTTTCTTTTCAGAAATCTAAAGTTAGAGATGGGTATAGGAAGGTCTGTGTGTATATGGGAAAAAAATGATAGCCCTAGCATATTAGTTCCTCCTGATAAATAGTACTGCTGAACCTCTACTTCAGTGAAACTTCTTGGTATGTTTTGCTCATCTAGGAGAGATTGACACTGGAAGTAATTGATGATTCAGTCTAAACTCATTTGATGGTTAGGTTTGCAGGTTTTTCTCTTCCCTTGGGTTTCATAACCTTTTCTACCTTGTATATTGGCTTTAAAATTTGTTTTAAAGGCTGTGTACTTATCCTACCTCTTCAGCTTTATTTTCAGTGGAAGTGCTGAGGGACTCAAATCAGTATTGCCAAATTTTTGGGTTTATGTAGAAATTTCACACAACCTACATTAAATGAGGTTATTTAAGGTAAAGAAAACTAGCATTCAGCATCTGAGAAATTCCAGGTTGCTGTCATCTATTTTCACTGCTTCCAATAGCAGTTGCTTTGGTTAGCCTCTGCTGAGAGCCCTTGCTGTAGGTCACTAGCTCATCCTTTCTGTGTCAGCATATCTTTGTACTGATTCACATTATTGCTCCCCTGGCTTTATTTTTAACTTCTGTCCTCTGTAAGATACTTTTTGTCTCTGCTCCCATTGCCTTGCTAACCATAGGCTATATTATTGTTCAGACTCGGGTTTTTTTTCCATCCCAGCCATCAGTCCAGCCTCTATGATCAAGGTCACTCCAACTCTATTTAGAGTTTTTAAAAAATTAATAGATGGTTATATGATCTCATTAAAATTAGTTGATTTATTTTTGTTGTTATTGTTGTTGAATAACTGATTAGATTAGGCAGGTGTAAGGATAAGCCTTTCATAAAACACATGTGTAGCAGAAAGTAGTGTAGAAACTGTAGGGCAAACATTTCATTGCATCCATGTTACCACCATACTGTGTTTTAACTGGTCCTCCATGACTGACCCAGTTTGCACTTTGCAGAAACTTCACAATTTTCAGTTAATAAAATTGAAAATTTGAAAGAGCTGTTTAGAAAAAGTTACTGGAATAACTAAACTTGATTTAAAGCCACTTTGACATGGAGGGAATTTACACCCTCAGAAAAACAGGAGCTTCACGTATATTTTATTTAAGGATGTAAAAGTATTGTTAAAATGTTAAAAAGGATGTTAAAATCCACTGACTCAGTATAGGAAGTGTAACATAGTAGACAGCATAAAAATGTTTTTGGAAATCCAGTAGTTCAGCACTATTACAGGTATCTTAGAAATATTCCTGTTTCATTGTGGTTTTTTCTAACATTGGGTATTCTTTCACTACAGGCAAATAAGAATTAGAGTTCCAGGCTTTTGGAAAAGATGGTCATGCTCTCTCCATCCCAAGCCCTGTGTTCTCACCTTTTCCTTTGTGTTGGAAACGGAATCTGTTCCTTATGTAGCTGTGTAGCTGCCTGAGTCTGCTCACTGAGTGAATCTAAAGCAGTGTTTCCTGGAGTAGGTTGAGGGATTTAGGGAATTTGAGGTGTATTAGTTTTGCATCTGTGAAATGATTTGCCTTGTATGATTGCTAGGTTGGACGCAGGAAGCAGTAGAGATCTCCAAGGCAGCCTACAGAGTAAATAGTGTACACCTAAAGCCTAAGTCTCTTGTCCCTGGTTACACAAAACACACTCCTTATACTTAAGCAATACTTTCTGTTTCTGAAAGTTGATGTAGAATTACTTGAAAACTTCATTTATGAAAAGTCAGGCCCAACTCACAGCTGGTGTCTTATTTTTTTTCACCATGCTTCTTGTTTAGTGCTCTGTATTGTTTCTATACAGAAATGTAATTGAGTACTGGACTATAGCTTACTGGCACATTGAAAATAATTCCAGGTTTTGTTCATATGACTGATGTTTGACTATGGTAATTATCTGCCAAGTTGCTTGCCATCAATGTTAGGGTTGTTTACTCTGACATTTCCAGGATTCATTTGAATTCATTTTTATATAGAGATCTGACACTTTATGTAATCTTGACTTCTTGGTAAGAACTCAAATGAAGTGGTTGTGTTGTGTTGAAGCATTGCTGATTTCTGTGAAGAGTTAAGTCTTAGTTAATTGATACTACTTTTGATTATGGTGTTTAGTGACATTTGTCTTCTGGAAAATTTGCTGATAATTGAAATCTCCTGGTTTTATTTTCTTCACAAGTACTCATTAAATACCAGAATTTGTCCCAGAAGATCAAATGTGAATAGTAGCAACTTCTCTATTTAAGGTAAAAGTTAGATGATTGTATGAGACAAAGGAAGTAGCTGTTTTAGTATCTCTACTACTAAGAATATTGGATTTTTAATGGCATGTATATATAAGAACATGAAAGATAAATTAAATTGACCCCAAAGCTATAATAATTAAGTTAAATTAATTAATACAGTAATAGGCACTTATCATATTTTAATTTATTTAAATGAGCAATTGACTTGTCTTATGCTTTACTGTTCCAGTCTTTAATAGTTTAAAATCAGAAATACTGTCTTGAGTGGTCACAGGTAATTGCCACACATTTGTTTACAGCCATATTCCAATTATATGTGTACCTAAGCTGCACAAAGTTGCACTTCGTTGCAGGTTGCTGATGGTTACTCACAAAATCCAATGCTGGAAATTTCTCTACTTGTGTTTGCCTGTCTAGTGGAAATTCTGTTCACTTAGTCTTAAGCCGTCTCTAGGCCAGTAGTGTCCATTCTTTTTGACTTGAAGACAAAGTGAAAATAAAGAGCAGAAGGAAGCTCACCTTGACCAATCCATCTCTGTCGAGCCCGAGGTGTGTCACTGTCATGTGGCCGTGCACCTCCTTCCACTTGAGTGGTGGGTGCTGCGCGTCACCGAGTCCTCGGTGGCGCAGAAGTGGCACTGTCGGCTTCTGTGCCTTCAGTGCTGTCAGGCAGAAGTGTGAAAGGGAATCACTTGGCAGGCTGCTCTTCTCAGCTGTGTGATCCAAGCTGGAGATCCAGGGTGCCATAGTTAGTAAGGGTTTTTAGCTTTTGCTTTGTGGGGGTTTTTTGTCTTGTTCTCTCCTCCTTTTGGAGTGTCCTGGGGAGGAGTAGCACGAGCAGAGCTAGCCAGGCTTCCTCCCTGTGCTGGGCAGAATACAGAGCAAAGCTGGTTTTTTGGTATGGTGAATCAGAAGAAAGTAAAAGGAATTTTTGGCTGAGAATTCAGCTGTATTTTTGTAATGCTATCATATCCAAGTTTTTAAAGTATGTTCTATTTTTCCCACTGAAAAACTTGCCTTGATTAAATTTGAGGATTTAGGGAATTTCAGACACATGGGCAGCTTGATCTGAGCAAGCTGCAGAGCTGCTAGAAAATCAGAGGTCTTGAAAATGTTTTTTTTCAAGTAGGCAAACTAAGGTATAAATTAAATGCTTTCTGAACATTTCAGATTTACTGCCATGTTACACAGGTCACATGTACAGTATTTTCTGCATATTTCCTATGCATCCTCTGTGTTGGAGATACTGCATATTGCATGCATCTGTCTGAATCCTGGGAAGAAAACAAGGATGTTCTGTCTTTTGAGATTGCCTTGCACCTTCTTCCTCTAGAAAGGCATGCTGTTAAAAGCTTCAGTCAGAATTTGCTTTTATGGTTCTACAAATAATCTTTCCGTTTAGAAAGGCTTGCACATTTTCATAGCACGGTTATCAGGAACTAGAACTTACAGCCTCAAAGGCTGTAGATTGGGCTCTACTGGCCCAAAAGTGTTTGTAGGGGAGAATGTAACACTCTCTTTATTACTAGGATCAGTCAAGATCTGGCTCTCATCGCACGGGAAATCAACGATGTAGCAGGAGAGATAGATTCAGTGACTTCATCAGGCACTGCCCCCAGTACCACAGTAAGCACTGCTGCCACCACCCCTGGCTCTGCCATAGACACTAGAGAAGAGGTAGGAGATCTTCATGGAGAAATGCATAAGGTTCTTCCTTTTCTTTATTTCTTTTGCTTTTAGCATTTTGCATAGCCTTTTTAGTTACTTCCACTCAACCCGTATGCATGATCTCTACATTGTTTTTTTAAGTTCCTTTACATTTCAATAAACAACCCAGGAGTTACTCTGTGAACACAGCTTGTCAAAAGGATGCCATACTGTCTGTCTCTTTTTTCCCACGAAACATAGGACAAGATAGTTATTTGCTTCTTGCTTGTCTGTAGCCTTAGATACTGTTGGATGGTATCTAAGTGCATTTAAGAGTACTAGTGTGTATGCACAACTATATATAAATGTGTACATTTAATTCTTTGCATAGCTATTAAAAACAAAAAAGTCCCTCTTTTCACAGGTGACATAAAACTTTCATCTTCTGAACACTGAAATACTTAGGTGCCATCAATTAACTTTAGATTTTCTTTCTTAATAACAATTGTCAAAAACTGCCTTGAAATAAGTTTGCTTTATGCTTCTAATAATTCTTATTTTCTTTGCCTACCTCTGGTGTGCTGTTCTATGAATATATTGACTAATGTGTTCTAGTAACCGTCACAGGTCTAATGCTGGTAAACATGTTAATCTGAATTTAAATCATCACTTTCTACCATGTTACAGTTCACCATAATAATGTGTTGTAAATGTTTAATGCATTTTTTTCTTCATAGTATTCCTTTCAAAATGTGTTTTATTCATTTTTGTGTGCATAAATTTTGGTTAATACACTAGTTTACTGTGGTTAGTTTAATACTGCCTTCTTCTGTGGAAAAAAAGATATAAACAGCAATAAGAAATCTGTGAGTTGGATACTCAGAAAAATAATAAATGCACTCACATAGATTTTGGTTTTAATTCTCATGGACTGTGGGTAAACTTTAAGGAAGTAAAACACACCTTTTCTCAGATCCAGTTAGATCAGTCCAATTTTTTTTATTATTAAATAATTATTTTCTTCTTCAAAAAATACGGTGCATTGTGTACATACTGCAGGTGGCAGTATCTCCTTTAGGTAGCGTAGGTCTTTGTGTAACACAGTGACTAGTTTGGCAAAAAACCCCTAAATTTCAGAGTACTCTTCTTAATTCCACAGATATATTCCATAAATCGAAGGAATAAATTATTCAGTACCAGTTTATAGGTAGCTATTATGTTACCTGCCCGTAAGCAAAATTTCAGTGGGATAGTCTAAATTTGCCATGTATGTCTGGTATTTAAAAAAAACCCCAAACGTTCATTTGTACAAGATATTCTTACACAAGAGATGATCATTTTATACTATAGAAAACAACAGAATGATTATTATTTGGTAGGCATCTTATAAACTGTTTGAGGAGAAAAAACCCCAGTAACCTGATTTTTGGATGTATCCAGTAGATTTCATGAACTTCATTTTTCTTTTATCCTGCAGTTGGTGGACCGAGTATTTGATGAAAGTCTCAATTTTAGAAAAATCCCTCCAGTAGTGCATGCGAAACCCCCGGAAGGGAATGGTCGGCCTAGTGATGCCAGACCTCAGCTGACAGAGGCCCTCGATCCCCCAACAATTACCCGCAGAAGGACTTGGAGCAGAGATGAAGTGAGCACACCACAGGATTCTCTCTAAGAATGTCTCGATTTTAAGCTTTTACAATTATCTCCCCACTTAATATTCTAGACATTATCCTGTCTCTCCTACCTCTAGCAGGTGGCATTAATATTGGAAAAAATTGTGTATTTTTTAATTGACAAAATGTTCAAATATCATGGTATATGATACCAATTAAAACATAAGTAAGATTTTTTTTTATAGTTAAAGATACCAAAATATATGGAATTGTTACTATTAAACTATTAATATCCTTTTTTATTAAAAACTTCTTGCAGGTTATGGGGGACAGTTTGCTGTTGTCCTCAGTCTTCCAGTTTTCTCGCAAGATAAGACAATCCATAGACAAAACAGCTGGCAAAATCAGGTGGGTTTTTAAAAATGACTATTATTGCTGAAAATGTCTGTTCCCATCAACATTCCCAGCAGTAAAAAAGATGTGTATAATAGACAGAGAACAAATGTAGGTAGTAGAAACTTGTCTTGTAAAAAAGCACTGTTACCTAGGGCTTTTTTAGAATTCAGAAAAATTTGGAATGAATATTTTTTTCATTATTCCTTCTTTTTATTTCACTTTATATGAAGAGGAATATCAGGAAAGTTTACATGGACAGAACAACATCCATCATACTTCCAGCAGAGGAGCTGTAACTAGTAAAAGCAGCAAAATACTAACATATCTGAAGATTGTATTCTCATGGGAATACAAAAAAAGATTTGACCATAGAAATCAAGAAGAAAAATAATCTATATAAATTGGTGAAAACTGTAGTTTAACTGCCATTTCTTGTCCTGCTATTTCTAGTAGGACGAGTATCACCAAGTGAAGAATCAATTCTTTAGAAGCCTGTAACTCATTTTTATTATGCTATTCTAAGGATTTTTGTGTGTTGTTTTTACTGGTGATTAACAGGTAATGTTAAATTCAGGTCTTACACATTTCTGATCAATTTGCTGATCTTAAAATGTAAGTCAGCTACTAATGAATGTAATAATAATGTGATCATGTATGATATTATAAATACAAGCATACCTACAAATATTTTATACATACTTAAAGAAAGGGGAATTGCTTTTTTCTATAAAAATGCAGTAAATTCCCATTAATAAGGAATTACTTAGCATATTCCTCACGACTATGTTCAAAACTTTCTTTTCCTCAGAATGGATTTGCATAATACCATGTTATTCATAATTTCATTTATATTTTGAATCAGAAAAACAGCACTACTTTTAATACTGTTTTTTGGGGAGTATGTAGGGCAGCTAGTACCTATTAGAGATTTTTACCTTAGCTTTGTTTTGAAATACGTGAGTTCAGCCAACTGGTGTGCTGCTATTCCTCTTTCTGGAATTAAGCCAGTTAAAATTTCTGCCCAGAATAGTTACAATGTCTTCATAAAAGAGGGGCTCCAGCCCTCTGATTGTCTTGGTGGCCCTTCTCTGGACTCACTCCAACAGGTCCATGTCCTTCTTACGTTGTGAACTCCAGAGCTGGATGCATCACTCCAGGTGGGGTCTCACCAAAGCAGAGCATAGCAGCAGAATCCCCTCCCTCACCCTGCTGGCCACCCTCTGTTTGATGCAGCTCAGGATACAATTGGGTTTCTGGGCTGGGAGTGCACATTGCTGGCTCATGTCCAGCCTCTCATCCACCAGCACCCCCAAGCCTTTCTCTCCGGGGCTGCTCTCCATCTATTCTCTACCTAGCCTGTGTTTGTGCTTTTATATGTTACAATGAGTGTGCAGGAGTTTTCAGAGGTTGTGAAGGGAAGAGGTAAGGAGGTTTTGTGGTGAGAAGATCTGCATGGTGTTATCAGTGCTCTGCAGTGTGAGTGCAGTGCCATCGGCTTGTCTTGTAGCGGGCGCGTGCCTCTTCAGCCAGGCACAGCCTAAGCAAAGCAGTCACGTCAGGGCAGGTACTGCTTGTTGGCCTCTGCTGTTTGCTGTGCATCCTGCAAAGCATGCCGAAAGGAAAATGGGGATCAAGCACAATCAAGTAAGATTTGCCTCAGAACATAAGGAAAAGCAAGAGAAGAAGGCAACGGACATTTATATATACATTATTTTAGTTTGAAAAGTATGGTTAGAAAGAGGAAGAGCAAAGTTAAAAGGAAGTTAAAAATAGCTAAATGAAGAATTCAAAAAGATGAAGTAAAAAGGAAATAGGCTTCCTAACTTTACAGTAAAAACAAATTGGCCTGTCCACTTTATAGTTTAAATAATAACAGTTTCAAAATTTCAAATTAATGCTTTCGTTGTGTTCCCTTCTTTTTTGATAAAGTGACCGATGAAATGAGAACCTTTTAAATTTTAAAAGAGAAGTAAGAACATTAGCTCTAAAACCACCACATACAGAAGCAAAGGCACTAATGGTATACATCAGGATAGAATTACTTTAATAGAACATGGCAAGACAGAAGATGAAAAATCACACAGTGTCACAATAGGTTATATTTTTTTTTGCTAGTGCTGTTTACTGCTAAGTAAAGCCTTATTTTCTATGTTCCTGCTGATTTCCAGGGTGATATAAATGCTGTTATATTAGAGAAAGTATAGCTGCATAGGATTGTCTGTGTACTGAGTCAAATTTTTCCAGAAGTTGCTCTTTTTTAAAATTATGATCCCGTAAAGGATTTCATTGTCTCTGCTTTATTTTCTTCATTTTTTTTTAATGTGTATTTGAACTCCTCAATGACAGGCAAACACTAAATTTTCCATTATATTCGAACTTTCTGATATCCAAGTTTGCAGTTGTATGGCTTTGCAAGCTTTTTCACTCCCTTCCAGAACATAAAAAAATTTGCCAGACCTCTGATGATGAACTTTTTCAAAAGATGATGACCCTAGGTTAAGGCCATAACATGTTTCATGCTTTCTTTACTGCAGTTTTGATTACTTCTAATTTATTTATTCCTTCCCCAAGAAAAAGTATGTATTAATGTTTAGTCCTTGTATGCTTTGTACGTGAATACACCCAAGTCTGGCAGAAGCGGTCACTTGCCTCAGTCCCATGACATTGTGTCATCAAAGTAGCACTTCCTTGCAGTGGAACCTCTGACATAAACACATTCCAAAGCAACAGGGAGTGAAGACCTCAAAGACAGAAGAGTTAAAACAGCTTCTGGATGAGTGGTCTACAGACGTCTGTGTACTGATAAAATAAGGCAGCGTACCCATTTTGCAAAATTAGATATTCCTGACAGGATAATAACGGAGAATGGAATTCTCCATAGGACATACATAACTGAAGAAAGGTGAACAGAAATGCAGTACTAAGGCTCACAGCTTTCTTTCAAATTCTTAGTCTTTGTGACATTCACTCTATCATGAACTTCCAACTTAAAAATTACTTCTTCAGATACCTAGTTACAGTAACAGTTTCTTTAAAGTGTCCTGCTCTTTGACCATGATTTGAAATTGGCTGATTTGTTTGCTTAGCAGTTTTACTGCAGCTGGTTTTGAACTTTTAACTGTGAAGTACCAATTAGAGAAGAAGTGTATTTGGACTCCTCTGTGTCATCATGGTGTCGCTTCACAGACCTTAAATATCTGCGCATTGCTTTTTTTTTTTTTCTCTTTTTCTTTTCCAGTTGCGCCAATGAAGAAAGTTTAAATTATGTTTGTTATATGACAATGAAAACAAAAATTTTATCAAGCAGGGAACCAAACATAAAAAATGGGAATCTCACAGTATGCTTTGGGGTTTTACGATTTGAAGTGACTTCTTTAAACATGTAACACGAGAGATACTCATACTACTAGGACATATACATACATATATATATGCGTATATATATATGTATAAATTTACATATTAAGACTTTTCAATGAAAACTTCTTCTATTAAATGCATTTTTGTAATTTCCTAAAGTGTTTTATTTTTTATTAATATAAAATACAAATGTAAAGGTTTAATTCATTTATCTTATGTTTTGCTATTGTTGTAAAATGCAGTATTAATGGGGAATTTTCTCACTACAGTAAAATAGTTGGCTTTTTAAAAAATGTGTCACTGCTCGAGGAAAGAATCAGCCGTGTCTGTATATATACACCAATTATTTAGCTACAGAACTGCCATTTTAATGTCAATAATAATGATTTTGCTGAAAGCCTGTATGCTTCCCTGAAAATTTAAACTGTGTGGTTAGATTCTGTCAGGTTTCAATATTTTACATTTTACTTTCATTCAGTACTCCTAATGCTGTTTTTTCCTATCATGTTATTTAACCTTTCAGTTTATTTTGTGGGCTTTTTTCTATTTTAAACATACTGTTGGATTTCTTTTTTCTAGAATATTATTTAAGGACAAAGACAGAAACTGGGAAGAAATTGAAAACAAGCTACGAGCTGAAAGTGAAGTTCCTATTGTGAAAACATCAAGCATGGTATGAATCTTTTCTGGGACTGATTATGCTGCTCATCTAATGGCTAAGTAATCAGTAGAGGAATGTGTTGTTTTCAATGACATACAGGCAAAAATTGTTAAAAGGCTTTATTTAGACACTAAGTATATTTCAAGAATAAACCTAATCTTTAATAATTATTAAGACTTACTGTCTCATAAAGAAACAAGTAATCGTTCAGGGAAAATTCAGATAAAGAATGCAGTAAAAGGGATTCAGACTATATATAGACCGTCAGTATATTTGTTTAACAAAAGGTAACAACCATTAGTTTGAATGTTAGATTGCTTTTGAATGAACTTGTTTTACAATCTAAAAACTACTTTACCTACTAATCATTAGTACTTAATATATAATACTTAACACTATTAATACTGATTATTAATACTTAGAGAAATTGTTGTGTTCTAATACACGTGATGAAAATAATCCATAGACGCATTCCAATAAAAGGACTCTTCAGTGAAAAATAATCCCATTGGTTTTGTCTGGAACTGGTAACCATAGGGTGCCCACTAGAACTCCAGCTGTTTTATGTAATAGCCTAGTTACATCAATCAGCTATGGTTTATGGCCCAATTCGGGCCGTGTCATGACCAGACTGTGTGACAGTGTGAGGGGACAGACCACACATTGTGTCTCAGTACACTTCTCCTCTGCTTCTAAACATAGAGTGTAGTTTGGAAAACATCCTTGCATGTGAGAGCAGGCAGAGCCGAGCTACATTATCCATCTGCAGAGCCTTGCTCTTAAGAATGTTTGCTTACAGAGGCAAGTTTTTTTCTGGGAGAAAGGTGGGAGAGGAAACTGCTCACATACTTCATATGGATTGCTCAGAACTCAAATGTGAATACATTTCCTCTGGCATTGAATGGGCTAGCACCTCTGTGTTAGCTCATCATCAGTTATTAAACTCCTCCAGATTGATTTTTCCTGCAAGTGTAAAAAACTTGGCCTGTAATTTCTGCAGAATGGTGTATTTATCAAGAGCAATCATTAGTGACTCAGTATTATAATTTAGTAGATTTGCTGATAGTTTTTGTTGGTTTTAAAAAGAATTTAATAAGCAAGTTCCTCATGGAAGTTTCTAATTTTAGAAATATTACAATATAAGGAGTTTCTCTTATCCATGTGCAGAATAAGATCCAAATTTAGTGTTTTATATTCTAAATGCCCTGAATATGGGGTTTTAAGGTATTCTTTAAAAAAGAAAAAGGTTAGTTGTATATTTATTCCTAAGTTCAGCATTTTACTAAATTTTTTTCAATGTATCGAAGCATCTTGCATTGCTTAAAAGTTTATGGGTTATTCAGCAGTTTTTTGTCTATGCACTGATTTTTAAGTTTCTGCTTAGTTTTCAGAGCAATATATTGTTCAAATGCAGTGCTTATTTTCACCACAGATCATTAAAAGTTAAGAGACACAGTTGTAAGTGATGTTTGTTTTGTCCTTGGAACATTTATGTCCAGCTCAGATGGGAAATCTACTTAAAGATAATGACTTTGTAAAGATAATCAATCTCTTTGCCATCCCTGAAAATGACAGTACTTAGTACAGAACAGCTTTCTGAAATGGATTAATGGTTTTATGAAATCAGTGCCTTTGAAAATTCTCTGCTTTAGAATACCACTGACAGCTCTCCTCAGCAGTTGGATTAACACTATTCTCCAGTGTAGGATCCTTCAATTGTAGGATTTACATATTTATATTAATATAAATATGCTAATTCTATAACCAGGGAAATGACTCAGGGAAGTGGTCACAGCACCAAGCCTGCCAGAGTTCCAGAAGCACTTGGAAAATGCTCTCAGGCACATGGTGTGGTCCTTGGGGTGTCCTGTGCAGGGCCAGGAGTTGGACTCGATGATCCTTGAGGGTCCCTTCCAGCTCAGGATATTCTGTGATTCTGCAGCTTAAAATGTGGTACCTTGAATGATTGCCATGTTTCTGAGTGTTTTGCTGTGGCTGTGTTAGCACAGTGGAGAAAAGGCAGAGGGTGCTGAGGCCCCAGCACTGGTGTGCTGTGCAGGGTCTTGTGGGCACAGGGCCAGTGGGTGCAGACAGAACCGTGATGCAGTCATCTCACTGTCTGACTCACATCTCTACAACCTTATAAATCACTCTGTTCCATTTAATACTGAGTTCATCGTGTAACTTCCCTTTCAAGGTCTGCTGTTACTTTGCCTGATCTGTACAGAACTGTGGTGTCTGTAAGTCTGTGCTTGAGCAGAGGTGGCACAGGCAGATGAGCAAGGGTCAGAATGAGGCCTTGTGGACAGTAGCAGGCAGTCAGTGCAGAGGGCTCTGGCTTTCTGGGTGGGACATGGCTCTCCAGCCTCCAGCACTGACCCCTGGGGTACATGGCTGGGCCACCACCAGCAGGGATGTTTTTGGTGCCAGGAGGGACAATCCAAGTAGCATATTCCAACTGCAAAGGGTGGGGAGGGCGATTGTTCACTACTGAGAGGTAGTTTAAATCTCTTTTTCCGTAATGGAGATTTCCATTATTTTTCCATCATGGCCTTAAGGTGGGACAGGAGAGATTCAGATTAGATATTAGAAAAATACTTTTCACTGTTAGAGTAGTCAGGCATTGGAACAGGTTGCCTGGGGGGTGGTGAAGTCACCATCCCTGGAGTTGTTTAGGAGGCATCTGGATCTGGCACTGGGTGATAATTTAATGGTTTAAGGGGTGCAGTGGCAGTGCTGGGTGGACAGCTGGACTTAATGCTTCAAGGTGTCTTCCGACCTTGGCGATTCTGTGATTCTGTGATAATGAAACGTGATTCTTTCTTTTCTAGGAAATATCATCCATCTTACAGGAGCTGAAACGAGTTGAGAAGCAGCTCCAAGGTACAAATCTTCTTTCACTTTTCTCTTCTGTGGTTGCTTGCTTAAATTTTTTTTACTAGACATCTGTATATGTGTATGTATACCATGAAACAAAGTTACTGTGATTTATTAAACTGTATTTACAGTATCAGTTATATACATTTATATCATATAACTGCTGATACATTTGATAAACAAACATGGCTGGGCTTTTTTAAAAGTAAAAGAGTGGTCATATCTTTTTATATGGGTGATAAAAGTCTCAACTAATAATTAAGTAGTCCTGAGAATCCCAAAGGAATTATTTGTGGAACATTCTTAATAGAATATTTTTATGGGTAAATACTGAAGAGTAGGTGATAGAGAATCCTGAGATCAGGCTTTATAAAATAGGCTGTGCACGTCAGTAATACCCTCATGTGTAGCACAATTCAATATAAGGAATGCACTGAGACCATAATCTGTAGGAAATCTCAAAAAAAACCCCACAAGTGTCTGTGTTACAATAAAATGAAAACTTAGAATTAGCTCTTGACATCTTCTCTTCACACTGCAAAATCCAGTCTTTGTAACTGTGGAGCCCAGAGACTACGAAATTGAAAAGTTACTTGGTTTTTCACACACAAAGTCTTAACTATATATACAGCAGAAAGAAGTATGTTTTTCTTACAAGATCTGCTATTTAATTATTTATTATTATTTAATATTATTTAATTATTTAATATTAATGTTACATATATTCCATTTATCAAAATAAACGTAAAACTGAGTATTTTTTTAAAAATTAGTTGCAGTCTTATTTGTGTATTGTTTATACTTAGTTTACTACCTAATAACAATGGTGGTCAAATGGATTAGTGGTCCATGTTTATTATTATGTTAGTTTTAAATTTCTTATCTTTTTTATTTTTAGTATTCAGATTTAATCCTATTGCAAAACATTTTTTTTAAAAGAATGTTTCAGGAGGAGTCATTAACCACCTTTAGAGACAAATTAGTTTAGACAAATTAGTAATAAATGTTAGTGCATTTTTGAAAATAAAAAACAGTTATGTTAAATGTGACAAATATGTTAATAGTATAATTATAATGGTATAATAGATGCTTCAGTTTGCCCTCACTGTGTGGATAAATGATTGCTCTTTTATACAAATTTCATTCAATCATGGAATCAGCAACTATGGCTATTTTCTGGGGGTAGGGTGGAACAAAGCATGATAAAATCGGAACATCGGGGGAGAAACCACTTAAATTAAAATTCCATCTTTCTGTCCCTATAACCTAATCATAGATGGTTTATCATCTCTGTTTCCTGTCCACACATCAGGCAGTGTTTGTGCAGTTTCGTTTCAGCTAAAGTTTTAACTTATGTAACTGCTTTTGAATATATGTATCAGTTTACATCTATGTTGAATACACCATTTCTTTGTCATGGGCGGCGCATGTAAAATCTCATGTCTGTCATCATAAAAATAAAAGTGTAAGATAAGGATTTCCATATTTTTATAGTAACAGAAAATTGTATTTTTTATGGCTTCTTCCCTATCCTTCTCATCTTTTCTTGATTGCTTAGCAATTAATGCTATGATTGACCCTGATGGTACCCTGGATGCTCTGAGCAACTTGGGATTCGCCAGCCCCATCTTACCAGCTCAGCCGAAGCCGAAGTCCAGCCCTGTTTCCCAAGGCCCCCGCCCTCCAGCGCAGCCAAACTGCCAGCCCGAGGCTCGGGCTGCTCGTCCCGCTGCCGGCCCTGTGGCAGCGGAATTGGAAAATGCTGAATCCGAGGCAGATTTCAGCATACATTTCAATAGGTTTAACCCAGATGGGGAAGAAGAAGATGCCACCCTGCGTGAGTGACATCTCAGTGTTTGATACAAAAACCTTTCATGTGGAATGTTTAGAAAATCAAGGAAAACTTACAATGTTCGTTTTTATAATTAAAAAAAAAAAAAGGCTTGGTCAAACAGCAGTTGTTTTATTAAACCAGTTTTCTTTAATTGTGATGCTTTGATTGTCACACAAATCCTTTTCAAATCATAAAGATATGCATAGATACAGTGTAGGAAAGCAGATTGTGGCAGGTTTGCCCTTTGTGGTTGTGTGCTTTGCAAAAGAATTATTATATCAGCAGTTTTCCCTTTAAATAGATTTATTTCTTTTTAAAAGCCATGCAAGCAGTCTAACATTTACTGAAAACCCCAAATCTCTTTGCCAAGCTGCTCTGATGAATGGACTTCCTCCTCTAAAGCTTGTACAGAACTGTTGAACAGTTACATTTGATTCTGAATTAGATGATTTATATAGGAAACATTATCTTTGACTACAATGACACATTACTGCGAAAGTAAGACATTTCAGAAAGCATTCATCCTCATGTACTGGAAAATCTCAAACAGTTCTGTGGTTTATGTAACCTTGTTGCTGCGTAAATTGTCTTGGGGTTTACAAATAAGTTCACATATTATGTTTGCACTAAGATTTGCTGGGAGTGGTAGGTGAACATATCAATATCGTTGAACAGCAAGCAGTGTTTTGGTGTACTTACAAAACTGATAATACTGTCCTTGTATTATCATTACAGTGTTTTAATCCACTTTCTGAAAAGACTATTTGGCACTTTTTGATCTTCTTCAAAAGTCTTGATGTTAATGAAAGTAGAAGTGTTTCATATCTCATTTCTGTCCAAATCTTTGTTGAAACTAGGAAACAAATTTAAACATACAGTAATGTGGGACATATTAAAGCATATTGAGCCAATTGGGCTCTCACCAATCCAAATGCAACATAAGCTTACAGAAGAAATTACTCTTTATTTGGAATGATCATGAGATGTAAAATTTTCTTTAGGGGACTTGGAAGTAGAGTTGTCATGATTTGCTTCATCGATAGATGCACTCCCAAGCAAATAGTTTTATTTGCTTCTGTATATTTCCCTGTAGTCTTGCTAGTAAAGCTGTCCCTGTCTTACATATTTAAAAGGATTCTGGACGACGACTGCTAACATGGACATTTTGCTTATATCACTGAAAAGCAAGTCTATTTAAAGTTTCCTATATAAGCCTATTTTCCTTATCAGTTGTCCCAGTAACTTAACATTTGGAAATAATAATAAAAATTAAAGTAAATTACTTTGTATTTCCAGAACACTGTAACGTGGAGGAATGTTTTTTCTGTTAAATGTAACTAATAGACTGGAATTTTCTTATGTTTGCATCAGTCTCTATATATTAAGGTTAAAGATACAGTTTTGCAGCTTTTATGAAATGGTCTTTAATATTTCAGCAATAATCCTATATGAGATTTGTTTTTAAAAAAACCTACTTTCTGTACGCTTTTAAATTGTACAGGCTTTCAGAAATCAGTAAAAGTTGGACCAGTTAATAAAGATGCAAAAACTTTTTTTGTAGAGATGTAAAAACAAAACCACTAATCTGTTGTATAATGGATTTCATATTTTCTTTAAAAAAATTAAAAGCAAACAGTCTTCATGTATGACTCAATATGCTCTACTCCAGCTAACTGTGGGAGCCTGAATGACACTAGATTACAGAGGCTACAGGAAAACTTTTTGGAGGTGCAGAAGGGCAAAAATAAATGGAAACTAGAGCTAGGTGTTGAAAACTGAGTGTACCAAACCATCACCATATTTCCTTCTTTTGTTTAATGCTTGGGAATATAGTTTTTCTGCAAATTCAAGTGAAAAGTAGGAAATGGCTAGGAAGGATTAAAGGTGCAGGCTCTTCATATGAGATTCT
Source organism: Lycocorax pyrrhopterus obiensis (assembly GCA_014706295.1). Classification (NCBI taxonomy): domain Eukaryota; kingdom Metazoa; phylum Chordata; class Aves; order Passeriformes; family Paradisaeidae; genus Lycocorax; species Lycocorax pyrrhopterus. Next base: position 32,463,019 of record JACSVZ010000004.1, on the reverse strand, counting down.
GTTTGTGTTATTTCAGGCGTTTTTACCTTTATGTTGTGTAATAAGCATTTTGCATTACTATGTTATTATTTTGTATGGACATGTTCTCCTTATTTATTTTTGTTACATTTATTATGTATGTTATTTTGTTATATGCATTTACAACTCCATTTTTAAATAAAGTGTTTCTGGAACTTTACAAATGTGTGAATATGTAATTGAGATCTGGGGAGTTCACACAATCGTCCTGCAGACTAACTCACCTTTACTGAAATAGGAAATTACATTTTTTCATAAATATCTTCTCTCCAGAAAAAGTTCCATTATTGCTGCCACTGCATTGTTTATTCTGTGCTGACAGTATTGGCTCATTTTCCCATACTCTGGTTCTTTTCCACACTTCAATTGATTTTGTGTGCAAAGCTAGAGGCAAAAATAATCCAATATGCCAGTCACCAAACAGTGGCTCTGTTTCCCTTTGTAGAATGAAAGTGAGTTTTAATGCACCTGCCAGCTGCAACAGTAGATGTTTATCAGACTGCTTTCCCTTTGCTTCATATATTGAAAAACTTTATTGAACATTCTAATTTGGCTCCAGACTGGTGCCTTTTTTTCTTCTGTCCCGGGTTTGACTCTACGCATTCTTTTCCTGCAAGACACTAAATTGCCTTTTCTTAGCTGGCTTCGTGCAGGGACAAAACCTTGAATTTAGTAAAAGCTCCAAGAGTTTCTTCCCAGGTTAAGCATTTAGGTGTTGCTGAGCTTTGCTGAGGCTTAACATCAGCTGCTCTGATCTTGCTTCTGTGTATTTTTCCTTTATATCCCAGCTTGATGGCATTAAGACAGCACTAATGGCACACAGTAACACTCAACAGCACTCAGCTCTGGAGGGGCAGGAGATTTTTACTGCTGTTCAGAGATGCCAGTTCAGTATAGTCAAAATTGTGAGAAAGTTACAAGGGCTTTCCATTTGTGCAGGACTTTTTCATATTCCCCAGCTTCATGCTCTGCTATGATTTCCTCACCGGTTGCCAGTATCCCTCTGTCTTTGCAGAGGATAGGGGAATGCACTTCTGGGCTTGTATTCTGATGCGCAGACTCCCTGATGTTTAAGCAGAAGTGTAACTCTTCCCACGCAGTATTTTTATATGACCACTCTACTTGGAGCCAAGGTTATGCAGGGTTGTTTTTCAGAAGTCCTTGGGAAATCCAGCCACATGGCATCAGTCTTGTGCTCCCTTTAGACACCAGCAAGTGGTGCTGACGCGCCGGGACACAGAGAGAAAGCAGAGTTCAAGCCTTTTCTGATCAGCACTGGTGGCTCCTCCCTTGGCTACATGCACTGCTCGAATTCTACCCCCAGCAGCTACTTGTGATGACACTCACATCCAGCTGTAGCATGCAGAAATAAAGCTAAGGGCATAAGTTGTGTGCCTGACCTGATAACGGCAAGGTGGTGTTTTACCACAGCATGTACATTATACCAAAGCAACTGGTACTGCAGTCTCCGAAGAGAACGCTGCCCCATACCAAAAACTGGCTTCCAGTCAATGCCTGTTGGAAGGCCTTTGTAATTTGAACTGGGAAGATTCTAAGCATAGGAAAGATCTACAATTACTGCTTTGGCATGCAGCCAGGAAAAGAAAGGTTGTTCCTTCATGCAGGAATGCATGAAGCAGTCAGTGACACGGTGTGTACAGTAAAAGGAGGCCACTCACTGCCTGCCAAGGAGTTTTTATACCACCAAGTCTTTCGTATCTGAAGAAACTTACGAGGAAGAAACTTAGCCACTCACCATACAAGTTCCTTAGCTTCATCTTGATGAATAACCAGAGTTTTTAAAGTGTAAGTATGTCACCTTTGACTTCAAATAGAGCTAGATCTGTAAATGCTGACATCATTACAGTCCCGGTAGTTCAGCCACAATTGCTGAATATTAAATACATCCAACAACATCTGTCTTGGCAGTATTGTCCAAGGACAGCTGCCTAATGCTGGAGAGCATTTCCAGCTGCACTAGCTCAGTAATCTTGTAAAAAAAAAATTTATTTTCAACTTGGTAAGCCTTAGCCAGTGCCGTTCCTGCCAGTGACAGCCAACAGAGCACTGACTGGGGAGGAAGGCATTTCCTTTTCAGATTCTTTTTTCACTAGTCGTATATTTTGGGAGGAAAAGATGCATTTAGCAAACAAGTGGGGTAATGCATCCCTGGAAATACTTTAAAGCAGGTTAAGAGAACTGGAAGCCTACTGTCAAAGATCTTTACCTGTTCCAATGAGACCAGAGTTAACAGTGAAAAACTAAAGTCAGTGCTCGCTTTGTCTTGCTGACAGCTTCACGAGCAGCTACTATATTTTTTGGAGTAGTTCTTACCTCATGTCTGAGGAGAGCTCTTAAAATGAGAAGGTGTTACAAAATGCCCTCTCTGGGGAGGCTGTATTAAAACAGGTGTTTGTAGTTATTGCATACCCTTATGGCAATATAGGGCAACATTTTCAAGTAATACTTGCCAAAATTATTCAAAAACTGGAGCCTTAAGGGTGGAGTGAGGGGTTATAGAGATTTGTTCATTTCAGGGGTAGCCCCTACACTTCCACTTACCAATTAACATGTCCTTGCTAAGTTCGCTGCTCTTATCTATCAATTCCTTAGGGCTAGCATTTTAGACCTATTTCAAAAAATTAATACACGTGTTTATAAGGCTTTCTGCTACTATGGAATAGCTGAAAGTATCAGAAATCTAAAGATCTTTATATTAAAATACATTTTTATGTATTTTGTAAATTTTTTTGTAAAGAAATAACAGCTTAGAAGTAGAATTAATTATCTTTCAACCAAACTGTGATCTTAAGAGAAAATAGTATTATTTAATTAATTTATGTTTTAAACAAAAATGGGCAACATGAGATTTCTAAGTTCTGTATGGACACATGGACCTGTATGAAGCCAAGCACAAAGAACAAGCATTATATATAAACTTACAAAAAGTTACCTGGTGACTTCACATTTCATTTTCAGCATCACTTCTGGGGTAATGTGATTTTTAAGTCGAGATAAATTCATTGAGGAAAGAATACAGACATGGATGTGAGATGTGGTTCGGGTTATCCATGACTGATTTTGTTGAGCAATGAGGGAAATGACTTCAGATAATGCAGGAGGTTTTAAAAGTATTTAGAAATTAAATATCTTAATAAAGTTACTGAAGAAAGTGTCATAAATGGTATTTCCCAGTATAGCAACTGATTCATAAATGAGCAGGCAGAATACCACATTCTCAGCAGGCATTATTGGGTTAGGAGACTCAATAAATTGCAAAAAGTTAAGCAAACTTTTAAAAAAAGCTTCTGAAAGAAATCACATGACAGATGAACAGAAGTCAAGGGGAGTGGGGAGGGAACGCAGTGTCCCCAGCCAGGGCAGTAGGTGTGACTGAACCATGCAGTTGATTCAAGGCAACTTTAGCGCAGAGGAGCGCTGGAAGATGCAGAAGGCACATAATGATTTGCCTTCAAGAATGGTACTTTCAGAGCTGGTAAGAAGCTGTGCAGGAAAACACTTTTCCTGCTCCAAGGTGTGCCTCGGGTGCAAGAGAGACTACAGCCACCCTGCTCCTTGGCCGGGGATGGCAGCTGGAAGTACGTGGGAGTTAACTGCATGCATTAGTAATCACATAATTTTTCACTCTGCAGAATAGCTGGAATTTCTCAAATAAACTGACTGAAACAATAGACAGCACTTTCCATACAATGGAATAAAACCCTCCAAACAATTTCATATCCCCCAGTGCAGTTTGTTTTATGTTTTCCTGAAATAATTTTTGGACTCCACAGACAAAATTTAAGTAACCAACTAAAGATGCAGGTGTATAATATTGTAATCTCATTACCTGCACGCTCAGAACTTGAGTGCTAACAAAAATTTGCTGCACAATCATGTTCATTCTTTCTTTGTTTCCAAACATGCAAGGAATATACACAAACCAGGCCCCTCATGTCATTGCTGCTGTCAGTATGATGGGCAGCTGAGAAGATGGTCATTTACAAAAACCTACTTTTTAAAATGCAACTTATGCAGTATTCTTAACACCTAATAAGTTGCTTTCTTCCCATCACAAGTCTGAGGTAAAAGTGTTGCTTTAGTAATTTCTTGAGTTGATTTACTAAGAGTACAAGCTCCTCAAATATAGATCCTCTTCAACACCTTTGCAGGTTTAAAAACGCTGGGTTATATTGAAAATCTCATCTGAGGCTTCACTGAAGTTATTACTCCGAGGGCAGCAGAAGTTCAAATACAAAATTGGAAACACAGCTTAGTGGCTTATCTCAGCCCTAACGTGAGCTCCAGGCATACAGACCTTCGGAGCCACGTTTCAGGCTGCATGAGCAGGGTTTGCTCTTTGGTGCAAGCAGCATTTGTTGCTTGCAGTTTTGAGAATGTGTTTTTAGGCTTCCAAGCTATTTGAGTATCTATATTCCTAACTTTGGCCAATTTAAATATTTTATCACAGAATCATAGAATAACAGAATGGCTTGGGTTGGAAGGGACCTTAAAGATCTTCTTGTTCCGATGGGCAGGGAATCTGCTACCAGACCAGGTTGCTCAAAGCCCCATCCAACCTGACCTTGAACACTTCCAGGGGTGGGGCATCCACATTTCTCTGTGCAACTTGTTCCAGTACGTCAATACCCTCGCAGTAAAGATGTTTTTCCTAACATTTAATCTAAACCTACTCTCTTGAGTTTGAAGCCATTTCCCCTTGTCCTATCGCTATATGTCCTTGTAAAAAGTCTCTCTCCATCTTTCTTGCAGGCTCACTGTAGGTTCTGAAAGGCTGCAATTAGGTTACCCTGAAGCTTACTCTTCTCCGGGCTGAACAATCCCTATTCTCTTAGCCTTTTGTTGTAGGAGAGTAAAGAGCATTTTCAAAGTTAAAAGTGACATGAACAAAGAAATCCATCATTTCCCTTTTAATGATGAAGTGATTTGCTTTGGAAAATATGTGGATTTTATGTCACTGGAAGAAAACTGTCAATTAAATTATGCATTTGTCACTTAATGCTCCAGCAGGGAATTACAAGTTCAGCAGAGCTGGTCTCCAAGGAGTCAGTGGGAAGGTCCATGCAGCTGAAGTTTTGTACTTGCTTATCTGAGTGCAAACCCAGATCACTACATTTTGGTTTTCACTTGTATGCAGTTACGTAAAATTCAGAAAAGCTGCCCCCAGTACAAGTATTTTAAAATGAGTTGGTTATAAGCTTCAGCCTAACATTGCAAAAGCGATGATTTTAAAATTAGTATGGCAAAATTAATCCTGACTGACATCAATGAGTTCTTGTAATTGATATTTAAATTTCTCCAGATGAGGAAACATGCTGGAACTTGTCTTAATGCTTAAAATGCAATGAGCCAAAAAATGGCAGGCATAGGATAGCAGGAAAAAAATCCATAGAATAATAGGTATGATTAAAAAGCTTATCTGAAGGGAATTTCTAATTAAGGATTTTCTCCAGGGAGACACAGAGAAAAGCTTGATGCAAAATGAGTTTTGGAGAATCGCTGCAAATCCATGAACCGGTCTTAGCACTTTCTGGAACCTCCCAGATGGCAGTGCTGAGGAGTAGCACAGATAATTTTACAAACATCAATATTGCTTGCAGGCTCTCACTGCAGTATTGAAGCCAAAGAAACAGTTACAAGATTTTACCTTCCAGTGGAGCATTTCTTCAGAAATCTTTCAAGCACTTCACAAACATTCATTCTGTTATGAAATATCTATGACGAAATATTTCATCCTGGTGTCACAGATGGGAAAAGGGACTCAGAAAAATCTTGTTTCCTCTCTAGAAAGTGCTGAGACAAAGCTCTGCCGTCACCAAAATCTCAGTAAGTGACAACACACAACTGTTGCAACTATTAGTACTGGTGGTACTAAAAATGCACCACTTGGTCTGACAGTGCCCATTTTTTAATATCAAAGTTATCTCCAACTCTTGAGTGACTGCAACAGAACCAGAGACCTGTGTCTTTCCAGCCAGGTCAGTTTTGCTCACGTCTTCTCTTTCCCCAGTGCACCTTGCTGGTGTCTTTGGAGCTGCTGAGATGTGGGTACCTATCCCAGTGAGTTCATTAGCTGGTCTTGGCAGCTTCCCCAGCAGTCACTTGCAGCAGGAGGCTAACTTGGCATTTTGGGAGAGTCTCTTCTTTCTGTTAACTATGGAGTTGTCGCACATGTCATCCTCAGGGCTGTGCATTTTTCGGAATTTCCATGTCCCCTGAAAATTCCTTTTTCAGGTTTATCCCTGTTTCTACATATCACTGGATGCAGTGATATGTATCAGTTTTATTTGAATTAATATGGTCTGCCTGTGCTTGAAGTGCTCTCATTCTCCATGCAAATTATCTTGGTTTAAGTGCATATATTTTAAAGTGTCCAATTTTTTTAATCTCAAGATTTAATGGACTAACAGGGATCATATCAATAGGTGTGTTCAGCCACTGGTACCTGGGGCCTTAGATTTGCTGCTACTTTTGCAGCACTGCAGAAGCACTGATGTAGCCATTTACTTTCGTTTTCTGATGAATGGATTCCATTTCTACGTTTGCAGAAGCCCAGTGTGAAAGGCGTCTTCTCAACTGGTTTTTGTTCAGTTGTCCAAAAAGTATCAGCAGTATTTGAGAGATAGTCACAAAGGAGTTTCCCTGAAGGACACAGCTGCAGACCCTGGGTGTTTCTAGAGGGTTCTATGGAAGCATTCTGGTCTAGAACCTCAGTTACTGATTGTTCATGTTTTCTTCATATATGTTAAATGTCCTATCAACTTATCAGAAAAGGAAGAATATGGTGATGGGCCTTGTCGAGCACATGGATACATCTGGAAGAATGAGAGACAGATTAAGTAGAAAATACCACCACTCCATGGATCCCAATGGCATCCCATTGATTCTCTCCTTCTGGTCTTCTTGGTGGTGAGGGTCCCACAAGATATAGAGTTCACTGGGTTAATGTACATTCGAGCCAGGTGGGAATGCCCAGCTACCTCCCCTGGGGGGGCAAGTTTGACACTGTCTCTTGTAACAGACTCTGGATCACTTTCATCACTCGGTTCATGTGCAGGGCTCTGGGGCAAGGCCTCAGCAGTGAGTCTGGGAGCGCTCTGGGGGTCTTTGATGGATTGTGACACCTCCTCAGCTGCCTCTCACATGAGTGTGGCCTTCCTGGGGTGGGGAGGGGGTTTGCAACTGAGCCAGTTTGTGTGAGCGAGGGTGGGTGTTCACTGCCTCTGACCAGAGGCTACGCCACACACCCAAAACTCTCTCCTCCCCTCGTGGTGGGGGGAGTGTGTGCAAAGCTGCCCTCAGCAGATGGGTCTGTGGGCTATGGGCTCCCCCAGCCCCAACCCAAGCCAGAGATGATTTTCAACACAGCTGCTGGGTTTGGCTTTCTTGTGGATACATTCTTCTGCCTCAGCCTTGTTTACTTCTCCCTAGACCTGAGATAATTGGCCAACAGTGTCACCTTTATCTTGTCTCAAGTACCCTTAGGGGGCTTGCCTCACAGCCCGAAGTTCCCCTCAGGAGGCCTATTCAGGGAGGGGTGGGCTTCGGTGGTCACAGCTTCTTTATACAGTTCTGCCATAATGGGCCAGAAGTCCTTCATAACAATGTTTAAGCCACTAACCATAGCATTTCACGGGGCACTGTCCTGGTTTTGGTTGGGCTTTCCTAAGCCATTAATTTCCTAACTCGGGAGCAGGGAGGCCGGCAGGAGCCAGCAGTCGGCAGAGCGGGTGCTGCGGCTCGTCCGGCTCCGGGGCGGCGAGGGCAGCCAGAGCGGCTGTGGGCTGTGTCACTCGTGGGACAGGGACAGCCCTCCCAGCCCTCCCGGGAGACACAGACGGAGAGGGAAATGCCAGCAAGAGCTCCAGAAAGCAAGACTTCCTTTATGTCTAACACACAGGGCAAAAAGAGGATGCTGATCTTGTTCATTACATTTTAAACACTTTTGAAGGCTTGAGTAAATGCTTACTCTGCCTCTTAGGGTAAGTGAAACGTAGATGGGGTTGCCTGAAGCAACGAAAGAAAATGCCTCAGGGGCTTTATGAAATCCCTGAAACTGCTTCAAAAACATGAAAAGAGAGGAAAGGGCCGTTGCTACACTGAGATGCCAGAACCAGTCAGGTGGTGCTAAAGCCCAAATGTTAAGTGGATAGATCCACAAAACCAAGAAAAGCAAGGGATTGGCTCAAACAGCGTTTTTTGCCCAGATGTCCAAATAAAGCTGACAAATGGAGATGCCAAATGCAATTGCTTGGGGTGAAAAAGGGAAGAGAACTGGGAAGTTGAGATTTAAAAATCAGAAAGCCAGACTCTGAACTTTGGGTAAGAAGGCTTATTAACTGAGTGGGTAGTGTGCTAAAAACCAGTCAGAATTTAATTTTAGGTAGTAATTGGAGAAAAATTAATGGAAAGGTATCTTGGGTATTCCCTTCATGGAAATTGCCCTTTATAAGTAGTCCAGGCAAAAATAATATTATTCCCAAAATTTAAAATCCTGCCTTTCAAATTTTCTCAATTTTTTCGTTTTTAATTTTTCAAAGTGAAGTTCTCGTGTCGGAACTATAATTTGAATCATTCTGACTAAGCTTTACTACATTTACTACATTGACTAGCTTGTCATTTCTTTATCTGAATTTATCTTTGACTTTCTGAGAACCTGGATAACTGGAATATTTTTATCCATGGCAGCACATGACCTTCACATACATAACAAAGAGAATAACTTTGGCCATTACTTATTTTTTGTGAGTACTTTTTTTTTTTTTGGCCTGCTGACAGCTATTCAGAAGAAAATAGAGTGAAGTATGAATGAAGAGTTTCCAACTTTTACCACATGGCACGGCTGCTGTACAAGCTATTACAAATGCAGATTGAAAATTGCCTGCTCAGTTAGTGCCATGACATACGGGCCCCAGCATTCTAAGGGACTAAAGCTCTGGTCGTAGCTCTCTGGACTGCCCTCGTCATTCTCCAGCTGAGTTTATGAAGAGAACAACAGATGTGAAGAGATTTGAAGAGCCAGCAGCACTGCAGTGGTACACTGAAAGCCAGTGGGAGCACCTCAACAGCGATGTGTTTTCTAGAACTGCTTGCATGATTCATGGTTTCTCATCACCTCCTCGTGTTTTTGGCTGCCCTTGGCCTGGCCAGGAAGATTTAACCCAGAGGAAATGAGAGTCTTCTTCTTTTTTCGACCAGAAAATGTGATTATAAAAAGATCTTAATGTACTTTGCAGAGAATTCAAGTCAAAATAAACTGAGAATCTGGCTATCAAATCCCCAATATTAACATTAAAACTGAGCAAAGAAGAAGTTTTCCACTGCCTGCGCAAAACTGGATTAGGTTGATTGGTCTCTATCCATCACAGGATTATTAAAAAAATTGTGGCTCATGCCCGGTTAACCATGTCATTCCAGTTCTGAATATCGCTGCACTGGGAGGATTTTCAGCATATTGAGATCTGTTCGAAGATGACTTTATGGGCTGTTCAGTGCTCTCACAGTCTCATCACAGCATCCATCCCACGAGGGTGATCCATGTGCTTACCACAGGATTACCGAGTTCCAGACCCCTGCTGTGGGCAGAGACACATCTTCCCATGCTCTGCACTCTGCTGCTTTTGTTCAAAACACTCTTAGCAATTTTGCAAAGACAGGAGCACACACTGAGTGTGCAACATTACCTGTAAAGGCAGTAAAGGAGCACTGCACCAGGAGCTATTTAAGATATGGACACAGTTCCTCTCTAGAGGAGATACTTTCAAGAGGCAGATGTAAAGTAGGAAGGAATATCAAGCAGCTGCTCTCTAATGCTGAAGCACAATAGATGCAGGGTGAGTGCACAGTAAAGTGCTGCATTTCAAGGTACGTTAGCAGATTTTCCCATCTTTACTGCAATGAAGTTAAAAGAGTTTGACCAGATTTTCACTGATAGCTGAATCTGTATCTTTCTCAGACTACTATATTTTTGCCTAGGTCTTCCATAATTAGTAATTTTTGTGTTTTGTAATGGGAGGAACTTGTGACTAAAAGCAAAATCTGTCTTAAAAGGTTCATGAGAACTTTTCTCGGCTGATTTTTTTTGTGTTGTTTTAAACCATATCTTAGATTAACACACATTAGTAATTCATTTTTGTTTTACTATCAAACAGCTTTCTGAAGAGCAAAATAGGATCATGTATTTCCATCTGGGTTTTAAAAGAGCTCTTTCTAATAGCATAGTCCAAGAAAAATCAATTCTTATCCACAGAATAGAGATGGATGTAACTTAATTCTGCAGTCCTCAAATTCTGGATATGTCTTCCAACTCCATGGTGATCCCTGAGTTTTTCTGGGGAGTCAGAAAAGTAGCTTCTCTTGTCAAGAATAAACATTTTGGAATTGTTTAACAAGCAAAGAATTCCTGTGTCCTGTACAATGAATCCTCTAAGTTCACTGCCTCTCAAATTTCACATGATGACAGCTCAGAGTGCGCTTGCCAGGCTGGCCTCTACATTTAAAATGAAATCGAATGAATTAGTTATTTTTTTTTGCTCCTACACTGAATAAATGAATTACAGACACATCTCATGAGGTTGAATAACCCACTGGTCTTGATTCCATTCCCACAGAAACAGAAGACACAAAGTGTGTGTCCCAGTGAGGCAGGCAGCTTCTGAGACATGCCACCTTCTCCTGAAGAAGTTCAGAAAAGGCCATTTGAGTGCCATGTTCATTGGACACCCCTTCTGCACCTTCTATCATGTGATATGACAGAAAATATGTGAATTTTTACTGTTTTGTTGTGAGTCTGAGATCAATCCTGAGCATTCAGGGTTTTTCCATTGGTCATCTGGTGTGTGAGCAAATCTTGTTACGGATTTGACCACAATGAGCCTCACTTACTTGGCACATTTCATCTGTTTGTGGGTTGTCTCTATGTGGTACATTTGCCAGCAGCTCAGGCTCTGTGTTTTCTTGCAATTTAATATCCTTGTTCCTCCCTGCCTCTCTGGTTGTTCGCAGCTTCTGCAGTCAGTCACTTTTAAGAAAGCCCCCAGCAGAGCTCCTGAGGATAGGTACTTGTCCAGTTCAAACTGTTCCCTCTCTCACAGCATCCATTACGTAGGTACAGTCAGAGAAACTCTGTCCCACAGACAGCACACAAGAAGCAAAAGCAGCATTTCAGCTTGGTATTTTTGTGTCTGTACTTATTCCCTAATTCTCTGTGTTTTCCAGGTGACCATCAATAAGTATTAATACATGTCAGCTGTGCTGAGCAGTGCACTTAAATGCTCATGTTGGGAAGCTAACCCTTTGCTGCAAAATGGCATTTGGTACTTATCGTGGTTTCCAGATTTTTCATGCTCTCAGTAACATGCATAATTATTTACATCAAAAGGCAGAGCAATGACCTATAACTGAGCTTTCAAAAATTATAGGTTTTCATATTTGTCTGCTTCCAGGAGTTTGAGTTACCTGAGCAGTGATGAACAATAGCTATTGGACAAGGAATGACCAGGCAGAATTAATTTAAATTAGCTTGAGATAGCTTTAATAAACTGCTATAAATAAGTGATTTGTGCTATGTAATCTCAGCAGTGAAATGATGTTATTGTCATTGCTACAGCCAGATGCTTATAAGGGCTGAGCAACAACTCTTCTTGATCTCAGTGCAGCTGTGGACAGCCAGCTCCTGTAAACAACCAGCTAGCGAGGACTAAAGCAAGTCTGGCTCACTCAGGGAAGAATATCTGTAGCAAAGGTCAGGTTTTGCCATGGGCAGGAGGAAGGCTGGCCATCACCAGCCAGGTCACATAACAAAACTCCTGGTGCTGCAGGTTGCCATGCTTTTGTGCACTTCAGAGAGGTGGAGGAGGGAGGAATTTGAACTGGAAAGTCTTGAAAGAAGTCTGCTGCAGGCAGGATACTTACTGTCCATGGAATGAGAAGGGAAAACGTGTAAAACAACATCTCCAACCTTGACACTGAAAGAAGCACCAGCATTTACCTTTTTTTTTGGCTCTATCGCCGCCATTTTTTTTTAGACTCTATTGAAAGGTAAGTCCTGTTTTTTCTTTCACATTTCAACTCATCTAGAATGGTCCTAGATTTGTGGTGGCTAGTCAGCATGACTATCTGGTCTAATGGTCTGAGAATGAGAGATACCATTTTATATGAGAAGATGAGAGCACTGGGTCAGTCTCCTACTCTGGCTTTTCTTCACCTTGAAGGGAACCCTTTGCCATCAGAGAACTGAAACCAAGACAGTTACGTCTTTCTCCTGTTGATATTTAATGTTATAATCTTGAGAGCAGTGGCCTTTGATTTCTGCTATTCACATTTGCACTTCAGAACAGTGTGACACAAGGAAGTTCAGTATCTGGTTTTGAGTGCTGTGCTGTCATCACCTACAGGGTACCTTTCTCGTTGTCTCATCTATCTCATAACATTTTCCTGAACTTGGAGAAAAAAATGTGATTAAAGTGGTTTGTAAGAAAGCTGTGGGGTTTTTTCATTATAACTCCTTAGACATTTTCCATCACACAACTGAAAGATTAAATCTGCCTTTGTAGCATTTACATTTCCCATGCACATCTGAGGAATGGCACAGAGTCTAACGTGCCTGTTGGTCATTAGGGAGTAAAGCTTGAGGCCATGGGAAACAGCCCTTAGTATTTCAGCATTAGTCATGGAGTACAGTTAATGACATCAAATTAAAGTTCAAACTACAGCATGGCTTTTCTCAAGTGACATTAAAACCACCTCCTGAGTCACAGTGCAATATGCAATAGCTCCTGCTAAATTGCAGCTCTCCTGTCTCAACCGCACAACCAAATACAGCAGTTCAGGCACAGGTAATTAATGCTGAGGGAGGTTGTGTAAATGGCTGACTTAAAAAATAACTGGTGTCTGTGGCTGCAAATTTTGGGCATGCAAGGTGAACTGACACAAACATTAATTTACTTTGTTTTGTATTTAATCCTACTTCCCATATACACTGAATTTCTGCCAGCTTCTTCAGATTATGCAGATAAGGATTGATCTCTTGAGGAATGGGGAACCTCTCTCATCTTTCATCCTGTTCCTTTTTAAAGTTGTTTATAGCTGTTTTATCTTTATGAAATTTTTTTCAGTAATAGGAGGAATTCGTAGTGAAACACTTGCAACAACTAGGTAATATTTTGCAAGAAACTTCTTGTAATAAATTCCCTGCACCTTTGCCAATGAGCTTTTTTTTTTGAATGTGAAATAGGATTTCAAACCATACATACATGTGTATTTTTGGTACTAAGGAAGAAACTAAGATTTCTGCTAGCTGTGAAAATAAATTGAACATATCAAACTCATTTCACATGTGACTGATATCTGGAGAATAAATGTGTTCACCACATTTCTGCTGAGCACACTTTAGTGATTTAAAGCTTTAGATTTTTGTTTCGTAGACATTTGAAATATGGCATATGTGATTAAGAGAAAACATGTGAAATCATGTCTAAAATCGTTATTTCAGATATGATATGAAATCATCATTTTTGATGTTTCAGATCCAAAGAACTTGCAATTTTTCAGTTTCCTTCATTTTTTTGTTTCCCTTTAACTCATGCGCATCTCCGGAGACCATGCTGTAGGTCAAAGCTGAAACACAAAGTGATTAGGAAGATTTGTATTATATTGATTTACCTTCCAGTGCTTAAACCAAGGGTTCACACTGCTGCATTTAGCTGTTTACCCTTCACTGACACTCACTCCATTACCAGGCATACAGGTAATTAGAACTGCTGAAAATCAACTCCATTATTCTAGAATGAGATATGTACTGCACTATACTATATCAAGTCAAAATGTTACCTGTGTCAGCCCACATCCATACTGAGGCTTTTCTAAACATTTGTAAGGTTTTCCTGGCTATTTACCATAGATGGACTCTGAGAAAATGGTTGTTGGGATTCCTGGCACAGATAATTTACTTCTCTGGCTTCTCCATCATTCTCAGCCCAGCAAGAGGGGAAGCCTTAGAAAAGAAGTGCAGATGCTCAGGTTTTCTGTTTCTACGCTATCTATTGCCAATGTTCAGCAGCTGTTTCTTCTAGAACATTTTCTGTCTCAGTTCCAAACAAGTAACTCTTCTGCTCCCCCTCCACGCATCAGCAGGTGGCAAACGAAGGTGCTGTTGTCTTGGGAAAGAACACACAGATAGACACGATCCAGTAATACATGTACATTCATGGAAGGGTTTCTACACTTACTTATCTTGCAACACAAACATATCCAAAACTTAAACACTCATTGTAACTAAAATGAGGGAGTCAGCAGACTGTGGTGGTTGCTGGAAGGTCTCTGTCCCCTCCACTATGTGCATCTGACCAGTACAGGCTCTCACCAAAGAGCTCAAAACAAGCCAGCACACCAGCATTACACTGCTGCTGAGGGAGCACCTGGGAGTTGCTGAAATCACACACTGTTGAGGAAAATAGAAAAGCAAACATAAACCAGGAAAGATTGTGGAGATTTTATGCTCCCACACTAATGCTTCTTCTCTTCTCCCCATCTCTCCTTTTTGCTCCTTCTTTCTTTCACGAAAGCTGCACCTGTCAGCTTTCAAATCAACCAGCGTGTGACACAAGCCATCCAGCTGTGTGGCAGATGCCTGAACTGCGCTTTGTCGTATATACATCCATGTGGAATTATTTATAAATATCAAACCTGATACTCAGCCTGGTTTTGTAATTGGTAGCTGGATAGTTCTGGGCTTTTTAAAACTGCAAAATTGCCTTGCTTGATTCAAATAGACATCAAAATTTTTAAAAACAAGTCTTGGATTTAAAAGCCATTGAAGCTGCTGTTCATGTAGCAACATGCACTAAAACTCCAGTGTTGTCTCCTTCAGGGGTTCTCAAATCCTGGGTGATTTAGTGGATCTAGGGTCCTCCATGTGTGGTATTTCCTCATCCTTCCTAATGCACTTGTCCTGGCTCAGTCTCTAGCCATTATTATGCTATTAGGGAGCTACCCAAAGTCCATCAGACATGCAAGTAACTCCAAACTTTTTCACTGGACGCCAGCTGAACTCAGCGGGGTCTCTGCTCATCCTTCTGTACAGCACTGGTAGTTTAATAGGTTTGAGTAAGAGAAATCATGGGAGACAATCTGGGTGGGATCCAACTAACCTCCTATAGTCTGATCCAGGATGCCCTTGGTGTCTTGGGATGTTTCTTGGAGCGCATCAGTTCGGCTTGTGGGGCACTGTGAACTGAATAACTACAAATGGAGCCACAGCTTTACTGGGAATGCAAATGTTACAATTATATTAACATAGTTTTACTACCTGAACCTATGCTATTGAAAAAGGTGTTTCCCAAAGGGAAACAGAAATAATAGATGCAAATCTGACTGTCTCTATTGTCTATCTGCATAAAGATGCATGGCAGGTTATACAGCTCTTTCACTGTTAAATCTGCTCTTTGCCGCAGTGATGTCTGAAATTCCCCAGCAGCTGTCCATTTTCACAGGTCTAATTCCTTTCCAGGAGAGATACCAACTATGATGAGGTATTTCCACCTGCATGCTGCTCATGTCAGGTTTAATAACTTGCTGTTATCACTCAGTCCCATCCTATTACACCTTGAGAGGAGGTGAAGCAGGTGAGAGGAGGGGATTGGTCCATCATTGTGTCTGAGTCCTAGCAAAAGACCTGGCTGAGACCATGAGATCTGTCTGGCTGCTCTAGACTACCCCAGAGCAGGGAGAGAGGATTTTGTGCTGACCTGGACTTTCACAGTCCTACAAGAATTCATGGTATACCACATATTTGTTAGACAGTGTGCTATCATTACCATTTTTGCTTATTTTTCTGCCTGTGGCTCTGGAATAAGTGAATTTCTGTGGGCCTGTCTGTAAAGCTCTGCATTCTGTGACTGAAATATGAGTCAATACAGTGTCCTTTTAGTGCTCCAAATCATCCTTGGAAGGCAAAACTGGGCCTCTGTGGGCTATAAATATCTTTCTGTATCTTCACTGCTGAACATCTTCCATCTAGAAACTTCAGCTCAGAAGATGAGACAGTATTTCTTCTTTTATGGATGTTATACTCATGAAAGCTTGTGAGAGAGCAGTTTTGCTTCTGATCTACTGCTTTTTTAACTGCAGGCTTGGAACTGGCATCACTTGTCACTCCAAACAGCGCTCTGCACCTTGGGGTTTTTTAAGTTTGATGGTATCAACTGAGAAATGATAGCAAAAGACAGCAGACAAACCCAGCTAGTCTGGCCAATGAAGCTTGTCTTAGATATACATCAATTCATCAGATTAATTTTTAAAAGCTACAATTTATTATTATTTTAGAATTACTTGTGGATTTACAAATTCTCTTGCTGGTTATACTGGACACACGACTGAAAGGATAATGTGTTTAAAAACGTGTGATTGCTTGGTGTCTTCAAAATTTGGGTTGTGGAGAAAACTGGAGTATTAAATGGAGCTGATCAGTACATTGCCCTCTGTAACAACAACAAAAAAAGTGCTATGTAGATCTATGGTGAAATTTTCAAAAACAACAAGGCTAAGCACATCCTGCAAAGTTGAGTCTTAGGATGCTAAAATTAGAGCTAACCAAAGTTACTGGTCACTTCAAAACCTTTGTGGCAGTAGAAATAATCATTGTGGTCACTTCTTTGTACATCTTGGCTCTAGATCCTGACTTTGATATTAACTGAGATGAATGAGTTTATTTTTTGGGCAAAACAGCATCTAGAATGACAACTGGATTGCTGTGATTGTGGCCACTTCTATTACCAGAACAGACTGGTAATTGTTTCTCTGTTGATTGTTTCTCTTGTTAATTGTCTGTTTCTTTTTTTAGCTTCTCAGGTGCTTTCCAGCATGGATCAGCTCTTCTGGTCTTGTTCTGCTTTAGTAGCAGCTGAGTGAGCAACTTCAATTTAAAAAAGTTTGAATAGTGATTATCTTCTTATGACTGAGAACAGTTGATTTCTTTTCTTGACCTTTATCCATGCTTGAGTGACTTTTAGTCAATTCCTCTGTTGGTAGACTGCTCAGTGTGGTTCCCATCCCAGTTCTGACCCACACGAGCTCTCTTGTACTGATAGGTACCTGGTACTACTATGTTCTGCCTTTCTCTCTTGCATTCACCATTAAAAACCTCCACTCTCTAAGAATTCATGTGAGTCATTCATCTTTATTTAGACATTAATTTGACAGGTGTCTGTTTTTAAACACACACATGCGCACACGCACACGCACGTTACACACATATATATACATATGTATGTTGACATGTATGTAAGTTTAGCATATATAGAACCCATATATAACTATGTTGATAAGTATTTTATTTAAAACAAAACCCCATGTTAGTAAAAAAAAAGCTAAATTAAACCCGTGGACTTCTGTCAGCTTCCTGGTATCTTTTCACTGTCCTTCAGATATGGTTGCAGTGCACATGATGGTATTACTCTGCTGAATGATCACCTCTTGCTAATATTTAAATTAAGGGCATTTTTCAGAATCAAATGTTAATCTCTCTTTCATCATCTGCTTTCACTGCACCAATTTCCTGGCAATTGGACATTTTCAAATATAAATGGACACCATTATAAACTAATCAAGCTGTTCTAACTGCAGACAGGAAAAGGAGAAGAAAAGGAAAGGACTCTAATATAAAATCACAAGATTACGGAATCATAGAATGGCTAAGGTTGGAAGGCATCTTAAAGATCATCTAGTTCCAACACTCCTGCCATGGGACACCAGGGACGGTGTCTACTAAACTAGGTTGCTCAAAGCCGTGTCCATCCTGGCCTTGAACACTTCGGGGATGGGGCATCCACAGCTTTTTGGGCAACCTGTTCCAGTGCCTCACCTCTCTCATAGTGAAGAATTTCTTCCTAATACCTAATCTAAGTTTACCCTCCTTCATCTTAAGACCCTTCTCCCCTTGTCCTGTCACTACCCGCCAATGCAAAAGTCTCTCTCCTACTCCCTTTTAGGTACTGGAAGGCTGCTGTAAGGTCTCTCTGTAGCCTTCTTTTCTCCAGTCTGAAAAACACCAATTCTCTCAGCCTTTCCTCATACAAGAGGTGCTCCATCCCTCTAATCATCTTGGTGTTCCTCCTCTGGACTTGCTCCAACAGTTCCATGTCCCTCCTGTGCTGAAAACCCCAGAGCTGGATGTAGCACTGCAGGTGGGATCTCACCAGAGCAGAGTGGCAGAATCCTCTTCCTCGACCTGATGGCCACACTGCTTTGGATGCAGCCCAGGGTGTGGCTGGCTTTCGGGGCTGTAAGCACACAACTTTCGCAACTGCACATCTGGCATACCCTCGTGAGTACCTGTGAGATTCTTGGATGACTATAAAGCAGGATTTTCTAAGAATGTGAGTATTTGACAGAGCCTGAAATTCTGGAAATAGGAGTTACAGGGTTGTCCATTGCAGGCTAAGCATTGTTTCAAAACAAACAGGTTTGTATGGGAATTCATGACTACAGAGTCCACAGATTCTCTTGCAGCACCAAGTGAAAACCTGAAAACACAAATCTCTTCCAAGGAGAAGTGGGCTCCTGTGGCAGAAAGCGGTGATTTCTATTTCAGATAAAATGGTAGAATCTGAATTTGGTTTTCAGGATCATCTGTGTTGTCACTAGATGGCACATTGGTCTAAAGTTTCAGCTCGTAGAGCAACTGCATGGACAAACAGCAAGTTATAGATGGGAACCAGCTAGTAACTACGTAGTTAGTTACTACTACACTCTGTGTGTGCATGTGTGTATGTACACATGCCAGTGTGTACAAGTCCCAGGCATGACATAAAGGAATAGAGTTGTGTGGGTGCTTTTTCTGAGACTCCTTCTCTGTGTATAATACCGTTACATTAGATACAGACACTTGATGTTTATGTGCTGGTATTCAAGGCAGGGATGGGGAGAGAAAAAACATCAAGATGTGTGTCTGAGTACCACCTGTACGTACTTTTCTGTTTTGCACTTGAAGCAGGTGAAGGGCAGGTCAGACTGTGCACTTCAGTGCCTCCTTGAAGCAGTTTTTATTATCTAGGACCTCATATTTAAAAGAACGTGCAATGGACCTTAGGAACACTACTCTTAAATGCCTAACAAAGTGGTCTGTGCAGAACAGGTAGCAAGGATTTTTATATCAGTTTGCAGGTAGACAGGGGTAGGTTTCCTCCAGTGTCTCAATAAGGTGCTTTCAGATGTTATTTTAGACATCTTTTCCTGAAATTTGAAAAAAGGCAACGAGTCAGAGCCCAGAACACTCTATTTTGTGTTGTGTATCTATTGTCTTTATCTTAAGCCATGAATAAGTGCCTCATATTCCTAACTACTGCCATTTCCCCCTGCCCTGTCCCTGCTCCTGCCATTCTTCATGAAGAAACCATTTGCTGGCTGAGAAACCCACTGCAGCTTAGAGAAATGGGTAACTTGTGCATGAATTTCTGCAATGCACTGTGACCAGCAACACATTTCAGAGATTTGTTTTCTCCTTTGTGGAAAGCACCTTTTTTTTCAACAATTTCCGGTGCATTCACTTTCTTTTCCAAGATTTTTATGCCTTCTTGAAGAAGACCGGTGCAGAGGTTACCTTACATGCTCTCTTTTGCTCATGACTATCTTTCTCTTTACCTGTTTTCTGCTGTTGTTTACCCCATGAGTCTGGTATTTGTATACTGAGAAAGTCCTTGGTTTTGGCATTTGAAACTGCTGGGAACTTTGATTATCAGAAGTAATTTCAAGTTCTGAATTCTCAAAAGAAGGCAGAGGGCTAATACATATTAAAACCACAGGATTGAGGTCTATCTATGGAGAAGGTGTTGCATTTCTTTTATTAATAGCGTAAGCGCTCAATTTACCCTAACTTCTCAGCTCACTAGAAAAAGCCAGGCATGTTGAGAAGCTTACTAAAGTATAGAAATAATTTTTGTTCTTGATAAGGCTGTTCTGTACTGAAGCAGGAAATTCATGGGAGACCCAGCACATCAGGTTCATTTTGAATTCTACAGTGCAGTAAAACTGATCTTGATCTTAGATGAATTAAGTGGCTTTCCATTCCCCCCCCCAGTTACTTTTTCCCTTTATGTATTACGTATTTTTGTCCTGAGATGAGGGACTGGCCATTTATAATAGCATATATTAAGTGGAAATTCAGATTCAGGTAAAAAAGGTTATTAATTCAACAACTGTTCTTTTTCTTTCACATTACAGATATTGATTTTGGTAAAAGACCTTTACAATTTGTGCAGTTTTAAAATTAGAGGTACATCTCTGCAGTTGGATTCATTCTTCTCCTTAATTCTGAAATATGACTTGATTTTTACCAAGTCTGGGAAAGTCTTGAATTTTTAACCTTCAGGAATTAGCTAACAGTTCTGCTGTGATCTTTGGGTAGGAATTAAAAGGACTGTCTCAGTTCTTGAAGCAGGGAAAAGCTGTAGGGACAGCCACCATTGGCAGTGTCTTTTTCCCAGCGATTTCTTTAAGATGGGCTTTACTTGCTGAGAGTGATTCCCTCATTTTATATACTCATGAGGAAAGGAAAACAGTTGGAGGTGACCACATGGTGCAGGTTGGGGTAAACAGAGGCATATGTCAATATACCTTTTTGGGATCAGTGGACAGTTTATCCTTTGTCCTGTGGAAGAGAAACCAAAGGTGAATCTTGCTTGTCATTTGTATCTGAGCATGGGAAGGAGTCAAGGTTTGTTGGTTTGTGTTTTACAGGCTGCTTCTATGGGGGATGAAAAATATGAATGTCTTAGATAAGTGAGACTTCTTGTTCTGTTTGGTGGGACAAAATTAGCCAGAAAGAAAAGTCATTCATGAGTACCCCACAAGGAACCCTGACAACAAGGAGATAACTTGTCTTTTTAGGGCTGTTCATCCATTTTTCTTATAGTCCTCAAAATTTCTCAGAAGTCAGTGGAAGATTTGGTCACAGAATTTAGGATCAGATCCTAGACCTCTTCTGAGAGAGATTAATCTGATCCCTTTTCAGGAATCTGACAAATGGCATACTTATGATTTTGGTCTAATTACTTGTTGATAATAGATGTTTTCACTCTGGTGAAATAATAAAAATCGACACCTTTATCAGTAAAGAAAAATCATAAAAGATAAAGAGAACATCCAGGCAGATGAAAATCACAATGAAGAAAGACTCAGTGCACTAAAGGTTAAGGGGCTTCTTTTGCTTCTCTAGGCAACTTAAAATATTGAAAACTTAAACCTTCCTCGTAGGTGATAAATAATGTCAGACAAAATCCTTTCCAAAACTATTATTTTGGAATTAGCTATCAAATATATCAATAGTTTCACTCCAGTACCTTTCATTACTGCAAAGTTAATGGAAAAATTATTGATTGGTAGTTCAAGCCATACAAATTAACTTTGTGCAACAGTAGCATACAGGGTTTAACAACCCGTGAGGAAGCCCTTCACTGGTATAGACATTCCTGTTTCAGTAACACGGCCACAGCAATATCTTTCACACACTGTGTCATACTGCAACGTAGGCTTCGTTGTCAACATGCCTTATTTAACTTGCAGTCCGTGGAATGATGTTACTGGTATGGACTATTTCATATGAGGAAAACATCTGCTACCTCTGTGCTGAAACTGTAACCCAAGTGCCTCCAAGAAGGTTCAAACTGGGGAGCAATAGATGTCATATTCTGAATGTTAGACTTGCTCGGTGCAACACTTTTCCTCATTCTTTTCACTATCAGCAACTCACAGAACCTCTGTGTGGCTTGGGCAGTAGCTTGTAACAAGGTGCTGCTGGGACTCATTTCTAGGCAGTAGCCCAGCTTAGTAAGTTTCCCATCATGTGAGTCTGCATGTGTTTTATTATGTTTATTCCTTGATGGTGGCATTTTTATAAATTAGGAGCTCTGCAAACAAACTTACATTTCTTAGATTTTGAAGATGATTTTCCAAAATCTTGGTATCAGTCAAATCCCTTGAAGTATTTCCTTTTGTACCTAAAAAAATTTAGTTTCCAACAAAAGCGAGCACAAATGTTAGCTGAAGTTTAGAGAAGGAGGAAAGTGAAATAGTGGCAAATGCATGGTTTTAGAAATCACGCATGTTCTTCAGTTGCATCAGCTACTTTCTCCCTAGTCTGATTCTTGGGGGAACTGTAACTGTGAAACCATGTAAAATTTATTTTCCTTCTCCCTGTTTACTTAGGGAAAAGCGCCATGGCAGTATTCTGTATCGACATGCTTATCCCACGTAAACTGTCGTGTAAGCAATGAGGACTTTGCATCTTGAGTTTCTTTTTGTCTTTGAGGAATGCCCAGTGTCTGAACTGTCATCTACAGAGAAAAGAAAACACTTCAGTGTAGGTTCACCAGCAGACGAGCTACATGTCAGCATGAGAAGGAAATCCTCAGAAGGCCAGTTTCAGTTTAACAGCAGAGCATGCTTATCACTTGATCCTCTTTTGAGCAAAATATCTACTTCATAATATTACATGGATTATGTGACATTTTAGGTGACAGTTGATCTAGAAACACAGCTGCTCAGACAAATTTTATCTGCTGATGTTTGCCTGCAACATTAATTTTGTCTTTACTTTGAGCTGTTTATTACAAGTTAGTCATTTATCACAGATAATGACTGATACCCTGAAGGTTAATGCTTGAATGCATTCTTCTAAAATTTGAAAATATTTCTGTGTTGAAGCATATTCCACTGCCATGCGAGATAGAATTAAACAAATGTTGTGATTCTGATATAAGGGTACTGCTGATATATGTCTAATTAACATACTCCAGATGTCAGCACTATTAAAATCTGTCTGTCATCTGCATAATGGATAATTTGTTACACCAAGCAAAATACCTGGTTTTCAGATAACCAGATTTTAAAAAACGAAACAGTTCTATTTTCATCCCAGGGCATAATGAATACCCCAGAAGAGTCATACTGTCAAGTAAGATTCATTCCACTGGGGAAAGTTAGTGTTGTTCTATCTATTTATGTCAAGAAATACCTGATTTGTGTTTCAACACTGTAGGGCCTGGCATTAGCTCTCTCCATGCTACCTGAAATCTTCCAAACACTCGTTTTTAACAAATATCACCACCCATAAAATATTCATGCTTCATGGCAGCAGTAATTCATTACTCCTCACCAAATAAATGTAGTTAAACCATCAGCTGAAGGCTCTCTTGCCCCCAGGGACAGTTTAACCTAAGCTTTATTAAGATGTCTTGGTGTATGTGCAGTGCTGCTTGGTGATACTGTGGCTGTGTTTCAAGCCTCTAACAAGGCAATTCACATCAGGAGAGCACAGTGGAGGGATTGTCTTGCTGCCTCCTGCAGCACCTCTTTACAGACTGTCATGGTGTAGCCCATGTGCAGACTCTGAATGCTCTGGGACGTAACTGTGCTCGTCTTCTTTCTGCTGACAGTACTACAAGCTCCAGAGCTTCTGGAAGAATCTGGCTGATTATCTCTCAGCTATGAGAATGTAAAAATACAATGAAAACTAACTTTCAGATGTTCTCATGCCACAGACTTGAAAAAAATACTAAATTAGCATAGTATGTCTAAACTTGTCACACACAATGAGGAATAAACAAGGAACTTCAAAGATAAGCAAGAGGGATATTTTTAAATAGCTGAAAGGTGGATGAAGTAAACATCTGCTGATTAAAAACTGAGGTCATTAATAAAAGAAGGTTCTTGAATTAGTCATCCCTTTTCTGTCTGTGGGATATTAAACAGTTGCAATGCTCAATACAGAGGCAATGCAACTGAGGATCAGCTCTTAGTCGAGGTACTCTCAACAGCATGAGACACAGAGCAGTGCCTGTACTGATTCTGCTCTTCCTCACAGTAGTTTTGCAGTGGTGCAACCCTACTCAAATTTTAGCTTTCCTTGGTTCCAAACCAACAAGTTAATCTCACAAATGTAAATTAGGGGTCTGAGGCTCTTCCTGTACAGAGCTGGCTCCTGATATTAGACTGGAGTGCAAGATGGAGAGCTGCCCTTCTTTTAAATCAAGTGAATTGATTTCAACTGTATTTCACCGAACTGTGGATAAAATACCATTCACCAAATCAGAAGGAAATTCAAATTCTTTAACACAAAGAGAGCAATGAATATTTACATATCAAAGGGATTAGTGTTCTTCTATTTAAAAACAGTAATTTTTCACTGCATGCATCTCTCCACCCGTTCAAGCTAAGGAGGCCAAAGACTTCAGAGCCACTATAGTTACCCCTCTAGAGAATTTATCTGTAAAATTGTATGAGGTGATTTTCCTCCTCAAAGTCACTTTTCACAGGAACAGCCTGGTTTTCACTTAAAATATGCCAATAATGTAGCAATGATGTTTCAGGTTCTGTACTGAGGCTTTTTCCTTAAGTCTCAAGTACATGCCAGTCTCTTACTTTCACTTCTGTACATGTTCAGCTTGCAATAAGACTGTCAAGGAGATAAAAGTGACTGCCTCAAGTACAGACAACCCCAGCCCTTATTATACCTACAGCTGCTTAGGTCCGTGTCTTCTGACCGCTCTGTCCCTCTTCTTACTGGAAGATGGCTGCCATTTCAGAAAGCCTTACTCAGCATTAAAGCCCCACTTTTCCCTACAGAGTACCAGCAAAGACCTGCTGATTTCTGATGGTCAGGTAACACCCATCACAGAAAGCTAAGGTTGTGTTCCTATGCAGAAAATTCCTCAGAGAGGGATACTTTAACTTTGGTGAGCAGATGAAGAGAATAGGCCAAGCACCGTAATTTTGGCTTCAGTAACAAAACAATTAGTCTCAAATTGCATTCTCACTAAGCTGGGCTTTCACAGGTTTGGGTAACAGTGCCAAAAGAACAACCATGAAAGACAGAAGACACTAGCCAGCAGTCCAACAGAGCCTCCTATTTGTGCAATTTGAAGTTGTGATTGACAGTGCTCCCAGAATCTGATCTTCAGCAACAATTCCCAGTGGGCCTCTGATGCATTAGGGCTATTGTTACATTTATGAAGTAGCAATACATCCAGTGCTTGGATTGTGTTTTTTCCAGTTTCTTTTATCATGGGGAGTGACCACCTTGGGGTGGGTGATGCTGGAAATACAGTATTGGGAAAGAGATGCAGAATAATTAAGCCAAACACACCTGGCAAAACCCACAATTTCTCCTTCTACTGAATTCAGTACTGAGCTACCAAGAAATCCTTCTCTTTTTCTACCAAAGATGCCTTCACATTCATTTTTTTAATTACAAGTTGAACCTTGTTTAGTGATTGAAGTACATTTACTTGTCATCAAGATTTGCCTAAGTTACCATGTTCAAGCACATGTTCTCAGTGCTTTAAGTGCAAGAAAGATGAAGCCACTGATCTGCAAAAAGTTTTCATTAAAATGTGCAGACACACACAAAAGCTCACACAATTTACATGAACCAATTAAATGGCACGCTATGCCCCTAATAAGCAAGCTTGAAGATAAAATTAAGTGATATTTTATTTGCTAAATGAATTGACCTTTACCAACACAATCTATAAAATCAATTTAGCATACTATAACCCTTGCAGATTGGCAGTCTTTTCACACCAGGAGTCTAAAAAATAAGCACAACAGGCATTTCAGTACTCAGTAACATATCATTAAAACATGTCCCAAGGCATTTCACAATCCATAAACAGTGCAAGCATTAGCAATCGATTGCTCATTATAACCACCACATGGCCTGGATATTATCTTGCACAGCATCTTAATTTTCCTTGACCCTAGCTCCATATTGCTCAGGAGAGGCCCCTTATGTGAACTGGTGAAAAGTTCCTTCAACAGAGAATTTTAGCATGCCAAATATTTCTCTTTAGTTTTAGAGACATGGTATCTTGGTGTGAACTTGCAGTTCTGTGAAACGTTTGTAATATTGGAATTTTGTGTTTCTGAATCAAGTGCCATTTTTCCTTCAGTGTCTCGAAGAGCACTGAATGCTGAAAGCATATTTGAATTTCTCTGCAGTTGTATGGTTTGTACACAGACTTTTGCTAGCAGCTGGGAAAGAAAAGAGAGAAAGTCACAAAACAAAGGTAGTCAACAGCAGCCTCATGACTGCCTCATCACTGACAAAATCAAAGAACATGAATGCCAGATGTTCTGACAATCCTGTGCTGCAACTTGGCAGTGCTTTGCAGTGATGTTCATGTGGTTTTCCAAATCCACAACACAGTACTCCTCTTGGTTAACAAGCCTCTTGGCTTTTGTCTGAGCATGAACTACATGTATCTGAGTTATGCTACAGGGGGAAAGCTACTTTATCTGAAAATCATAATTAATTTCAGGTACATTCCTAAAAGAGCTGCCAGTTGGTAATAGCAATATAACTCTTCATCACTAGAAACAAAACAGGTGCTTGCCAGTGGTTCGTTAGCTGTGCAGCTGTAGTGGTCTGGGAAAGCTGTACCTTAGATGGCAATAGAAACCCACATTTGAGTGTTGGGGTGGAAAAGGTCTTTTTCAGACCCCGTGGCTTTGTCTCTGGTGCAAAACTGATCTGGGTTAAGACATGAGATTGAATAAGGTATCATTAATTCTTCCCATTGCTTAGCTCCTGAAATAATTTTGCTTTGTGACAAGTAGCACTCTCTGAGACAATTCCTAGGAACAGTCCAGGGAAAAGAATGTGCCAGAGTCTATTTTCAATACATTGTGTGAACAGCACTGCTTTAAGTTTACTTCCTTTAGCCCTTCACTATCCTTCAGCACTGTCCAGCAGGCTTTGTACACTCAGACGCTCCTACCTCAGAGAGGCAAGAAGAGACACATTTTGTCTCATCCTACAAAAACACCTCTCTGAGGGGTGGCAGCACGGCCTCTGAGAACTAAAAACTGAGCTCCTCGTAGAAGCCAGGGGTGAGTGTTGGTTAGATGCTAGTCAGTGGGAATGTAGCCCAAGTCACTCGGATTCTGGGCCAATGACCCATTCACTGGCTTTGTTTTATTTACAAGAATAGAAGATACCCTGCCCATCTACTTTCTAGGAAGAAGGAGCTGCTCTTAGCCAAGTTGTGTCTAGAAATGAGCATGATTCTACTGTGCTACAGTTCTTCAGGGAAAAAACAGATTGACAGAACAGGTAGAATAGCACATCATATGTTTCAGCAAAGTATTATAATGACCTCTCTGTCCGTTTTGTTTCTATTTTCTAATATTATAGAATCTTAGTTTTCTGACTGATTACTCTCACAAACAGAAATATTAAGACTGTGCTTAAGCAGAATATCACCAAAACACACCTAGTCTTGGCCAAGGAAATACCATCAGTGTATTAAGCCAAACAAGCTACATACAGTAGACAGTGGACTGAAACAAATTCTGCCATCGAGGCTGTTCGGGAAAGACTATGGATGCTCATTTCCTGAAAAACACCATTCTGGATTTTTCTGACAAGGAGATATTTTTTTTCACGGCAACCTATTTGCTACTGTATTTTAAATGGTTGACTAAAATAGTGTTTTAGCTGTTGCTGAATTTTTTTAATACAGTGCTTTTTAATACAGGCTTTAGCCTTCTCTGTCACTTTGTGATCCCAGTGGAGCAGGCTGAGGGTGAACAACAGGTTGGGAAGGGACACAGCCCAAGGACAGCTGACCCCAGTTGACCACAGGGATGTTCTAGACCATATAGTATCATGCTAAGCAGCAAAACAGAGGGGAGTTTTTCCAAAACAACTGTTTCTTGGTGACTGTCTGGGCATTGGTGTGATGGTAGTGAGTGATTGCCTTTGTATCACTTGGGTAGTTTTCTGTTTTAGTATTTTTTGTGCTTGTTTTCTTGGCTTTTTTTCCCATTTCCTTCACTTATTACATTGTCCTTATCTTGACCTTTGGGGTTTTTAATCTCCCTTCTGTCTATTTTGATTGTCTCCCCCAGTCCTCTGGGGGAAGTGAGCAGGTGACTGAGTGGGGTCAGCTAGGGTCAACCCACCATCGATAATTATCTGCCTGTCTGTCAGTCTCTCCATCTCTTAGAAATCCTTTAGTTTTGAATCCTGACACCCGAGAATACCCATGGGCACAGAAGGGAACAGGTGAATGTGGCTTGGGTACACTACACAAGACAGCAAGGATGAAAGAGCAGCAATTTGCCTTCTCTGAGTTTGCAGACCACACACCTGACTATGCAAATACTCGTTCCTAAAAGTTGTGGTCCCATTTGGTGTTCGAGTTCAGAAATACGTAACTGCAAAAAGAAAACCTAGTCTGGATTAGTGAAAAGAATGCAAGTATAACAAGGTCATTTACAGAGAGACATGGTAAACTTACCATTTACAGTCTGCAAGAAGTAAACTCTACAGAGAACAGTCAACAACCTCTGCAGGCTCATAAAGCATGATAGCTGCAAAAATGCCAAGGAATGGAATTTTTGTAACATATCCTGTGGCTGTTTTCCAGGTTGGACAGGCATTATGCTTTGAAAAATTGCCCATATCTCTATGAGGGACAGTCAGAGATGTTTTATACTTACCAATATTGGCTTGTGGAATTGAAAATGATGAATTGCTTAAATTTGGTTCCATTCATTCTTAACCATACTTAATAGTGCTTTTAATCAAAGAGGCTTGTTATAAAAACTGTAAATTCAAGACAAAAAAACCTTTAGAGTGTAGGAAAATTATTTATTAAAGAAAATTCTGGGCATAGTGCCAAAATCTATTAAGCTGATCAATATCATTTTGGAGGAAGTGACTGGGGATATAATTTTGTCATCCACACAAAAGTTGGGAAGGCTGCCATGTTGATGACAGGAGAAAACATGAAAATATATAAATGCTAGAACTTTCCAGGTCTCCAGACTGAAGTCAACAACATTACTCAGACTTATACTTCAAAAATTATATTGGAATTTGACCTAATTCTATAAGACAGTATATGCAGAGAAAGTATTTAATTTTAGAGATGTCAGATATTTCAGATTGTAGAGTAAATTATCTTCCCCAGACTGAGGGACTTGTGTTCACTGTACAGCCAACCAATACTTGAAAAACTGTCTCTACCTCCATGTGGGAAGCATTAAATATCACCAAATCATAACAAGATTTCAAAATGCAAAATATTCAACTTCCATCTATTTTTTATTTGGTTTTTCAAAACCATGTATCTCATAGAATGGTTAAAATAAATCATTCTAGAGCAGTACCTTAATATAGAGTAAAATAATACAGCACTTTTCCTCCAAGTTTCCAGATAAGAGTTATTAATACTGAGTTTCCAAGATACAGACTTTTTCTAATGCTGTTAAGATTTCCCAGTGAGTGAATATGCCATGAATGAGTGTCTTCCTTTACATGGCTCCATACAAACAGCTAAGAACATGAAGAAAAAGTGAGGATGACAATACGCACCTGCATAATGTCGCACGAAAAGCTACGAATACACTAAGACAAACAAGACAAAACCCAGACTTTGGTTTCAGCTTTTATTTCCGCCACAGATCTGATTTGCAGGGAGGGTTTTGAGGGAAAGTAGTTTTGCCGTGCCCCGGCACATGTGTGCTGGCTGCTCCCTGGCATCCCAGGGAGCTGAGAGCTGCAGGGGCTTCCTGGGCTGACAGGGCAGGGCATGGCATGGCCAGCCAGAGCCTGTCCCACTGCTCCAGTCAGAGGGCAGGGTGGGCTGGGGGGCAGGCAGGACAGCCTGCCTGGGCCATCAGCCCACGGGTGAGAGCAAGGATCGGGTCTGGGGAAGGCAACCGAGTCAGAGACAGGCTCAGGGTGTTGACTGGGTCAGGATGAGGCCAGGCCAGGAAATCAGTCCATGGGACATAACCTGCATGGATGGGCTTCATGGCCAGCCACACATGTGGCTTTAGGTGAGGAGGAGTAACAAAAAACAATATTCTGAGACCAATAGCTGTCATCCTATGAAAAGTGAAAGTGCATTTCTCTTCAAAGAGACTGTTTCTAAACAGTGTTTTAGTATCTGTATGGAAAATCAATTAAACTCATGGTTAACCTAAAAATGCAATTGACATGAAGGACTGACACTAATTTGTTGGCCTTTATGAGCTTAGAAGTTGTCTGTGATACATTGCAGTGGTAGGAAGAAATTAGATGCATTCATATCTTGAGACACATGCAAATGACATGTTTCTGTTTACAAGATGATAGCAAACAGACGTATTTTAAGTAAGAATATGTACTGATACATTTTCTATAGTAACTTGATTTTACCAATAAAGCAACAAAAATTTACATAAGCCTACCTCCTCATATCTCTGGTAGGCAAATTTAAAAAGTACTATTCAGTAAGAACGTTGTCATCTATTTCACTTTGTGTTGAGGTAGAAAAGTACAACTTTTTTTAAGATGATAGAATCATTTAGGTTGGAAAAGACCTTTAAGATCATTGAGTGAAACTGTAAACCTAACCCTGCCAAATCTGCCACTAGACCATGTCCCTAAGTGCCACATCTATATATCTTTTAAATGCCTCCAGAAACGGTGACTCAGCCACTTCCCTGATGACATATTAAGTTTGTGGATTTATCACCAGCCTGTCTGTCAGACCCAGCCACGCATGACGGATGCTGAAGGAAGCAAATGAGATGACAAAATGGCAAGAATTTGGAGGAACTGTCACAACAGTGTCTGGTTTTGTTAAAGAACATTAATCAAGAGAGATTGCAGTTGGGAATTAGAGCTTTTTGTTTACTGAACATGGATTCAAACACTTGGATTGTCCCTTTTGTGTGGTTATAGTTTCAGGATTCCTTGGCTAAATAATTTGCTTTAAAAGATCTTGACTTTACTAAATGATGAACAAATTTACACTGAGTTTTGAGATAGGGAGTTGACCTTTTACCTTTCTCTCTGGTTTTACTCATACATAGCCAAAGGCTAAATCAGGAATCTAATTCTTACTGAGACCCTTGATATTAGGCAGATTTAGCTGAACAACTTTAAATCAATGCAATATTTGCTTCATTCATCTTTTCTTATCTTATACAGATTTTGGCTAATTGTTTAATCTCTGTGGTTCTTTCTTTTGTTAACTTCAAAAGTATAATGCTGGATTACAATAGCATTGTTAATGGGGCTCTTCACTGTTTTCTGCTCGAAAGAACTTCTTACTGTTTGCTTGTGTCATCCACAGTTTGAATGCCTGATGCTTCAAAGAACATTGCAAAAGACATACACTTGCATGGTTCTGCTGCAATATCATTCTTTATTATGTGCATCTCCTTCCCCATTTGTTATACTAAAGAAATTTTCTGTCTAAGGGATCATCTTATTAGCATTCAGCAAATCCTCATGAATATTTTTTGCCCGAAGTCATGACCTGAGCATTGCTACAACAATTGAAACAGAAACACAGAAAAATAGAGGTAAGTAGCAGTTTGAGACAAATTCATGAGAGGATGCTGAAGTTTAAAGCTATGAACAATTTAGAGACACTAAATGTCAGGACTTTCACTGTATAATTAGGAATATTTTCATTCTGAAGGGGGAAAGAAAGTTGTAATTCAAAGCACACCGTCTGAAATATGTGCATTGAATTAGTAAGATGAGCCAAAGGGGCTCTCTGAGATAACTGAAAAAGCTATCTGCATATATTATGTTTCTGCTGCACAAAGTTCTTTTGCTGTGTGAGTCATCAGCCACTGGGAGGTCTTAAGAAGTAGGTTTTTTCTTGAGACGATGGGCTGGAGAATTAGAGAAACATAAAACCTAATTAAATGTAGTTGATGCTATACTTAAGCAAGTTCCAGCATTCAACTAGACTTTACTGGATTGAAAGATACAGTTATCTCAGAGACATGATGGCATTTTCACTCCCATGTAAAGAAGAGAGTTCTTCTCTTTTTTGGTAGCAGTTGAAAGTCCTCCATTATAAGGAACATTCTCCACATCTTTGTTATCCTTGTGATTTATTTTCTCTAAATCTTCTGTAATTTCTCTCCTACTCTTCTAGCTATTAGAACTAGACACATGATTCCAATGGCATTAGCATGGATACAAAAGTAATAATGTTTTAGCCTATGCAGTCTTGAGTTCCAGGCTGCACAGGGATTGTTTCTGTATTGCGCTTGGACAGTTTCACAAACAGTGTGCTCATATTGATCTGACCATACAGCGCAGGACAGAGTCTTCTTGAGACATAACATATGACTATATGACTACTCCTGTCTCATGAGTAAAACGTCCCATACTCTCTTGGTGAGTACAGGTTGTTGATTTGGTTGCTTACTCCTTTTCCCCCCACTTAGGGACTGTTTACCCAGTAACCTGGTTTGACTTTTGTCAGTTATCTGTCCTATTCATTAGTGTCCAGCTCTCCAATCTCACCTGTATATCTTACTAGGCATTTTAAATATTATTATTTTGCTCAGATTGAGGGATGAAAACCTGAATAAATTAATTATAAATGCTACCAATGTATCCTGGCTTAAACATAAAGATTCTGTAACTCTAATTTAAATTCTGTCAAAGTTGTTTGGATTTTATGATTATTATTAAATTGTCACAAAGCAATTTATTAAATAATTTTTTTAGGGTGGACTAGTTGTATTTGCATCCCAAAATACAACTTCATTAAACAATCAAGTTAATGAAAATAATAACCTGTAATACTTAGCTGTAATTACACTATCATGTTTAATTCCTCACTTTTCAACTCTTTTCCAGCCATTCTAGTATCTTGGCCAAGACTGATATTTTCTAATAGGTGTTTTTAATATTATAAAATATTAGCGTAATATTTCTTCTATGGCATAGAAGAATAGCATAAATTTTCTTCTATTATCTAGAATTTTGCCAGTGTTCCAAGAATTACCAAGCACCAGCATTAGTGATTCGGAGCACTCAAAATCAGATCACAAAATCACAGAAGGGCTGAGTTGGAAGGGACCTCTGGAGGTCATCTTGTCCAATCCCCCTGTAGGACATCTAGAGAAGGTTGTCCAGGACATTGTCCAGATAGCCTTTGAATATCTCCAAGGATGGAGACTCCACCACCTCTCTGGGCCACTTGTGCCAGTACTCAGTCAACTGCACAGTAAAGAAGTGTTTCCTGATGTTCAGACAGAACCTCCTGTGCTCCCATTGACTTTGTTTTGTTTGTGCCCATTGACTCTTAGTCTGTCACTGGATACTGAGAAGACCCTGGATCCATATTCTCTATATCCTCTTTTCAGATATTTGTACACACTGATGAGCTCCCTCCTGAACTTTCTTTTACCGGGCTGAACAGTTCCAGCTCTCTCAGCCTTTCCTCATAGGACAGATTGTCCAGTCTCTTAACCTTCTTCATGGCCCTCTGCATGATTTTTTCCTTTCTCTCCATACTTCTGTTGTACTGGGAAGCACAGACCTGGACACAGCACTGCAGCTGTGGCCTCACCAGTGCAGAGTGAAGGATCACCTTCATCAACCTGCTGGCAGTACTCCTTCTAAAGTAGCCCAGTATAAGCCTTCGTTGCCACAAGGGCATATTGCTGGTTCATATTCCACTTGGTGTTCACCAGCACCTGCAGGTCTTTTTCTGCAGAGCAACTTCCTTCTATTAACTCTGCTGGAGCTCACAGAATTCTTAGCTGGGCCATTAATCAGATAAGGGAAAAAAGACCCCCTAACTTTAGTACTTACAGTTGACTATTTTTCTGGGTTACTTGCTGATGGAATTAAAATTATTTTGTTATCATTTAAAAGACACTTGTATTTAAGTCTAAGTGTCACTAAAGCATGTCCCTAAGCCCCACATCTACATGCCTTTTAAATACCTTCAGAGATGGTGACTCAATCACTTCCTGGGCAGCCTGTTCCAATGCTTGACGATCCTTTCAGTGAAGAAATTTTTCTTAAGCTAAAAATTTTTCCAATCTCGAACTCCCCTGACACAACTTGAAGCCATTTCCTCTCATCCTGTTACTTGTTAACTGGGAGAAGAGATCAACACCTACCTTGCCACAATCTCCTTTCAGGTAGTTGTAGAGAAGAGTAAGATCCCCCTTGAGCTTCCTTTCTCCAGACTAAACAACTCCACCTCCCTCAGCCACCCCTCACAAGACTTGTACTCTAGAGCATTTATCAATTCTGTTATTCTGTGATACATTTAGTAATTGGAATAGCTAAAAATATGTAGTGCCTATAAAATACTTGAATCTTTCCTCAATAGACACATCTGAGGAATGTAGAAATGAGAAAGTTCTTCTTTACTAACTGACATTTTCATTATGAAATCTCACAAGGATCACTTGTCTATTGGTCCTAGGCAAAATCTACATGATTCCAGTAAATGAAATAGGTGACATGACCTTGAACAACCTCAGTAAGTAAATGTCTCCCTGCTGTTTCCTGTATTAAAGCACATATACTCACTGCCTTTATTGGGGCTGCTCATTGTGTGAAAACGGTCTGTCTTTGCAGGATAAATATTGCAAACATCTTATTGCAAATCTGAGCAAAAGAGAGGTGATAATGGATCTTTTAGGGATCCATTTGGGAGAGGCTGCAATGTAGGCTGCTTTGGTTAAAGATCTACACCCACACTTTAGGTTTTTTACCTATGAGAGTCTCAGCAAGCACCTAGATCTCTGAGCAGTGGTGAGTAATGCTTCCCAGGAATTCTTGTGGGCTAGGAGACTTACCTCACCCTGAAGTAATAACCTGGCTTCAGTTACTCATGTCTTTGGTACAACTTCTGAAGTGTAATGAGATTATAAGTGAGCAAGAAACCTTAAATACTCTGGAAAATTTGTCTGTTGCAGCATGATGCACTATTTCTCTTCAGCAACACAGCTTGCCACAAACTCTTCAGATTTGTTGTTCATTCCACAGACTTCACTCCAAGCAGAAAACCCAAGGTCAGATTCTTATCTTCAAGTGTTTGCTTACTAGAGCACAGGAAATCTGAGACTAGCAATGACAGAAACAAGACTAAGTTTTCTCCTCCTATGCACTGCAGCTGTCTTCAAAATGCTAAAGCATATTTTTTTTTTGCTGTGTGAGGAGTGATTTCCCCATCGTTTTTAAAAGGACATTGTAATAAACCAGGCAAGTTTAAGCTGAGGAGTCGCTGCTCATAACTAACTGCTGGATCTGCCATATCTTACCTGGACTGTTTTCAGCTTTCACTCACACCTCTGTCAGCCTTACTGGGAACTTTCACTTGTGTGAAAGGACAATTAGGTGCATTGGTATTCAAATCTCTTTCAAACCTTGCAACATAATTATCAAAGGGAAAATTGTGAGTCCCCACTTAAGAGTAATTGCTGCAACAGATCCAATTATGTTTTGCAAGGCAGAACTTGTCTTACAAAAATCTGAAACTTGTTCTCTAGCTTCATTTTGGTGTCGATAGCAAGAATGAGATACATTATGTTTCTCTACTCCATGTTACCTTTAACACCCAGATGGTGTCAAATCCAAGCAGTTCATTTTGTTTGTTTTATTGTACTGTCATGTGCTATCTCTTTTGTTGTTTATCTTATTTTTGCCGAATGTGCCCATATTTATTCAGTGCACCTAGAGACTTTAATTTAAGCCCTGACATTGTTGCACTTGTGCTGTACAAACACAGAGTAAAAGCCCTTGTCTCACAAGGGCTGCCATCTAACCTCGTACAACAGGCACAATGTTTTTAAGGGAAGGAAAGGCACATGGTGTGAGTTCTCCAAAGTCATACAGGAGATTTGTGTGAGATCTTGGAACAGAATTAATTTTGCAATGTCCCTGTCCTGTTCTCTATAGTCTGGATCCATATGCCTCTCAACATAGGTCAAAAACTGGGAAGAGATTGGGGTTTTTTTACCATTAACTCAGCGGATGTTGTATCAAACACATTAATTCCATTTGCCTGAGGCAGATCATCCATTATTCTTTTTCTTTCAACTTAATAGTGGAAATGGACTAGAAATCTCTAGTAGGATATGCATCTTTTTTAAGTCTCATGCCTAAATTAACCAGAAGAATCCTGTTGCTTAGAACATTCTTGTTTTCCATTGCCCTGTTTCATTTCTCATTTGTTTAGTTTTGATACCTTTGTTATCACTTAGATGGAACATGTTTTGACTGAGCACAATTTCTGAAGACAATCTTCTAGATTCATAAACAGTATGGCTTTTATTAATCTCTCTTGCTATGCACATCTGAGTATTATTTTTGGTCAAATACAATATTCTAAAAGCTACACAGATTTATTCTTCATCCTTTCAATTCTGAAATAAAGACAATTTAAGTCACTTTTTCTGCTAGTAGAAGAATAGTGTATATAAACAGATCTAATAAGTTGCTTGTTCCTTTACAGTACATTGAGATATAATGGTCAAATTCTTACTGTCTGGTACTGATAAACCATTTTTATATTTATTACTCACATAACCTCAATCACTGATAGGAAATCCATGGTCTCTTTATTTAATACTTTTTTTCCTTTTGCTGTGTACACAGTTAAAGTGTATCTTCACATTCCTTTGATTAAAAACTCTTTATGATTATTATATCGAGTCTCTTATTAAACAAGGCGAAGTTCTAAGCAAATATCGTGTATCATTTCAGTAGATTAACTTCAACTGCTTATTCTCATAAATGAAAAAAGTACAGAAGTAGAATCAAAGTCTCTGTATTGACCTTCTGGAAAACCCTTATTGAGAGAAACACATTAGTGTTCACTCAAAGTTTTAACCTGACATCAGGAGAACGACAGTATCTTTTGCTTTTGAATGCCTGCATTAGCAACATGGAACTTGTCATAACAATTTCAACTATTTAATTGCTAAGGCTGTAAAGACTGTTTTCCTCAGTTAAATTCTAATCTGTCTTATGTATTTTCCTTTTGTTTGCATAAGGAGAAACAAAAGTATGAAGATAAATGGCTTTTCCTGACTTTTGAGTTGCAGTCATTTTTCCATATTGGTCTCTTAAACAGTACAGAAACTACTCAAACAGCATCTTCAAAATGACTAATGTGCATAAACCTAAGCCTGAGTATAATGTTTATAGTATCTAGGCCACAAGTTTCAGAGCTGATATTGACGGACAAGAAATGGAGATATGCAGGCAGTCATTAATTTTCAGGGTTTTTTTCCCTCAGTTCTTTCAGTGCTTTGATTAATTTGACTCCTTATTTAAAAAGCAGAGATCATAAATCTGGAAAATATTTGCATATGGTACCTGATTCTAGCATACGATTCAAACCTATTGACTTCAGTTGTTCTGCTAGAATTAAAAAGAGGACTCTGATGTCTGGTGTAGTCTCTGGTCTAATCTTGTTTACTTGCAGAAAGTCATGTTTCTCTAAGCACAGTGTGAAACTGCTTTATTTCAAAATCGACTCATCTCTTGTATCCTACCCTCTACTACTTGTGTCTGTGCTCTCAATTAGTCACCCTTGCAACTGCTGCTGCTGGCTTTCTCCTCCAAGCTGCACAGGCTGCAATCAGTGACGCAGAATCCTTGCAAAGGCAATCAGTACATCCGTCACTGGCAGAAAAGGTTCTTGCCTGCATTGGTTATGCAGCCAAATGTACTTGGGCTGTATCTCCAAGGGGTCAGTATAAGCTACACTGGTTATGAATCTAGAAGATTGTCTTCAGAAATTGTGCTTGGTCAAAACATGTTCTATCAAAGTGATAATGAAGGTATCAAAACTAAATTTGTTATTCTTACTAGAGAATGGAATTGGACTGCTCCAGCTGAGCCGGAAAGTGCTAACAGCAACCACCAGCCTCAGTGAGGCTTGTAATTCACTTTGGATCCCAAACCGTACTCATCCTCCTCCCCAGCCTTGCTAGAATTTTACAGGATAACTTACAAACATTGGCCTGTTTGATCAATTCTCCATGGTGCATTTCATTGAAAATCTACCAATATTTTTAACAAAATAACACTACCAGTGCTGTTAGTAAAGAAAGATGTGCACTGGCTTCTTCTAAGAGTAGGAGGAAGTATTTTGTGCACGTCCTCTAATTTCACACTTTTCTTGATGAGGGGAAGATATAAGTCCTGGCGTTTGTCCCAACAGCTTACATATGAAAAAGCTGCAGAATGAAATGCATGAATATTCCTTAAAGAAGGGACAGAAGCTGAGGTCTCCCTCCTTTATCAATTCTTCTAAGCCTAAGACCTCACTATCAAAGCCATATCCACTGTGTTTTCCAAACTGTACTTCAATTAGTTTTAAAAACCAGAGCAGTTTCACTAGTGGATACTCGTTTCCACTGCAGAAATCCACACAGAATGATAGATGAAGTGCTTTGGGGAAGATCTGCCAGGAAGCCAGAAAAGAATTTCATTCCTGCTGCTAAGCTACTATAAAACCTGAGTGTTATCGCAGTCTTATTTTGCTGCTGTGTTCAGGAGACCCATTTCTGCACAAATGATCTGACAATACTTAAGTCTGGAAGTGAGATAATGGCTTCACACTCGTGCTCAGAGGCGCTGTCATGTACCTTAGATTTAGGTACCCCAGTAATGTAGAAATAACCCTTTTGTGGCCTGAAATTGCAGGGTCTATGAGTGCAAATCTAAGTTCACCCAGATCTAGTGTTTCTACATGATACTGCCTTGAACTCCCCTGTACACAGTGTAAACATATCCTAGTTAGATGCTGTAGTATTCACGATGATAGCACTTCGGTCTGACGACACCACTTTGATTTAACCTGAATTCCATCTGTAAGACAACCTAAAGAGCACATGATTCTTACAGCATGAGCTGAACAAGTAGCCGAAGGGTAAAAGTTCTTTGAAAGGATGTTGGCTCTCCAGCAGTGGTAATTCTGTCTGCAGGTACAGGTATATGGTAGGTTATGTCCAAGGCTGAGGGTTGGGGGTTAGAACGGTGGGCACTGAAGAATTTATGATTATGGCTGAATACTGCAAGATATAAAGATGCTGAAGCCAGCAAGACAATTTCTTCCTGATTTATTCTGAGGATAAGGTTAAGGCTAGTCATTAAATCCTGCAAGGCAGATAGGAAAACAATGAGAAATGGTACTGTGATTTCATGGGACAAAACTTTCTGTTCTGAGGTAAGTCTTTGCCTAGGACAAAATGGACAGAAAAGGTAGAGTAAGGGTTAGGCTGGAGAACCTACCAGATCCTCCAGAGCAAAGGTACAAACCAAATCTGAGAACCATGTTTACAGCTGAGTCTTGTATTTAGAGTTCAGTTATGGATGGAACTAGGAGGGAATGAAGTTTTAGTTTGATTGACAGGTCGTGCAAAATCCCCATCAGTAAGATAAGGATTGGCAAAAAAAATGGCCAACAGTTTTTTTTGTTTTGTTGCAGTCTGGATCAGCATATAGGTTTAGCTATGGCATAGGGTGGATATTCACAGCAGTAGGGACCAAAAGGATTGCTCTTCTGATGGAATCTGAAAAACACCCACGTGCTGCAATGAGGGCAGGTAGCTTATAGAATAAGTAAATAATGGTCCTATCAGTGAGTCTATCAATATATGCATGCATGAAAACTGTGGCCTAAATGAACCCAGTCCTAACAAATTGTGAGCCACATCACCGTACTTCTGCAGTCTACATCTTGTTTCAGAAATATTTCAAAATGCAGCAACAGTTTTGCCCTTCACTGCCTGTTACTCGAATTCTAGCTGCTAACTTACCATCCATCTTAGCTTAGTATCCCTTATCTTCTCCAGAAATATCTCAGCTGGTATCAGCCCTCATCTTTGTTGTCTTCATTCACCTAATAATAAACTGAATCTTTATCATCTTTCTACTAATCCCAAGTGTAATCTAAACTTGTTTTGGACAGCAGCTCAGAAATAGCAGCAAGTTACAGGTTGTCTATTTATTTGAGCCATTCTTAGGATGAGGGCAATTAGGTGTGGTGAAAAGGCTAAACCTGTTCTTTCTTCAGGGCATCCTAAAGAACAAAGACTAGCTATGAATTATTGCTGCCAGCGTGTGCCCATACTAGTAGCATTCCTCATGTTAACCTTCTGTTGCAGGATCCAAATCCTGAAATTGCCCACTGAGAACTTTCTAACTATTTGGGAACTAGCCTTAATTCTTTTGGTAACAAACACTGTCCTTCTATTTCAGGCCTTTCAGGAACCAGAACTAAAGCAAGATCCCCAATCTGTTATGTTTGGAGTCCTGTAAATGTTATTATTTGCAGTCCTGTGCCTAGTTATGGATTTGGCCAACATGCAGTGAATTGTAACAGCCTGCAGGTAATCAGAAGCTATTTGTTCATGCCACATAATTTTTCTTCCTGCTCTTGAAAGCCAATAAAAAGACCAAGCTCCCAATCCTGCTTAGTTTTGAACCCTTGCACCACCTCAGACATAACTCAGCAATTGGCACAAGTACAATTGCTACTTATAAAGTGTGTGCCAAAGCCACTACCAGCAGGCATCCCAGGCTGTGGATCTCACATAATCCGGCAATTCAATTTACCAGTGTGGGTGGTATCACTGTAAAGGTAGGACAGACTGTTAGGTTCTGCTGAGAAAAGCCCAGACACACGAATCAGAAAGAACTGAGTGACATTGTCCATCATTTATCTAGTATGGGAATCCATAATGCAGTGGAGATCTTGGTACTTTTTGGGTCCAAATTCACTGCTTATATAATAGAATTGGAAGAAAACATTTGGCTTAAAATGACTATAATTCTAAAAGTTTAACTTTCTTATTTTCTATAACTGACGCTTCTAAAAGGAGAAACTGCTGCAAAATGGACTGCCCATGTTGAAACTCAGGAGAACAAGGAACATCACAGCTGAAAAGACTATAATGAACGAGGTGCAATAAATTAAATAGGTGTGGGCCAAATATCTTATGAATTTATTGCAAATGAAGAAGGAAGAAAAGCTAAAATGTAAATGTACTAAGTACCTGATTCATGGTAATTCATCTAATTCTAAGGAAATCTACTTACATCCAGCTGATTAAATATTTAAATAAAACCAATATAAAATTTTGGTTAATATTACGGAAAAATGATTCAACCTGTTTATTTCTGTCAGAGCAAACCTTATCAGTGAAATCCAGCTTACAGGCAGCTGGGAATTCACGTTTCTTTTTCAATTTGTAATTTGTTTCATTTAGTTTTTTACTGGTCAACTCATCAACGATTCATTTCCCAAACACCAGACTTGTTGAGCCTTACCTCTTGTAATGTTTTTCACACATGCTCAAGCTTGACAAGCTTGGGGAATCGAGGCCAGACATGTTTTATTTGCATTTAAATTAAAAGAAAAACTGCAAATGTTTTGCTTTTATTTTTATGCTCTACTTTTAGTGGGTTTGTGCAGTTATCAAAAAAAAATCCACATACTCCCAGTGTACGTAAGAACTTGCTGTTGCATAAAGTCTCTTGTTTTACATTAAATACATACAAGACGCATTATTTTTTCCCTGTAATTGCAAATAAAATAGCTTATTTAGGTAAACCTGTATCAGTCAGGACAGTGCAGATCCCTTTTGTGTCAGGAAGAACAGTTAGCCTGTGGAAAGCACGTCGGTGGTGGGGTGTTAACTGCATTTGCAACATCAGAAGAGAGTACAGTGCCACCATTTTCATTGTTATTGTTGCAAATTGTGTTTATTTTAACTTAGGTATCTAGGTTTCAGAACTGTGGTCACCTTAATCTGTTTTCACATGCTTGAACTAGTCTGTAGGCCCCTCACATAAAATCCAATGGAAATAAATACTAATTGATTCAAAAATTTCTAATTACACGTACAAAGTGACTGGCTCTAAGCTAATCTTTGTGCTGAATGAAATCCAGGAATCATCATAGAGCCTTCCAAGAAAATGTCTGATTAATGCTCTTATCAATCAAAAGAGAAAATAAAACACTAGGAATTTTTAGTAATGTGACTCTGACATTGCGTACATCCATGGTAAGCTTGCATCTCTAATTCTGTAAGGCAGTTCCCTCTTTCCCCCATCTCAGAAGTGATGCAATATGAAGATTTGAAGAAGGGCATCAGGAAAAACACATGGAAGACCTACATATTGGAAATGACTAAATAAAACAATGGTAATATTATGACCAGTGTGTCAACATTATGTAATTATGTATCACTTGTGTGCAAAAACTGAGGGCATGGAAAGAAACATGTTTCCACACATGAAAGGTGACCTTTTGTGCAGTGGGTATCTGAGCTGTTGAGCTAGAAGTTATTTTGGGTCTAAAAGTCTGTGTGGAGGAATCCTCTATAGGAGGATTGGCCAAGTGCATCTATTAATGGTTACTACAAAGATAAATACAATCCCTGTGCTGAAAGTGTCTGGAGGGTGTAGAAACACTGTTGAGAAGTAACATTTTGGCCTGCCTTGTTCTTCTGCTGCTCCCGAGACCCCTGCTCTTGGTCTCTGCTGGAGCTAGTCCCAGGTTTCGTCTGACTTTGTGTAGTTGTGCTATTCATCCTCAGTGCCATCTCAGAAGATACTTACCAGTAGGTCTCATATCTAAGTGTATTTTTTTTAGCAAGTCCGTGGAGCTGTGGATTTAATGATTTTATTAAGTGCTTTTAGAAAACATCACAGAAGTGGTTAGCTGGACCAAATACAGGATGGTTCCTCAGGACTGTATTAATAGAATATCAATTGCTTGCACTTTCTGAGGAAAAATCAAGTAAATAGGGAGTCTAGCCTGTAGAAAACATGCCTTAACTACCTGAAGTAATTTGAAGGTATCATAAGCTTGTGGCAGATGGTGAGTTAGGGAGAAGAAATGTTCTTATTTATTTTTGTTCACTGGTAGGCTTTTCTGTAGCTCTATCAATTTAGCAACAG
The DNA here is from genome assembly GCA_014706295.1 of Lycocorax pyrrhopterus obiensis. Classification (NCBI taxonomy): domain Eukaryota; kingdom Metazoa; phylum Chordata; class Aves; order Passeriformes; family Paradisaeidae; genus Lycocorax; species Lycocorax pyrrhopterus. The sequence goes on along the minus strand of JACSVZ010000004.1, from coordinate 32,420,241 downwards.
TGTGACTCATATGAAAACTAATGAACATAACCTGTCAACAATTTTCCGAGGCAAGCGAGTACCATCATGTGATATCTGCAGATCTCTGAGGTACATCTTTACCCTCCATTGCCTGGAGCTACAGGCATGGATTCACAACTAGAAGCATGGATTAATTTTCGTGTTTCCAGAGAGACAAGGCATAGGTCATAATGTGGGGCTTTTCTGGACCTTTCGGGTGAGGTTGTCTTCCCTCAGCTGCACATTCCTGCAAAAAATTGATCCCAATTTTGAGGTGATCTGAACTGCTCCTTTAGACTAACCACCTAGCACAGGAAGCTGCAAGGCAGAGAGCTATAGTCACAGAAATTTTGTTATTATTATTGCAGGTATTTTCCATCACCATCCCCTTCCTGACTTCTATTCAGCCTTACTCTCAGGGCCCTTTCCCATGAGAAGCTGATAATTTTAAACTCCCTTTTGGAGACTTGGAATTAGCTGCAGTCTGTGGGCCTGCACAGTGGGTATGAGATCCTGCGATGGCGGAGGTTTGAGGCATCAAACCACAACATTCCATGTAAAGCTGGATGCAGCTCGGAGGAAGGACCACAGTTACCCCCTGTGCCCTGAGAGCTGCAAGCCCCAGCACCCCCTCAATATCCCGCTGCGGGGGGAATGGCAGCCACTGAAGCTGCTGTCCCATCTGGTCTTCTGGGCTCGTCCTTTGCTTTCCAGCCACTCACTCCTGCTCTTTGGTTGGGATGGAAGGACCAGCGAGTGAGGGTGAGGGCCACAAATGACTTCACAAGTGTTCCCTCTACCGTGGGACAGGACACGAGGTAAATAGGCAGCCTGAGGAGGGCTGAGCCTTCTTTCACTGCTACACATCAGAGTCGTTGTTAGAAGCCTGATATCTGATAAGCTGAAAACATAGATGGTGTGTTAATGCCTGCCTCATCCAGAGGGGAAGTTTTGTGACTGGATATGCAAATTGTTCTTAAGGATGAAAACTTAGTTTAGAGTTGTTTTGGCTTCTTGTGAGTTCTGTAGGGAAGGGAAAGTGCATGTTAAAAACATTGGCAAGTCTTGATTAAAAAATATAAAAGACTAAGACATTTGACATAAATTGCTTTGGGAAAGCTGAATGTCAGTATATTTTAAAGAAATTGCTACCAACTTCATTTAAACCACATCTTCTTTGTCTAAAAAAGCATAAGAATGACCATACATATGAAGAAAAAGAGTAACCATGAAGTCAATAGAGCCTTTGGATGAATAGAAAGACCGTCAAGAATACTGGAATATGTAAGTAGATTCTGATATATGACCTCACCTGTTATTTAATCCTAAAATATAGACAGGCATGCCAGCCAATAACATGTTTGTGACATGCAAGTTTCTTTAAAAGCAAAAGCAAACATAGAGCTAATTTAAATAGAATCACACATTGTAGTGTCCATACATACAGTGCCCCTAGGACCTGAAGAGAACATTAAAATGGCAAAAAGGCTGTTACCATTGTGTATTAAATGTGTACCATTGTGCATTGTCATGTACTGTTGAGTATTAAAATATTTTTGGTATATTTCTGTACGAAGTACAAAACCAAACAACTAACTAAAAGTTTAGAAGCTAAGTGTTTGGTAAGTTTAGACATGATTGATATGAAAATGTGGACTTCAACCTGATTGCTTCAAACATTTGCTCTTGGCATGGTGGAAGGAGAAAATAATGTCTGTTTTTACTAAACATGAATTATTGTATAGAGCGTTATGTTTCACTGAGTGTAAAAAAGCATTTTTTGTTTGTTTGGTTGGGTTTTTTTGCTGGTACAAAATCATGACTGATGTAAAAAAATAGAGAAGCATTCATTGAAGGGCCACTTTTCATTTATCTAAAAAGGAAAAAGAACGGGAAAGAGCAATGTGAGCAGAGACAGATGAAGATAGATAGGCACTACAAGTAACCGCTGTCCAAAAAAATGTATTTAAATATATTGGTAAATTAAGCTAAAAAATTGAAGGAGATTTGTTCTTCAAGAATTTACAAGTCAGACATTTTTTTTGATGTAAGTGCATGCTCATGTTTTTTAAAGAAAGAAGACCTGAATGTTAAAGAAACATAATTACAACAATTTTTCCCAGCATGTCCTTTAACACGTTTCATAATTTATTATTGCAGGAGTGGGACTGTTTTTATGTTACTGTTCTCTTAAATTTTTTTCTCCTTGTTCAGCTAAAAAGTAAGCTATATTGGTGTTTGGTGGTGCCAGGTCAAGAACTGAATGGGAGTAGATTTTTATTTATCAATTGACCATTCGGGTTTGTCACTTCATCAAGTACAAGGCACAGTAAAGGAGTTTTTCTTTTCATTATCTATACTGTACTTTTATATTAATATGCAAGAGGCTGTTTTTATCATTTGCAAGAGGCACACTCCATGGGCCTGGATGAAAGAATGTGATTCCCTGGCTGCACATATAGACTTTTTAAAAATTCTAGTGGCAATAAAAATGCAGAAGGGAAAAAGGAGGTAATTGAATGGTGCATTCTTTGCACTTAATTTGCACTTAATTCTGCCATTTGTGATGGGCAGAAGTTGTGGCTTTCGGAAGTCTAAGGATACAGTAGGTGCTGTGGTGTTGCAGGTGGGGCACAGTGCCAGATTAGTGGAAGGATACCATCCGAGTATCAGATACTCGGAGAGCACATGCTCCACCAAATGCAAATAAATTTACCGGCCATGATCCATTATTTTGATGTTGGAAGTAATCTGTCAGCTTTATCTGCTTTTCTAGTCTCCTTCCACTCTCATTTTCTTCTTTTGCCGCTTCACCTATTTCCGCCTTCTATTTTCTGTCCTATATTCTGTCTTTTTTTTCTCTATATGCCTGGAGTTACACAGCACCTTGTGCTCAGCATGTGAGGAATGAGTATGAGTTCTGTCCAGCATTTACACTCATCCTTCCTTTAGCTTGGATAATCATTGTTATTGGTCACATTTCATCTATATCCCCTTACACTAACTGGGGGTTTTATTAACTCTTGGAGCAACTGTTCTCCCTGTAATGTTATAAACTAAATTCCGTTTCCTTGTTCCCAAGAAGTCTTCTATTGTATGTGGAGTTTAGGGCTGAAATAATTCGAAATATTTATGCTTTGTTAAGACATACCGTAGGAGGAATATAAGTGGGATGTATTTTTCGAAGGAGGTTATTCCAAGTGTAACTAGGTGGTCTAAGAAGTAACATAAGAAAGAATGGGAGAAATATACAGAAGCAGCAGACCAAAGGGGAGAGGACAGAAAACAAAAATAACTGGGAAATGATTAATAAGATCTTTTGTCTAAGGAGAAAACGAGAGGAGAAGTCATTTCCTCTGCTTTGTATGTTCAGCATTTAGGTGTCTAACTTGATCCTCTATAAATAAGCTTGATGCTTAAAGAGTTAGACACTCTCTTAACATCTAATCCTTTTAAAGTGTTTGAATTTAGTTGGCCAAGAAACTCAGAGGAGAAAATAAGTGAGTCTTTTGAAAACACTAGAATCTTTATTTTGAAACTGAGAAAAGCAGTACTAGTAGTCTATGCTGATGAACAATACTGGGCACACATTTAATTTTTCTCCAACTTAATGCATGATGTAACAGGTCCATTAAAAATGGAGTCACAGATTTAAATCAGGTTTGGGTTATTGCCATTGCTTCCAATCAAACCATATGGATCGAGATAGGCACTCTAATGAATTGAGCACCAATACATTCTTCATGCTAGAGTAGAGAAACTTTGCTACCTTAGGCTTATAACAAGTATTTATTATTTCTTCTTCATTCATATCCTCTATAACCTTCTCCCCCAACACCTACAGTAATGCTGCATTGTACCGATGCTCTCCACTGCCTTTTGTGTGCACATTTGTTCACTAGGTTAAAAAAAATATGTACAAAGACTCTCAAAATTTGATTGTGTGCCTAAAAGCCAAGTCATATCATACAGGCACCAAGAGCAGCTTTCTGCTACCAAGGAGCTGGAAAAAAGCTTATTTATCCGTATCTTTCATTCAGAAAAGTGCTTTCTAATCAGTTAATTTTTCTTCAATCAATTACCAATTTTTCTAGAGTTTCGCAGAACGTCCTTCTGAAAACCTTGTCCTCCTGTTGGAAATTTAGCCCATGGATTAAAAAGTTACCTGCAAGGGAAAAGCAACCACAAAATCTCATTTAATAAACGAGTAGACTAAAACTAGATTCAGCACCATGTTTAGGGAAAAAAAAGTCAATTTCTTTTTTAATACATCAGTATTTTAATACATCAGTTCTTTTTTAATGACATCGGTAAGTTAGTCCTTAGTTGAAGCAGTGTCTTATAAAGTCCATGTGTACATAAAGACCCACCAAAAATAAATAGTTTGAAAGCACCTCTGTGATTCCCAGGCAATCTGCATTTGTATAAAAAGAAGGATTTTAAAGAGTAAGAACTGACACTATGTTCTGCTGCTGAAAACACTCAGTAAACAAATAAAATGCAAATATATTGTCAAAGATTTAGTTTTGCTTCCTAAGAATATAAACATACCCAAAGAGAAAATCCATTGATGACCTCAACACAAAACATGGTAAGGCTCTCCTCTTTTTTCATGCTGATCTTTCATACATTCTTTTAAAATTTCTTTTATTTCTTCTTTTATTGAGAAGAGGACATTCAGTATTGGTGTGTATGTTAGTGTTTTCATTACAGATTTCATGAAAATAACACCACATCATATTAATTTGTGACAGTATCAGCAGTGTCTGCACATGTCTGGTACCAAACAGCCTTTAAAGAAGTCAATCACATAACCAGCCTTGTTCTTACTTGTACTGCCTGAGATGGGATTCTGGGCATAAGGCTTAGTTAGTGCTTTTCCTGTTTTGCTTTTCTCTCCTTTTACTCACAGTCATGCAAGTATGGTTTCAAATGAAATGAAAAAAAAAGCTCTTTGGTTTCTTACACATTTTCTTTAAGAGCTTAATGAGATTCTAATGAGGTATTAATAAAGTGCAGTTTAAAGAATCCTCTATGAGACATATAGTATAATTCTCAGAGAGCTAAGAGATGCACTGCTTATCAATAAGAAGTTTCAACTGAGTCATTAAGCCTCCAAATTTGTGCCAATTTTTCTAATAGAATATTTAAAAATAGCAGTTCAGTAAGACATCTCTTCAGCGTAGAGAATCCCCAGGCTGTCGCATGCTTTTGAACGTATTTCTCCCCACCCTGCTTTTATGGCACAGTAAAAAAGGTATCTCGCTGCTTTCAGGCTCACTTTCAGGATCAGCAGCATAATTTAGGCTGCTGTGAGATTGCTTAAGTTCCACTGGGGACAAAAGCAACACGAACCTATTTGAGACAGAGTAGTTATGGATAGTTCCCTTTTGCAATATCTTTGCTTCTGCCTGGTGCTCTTGGAGTAAAGGAATTCAGCACTGTGTCTGTCAGCTTCGTCGAGCTACAGTCCTCTTTTATTTCCATATTTCTACTGCAAAGGCAAATCTAATTCAGGGAACGCATGGAAGAAAAAATTAGAGAGGTCAAAAAAAGAGGACATTGATAGTTTTCTTGTTTCCTTCAATTCAGCTCTGAACTGGATACATTTTCTCAAATGCAATTAGATAGCAATATAAAAATTACATGATTGGTATGATACAAGTATGAAATGTTCATTCCCTAATTAAAAAAGAAAAAAAAAAGTAATTGAACCTCTGGAAAATTAGACATTTTAAACTGTCCGGAATATAATAGGTTGGGAAGTTTGGGAAAGAGTGAAGTCTCTAATTGTACAACAATACAGCACACCAATAAATCAAAGTTTTTCTCAAGAGCAGTTCATTATTAATGCCATTTGCTTACAGATGAAGATGAAAAATGGGTGAAAAATCAATTAGGACATTGATTTTTCACCATTAAAAAACTCTGGAAAGTAGGAATATTGAATGAGATCACCATTTAAAGAATCATTTGAGTCTGCTTTTTTCTCAAGAGTTTCATAGCACAGCTTGGGCCCTCCTTCCCTGGCTCAGCGAGTGAAGGATTTTATCTCTTTTCTCTGTAAAGAACCTCTATAGGTGAAACTCTTCAGCATGTGCTATGTTGGCTTTTAAGCATGTGAGTCTGTGATACTAAGATGTGCCCCAAACTAAACATGTGTTTTCAGTATTTTGTTCATTTGCATCCTAAACATTTATTCCCTCTCGAGAACATACTTTAAGTATAGTTGCTGAGCATTTGGTACAGGAAGATTGAGATACCTGATTTCTGCCCCTGCCTTTGTCGCTTATGACAGTTTTAGTTCTGTAGTGTGAAGAGTCTTCATGTACAAGTGCTGAATTCAAGGTAGTCTATTAGCTATCACAAGCCTCAAATTTTTTTTTTTTTTGTATGAAAGGGATGGATATCAACCAAATATTAAGTGAAAAAATGAGCTATATTGGATTATTTTACTAGAAGGCAGAGTTAGACACGTAGGCCTCAGGTATCCTGCATCTTCTTAAGTTTCTGAATCCTTTTCCTAGCTTGGCAATGTACAAGGCAGGAGGGAGAGACCTGATGGCTACATTAGAAGAGGAAAGATGGATCTTACATTCACAAGAAATGTGTTTGTGTTCCTCTCTACTGAGGTCACAGTGCTGGCACGGTTGAGTGCTTATATTATCCAAACTAGATAAGCAACCTTAGACAGGAGATCTCCATCCTTCCTCAGATCCATACTTCTATATCTCTATTAACAAGCATAACTACAGAAGTACTCAAACTAATACCCAGACATATAGACCCTGCCTTATTAAGTTCTTTCACCATGTATTTTTTTTAGAACTGAAAACGTCTACCTACCACTATACTCTCTGATAGGCACGTCAATAGATGTGTTAGTATTGGATATCTTTTCAAACTGGCATCAGTTCTTGAGTAAAACCTTTATTTGAAATGGTTTATTTATTATTTTTGCCCAGTCTTTTTGTTCTAGGGTAGTTTTGTTTATTTGTTGGCAGTGAAAGCTGACATGAATATACCATTTCTGATGGAATCTTGGTTTTCTTATCTGTAACAGAAATAGAAAACTCCTAACAAGTTATGAAGCACCACAAGGTGGTACATAAAAATACTTTAGATGTGTAGTGTAAGCCTGAATGCTGAACTGGACTTCAGTGAAGTTCTTCCATATATTCTTTAAAAAAGAAGTTAACTCCTCTCTCCATATTAGTAAAACTTAGTTTTAAAAACTACTGGTATTATCATTACTGCGGCATGCTAGATCTAAACATTTTAAATCATTTATAGCTGTGAAACCTTCATATTGAGCTGTAATTTAGCTGTAATTATAGTAAATAGTAGTAGATACTAGTATAATTATTTCCACAAGAAAGCAAACATCTTTCGAAAACCAGAGCCATTCTTTGCTTAATGTTGCACAGGTCACAGAGCAGTCAAACTGACTGATTGCATTCATATTTCTTAGCTTTGATACTGTTTTGGGGGTTGTTTTTTCTTTCTATGGTATTAGACAAAAAAGATACAATCTTTGGTTATTTTTCACTTGGAAAAGAAGTAATCTTTGATGCTATCTGCTTTTGTAAAACATCCTGCAAATTTTTATCCCCAAAAATGAGGAAAAAATTACAAATAGCTTTTAGGCACAAATATCTATAAGAAATTGTTTATGAAATCTGGTAGCAGACTGCAAGCAAAGCAGCAGGAGAGAGCAGGGTATGTGAAACAAAGGGCTCTGTCTCAGAGGAGTGCTTTGTGCATCACTGAGGTTTGGGAATGGCACTCCAGAAGCTTTGATGTCAGAGCGTGCACGTATGGTACATGTCACACTAAAGGGAAGGGGAATTGTATCGCAGCCACCCTGAACCTGAAGAATATAATACTGTTTATTTTACGTTTAAGCAACTGAGCCACAGTTGGTCTGAACATGAAGGATATGGCTAAGTGGGGGTTTCATCCATAATCTAGGGAGGAGGGATAAAAGAGGCACTGTGCAGCTTTTAGTGTTTCAAGCAGGTGTCTTAATACAGGGGCAAGTGCTGTACTGGGCAGGGATTATGAGAGTGAAAGAAGCACCTGTCCCTGCTGGTAAATTCGTGCTTAGGCTACATTCAATGCAAAGTAGCTGAGAGATCACAGATGGCAAGTGATGTAGTTTATGTGCAGTGAGCTAGCCACAACACTGTTGTATCTATAGATAGGAGGAGCCTGATTTATGTAATGTGCCAATGCAGCATTAGTGTGTTTGGAGAGCATTTCTCAGCATGAGACAGCAGCCAAACAGCTGTGCAAGAGCAGTGCAGCTTAATAGGCGGAATTTTTTAGGAGGCCAAATGGAAGTGATGATGCTGCATGTTACTCTGACAGACATATGGCATACCCTGTGGAAGTACGGCTGTGGGTAATGTGGAGTCATTGGGCATGTTCTCAGGGTAAAAAAGATTATTCTTAAAGGAACCATCTCCTCATTCTACGACTGCTGAGAGATCGGTACTGTACTATTGTCAGGTGCAGCTCTTTATGCCTGAGCTGGTGCAGACACTAAACAATACCCAAAAGGCTGCAGTATGCCACAGATAAATTTGAGATGTCAGGGAATATTTAATTGGTTTTATAACTAGTTTGGTTTTTCTCATACCCAGATACAATTATGCTTCTTAGCATTAACTCTTCAAAAGTGTGTAGGTGTCATTTACTTCCCTTTCTCTGTCCTCATTTCCTCCCTCCATTTTGATCAAGACTTACTTACAAGCATGCACTTGCTTGCACAAATGTGTGAGTTACAATTCAATCTTATTAACTTTTCCCAAATGACTGCTTTGACCGTGTCTAAGTCAGACTCAGTGAACTGATCAGGATGTTTTGAGACTCAGAATTCACACAGTAGCCCTCTACCTTGCTGCTGTGTTGGTGCACTGCTAGGCACCAGATGTGGGATTAGATCTGTCATCCTCTAAACAGGAAGCCTGAGTTGCTACAGCAGCTGTTACTTGATGAAGTGACAATCTGAACAATGCACTATCTTTTGCAAAAGAAGTAGAAAGAAATTTCTTTGGGTTTTGTTACAGACTACCTAAGATAATTTTGCGAGCTATTTTCCTTTGTGAGCTTTTAATCCTGCTCCACTAGGCTTTTTCAAGCTTTACAGTCATGCTTTGCATATCTGATTATACCCTTTATTCTACAAACAAAAAGGGTGCTCAGGATCACCAGTTAAACTCAGAATAGTTATTTGAGAACCTGTATCTCAACTGACTTTATTTCCTTCTATCATATACTTTAATGCCTTATCCAAATTTGTGAGTGAGGTATTGTTCAGTGTTTAATCACCACTGCAGTTACATGCAGAGCTTGCATTGCTAAGTGTTTTCTCATTGCCCCAGGGATATCTGGAAATGGAAAGACACGATATGGAACATATTGTCTTCTCTCTGGTTCTATTTTATTTTTGAAAGGACTTTGGCAAAGAAGAAATGATGTGATAGCTAGAGCTTCACTACTTTGAGCAAAATGGTCAGCCAACTCATTTAAAAAGATAGTATATGTGAAATCAATTTAGTGAGACTGCAGAAGAAAGAAAGGTCAGCTGCTTGGGAATCCAAGTGAATTTGCAGTCACAGATGAAAGCTATTCTAAACACCAAAGAAAGATGCATGTCCTAATATAGATTTTTCTCTTCTCAGTGCAGACCATTCATTTACTTTTTCACTTACCTATTGTGAAGCTGCTGAAGGTGTAATCTACAGGTTTTTAAATGGTTTTTGGTAATTGGAAATTATACTTTTAAAATAGTAAATAGTACATGTCAATGATCCCTTAAGGTGCTATGCAATAATATAAGCACTCTTGACAGTTTCAAAAGCAGATCTGATTGACATTTTCCTAAAAGGATACCATGACTCTGTATCCCCAGAAATCTCCTTTGGGGGCACATTCCTTTCTAAAAGAACGGAAATCTGCTGTTCCTCCTCTCATTAACACCCCAGAATGGTGCATGTAGGCATGACAGAGAGGCAGCCACACAACTTCTCCGTCCAGCTTGTAAGTGCTTTTGCTGGACCTAGCCCCATGCTGTGTCAATAAGCATCACTGTTTTCATACTGAATGTATAACAGCAGCTACATGATTTCTGGTGAGCAACTTGCACTTTCAAAGGAAATTGGCAGAGAAATGAAAGAAAAATCCTTATTACCTAGATGCTGTAACAATTCACTAGCTTTGCAAACTTCTGGCCTTAGTACAGAGACGGCTGTTACTTTGGAAGATCATTTTTTCCTGTCAGTAGAAAAGGGCAGTACATCCATACTCTGGTCAATATAGGGTGTTTGACACTGTTCTATACCAGAACTCTTGATTTATCTTCAGGGACTAGTCAAATAATTGGGCAACTTGGAAAGTTTTTGTCCTTTATCTTATAGGAGACATAATTCAAGTTTCCAGCAATTTCTTCATAAGCAAGTATTGTTGTGAAGTAGAAGTAGACCATTAGACTGAAAGAGTTGATGCAGAGGACTTGATATTTGGAGTGTCTTTCAGGGGTTTGTTCAGGCTAACTCTGCTCTGGTCCTGCCCAATGGCGTATCTTGCACTTCAGACTTGTATTTGGAAGTCCTATTTTCAGTGGGATCAGGAAAGATCTCTATTTAATTGAAAAAAACATTCATTTCATTATTTCTGTTACAAAGTTCCATTCAGACATACTAGAATTATTTTGTAAACATGTAATCAGTTTTTTAAAATAGTTCTGTATCATTGTTCTTAAATGTTTCCTACTATTGGGACTACTTATCCTCTACAAAACAGAAGCAGAAAAATTCTGTATTGTAATGCCTATGTTGGTGATTATACATCAAAATAGTTACAAAATCTGCTATCGACTTTTCTAATAACTTTCTGATTTCCTGCTGAGAACAGTGCAAATGGATTTACTGCCACTTCTGACCATTGCAGGGTTTCATCAATCGTTACAGAAACTCATGGCTGTAGTGAAAGTGAACTGCTTGTCTTGGATGGTGAAAAACACAAGGAGATACTTGCAAGTTGCTGTCATTAGGACAAATTCATGCTAATATCATACAAGTACTTTTTGTGTGTGTGTTAGAATGAGGGAAACAACTTGTAACTGTGATAAACTTGGACTTTCAAATATTGCACATCTGTATCAGTGTCCACAAGAGCACTGCTTGATATCTTGACAAAGTTGGTCTTTGCTGCTAAGATAGTCCTACGCCTCCTCTGTCACTCCTGTCTGTCTGCTCTTGCAATTTCTTTGTTACTTACAATGGCTCTTGCTTGATCTTGTGATGAGTTAGTTCATGCAGCTAAAGTCATCGTGAAACAACTGATTATTTTGCTGGCTGTTTATGTCCTTAACCTAAGTTAATTTTGCTGTAACATTAAGCTAAACTAAAGTCTCCAATTTTGCTTCTGGATGCATACAACCCGAAGTTCTTCAATTACGTAGCTATCTTCTAGCATTTACTTTTGTATGATGAGTAGATTTTAAACATGCTCAAATACTGTTTGCTTCCTGAGCCATTTCAGAATTATATTATTTGCACATTAAGTCATAACATTCTTGTCACTCTTCCTTTTCTTCATTTTTTAAACTCTATGCTGGTTCTGGCTGGGGTAGAGTTAATTTTCTTCACAGTGGCTAGTATGGGGTTATGTTTTGGATTTGTGCTGAAAACAGGATTGATAATATAGAGATGTTTTTGTTATTGCTGAGCAGAGCTTACACAGACCACTGTGGTTCCTTGCAAAACTATTCTAAATGCAGTATAAAGCCATTTTATAAAGAATGTAGAAGGAAAGAAAAGAATGAAGAATGAAAAAGAACAAAGTAGAGTTTAAGCTAGGAAATTCAGAGTTCTGTTTCAGAGCTCTGCTCTGAGACTCTGGAATTGCTTTATGTGAAGAGATTTTAATCAAAATCTGATTTTTCTTGATGTTTTCCCTTGTGGATTTGCTCTTCATTTCCACCTGGCAGATCCCTTGAAGCTCTGATTGATAGAGCTGAATTCTGAGCTATAATCCAGATGGGATCTCTGGTTTTTCTTCTCACCCTGCTGCCTTTTTCTCAGCTGTGCTATCTGGGGCATTTCTTCAGACAACCCCAACTTCATAGTGGAGTTCTGTTCAAGTGCAAGGAGAACATAAAATGGCAGTTCCATCAAGTGATTGACCTGCTTTCTCCATACAGCCCCCATATACAAGGAGGCTCTTTTCTCACCTCTTTTAGTGTTCTGTGAGGGAAATATTTACAAAGTTTAGCACTAACATTCCAACTTACTAACATAATCTCTCTTTCAAGGTACTTAACTCTTTCCACTGTATTTTATTGAAAATTTAGGCTCCTGCAGACCAGTTGTCTTAAATGTATCTTAGGTACGTTCTTCAAGAAGACAAAGGTAGGAATGTATACTAGCTCCTGTGCCTCATCTTTTTGCCCACGTCTGCTGGGCTACTCTGGTAATTGAAAACTTTTGATGCAGTTTGTATGTTATTAGCTTTAGATGTCAAATTATGTTTACGTGTTTCAGAATACATCTCTAGACTGAATTATCATCAGAGCTTTCTTTAAAGTAACTGAGGATTCATGTCAAAATACTAGTTTATTGTGGGGCTTTGGTATGCTGAGTGCATTAGTTTCCTTCTGCAGATTAGGGCTTCCTTAATTTTCCAGTATTGCTCCTACATGTCCTTGAAACAGACTTTTCCTGCAGTCCAGGTGTTTCTTAAAATGTTTTATACCCCCTCCCACTCCGGCTGGATTTGAGTCTGCAACTGCACTTCATTGTTTCCTACATCACGGAGTGTTGTCACATATTATTTAATATATTGCTTATTTTTTCTCATGTCTGTCAGTATCTCACACATATATCTCAGTGCTTAATAAAGCAATGAGAATGAAAGCAGACAGTTGCCATAATACAGAAGTGGAACACAAAAGACCTCAGAAATAATAAAAAGTTATTCCGTTCAATTCCTTTTATGAAATTAAACTCGCTTTTCATGACCTATTTCAATCAAACTTCTTATTAAGCTGTTCATTAGTATTTCCATGAATACCACATGAATATGTTAGAGTGCAAAATATCAGCAAACAAAATTATCTTTGAGGCAGAGTCAAAACCATTTAATGGACAAAAAAGCTTTGCTGAAGTAGGTTGTTGTTGGCATCATGTCTTCCTTGCTGCATGAGCCAAGTTGATTCAGAAAGTGGATTCATAAGGAATTTCTTTAATAATGGAATAGGACCACATTTCCTGAAGTCTAATTTGTCAAGTTTTGAAGAAAAGCAGTGGTAGTAATCATGAAGAAACGGGAGCATGGAAACATACTGTACAATAGATCCCTTGCTATAGAGAGGCCACTTAACACCAGTCCAGACTGAAATGAGTTAAATATACTCAAATATCAATTACAAATATCTGCTTTTAATTTAAAAATATTTTTAAATAACAATCTTATGTGCAGGAAATAGGTTGGCAGGACTACATACAACATCTACTACATCTACAAATAAAATTTGAGTGAAAAGTTTGGTATCACCAAAGCAGGTGCAAGCCAATAACATTTTCTTGACCAAAACCATCTGTTACTGGTAGTTCCAGCATTTTTTCTATTGTCTGGTGAAAAACAAAGTAAGCATATTTAAATGTGTATCCTTAATTTTCATCATTGTCTTTTTTCCTGTTTTAAACATTTAAGGCTTCGTGGCATTTTTCAGTTCTGAAATCGATGTATCTGTGTTGTTTCCATGATTTGTGGATGAACTAAAATTGGAAAGGATCTTTGTACAAGGATGATACCTTCAAACTGATTCCATAGTTGGCATTGTTTTTGAGAGTTTTTTGATGTTGCTTTTACCTAGGCAGCCTCTCCTGAATACAAACTTGTCTCAATTTATTCTTAAGTGATAAAATAAAATAATCTTGATGGGGTGCAACATTTGAGGTTGTCATAGACTTTTGTGAGGATTTTGCAGAAGGATTAGATTTTACAGTATATTTTTTCTAGGAAGTGTTGGATAAAATTGCAGTCGTGCAGCTCATGCAAGAATGGATTCCGCCCAGTGACAAGCTGATAAAATTTCTCATAAAATGTGCTAGACCTCTGTTAAAGTGGAGTCTGAAATTAGGCGCTGGTTCTGGACATAATGTGTACAAACAGGACGTGCTGTAAAGAGCCTGAAATTCTCAGCCATCTTCTTCTTCCAAGCTGCCACACATTGATTTTTATCCTTACAAAGCTCTATGTATTACTCAAATAATGAGCCTTTGGAGGAGCTTAGCTTAGAAATAGGCACAGAAGAAGCACCTGCAAGTTTTGAGTCAGTGAACAGATGCTGCTGTATTCTTGAGCTTGTATTTGGAACCAGAATCCTGTTCTGCCATTCTACCCTGTTCTAGTCTTGGAATTTTCCTGCTGGTGTTGCATATAATAGTATTGGGTTTTCAATATCACAGTGTCTTCTGGATGATGAAGTCATTCAAGGCGTTGGTAAAGTAGCCTATAATATTTACTGTGCTGAAAGGTGCTGCCAAAATTGCAAAAAAATCTTGTTAAGAACAAAGATTTTTAATTGTGTCAAATCCCCATTTTATTCCAAATGCCTAAAAATATTTTTAAGTAGCTATTTTCACTTAAAATTTGAAAAGCAATAATGTACAGAATACAGCCAAATTCAGAATTTCATAATTCTTCTGAGATGTGGTGGAATTTTTTGTGTTATTCTTAAGTGTAGTGTAGGTTATGAACCTCCTTTATTAGAGCCTCCTTTGTAGTTAGCTGTAGTTAGTGCAACCTAGAGTAAAAATGACACTGAGAGAAAGGGTAGATTTGCCTTTGGCTCTGAATCATTGTGAACTCAAAACCTCTTTGTCCCCATTTTTCCAGCAATTAACAAGGTTGGTAGTACTATTTATCTAGTCTGTAAGTACTCCTTGAGGACTCGTTGAGTAGTAGTGCACAGATGTGTCTGTGTGGGTACAGAGTCATGATAATATGCAAAAAAGTCTGTGAAGGAAGTGTAAGGGATAGACTGGATCTTACTGCCGGAAAAGCTTGGATGTAGTCGGAGAGACTTTGCCCTCCATTCTGGTAGGTGGGGAAAGGAAAGCTGAGCATTGGCAGGGGTAGGAATTGTGAAAGCTGTTGTGGGCAGGATTGTTTTCCCAGATTACAGCAGACCAGTCATCTAAAGTTTAATGACAGTTTGCTGGAAGGCAACAACTGGAGCACGTCACACAGCGAGGAAGTATTCTTCCATAAGAGAGGAAGTTATAAAAGAACATCTCTTGTTCCAGTAAATTTTCATTTGAGTTCTCCTGTTTGGCCCTTTGGCAAAATATTTTATTATCATGGCCCATCTCATGCAAATGCTGAGCATTCTCGGATTTCTGAGTGAAAGCCAGTGCCAGCGTAGTTGCATGATGTTGGTAATGATGTTACTACATTTCAATTTTAAAAAGTCAATACTTTACATGAGCTTGGGTCAAGTCAGTATTTATGGTAGCCTGAGGAAAGACATCAGTAGGGAAAAAAACATTTTCTAGACATGCTCCAGTAATTTTTCTGCCTTTCACCTGTGCTGTAATTTTACAGCACAGAGTTGAAGAGTCATTTAATATGGAATCATAACGGTGGTTTTTATTGTAGTACTTGAGGGCTGATCAGATGTGTAGCTGTCCAGTATCAGTCATCCATTTGAGATAAAGCCTTAATACAAATGAAAGGACTGCAGCAGCCGTGTCGGCAGAACAAGAGGTAGGAATACACACTGTATCTTCTTTTAAGAAACAAAAGCTGTGATAGGGCTCCTTCTCGACTCAAATCCCTCCAGTACCTGAGTGTTTTGCAAAGCAGAGAATAGGTGGGGGTTCCTGTGTTGAAGGGGCTACCAGCTGCTTAGACCAAAAGGGACATAAACAGAATGGGTAAAACGAGCGGTCTATTGGTGCTTCAGCTTTGTGGATGGGAGGATGGGGAGACTGAGATGGATGTGGAACAAAAGTGAGGATTGTTGGGGGAAAAAATGTGATGGACATACTGCCAAGAAAGGGAGTACAGGCTAGAACTGAATCGGTGAGACTTAAAGGCAGCCATATCCAGTCTGAGAATACTGCTTCAGGCTGGTTCCTGTAGGATCTCTGACTGACCTGTTTTTCACTTGAACAGTTTCTTTTACTTCCTAAAATGTGCTACAGTTTGACTCAGCTTATTTATGTTTTGGAGGGAGTCTTTGTTTACAGTTATTTAAGCCTGCAGATTTTAAACCTGTTCAAAGCTGATGACAAAGAGTTATAGATATTTCTGTTCCTGTCAAAGAGAAAGATACTCTCTCCTCACATGGATTCTTCACTATATCAGTTACTCATACTTTGCACATTTCCACATATGCTTCTAAATTTGTAGAGTTTTTCTACACAACTGACACAGCTTACTTTCAATATGCTTTCAAGGTTTTAAGGACACATGTTCTTTTGTACTTCTATAAACAAAAAGAAAGGCTATTTTAATGGTAGCTTCAATTGTTCAGCTCACTACGTATTAAATCAACTGTTGTTTTTCTCAGCTTTATTTAATTTTAAATATACTACTTGTAGTGATTACTTTGCAATTGGTAATACAATTGAACGGCTGAAATATGTAGCAGAAATTTTTATCTTTACAAGATATGACAGAGGTTTTATGCATGCAGTTTCAAATTGAGAAATGAAAATATTTCTGCTTTTCAGTTGAAATTACAAAAAAAATACTTTTTTATTATTAGTGTTGGGCTCTCTGAAAATTAGAGAACAATCACAGAATCACAGAATATCCTGAGTTGGAAGGGACCCACAGGGATCATCCAAGTCCAGCTGCTGGCCCTGTACAGGATACCCCAAGAGTCACACCCTGTGCATGAGAGCATTGTCCAAACACTTCTTGAAGTCTGCTTGGCTTGGTGCTGTGACCACTTCCCTGGGGAGCCTGTTCCAGTGCCCCACCACCCTCTAAACAAAGAATCTTTTCCTGATATCCAACCTAAACCTCCCGTGACTCAGCTCTATGTTATTCCCTCGAGTCCTATCACTGATCACCACAGAGCAGAGATCAGTGCCTGTCCCTCCTCTTCCCCTCACAAGGAAGTTGTAGATTGTGATGAGGTCTCCTTTCAGTCCCTCCAGGCTGAACAGACCAAGAGCCCTCAGCTGCCCCTTTGTATGGCTGTCGATGAATGTTTGGCTTCATCATATTGCTGAGACAGATGAATGCTGTATCTACAACTGTATGCTTTGATGCTGTTACCTACCACAGCGTGCATATTTGAGAGAAGGCTTTAAAAATTGCTTTTAATGGTTGAACACAGGGTTCCTGTGGATACCAGCCTCTTTAAATAAAGTAACTTGTTCTGTGAACATGGAAGTCACCCGTTGTGGAAAACTTCCAAGTTTTTAAAATTTCAGTATTTGTAAAGGCTTTTTATTCTGGTGGTAGGCATAGACACTACTTCTCCTGGTAATGATGATGTAACAATATACTTTAGCTGTAATTTTATATGCACCTAATCAAAAAGAAAACAGTTTCTGGCCATAGATTATGTCTTGGCAGCCTGGAGTTCCCATGTTAACATGTTTAAATTTGTACTGAGCTAGCTTCAAAGAAAGGATTAACAGCGCTTCATATAGCAGATTTAGAAATAGAAAGTAAAACCTGGCAGTTTACATGGCAGACTTGGTCCTTGTCATGAGACAGCCATGTAGATTGCTGCACAAGCTCACAGTTTCCCTTCAGGGCCTTGGAATTGTTGTTTTCTTCCTGTTTTTTAGGAGGCTCTCTGCACAGGACCTCACCAGACCTTTGTTCTTACTGTCAGTTTCCACTGCACAAATATTCCTTGCTCACTGCAGGAGATTTACAGACCATGTCAGCAGTCAATTGTCAAGTATGCTGGTATTTGAGAAATCTGAAAGAATGGCATACAGAATAGTTTGAAAGCTGTAAAGGATTTAAACCATTCTGTCTCTTTCAATTTTCAGTGTTGGATAGATAGTTACAAATACGTTAGTTAATGTCATTATTTGTTATTTTTTTTAATCAGAGATCAGCCCTATTCATTTGTCTCAAGAGGGTACAGGATGCAGAGGAGAAAAAAGAATAATCAAAATCCTGAAACAAGAGAGCCTTCACCTTCAGAAGAATATGACTATGTGGAATTTTACCAGCTGGTTTTGCAGCTGGCTGTGAATTGCAGGCTGTTTGTTTGCTTCCAGCACAATGTCTCCAGTCAGTGAACAGAAACAGCAATCTTCTCTGGGGATTTTACGTCCAAAACAGATTCAGAATACTTGTTCAATGATGACTGAAGGCACAGATTTGTCTGCTGTCATCTGAGATGCACGAAGAGCGTAAGACTACTTCTGCACTGAGTATTCTTTGCATGTCTTGCTACCCTAATCTGTTTTTTAGAAAAAATAGTTATATACAGTCATTTTTTTCCCCTCTGAGAATTACTCGTTCAGTGCTGCCCTTCTCTCAGTCCTTGGAAAATGTCTCCTGTTCAGCAGCAGATTTCTACATGGAAAGCATATTGAGAGGGTCCCTACAAAACATATTCAAGAGTCTGGGATGTGCTTGAAGTAGCTGAAAAACAATTAAAGATTAAGATAATATAAGTTACCATACTGAGAAAAAGTGGAAAATGTGAAACCTGCTGTGTATCAACATGTCACCGAGAACAGAAAGAATGCTTTTTTAAAGGAAAACTAAGTGCACTTATTAAGGAATATTGTAGCAGTAAGAGAACTTTCCAGCAGGGGAGGGGGCGGGGGAAATGCTGCTGCTCTGTCCTGTTATTCCGCATGTGAGTAGGCTCCTGCTATGTGAACATACAACTTGGTGATGCAATAGTAAGACAGTCACCGTAAAAGAAAGTGGTATCCAACATACATGAAGAAGAAAACCCAAACCAACCACCAACCAAACCCCCAAACATTAGTAGTAGATTAAACAACAGCAAGAAAACTGAAAAGACCATCAGGCAAGCAGGATGTAACCTTAGCTTAGTGAGCAGCAGCTTTAACCTGTCACAGTATCATCTTTTTTCAGGTCCAGTGACTCCCTGGTTCCATTTCCTCCTCCAACTGTTTACTTGCAGAGTATAATTGGTTCTGCCTCCTTCTTCAACTGCATTCACCTAAAACTGTATTACTTTGCAGACACCTTTTAAAGGATTTCAAGCACATTGTTTAGTCTGTTTTGGAAGTGAGATGAGATACCGCAGCTCTCATCCTGTACAGTCATATGGACCAGCCTTGCTTCACCACTTGTTTTATCCATCTGGTTGCAGGTCACAAATGTGACCTCTCTTCTGTGTTAGAGTATGCTTGGCTTCAGCTGGCATTCAAAAATCAACAAAAGGCAGTTACTTGATTCAAAAAACCATGTTTTTGTATTGTTTCTTGTATAAAGGGAAAGATATTTAAAATTGCAGTGGGAAAAAACCACCATCCCATGATTTTTAGCAGTGATTGAGGACCAGAGCCTGTAATTAGGTGGTTCTTTTTTGATGATTTCCCACCTCCTTGATTCCATTGGATGTAGGAGGTTAGTCTGTAGGAAGAAAAGATATTCCAAAGTACAAGAATCCTTACCTTAAATAAGCTAGGAATACTCTGCCTCGTATTTTAGAAATGTTATTTGAAGTTATTTCTTGTATCTTCCTGCTACTAAATATCTGCTAGAAAAACTTAATCAAATGGAAGAGAAAGACCTCATCTACAAAAATAACATATTAACCCCTAGCAGTTTTGTCAAATGTTAGTGTAAGCAGGAATGGATTGCACACTTTCAGCTTTTAATAAACAGTGACTGGCTCAGAGTTTGATCAAAGCAGAATATAAACAATTGTCTTAAAAACTGTTTTTCCCTTTCTGATTTGTCAAAGAGACACTATTTATCCCTTCAGTACAAACCATGAGCCCATGAAAGAACCTATTTGCTTCTTTGTTTCAGGATTTAAAGATGTGTATGATCAAGTGGTTTGCTTGTATACCAAAAGAATTGTACCACTTTCTCATTATTACCTTGACTTGAATAAGTAACTTATAGAGTCACTATTACATATCTATAAATCTATCTTTTGATCGGTGGAAGGATTAATCATCTGACTCTATGGATTATCAATCAAGTTTATAGTCAGCTCTTGTACACTCTTCATGCCAATACTTACAACATCCTTTTGAAAATTACGTTCTGCATTCTTGAACAATTAATGACAAAATTAGTACTTGAGGAAGTTAGCTTATTGCATTTGTCCTTCTAAAACTTGTGCTCTCTGAAACCTACAACTAAGGAGGCAAATCAAAAAGAATTATAGTTTCTGATTTATTTTTTTTCAGTGAGAATCTTTGTCTCCTGGAGTCTGAACTGAAAAAACCTTATTTTCTGTAGGTCATTGGACAGGCAGAACCCAGTGGCCTCGTGTTAAAAGCCTCCATATCTCATGACTAATCCTCTTAGCCATTCTGTCTGAGTTTATCTCGTGACAGCAGCCAGAACAGAAAACAGCGGGAGACCAGAATAGGTAATATTAATAGCAACAGAAGCATATGAGTTCTTGGTACAGGTGAGAAAAGCTACTATGGAAAAAGGGTTGGCTAATCATTAGATTTTTCCATGAATACCTGCAAGTTAAATCAAACTCTTTTATTCCTGCTTAAGATATATTTAATGCAAGATGCAACAGAAATCCAGCATGCTATGCCTAGAAGTGCTTAGGATGACATAGGAATCTAGGATTTGGAACACCACCAGTTAGTAATGGGAAGCTATGCATGTATCTCGAGTTACACTCCTAATTCTCCTTAAGTGTGTTAGCTAAACAAGTAATGGAATAATAGTATTCTGTGGCAAGATGCCATCCATATCTGCCTTAACTGTATTGTATAATTAAATGAAATCTTACAGTAAATATTTCCATTCTGGGTAGCTGCCCACGAGTCAGAAACAGTTTTGTGAAAGGAGCATTTTAGTTAATTAGCCTTCTATAACTGAATCTGCTATCTCATGACTCCTGAATAATAAAATTTATGAGTAATGGCATGCACAAAATAATTATTAGAATGATTGTTTCTTTCAATAGATGTATAAATATGTGGCAATTAAGGGAAAATTTTAAATGGATCATTTTATTAAAATTAATCTGTAATCCAGGGGTACAGTTGTTATTAATCTTCCACTACATGGGTATGAGGGCATAAATTTTCCCTTTAATTTAATGTTGAGAATGAAATTCACTGGGAAGTTTTCCAAAGGAATTTGTTTTTGATGTGGGGCTGTCAGTGCCTTGTCAGGCAAAGGTGAATGACATGATACATGAATGTTCATGCCACACAGTGGATACAAAAATGCAGCTACCATAGCAGTGAAAGTCTAGTTAGCATTCGAAGAAATGAAGTAAATAGAATCTAAATCACTCCATTTAACTGAGGTAATATTCTCTGAAGTGGACTTGAGTAAGACTAGAAAAGAGCTCACAGCAGCTTTTGATGCTGTAAGGGAATGGGAATTTTTCTTACTTTGTGAAGCTGTATGAACATTCAGACTCACTAGGTAGAAAAATAACTAAAGCATATGGCTAACCCACTAACCTAAGCTAAGGTCTCACACTGGAAGATTTGGTATCATGTCAAAATCCAATGCATTCCTTCTTAAAACGTGGGGGCTTTTTTGTTTGGGTTTAGGGGTTTTATTTGTTTGTTTGTTTGTGGGTTTGTGTTTTTTTTTGGGGGGGGGTTTGGTTGTTTCATTTTTTTTCACAAAGAGACATAGACTTTTCATAAAAAGGTAATGAAATGACAGGAAATAATAACATAAGGTTGCAGTTAAATAGGGAACGTTAAACAGTGAGCTCCCTAGGAAGAGCCCCTGCAGCTTCCTCACCCTTCTGGGCTGATTCCCTTACAGGTGCTTGCATTGTGCACATTATTCACCAAGTATCCTCCACAGTGTCTCTGCCGAGTCTCAGCTGTGGAACTGTAACCCCAGAGCTTAAAGTTACCATAAGCCAGTGCTTCAAGCAGAGTTGTCTTATTATAACCTGCGATAACAGGTGAGCTACGTAGCTGGTCCAATAAAAGACTGGTGAGTTAGAAAGCCACACATGAGCAAAATTATTCAATGATTATGAAGAAAACAGAGCACAAATTATTCTTAAAATCCGAGTGCCTGAAATGCACACTAAAAAATGTCACCTATCTTGCATTTGTTGTTGACTTTTTGAGGCACTGTACCCTCTACTCACAGACCAGAACCAGAAAAGCAGAGCCCAGCATTTAGCTGGTGTGCCCTCACTGCTTTTGTGCTAAAAGCCCACCTGGCAACAATCTGAGTGCTTTTAGTGAAGCCGTAGGGAAAATGCTGAGAAAGATCTGTTATATTTGCAACTCCCCATTGCTGAAAGCTGGTGAGAGAAATCCTGCTATATCCCTGTGGCACCTCAGTGTCTAGAAACAGCCGTACCAAGGAGCTGTGCCTATGGTAGAATATCCCAGTATGAGAGGTTTGGTTTTACTTCCCATTCACTATTATTGATATAATAAGAGATGCTGCACTTTAGATCTGTAAGTGATTTAATACCCTCACTCGGTGGAGAGAAAAAATGGTTTTCCTGTATCTGCAGGATGTGTTCTGCAAAAAGATATAAATGCTAATGTAGCAGTCATTACCCTAAGGAGGTAGCAAAAATAGAGTCTATATGCTAGTTTATCTTGAAAGACCATTTAAAAATTAATTTGATAGTCTAGCTAAAAGACTCATGCAGTGAAACTCTACTCCTTCCTTTGGGAGACTTACACTGCCTAAGAGGGCTGAATGTTAGAAATCTGTTTCTGACACGAATGCTTAAATATTCTTTATCTTACTTAATCCTTTTACTCATAGACACATTTTTCTTTGTACCACAATGGTAATTTTTCTCTTTCATATAATCTTTATAATAATTTTTATAAATAGTCATTATGGTCGCTTTCAATGATTCATTTAATGTAAACTTTTTTTGTATTTTGTCATATCTAGGCTTCAGATTAGCAATAATTTCAGCTGTGTGTTGCTGAATTCCTTCTATTAAAAAGTGTCATGTTCTTTTCATTCCCAACTTCCTCTCATTTTTCTGTCTGAAGTTGCAGGAGATCCATAATAACAGAAGACAAGGGACTTCTTATTGAGATTGGTTTCAGTACAAGATCAGAGTGTCTCGTATACTCTTGCCTGCTTTTGTCTGATTTGCTGTCAGCTTTGTCTGAAGACTCTTGCTGCTTTATCTGTTTAACTCTTGCTGCATGGGTTTTTTTCCTTCCCTTTTAGTGTCAGGGTCTCAAAATATTTTCCTTGTAGTTGTGCTTGTGAGCATTTCACTGCTGTATTGCATTTTAAGAGTCCACATGAAGTAATAGTCTATGGCTCACAGAATGTGGATTCTATTTCTAGCTCTCCCACTGGCCTGCTGTGTGATGTGAGACCTGTGATCCTATTTTCCTCTGTAAAACAAGAGTATGGTCCACCTTTCTCCTGGAGTAATAGATCTCTGTTGACACTACAGTGGTAGGACAAAAAACTGAAAACAAAGAGCTCACAGGATCAGAGCTCTATGGAAAATCCAATAGACTGAAATCAAGAGGTTAAAAAAGCAAGATTCAAAAAGTTGCAAACTTGTATTTTTCTTGTATTAATGTAAGACCTGATTTGAACTAACTAAACATTTTTAATGATTCTAGATTTTCTGCTCACTTTTCTATCTAATTGCTTTTGCGAGCAAAAACAAGATGATTCCTTTAACTAATCATATCTCTTAATTGTTTTCTCCAGGTGTATAGTAAGCCTGCGCATAGTACTCAGTAGAGTACGCCTTTGACTTGGTCTATATCTCCATGGTTCAGACCTCTTTCCAGAAAATTATTACTTTTTAATTATTATTATTATAATCTTTATTAACTAATATTGCACCAGATAAAAATTCTAAAGCAAGTACAGACAACAGCAGGTAGCAAACCCAGAAAATACATGGTTTCTTTTTCCTTCCTCCAAAGCTACTCTAAAATGCTATTCTAACTGCTGTAGTCTGTTTAAGAACAAAAGCACCTTTAGCATGACAAAGTTACAGCATTAAAAGTATTACTTTAACACCCCCTCACTTAGGTGGGAGAGTCCAGTGTGAAATCAGTTACACCCACTTTATATGAGTGAGAAACATCCCAGCATTTTTTTTTGTTTTCATTGGTTTTATTTTCCTTCCTTAGCCAACCCCTTTGGAAGTTAGAAAACAAATGCATACTGGCATCATCTGAACCAGAAGCAGGCATAAACACTCAAAATAAAACTTAATTTCTTTAAGCCTTGGGAAGCTAGGGAGCATATTTGCATTCTCTGGGTGAAGGGCTACCATGCACAGCCTCACAAAGTGCACACTGAGGTCTGCTTGTTCACATAAATAAGATGGAAAACAGGCAAACAAATACTCTCTTTGTGGTACGTTTTTCTCTTAACCTCTACCAAATATTTGCTGATTTAACTACCAATGGGGAAATTAAGATAGCAGTCCTAATTTTTTGTTTGTTTTGGCACGGAGGCTCAAAGGAAAAAGAGCAAGTGGCTCTCATAAGTATGTGCTTGGGCACATTGCTTTGATTAAATTACCAGTTAGTTCACACAGGTCAAGGCTTATTTTGATGTCTGGGAGGGTCTTGGCATCCCACTGATTATAAGGTTGTGTTAGGGTACCTAACCTCTCATTTGGCCGTGTTTTGCTTTGGATTTTCTTTCCTGCTGAGCAATAATTGATTTAAAATTTTCTTTTGGTCGCATAAGGATATAGCACTGCTAAAGGACAGCACTTTCGATTTAAACTGATCACAGTGATATCTAACACACGGTGATGCTTCACATCTCTGAAACAATGGTATTATTTCTGCAGTACAGGTAAGGACTTAAAGCAGACACAGAAAATTGCTAACTTTTTCAGCTGTACTTATGTAACCTGAGAAATTTTAGAGCACTTCCTGCTCCTCTTTCTATAAGAAAGTGTTCGGTTTCAAGAGTTCAGATGTTTTAAAAATAAGGTCCTTTGTGTTGAGCAATGTTATACAGAAAGTTTGGGATAAACCAGCTTTCTGGCTAGTGCAGTAGTCACAAGACCATCCTTTCTTAAAATGTAACACTGCAAAGGATCTGGGGTATCAGTGCAACCTTCCACAGTAGATTATCTCATTATGTAATCTCTTTCATAAAATGATTTGCCTTCATCCTGAAACTGACCACTTATCTCTGCCCTTTCCAAGTTCCTTTCTGATTTCCATGGAAGTTCCTGGGTAGCAAATGTGTTCTGATCCAGACCTCTCCTTCCTGTGATTGTTAGTACCACGCTGGTTTGTGGTCTAGATCTTAAGTAATACCACCTGAATTTTTTTCTTGTACCCTTCATCCTAAAAATGTCGTTATTGATGTTTGATCTCCCTCAATATACACAGACAATACCACAGCTTACCAAATTCCCACACTCTTTCTGCCTTTACTTACGGTGTAGAATTTCAATTCCTTTGATTCTAAGTAATGAGTTTCCTCTGGGCCACTTTATTTAGATTTCATCTGCTTTGAATAAGGGTGGACAGAATTTTGCACAGATGTGCTTAAGCCCATACCTTACACCGTATACAATTAATACCTTAGACCTCTACTGAAAGTACCTTGCCAGAGACAGCCCGTGTTCACATTAAACATCTTTTATGTGGCTCAGCTCATGCTGTGGTTTGCTATGACAGCCAAATTTTTCTCCTTCACTGTCATTGCTGACTAATGAGTTCTTCAAGACAGGTGTATTTATTAATCCCTAATAATGAGATCCTGCACATATTACCTATTTCCCACTGTAATTGTGCTTACAGCTTCCAGTGCAGTATTTTGATTTGTGTGAGAAAGTTTCTGATTTGTTATATAGTGATTGCTTAACTGTGATTGTTTTTAAACTTGGTTCATTTTCTAGACATTTTAGATTCCTAAATTCCTAAGTTTATGAGCCCAATTATAAAGCCCGTATTTGGGATTTTCAGAATTCAAACATGTTTTATACAGTCATTCCATGAAGTACAATGCTCCATTTCTGCCTGCTTAAAGATCATTAAAGATAAGCACAGTATTGGGTCTTCTGGGTTGCCTATATTCTTTCTAACCTAAATCAGGATTTTTTGATTCTGCTTTACTTTTTTTTTTCTGGTAATGACAATTATATAGGGTAAAAATGAGACTGTCAAAAGTTTTAGTCTATGTCTCTCTTAAACTATACATTTAGAAGTCTTCTGACACTTGTCTTGCTTTTGATAACCACCCCACAATATCAGGAATCTGGACCACTGTGTACATTCATTTGTTCCTTATTTTATTGCCTTTTTGAAGTGAATTCAATGTAATAGCTCTATTTTATTCATCCCAAACACAGAATCTGAGATGTTCATCCTGGGAGTAGGTAGGAAAACTGATAGACTAAAACATTTGTCATAATGGAAATCTGGGCTTTATTTCCAACTGTTCTAGAACTGACCTTGTCCAACCTCAGTGCCCCAGACACTCATTATCTCATAAACGAAGGGGCTGTGGCTTGCCTACCATTTCAAATGAAGTCAGGAGATTTTGCTGAGGGATGGAAACAGAACCTATTAAATATTGAAAGAGAGGACAGAGGTCAAACAAACACATACTTCAATCAAGTAATAAGGGTGCTTTAACATATATCAGTACGAAAAAGCAGAACTGACAAGGTGTGTAAAAATTCTCTTGTATCTTTTCCCTTCTATTCTTGTGAATGTATGTTTTAGCAATGGTCCTGATTCATTAGGCACTTACGTGCATCATGGAGAGGCTCTCTAGAGCTGAAGAAATTCTCAAGTACCTCACCAAACACTGCCTATAAACTTGGTAAATCTCGATTTCAGCTTTGGCTGGGTTTTTAGTGCCATTTTTGTACACAGGAATGTTCTTGTCCTAGCCAGGGGGACTTCAGAAATTATAGAGTTTCACTGAATGACAGCCAGAATCCTGTTAGGATGTAGCAATGCTTCAGGTTGTTACAAATGTCTGAAGAGATCTGAAAAAGCAGAAGTGGTGACATCAGTGTCACCCTTTTAAAGACAGATTAAACTGATATATGAAGAGGTTACACTTCTCTGTTCTACAGAGTAAGGTAGAATTAGGCAGAAGAGCCTTTTTAATCATCAGTGCTGTAGGCAATAGACCAGAAGTGTGTGTCATTTTCCTTTATAATAAAACTGATTTACTGAAAGAATTTTACAGTTAAATTTACAATTGGAAATAGCAAATTTCTGCCTTACAATGCTGCCTTCTATCATCTGCAGAATAACTGCTCATTATGGGATGTTCATTTGTATCTTAAAATTTTAAGGACAGTTAGGCAATAAAAGAAGGGCCCAAGGGAAACTGCTGAACTACCCCATTCTAGAATACATACACATTCACTAAAAGTGAGTTAGGTTAAAAGAAATCGGTTCTGGCAGAATAGAAGAAATGGCCTTTACTTTCTCAATAATTCTGCACAAATGGCCAAGTGAGGGTCATGACACCTTACTTATGTGGTGTTCATTCTAACTTACAATAATACACCACTGTTTAGGGTGCAAAGTGTTGGGGTTACATGGTGTAACTAATTGTTCATGGGTGGGCAGCAGTGTTGTGCTTCATCTTTGACCAAGCATCACATGTGATCATAAAGTAATTCACAGAATCTCTTGCTCAACTTTCTCCAGTTGCTTATTTGCAGAAGGAGGAGATTATTTATTGTGCACCAACTGTCACAGCAGTTACATGTTTATTGGAGTGGGCAGAGGGATTTAGAAAGCTATAGCCCAATCATATTTTCTGTTAGCACCATCTGGACCTGCATGTGTTCTTCATCACATGGTGCAAAAGGAAAGGTAAGCATCCCTTCTTTGTCAGCATCCTGGCTGTGTCCACTCTATTTTCAGTGGAGCTATCTTTAATAGGAGCAAAGAAAGCACAAAACACAGTAATGACAGGATAATGGAAGGCACAGAAAACTTCTTTGATTATGACGGAGAGGTGAGGCAGTTATCTACATGAATTCTTCTGTTATACTCCATTTCTTGTCACAAACACCACTCTGAAGCTTTTTAACCAGATCCCCTCAAAGAGACATGATTTTGCAGTATGAAATGCTCTGGTATCTGTCTAAGCATGAAACACCGTGGAACTGTGATTCTGAAAGGATCTATGAATTCAAATGGAACAAACAAATCTGAGCCCCCCATATGCTCTAGTGTCAAAAAGACCTAATACACAGAGTAGAGAAAATTAAAGGAGGGAAGTGATCTTACTTCTGTGTATGGCTTTGGTGATAGAAAACTTCATCTGATTCTCTTTTCCGAATTTTGACATGGATTTTTAAAAAATAGTATGGAATACAGTAATAAATCTTACGTGTTCTTAGGATCATAGAAATTGTTTCACAATGGGGAATTTGTAGCTTTGTCTGCTTAGTTTATCAAAAGGAATAAATTTGCTGAAGTCACTCTGGGCAAGAACTTGTGCAGAGATAAAATAACTGGTGCAGAGATAAAATAACAGGTGCAACGGAGGTGGCCCAAAGCCATGTCAAAGCAAATAGCTAGAAATTAGAGATTGAACAGGAAATAAATGCACATTTCAGCTCGGTAGGTTTAATGGTGGAATATAATTGATCCTTCTTGATCTTAGGATGTATATAACCCCAAAAGGAAATAATAAACTGAGGAGGAAGAAAGGACAGTTGCAAATTTACACCCAGTTTTTACTACTCATATAAATGTATGACCTATGGCATCATGCTCAATCTGGAAAGGGGAGGGAAGAAGGAAGAAGAGGGCAGCATTTGCAGTGAAGGCTTTTGTCTTCCCAAGTCACTGGCACATGTGATGGGGCCCTGCTCTCCTGGAAACGGCTAAACACCTGCCTGCCTGTGGGAAGTGGTGAATTAATTCCTTGTTTTGCCTTGCTGGTGTGCGTGGCTTTTGGTTTCCCTGTTAAAATGTCTACAGTTCAACCCACAAGTTCTCTGGCTTTTACCCTTCTAATTCTCTCCCCAATCCCCCTGGTGGGGATGTGAGTGAGAGGCTTCCTGGGGCTTCGTTGGTGTCTGGAGTTGAACCATGACAATAATATAATTAAATATTGAACTTCTAGGTCATAAAAAACAAATTATGGGGAAAGCAGGAAACCACAGACTGAATAATGAACTTGCCATACAACGACTGAAGTGTTCTACATCAAGTTAGGGAACTGTCTTAGTACTTTCCATCCTAATTAGATGTTTCTGGTGTATTGATTGTACAGTGTTTTCACAGGATAGTGGATGTGTACCTATATAACTTCAGATCCGGAATTTATGCTTTTAGCGTAGCATATCCTAGATCCAGAAGAGTATTTAAAGTAAAAATCTGAAATATTCCTTACCCGGTGACACTCTATGTCTACTTCAATTTTGAATGCACACCATTTTGGAATTATCAAAAAATATAGTGACAGTGAAGGTCTTTCAGTGGCTTAATTGGTGCCCAACAAGGAAATGATTTCCTACACCTCCATTAATATTACATTGAAAGCCCTTATTACAGTGAAAAGTTGAAATAGGAAATAGTCTAGACTGGACCGCTGGGACTGCGTTCGTTATGGTTGCCAAATGACAGACTAATCCTGCTTATGAAAACCTTTTTTTGGAGGGATAGAGAAAAAAAGTGCAATAATTGTCATCTTTAGCTATGATGGAGAGACTTTTGTCTTTATGTGATTAGCTAATGGACAATCAGATAAACCCAAACTTGCAAGAATCATTTTAAATCAAAGTTTAAAAGATATCAGACTATAGGGTATAGTCAAGAAAGCTGTAGGAAAGCTGTAAAGGTGAAAACATTCACTCTTGTACCTAAGTGTTCCTTGACACAAGCATATGTACTGGCATTTTTGGCATTAATGGTGATTTTGTTTTGTATTGTGTGGTGGACTAGGCAGTGCTACGTTAATGGTTGGACTCAAGAAAATCAAAGGCCTTTTCCAACCTTAACTCTATGATTCTATTCTATAAATAAGATTGGTTCTTGTTATTTTTAATGTATTATCACCTTTTACTTTCTTCTGCTTCAAATCATTGATAAATCAACTTTGTAATTGCTCTTGTACACATTGATGTGCAGCTAGGAAAAGGTTAGTGAAACTGAAACAGAATGCATGTTATGGAGACGCAGCAGCAGTGTTTCAAAATCTTGTAGCTTTTGGATGAAATGGTAAGCAATGTGATGGGAAGCAAGCTCTTTGATTATGCATTCCTGGATGTTCTGTTTTACTGAAATTAATCTTGATTTTACTTTAAAGTGTAAAAGGACACAGTATCTGTTTACTTCAGTTCATTGTTTGAATTGTGCCATTTGTAAACTACTCAGTACCAGATGTGCAATAGCACTTAGTGTACTAAGTGTGCTAAGCATATCTACTCTATTAGTAACTGCTAGCACTGTTAAAGTCTCTGAAGTATAAACTGTAACTTATATAAAACAAAGCTATGTTTAATTTGCAGTAAGGAATGATTTTGGATGTCTTACTGTGTGACTGAGACATATGTTTCAAGTGCATTGTGTTTATAAATATGCTGTGATAATGTGCCATCTACTTGCAAATGGTGATTACTGCTTACACTTTAAGCTATGATAGTCAAGGCAACCTGAAGGGAAGAGGTTGCAGAACACAGACTTTAAAAAAAAAAAAGTTTGATACATTGGTGCAAAACCTGTTTGGGGATGGGTTTTTTTGACTAAGCAACACAAGGGTAAAATTACAAAAGATTTGTTTCAAGATCATGAGATGCCCCCTGCCACCGCCATATGGGAAAGATGGTATTTCTAGGAATTTTTGAGCAGTTTACACACAGCTGAAATAAACTGTTAAACATGATTATCCAATAGTACACAGACATCCTTTAGTCCTCTCCAATCACATTTGCTTCCTTTGAAGTATTCGTAGGCATCCTGGTGCAGTCCGGTTGTTAGCACATGAACTTCTGAGGTCCATATGTTTCCCTTCACTTACCAAAGTAAGGAATTTGGGGTTTTTTTGTCTTCTTAGGGTATCTTGCTCATGTCAGTTCTCAGGTTTGCTATTCAGTTCTCTAGGGTCAGCAGTTAGCTCTTTTGTCATGTACATTATCTGAAACTTGCCCAGTGTTTCAGATAAGTAGGTTTATTTATGGGCTTGTAGATTTCTGTAAACTAATTTTACAGAAGGGTCACAGGAATTATTTAAGAAAAATGAGTCTGTACATGCTATTCTGTAGTATACAACACATGTGAGAAATTCCTAAGCAATATTTTTCACATTTTGTGGATGGATAAAATGTACTATTTTACAAACGAATAACTAGAAGTAAACCCACTTTTTGAAGGCATACCTCACTAGCAGAAGGCAGTGGCTCACACAAAGAGTTCCCAGAGCACATGATTCTGCTACCAGATGGCAATCAGTAGTACTGTGGTCCAGCTGTGTTGTGTAGTAGTCACAGTCTCTAAACTGCATAGGCACAGAGATGTCCTTCTGCACTGGTCAGCCCAGTGAATCTCAGATGCACAGATCTGCTTTATCCCAATGGGACTTTCACAGACATGTTTGAAGGTTGCATTCATTAAGTTTCATTATTGCAGAAAAAACCCAACATAGTGACCCTGCCATGCCATTAGAAGGTGAAGAGGGAGCTTCTGTAGGTTGCAATCAGAATTTTTCATCCCATCTCGGTAATTTCTATTACTTGAAAGTTTCTGTTGCTGCTAAATCAGATGTGGAAATACAGACCTGTTGATATTCACATTCTTTCTAAAGGTGAAATATTTAGCTAATCCTCCAGTATTGCTTTGTATGAAAACTGTGCAACAGATGTGATTCTCTCTGTGTCTGGATAGACTGAACTGTGTGATCTGGATATACAAAGAGCAAAATTAGATTGAACAACTGATTGCAGTCTGAGACAGTCTGATTAGCAGGAACAAAGAACAGCTGTACTGCTTTAACTAACATCAGAACACAGAGCAAATAATTAAATACACTTTTTTTCTTGGCTATGCTTACACAGGATTGCCTTTAAAAAAACCAAACAAACTTTTTTTTTTTAAAGTAGTGTTGTAAAGTAACAAGATATAAATATCATGTTTTCCATTTGTCAGTCTTTCAGTCCTCATCTTAGCTCTTCTGAAATTTGTGGAAAATTTATGCCAAATATAACAGTGGTGGATTTTTTAAAGAGGCTTCATTTTTTAGCATTTTATTAGAATAGGTGGCTGGCTAGAGGAAACCAGTAAGTGTATTCATGATAGAAAAATATACAGCATGAGTTTTTCACCTGGATTTTATAACAAAGCCTCTAGTCGTAGAGAGAGATTTTTGAATTTTTCTGCTACAAGGAGAGTTTCAGGTGGATCTCACTTATTTTGTTCTGACCTTTCCTTTTACTCTTCTTTGCTGACTGTATCTGTTAATCTTACTGTCTTTGGAATATGTATGTTGCTGTCACCTCATTTTGCCAGGTGATACATTATGAAGTTTTATTTTATTGTCCCTTTAACATTGCTAAATTAACAGCAAACTCCCTTCTCCAGGAGTGACTTCTTTCTGTACTGTAGTTTTTGTGTGCCTGTACTTTGTCTCCTTTTTTTTTTTTTAATGTGACTAGATCCTAAATTTATTGTAAGATTTGAAGGATGTATCTGTTCCAGATGTCATAAGCAGATACCTCCTATAAACTTTGTCTCTTTTTTTGCTAAGAGCATTAATGTCATCTAAGTAGCCATGCTGATTGGACTGATATTCCAGCATCTGCTGTCCACCATCATTCCTTTTCTGTTTGCTGTGATTAGTTCTGCACACTTGCATATTGCTTGCTTGGTCAGGTGAAGTCCCTGCAGTTGATGATGGTTGTCTGGTTTAAACAAATCTGTTGTAATTAGCACACACATCTGTCAGCAACATTTCCTTTGTTGTTGAGAAAACACTTCATCCTCTAAAAGAATAAAAAGGTTCATTAGAAGCACTGTGCTTTGAAGTAATAATGCTCAATGATACATTCTATTATGAACCATAGCATTAAACAAGGCAGAGTTGACGATACATTTTTCTTGTGAAAATTTATAGCATCCCACGCCCTACTTACACATTTCTTGACCTGATTATTTGGCTGACTTTGACATGGATGATCAGAATTTTTCTGAACAACATATCTTGCAATCAAGAAGCAAAATCAGTGAAAAAGCTGAATACTTCGCTATTTTTTTTCCAATTAGGAAACAGAGGAAAATTAAGATTTGTAAGGAAGGTGTATCAGCAGAATTTGTCCACCTCTGCTGCTCAGCTAGTCAGCCTGCAGTACGAATGAGACAAAGAATGGATTTGCAGATGTCTGTTATGCAAAATTAATCATAAACCCTCTGATGGTCAGTTTGTGATTTTCAGGTGTTTTGAAGATGAATTTGAAGGTGAAGGTAAATTCACCTAATTCGAAGGTGTTTTTTGAAAACTGTATGTTGGAGATTCTTACCTATGTATTATCCTCTTCCAACGTCCTCCCTAATTTTTAACTGAGTATTCACAGATTTTCATTTGGAATTTCCCTCTCTGTCAATAGAATTTGAAGGTGCTTAGGCATGATTTGCCATGCTGTTGTCAAGACATGGGCAGCAAATGCAGCAAACCTTTAGTACCACATCTTCTGTTCAGTTTCAGCTGCTTTCGAGTACAGAACCAAGACTTGCAGATGAAGTGTTAAAGGCAGCTTTTTATCCCTTTGGACAGTCTCACTAACTGCAGATTACGTCAGGTGAAAATTAATTTTGGACATCTGAAATATTTGTAGGATCAGGACAACAAATTGCAACTCATGAATTTATTTGTAAAAAATACTTGCTTGCTTACCATGAGAGAGTAAGAAGAGAAATTGTCAAAAGGAATCATGTCTCATTTACCCTCTCGTTTGGTTAATTTTCTATAATATCTGCTAAACAGAAGGAGTATTCTTCAAACTCTGAGTTCTGTCTCCACTGAGACTCTGACCTCATTTATTCCCCTAGGATAGGAACTAGAGAGAGGACTGGGGTGCTCCACCTTGAGAATAAGTCTTGCACCTCTGACATCAATAGTCTACGAATGGACTCAAAAGAACAGTAATCTCCCAAAAGGAAAGAAAAATGGGGAAAAGTATGTCCAAAATACACAGCCGGTGTATTAATTAAGGTTAAGAGAACCTACATGCTGCTCTGAAAGCATCTTATCAAACTACTCTGACCTTCCTTCCGTGGGGATGTCAGAGTATGAACAGCCATGTTAGTGTAACAGTATTTCTTCTCCCAAGATGTACTTTATTTCAGTTTCTGTTTTCAATTCTAGATAATGTCTTGTTGTCTATGACAGATCAAGTTGTGATTTCCTAAACTCAGGGAAAAAAAGGGTGATGGTGTGATGCACAAAACCAGTCCTTTTGTTGCATTCAGTTTTGTCATACAAACTCAGCCTGCTCATGCCTGTACTAAAGGTTGAGACAGAATTCACCATCCTTCCTACTCATTGTCTTTTCGTCTTACTCCTAATAAACAAACACTACTTAGCTAAATTATGCAAGAATACTTAGTACATGCATTTATCCTTCTGTGTGGCACTCCATACTAAAATCTTTCAGGAAAAGTATACTCCTGTTGATTCATACAGGCTCCTGCAATGATGAGTGAGAGGAAAGAAATTTTTACAATGACTTTGACAACAATGCCAACAACTTGTCACTACCATTTATCTGATCATGTTGTTCTGTCCTAGTGATACCATCTCTTGAGCAAATAGCTCTAGACAGGTCGCTAGAAGTCAATGTAAGAGTTATAGGGGAACAATATAAACAGGAAAAGAGATACTCCTTGCCATTTCCTGTCTTTCGACTCCAATTCTGCCTGTTAGAATTGGTCATCTCCAAATCCTGTTCAAAACAATGTCTGGTGGGGTTTTTTGCACATAATACTGTGATAATAAGAGGGCTTTTTTCTATTATGGCACTTTCAGTATCATTTGATTAGAAAATACAGGTTATTTTAGTACTCTGAAGTGATATCTTGTTATTTAACCCCCAAAGCACAACAACAACAAACCCAAACCAACTAAATGACATAATTCTTATTTTTTAATGTAGTTGTGTAAAAGCAGGGCACAGTGGAACGTAAATGCTAATGATTGTCATTACAAAGGCCTTACAAGGATCAGCAGACTGAGTTTTGTCAATTTTTCCCTTGCTGAAGTTGTCACCATCAATAGTTGCAGTCAGGTCTTCTGGAAATTCCCTTGCTGTCCAGGTCTATTTTGAATCAAGGCTGTATGCTAATTTTTTTTATTCTTGCACAACCCTTCCATATATTTCTTCTTCTCTCGCTGTTTTTGTGACTAAGCAAGCCTTTCTCCCTGTGATGGTTCCAGATTTGCAGGTATAATGGAACAGATGGAATAAGCCAAAGGTCGGTGCAGCAGAAAATCACTGCTTCATGTTACGGTAGTGAGTAAAAAGGTTTGTGGTTTATGGTTGCCTCTTGTGTGTTTCATAGTAGCAAGGTTGTAGAAAACATTCTGTAATCTGTATAACATCTTGAGTCAGAGCTCATGGAAGTTGAGAGGAATCTTCCCACTTATTGAAATAGCTTTGTAGGAAGCCTGACATTTAAGTTAGTCATGATGCAAATGTTTTAAAAGCATATAGCCTGTCTTACATAATTAAACATATTTTTATTCCTAATTGTTCTTTTTATGACCACTGTCCTTCAGGATAAGGAATGTATGTGCTGTGTTCCGCGAAACCTTTCTATTACGTTCAACTACTTTGTAGAGTTGTACCAAGTAATGCATTAGCCACAGATAAAATACTGCACCTTTTAATTCGGTCACTAGCAAAGTTCCCAGAGGATTTTGGTTTTTTCCCCAAGCATTATCTGTCTATAATGATTTTTTTCCAGTATGCATTTTGTTTTAAATATTCATCCTGGTCTGAATAAACAGCACAGAACAGCTCGGTTGCGCATAAAGTTAAGACAAAACTTTTCTTTAAGTTCCGTTGTCAATTCATAACAGAGTTCAAGCTATCAATTAAAATAATTTTCGTGTGTCTACAGAAGGTTATGAGAAGTTCCATAACTGTCTTTAGTGCACCTATTAATATTCCAGTATATAATTAGAGCTCTGCTGAGCCTTGGAGCTGGCACCAGCTAGTCAACATACTTCTTGCATTCTGACACTTTCACTAGCTCTTAGAAAACATACTTATCCAATTATAAAAATACCAATTGTGTGCTGTTGCAGATATGAGCATTAAGGGAAGGACTAGTGCAAATTACTTATTCCAGGTCTATAGTAATGAGCAGAATGACTGACTTGATTAATCAGTTCACTTGGTTTCCTGAATTTGTTGCGTCTTCTGGTCTTGTTTTTGGAGCAAAGAACAAAAAAGAATGACAACTTTTCCTCTAGAAGTCGCATTAGGATGTTTTATAGGAGACTAAACAATCCCAAATTTATTTAGTGTTCCATGCTTAAAAGAAAGCTGTGAAATCTAATAGCACTGTGCTTTGCCATTTATAGCCAAAGATGGTATATCAGGTGCAGGTATGTTAAGAGTGGCAGTTTTTTCCAACTTTATACTTTTACTGAATTTGCCAGCCTATGAAGATTTAGTTACTTTCCCCAGTTCTCTGAAATGAAAACAGTTATTTAAAATCTCTTATGTTCTTTGCAATTCAGAACCCATAATAAACTAACAGCAAGTCTGGAACGAGATTCTGCTGCTGCCCCAAAAAGCTTGGCCTGAGTCTCTGTTCTGCTCTTTGCAATAATTTAGAATCATTCAGAAATGCTATGGAGTCAGAATGATAGCAATGGCACCTTTTGTTGCAGTGAAAAACTGCTTGATCCACATATTTCAAACAAGGACTGAGGCAGTTTATTGTTTTATGAGACATCTAGTTAATGAAAAATCAGCGAACTGCATCTTCAGGATCAGTATTAGTAATGCAATAGATAAACCAAAATAATAGGTATTTTAAAACATTGAAGTACAGGTACAATATTTTAAACACCTTTCTGTACTGAATCCTGGAGAGTTCTATCCCTGCCCTGTGTCAGCCTAGCCCCACCGTGGTGCAGCTTCCCCTATTTACACAAGACTCCTGTTGGAGGTGTTGATATTCCAACTTCCTGTGAACCTTAGCTGCTTCCCGCAATCCCTTGGCACACACATCGGTGAAAGCACAACACAGGTGCACTTGTGCACCCCTGACCTGTGGGTCTCTCCTAGTTCTACTCCGTATTGCCTGTCCGTGATCTGAGTGCAGGCTGCTCACAGCGCCCAACAGGAATGATTCCGCCACATCCTTGTGGAGAATACAATGTAGATCTTTTCTGACACAAAAGCGAATTTTGGCTACTGCTTTGTCCATGTGCTGCAAACATTCACCCTGCTTTTGTAACTACTTACACTTACACTCTTACCTTGCCAGACATTGTTATCCAGACGAGGTTACTGAAGAATTCTAGGAGGGGACTGTACAGATTCACCCGCAACTTGCTTTGGAATATGTGGTAGAGATCTGATGTGTTGGCAGCTATAGAAGAACGTGCTGCTCAATTATATTTGTCAGAGTCCTATTGCAGGACCAAGGACACTATGTATTGACTTGAGAGAAAGGTAATATACTTGTTGGTTGCTAATTTATTAACAACTCCAGTTGCAGAATTTTGAACCCATTCCCACTGGCACATTCAGGTTCCCTTTTGGGCTTATTGCCCTCCTTCATTTTGTACTTCGTTTTGCTGATTTTATTGAGTGGTACTTCTGTTCCTGCAAAGCCAGGAATCAGGTCACTGTACTACACAGAGGTGTTATTTCTAGCAGCATAATATACTTAGGACCATGCTGGGTTGTTAATCCTGCTGCTTACATGTAGTCAGTGGTAATAGTGTCATGTAACAAATCATTAGCATGAAACATTCTTGGAATTTTTCATCCAGATTTCAGCATCACCTGTAAATCACAGGTGTTTTAAAAGTAGATGAACATTTTCCAGTCCAGTCATTTTTTCAACATCCTTATCAGGTGTGACATTTCGTTGTTGAAGTGATAATCTGTTTGCATTTATCTCATTAGTAGTATATGTGTACAAGCGTTCCTACCCATTTCTAGCCCTTGTAGTGCCTACAGGCACATTTTCATATTTTATTTCTTTCCTGTGAAGTATGCATGGTATAAAATGTCAGAGTGCAGCTCTAAATCCTCCATCTCCTTTCAGTCTTCTGGATAATTTAAAATATTAACTCTGTGCCTTACACAGGCAATGGCATACTTTTCTACATGTTTCATCCTATTATTTCTTATTTAGGGAAGTTTTATACTTATTGATGTTTACTTCATGTGGGAAGTTGTTCTTGTTTTTATTCCTTTTTATTCCTTTTTTTTTTTTTAAATTCTTATTTTGATTGTGTGTTTTCCCTGGAGCTGGCAAGATCCAGGGTGTGCTTTTCAATCATCATGAACCACAGGCACTCTTCCTGGAAATGATGAAACTCAGTGCATGGTCTAAGATAGGTCAAAAGAAGATGACGTAACACCTGGCTTAGTGACTTGTCAAATAAAAGATCTTTTCTGTTCTAGGATACAGGGGGGGTTATCTCATACCGCTTTGTTGCGTGATTTTAGAATGCACGCTGACCTTTTCTGGCAGAGAAGTACGTGGCAATTTTCTGTGAATTTGGCACCCAACCTCCTTATTGTTAAATTGACTCCTTGACCTGTAGCAATAGTGTAAACTACAGATTTATTTGGCCACCTAGGAACCAGCCCATGCACTCTGGAAGATCTTTCTTGTGGAATTTTGATCTAATGACACATCTGTGTTAGGGTTGAACTGCTTTCTTTTGGACTTCTCCATGAATGGAGAGAGAAGTCTGAAATTCTGTAGTTGTGCTTAGGGAGGGTGAGAGGGCAGAACACTGTTAGAACTGCCCTCCCTTCATCATATAATTGCAGAAGACTATGAATAATCTGAGCCTCACATAGAATTTGATAAACACCAAGCATTCCTGTCCTAATCAATGAGGCTGGTGATACAGGACATGCGGAGTGATACAGGACTGCCTACATATATATAGACGGCAGATTCCTTCAGAAATTCAAAAGAGACACTTCATTCACTGACTTTACAATCCATGCTGTTAGGAAGAAGCACGTGGTAGGTTCTGTAGAGAAAAGAGTATGACCTAATCATTCAGATGCCATATTTAATAAGAAATAATGGAGACTTGGAATTTAGATCTCGGCCATTCATCAAGTGTAAGCTAGAACCAATTTATGGATGTGAATATAGATATATAAATACATAGATACATGCAAACATTTTCCCATTAATTTTTATCAACTAAAGTTTGTCAAAACCAGTAATTATGCAATAACCTAAGCTTTGTAAGGAAAGGATACTCTGTGGGATTTTGTTGTTGCTGTCGTTTGTGGTTTGGGGGTTTTTTGTTGGTTGGTTAGGTTTTTCCCCCCCTTATGTATGTGATTTTAAAATTGATACACAGCAGAATCCATAAATGAATGCTTGTAAGAATAGAACTCTTGGATGTTCAGCTGTGGTGATATTCACTGAGAGGGGAACAGTCCTAGCCCATTCTTAGTCTTCTCAGTAAGGTTGTTCATGCAATCTAACTGTCTCTGCTTTTTTATGTTTGTACATAAAAACTGCCAGACAATATAATATTTGTCTGGAAGACTAGAACTATGAGTGTGCAGAAAATTTTTATTGCTCTAGGAACACAGGCATTTCAGAGCAGGAGTGATAGTTTTCTATCGCTCTAAGCCCCAAACGGATCTCTAGAAGCTCAATTAAACTTCAGCAGAATTACTGAAAATGCACAGAGGCTTCCTCTGGACTTTGTTGAGATTTGGTTCATGTTCAAAGAATAAAATACATATATTTCAGTTTTATTGGAATTTCTGTTTACATAGGGCAAATTAGGACCCCAGAAATTCCCTTAGTAAACGTACATTTGTATGCCTGTGTTAATTGCAAAATATTGTTAATAAATATTTACTTAAGGTTTAATTTTCTATGTACTTATGTGGAATAAATCACACAGTAGAATAACATTGCATGGAAAAACATTTTGAGTGATATATTTTGGAGTGGAAAAGAAAAGCCAGTTCTCCCTCTTTTTCTCATGTATTTAAGAACTTGGTAACATTGTTGTTCAAAGCAAATTTTCGTTGGCTGGTGTTCCATGCTTGAATTTAATAAGGAGATTAAGCTACTGTGAGGAGAAAAGTTGTGCATATAAGGCTATGATTAATGTAATTCATGGCATTCTAAAATTGTTTCATTTATTTATTTACATAGAGCAATGACAGAAAGAAAAACACTTCAATTATTAGTCTAGCACTGTAATGAGTCTTGTGCCCGAAGGAGTGCTAAGCATTGGGAAGTTAAACTTGAAAGAAACTATATGGACATTAATAGAGAAATCTGCCTGTAAAAGTGAACCAAAGTCAGCCTGACAGTGTGGATAAACAAAGGCAAACTGATGCACATGATTCTATGCTTCATTCATTACACTAGACAGTTCAATTACAGTCTGAAAGACGTATAGACCAGTTAACACAGTTGTTGTCCACTGACTTTGGAGATACATGCAAAATGTCTCTTTTGCTGATGAACCTGTGTGGCAGAATCTTTAACGTGTTCAGAATTTTAGGTCAAAGTAATTTCACCACCTCTGGAAAAATATATCTGTACTTTCATTTGGGTCTTTGTGTAAATATCCTTTAAGATCTCTTGGATATGAGATGGAATTTCACGTCTCCAGGAAGATTAATGCTCTTAGTCTGTGGAAATATGATTTTTAATGCTTAAATGCAAATGGAGAATTTAATGGCAAATATTCTTCTTTTTTCTCCATAGTCCCTGCTTTCAAAATGCTTGTACTTTAGTCTTAAGTAAATTATACTTTGTCCAGGAAAGAACAGATCTGCTGTATTTTATGCATTTTGCATGAAATTCCCTTTCTGATACTTCTTGTGCATTCTTGGTGTGGCGTCATCAGCCTCTCTCCTTGTCAGGGCAGGCCTCTGCATTCGTTCTCTGGGAGCCCAGCTTCTTGATGCAACTGCTTGGTTCAGTCAGGTCTCGCCTGGGTCAGAGGGTGTGTTTCTTTAGGAGGGCTGCATTTTCAAAGAAGCAGCGTTAAACTCTACACATTTTGTCCTTGAGCCCTAGCCCCGTCCCACTGCTTGGCCTGCTCCTCAGAAATACCCTAACTCCCTGATCAGAAAAGAACTCTTTTGCCCTGCCTTTTTCCTTCTCCACCCATGACCACATGATTCCTTGTGCACCAAATTAAAAGTAATTCAGTGTTCTGCAGATAACTGCGGTTAGTGAAATTCCCCTTTGTCTCTACCAATAAAGGCAGGTTACATATATAGACTAAACAAAACAACGAAAAAGAAAATTTTCTTGGAAATAAGGTTGTCTAGGTTTTTTTAATATGGATTACTTAGTTCTCATGGTAGATCAATAATCCTGTTTCTGGCAAGATCTAAAGTTCTGAGAAAACTACAGTGACTGAAGTCAGAGAGTTGCTTTTAAATACAGAAAGTTTAAGAGTCTGATAAAGGATAAAAAATTTCTATGATTAATATGGG
Source organism: Lycocorax pyrrhopterus obiensis (assembly GCA_014706295.1). Lineage (NCBI taxonomy): Eukaryota > Metazoa > Chordata > Aves > Passeriformes > Paradisaeidae > Lycocorax > Lycocorax pyrrhopterus. The sequence goes on along the minus strand of JACSVZ010000004.1, from coordinate 32,378,447 downwards.
AATTTAGTATAAGAACTCAGCTCTCAAAGTGAATTAGTCCGAAAAATTATGGTGATGATGATGATGAAACACTCTTCTCATATAACTATGCTATTTTTGCAACAGCCTTAATTCCTTATTCACCAATAACTGTTCCAGAACTAAATACCCAACTAGCTCTGGGCAAATAAGAATGCATTAGCCTTTGGAATTAATCTTGGATGAATTTAACACTGGAGAGTTGTAACTAACTATACCATATGAATTGAGCATCTTCTTTGTTGCTGGATTAGAGTGATCAGTTTTCAGCTTGTGAGACAGTTTCTTGGGTGTCTTGTTTCTCACAGGAAAGAGCTTATTTTAATTATGAAGTTACACATTTATTCTCATGAGGTTTCAATGCCTGAAAAAGAGCAATCTGAAAGAAACTTTGTCCACATCAGGCTAGGGAGATGAATGGTGAATTGTAATAAACTGTTTTCTTTTTTCTTGATTTTTAGTTTTTGCTAGGAAGTTTCCATTTTTTTCTGGAGCTTGTGAAAACCAGGCCACTTTAAAGAACAGTTTGGTTTTAATAGTTTAACTTTTCAACTCTGTTTTCAGTGAGACTGAGAGCCAGCTTTTTAAAGAGGTGTTGGGACTTGGAGGTACCAACAGGCATTTTATAGAACTAATATCTAGCAGGACACTTGCAGCTCAAATCATCTACCCGCAATTCCAGTGTTCCGTGATTTTCTAAATCAGCTATTATGTACAGAATCTGTTCTCTTTCTCCACGGAACTTAATCTGGGCTAGTTAATACGGTGGAAATTCGCAGAGTTAGCTACCCTAAGTCTGCTAATAATTTTTGTGGGATATTCAAGGACCGTGAGTCACTGAAATCCTCAGTGAAGTAGTTGCATAATCATTTTATTATGTTTGGAATAATGGGCAGCTACTACCATTGTTGGGTTCATTTCAAAGAACAGATCTCCTCCCTCGAGGCAGGTAGAAAATTTCATTTTATCTCAGCAGCAGGATTCAGCTTTTCTATCACATTGTTATACTAATTACAGTAGGAAAAAAAAAAATCTGCAAAGCTGATCTTCAGAACATCTCTTTGTTTGAGTTCTTTTGCCTAGTGGACAATAGTTCCCATAGCTGACCTTTTGAAAACTAGAGGCAATCTATTTTGGTTTTTTAAATATTTTTCGTGACAGATCTCTAGCTGAATATCTTTGTGTACTTTATAAGCAAACAAAACAAAGTGTTCCTTACCTAGCTTAAATTATGATAGCTATTATCTGCTATGATGTACCTTAAACTGCTTTCGTAATAGATGCTCGTGTTCCCTTGACTATGTTTTTTCCGTTTCAGGAAAATGTAAGAAATGGAGGTAAGTTTAAATCCCAGGCAGGAAGAGGTTTATACAAACAGAAAGAGAAAAACAGATAACTTTTTCTGGCTTTGTTGTAACATGTTTCTATCCTAAATCACAATTTGAAGTAACAAGCAGGATAGTATTTCAGCTCTCTTAACATTATCATGGGAGGCAAATGTTGAAAATAAGCAGAAAAAACTAGTGATCTGTGATTGCACATTATGTTAGTATTTCTGGGGCACTAGGAAAAACACTTATTCCATGAGATGAAGAAGATTTTAACAATAAAACTTTTAAGCCTCTAGAGATGTTTAGCACGAGGATTTCTCCAGTCTGAATTCAAGCTTTTTTTTTTTTAACCAGAGATGTATTCTGAATTTTATATTGCAAAATACTTACCTGTAGTCAGTATAGATTTTTCGCATACACAAATAGAGCTGCCAGTATTTCTTTTTCTGTTTTAACATATCAGTTGTGTTTCTGCTCAAATCCTAGGCTGAATTCTTATAAACTTGGGTGAAAAATTTGGACACAAACCAAGACATAGAAGTAGTGGCATTGATGAATTATTTCTTCGTTTCAATGTTCTGTAGGCAGATATTCTCACTCATAAATCCTGAGTACCATGACAGCACTGACTGTGAAATACTTTTCTTACATTTGAGAGAAATCGAAAAAGTCTAGGATTGAGTAAGTGACTCATTCTGGAAAGAGGAGTAGCCAGGAAACCAGGAAGTGATGGGAAGCAAGACCCCTTTCTTTTGTTAGAATCGTGGTGTCCCTAATCTTTTCAATAAGCACTGGTATTCTTCAGGTAAACAGCGCAGATGATAAGGCTCAGGTGCCAAAAATGCACAGATTATACTCATTTCTACCATCTCCACTTTGTGAATAGCTCAGTGGCTGAGGCATGCACTAAAAATATTTGTATCTTGGTGAAGAACAGAAGGGTGAAATACTGAAAAATCTGAAGTCACAGCACAGGCTTCTTTGTTTGAAGGCACATATCTACAGATTAGTTCATGTTGTAAGAGAGCTTGTGGGTGCTTTCCTGATCTGAACTCTCACGGAGACAGAATTGTCTATGGGGTGTTTTGGAGTGAGCATGCTGCTTTGTAGGTTGCTCTCTGTTGATTAACAATGGATGCATCTACCATTGGAAATTTTTCTCCCTAACTGTTGGTTAAGGATAGTGGCACGAGCCTTTGGCTCTTCGTGTTCTGCTGCTTTTCAGGGGTTCCTGGCTTGTATTCTGGCCCTGAGGCCAGGCCCCTAACAATGAGTGAACTCTGCTTTTTTTCTGAAGGCACATTACAACAGTAGTTGTTTCTGTCACCTTTGGTTTCCCACAGAATTCCAAAATAAACTCTCTCACCTCTTCTTCAAATTAGTATCTGATTTTGGGATGACAACTGCCAGTGATCATTTCTTTCTGTCTGTGCACCCTTGTCTACCCAGTAAAGTTCCCACTGCCTGGAAAAGGGGAAACATAGCTGCTGTTTTTAAAAAGGGAACTATGGAAGACCGAAGGAAATACTGTCCAGTCAGTCTTGCCTCAGTGCCTGGAAAAATCATGGAGCAGATCATCCTAGAAACTATGCAAAGGCACATGGAAAATATGGAAGTGATTGGTGACAGCCAACATGACTTTGCTGTGGACAAACAGTGCCTGTCAAACTCCGTGGCCTTTTATAGTGGGGTTATAGCATTGGTATGAAGGAAGAGTGACTAATGTTATCTGCCCTGACTCGTGCAAAGCATACGGGTGTCCTGTACAACATCCTTGTCTCTGAGCTGGAGAGACATGGATTTGACAGATGCATCACTGGGTGGACGAGGAATTGGCTGGATGGTCACACTCAGAGTTGTGGTCAACGGTTTGATGCCAAGTGAAGACCAGCGATGAGTGATGTTCCTCGGGGGCCAGTGCTGAGACCAGCACAGTTTTAAAATCTTTGTCAGTGACATGGACAGTGGATCAAGTGCACCCCTCAGCAAGCTGGCCGACGACATCCAGCTCTGTGGTGCAGTCAACATACTGGAAGGAAGGGGTGCCATCTATAGGGAGTGTCACAGCTTGAGAGGTGGATCTGTGTGAACCTCCTGAAGTTCAAAAAGGCCAAGTGTAAAGTCCTGCACCTCAGTCAGAGCAATCGCAAGCACAAATACAGACTGGGCAGAGAATGGATTGAGACTAGACCTGGAGAAAAGGACTTGGGGGTGTTGGTGGAGGAGAATCTTGATGTGACCCAAAAATGCATGTTCACAGCCCAGAAAGCCAATTGCATCCTGGGGTGCATCAAAAGCAGCATGGCCAGCTGGTCAAGGAAGGGGATTCTCCACCTCTGCTCTCATGAGACTCCACTTGGAGTATTGTGTTCACTTCTGGAGCTCCCAACGTAAGAAGGGCACACACCTGTTGGAGTGAGTCTAGAGGGGAGGCATGAAGATGATCACAGAGCTGGAGCACCTCTCCTATGATGACAGGCTGAGAGAGTTGGCGTTGCTCAGCCTGGACAAGTGAAAGCTCCAGGGAGATCTTACAGCACCTTCCTGTAACTAAAGGGGACCTACAAGAGAGCTGAAGAGGGATTTTTCACAAGGGCTTGCAGCGACAGGGCAAGGGGGAGTGGTCTTAAGCTGCAGGAGGGTAGGTTTAGCTTAGATATTGGGTAGAAATTCTTTAATGTGAGCACGGTGAGGCACTGGAACAGGGCACGCAGAGAAGTTATGGATATCCTGCACCGGGAAGTGTCGAAGGCTAGGTTGGATGGTGCTTTGAGCAATCTGGTCTAATAGAAAGTGTCCCTGCCCGTGTCTGGCAGTTTGGAACTGGATGATCTTTAAGGTCCCTTACAACCCAGACCATCCTAAGATTCTATGATTCTATGCCTCTCTTTGGAGCAAAGATAGAGCTGCAGGTGTAAAAAATTACCTCTTTGAAAGACAGAATTCAAGAGAGAGCTGGCCTGTGACTGGAATGAAATCCCTTCTGGGAACCGTGATTATAAAACATCTCATTAACTTCTGCCTCAAGTATAAAGATGTTACTTTGATATTGTCTTCTCTGAAGCCAAGAAACAAGTCATATCTCTGGGGATAAAACCTAACATTCACAACAAAGAATTCTCTTGCAAAAGAGTAGCAAAATGCTAACACAATGCTACAATGTATAAATTTTCCCTAAAAAAGAGTTGCTGTGTTGCACGATACCCGGGATTGGAATGCACCCTGAATATGTACATTAACAGAAGTCGTATGAAATAGCATCTCACTTTCCCTCTCTTTTCTTTCTTCTGAATTTCTCTTGCTGTCAGCAGATAAGTCTGACTTGAAATCAGATCTGATGTGATATTTCTTGTTGTGCTTTTCTTCTGAACTTACTGATTCCAAGAATTTAAGCACTTTTTTTTCCCTCTTATCACAGCCTCAGTGGAAGTATTGGAAAGGAAATAAACAAATCAATACTGTAGACCAAGGCAAGACTGAATTAATTGCTAATGCCTTGCCTTCAAAGGAAGCCTGATAGAAGCTATTTTACTCATGATAGTGTGTTTTGAATTTGGATGTGAACATTTCCTCATCTGTAGGAACAAATACTTGTTATTGCAAAGTTACTATGTTGGCCTAGTCTGCTTGGGTGGAAGTAGTAGGCAGTGCAACTACTGTGTGAATGATGCTGAGGATTTTACAGTCAGCAACCGTGATATGGAGTCCCTCTAGACAGAGTCCATTTTGGTTTTTTCCCTTTTTGGTGCTGTTTTTTTTGCCTTTTTAAAGTGCTGTTCCAGATATACTCCTGCCTGTCCAATGCGGGTTTTTATGAACACTTTTGCAATATTCCCCTTTGCTGCTAATATTTCCACACGATTACGTTGCCAGTCACCTCATGCATTGCTGATAATTTGGTCAAATAAATGCCCAAGAACATTTCAGTTGTTACATTTAACACTCAAGTCCAAGAATTCTAATTTTTTTATGTTTGGCTAATCTTTTAGTTGTAGATATTTTTAAAAGCTTCCTCAAATTCTCTTTGTTGTGAAATCTGTCCTTTCCTCCACTTTCTCACCATAATTCTTTTCCTATACGGTTTGTATTACCATGCATGTCACTTGCTTTTTTGTCAAACTTCGTTCAGCCTGATGTGTTTGGCTTATGAAGACTGGAACTAATATAAAATAAGTATTTTTATTATATTGAAGAATACTGGCGTCTTTACAGCTCAGAATAGAATACTGGAACAGATGCTATAAGATTAACTTTAGTTTATGGATTGCTACAAAAATTTGAGGGGAAATCCCTCATCTTGAAGAAAAGGACATAAGCATGGAGCTGTGTGGCTTGATTCCCTGAAGTCGTCAGTGTAAATTGTTAGCAGTCTACTAATTTTCAAAACTGGCATAAACTTTATTACTTTTCTCAATAAGATTGTTATTCAGTTTGAAATAACCAGTCCATGAAATTTAAAATTAATATAAATAGAAGATATAACTGTACATTTTTGCCATTGTCAACACACAAATTTATCCTGTTTATATAAAGATAATTCAGTATTTCTACTCAAATAGACCTTTTAGACTTTTCCATTTTATTAGTAGCTATATTAGGATTATGATGGTGTTTCAAATGGGAGCTAAACAACTCCATCCAGAGAACAAAAGAACTTATGATCAGCTAATTCATTGATGGAACTTTTAGGCTATGCAGTGAGTCTGTTGAATTTGGCACAGGGAGGCTACACAACTCATAAAGCAGGATTGTTCTAGATTTCCATGGTTTATAGCTGACAAAATTCAGGCCTAAGGTGAGTCTTAAGTTAGACTGAATTCAGTCATTTTTTAATTGTAGTACTACATGGACCGTCCATCTAGATTTGAGTCTCCATTAAACTAACACGGGACATGTTTAAACAATTCCCTGTGTGGAGGAGTATAGAGTCTACATAAAACATGCAAAATGAAAGGCCACGTTATTATTACTCAGTTCTAAAAGTGGGGTGTGCTGGTCTAAACTGATCTGCTCTCAAATTAAGTCCATAGCAGAGCTGAGAATGAGAATTTTAGCTCTGGTTTGGGGTAGTTACTACACGTGGCCATGATTTTAAGTCATTATTCCACTGGAGAAAATACTTCTAGCATTCTGAAAAACTTTATCTGGACGATATGGGGCAGACAAAACTTCATCTCGTCTTATAAACCTACAGTATGAATAAATGTTGAGGACAATAGAAACAACAGTGCTCAGCCATGAAAAAAGCTAAAGTCCATCAGGAGTTATGCCATTGGAAAGAGTATTTTATTCTACTGGGGCTGGGAAACTAGTAGAGGTGGATTAATAATTGGATAAAATTTTTAAAAATTATACATTGAATTTTTGTCTCTTTTTCATCACTTATAATTCAATTTCATAGAGTTTCTTGGTTTTCCTGTTTCAGCTCATTATCTGATATTTGGTTAATCATTAAATGAAGTTTCTTCAATTTAAATTTTGCTTAGGGACAAACAATGAAGAAATTATCCTTTAAAATATGAGAACACTTTCAAATTCAGACAGGTAATTATGTAGCTTGATTTTAAACTATCACGTATTTATGGGAATATACAGTGCACCCTGTACTGCAACCCAAGGTTGAAATTAATTTGCAAAAGCAAATAAATCTGTTGATTGAAATTGCTTTACTATGAAGGAATCTTGACATTTTACTGGCAATATTAGCACATTGCTTTCTATGGCTCAAGCTTTTGCTATTGTATATTTCACAAAAAAAAGAGAAGCAGCTCTTTTTCTGGGAATCTTGACCTTTTGGAGAGCCAGAAACTAATGCACTTTTATTTTTTTGATGCACCCAAAACTATAAAGAGCTTCTGGTACAATGCTTCCTTTTGATTACATGGCTGATAAGGGGACTGGCTATACATTTTATTCTAGTACAGTGAGGCAGAAGACATGGTATAGATTTTCGTTGGACTTCATCCAGGAATTAGTACAAAGGCTTTGGTGACTGTGATAATAATGGAAACCATATTATCATGTTCGCTGTATCTTTAAACATTGAGATAATGCATTTATTTTTCCAGCAGAATTCAGATACTTGATTTAACTTCTAAACAGTATGAACTGCAAGCATTTTTGTTCGTTTTTATTGCTTTCTAAATAGAAAAGCACTCTATGTATTAAATTTTTGATTTATCTGAGGGGACAGATCAATGTCAGGCGTGTGAAAACAAAAACCCAGCATCCTCATAAAGACATATCTGACCAATGTAGCCATCTAATTGGGTACTCTGCTATTCTCAAATATGTAATTTTTATCTTCAGCTCCAGCTTATCATCACTGGGGAAAACATTTGGTTTCTCCAGGCACCTATCCAAATTCAGACTGCAGCTGTGGAGCATGTGAGATAAAATGTTAGGTGTGTTCTGGGCAGCTCTGAATATATATTCTGCCCTTAACACTGTTAGTGTGCTAGGACCAAATTATTTTCTTCTGTGTCTAATGGAGATGCTTCTCTGAAATGTACTTTCTGAAGGAAAACAGAAAACAAAGAGTCTTAGTTTATAAAATTCTGTCTGTAGGATTTAAATCTCTCATGTTTCCTTTTTTTTTTCTTAATTTGTGGGGTAAACAAAATTGATATTTTGAGAAGCAGCAATGTTAAATATGGCCCACAGTACAGAAAAATTATACTGTGTTTGATCTATTGATCATTTCTGGTCATTTGAGGCATTATATCACACTCTCAGTGATGTTTGTGTCTTGTGGGCAATATTTTATTGCTGGAAAAAGACATTACATATACACAGTAATATTATTTATTGTTCATTGAACTATAGAACTTAGGAATAGAAAATGACCTATTAGATCATGCAGTTTATCTCTCTACAAAGCAAAGGACATCTCTGCAAGTGTGACTCAATGACAGCTAAATGTATAATCATGGCAAGAGTGCTATGACTCTAGAAAGGCAAATATGCAGTCTTAATTAATTTTCCTAAAGCATGCAACCTTTTTTACAAGTTGTACACTGTATTGACCAATACAATTATATATATAATCTCACGAAGTATTACAAATGCGGAAATTTACCTTATTTTGGTATCATGTCAAAACATACAATTCAATTTCATACTTTACTGATAACCAGCTGAAGAAAAATTGATAAATCTTTCATCTAGAACTTGCTTTCCTGGGAAAACCTCAGAGCAGATAAGCAACAATTTTTTCTGTAAGGTCTGAACCAAAATCTGTCTGCTTTCCCTTAGTTACGAAATTTATTCTCAGCAATGAGGACTCTAGAAAGTATTAAGCTGTACTGCTAGTTTAAGATTCAGCCAGTATTTTATGCAGGGGAATTGTGTGCTCTTGTTAAATTTTCCATAAATAAATGAATTCCTGTGTGCAGTAGGCAAAATTAAAATGTTAATGCAAGTCCTGATAGAAGAGGAGAGATTTGCACGCTTATTTTAATGAGGATGGATGTCAGTCTCAAGAATAACTGAAAAGTTGCTCTCCACAGTCATTAACAGAATGGTAATGGTAAACAAAAAACATTTTTCAAATATGAGAATGGGTACTCCTCTGTCTTTCAGAAAGATGTCTGCTTCCCTGCCCCAAACTACAGACACAGCAAGCCAGACAAGAAATGCTGCATTTGTCCTACTTACAACAAGGACTAGTCAAGATCAAAAATCCCTAATTAAAGTGTGCTTTATTGTCATAAAGAGGAAAAAACCACAAACCCCAAAACGTAAAAGACAGAACTTCTAAAGTAATCATGCAGTGATGATACATGCAACTCAAAATGCTTTGTTTTTTGTAACTGTGCAAGAATTTGTGCATTCCTATCAGTAAGTGAATTCTGATATGAATAATACATTTTTTGGTCTAAACAGCCAAACTATTTTTGAGATGAAAAGTCAGTCATGGCTTCTATTATTTATAGTGACTTTTTCTATTTAGGGAATCACTCAAGGATTTCCCTCACTTTGAGTCGTACCTTGATCTGTAAAATAACAGTGATGTAAAATAAATTAATAGTGATGTCAAAAATAAGATTTTCAGAGAATCACTTTTGTTAACAAATAATTATATGCAATTTTTTCTCTTTATTTCTGTCTGATGCTAAAAAAAAATTGCACCTGACAAATGTTTCTCTTTCTTTTTAAAATTTTTTTTAACAAATATTTTGAATTAAATATATGCTATATTAAAAATTTCTGCTATGTAAAAACAAACTAATCAAGCCTATGATTTCAGCTATGTCTTCTGCTTACTTATTTTTGAAGAAAGCTGCTAGCACAAGAGCAAGTGGGAACATAATTGGGGTTTTGTGTGCATGATGAACTAGAAGCTCATACCTTGGCTGGGGTTTCTTCCATTAAGCTTAATGAATTGAATTTGAATAGCAGTTTTGAGAGCTCCCCCCGCTCATCTATCAGCCTAAAAAGTATTTGTCAAGTCCATCTGGGAGCTTGCCAGCCTTCCTTCTACAGCCATTGTTTTTCAACCGTAGCATATTTTTACTAAAATATCTCGATAAATAATGCAAAATAAATGCTCCAAATTTTACTTGAAAAGTTATTTAGCTGCTTTTCTCTCTCTCTCACATACACACATAAATAAATGATACATTAATCTATAGCTGGAATTTGAGAAACCATATTAAATATTTGTTAAATCATTTATGCAAAAGATTTTGAATTCTTAGAAAAGTTGAACCATTTCTAATGGGACTTACACATCTATTTACAATGCAAAGTTAAGAGGTTGTCTGCTTGTATAGACCTTATTTAAGTTAGCAAGTACAGAAACAATCTAATTCAATGAAATTTTTCTCCAGCAGAACTCGAAGGAATCGTTTCTCTTGAAAAATCAGTGTGATTTTTCCACTTTACTTTGGTAGAAAATTAACTATAGGTCATTAGGATTTATAGGTTAATCACTTAAAAATCCTAACAAGTAGCAAGATACGAAGTTTAAAGGTACCCAAGCAAAAGCAGTAGTTGGTTTGATATTCCTGAATTTGTACTTAGGAGAGATTGTAGTATGTGGTATGAGACACTGTAGGCAAGAAAGAAAAGGTTACTGTCATGAGCCTGTTTTCTCAGAAGGTTTTTGCACAATTCTGTTGGAAAAATTGGTGGCTTGTACAGCTTGTGGCATGGACCCTAATATCACCTTGTCCTATTAATGCAACTGTTACACAACTGCACTTAAAATAAAGATGAAAGGGAATATTCCATGCGCACAAGGTTCTGGCTGTTGTCTTTGCCAGTTCATAAATGTATGCATCTCTTGTCGTAGATCAGAAGGTAAATCTCTGACTCCTAATTTTAGCTGTGTTTTCAAGTGAGCCCCATAGGGAGGGAAAGCACAGGAACAATTCTAGTATGCATATATTAGGTTGCTTAATCGCACGTCTACCCTTGGTAGATAACTGGAAAATGCATATCCTTATCCTTATCCTTCGTCACCCTTTAAAAATACCTGTTTGAAGAATCAGATACCTAGCTGTTCAGATGGACAGGAGCACCTAAATTGGACTACTGACTCTAGCAAGGTGTTCACAAAACCCCTGTCCAGTCTTTGGGGAGCCTTCTAATGTTTAGGCAACAGGCACCCGAATCTTCACCAGGAACCTGTAGTTTTGCTCTTGCATGTGCCCAGCTGGACTGCCATCCTGGTGAATTGCTCATCAGGAAATTTCTGTGCAATTCTGGCATTAATCCCCCAGAGAGCTGCAGTTTTCAATCTTAGTTTTGTTGTTTTAATGCCAACTATCAGATGTGTAATTTCCAGTCTAAACAAACAAACATGCAAAACTGAACTGAGTCATTTGAAACAGAATCGTGTTAACAGCTACAATAAGCAGGGCTGAAACCTTTTCAGGCTGACAGCTGCTACTTTAACTATTGAAGTATTAAGAGCAGCAGCTGGGTGTTGTCTTTCATGTGGACTGGGAAGTGCTATAGGACACATGCTTTGGCGGGGTATCTAACTGATTGTTGCAGGTCAGAATTAGAAATCTTGGTTTAACGTAATTAATGTACTGTGGCTGCACTCCACATAATTTGTTCAGATTTGATATGTTTTAGCTTCTTTCTTTCCAAATTTTTGAGCCCAAATGTACATTCCAACCACAATATTCCATTCCACCTCCTTGGAAAACACAATTTTCACTTCTCAGGCACTACCTGCTACTGCCAGTCTTTCTGTCTAGTAATCATCCTCCCAACATGGCATATATTTCTTAGATGTAACACATCCAGACCCATCTTTAGGTGTGTTATGCAGGTGAAAGAGTTCAACTTTAACTCTCCTCTCTGGAGAAAGAGTAAGAAATCTTCAGATGATAATCAAGATAATGTAAGAATACTTGTAGATTTTTGATTGTACAAAGAGCCTGCAGCAATTGTATTCCTAGATGGACAAGTATCTTTGATTAGGAGGGTCAAATTCTGGCTATAGGCCATATTCACTCTATTGCTTTCCCAGCACACTGTTCTCTCCCTCACATTTCTTTATATTGTCTGAAGGACTGAACAGAATTCATTGCAAAAAAACTTACAGGACAAGCATCCTTTCTTTTCTGGCAGTTCAAGAACCTGGCCTGAAGTGAACTCTCAAAACCAAGTAAAATCCTTCTGTGCTCCTATAGGCTTGACTCCAAACCCAATCGTGTTACAAGAACAAAGCTTCCTAGTTTAGGGGAAAATAGGAATAGAAAAGAGTAGGCTTGTCTATAAGTTGAATAACGATCTTCACTTCTCTGGGATCGGTGGAAGACAGCAAACCTAATTAATGCAAGCTAGAACTACTGGCAGCAGGCTTTAGATTAAAAACTATGATCAAGACAGCTCCCACTTTTTAGTAGGTAAGGCTTCCTATACAACACAAATAAAAATGTATTGCATATTCAAATTTATAAAACAATGAAAAGAAAATGAACTCTTACAACATTTAACTGAAAATCTGTGCTGAAATCACCTTAGCATATGTTCTGAGCATTATGTAAATCTAGTTGCCTTATTGCCCCATTTTTATGTGACTTAAAACTTGTGGGAGGCCCTATTTAAAAACACACATCAAGTTTTATTATCTTTGTAAGTGACAGAGCCTATGCAAAGCCATAGGAGGTAATAAATACACTATTGTATTCCATTTCCCAATATGTATACACATACATCATTCAGGGATAGACCATGGCATGCCCTTCATGATTTTACTTCTAGCTACTGTCATAAATATTCCTGCTAGGTGCTGAGTGCAGAGAAGGATGAGCATGATTCATTGCATATTCCCAGTCACATAGGAATTTCCAAATTACAGCAGATCCAATTAGTATCTTAAAACCTCTGATGTATGTACTGCAGATACTGTAATCTCTGCACAGCTTTAAACACCAGCTGTGTACTGTCAGCAGTGAAGCCTGTTGGCTGCAGACTTCAAATGTACAATGATATTTTGAGGTGTAGGAAAATGTTGTGACCATTTTCTGAAGTTTACTTCTAGTCTGTAGGTCTAAAACTTCAGCGGACAACAAGCAATGCTCTACTATTGTTTCAGTTGTGGACACTGAAAAGCTTTAACAGAGAGATTTTCCGGCTTTCTGCAGCATTTTGTGAGAGTTCTGTCTTTCCCATGCAAGTAAGACAAAACAATGTTACACTTTTGTAAGCTTCTTGCAGGTGCGGATTGTTTTAGTAAAATTGTTATGGTTCTAACTGGAAAAACACTCAGAACTGTGTGTCTTAGAACTTAACCAATCCCCTTAGGGGGTAGATAGCAAAAACCAATTACCTTATGCCACTTAATACACTTTACAAACTAACATATAAAAGTCTTCTAAAAATTCATTAAATCCCTTCCATTAATCCCTGAGCCTGGACTTCGTGTCGTTTCTCTACTCGTCCGTGGGGAAAACAGCCACACCAGTCTTGGGGGAAAATGGCTTCCTGATCAACGCTTTCCTGCAAAATATTAAGACTGATTAAACAGGAAATGGCAAAATCAAATCCTAGAAGTCTGAGTTCCTTGGGCAGAACTGTCTAAAGCTACTACCATAATGACATTACTGGCTCTGGGACTTATGACTTCTATTACACAAATCAAAAGGATATAGCTTTTATAAATCTGTAAGAAGAATGTTGCCACGGCACATCTGAAACAAAGATTTGGCTGAAAATATGAACCTTGTGTTAGCTTTATAGATCAAACTCCCAATTTCAAAAATGAAGATTGCACCTGGAAATCACTTAGCCTCCAGCCACAGAACCTGCACACAAACAATAACAGAAGGACTCTCCTACCTGATGTCAGCTGTTGCATTGCGACAGGCAGTGCTTTCTAATGTCACACAGGAGAAACACACTTACCTAAAATTGGCTGCTGGTTTATGTGGAAAATAAGTGCTCCTTAAGTTATAAAAGGATGCATCAAACCAGGAACCAGGGGATAAAGATGTTCCACCCGATATTTTTTACACTTCAAGGGTGGTACACTCTGCATAATTAACTCATGCAAGTCATCTCTGAAGGAAAATCTGAGAAACCCGTGTGTTTAATTAAAACATCTGTAGTTCCTATGCAACACTGCTTCAGGAACTGGAATTTGATATCAGGGCTTTTGTTTCCCTGTATTCTGCAGCTAAATAAGAATGAATAGGCTTATACCAACATAAATAAATCTGCACTTATGTACCTGTAAATGTTGGTCAATAAAAAGACAGTAACTCTTTCAGCTTGAGTGCCTAAGCCACGGCTGCTGCCTTACTGAGAATGGTTTTGTAGCAGCACAGGACAGAAATTTTAAAGTTGGACGGGATTTCATATTTACCTGGATTATTTTTGCTTCTTGGATATTTCTATGATTTTAATATTGAAGAGAAAGAAACAACGACATTGAGACTTTTTTTTTTATGTGGGAGAAATTAAGGTAATCTGTGATGATGAACCAAGAAAGAATGTACCTCTCATATTTTAGCAGAGACCAAGAGGTATGACAGCTAAGAATGTTTTTCAAATATTGACAGGCTTCTGTTGACAAGAGAATACACTGTTTTCTTTGCCAGTAGAATTGGGAGCCTCTTCTTTCCTTGATTAAGAAAAAAAGCCATTACTTTCAAGATTGGGATTTTGCCATTGTGTTTATAGAGGACAAAAGGAACTAAGTCTCATTGGACAGTATTACCATAATATATGTAGTGAAAAATAGCATAAATTTAGAAATGTATCACAGTATGAAAAAGAAAAAAAATGCCAACATCTTTACATATCTATGCTGAGGTATGCCTGAAGAATTTAATTGTTAAAATAATACTGCCTTAGAAACTGCAGCAGGCTTACTTTAATATCCACAAGGAATTATATTTTTATTCATAAATTTGTGGTGTTAGCTGGCAAAGCATAAAATAATTTTTTCACACCAAAAAGGATGACATATTTGTCTTTAAAGTGAAAAACAAAATTAATTTTTCTAGAGAAATTGCTTCTGCATTTGTATAATTGTATTGAAGCTTACATGATGGGAAAAATACACACAACAAGGCTGATTTGTTCAGTGCCACTTTTAATCTGAATACCTGCATTAAAATCAATACCAATAACAATACTTGGCTTCAGGATCCCAGTACAGCTTATTGTTTATATTCATTAAGCAAGGAAAAAATGAGGTAAATGAGGTAACCTTGCAAAAACCCTTGAAAAAGTGAAAAAATCTGTCTGATCCTCACACTTAATCTCCCTGTAGTCATTCAGTGGCATTTAGAGAAAATGTACATTTATTTCAGACTAAGAAAAAAAGGAAAAACCTGAAAACTCTTTATTCATGACCACACTGCTTCCTCTGTGACATTCCAGGATGAAGTTCTGCCTGCAAAGTAGTTATATCTGTCTGTATGTTCCACTTTCCTACTATACAGGCAGAGAAAATAATTCAGCCGTTCTTTAGATTGTTAAGTTTTTCATTAGCATTATTTTCCTGCTCTCTGTGGTAACATCCTATTTTGTTATGATGCTTTGTCACTATTTCCATTATAAAGGCCCTGTGTTTGATATGCCTTAGTTGTAAGCGTTTTTATTTGGTTTAGAGAGAAGTCTTACTACTCATAGTTCATGTCTTTGGTGATCACTTCACAGACACCATATGTTATGAAAGCTCCAATACTTAAATTTTGCTTCTTTGTGTGGCATGTGAGGTTACTTGTCAAATTCAGAGCTGACATAATGCCACTGAATTACACCTAGTATAAACATGGATAATTTGTTTCATCATTCAATAATAACAGAGATACCCTTTAAAAATCTTAATGTATCTTACCACTTTCTTTTGGGTCACAGATATGAGATGTCTACATTTTTGTATACTTGGCTCAAGATATGTTCATCCTCGTTCTCCAGAGACACTGAAATTTGTAACTCCAGTCAAAATCCAAAAGATCTCCATCCAGAAGAGTCTTAACCTGGATATTCCACAGCTGCAGTGCTAAACATCTAACTATCATTTGAAAACTTTTTTGCTTGTGTTGCAAATTTGTTACAAGGGGATAGGGTCATAGTATAAGCAATGTAAGGAATAAGGAGTCAACTTGGAACAAGAGAATGCTAATATAATAGAAACTCTGCTCATGGGGAAGAAATAACTGCTCTCATATCAAATGTGCTCTTGCTCTGTGTCACACTAAACTGACACAGAATACATAATGGAAAAAGCTATCTAGG
The DNA here is from genome assembly GCA_014706295.1 of Lycocorax pyrrhopterus obiensis. Taxonomy (NCBI): domain Eukaryota; kingdom Metazoa; phylum Chordata; class Aves; order Passeriformes; family Paradisaeidae; genus Lycocorax; species Lycocorax pyrrhopterus. The sequence goes on along the minus strand of JACSVZ010000004.1, from coordinate 32,362,389 downwards.
TCACTTAGGAGATATTTATTTGCCTACAGCTGTAATTTCATTAGAATTCTGAGACCTCCAACTGAAGGTTACAAAGTTAGTCTATTATGGCAATTTGTTCTGAAGATAGAAAAAAGACTTTAGCAATAATAGTTTACCCTTACTTAGCATATGGGCTTTCTCTCTCCAGAAAGCCTTTGTTTTAGCCTTTCAGTTAAAACAAATATGGGAATGAAGATGATGGTACAAAAATAAAGCGGTAGGAAAAAACAACCAACGGTTCCTTCGTTGCAATATCAAGTGGAGGATCCATTAAACTACAGCTATTATTAGGTGACCACAGTTCCTCAGCCTCCTGATACCGTTGAAGCAGAAAATTAAATGTCTTAGCTGTATTTTGTTCTCATTCCAGCACCTAGAACTGTATCTGGGCACGGAATGTTTTCTCCATACTTTGTTTTGACAGGTTTCTGATCTGCTTAACGATCTGAGAGAGAAGGATTTATACATACATTCCAGTGCTTACGAACTTAGAAGGAAATTTTCAAGATGTCTTTGAAGGTTTTTACAAATGTCTTAAAGACCGATGTGTTGCAGGTACCTTCAAAGAGGAAAGCATTAATAAATCCCTAGATATATAGGTAGCTGTTAGCATGAAAGATTTTGTCAATTTGGTTATGAGAGGGTATGTTGTTTTCACTACACTGGTCAGCAGGATTGCCCAGAAATTTCTGCTGGTTGCTTGATTCTCTCAGTGTTTAAACACAACTAGAGACACTAAAATGGAACGTATTTACATGAAATGTATCGGCTTTTGGTACAGGATATAAAGAAGCTGTATTCTAGACAGGCAAATACATTTTGGTGTTCCTCTTACTAGGAAAATTTTTCCATTGCAATGTCTCAGGTAAATAGCAGGCATGTCTCTCATTTTAAAAGTATAGATGGAAGCACTTTCTGTCCGTGTTCTACTCTGTGATTCTTTCTCTGTGCCTTTCTGGTATTGCAAATCATCGCCAAAGCACATGGACTTCTCAAAATGATGAATTTTGCCTTTGGGAACTTCCCACATAGGAACAAGGTAGAGTAGCTATTTCTTACACTAGTCCTTGAGAATTATTAAAAAACCGTAACCTCTATGGCTTTAATACAAGAAGTGTTTCAGGTATGTTTCATTGCTTCTTGGATATTATTTAACCAAGAATTATAAACTCTATTTATAACTGGGCAGTTCTTAGTATCACTGGACTACAGTGCATAAGATGAGCACATCCCATAAGCTGTGTCTCTTTTAAACTGCATTAGATTTTTGCTAAAAATCATTTGTTTGTGAATGTGCTACTGCCTTGTTAACTCAGAAAATTTGTATCTCCAGTCGAACAGCATGTATCGTAGGGTTATTTGAATGTTACCCTAGCGTAAGAAATCCTATCTGCACAGTACTTCCTTGGGTCTAGATATGCAACTTGATTCTGAGTTGAAAACCACTTGAAAACAAAATTGTTTTGGATTTGATAGTAATGTGATTAATTAGTGTCATTATAAGTCACTAGTAATATTTTAACTACCATGATTATCACTTGAGCCATTAAGGCTCAAGTTTTTTGTCAAGAGGTCCCAAACTGAAACTGAAGCCTCTTCTGTAGCTGTTATATGTTGTCAAAAAATTGCTCCCTTTCTCTCTGCAAGTGCTGGGGATGAGATAACTTTTTGCCTTAGGATTAAATTCACTCTGCATGGAAAATCATGGCCAGTTACGTACTACTCAAGTTTTAGGTTGTTCTACAATCTTACCTGAGGTATGTAGGTCCACGTCTGTGTGCTGAATCTCCTCACAGCCATACTTTCACACATAAAGAGCGAATTTCTCTTCAGGCTGAGGATTTATATAAGCAGGCATCGAGTCAAAAGAAAGATTCAATTAGGTATTTGATAAGCCAAATCTATGGTATGGCTTCTGCTTGGATCAAAGGAGTGGGGGGAAAAGCTTTTGTTTAACTACATATTGTCAGAAAGGGAAGACCTAGTCTTTGCCTTTGGCCCATTTGAGTCTTACCTACTCTGATTTGGGATGGTTTAGCCTTTAGTAGAACGTGACCTGTATAATAGAATGTGATGTTACAGTAACAGTTATGACAGCTCTAGATCATGGTAGGACTATCTTGGACTGGGAGAGCAGCAGAGAGTGAATCAGAATGGCTTTAGGCTAGTATAAACACATGGTTTTGAAAAAAATTAACTAATAAATTAATCTTTAAAAGACTGCAAATTGGCGTGTCTTACTGACTGAAAAATCCAGAACAGACAAATGCTGATTCTAGCTTATAGACCAATGTCCTCTCTGCATATAAAATTTGTCGAGAGGAAGGAGTGCCCTGCAGAACAGAGTGGTAGTGTAGTTAACATGAATGGACAAAATCCTAATTTATGTGGGGAGTTAGACTAATATCCAGAGCTTCAAGGTCACAGAAGATTCATTCCCATGATAAGATAACACTAAACATTTTCTTACGAAAACATAACTGACTACTTTGAAATGTCTGTGAAAACATTAGAGAAAACAGGAGGATTTCTTCAAAGTGTGATTCCAGGAAGGAAAACGAGATATTGAAATTACAAGACATTCTTAGTACTAGAAAAGCTAAACATTAAATAGCCATGAGTACACTCCACAAGAGCTGGGAACAGCTTCCCAATAACGATTAGTGCAGCGGTGAAAAGCACTCAGTGCTTCTAAGTGGCGCTGTCATCACCTCATGAAAAACACTGCATGATGTAGTCGTTTGTGAAAGCAGACCCTATGAACTTGGCAGTTCCCTCAAGCCCCAAGGCCATTTTTACCTTCTTTTAACATTTGATCCTTGCTTTTAAGCGGACATAATTTTTTAGAGAAGGTTCCATATGTCACTCCATCCTATTGTGGACCAAGCAGAGTCAAAGGGAGAAGAGTATTAGGTGTTGCCTTAGCTTGTGCTAGACAATGTGAAAAAGCTCCATATTTTGTTCATCAGCCATGTTTTGCCATGGTGTCTGTAGGAATGGATGAACAAGGTTTGCTATGATTAAACTTAATTTAATGCTGGGTTATGGTAATTCTCCTCTCCCACATTTGGGGAAACAGAATACGTCTTATTAGCTGTGAATGTTGTTGCTACATAGAGGAATATTTGCAGACTGTTCCAATTTGAAAAAGCTGAAGTTTTAGCTGTAGAAATGTTCATTCATTTGATAAACAGGGAACTACTGACATTATTTATCCAATATATTACAAGTTTTGAATATCCGTGTCAATACTGTATTCAAATACAGGGTGAACATTAAAAAAAAAGTGATAGATTCTGAAGAATCTGGAAATAAGGGAAAAAAACCCCCAGTATCTTGTAAATTAGTCTTTCAGCTCTCAAAGTAAAAGAAATGGCTCGTATCTCCAAGGGCCATTTTGTTTTGTAAACCTCTATACATCACCAGGACTAAGGAAAGGATGGATTGGAATTTTCTGTCAGAACAAAGACTGAGTACAAAGTGACCAGTGAGGTGCTGCAGTGTAGCAGAGCTCCTTGCTATTCTCCTCTTGTTTCAGTCTTCTGTTTTCTTACTCTCTTCAATGTTGCAGTGCAAAATCGTTCGGCAGTTTGACTAAGAATAAGAAAGAAACTGCATTGCATAATCACCAGTTTCACATAAACTACAACTTACCCCAGAGGTGTCATTTTCTAGAAAGCTGATTTTCCCTCATTTTCACAATATATACTCAAGCTTCAAATAAAGAATCTGCAGCACTGACAATGAGAAGATACTATAGACTACAATTATGACTATTTAAAAAAGAATGTGCTTTCTGTTATATCATACAAAGCTCTAGCAAGCCTTTTGATCAGTTTATCCAGTACTATCTTACCCAGTTTTGTGACAAAAATAGTTCTTCTTTAATAGTTCATCCAAATTGTAGTGACATTCATCACTTCATTCTGTTCCTCTTTGTACATTGCAAAGAGTTGAAATAATGAAAGAACTGTCTGTCAAATACTCTTCTTCTATTCTTTATTCATAAAATTCCCAGTAATGCCAGTGAGATTTACACCTTGTGATGGTGGGAAGCAAGAAGATTTTTTTAATTCATATTTCAGTATTCAGCAGAGTATGACGTAGAGGTCCTCATCTGCTTCCAGGTATGCTAACTGAAGGGATTGAGACTTGAGGGTGAATTTGGTTAAAATTAAATAGATAATTACTGAAATGTTTTTAGAAACATTAATCTCAAAGAAGTTGCATAAAAGTTGAAGCTCTGTCACTGAAGTGCCTGATAAATGTGTCAATAAGCCATCTGTGCTCCCTTCCTAAAGTGAATGGCTCAGTGAGCCCAATTTTGCCTCCTGAACAAAGCAGTCTGGTCTCCCACTGCTGCCAGAAAATCACCCCTTTTACTGTTGCACCCTTCTCTGTTGAGTGCACTAACTCCTACCAGTAGCTCCATCCTCTCCTGCAGCGAGGAGGAGATTATCCCACTCAGTCCGTCTTAATATTTCCCCTTGAGGCCTGGAGCTAAGCATACACTAGCTTGCTTTTCCCCACCAAGTATAAAGCATTAATGCCAGAGAAGTCACCCATCAGACATTTGTTCCGTGCTCGCTTTCACTTAGTTTCCCGAAACCTTGAAAAGATAGATAGCACTCACCTGAAACAGGCCGGTAGGTGGAAAGGTTGACATGGTTGCTACTGCCTTTTCATCTTTTGGAGTATTATAGTAGTGGATAAGATTATATCAATCATACAGAGTTATGTACAATATATGGCGTTTTCTGTTTTTTGCTTTCAAGTAGAAAACCCAGGTCTGCTTTATAAGCTCAGTGAAGAGTTGTATACGTGGTACCTCATAAGAGTAGCTGTTAGCAGTTTGGAGTTTAAATTATCTATGAAATAATAGCTTGGAAACATCTATTCTGGAAGCTATTGATTTTGTCTGAATTGCATAAAAACTTATTTTTTGAAATTTACATCGATTTCTACAGCTGCACTGATTAAATTTTCCATTTGCATGACAAGGTCAGGCACGTCTTCGTAAAATGGATTTTAGAATATGCAAGCAGCAAAAGGAAGCATCTCTCTCTCTGTAGGGTTGTACTGTTAGATTATTAAAGTCTTTGTATGTAAAGCTACATCCTTCTTGGAGGCAAATTATTACATTGTAAGTTGAACTCTGTTAGAAGTCCGCTAGATGCTCATACTCTCACAATTCTGTTTTGATGTGGGATACATTCATCAAATTCCAGTGACTTTAAATAATGATAATGTGTTTTGTTTCCCCAGTGAACCAACTGGAGAGAAATCATTGTTTTAACATATAGGAGATATTTTACTGGGAGACTTACTTTGCACAGCTTCTTTCACATTTACTCTCCTTGCATAAACACGAAAGCCCACAAAAGATGATGTGATTGAGGAAAGTGGTTTCTGCTGACTAGACCCTTCCTCTAGGACATTCCAAGCAAAGAGCTGCACAGATCTATGCTAGCTCTGTGCAGGACTGGTGTCAGAGCCTCTGCACCATTCCCCTGCTCGCAAGCAGAGGTATCAAAATGACCCAATCAGATGCATCTCAATGGGCTCCTTATTCTTGTTTCAGCACCAATGTGGCTACAGCTGAGAGTATAGAGGAGGAGAAGGAAGAGGCAGCATCCATGCAGTGGCAGGAGGAGGTCAGAAGCACAGTTGAGGAAACTGGGACAGAAATCCTGAGGCTTAGATAGACTTAGGAAGGATTGGTAGATGTCAGACGAGGGGTCAGGGACTAGGCAGACCTGGATTCACCTGACAATATTTTGAGCTGAGAGTTGACTATCAAAAGGATGAGGACACCTGAACCAGGAAATCTAAGAGTGTGAAAAGATAAACCATGTACAGGCCAACTTTTCCCTTTCAATTTCTCCAGATATAAAATGATGACAGTGATTTTTAGTGAAAAATGTGCATCAAATGTTTGAATATAGTATTTTTCCTTAGATTATGCTTTCTGAAGGAGATTGCTTATGTCCCTATTTTGGGGGTTTTTTTACTGATGTGGAAACAGAACTGAATACCAATATTTCTTTTTTTTTTTGATAAAGCTTGCAGCTAGTTTAGAATCTGGACATCTCAGTTGTCTCATAAAGATGCTTGTATATGAAACGAAATATGCCATATCTCAGTGTTTGGGGGCCTCTCTCTCCTGCATCACTTAAAGTATTCATTGAGATTTCCTTTAAATTATGCAGTGGCAAGAGACTGGTAGAGCACTGATAATTATGAGGAGAATCAGCTATGAAAGAATTGCTCTAAAATGCATATTACAGAATATATTTCTATGCATCTGTGTGTGCCAGAAACTTCACCTGAGAAAAAACCAAATTAATCCATATTTGCACTGAACAAATTGCTTTCAGACCAAAGTAGTTTGGATTTATCAGGATTCACCCATCTCAGCCAAATTCAGAGAGCTCTACAAGAGTTCCTCCCCTGTTCCTGTGTGGTTCTTATGAGGAGAAAGCCTGGGTAATGGATAGCCACAGAAAAGCAAAAACAGTGTGTGAGGGGAGCTATAAGAAGCAGCTGCCATCAGAGCTTCTAAAAACTGCATCCAGTGAGGAGCTCACATTCAAAATCCAGTCCTCCAGACGTTACTTTTCTGGGACTAACACATGGGGGACCTGCATTAATTACAAGTTCTTTAGGTAATTTTCAATGTTCAAACACACATTTTTATGCAAGCTAACAGCAGACTGGCAGAAAATACATATAATGCAATATTCATGGTAAATTATTGTAGCAGTTCAAGACAGCCCACGGAGATTTTACTATTTCAGTTTTAATGACCATATTGCACAGTGAAGCCAAAATTCTCATGGAAATATGAAAGAAGGAGCAACATCAGTGCAGTGGCAAAGGGAGGTCAGAATCAAAATTGAGGAAATTTTAACAAAAAATCCTTAGTCTTGGATAAACTCAGAAAAGATTAGTAGATGACAGAGGAAAGGACCAGGACAAGGCAGACCTGGATTCACTGAATCATGGGACACTGGTGTTTTTTTCAGCCTTTTATCTGAGCTGAAACAGATAATCATAATGCTTTGGGGACTTGGTTGGTTTTTTTCCTGAATCATTTCTCTCTACTTCTCACTCCTATTTTTAGCAAAGCTCTTAACCAAGAAGATAAAGCTAATCAATCCGCAGAACAAATATGGAATTGCTCTAAGTAGAATCCAAATGGCAGTACGAATTTGATTAATATTTTTATTTTCTTTGTATATACTTGGTAATGAGCTAATACAATATAATATTCAAAATTAAAGGCAGAGCATATAAACAAACAGTGATGAAGAGTGCTATCCTATTCAACAAAGTGTGGTCAATCTGTGTGACTTTAATTCTCTTAAAGATTTCTAAACCAGGTAATACGTTGGTAACAGTGTTTCTTTTGAATTCCCCAGTGGTGTTCCCCTGTTCATTTCAGGGCTAACTTAAAGATGCTTTAGTGAGCCTTGGTTCCTGCTGTTAGTTAGTTGTGGTGCTGCTTCATTTGCAATGAATTGTGCAGCTACTCGCTATCCTCCTTATCACTGCTTAGGCAAACAGCAGGGGATTCTGCAAATGAGAAACAAGGAATATGTGAAAAGAAAAAAACAGCAATGAAAAAAATCATGCCTAGACACATGCAACTTCAGTGTTCAGGTTTTCATGGAGACCAAAACCAACCCTTTGAATGAAGATGTGTGTATGTATGCCATGGAGCAAGAGTTTTAGTTCTGTAGTCAAGCTTGAACTGTGCTCCGTCTGGAGATCAAGGTTTCCATCTCTTGGTTATATGTGAAGAAACTGATGTGCTACTGCATAAAGCTGCTACAAACTTTACTTTCTCTATGAATAAGTGATGGTTTTACAAGGAAGGCTGTTCGTTAGATTTACATTTCTTTTTAAAGTAGATTCTTGAAGAAACTTAACATATTTTGACAGGGTTTTTATTAATCCAATTGATTTCATTAGAAACAATCAGGCACCTTGAAGCTTCTAAATAATTTAAATTCAGTGCAGAGTCACTGGCTGCATTGATAAATCCTGGCTTTTTTCCACCTAATTGTTGGTCTATTTTTACTATTATTCCTAACTAAAGATATGTTATGCAATAAAACAGATAGCAATCTTTTTTCACATTTTTATTTTTCTTTGAAGATCTAGTCCTCTGTTTTATTTTTTAGCCATTGCAGTACTTCTACCCTCAGTTAAATACTGCTTGAAATACACTACATGTCAACTCAACTAAAGTGCTGAGATGCACAAAAAATTCACAACCTGTGAGCCTCCCTTTGAGACATGAGGTTGTTATGAGATATGATGAAAGAATTAATGTTTGCAGTGTGCACTGATAGACTGGCCAAATTACCATGTATTTTGCATTTGATTCACTTGCTAAAAATCTATGTTTATATTTATTTCTAATAGTTTGCATAGAAGGATCTGGAAATGCTTATATTAAGATGATATTTACTGTAGTGAATGTAGTAGCTATTTTGGAGTACCATTAAATATTTGCGAGAAAGCAAAGGAGTTGCTGCTGCCACAGAAATGACTGTGAGGTGGAGTTAAGCAGGCAGACACTAAATGGTCCAGTCAAGGCAATTTTTAAGTACTTGAGAAAAAAGGCCACACGTGATTGAAGCTTAACTTAGACTAGATTGACAGGATATTGGGGATATAGTTACAGAGTCATGAGACAGAATTAGATTGTGTTGAAAATGTGAGACCATCTCAGGCCATCCAGGCCATGCAGAGCATAGGCATGAAGTGGTGATGTAGGTAAAAATGGCATGAGAGTCCAACCCCATCATAAGGATGCAGTCCTGAACAACTGTTGCCTATTGGTGGGAATTAGCTATATAACGGAAATACATAGCTAGAAATTTCCTAGTATGAAGAGAATTATTAAATGCACTCTTTAGGAATTCTGTATAATTTTCATATTTTTGTAGTACCAGTTTATGGAACCAGATGCTCCCTCAAATCATGTACCATCGACCCTGTTGAAAAGTTTTGCAGAAGTTCATGGATTAAATACTAAACTTTAGAACTTTAATGTAAGTTGATTACCGTTTCTCTTCTCACACAGAAATTTTCTTATTATTCAGAAAGCTGTTATTGACCTTATTTGTTGGTTAGAAAAGATAAAAACCTGTTACTTTAGAGCAGGTTTTTTGGTTCTGAAAGATAGTGATGGTTTATAGATGTTGATTAAGAAGTTAGCTTGTAAAAACAATTAAAATGGTAATAAGTCTGTTTAAAGTTTTTCGACAATGATATACAAATGCATTTTAACACATTAGTTGATATGGTTCAGCACTGTTTACATTCTGTATGCAGTGCAGATCAAATAAAACATAAAGGGCATAACTCAGTGTGCTTTGCTCTGTGTGATGGTTCTTAATGAAATACCTCCTCATGTTCTAGTAATCTAGTAAAAGGAACCCGTATTAATTAGGCATTACAAATATATTGGTTTTTTCTAAAGATGTTCTTTGTAAAACAATTTGCCCCTGACTGCAGTCTGCTAAAACATCAGAGATAGTCACATGCTTTTCTTGTACTATTCTTTAAATGTCAGAAAGGGGAATGTACATATTTTAGTGTGTACCAGTGAGAAGAGACTAGCTCTATCTTTTCTGCAGTGTGCCTTTAAGTAGATGAAGAGAGCAGTTAAAGCCTCTCCATCTTTTTTGACTCAACAAATAGAGTTTTCTCAGCCTCTTTTCACAAGAACTGTTATATAGAATGCTACTTTTTGTGAGAGAAACAGGGTAGTTTTGGGGTGTTTTTTACCTTACCATATATCACTTGCAAGAGTTTTCTGCCTTTTTCAGAAGATCTTAGGTAAACCAGATGTGATGCCAGTCAAACATTAGAGCAAGGTGTCATGATCACAGTCTCATGCATTTATAGTTTTTGCGTAAGCATACTTGTGATTTCTTGTGTAGATATTTAGTTCTTGGTACCTTGTGAATTTATCTTCATAAAATCCATTATGACAAACTTCACCTACATTCAAACTGGATCTCATTCTAAACCATGTCACCTTTGAGACAGCTAATAGAATAGATCTCGAATCAAGGATTCATTTTTGTTGTATTCAGTTACTATCAACAAGACTGAAAAAGAGACTTTAAGTGATGTAAGTCATGAAGTAGAAGCTGTCTTCCCTATACTTGAGACAATAAGAAAGTAAATGGTGGCTGTATTTTTCTCTAAGTGGTGGATTTCCAGTGGAATTCAGGTTAGAAGAACTGGTCTTGAGGTAGTGACTTTTCATTACTACAAAAATGTGTAGGCTCTTGTCATCTCACAAGCATACAGAGAAAATTATTCTGTATTCTGAAGTATTTTTATTTTGAAATTCAAAATAAATCGTAGAATCATAGAATGGTTTCAACTGAAGGACCTTTAAAGGTTTTGTAGTCTGACTCTCCTGCAATGAGCAGGACATCTTCAATGGGAGCAGGCTGACCATACAACATGACCTTGAGTATTTCCAGGGATGGGGCATCTACCACCTCTCTGGGCAATCTGTTAGTGTCTCAATGCCCTCATTGTAAAAAACTTCTTCCTTATATCTTATCTAAATAGACCCTCTTCTAGTTTTGGTTTTTACCCCTGCTCCTATCTCTACAGGACCTGCTAAAATGACTTTCCCCATCTTTCTTAAAAGCCCACTTTAATTATTGAAAGGCTGCAGTACGGTTTCTCTGAAGATTTATATATATCAACATAGAGAGCAGTGATCAATGGCAGCTATTAGTCTCTAGCCTCACCAATCTCACTAAGAAGAATACAAGCATCATATCTGAACCCTTGAGAATCCTTGAAATGTAGTATTATGCGCTGCTGCATCTTCCTGAGTAGGAAGTGGTTTGGAAATCTTAATCACATAACAATGTGTTGCCATGGCCTTACTGCCATCTATGCAGGGTTTATTTTGTGATAGAATGTCTTACCCTGTGATTTTGGGAGTAAGCAAAGCGCTAACATGTCAATTGGATATGTCATGACAAAGTGTCCATCTGTCCATTGTCAGTCTATACAATGATGATTTTCTCCATATATAATGGCTTTCAAAAAATAAAAAACTTTAATTCTTCCTGCCCGTTACCTTGCAGGGAAGAATAGAAATCTTTTTGAATACATCCTTGACAGGAGGTCACTTTAAGAACAGTACTTTTGTTCTGGTAGCTGGTCTTCACGGGATGAAGACACTTTCACTTCAGAGATTTGTGGCCTCACAATAACCTCAGGGTGATTCAGGAACTTTAGCAGAGTTTTCTAATTTTTTTGCCTTAGAGGAGAATAACAGCAAAGTGATTGTTCTATAATCAGTTAGTGTTTTAACGTGTCATTCACTTCATAAATATTGGTATCTATTTGCTGTTGCAAAAGTTACAGATGCTTAATCCAGTACTTTTTACTTGACATCTTTCTATGCATTTAGAGATGGCTGTTCCTAAAAATGAAAGGCACAAAGAACAAATAAAATTCTAGATATACTTAGTTTTCATTGATCTATTTATTTAGATTGTTTTATGTCTGGAGGGGTTTGATACGTTAACACTCTCTTCTCATCTCAAGTCACAAAACAGATACCCACCTTTGGATTGAACTCAATTACAACAGTCATATTTTCTCAGAAGAGCTGGATAAGCTTTCCTAAAGGGATAGTGGCATTATAATGAGAAGTACCAGCATTTGCTATAGAGCACATTAATACCCACATCTTGATAGCAACTCAGTAAGTCAAATTGTTGCAACTTCTTTGTTAGCTAGAGATCTGCTCGCATGAAAGAAAATACATTCTAGAAGGCAAACACAACCAATTCAGTAAGAAAATGTTAGCACAACTTGTTATATATTTTTGCCTAACTGAAGGCACCAAAATCCATGTTTGGGAGCTGAAATATAGGATCCAAATGTCAGAGGTGGGGTCTTACATGTAGGTAAATATGAAGGTAAGTATTTGATTCCTGTCTTAATATTGTACATTTGAAAATTTATTCCAACACTTGCAGTCAACTATTCAACCAGTTCTGTATGTGACACTGGATATTTTACAGCACTGCCAATTAAATCATGAAGGTCAGCCAAAACACAGCTCGAGAAGTATCTTCACAATCATTGCAATTTACTTAATTCAGTTCTGCTTTATGCATTTAAGCACTTTGGGAAATTAATAGCTTTGCTGATTAGTGTATAAGAAACTGAAAAAATAGGTGTCTATTTTATCTTTGATATGTCTCTGCTAACGCTCATTATAGTGCTTAACACCTCTAGATGTTTAAATGTCACAGGAATAAATAGTCTTTTCTCACATGCACACTATTTTGCTCATGCTGTCTGCAAGTGGTTATTGAGAATAAATTACGAAAGTGGGATGAATTTCTATCAGATCGTGTAATTGTATTAGGAAAATCTATTTCTTTTAGTATATATACTTGTGAAGCCCTGTCAGAGACAATTCTGTACAGACATATCCTTCTAAAAGACAAGATGTTCGCAGGCTTCAAAAAATGCATGTTAACTCTGTAAGAAACTTGGTTTCTCAATTAGGTGACCTCAGGTGCTTGCTTTTTCAGTGCTGCAAAGCAGAGTGATATCAGGAATGAATTAGATAAACAAGAGGTGTGACTATTACTTCTCAGCCCTCAGCAAAAAGCTGACACACACTTGTATTTAATTACCAGTCAGGTGGCACTTTTCAGGACTGCCATCCCTGTTGGTACATTACTCATTTTGTAGTTCCACCTGTGCTCAATTAGTTTTGACTGTCCTTGAAGATTCCTAATTCCAAAGCCTCTAGACTTGCAGGGATAAATCAGCTCCTAAAAACATTACTTGTCTGAGTAATGCTTGGTTAATAGTAAAAAAGCAGCCAGGGAGCTGAAGACTCACCGTCTTGACTATCAGAAAGGCAGTGTTTACCAATAAATATTAGCACTGTAACTCAAGTTTAAAGTAATGTCTACTTTTTCTTCTTCAAAACAACAATTGATGAAAGTTGGTAACTTGTTTTTAGAAGAGTTTTAAGTACGTGTGCTTCCAAGTTGAATTTCTCACTTCGTGGGATTTTCCTGTCTAAAGGTATATACAATTTCCTTGTATTTTTTGGTATATTTTACCTGAAAAAAAGAAGGCATTTTTTTAAGAGTAAGTTTAGGGAACTGTTACCCTGTTCCATAAAGGAGGGGAATGGTTGCATGGGATAAGTTATCATCCACATTAAGACAAATTGAATGCTGCTTACTATTGAAACAAAGTGGTTGATTTTTTACACTCACTTAAGATTTTAGATTTTCTGATATATCAGAGACAATGGCTTAGTAGCTCCTTATTGTTAAAAAATCACATTTTAACAGTAGTTTGAGTCTCTCAATTATTTGCTTGAAAGTATTGACTGTTGTTCTGCCTTTGTCTCTCTTTTGAGTAGTTTAGTTTTTGAAGTTTTATTCCCTGTGCAAATTCTGGTCTATAGTTATGTCAGTTCTTACTAAAAATTTTATACAAGTTGAATGAACAACTCTGCAGTTTTAAGTCTGAAACAGATTTCTCGTCAGTTTTTCACTAGTGCAAAGACACAAAATTACAGAAAACCATACCTGTGAATTGTAAAAATGTGTAGGTATAATGAGAAACAAACCTTTTGATGTTTTCCACTGTTAGCTTCCTTTGGAATTTTATCCACAGTTTGATAGTCTTGGATATTACTGTACCCCAATGTGCTTTTTAACACCCACGTCTGAATACAAAGTGGGCAGCGCCCACAAGCGTCTTTTCTGCTCCTGATTTCCACAGGAAGGACAGGAGGGCATGCAGGCCATATGGGGGTGTCAGCAAACTCCAGACAGGTGAAAGATATGGATCATCACACCACACACCGTGTTTGCTTCCCAAGGGGAGGCAGCACATCCAGCTTGTTCTGTTGTTTTCTTGACAGAGGGTTCAAATACCATTAAGTGACAACCGCTGGCCAATGTTGTATTTTGAAAGTAGAGATGCACTTTTCTGTACTACACAGCCTTGGCTCCACCTTCTCAGGCAAGCAGGATCCAACTACTAACCTGAACTTAAGAAAACTTGGGAAAGGTAGTAGATACTGTGATGAAGAGGAGCTCAATGTGGTCAGTCTTGGGTCAAAACCTAAGCAGCCATATGCTCCCTTATAACTGCAGGATCAAAGCAATAGTTTTGCAAAGTTTGCAAAATTAGTGTAGAAACTTATGAGGATCAGATATTGTGGACAATGCAGTGTGTTTACATAAAAGTGAAGGCCCTGATTTGCCCAGTTTAAATTGTGATATCAACATGATAATTAGTGTCTTCCAAGGATATTAGAGCGTGAATAGGATCAAGTATCTTTTTTAAAATTAATATTTATGTGACTGAAGTGTTCCACTTATAATCTATACTCCTTTTTACATAGCTCTACAATCTATTTTATCACCAATTAAAATATCTCATATTATTCTCATATTTTAGCCACTCTGAAATAAAGCAGCATGGCAAAACCTATGATTTTAATCATTTTATGTGCTTATCTTCCTTCTTAAAATGTATGCACATGCAATTTAATATCAGTAGACCATACTGTGTCATCTTACTTTCAGTAGAACTTTCGTTTGGAATCATCAGAAAGAGTACTTAAGTGTTGGTAACATGATATCACTCAGTGAAACCAGCAAAATGTTAGACCTGCTGATCACATGTGAGCAGGATTAGTTACTTTAGTATTGCAGTTGTCAAAAGTACTGTGGCATGAATAATAACAATAAAACAGTTTGAATTTCATAAGTATATTTTGAAAAACAGCTGTGAAATTGCTATCTCATGCCATGATTGTAAAACTTATAAAGTGCACTAATCTGACAAAAGCCAGGAACTGACTCTGGGGTTTGGCACAGTTATCGCTGTATTCATGCTTTTGCTCTCTTGTTCTTCAAATAAGAAAGGTCTCTCTTGGAAATATGAATAAGCAACATGTAGTTGTACATATGTGCACATGTCTATTCATTGGATACTATAAATAAGATTGGAAGACTATCAATATATTATCTCACCAATCCTCACCAGTCTGCCATAATTCCTGCATTACTATACAACCATTTAAAAAATGATAGTGTTTCCTCAACCAGGCAATTGTTTAGACCTTGGTTCTCCTATTACAGGGTGTCTTCTGACATCTATTACAAATATTTCTTGCTGTAATTCAAACATTACTGTAAATCATATTCAGAGAACACTTGAAGAATTTTTGTGCTCTTATTTTCTAAAATACTAGGTGTTTAATAAGTTTATTTATATTTGCTCTTTTTTTCTCCCTGTAGAGCAAACAGATTCCATTTTCTTTCCACTATAGTTTGTAGATCATTTGGAGATGATGTTTTCTTCTCTGCAGTCTTTTCAGTTGTTCCACATCTTGTATGCATTACAGTGGTTAGCAGTCAGCCTCATAATCAGAGTGGGGCTCTACCACTATTGAGCAGAGTGAAGTAATTTCATTATGAGTGCTACCTGGTAAAAATCGTACACAACAATTTCTTTTTCATGGCATCACATTGTTGTTGCCATATATTTAGTTTCTGAACTACCTTATGTTCCACATCCTTTTTCAAGGGAATGCTGTTTATGTGGTTTTCCTTTTTCAGAACTTTTAGAATAACATTCAGCTAAATAGTAAAGGAGGAAATTAGTGGATTGTGTTACCTCAGTGGTACTATGTATTTTCATTTCTGCATTAATAACGTATTGAAGAAACATTTTACTGAAGGTTAGGGTGTCTGTGTCTTTGGATGTCTTTTGAGTATTGGCTTCTGACCTTTACTTCCCGTCCTTCTTTCTCCGCTCTTCTTAATGCTCGGTTTTTACTTTAAAGAACTTTCTAGCAGTGTAGTTTTCACTTTAACACAACTTTTTGTTGTTAGAAATTTACCTTAAGGCCTCAGACAGAACTTTAATAAAGAAGACTTGGAATTGACAGAAAAAGAAGAAGATTTTAAACTGATAGAATAGTTTCTGTTTGTTTGAATTGTTTTCCCTGGAGAGGTTTCTGAACTACTGGCTGATATGGAAACTGAGGTGTCCTGAAAGGAGAGCAAAGCACTGTCTTTCTCAGGAAAGTGTTTGGATGAGAATGTTCCATGCTAATTTACTCAAGACAAACTCATGCAAACTGTAAATAATACTCAATTACTCCATGTACACATATCTAAATTAGCATTCTATTTACTACCACTGCAAGTGCCGATGGATCCTAACCTACAAAAGCTTTGGAACAATAAGTATATATGGTGTATGTTGGGATTTAGCTGGAAAATATTACAGGCCATCTATTGATTAAATTAACTGAAAAAAAAAGCACATCTTTGGAATAAATCCAGATGTGCCATGCTAGAATGTAGTCAGCCGAGGTAATTACTTTATCTTCTGTGGTTCCCAATTTGGTAACAAGTAAACACATTTCATTTAGAATGTAAGAACAAAAATAAATCACTTATTATTTGGCAAAATAATATAGATGATATTATATGCAAAAATTATGCAAAACTAGATGCAAAATCAAGCTTTCATGAGTCAGGAAAAATAGAGTAAAGATTGCCTGGCCTTGTGAAGAGAGAACTTGAATTCCAAGCTTCATTCCAGCAAATAATAAGTATCGTGGCACTTTCATCTGTCTGACCTTGACACTTGTCTGACTTTGCTAATAGTGACACAATGGCTATATCTTAATATTCAGACTTAACAGAGAGTAGCAGGTCTTTCTGACTTGCTGATTTTCTTCCTTATTATGGAATTTCATAAGTCCACTTATGATCTCCTGAAATGGAGGCAGTAAGAATACTGATAATATTGCATATCACTCTCTCCTGCAGTGACACCTGTTTACTTTTCCATCCCTGCTGGCACTGTACTTTCCACTTTTAGATGTTATTAAGTCAGCACTCTGTACCAAACTATTTTGTGAGACTGAACTGGCTCCTCTGCTATACCTGGCAGATCTTTGCCGGTGTAAAGTTTAGACCTAAGCAGTGTTTTTCAACTGAGCAGACAGTGAGCTGAGAAGTCTTTATCTTCCCCTATTTATTATGCTGCATATCTATTCCCAGCAAAGTGATGAGCTCTATGTAATTGAAGTGTGTTAGCTGAAGAAGATGTTGTAGGCTTGCTGAGAAGACTTTAGGGAACTCAGGACTGGAATAAATTCACTAGGAATAGATAAACAAGTACAGAAGGGAAAAGAACTGTCAGAGCTTCAAAAAACAAAAGTGAATCTTTAATTTTGAAGATGATTAATGATTTTTTTTTAACTTACACTCTTATAAAATGCAAAATATATTTGGAAATAAGTTTTCAATTCATCTTTTTCCTTGACTGCTCTCTCTTTGAGGATGTGTTTATTTGTGCTCATGAGTCCTATGTGTAGTTGTTCATAGAAGTGCCTACACTCTGCGGCTGAGCAAACATACATGGACAATCTTAAACATGCCTTTTGATTTCCTTGGGTGTCTAAAGAAAAATAGGTAGAAATTCCTATTGTACTATCATTACATTCCATAGTGCTGCTGTCTCCAAAGCACCTGTCACCTGCACAGCAGGTATAAACAACTTTCTAACAGCATCAAAAACAGGTGGAAGAATTACTAGCTACAGAAATGTATTTTTCTTATCACTAAAACTGATGGATCACAGCACAGATATATCTACAGTCCATACTGTGCAAGCAAGGAATTGTTACTTTCAAATGGAACCATGCCACACTGGACAGAATTTCTGTCTCCAAGAGCATCCATTTCATTTGTACTCATTGATCTGCAGATTTATTTGATATTATCCTATCTGTCTGATAGAGTTTCTGCTTGAAAATGTACAGGCAAAATCAGTCTGCTGGCATGCATTCTAGGAGTATTATTCTCTGTTATTAGTGTGCCAGAAATGGACTTTCTAATTTCAATAGTACCATGAATAAAATAAAGTCCCATAGAGTTATGAAATTTGAGGTGACCTTCTGAATAGAAATTCTATATATCTGCATGCTTACTTTATTAACTACTATTTACTGATCTGTTTCATGTTTTTACAATTATTATGGGCTCCCCTTACAGTCTTCGTAATGAACTCAGAGCTACCCTGACTGATGTAGATATTGCAGGGTTATTTCATAAGATTCCAAGCATCTTCACTAGAACAAAGAGAGCTTTTGAGCAATGCGACTGATTTGTCCACGTGCCTCCATTTCACAAAAGCTTGTGAAATCAGTGAGTGTCTGTGGTGGAACTCAGATGTATGACAAATGTATCAGTTTTGAATTACTAAGTTAAAATGTTTTCAATATCATTAATGAGGAATTGCTGATATAAAATATAAGACATTTTTAAAAGAAATATGTTTAGAATTATATTAGTACATCAGTGACAATTTTCAGTTCTCTTAAAGATATTTTCTTCCAGACAGAGAGGTATTGCAAATGTTCTGAAGTGAAATTTTGGTTAATCTCAGTTCTCTTGGCTTTTTACAGGTCATCTTTTCTGTTCCCTAAGAATCTACCTTTTTTTAATCTCTCATATTTTTCTAGCGGTTTTGGCTCTATGGCAAACACTTTAATCAGTGACCCTTTCCCAAAGACACATTATTGAAGTCCTGTCTTCCTTGAAGTCGTTGGGAAATTTTATCACAGATTTTGACGGAGATTGGCTTTTATCACTTTAATATTTATTGAGAGGATAAAAATGACATGAAATTCAATATTACTAAATGCTACATAAATGTTAGATTTTATAGTGTAAGGATTATACACTGTTGCATTATTAATCAATTTTAAGAAGAATATGGGTTTCTCACAGCTATTGTTTGACTATTTTACTATCATTATTTCCTGTATCAGCTAATTTAACTGCCTAACAATGTCTGCTTTCAGTTATGCCAGGGAAACTTCTGAAGATTTTTTTAACGAAATCTTTTTCTGAAACTTTCGTGTGTGTGAGCAATACTGTTTATGCTAAGCTGCTGTTGTAAATGGGTGGACTAAGATGATTTTGAAAGTATGCTTTCTTTCAAACCTGCAGTTACCAACATCTTGTCACCATACCATCTGTCTAAATATTTTCAGAAACATGATTACAAATAGTTGCTATGTTACCTTTTTTGCTTGGCAAATGGCTGCAAGAAACAATGGCTGAATCATACTGCGAGTTTTGCCATTTTTTAGTGAGGCAAGAATAGTAAGCTTCTCACAGGAAAAAACTCACTGAAAGGCTTACTCCTTCCCCAATCCTTCTCCACAATATGTGGTGTTTCTTTTGTAAATATCAACTTGAATGATATATATCCTGCCATTTGGAGATCACACTGGAGTGTGAATAACAATGATGATATACTCACTATAATAAATGAGCTGCTTGAAACAAGTGTTAGGCTTTACATCATAATATTGAACTTGGTTCAATTTCTTGTCCTCAGAAAGCCAGAAGTAATTGAAATGCTGTTTAGTTTTTAAATTAAGTGGATTGGTGACAAATTCATTAATATTTAAGTGTGTCAGCTTTTACCTACCAAATGGATAATCTACAAGTTCTAATGCACAGAAGTTAAAATTTCCAGATTATATAGATTTAGGGTTTGGTCCTTAAAGCTGATTAAGTCAGATGGCACAGTACAACGTTAGAAGGTATAAAATTAATTGTTCATGGGAACAGGAAAGCCAAGGAACCAAAAACTCTCATAAACCTTCTCTTAAGACCAAAACTGTTCTTTGGACAAATGACATAACGCCTTTGTATTACTTAATTCATGACAGCAAAAAGTGTGTTCATCTCATAGGATGAAACAGAAAAAACTTTTTTCCTACCTTTTTGGGATTCTTTTTGGATGGTGCACTTATTTCTGCTTTTCCAAGCTTCCCTGTTGAAGCTGACTGTGGGGTTTGAGTGCTTTTGTGTTGGCTAGAGAGGAAGCTCTTATTCCTCCTGTAAGAAATTTTATTATTTTCATGTTTAAATCATGTTTTGAATTTTAATAAATATGAAATACTTTAAGGTGGAAAGCTAGCTCTATGACAAAGAACTGTTTTAAAGGCGATCTATGATTTATTTCTAGTAAAAAAATCTTTACAAATGTCATGCTCTTGCAGTGTGAAGTAAAAACTACTTACCAAGAATTTCCTACGTACTTGCTGTTAATGTTTTAAGTAAATCTTTCTTCTTAAAACGCATTTCCTTTTGGGTTTGATCTGGTGTTTTTGAAAGTCATTGATCACAATACAATCAATGAGAGCTTCTCTGAATATTTCTGTGACTATCTTTGAGGGGTTCTTTTCTGTTGTTATGTATTGTTAAGTTAGTAAGAGAGGGTCTTAATCTACAGAAAGGATAAGCCTTACATAAGAGAAACCCATTTTTCACCCTGCTAAAACTGCATCTGTTTTCTTCTTGCTCCCAGAGAAAGTATTCTGTGGAAAAATTAGCTGCAAAAGAAGAGTTAGATAAAATATTTAATGCAGCTGCTATAGAGAACTCACATTGGAGAATAATAGCTACTGAAATTAATCCTCTTTCAGTGTTTCGTGTAGTACAAAGTGTAAGTTGAAGCCATTTGGCTATTCTTTATTCAGCATTACATTAAATTGAGGAATAAATAATTAATGTGTTTTTCTCCTTAGCATGAAACAGGTTGATTACAAAAGGAAAAGGAACTTAAAGATGTAGAAAGACGATTTGGAATGCTTATGAATTTTGCAGAAAAGATTTGTCAGGAAAAAGAGCAGTGTTGCAGTAGATACAAATTGTTTGGAGAAAAATGTGAGGTTCTCAGTGAGAAGATCTTAAAAAGGACACAGGGAAAAGTGACAGAGTGGCACTGTACAATGCTGTGTTTCTGTTTCTAGAGTTCTTAGAGAGATGGGCACAGATAATTCAGAGAAAATAGACCATACGATTCAGCTCACTGTCAGAAACTAATAGGACTGGATTTTACTGCTACAATAGTCAGCGACAGCCATAGTGTAACAGACTAACACAGAATTTTGCTAACTCACAGAACAAGATATTAAAAAAAATTTCTGTGTGATGGAAGTTTGTTATTTGATTATGCTCAGATTATCTTAAATGATGCTGCACTACATCAACTGTATAAGACAAATACATTAAACGTCTTTAGACCATATGTACAATGACAGGTCTACATATGCTCTATACATATATACACACCCGTGTACATCCACCTGTATATAGCATGATCGTCTATAGTGCTTCTTCAGTGAGCCAAATCTGTAGTTAAATGCTATGTTTTAACGAGCAAAAACTGAATTAAATTTTATGTCTATTGATACTATTGCTCATGCATATTGTTTTTGATATAAATCTTGGTTGGTCAAATGATGTACACTGAGGTCATTAAGTGATGATTGATTTTTCATTGCAGTTATTATTTTAATTTCAGTACCTCAGTGTAAACAGTGATAATTTTTTTTTAATTAGTATGATCTAATTTAAATACCCTTTCAACAAAAATACTAACCTATGAACAGAAGGGTTCTGAGTGGTGATTATTTTCAGAATAAAGCCATATTTTTAATTTTATAGTAGGGTGGCATCAGTGCATTCATTGAATATTACACAGACTATTTTTTCTTTCTATATTTATGGTGCACATAACCATATGAAAGCGTAATGCAAATGAACAGCACTGCTGGAAATGTTTGGCATTGTTCTAATAAACAGTGATTGAATTACAGCAAATACAAAACTTCTAGTTTCAGGTTGTTTGCCTATCCACTATCTCTTCTGATCAATTCTTCATCATTCAGGTTTTTTAGACTTGCCCAGTAGTCTTCACATCTTTGAAGCGGAGCATTTGAAGCTGAACACTGTCAAAGTTACAGCTGAATCAATATTTTATCAGCTCAGTAGATGTTCTCATGTATAAGTACACGTCAGAGAATATTTCGTTTTGTAGAACATTGAATGTTAGTGCAAAACCACATTTTTTTTCCCAAACTATTTTTAGATAAACTGAGCTTTGGATTTTGATGTGGTAAAGAATAAACTGAGCTTTATCCATGAAGCAATTTGTCTCTGACCCAGTTTCAAAGTAAATTCAATTAATTTTTCATGCTGAAATGACAGAGAGTTTGTGATTACATAGATCTATGCATTCATAGTACCTTTTGACCTTGCCTTTCATTAATACAGCTATTTCACTTATACTTACTCTGACATTCAGCAACTATGAAGTTACTCTAAATACTATTTAGAGACTTTCTTGGAAGGGACTTTTGGAGGACATGATAAACCTTCTCACAGCACAGTTACGTGCTCAGTCAGAGCAGCTCTGGGACTTGCACACAGGAGTTTTGAGTCCATTGGAAGGGATTCCACAACCTCTCTGGGCACCTGGGTTCAGTGTTTAAGCACACTCCTTTTGGGGGATTTTTACGTTCTCTTTGGAATTTCCCTTTCTGCAACTTGTGAGTGTTGCCTCTACTCCTTTTGAAAGTGCCGTGCACTTTCAAAAAGACACTGACCTTTTTTCATGTATTTTCTCCATAGCTATCTATTTGGTAATTGAAAACTACAATCTGATACCTCTTCAACCTTCTGTTCTTCAGATTGAACAGATGCAATAAGCTTCATGAATGCACACTCAAAAAATATTATGTAAAAATTGTATACCTGGTTTGACTGTTGTGGGAAAGGGGTACAAATCCCATTTTTGGGGAACAACCTCCTCCCCTGTACTAGCATATACATGCTAGTATATTCTGCAGCTATTTGCGTTCAAGTTTTCCTCCCAAACAGAATAGTTCAACATGAATTTCTGGTGGAAAAAATTAAGTTCACTGAGAAAAATACCTCTCACAATTGTCCTTTAAACAGGAAAATATTTCTAGGTCTTCTTTAATTTTGTTAGCTTCTACCAGAAGCTTCTACTTTGTCTCTGCAGGATTATGAACAATATTAATAGTTTGTCATGGTTTTTGCATTTTGATTCCCTTTGTGAGTTAAAGACATGGTGCCTTTCCTTATTTTAGTTCATTAGCAGTGCTGAAGGGCCCCAAGGAACTGAGGTTTGTGAGCTAAAGCAATGTCAAACTGTCCTGTGACGATGGTTGGGATTTCAAACACTGAGTTGCTGATAAGCAACTGAATCTGTACCAGGCTGAATCAGGCTGCTTAGCAAATGAAGCTCTGTAGCTGGCACAATTTATGGTTTTGCTATACTAATTTCACTTTAAATTTTATTTCTTCCATACTGAAGCAAACTTCTGTCACTCTTACTTTTTCCTACTAGAAGCTGCTTTAGCAAAACTTAGCCTAGTAAGGAGACCTCATTTCACCTTGCCTCAAAGCCCAGTGCTGCAATTAACAGTACAGAAATAGGTGCATAAAACACAGGCGATGACATAAAAAAGTGTACATTCATCAGAAGACGTAGACAAAGTCCTTCCTTATTCAGGGTCCACCTTCTGAGTGTGAGAAAATTAACATCAAGAAGGCCACAAACTTCCTTCTGTGCGTCTACTTTTAAATTCCTTCTGCTATTTTGCTCATCTGCTATCAATGCTTCTCTATAGCCAAAGGCTGCTTGGGATATTGCTTCCTTTTGTGGGTAGAAAATGGTCACCACTTTCACACACATCTTTCTTTGCCCTTTTTGAGGGTATCTGAGGACCTATAGGTAGCAAGAAAAAGTGACAGTCTAATCTTTTAACAGCTCTCTCTCCAAACCTATGAGTGAGGCCGTGTGAGTAATTGCAGAGGCCCTCTGTGGTAACGTCAGGCGTTGTCCTCACCAATCTGAGTTCCCACAGTCCACATATCTGATAGATTTCTCAAAGAATCTTCACAAGCTTAGCTGTGACAGTGACTGTTCAATGGAAGGCTGCAGCCAACACCAGAAGATGGATTCCCAATAGGGTGGATCCCAGCAGGTGGAGTTGAGCTTCAGGGTTTTTCAGTAGGGATCACCTAAAGGGCTGAGAGAATTTGAAGAAAGTATTGAGTTAGATTCAATTTCTACCTCATCTGCACATTGTTTCTATACATGAAAAAGGGGGTATGGAGGATTTTTTTTTTGCACTTGCTTGTGGCATTGAAAAGTCATTCTTCTAGGACAGAATTTCCTCAGAGGTGGGGTTTATATGGGGATATTCAATCAGCATGGTGGGATTATTTGCTAGAGCAATATTGGACTGTATGATATCATGTTTGTCTGCTACTAGTTTCTAGAGGGTAGTTTATGCTTACCTCTAGCATTAATTGACTATTTTTTTGGCAGACTCAACAAAGGATGAAATATTTCTTAAGTATGGATCTTAACATGACATCTCATTCCTGCACAGAGCATTCGAGCATGGAGCTTACAGGAGAGATTTGTGTGACTGGTATGTTTTCTCTCTTCCATGGATAAACACAGCTTCAGCTCAAACCTGGTGGTTTTTGAAAGCAGTGATTCCCTGAAAATAGGTGGTTAAAGAAGAAGATATTGATAACTATAAGCTCCCTGCTGAGGACTTAGAAGGACCTTTTTGAAAAAATCAGGTATGCCATTAGCTCAGAAAGTCTCTAAATATTTACAATAAGAAAAAGGACAAGAGGAAGCAAACATTGAAAAGCAGAAAGTTAGTCCCCAGCCTGCAAACCACATATAATTAGACGTATATTTAGCCTTTTTTGTATTTTTCATTTTGCTACTTTTTCACGTTTCCACAAACTAATAGCATATGTGAAAAATTTTCAGATTAAAGATGGTACATGAACTATGTGGTTTAGATAGTCACTGCTTCTTTTTTCTTGGCTGTGATATCTGAGAGGTCTGCTAAGTGTATTGTTTCACTAGCTATATTGATTTCTTTTAATCAATTAATTAATAATGCTGATAATAAAAATGATAGCTAATTTGATAAACTCCTCAGGCTGCAGTGGATATTGTTAGTAGATTATTAAATTTCTTTGATTGCTACTTTTTTTTTTTTTTAAACTTTCCTTAGATTCTTATAGTCTGTTTTGAATTACATCACCTGAAGTACACATCTCTTGCTCAGACACCATCCTGAGGGTTGTTGAGAATCTCTCCCTCAACACAATAGCTATTGAGAATGAATTCTTCACTCCTTAAATCAAACTCATCTCCTGGGAGACAGGAGATAACAACACATTTCTGTGTCAGAGGAAAAATACCACAGTTCTACAAACTCCAGTCTGTACAAGTCTTCTTTTCTCTGCCTCTGACAGTGCTGAACATGTGTATTGACTTACTGCTGTTGTTCTGACATTGGGTCTGCCCTGACAAGGCACTTGGAAATTATGTGTGGTGGTACTGGGGACCAAATGTGCAAGAGATTAGCTACCAACTGCCCAGGTTTGCTAAAAGCAGAAACTGTCTTGAGCCTGACTTCTGGTTCTCCTAAAAAACATTTCTTCCTTATCACATTAAGCTAAAATGCAATGAAATTGATCTGAATGTGGGGTTGACAAGCACACCTCAGATAAAAAGTAAGTAGATATCAAAACTTCCAGAACCGTTTGCAGGTAATGGCTCAGCTGAGTTTTGTTTTGTGCGAGAAGAGATTGATATGTTCCTTTTCTTCGAACCAAGATACCAAGAGTCATATTTATATCCCCTGCTGCATCAAATTAAGCAGAAACAAAGAAAATGTGCTCTACTTCATCAAACCTCTTTGTCTTCAAAACTTATCACTGTCATGTCCCTTGACAGCACACCTCATGCTAGCAGCACTTTGTCAGATTTTTAAAAATCATTCAAAGGAAAGCTGGAATTACTTAAAGGGGCCATTTTAAAATTACCAATTTAAAAATTGGTGAATTTTCTTAATTTGTAAAATTACTCTTAGTTACAAACAATGTCAATTATTGTTTCATATGCTGTATGTTTCATTTTGTGTTTGCCAGATTCTTCGCGTCTTCCAAATGTTGCTGAAGCCCACACAACAACAAAGGAGTGATATACTCTTTAGAGGGAAAATAGGGAAGTAGGCCCTTTTTAGAAAAGTAAATAGAGGAATATTTTCATGGTGAAGTGAGAAAAAAAAAGAGTATGGGCCAGGGTACATAAGCTGAGGCAAAGAAGTAAAGTGAGATACTGGGAGTAAATGAGTAGGGATCAAGGAACTTATTATGAGAGCAAAGGATGAAGACTAGAAGAGAAAAAGAGTAAGAAGGCTGAAGCTGTAACATTGGTCCCTGTCCTGCGTTTGTGGTGGGAATTGTGGGGATGGGTTTTGTCTGTAAATGAGTATTTGAACCTCTCCAATACCCATGTGGAAGTTGGGATCGAGGGATGTGGGGACTTAAGGATCGTCTGAGCCCTTCGCTCTGCAGGGTTCCTATTGAACTTACTTTCACCATAATTAGGAGAATGGTTAGGCAAAAGAAATACTCAGCCTCATCTCTATGTGCACAGGAAGACAGCCAAACTCTAAAACGACTCTCACATCAAACCACTACACTTTTCACAGTTTTGTTTTTACGTCATGGAAGAGTAAGGATCCCTGATGTCGCTGTACTTTCTCATCACTCTGGTTGGCTGGTGTTTCCAGTGTGAATCCACATGACTATGAATTCTAAATGATTGCTTTCTGTGAATATGGCATATTCTTCCTTTTGAGTATATGCCAGAACATAGCTAAAATATAAAACTAAAATTTTAAGAAGGTATCCTTTCGAGGAAAGGATACTGAAGTAACCTGAACTTATTTTCCCTGTTAGCTAGCTTCATTCTCTGTTACCATTTCAGTTGTCCTGGTTTCCTCAGATGAGTCAAGTTGTTCTCAGCTTTGAAGAACAAAAGAGTAATTAGATTAGTCAGGTCTAAAGATCACTTGGAAAAAAAAAGTAGATAAATTGTCAATATAATAAAAGATGAAATTAATTGCTGACAAATCCAAAATAATGCATATTAGATGCTATTTGTAGGCACTGTTGAATGCTAAATGATGATATACTGAAGTATAGAGATGGGAATGATTGCTTCCAAACCAAGGAAAGCCTCTAGAAGCATGCAACAGCCCTTACTGAGGCAAAGATAAATATTAAGAATGAAAGGGAAATAATCCTGAAATTAATTAATCAGTAGCTGCGTTTAATATATCATGCATGCTTTCACTGGAATATTGTACGAAATTTTCATAAATAGACAAAATACAGTAGAAGTTTCCTTTTTGTACTTGAACATACACAGAGCTCCTCAGAGTGGAGAAATTACTAATAAATTAAACACATTTTAGGAATTTAAAATAGTAAACATTGTAAAACAGTGTTTTGTAGATGGGACATGAAGTTTTCCTTCATTTTAATGAACTTGAGTAGTAATGAAAATTAAACTTACAGTAAAAAATAAGATTAGTTATGAGAAATGCATGATACGGCATACAAAGAAGTGAGTAAATGGATATGGAAAAGAGCTGTGACTTGGATTCTTTAATTCAAGCTACTGTCAGTTGGACATCACAGAACAGTGTTTTGGCACTAGTATTTTATGTTTTACTTGGTAATTTTGTGAAGGAGCCTGAGACCAAGCTAGTTTCTGACTTCATAGATAAATCTAATGAGGAACAGATGTCCTCAGCTGGGCAGGAACACAAGCTCTGAGGCAGTCACCAAGAATCCTGACACATGTATGTCAGTTCTGCAACAGCCAGGGGTGAGTCAGGGGTGCAGGTTGTCTAGCAGAGGGTAGAAGGAGATGCAGATCATCAAAGGGGAAAGCAACTAGAACACGCAGCCACAAATTTTTGTACAAAATACAGCAAGTGTCATCTTCTCATCTGGATGTGAGAAAGAGCCAATTTAGTGGCGCATGAACATACCTGCTTTGTTATAATGCCTTTGATCTATGCAGTATCATCAAGCAGGTAAATTCCTTCTGCCATCCTTCACAAGTGCTCAAATTACTCCGTAACAGTAAAATATCCATGAATTTTTCCCCTCCCCGTCTATTTCTGAGTAGTTCTCAGAGAGAAAACAATTTCTAGTAGTGTGTTGTCATTTGCCAAGGAAGCAATTGATTAATTGTAGTACTGTTATTAAGTATGTGTTCCCCACTTTGCCCTTTCCTGTGTCATAACCCACCTTATGCCTTCCTCCATTTTTCAATCTGTGTTTCTTGCCTGTCACTGAGAGAGGCCCCTCAGTCTCTTCTGCTTTTAATCTTTTCCATCCTTCCCTGTGTACAGTGGTCACTTCACCTCAGTTGAACATCTGCAAATCAAAGCAATTTGGTATGCCAACTAAACAAAAGACCTAATTGTTTCCATGCAGGCACGTGGCATTGTGAAAGCCACAGAGACCTCGTTATCCTCCCTCACCCTACCAGCACAATCTTTAGGACTGCATTTGATCACAGTTGATATAAAGAGATTAAATTCACGCTCAATATCACTCAATGGCCTTTCAAGAGCATCACACACATCAGCTGACTGAACTTTACTGCCCTACCAAAGTAGTCTGCTTTAACTCTTCTGCTATAATAGAGGAACAAAACAGACTTGCTGCCAGTCACAGTACATCAATAGCAGAGTTCAGCTCCGAACCATGATGTTTTGGCAACAGCTGACTATAACCACCAAGTTATATCCTCTCCTATATGCAAGCCCAGACTCCAGGCAGGGCCTCAGCTGAGACCACGCTCCCCCAGACTAAGCACAGATCCTGCACTGCAGAAAAAACTCCCTCCCTTTCCACATACTCACCACACTTTGCAAACATTAACTAATTAGTTAATCTGAGGTCCCACTTAGAACCGAGACACTTTTTTTAGCGTCTGATTTAAAGATAATTAATTAAGATATGTTTTTGGCTTATTAAGCTCATCATAATAAGGACGTTATTTTGATTAGTCTAACACTGCTCTCTCTCTCTTATTTTTTTACTCCGAATTCATATCATGCTTGATGAAAGAGTAAAAATTGCTTATTGACAATTTCACAGTGAATAAGAACATCAAGGGTCAAGTTTGCACTTATAAAAGCAATTGTGTTTCCCCATACTTCGTGATATCCAGGGTGTTTTTCTTGGTAGTAGCTACAAAGGCCCACTTGTCCTCTCATTTACATCCAATACTGCATCCAGTTCAGTGGAATTTCAAATCCCTCTGGAACATTCTCTCTAAGCAGACAATGTTTCTCTATATTTCTCTCCTCAAAAGCACAGAATTACCTCATAAACAATACTTGAAGGGAAACCCACAACGAATGTATCTCCTCAGTACTGGTGAGGAGAGAACAGAGAAGAAGGACCTGCTTATCTATGCTCCCAGAAAGCTTAAATCTTAGATGCTGCTGCAAACTGAGCCCACTAAATGCCTATCCTTTTTTTGTTGTTGTTCACTTAAATTCATTGTCCATCAGGTTTTTATATTCCTATACTACTGATATGATAAGGTACTCACTCTGACCTGCCTTAGAAAAAAGGTTTAAAAAAGCAAGTAAACAAGGAATGACCTCTAGAAAGCAGTAGAGTGCTTAGAGCAGGTTTTTCAATGTAAACTTAAAAAATACTAAGGAAGAAAAGGATTTTTTTTGCAGCGTATTTCTACTAGTCTGCATATACTTTTAAATGGACAACCTTCAAGTAACAATGACAAAACTTCCAGTCTCAAGGAATTAATGAACTTCCTCCTTTATTTTTCATTGCCTCATGTAACAATGGGGTGAATTTTTTAAGTCATATGCTGCTTCGCATTCCTCTGCTGCTTGTTAGAAGGAAGTAATTAATGAGTGCCCAGGAGAATTAATTTTCTTAAATGTAGCTCTTCACTTTTCAAAGTCCCAGACTTACCATTAGAGTCCCTTTAATATTAGTCAAGATTCATTTATAGAGCAAGAGTTTGGCTATCTCATCTTTTCCCTTCTTCCTCCTTTTTATTATTTTGTCCCTTCTGTGAAGATGGAGAGCAGGAGCTAAGGTTTCCTTCCCTTTGCCACTGTTCTCTAGGAGCAGGCTCCCCACTTTCTTCACCTTTCTTAGTATTTCTTTATTTCTTTGCATCTCATTTGTCACCCCTTGAATGTGCAATAATCTTTATCTATCACTTATCCAGCAGGATATTCAACATACTTATATCTTAGACGCGTAACTTCCACATAAAAGGAATCTTCAAGCAAGATATGTAAATAGAGCTTCTGGAAGAGTTATGTTACCACTAGCAGAACCTTCACAAAATAACCATCACATCTTGGACTTCAAGGAAAACTTTCAGAGTATCATTAAAAGACAAGCCTAAGAATTGACTCTCATAACTTTAATCCACAAAAAAATCATATAATGAGATCAAGATTTTAGAATTTCCCTTGTGCCAAACATCACTCCTACCTCATTGCTCCATAGGAGATAATTACTTCTTTTTCTGTATTCTCACAGGAGCTACTGAACTTCTCTCCTCCTCCCTTTGCTAAAATATCACCCTATCTTACGACTACTAACTCCTACCTCTTTTTTTTTCAGGCTGATGAATATAATTAAACTGAGACCAATTTTCACAAGTTATTTGAAGTGTTTTGTTTTTGTTTCTGTTTTCTTACCTAAAAAAGTCTGTGCAAAAATGCTTGTCTATTTTTTCCATCTGTATCTACTGCTCTAAAAAAATACACTTTTCCATTCAAACTATGATCACCACATGTTCTCTACTAATGGAGAGATTTTCACTGATTTTGGTAAAAATGTTTTTTGCCCTCATGTAGTTATGACCATATAAGCCAGGACTGTTCAATAGGGGGCCAGCAACATAATTCCACCTGGTGTCTCTTTTTCCATTGATACTTGACATTTCTAAAGATTTATTTGCCATCTGGTCAATGAGTGAACTATCTGAATGCAACCTGGCATTGAGTTTGTAATAAACTGGGCAGTCCTGCAATACTCTGTGGATCTTAGAGCAAGACCATGACCTAAAAAAAAAACCAGGAGAGAGGTATATTGTGGGCACAGGTATGAAGCAGCAGCATCCAGTCATTACTGCTTTCAGTTGCAGAAGAAAGCCTAAATGGAAATTGGGCACCTGGAAAATTCAGCACTTCTTTCACCCATATGCTATGCATGTATGTTTGAGCATGCATGTAGCATGGACTAACTTGACAGAAAAGTGCTGAATTAAAGAAAGAAACGTCTGTCTTGAGATCAGTTGTAGCTCTGAGGAGCCACAGGTGTGATAATGGAGAATGTATCTTCATGGTGGGTTAGACTATGTCTGCAAAGCACTGAGTCATACATGCCTAGCTCCTTCCATAGGGGAACAAATAATAAAAACAACAATAAAAAAATCTTTACAGTGAAATCCAAAAAAGTCTGAAGAATATCCTTGTCCCTAAAGCAAATTTTTGTGCATGCACCTATGCCTACATTGCTTCTGGCTGGTTCCTTCTACAGCAGGCAGCTGTTTATCATCTGGCTGACGTGATATTCCTGTAGCCCTAAAACACAATTACTTCTATGTTCAAAGTGCTTGAAACAATGTGAGGAATATTCTACATTCCACGAAAATGTTTTTTTCACCTGGCACTGACATTGTCTGTGACAGGCCCTGAGGTTCTCTGGTTGTTGAGGATGGAGTGGTGAAGAATTGTACAGAGTGGGGAGAGCCAACATTGTTGCAGTCTTATGTTCATTCTTTTTCAGTGTGATCCGTGATGTGAATCATCCCCAGATGAAGTGAGGGTGCTTTGGAGAAAACTGGGCTGAACCACCCAGACAAAACCTGGGGGAGAAGGAACAACTGAACATTACACGCAGCCAGGGGTCAAGCACTCAGGTTTGATTCTTTTCATTTTACCATTGCACACATCCGTGAGGTTTCACTGCTAAGCAGTTTTGCAGACTAACACTTTTGAAAACAAAAGGTCACTGTGAGAGAAATCTATTATAGTAAGGCTTTGCAAAAGAGGACAGGAAAAGGGCTCCATTATAAGGAAAAAAGAAGAGTATTTGGAGCACAGGAAGGAGAGCCCTATTCCTTTTGAAAGAGTGTAAATAGAAGGCAGGAGGCAGAGAACTGAAGAGACAGACAAAGGTAAAGAGAGGACAAGGCCAAATATATTGTATAAGAGAGATGTGCAAATAAGAGCACAGAAGGAAGAAAACCAGGCAAAATTAATCAAGCTGGGAGCAAAGTGGAAGCTAGCTGTAAAAGGTCACAGCAAGGTGTGCTCATGGGATTGAATCAGGTTTTAAAGGAGGCAGGTGAGTCAATCTGCAAGGACAGTTGCAGACAGCTGCAGGAAGATGAGAATTTAATCCACGGGAGAACTGGGATAGAGGGAAAGCAGCATGTTTAGGAGCTGTAAAAGAGAGGTAGCTCTGGTGTTATTTTTAAATGATAACTTAAAAAGGTACCTTGGGCTTGAAGTGGGCTAAGTGAAAGTGTTGGTAGTTAGCTGTAAGTAGCTATTGGCCTCATTTGACCTCAGTACCAGATGTACCTGGTATATACTCTGATGGCTTTCTTCCTCTCTTACGAGTTTTACTTTGTCTATAGAATTCAAGCTACAGGTGATGTATGAGCTCAGGCACAGCTGCACGTTGATGCTGATGGTATTTCGGTGCAAGGGCCTACTCTCAGTATGATAGGGAGTGCCTGAAACCTGAGCTGAGGCCCCTGAAAGAGCAAGGGTAGACATGAGTCTTCAGTTTTAAGCATCAAAGTTTCAAGTTGTAGATGAGCTCAAGTCGGAGTTCTCTGGTTCAACCTGGAGATCTCCACCACTTAGATAGCTCTGGGGCTCCTCAGAACAAACCCATAATCACTCCAGCTGACCCTGCAGCATTTGCTAACATCCTTGAAACTAGTCCAAAACCTCATCTGACTCTTCAAACCAATGGAAAGAAAACAAAACTTCTACTAAAAAGAATCTCCAAGAAAGGTGAGGGCATCAGGACGGATGGATGACTCAGTGTAAACACACCGCCCTCAGAAACAATGCTGAAATCCCAAACTCATTGTAATCTTAGAGAAACACTGTTCAGCACAGGAAATTAACAGTATAACAGAAGAGGCTTGGATTAGTCATTAACAGGCTAGACAGATATATGACTTGGTGACAATCTCTTTAGTCAGAATCACAAAACATATGGTCACTTCATTCTCTTTATTTCAACATGTCAACTGCAATCGGGAAGGATCCCCATCTTCTACCCTCCTTCAAAGTTAGTACTGGGAATAAGCACAGACACTGTGCTCTGGTCATATAGGAGATCACCACCCCAATTCTACTACTACTAGTTCATTTTGAGGACAACTATTAAAAATGTGAAAGGAAGGTGAACTAAGCTATGCATAGGGAGAGGACAGACATAGGGAAGTATTCCCAGGTGTTAATAGGATTCACCCTGCCCTCCCCATCACTGATTCAATGCACATATTGCATGTTTTGCTCCTCATATGCATTTGTCATGCTAGATTGCATGACAGACCTGTTGCTATCTCACGTTGCACTCCCAAACAGCCTTCTCTCCAACTCCTGTGCCAAGAGGCTACATTCTTCATCACATCCTTTTATTACAAAAAGAATTCAGCTATGTGTCCAAAACCAAATCAAAATAGAAGGAAATGGATTATTTTGGCAAGCAAGAGATACATTTGGCTTGTTGCTGGTTACATGCAACTGCAGATATTAGCAAGCAGTGCAATCCAACAGGAGTGGGTGTGTAGGGAGAAGCAGTTGGTGTGGATGATGCAGTGGCCAGTGCTGGAGGTGCATTCTTGGAGGGCACCTTTCAGTTCAGTTTCATACAGAAAGTCTCTTGTACATAATATAGCTGTTCTGTGATGTGAACCAACACATGATACGTAGAGCATGAAGAGGGGATTTACTTCAAAAGCACACTCTTGAGCCAAACTCAAATATGAATGTAGACAGGCCCAGTGTAAGCTGAGTGACTTTGCAATGCCAGTGAATTTACATGACACAAGAACAAATGTGAAAATGGGATATAGGCAATTGAAGACAGGAAGAAGTGAGCAAGCAGTTGTAATTGAGATAAGGAAGCACAAAAATTCTTGAAGAGCAGCTGTCTGATACATGATAGAAAACTTTGCCAATGGCAACCGTTATTCCTGTACTTACACTGCTGTTGTTTTTTTTTCTTCTGCATCTTGTGAATATATGTTGTAAGCACAGACGAGGATCTCTGAATCTATAACATACATTGAGCCACTGCCTAGAATAAAATAATCCAGGCAGTGCTGGGATAAAAATTGTATCTGGAAAGATGCCAAAGAAGTAATGGTCTATATTCCCTTTTCAAATCACTTTTGCAGGACTGTGAATCCCTGGGCTCTGACGGAGTTTCTCCTGGCTTTCATTGTTTTATGGGACAGAACATTGAAAAGTGTCTTCATGTTAATGTCAACTAAATCAATATCTACCTTCTGTCTGTGCTTTTTTAGTTATGAGACATTCTAAAGCAACACCTTATTCTGTTTACAGTATAAACAAACGCTGCATGGAAGTTAACTTTAATTTTTAAAATAATTTGAAAGTGTTTCTGACTTTTAAAATAAACTTTCCAGATTTAATGATGCACAGATTTTGTGCACAAATAAATTCTTCCACATACTTAGAATCTGAGACTACAACTCATGAAAGGTTCTATATAGGCCAGAAGTAATTATTAGAAGTTAGCTAAAATATTATTTACAATTTTATGACTGAAATCAGAAGCATTCACAGTTCTGTTTAACTTTTCTGTTGTTTAAGAATTTATTTAACTCTCTTTACCGTTTCATTTTGCATGTGTCAAAATACTGAACACTTAGAATTCTACATATAGATGACAATACCAGCAAAATTCAAAATGCTTTTTTTGGTATATACTCTTTCTGAGATGATAATCTTTCTTTTATATTTAGAGGGCACCCCAATCAATCATTGTGAAAAATATATGAACTTCTATACAAATTTTATGACCAGAAGAAAACAGTTGCACAACTACCTTTTGGCAAGCTAGTTAATACAAAGGATATTACTTAACCATTGCCTTTTTAAATACCAAAGCACAGTCTTGTGTGCTGCTGAGTAATACCTAGTGGGAACATTAAGAGACAACTTTCCAGAGCTGTCGTGAAGCCTCTTTTATGTAACTGTAATGTAATTTTGCAATTTTAATTTATTTTTGCTTTGAGGAGTAAGTATCCATGTGACTGTACTCTACCTGAAATCTTCAAAGCCTGCTTTTATGTAAAACAGCACATAAGAGAGGAAAAACTGTTCTTAGTATATATTACATTTGGTCATCTTTTTTCTTTTCTTCATTAATATAAGGTCAGAGTTTTTACCAAATGTATTTGTTGCTTTTTGATAATGAAAAATCATAGTAACTAGTATAAATAATGTTAAAATAAAATTTCATTTCACTTTATAGATAAGTCAATTTTTTATAATACCTGTCATTTCAATAGCATCAGTGACTTTCAGATTTTTTCTGAAAAAGATTTTTTTCTGGCTTCCTTTGGCAGGTCAAAAAGTCTTTATTTGAGATCAATATTGTGCCACAAGACTTCTGATAGGACTGTGTTGAATTGGCAGGAAATTGTAACAGTATGCTGTAAATTTTATTAATCTTCAATATCTTCTTAAGAGTTTTCTAATATCAAAAGGCCCATTCTAGATGAATGAAATGAAAAGTTAGCTAATATTTGTCAGAGGTAAGTAATCCTTTCACAAACTCTATTCAGCCTTTTTTTTTTCTGAGGAAAACTGCAATGCTATCATTTGCAATGCTCAGATTGTCTTTTCTAAGCCCTGAACTGCTGATGGTTATCAGTACATTCAGGGTACTAGTAACAGTACTACTGAATGGATAGTTATTTAATACCCAAGACAATTCTCACAGAGAGGTCAAAGTCATCTTGATCAAAGTATTTTTCCCACATATTAGAGACAGCAGTAAAATGAACTGATAAAATCACTGAATCTTCCACATGTTTAAGGTGACCTGATTATCTCCAAGTTAAAACTTAGCACTTTGTTGGTATTGGCTTTTGAGCTGTTAGTTCATTTATTTCCCTTTATCTCCCTTACTACTCAGCTCTGGGAATTAAATTTGTATTAGACATTCTCCATTCATCAGTGGTAGGTTCCTTCTAGTTAAGCCAGAATTCTTACTTTTCTTCTTTCCTTTATCTCACATATAGGTAACCAAATACTCTAGATCCCCTGGCAGTAGCTTTCCCAGTTTCCCAGCAGACAGTTTGCAATCCAACCAAAGCAGCATTTTGCCTTGTAAAGCGAAGCATAATTAGTGCACTCTGAGTCCAAAAGGTGAGTTAGATGCAGAGTGGCCACACAGAACTCTGTGCCTGACCGAGTGTGTGGTGTGTATTGGAGCACTATGAGGCAATGGTACCCATTAACTGTGGTAGCAGAAATGTAATAAAACCAAAAACAGTTCACCCCAACTATACCAAGTGCGCATTTGAATGATAAAAACCTCAAATGCTCGGTGATTTGTTTTGTTCTTTATGTTAACCATTTTGACAGGTTAGGACGACTTAAGATGGCAACAAACCAACGCTTATTGTTTTCTGAAACTTGGGATCTACTTTTATTCTGAAATAACACAACTTTCCAAATATTTTCTCTGCATAACAAAAATACAATTTTCAACAGATAACATAGATTCATGTTTTCTGAGAGGCTTAGACTTGCTTATGATTGCCTAGAATCATACTTGTAATATTGATATATTGACTTACCTATAAAATTGAATGAAATTTTATTCTACTATTATTTACACTAGTTACTATGTTTTCTCATCATCAAATATGTACTACCTGTATGAACTAAAGATCATGTATAGCAAAAAATTCACGTATTTTTGACTAGATGCTCTGGTTTCTTCTAGTTCCGTCCCTCTGTTACGGCAAGGCAAGAGTCTCTTCTGCTTTTAGAGATAAAAGTTGCATGTATAGTGTCATCCGACACTCTCTCTAGTTCTACTAGAAGTTTTCTTCATCAGTTATGGTTTTTTTGCACCATCTAAGAAAAACTCTGCTCTCTTTGTAGCTCATTGATGAAGTAAAATTTCTAGGATTTCATTAATGTGGATGAATTATTAAAGCAAATTTAGGTGTGCTGAGCTGTTTACTTATTTCACATGCATTTATAACCAGATATTAGAAATAAAGGGATCTACATTATATATGTTCATGTTTATGCAGTATTTATTTTTAAAAACCCCAAACCTACCCAGACTACGCATTTTGTCACATATCTGGTGACACTGTTCCCAACAGTGCTATCTCTCTTCACAGAAGATCATAAATTTGTGCAGTCATTGTGTTCCCCATCATTCTGTGGTGAAATAAATACCTCTCTTGCATTGCTCATCTTCTCTAAAAGTATGGAAAGGTCCACTGGGGAGTCAGAGAACTGCTTAAAGTATGACTCACACACAAAGATGGGTCAGTCTTTGGTCTGACTTTGGAGGAGAGTTAGAGAAGTGAAAGAGGGGGGAACTTCACTTACTTTCATTTGCAAACTTCTCCTTTAAAAAAATAAGAAATGCTGATCTGAAACAGACTATTACTGTTTCAAGTTATGCCAAGAATTTTCAAATGAAAATAATTTTGGGATTTACATTTATAGTAAAAATAAAAGCAAAAACCCTGAAACACAAAAGTAATGTTCTCTGTCTTAAAATTCATTAAGTATGATTGGTTTATATGTGCTCACATATCAGTATTTACGTATTTATATACATAACTGTGGAAATACAGCTTAGTAACTGTAGAAAGGATATAATAAAGTCTTAATTTCTTAAAATCAAAATTGTTCTACTAGGGCTTGTGAAGCAAGGGGAAATCAAAGACTGCTCAGATTAATTTTTCTACCTGGTAGAGTTTGAATCCTGCCGATATGGTTTTGGTTAGCTATGGGCTTGTTTCTGGACAATGATATTATGCTTTGACAGGCCTTTTTAAAGGTTGGACAGCACGAGTTAAATCCCTGATGCAAAGTATCTAAAACTGATGTTGGTTTTTTTGAAAATATACCCATTAAATAATTATCCTTTATTTTTGCTGAGTGCAAAGAGTGCAAGTCTAGGAAACTGTCTAGGAAACTAGCTAGGAAACTAGCAAGTCTCAATCACATCTCTTCAAGATGTATTATTAGGAATTAATCATTGATTCGCAATGAAATACCACAGCTGTGAGCTTGGCACTTTTCGACTTTCTTCTTTAGCTTTTTCTTGGTCCTTCCCTTTATCTCCCATACACAGAATTCTATTCTGCTCTGAAGACAGTGAAGAAATTCCTTAAGTGTTTCTTTTCCTACCCATATTTTCTAAGTTCTGTGGAAAACTCATGGGGTAAATATTCTGAACTCTCTCTCAGCCTTCTGATTCAGCATCAGAGCCTTTGCATGCCTTCACATTTGTTTCTCCTCTCTCTCTTCTGCATTTCAATGACTCCACATTCAACATATTAATTTCTACATAATACGTACTAATTTCTACATAATATATCTTGAATGTGAACCCTAAACCATGAATACTTAAGGAGCTAACTATTACTTATTTTGACAACTGAAAATAAGTAATTTTGTGCTTAGTGTTGTCCAGTCTTTGAATATTCTTATTCTTTCATCTACTAGGCTAATGGTGTTTTCAAAAATATTTCTCAGAAAAATAGTTACGCATTACATAATCATGTCATATTTTGATTGAAGATATCAAATCCTTACAATCCCTCACTGTCTCTGGTGCCTCATGACCTTTGTATCTAAGTCAGCACTGCACTTCAAAACCTACTACTGGGTTTCAGTTTCCTTAACACGTTTATGTCTTACTTTACACAGTTTATGTCTTACTTTTTATGTGAGACCAGGAAATCAAGATGCCTATTTTTTTTCTTTTGTCTTCTAAAGCTTAAACTAAAACACAAACAAGCTCCAGTTCTGTTTGAGATAATTATTGGAGCACTGAATAACCAATTAAAACATAGTCTCTATGAGTATTGGTAAATATAAAACAGAGTGAGAGATTACACTATTACATACTCCATTAGGCTTCTCAGTGATTTATTTAGGAGATTTTTAGTTCCAAAGTAATGAAAATAAAACAGAAAAAAATGCTTTCAGATCTGTGCACAAGTTTTTTACATTTTACATGGCCTGAAAGAACAAATTTTTCATTGTTCTCTTTACATACACAGAGAAGGATTTTGTCTGAGTAAAATGAATATGGGTGATACAAAACAAACATTAAAGCAACCAAGATCATATATACCTGAACTCTGGAGAGCATCATCCCTCAGTGTTGTGACATTTTAATGAATTACTTAAGATAATTGATGCAATTAAAACATTTCAGCCTGATCTTTTCTGTACAGTAATCCTCAGTTTAAAAATACCTAATGCAATTGGGTCATTTTTGGTGAAGGTCAAGTGTTGGATTCTGACAGCACTTTGAGGTTAATCAGAACAGCAAGGTTTCCTCAAAAGATAAACACAAGTCCCAATAATCTTTTAAAGCAGAAAGATTCTAGGAATATTTTTCTACAGACCATAGAATCGTGAAATCAAAATGGCTTGGGTTGGAAGGGAGCTCAAAGGTCATCTAGTTCCAAACCCCTTGCCATGGACAGGGACACCTTCCACTAGTCCAGGCTGCTCAGATGCTGCAAAGGAATCACAATTTAGATTATACCATATTTCTATGTTTTGGAAGCTGGGTGCAGATAAAATGCCCCTTTTCAGGCTCCTGTGAGTTATGCTCAACTCTTTACGTAATCAGGTCCTTTGTTGCAATTAATTAGGCTCAAAGTCCTGTCTAATTTTTTTGCTTTTTTGAGGATGTAAATATAGCCTGATTTACATAAAGTACTGCAACATGTAAAGATGTTGATATGAATTAGTTTTACCTAAACTCTGAGGCTCTGTGGTTTTAGAGTTTTTTCTAAATGTGTATCTCATGTTTTAATTGACAGTGTTGAAC
Organism: Lycocorax pyrrhopterus obiensis; assembly: GCA_014706295.1. Taxonomy (NCBI): domain Eukaryota; kingdom Metazoa; phylum Chordata; class Aves; order Passeriformes; family Paradisaeidae; genus Lycocorax; species Lycocorax pyrrhopterus. Next base: position 32,322,409 of record JACSVZ010000004.1, on the reverse strand, counting down.
AAGAAAATTGTTAATTGAAATTTTCTGTAAATTCCCATTGGTGCCAGAAAAGATGCTGTAGTCCAGTGGATTACATTGCTATGTTGTATTTAAAAACCAAAACATTAACATTCTGGTAAGTTTGTTCTTTTCTTCACCATTCTAATAGTTATTTCTCACTGTGCAATTATGGTTTAATTACTTCCTAACACTTTAATCTATCAGTGCTTTCTAATGTTTAGAATTTAGTGAAGAGGAGGTACAGCTGTTAATACATTCATGGCCAGTTTCAGGGAGGTCATTACATTACAGGAATGGTCTCTAATCATTTCTCAGAATAAGTTCTCCTGGGCATTTATGGACTGCAACCGCATTTTTAAATCCCTTGCTACACTTCTCAAGGAACTTGCAAGCAGCATTGCATTAGATTTTGCAAAAAATATTTTCGTCCCTCAAATCCTATAATTACAGAATATTTGGGAATTTTTACTCAAAAATTGTAGTTTTTCAGTATTGATCAACAAGCATGTCATGAAGAATAAGACTTTCAAACTCTAAACCGGAACTGTAAGCTCTGAATGGCTTCTAACAGGTTTGCTACCAAAATCACCTTTGTTTCTATAAGAACAAGGGGACAAATTTAGCCAGAATATAGTCTAAACTTCACGAACTTCAGAAGAATTCAGACATTTTACAGTAGAGCTGAATGTTGTTCAAAGTGGTATTTTCAGCACCTCTCCTAAGACGTTTGTTTTAAAAATGCATGCAAAGAGAAAGTTGTGCTGAAGCTGTGCAAGCCCTACAGGAATTTAAGCAGGATGAAATGGCAGGTTAACAAGGTTCACAATAAAAGCCACAGGCAGACTTCAGAAGTAAGCAGAACAGATTTCATTATGACACGTGTAGTTATGAAATTTGTAAAATACATATGGACATTTTTTCAGCATTAAAAATCAAAATAAAAACCAAAAAACCTAGAAAGAACCTAGCTTTCTTGTCAGACATATTTTGTTTTATATTTAGGTTTATTATGTCTGTATTTAGAATTTTTCCTATCTTCATGATTTGTGTTTTAGCAACTTGCACCAATATTTTGGTACTCAAATATATTGATAGACTAAAGACTATATAAAATAAAGCAGTTTCATGCTTACAGTCAGCAAAAATCAGTCATTGCCTTTCGCCATCTTTCTGTTCTCACTGATATTGCAAAGCTCAAGGAAAAGTAGGTGACTAAAAAAACGAACAAACTCTCAAAGTGCCAGCCTCCACACTGCAGTATGCACTTTTCATTATGAATGTTTTATACAGGAGGTGTTCGGCAGTGTGGCTGCTTCATTAGCTCTGGGTTGTGCAACACCCAAGTATAAAGTTGGCCTCATTTTCATAGGTGCTTACAGCTCATTAACAAGTCTGTGTAATCTTACATTTGCTGTACTGCTCTGTAAATCAGGCCAGTGTCTTTCAGCAGGGGTAGTAATTAAAAAGGAGACTGGTGATACGATGTCTGACTTGTGTGATAAATAAGCCTGGATGTAAGTATGACTTATTTATCACACACAGAAGGGTATATTCATGTTGCTGAATAGGTGTAACAACTATTGACAACTCTAGTAAAGGAAAATCATACTCTATAGAAAACTTGAGAAAAAAATATATACATGTACGTACATAAATATATTTGTGTATGTACACAAATATATACATACCCTCTAGACCCAGCGCAGACTCTGCCTGTTAATCCACCATCCCAGCATATTATCATCTATCTCTTTAACCATTTTCCTCCAAGGTCAGTGTTTCCCCTCTGTAGTCCATAGTGATTGATAACTCCCTTTATTTCTACCACACATCTCTGCTCTCCTTCCCCAAATTAAGACCTGTACCTCAAGTCCTTCAGCTACTTGAGGCACATTGTATCTCTACAGACCTGTGGCATGTACATCACCCTTACCCTCTTTCTATGTCTTGAACCAGCAAGGCATTTTCTGAGCTGCTTATATTCCTGCAGAATCAACCCTACTAGCTCTTTAAAAGATGTGGCCCAAAGCAACAGCTGAAATTTTTCACTACATTCACAAACAGTTTTAAAACTTCCAGTCCTTAAAATGACTCCAATTCTCCCATCATCCTGGCAGAAAATTTCTTATTCAGTGAAAGAAGCAAACAGTTTGACTTACGCCCTCGGTGAGATGTGGGTCATTACTGGGTGGGAGCTTGGTATGCAGAGTAGCTTCAGTTTTGCAGCCCTTCCCGCTCCTCTCTGGAAGTGCTTTGCTGCCACTGCTCCATGGGGTTTTCATTGCTGGTACAACTACGAGATACAACCCCAAAAGGTACCGTGAGACACACATGGGTTGTGCTCCCCCTGCTTGGAGATTTCTGGTAGGATGGCAGTGGAGTAGCAGCAGTACAAGTCGCACTTTCATTTTCCCCTTTCACAGACACAACGAGCGGGTCTTGATTCTAAGCATGCTGCCAGCTGCTGCAGGAAACATTTCATTCAGACAGATGAAGAGTTTGTTTGTAATTGCCATTATTTTAATTGTGTGTCATTTGCTTATGTAAAATCCTAATTGGGCAAAAGCTCACATTATTTTAGAAGCATTGGCAATTTAAGTCATATGTATATATTTTGAGTACAGTCTTGTTTTTTAAGAGGCAGTTCTATTACCAAGAAAATATTCTCGTGATTTGTAGAGCATTGTGAATAGCTGAAAAAAGAAAACAAGAATTAAAAATCAGTGAAGAGTTTGGTGATAATTATTGCAAAACAGGAGCCACCATAAGTGGTATTGATAAACAGTGACCTCTTATTTGTAAAAATTCTTTGAAATGTTAGAAGTATATTAAGTGTATAAGAAAAATATATAGTTTGCATTTATTCAAACTTTGATTTCATTTTGTCCAGTTTGCTGCTGTCCCAGCTATGCACTGGAAGGAGATTCAAGACTAAATTTAGAGATTCTGAGCTGAGACAGAACTCTACAAGGAAAGGATGACACATTCTCTCCTAATGCCCAGGTCAGACACCTCTCTGCTTCTGTTCCTATTTTGTTCACCACCACCAGTGTCTTGTCAATTTCATAAATTACTGTGAACAACTCTCTGGCAGCCGTCTCAGCCAAATGTCTCCAAGGATCTCTCTTGTTTCCAGGCAAAGCAATGTATAATTGTAATAGTTACACACCTTTTATGAACTAGAATTTTCCTGTTGCATCCAAAAATTTGTCCAGTATCCCAGAGCCAACTGTTCAGAAGGAACCAATGGTCCTGCTGAGGGCTGGGATCATAGGGATCTCACAAGAGGAGGTGGCTCTGCCCACATGACATCACAAATCAAAGACTTTTACTACATGAATCTGGATGTCTGTCTGATGTGGATATGGAGTGGGAGCTACAGACCTGGAAGTCTCGAGAAGGTGGGGAGAGTTTTGGGGTCAAATGTATCTGCTAAATTCCTTTTGCTGCCTGAAAACTAAACACGAACTGTGAGGTAACAAAGTAATACACTATTCAATACTTGAAAAGAAAGTATAATTACTGGATTGCCTGGAGCTACGCATGAAGTTGCTACCTAAATTTAATAATCTAAATTACGAAGTTAGTGTGGAGTTCATCTCACCAACTTCTGGCATTTACAACATAAGCTGAAGGCATACGCACTTAAGAAAGTAATTTGAGGCTTCTTTTTAAGGTCAGCGGGGGAAGTAGAAAGTGATTCATTAGACCTGTTACAGACATGCAGTTTAAAGAAGATTTATTCCCCATTTTTCCCACTGACCTTGAAAAGAAGCCTCAAGTGACCAGCACAGCTCTTCATATCTGCATTTGGTCAGACAAATCTCATTTTTAGGTCCCCTACGTAGCCAACCTTCAGCAAGAAAATCAAAGGAGAAGCCCCCTTTAGGCACTTTGAACTGTCTTCTTGCTCACTACTGGCCACAAAAGAAAACTAAAACCAACTAGTTTCAGCATTTCAGTTACATATTTACAAATTAAACATCAATAATTCCTCTGCCCTCATTTTCACTGTATATTTTTGCACTTGGTGACAATCTGAGAAGTCAGAATGTATTGCATATTAATTAAGTTGGTTGAAGATCTAGATGCTGTTTACAATACTTGTAGCTGGAAAGGACTGGACCCAAAAAGATCTAAAGAAACTATACAAATTGGCAGTGTGACAAGCAGAATTCAAGAAACAGGAACCCTGGAGAGTTTAAACATTAACACAATAAAACAGAAATTATTACAAGTATTAACAACTTTAGAAAAGAGCAGAATGTACAGAATGACACAAACTCCCTGTGTAACCAGTGGCATCTTTCTATCTTTGAGGTCAGCTGAGGTTGAGCACAGCCTTTTTAGTAAGAAAAACACAGGTTTGGGATTTTTTGCTAAGGACGTAAGGATTTAGGTAGGAAGGTACTCATTAGAATGTAATCGTGATATTTTAAGGATAGGTAAAATTTTAATAGAAAATTATTAAGGTGAGAGAAGTGGTAGATGCCTGGCTTCTCTTCATGTGAAAAGGAATTTTATAGGGAGTGGAAAAGTGAAATCTAAGCCCATGGCGAATACAGTAGAAAATGTCTATAATCTGCTCTGCTTATACATGTGAATATGTGCCCATGGCAAAGACACCGATTTCTGTGAATTTAGAGGTGCTCTGAGAAGGTCAAAGTCATCCTCCTGAACTTGAACTTGTCAGAGGAGATAAAAGCTCTCCAATCCATAATGAGATTGAAACTTTGATTGATGCCTGTCCTTTGGGAACAGCTCACGGGAATCATGATTTTACAATGCTATAGAATAATCACTGCTGCTGTCAGATATAGAGATGATAAAACTGGGGTATGCTCATATTTAGTGTCTTCCCTTGATGCTTTGAATTGCCTTTGTGTACTACAGGCTGTAGAGTCCTCTAGACTAAACGAGTTGCATAAATTAGACAGAATATAAGGAAGGACAGGGTTTTCTCCCTACAAAAAGGCCTTTGCACTGAATCAGGCTAAATCTAGGTCAGTGCCTGAAAAGAATCTGTCAGCACTCCACATACCTCTAATAGTTATCAGCACTAAGTGTAAAAGCTTGGCCTACGAAACCACAGCCCAGCTTCCAGCTGTGACCACAGTGAAAGCTCTTAGAGGCTGAAGCTCTTTTTTTTGATGGACCCATTTTGATCACATCCTCCAGATGGAGAACGTAAAATATGTCCTGCTTTTCCTGAAGCTCAATCCAAAGTATTTTTTTAAGGATCCTTGAACCTCAGCAGGTGGCTTTTGTGACTTGCATCATCTGAACATTTCATCTGTCCCTCAGCATTTACAAGTGAGAAGATATCTTAGGCAGATACCATCTAATAAATTAATTTCCAATTACTTCTGCTGTTCTCTACATATATTCTAAAACAGGTGATTCAACAAGCTTATCAGACACTTTCTTTTATAACCTCTAAACCATGTTTTCTGCAATTATTATTTCTATAGAGATTTTTAGCATATACTTATTTTACAACATTCATTAAAATTATCCAATATAATTATCTAATTTATTTTGTTTCCTTTTTAGGGGCAAGTATAAAATGAAAAATTGGTTACTTTAGAGCAAAAGTTGATTTCATCTTTTACTCATTCATAAATATCCTGTTACATGTGTTAGATTTTTCTGCTATATATATTAATAATATTCATAGAATTCAAAGTCAGACAAATATTTTAAATGTCTTTTTGAACTCTTAGATAATATTAATATTGAATTGCTGAAAGTCATTGCTACATCTGAATTGTAAAATTCTCATTGGAGTGAATCTTTTAGAAGGACATCATTAACCTTCATAACTGAAGGTGATGAATTCGTCCTGTTCCATGGTATTCACCCTCACAGTCTCACTACTAAATACAGCATTATTTTTCCAGTTTGACTCTGCTAACTTCTGATTTCAGTTGTTGATTCAAATTCCGATTATCTGTAAAATCCCTTAATCCTTTTCTTGACATCATGATCTTGACACTTTTTAGGTGAGAGAGCAGTTGAGGGAAGCAAAAGGCCACTGAAATCTATTTGCATCTAACGGGTGATTTGGTCCTAAGCATCCCTCTTTTGACTCTTGGTCTCAGTCTAAAATGAAGCCTCTTCCTTCCCCTCACCTAGAAATAGCAACAACAGTGTTTATAGCTCATTGTTTTGGCAAACCCAGCTTTCTGTTTCCTCCAGGTATCAGTGCAGTTTTTTTGAGGCCATTGAAAATAATTAATCCCATTGTCATTTAATTGTTCTTCTCATGAGACTAGACACAATATAGATTGGAATTTATTCTCTGCCATGAAAATATTATTTAATGGAATAAGAGTAACAAAAATAGTGACAACTTCTCATGTGGGTGTACAACTGTTAAAAATCAGATCCTAAAGTACACACTACAAATGACATTTTTTTACATCTAAACTCCATTTGAAAATAGTATTATTTTCCATTTGTGCTCACATACCCAACGTGTGGGAGATGAATTTTATTTCAGTATTTTAAAGTATTTGAAACCAATCTGTTAAAAAACCCCAACCACACTAAATCAAAACCAAACAAAACCTGAAAGGATAGCAATTATGTTCAAAAAGGTGTCAGTTACACCACATGAACATTCCATCATTTGCTACAGGCCATATGATAGTAGCAGCTTCCTGCTTACTGTAATATAGAAAGAGAATTTCTGCCTCACATAAATTCCACTATTGTTGTACGTCTGTGTTTTTTTCTCTTCTTTCTCATTTAGAAGACCTCATATAACATTTGCATACACAGAGTATGTAATAATACACATACATGCACATTTCACACACTTTTTTTTTTTTAACTGAAAGATAAATGCAAAGAAATAATTATCAATGCAAATGATCCACCAACATGAGATTTTCGGAACTGTCTTCCACTGTGTAACAAGAGCAAATTCATACATATGTTATCTTTTATAACTCCCTTTTAGTTTTCTCTTGATAACTTCGGTAGAAGCAAAATGCAACAGTGCTGCTACAAGATGGAAATAGAGAAAGAAAAGAAATTGCAGACAACAACCTGAAAAACAGCCTCAAGACCTCAAGCGGCAAGTGGTATCAGGAGACAGTATATCAGATATTATTCTGATTCTGTACCTGAACATAACAAAAAAACAATAAGGTAATATGCATAATATATTTTGAGCATGTCCTAACGTAGTAATAAGTGAATCTTAATTCTCAGCTTTCTCCTTGCTGTTTCTGTTTTTCAGAACTGCCTTCAAATTTATGCCTACTTCAACATTCTCTGCAGCACCCTTTTACACTTCAATTTTCCTTGTACTCTCTAAGAGCAATGAGAAGTAGAGAGGGCGCTCTTTTAATTACTTTTTTTGGAAAGAGCTGCAGAAATAAACTTCTTTTCTTCTTCTTGGCCTTCTGGCCATGCTCAAATTTGCAGCTGCAATATTGAATAGATCTCTTTTGAGGATTAGCTACTCCTGCTGTGGTGACTTCTCAGATTAAAATGCCTCCTCTTTCCCTGACAACTTTGGTCTTTGAAATAAATTGTAATATTCGGGCTTGCTCCAGTTGACATTCCATTTGTGTTATCACATCCCAGATTAACACATATTCCGAAGTTATTGCTAGGAAGGGACTTGCTACTGATAAGAAATGAAACACACTCATTGTAAATGCAATTAATGCCAATAGAACATCAGGGAGCCAAAGGTTTTTTAAGTCCAGTTTCTCCTGTACAGTAAAGCTGGTGGTCATCTCAGAGGTGTATACAAAGCAAATTCAGATTTCCACACATAAAAGAGAGGGAAATACATTGATAAAATATATCTTTAGTCAGAGAGGAGACCAGATTATGCTGAGTCAGGATACTTGTACCTATTCTTACGTATGCTTAGAATATACTGGGCAAACAATCAAAATCTATTACCTATGGAGCATTTGTAATCATGGTAGAGAATATTTATTCAGTCCTAGGCAAGGAAAAATATATTAGGAATACTCTGTAAGAGATTTATTTATGATAGCAGCATAGTATTTGCAGCTTAAATAATGGTGCATACATTTTTGCATCCACGTCCATGTCAAAGTAACTAGCATTATACTAGAGATAAAAACTGATGTAATAAGTTTTGGCCTTTATTTCTGAGAGTAATGTTAGTATTCAATTTAGGCAGCATCATTCTATAGGAACTCACATTATTTGGAGTGATTAATATAAATAGTTTCAAGCTATTTCTCCTGACCCTAGGATCACAGAGCAGTTAACCGTAGCAATAACAAATATTATTACTGGAGTTGTGTTGTTTTACATGTTTCCTGAGAGAATTTTTAAAGAAATCTAATGTTTTTATTTATTTTACTGATAATAGTAGCAATCTCAGAGTCTGTATTATAAAAAATGTGGTAAAAATTTGTTTGGCAACAAAAGGACGAAGAACTGCCCAGGAAGCTTGCACAGCTTTGCAAGTGCCCAAATGCCTCTCTCAGCCACGAAGCCTGTTGGTTTTCCTGACTTTGTTTGACAAAATAGATTGCAGAAAGGCAGAGAATAATCTTAATGGTTTCTGCGCCTGTGCACTGATGGTATCTGCTGTCCAGAATAAGTAATTAATAGACTTGAGAGTTACTCAGCTCCTTATTTCCCTTGTGTAGAGAGAAGATGTAGAGATAGTCTTGCATGAATGCAAAATCCAGTCCATTACAGAATTTAACAAATTAGCCATGTCCATAGAAACAGCAAGAAACTTCCCACGTAATCCCCAATCAGTTTCTATTATCTATCTTTTTTCTCTGTACGGGGTTACTAGATTGATGTGGCTGCTGGCATTAGTATAAACAGAAGCTTGGATTTTTTTCTGAATTTACTCCATTATGACTTAATCCAGTATCATAAAGAATTTGTATCTCTGTGGACTTCGGAAAGATTCCTAGGTTACTAAACAGAGATGAAAGAGCAGCAAGGGGAGATAAATTGAAGCACCGGAGCCTTGGTGTTCATTAATTTCTCTTGTTTAAATATAGGTTTGAGGTGCTGAAAGAGAGCCTTCCCCGAACCAAAGCGATGACCAAGATTGCCAATGTTGTGGCTATCACTCGTGACCAAGGAGAAAACCCAGCAGTATCAGATAACAATTCTATACTGTACCTTTTCTGGATGAAATTTTGAAATGCTTTTGAAAATGTATTTCACACTATTGCTGAAACGTAGGTGTCAGTCTGTTGCTGATGCTTTTATATTCTACAGCTTGCATGCTTTTCCTGCCAAAAGGCCCAATTCTCCTCATTGTAGTGGCCTGAGCCTTCCATTGTGTTGCCTGGTTTTGCAGCCAGCAGCTGGAAAAGTTGGGCTGTTCTTAGTTAAGAGTGTGCAATTTAGGGCATTCTTTTAGTACTGTCTTGTACAACTACAGTTCTTACTGCCCTGTTACTAGCTTATGATCATGCCCTAAGGCTTGACTAGTGATGCAAATACCATAAGGCTTTGGAAAAATGGAAGTAACATTGCAACATGTACTGAGATGTTTTATAAACAAAGATGAGTCTCGGAACAGGAGCACTGCTGTAATTGACCATACAGGACAGAAGTAGCGAGGAAACTGGCATGTTGCCTTAATGTTCTGGGGGTGGTTTGTTTATTTGTTTGCATTCATTTTTATCGCTCAAAATAATAATCAGAACAGCAATGTCAGAAAAAAATCAATGCCTTGCAATTTTTATTCAGTTGTAAACAAATTTGCTTTCCCGTAGCAAAAATGTACAAACATTTGCATACACAACCACCAGCAAGCGAGAGAGAAAAAGTTTTCACTGACAAAAACTCTCTTCACCTCATCGTTGTTGTTTTCATTTTCAGAAAATCTGGTTATGCATCCTTTGAAACATGCTCTTTCCTCTTGGTCAAGAGAAACAAGGGGTTAATTTTACTGTGAAAGATATTTATGTGTTGATTATGTCTAGCAGGCAAAAGACTTTAAGGAAGCAGGCTAGCACAAAATGCATTGTTAAATGGCTGAGCTCAGCATTCTGTATAAAATCTATTCAAGTGAAAATGTGATATAGCTTTAGAGTTCCCTTTTTTCTCTGTGAATCTAGGAACAAACTTCAATGCTGGTGGTGTTCCTGAGTGTCATAGAAACCCACAGAAAATGAAACTGAGAATCTGTTCTTTGAAGCATCTATAATGGTTGCTTTTCAGCTTGATATGTAGATTCTGTGCTCTCAGGTATGCAAAGGTCTGTGGTAAACCAGGATAATAATCACCAGTCAGGGAAAAGTTAGTGAAAACACCAAAGAACCATACATGACCTTTCTAATGTAGCATTTCTATGGACTTGGAGAAACCAACATGCTTTTTGAGCAAGTTTTTAAAAAGTTTCATAATAAACATTGATGAGAAAGGATAAAATATCTAGTACTTAGCTCCAGAGGTACATGGAAAATACTCTCTGCATCATTTCTAATACACAAGAATTTATAAAGTTCATTAAAGTGGACCTAGCCTCAATAATATGTGCAAGTAATTATATCATGTCATAAGAATTCCATTTGCTTCTCCTTTTAGGTTGTTAATTTCTCATAAATCTCACAAGTCAGCAATGAAATCACGTTTATTACAAATTGGTGCTAACGTGCAAGACAGTAAATAAATCGTTAAAGAACCTCAGTGCTGTCAGCATCCTAAATTAACTAATAAACCTCTTTAGTTAATATTTTTCTACCATTTTTTTCATCTGTAAGGAAAAATGCATAACAACCTATTGAGATGTGGTATACTATGCATGAAAGAAATATCAATAACACATTCATTGGCCTTTTAATTCAACCATGTTTATTAGGCTAGTATTACTCGATGATTAACTTGAATAGTAATATTGTTTCAGCTAGGTGGACTTTGAGCATTATCCAGTCCCATACAGAACCGGAAAAAATAGAACGACCTTTGCAATTTACTTTTCCACAACCACTTCAGTTATGGGTTGGGTTGTACGGGTTTTTTTGACTGAGGAACTAAAACTCTTGCCCATGCAATATTAACTACCATCACCACATGCGTGCTGTGATGGTGATGGAGGGGACAACATAAGGGACATAAAGTTTTCAGTGACACATGACCAGAAACATTTGGGAAAATGATCATGTGGAGGCTATGGACATGTCAGCAATCCCTGGTTCCATCACTTCTTCAGCACAACTTGTATTAAGTGAGAGAAATACTTTAGTTTGGGGTTTTTTTGCGGACTTAGAAATATCATTGTGAGTTAGAATTATAATTTGCCCATCATAAGAGGTGATGGAGCAATTGCAGTTTTGATAGTTCCCTGAAAGCCACTATTCTTTGGAAAATGTCAGGAAGAAAAAAAAGGGGTGAGTTAACTTTGTATATTCCCTGTTGATTAATCTTGGAGGAGACAGATTTTTAATTTTTTTGTACCTGTCTTTGGAATTGTATGGATTAAATCATGATGCTGCCAGTGGATTGAAGAAAATACAGGCATATTCTTTCAGAAAATTACAAAATGTGGTTAGCAGAATGCAAAATAGCTCATAAAATGATCATGATCAACTACCTTCAGTTTAAAAAATGAAAATTTCTTTTGACTTTTATTGCATATGATACTTTTTGGATGATACAAAAAATATTTGACATTCAAAAATCACATCTTCAAAGACTTTGAGGACAATACAGAAAGGAAGTAAATACCTGTTTGTACTGATCTCCATAAAAATAGAATCATGCTCCATTCTGTATAGGAAGTCTTTCCCTTGTGAACTGGGAGAGAATACTGTCAATCAAAGGTGAAAAAAAGTCTGGTGTTTGATGCAAAATAAGATTGCATGATTTTCTCCCATTTTTTTCCACCCAGCATAATTTACAGTCCTGTGCAATCTCAGTGAAAGAAGGTTAAGAAAATTTGGAGTTAAAATCTCAACTGCTCTGAGTTGCTGAAAATGTAATTTTAGTTTTTATATCATGAAGCAAGAGTAGACCAGAAAAAGAGATTGCTTAGAACTCAGTAATTCCAACTAACATGCAATTGCCTGTTTGCAATTTAAAACTACCTAGGCATTTCTTGAAATATAGTGTAGTGTGATTATAAGTCGTTGATCATCAATACCAGTTAAAAGGCGCCTGCTTTCATGTCCGTTTTGTGGAATTTATTAAGCATGAAAAGAATAAAATTTCTAACACAAAGTCACTGAAGAAAACTGCAAGGACACATTTCCACCTTCTTTATTTCATTTTGCTTACATATTACATTTTAAATGTGTTAATAGAGATTTCATTTACTTTAGTCCAGAAACGATCACTTAGAGCATTACAAGCTCTGACTATTTAAGAAGTGGACAGAAGCTCAACTTCTGCAGAAAAACCTTTCACCTTTCTGACTGTAAAATAAATGAAAATGAATGAAGAGAGGAAGGGGAAAGTATTGCCTTACTTTGCAAGATTGTAAACAATCTATTATTTCTGCAGAAAATTCTCACTTTGAGCTTTTGCCTTCTCTTGTCCTGTGAAACTATGTCCTACTTCCTCTTGTGAGTCTTCAGGTCAGCAAAAGGCACCAAAAATGAGACAGGAACTTGGATGTACACAGTAAGACCAGTGTGTTAAAATTAATGGGATCCACAGAGAGGAAAAGTGCCACAGGCAGCAACGGGAATAAAAAGCCATTTGCTTTCCTTTTGCAGGAAGAAAAGCCCTGCAGCCTAAAAAATGTGCTGCCGCTGCTTTTCTTTATATCCCTTTTTTTCCCTCTTTTATTCTTTGTCCCTTTCCTCTGTGGGAGGCCAAGTGGACACAAGGTAGAATGTTGCTCCAAAGTACAGGAGGTCAAGGAGAATTCTTAGTCCATGCATAGTTGTGAGCCCATCTCTGTGACTGCTTCTCACTGGGAATAGGTAGAAAGGTAGACAGAACTGCAGGATGTAGGCCTATTTTGCTATACATGGGAGTCAAGCACACAGTGCAGTTACTACTCCTGTCCTCTGGGCTATTGATTAATTCACTCTGTTCTTTGTACATGTCCAGAAATAGAGAAGAGTCCAACAAATACCTGCTTTCTTGCCTTCCCTTCTTTCCCCTCTTTTCCCTTCCCTCGCCTTGACTTCCTTGCCCTATTGAAGAGAATGAACTGAACGATATGGAAACATGGAAGAAAATGAAGTTATTTCTGTCCCAGACAACAGCTTGTTATCAATATCTTAACTTCCAAGCTTTTCTGCCTGGTTTCTTTTCTATTTTCATGCTCTTTCTGTTTGTTTTTCAGCGTGTTATTTTTCCTCTCTGATACCAAATGTCCAATAATGCCAAGCAGAAGACTGGCAAATGTTTCAGCTTTTAAGGCAGGCTCTGTAACAGGCTATTAGATGTTCCTATCCCACTATACAAAACTACAGAAGCTATAGTTATGTACTGCAGCCACAACCATTGCAGCTGATTCCCAAGCCCTAATAATAAGCCAATCCATTTATTACAAAAGTGACAGTATTGTTCCTCACTCCTAAAACAGACAGTCTGGGAAACCACAAACCACCTCTGGAATTGCTGTCAATGGCCTATTTAGTAGTACAAAAGCAAGCAACTTATGTCCGTAAGGTATCCAGGAAAAAAAAATCTTGCATAATATTATTGACAAATTCAATAATTTAAAGAGGATGAAACATGATACATACCCAAATGCCAAAATCACTGGTAAAAGTGATCTTTTGTATCCGCTTTCTATTTCTCTAAAACCATGAGGTGATACTGGGTCATATTTTCAGGGTTTCTTCTACAAACCTAGGTTACTCCCCTCCCTCAAATATGCAACATACAAAATTCTCATTTGTTAGCAGAAACTATTTTGCATTGGATTCTTTGCTTGGTTGTTCTTTTTTACTGAATATTTTGAATGCCATTAGATGGTCTTCCAAACTATCATGGGTCAACCAGCTATTTGATGATAACCTCCTTAGGTTGAGTAAATAAAGACATGACAGAACATGGCTATGGGATATGCTTGTAGGAGATACTGTGGCCCCTGTAGTGTGCTCTGGGGACTAAGGACAAGCCTTTACTTTTTTAAAAAATTGATTTTGAGACTTTTATATTTGAGTTTCAAAACTATATAGTGAATGATGGTTCTAAATAAGAGGGCTGGGTAGAGCAGCTGTTTACAAGGTAAGGACACTGCATTCTGCAGCTCAGATCAAGTAGTTATGCATTGGGTCTTGACATTTCTGCATTATCTGGCCTGAAGGTAATGGAGGATGCTCCAGATCTCCCTCACTTTTTAACTGGTACCTGGATTATTTCACCCTGAATGTAAGCTTCCTCTCTGCCAAGCCCTACCCATACCAGTGCTTCTTCTTTTGTTTGTGAAAATATCTGAAGGCACATCCCACTGCTCTTTCAGATGAGCTACATCAGGTATCTTTCCCAGCCAGTTATTTCAGTTCCTTGAAAGATGTGTTTGGAAGAACACTGGAGGAATATCAGCTCACAGTGACTGGCTCATAAGCAGCATGTCAGGCTGTTAGTGTTTAGGGTTCAAAGAGTAATTTTGAACTTTTTAGCACGCTTTTCTTGTCTCCATTTTGAACTGCTTTACAGCTTGTATTACGAGAAGAAATTATATAGGTTTATTGCTTTATTAGTTCTGGAAGACATATTCTTTATTATTAATAATTAGTTTTTGAAAAAGTTATTCTGTAAAGAATTGTTCAAAATGGATTCCCTTAACATATTAATAAATATTAAGGTTTCCTTCACTACATTACTAGTAGAGAAAAGTAAATATAAAAGTTTTACAGAATTTAGTTCTTTCTTTTGAGATTATAAAGCTAAAGTGTATTAGAAGCGTGTTGAAGGCTATTTCAAAATCAAATGTAAGTAGTGACATTCTCATCTTGAATTGTGAATCCCTTGCAGCAGACTGAAAAAGTTGAATTACAGTTTAATTTGAATAAAGTTTAATTTGAATAAAGAAACTCCACTTAGGGAGGTCTTTACATCGCAGGTACACAGCTAAATGCTAAGCTATTTTCCCCAGCCTCTCTGTTCACTCTAAGTCCCTTTTGCTCTGAATTCAGCTACCTGAATTCAGGCTCTGTAATGTTGCTCAATCCTCTTCAGGCTAGTCTGTTGGGGTGCACTGTGTGCTGGAAGAGAGATAGGCCCTGAGGGTAGGAGAGAGAGCCTCTTTCCTGAGCCCAGAGGTGATCCTGGGAGTGCATCCAGGTCACCGGGGATGGGCTGAGAGAGGATTGTGGGTTTCTGGACAGTGTTGGACCTATGAGATGTGATAATTGTAGTTTGTGACCTTACAGGGTATTGTTTACCTGTTACCATAATAGGCAATGTCTGTGCACTATCCCAGGTGCTTGGGGGACGCTGAGGTGAACATCTTTCCTCCTTATATGACGTGACATCCTGTTAGGTGCTGGTATTTAGGGAATATTCACTGTGCAATAAAGGCTTTGCACTTTCCATCTTGTGCGGAGTCGTGCCCTTGCGTGAGTACTGCACTAGACCGTCCTCTCTGTTTGCCATGCTCAGACTGGGGCCCCACAGCCATTAACAGACTCGATGAAGACTGCAAGCTTGCTTTAGCTAAGACACATCCTCAAGGCGGGCAGCAAAGGAAGAAGTGCTGGTCTCCTCTCTCTGGTGACCAGCATTAGGACACAAAGAAATGGAATGGAGCTGCATCAGGGTAAATTCAGATGGGACATTAGGAAAGTGTCTCACCCTCCCTGTGAGAGGGTGAATCACCAGGCTTCCCAGGGAAGTGGTGACAACACCAAGCCTGCTAGAGTTCAAGGTGCAGCTGGCCAACACTCTTAGCCATACTGTTTACTTTTAGGTAGTCCTGCAAAGAGCAGGGATTTGGACTTAATGAGCCTCATGGATCCCTTCCAACTAGATGTTCTATGATGCTATGTAATACTGAGATTAGTTTATTGATTTTGTGATGATGCTAACCAGGCATTTGCCTAAAGTTGGAGTTACAGGGAAAGCTCTTGAACAAGTATCCATTGAACCAGTAGAAGGAACTTATGTTTGATCAATGCTTTGACTGTAGGGATGAGGCATTTATGGGATAGCCCCAAAACAGTATGTACTGAATTGCAGAAAGACAAGCCTCAGGTCTTCTCTAAAAGCAAATTCTCTTCTCTTCTTGTGAAAACCCCATGACTGCCTTTATTCCTAGAAAGCCAGTTCTAATTAACTCCCACTTTGCAGTTCCCACGATCAGAGATAATATTCCATTTCTAAACTTCCTTTCCTTTTTGAATGGACTCTTCAGTCTTTTATGCCTTGCTGTTGAGACAGAGATTCACAGAAGACAGAATCTTTTCTCGTTCTGGTTCCCAACCCCACAGAAGAAACACAGACAGAAGCCTGGAAAAACTCTGCTTAGTATGTGATATTGGGGTATTCCTTACCTATATCGTTTCTTGGAATTTCATTTGAGCTCTAAGAAGTGCATAATGAACAAACTGTATGAATTAGAAGTACAGCATAGTCAGTTGTGGATGAATTTTTACAAGAAAGGTGGAAGCACATTTCTGGTACAAAATCAACCCCTTGTAAATTCTATTCCAAAGCATGGAGCATATTAAACCTCTTAAAAAAAGATCCCTAAAGTGCCCTTATTTTGATTTCTGTAACATTTCAAGAATTTGTATTTGAATTTGTAAATTCTAGAATGCCTGATAAATTTGGTTGATGGGTTTAAGCATTTATGTAACTGCTTCAGGTTTTTCAGCTTCTAACCTTCATTACATAAGGATAATTAAACACTTTATAGAAGGGAAGTAGAGTGCTGCAAATTAACTGGAAAACAAACAGCAATAACCCAGTATACCTACTAAATACTAAGGTACCTTACACCGCATCAATCTTTTCTACCTTTTCCTCAGGACTATCACAATTGCAAATGTTTTCTGCATGAAAAAATCTTAGTGACACATCTAAGGATTACCTGAATCCCTCTTGTGCAGTATAAAAAGGGATCACATGCACCACAACAATTTTCAGGAAAGGGTAATGCATACTTCAACATTCAATAGCTTGAATGTTTACAGTAATTTCTAGGCTTTACAGGTGATCAAAACTCCACTTTGAAAAAAGTTCTAATTATTTTTATTATTCAGTCCCCTAAAGAAATTTTGATTTTTTCCTTTCTAGAGTAGAGTATGCAAACTGTGTAAATACTGCAGTCCCTCCCTTGCCAGATTACAGCCGTTCTGGTGATTTAAGGAAATAAATTTTCCAACTTCACAGGAGTTTTTACTTCTCATTTCAAGAAGATTTGGTTTAAGCTATTGAGAGTGTTTATGAGGAAAAATAACTCCTCCCTTAGAATACATTTCCTGTGGATTTGGTTAGAATGAAACACATCTTGTACAAGAAGTCAGCAAAGTTCAGCAGGAGCGTGTCTCACGTGTGCCTGTGATAGGTTGGAGCTATGGCAATGCTGCCTGACTCTGCATACAAGGGCCTAACCAAATGATACAGTGGAGGAAGCACTGCTTGCAGAGATACTTATCCATGCTCCCTCATTCAGCTTTTGTCTTCCAGTATAAGCTTCAAGTGAGGATACAGCTAAGTGAGGATGAGCTAAGACTGTTTCCTTGAAGCTGTGGCTCTAAAAGCAAATATAGTGTGTTTAATTACGTTAATCTGATCCCAGAAGTTCATAAAAAGTAAGACTATCCTATATCCCAGGGATCTCAGACAGCTTCAGTCCTTTCTGAATCATAGTCATCAATGATTCAGCAAAGTGTTGGTCACTTTGTTCACATTAACACAACTGCACATCAGTGTATATTCAAACAGGTAAAATTCAGTATGAACCAACAGCTTTTCTGGCCAGCTCCAGAACATCCCCTTTTGAATACATTAAATGTAACAGAAATATGTGCATTAGGAAAAAAAAATAGTTTTGGGGGCAGTGAGAAAGACTACATCATTAATTCTTCCCCATTTTTCTGAAATGTGAGACACTATACAGATATACGTTTCAGTCTTCAAACCAGCTACTGCTTCTTGGGGTGGAAAACAGTTTGTCAGGGACAGAATATTGACAGCTTTGACCCATGTCCCCTAATATAACCAAGAAACAAAGCTGAGCCAAATGAGGGGATCTACATCAATGAAAAACCTAACCCTGACTGTTGGTACTTGCATTTGTTTCCTCCTTTGTATTAGTTTATCTTTGTAGAAAACCCCTCTAGCCCTCTAACTGTAAATCTTTTTGTGCTCGGAATCCGCTTTGTTTTTGTTGTCAAGGTAAATGCATTTTCCTGAAAATTTTTATTTTTGCCTTGTATTGTTTCAACTCACAAACTGGTACACATTGCTTGCTTTTTATCACCATCTTATTACAAGCGGGTTTTTTTCCTGTTAGCATTTGTCACTAATAGTTATTCATTTCCACCTCCTTTAAGTAACAATTGACATATTCTGTATTTTTGTTTCTCTGTGCCTTATTCTCCTTCACTTTGTGTTACTTTGTGAAAAAGCATCAGGGCTGTAAAGTAATCAAGAGTTTGTAATGCAGCTGTCAAAATCACGTAATGAAATCTCCAAGTCTGGTTGAGGCCGTATCTATTTGACAGCACATTTACAGTATTTTCAGCACCCTCACTGCTACTTATGTTAGTAAAGCCATAGTAGAGAAACACAGTGAAATCCTTTACTGCATAACCAGTGCGCTGAAATTTCCTCTGTAGTGTTTAATCATTAACACAAAACCATGGTGCGTTTTCTGGCTAAAGAGTGGAAAGAATTCCAGGAGATCCTACCTCAATCTTCAGGTCTTTTACAGGCTACTTAGTAGCTTTTGGCATGTCTTCTTTGTATCTCAAGTTTTATCTGCTAAAATGGAATAACTGCTTTCTTTCTTTCTCTGGTCTCTGTCTTGTTTATTCAGATAGAAAGCTTGAGAGGCAGAGAGGATCAATTAGAACATATCTATGTAAAACCTTGCACAAAGAATCCCAAGATCTCCGTCACAGCAAATGTGAACGAGACAGTGTCCGTAAGTTTTTTGTATTGTACCTGTGCCATAATATATGCTAGGCACTGGTTGATAATAACCTTTAGAAAACTTGGCCTGAAATGTTAATCATGTATGTAATCTTCCGGGTCAGTTAGGCTTTATACAAAATACACTTATTTGTAAGGACATGGTTCTCTGTAACTCAAACCACTCTAAATCCAGGCTGCTACAGCCTTTTTTTCTTCTCTCCTGCACCAACCATGTGTGAACATTGTCCTTCCACTCTGCTCTTCTACGCATAGCTGGTCTGACTCAAACACAGCTACCCCAAATGCTGTTAGATCAGTTGGGCCACAGTACAAAGATAAGCACGTAGTTAAAGAACTCATGTCATATTGCCTCATCAGACTTATTTAATCTTATTTTAGGTACTGTCACACCAATAAATATCTTTCTGGTCACACAAGGAAGTCTGATGTCTGATGTAACATGACATAACTCTTTTGGGGAAAAAAGCCATGACTTTTGTGACATAACTTTCTGCTTTCTCTCAGTGGAAAATATTTCAGCAAATAATGACCCTTTCACCTGTATTTCACTGGAAGGCATCATCCAAATGCTTATAAACACTTCAGTGAAAAATGTTTTAAGTCAACTGTATCTATGTAGACAGGATGGCACAAATACAGATAAATTTCCTTTTCTTCTAAGTTTCATTGCAATTAGAAAATATGTTGTGTTAAATCTTCTGATACTGTGCCTTGCAGTTTGACATTGTTTAGAAAGTTCTGAGCTAATTTCCAAAGGGCAGTCATAATTTAGGTAATTTTCTTTGGTTCAGAGAAATATCTCCAAAAATTTTCTGTGCTGTGAAATTAGGTAGAATATATTGAAAATTAATTTTCTGTGTTAAAAATTTTTGGATTATTTTGAAGTATACACTTTTGTATGGTAGAAAAGTACTTTACAGATAAATAAAATGTCTTTTATGTAAGATTGCTTTGGATAATTACTGTTTTAATACTTTTTGTGCTGAAAATTTTGCTGAGTAAGTACAAACATACACTACAGAGGTACTCTGCTATTAAAAAAAAAAGAAAAAAAGGCTTTGCTATTTTGTTCTTTTTGAAATACATTTCTTTCTTTGCACCATATTAAGCCTTGTGAGAATATACTTAGGGGAAGTTTCAGAGCGCTAATCTTAGAGCCTGTTCTTTCCTTACACTGCCCTACCAATCCAGCCACAAAAGAATATTCGCTAATGTTTCCTCCTCTTTGTTTTACTTCCCCCACCCTCTAATTGAATTTATTTTCTTTACATCCTTTTTTTGTTTATGTAGTAGCATTCAGGCATTGGAACAGGCTGCTCAGGGAAGGGGTAGAATCACCATATCTGGGAAGTATTCAAAAGGCGTGTGGATGTGGCACTTGGGGATATGGTTTAGTGGTGAACAAAGTGTTAAAGGTTTTATTCAACTATCTTAGAGATATTTTCCAACCTTAATGATTCTATGATTCATTAAAGGTTGTTCAATTTTTCTCTCCCCTTCCTGCCTACACCTCAAATTGTACAGATGTAGAGAATATGTCCCTTGTTATCAACCAAAATTTATGTATGTGTTGAAAATAAAAGTAAAAGAGCATTCTTCTATCCCTGAACAACTGTTAAAAACATTGTCCCTTTCAGTGTTTTTTTGTCTGCTGACTGCCACTCTTCTGGAACAATTTCAACAACTCACTTCAGAGCAAGACTCCTCAAGAGCTTAGATCTTGTCAGCAGTCTGCTTATTGCACTTTGCTGCACCAAACAGATAAATTCAGCATGAAGAACCCAAGCTGAGACAGATGCGAGCCTGCCCAGCAAACAGCAAAGAAAAGCCAGCACCCTTCACACAAATGCCTCACTCTCAGGGTAAGTGGACACCTATTACTTGCTGCAGATTTATTTTAAAGAGATGTAGGCCAGATTTTGCCCCCTGGTTACAGGTTCATTATAAAATTGTTTTTGTTTCATGACTCCAGTGGGGACATAGAGGTGGAATAGAGGACAGAATTTGACCCCATTAGTATGTAGAACTAATGAATATTATTTTAAGGTGCAGGATGAAATCTTGTCTGGACAAGATTATTGAGGCCCAGAACTGAAAATGTTCTTTGGCAATGTGTGGATGGGTGTGGGGGAAGGGATGAAGGAGAGGAGAAAGAGTGAAGGCAGAATTTGATTTGAGATGGAAAATATCATATATTCTCTCACAATCCCTAATGAAAGTGAGAGCATCCCAGTCCATGCTGGTATCCATGCAGCACAAGACAGACCCAAGGGGCCAGTTTAGCACCTTCTCAGGTTACATGGAGGTGGAAAGGATGCCATAGGAGAAACATTCTAACCCCGGACTTCTAGGCGAAGTGGAAATTTTCATGATACATACAGGATAATATTTTATTTCAAATGGAAGATGGATTAGTTGATGTCTCAGGTATTTTTTATTTTGTTTCTAAAGGAAACAAATTTTATGTAATTATACTATTTGTCTGTCATTCCCAGACTAATATGGTCTGGGACACAGCTTATTTCCATCAAATCTGACAGACAAGAGGTGTCTCAAGATTAATGATGTTCCTAAGAGGTGGTTGTTCTGTGTGTTAAGGTTTATTATTTGTTTCTTTGTGTGGGTTTTGTTGTGTTTGTTTGTGTTTTGGAGTCTGTTTGTTTGTTTGTTGTTGGTTTTTGTTTATTTTGAATCAGGAGATCATGCAAAGAAGAAAAAGTTTGAGGTTAAAATTTCAGGCAAGAGACACAGAAGAATTTGGTTAATAGTTGAATTCAGAAAGACACAGGGAAGCTAAAGCAGGGAACATTTTCAGTATTAGACAACATTTCTATGTTATTTCTGAGGTAGGTGTCTGATATGTTCATAACCTGAAATCTGAAGCACCTCCAAATCTAAAACTTCATTTTAACTTTAGGTTTGACACTCCCATTATATACTTGTGACTTCAATTCTTGTCCAAAAACTGAAGATATAGATATTCTGTACAAAGATTTCATATTGTGCTGCCCAGGATTTGGCAAAGGAACAATGCAGAAATTATTTACATATCTCCATATAGCAGTCTAGCTTTTTCCTTATATTTTTCCTACTGCACATCTAGTGAGTTTTACTATTCTGACCTTGTGCTTGGCACTGTAGGACATTGCACTATAGGGAAAAAAAAATTCTTTTTTTTTTTTTTTCCTCTCTGGTCCTTCCCTATAGCAAACCCATGTTTCAATGATTGGCAGCTGCTTCCAGGAGGTAGTAGCAGATAGGCTTGGAGACACAGTCAGCATATCAGCATAGAGGAAAGAGCCTGCGGCAATGGGTTTTTTCTTTGTAGGCTGATAGAATTTGGGGGGTGGGGAAGGAGCTGGTAATTCTAAAAATTGTTTGAAAGACTATTAATTTAATCTGGGACAGGCCAGTGTTATTGGAAGGTTAAAAGACCTCCCATCAATTCCTAGATGAGAAAGCAAGTTCAGTTGAGCTGGGTAGGCAGGTGACAGTTCCCTTCCCACCTGGCCTCCAGGCCCAGGACTGCTGCTGGAGCTGGTGTCAGTCACAGCCCTCTGACTGGACAGCAGCTGAAGCCTGCAGGAAATTGCTGCCTGCTGTTTTGGTCAGGTGTGGTACATTCTGAAAAGTGGGCCAGTGCTCGTGTGCAGCCCAGCTCTGCATTAGAAATTAGTACTTTGTAAGGAGGCTTTGAATCTATTACAGGTGCACGCATGCAAGTACAGCTATGCAGCCAAAATAAAGTTGTGCTATAGGAGTTTTCATAGTTCTAGGTATATGCCATTTGCTGATAAAAGGTCTAAGGCTCTTGTAGATACATTGAATTGCTAGAACCTGTTCATTAAAAAAAACGTGTTTAGAAAGCTAGAGCACAGGGAGCAGGTCCTTTAAAACTTGTCTGGATATGATTTTTGGGAGAAATAGAAGCTGTCTTTTTAAAAAAATGTATCTGTCGTAGCCCGACCTACACGTTTCCACTTATATCCTGATTTTCTTTGCATTGGCCTGAGTTAACTCTGCCCCCTACAGCATTCATCCTGTTGGTATAGAAAATCGAAAATTCTGTAGATTGCTTAAAAGGAGTTCCTCTGAGTCTTGATAAGATGGGCAGTGAATTGAAGAAAATGGTAGCCTGAATCATGGTAAGGTAAAATCATATTATGATACGCATGACTTGCACCTATTGCTAATTATGTAAG
This sequence comes from Lycocorax pyrrhopterus obiensis, assembly GCA_014706295.1. Lineage (NCBI taxonomy): Eukaryota > Metazoa > Chordata > Aves > Passeriformes > Paradisaeidae > Lycocorax > Lycocorax pyrrhopterus. The sequence continues at coordinate 32,299,172 of JACSVZ010000004.1, read as the reverse complement.
TGTGATGCTTGTAATTTCAGTCATCCTTGCTGCTGTAGTCATCTGGCTGTGGAAGCAAAGGGCCTTGACAGGAGCAGGTGTTTGGGTAATTCTGAAAATTGCGTGGAAGAGAAAGACAGCAGTTTAATCCAGCTCATACAGCCAATTGGAATTGCTGATCTGATTGAATTTTAATGAGTTGAATTATCTTTGAATTGAATTTGTTGATATGCTCGTGGCTGTTTGAACAGAACTGGGGTTTTTTTGGATAGATCTAACCTGGAAATAAACTGGAACACAAAATCTGGGAAACAGCTCTTTACTCTTTTCAAATTAGATTAATAGTCATGTATTCACCAGGGATTGACATCGCATTCTTAGGTTATTACTTTGCCTGAATAAAATTTTTATGAAAACACAAAAATTTATAGTCATTAGATTATGTTTTCCCACTAGAAATATTTTCTGCTTGGGGTTAGCAAGCAACAAAGACTTTGCAAGCATAGGTTGCTCACATGATTTTAACAGACTTTTTCCAGGCTTCTTTTTTGCCTTTTCTCTCTCATTCCTAGTGAGGGTAGGACTGGGATAATAATAATGTTGGCAGTAGTAGTAGTAGAAAAGCAGCACACCTACATGTCAAAGAAAGTGTTTGGAAAAAGGAGAAAACCCTCTCTTTATAGCCTAGAGACTAAAAGCAACTTTAGGACTCCATTTTCTGGCTGTCCTGGATAGGCAGAAAGAAGTTCCTCTGGCAGTTGAGGTCTGCTGGTAGTGTAGCCAGGGAAAGCAGGATAAATTAATCCTACCAAAAAGCTAACATATGTTTAGAAAAAGAATCTTAATACATATGAGGGAATGAGACAATGTCTTGTACTCAAGTACAGTGGCATATAGATTCTGTGATAGTATTAGGGATGGGGAGCAAAGCAGGTGGCAACTGCAAAGGGACACTAACAACTTTTCTTTTTGAATATTTGCAGGCAGCATAAACCAGAAAGATCTGAAGGATAAAGAAAAGGTTGAAGTGCTTCATATACTGCTATAAAAACGATGTGAAAATTCTTAGGCAAAAGCAGCATAAAGCAGTCTCTCCTGCTTTACAGGCACAGGCAGTTTTTCTAAGAACACGATACATACATATATGTATGTATATGAACCCCTGTTGGGTTATGATATGTTTGGAGAAACACAGAGGCTCTTTTCCTTTCTTTTGACTGAATGTTTGCATTTATTCCAGTCCTTTGGGAGTAGGTGCATCTATGAGCATATAGAATTCCTAAATGGACATCTGCAGTTAAAGTTCAGTTCAGCAGGCTTCTAATCAAGTTATTCTGTGTAAGTTTAAAACTGCTTCAGCTGGGATGTGCCATACATTAAATCTCAGTGCCTTCAAGTGTCCTGCATGCAGCAGGATCACATAGGTCTCATTTTTGATCCAGGTATTTTGAGGTTGTATTGACAATCTTGCAAATACCTAAATTTCCTAACTGAAGAAACTAGAAAGTTATTAGAAAAAAACCTGCAAATCCTTTACACTGGTGAGTTAAAAGTATATAACATTGTGTATAACATTGAAGGTTCTGGTTGTTGATATTTTGTTACACTCTTTTTTGTAGTAGTATTTAGGTATTTTGAAATTGTCTTTCTAGTTTTAGAAGATGCTGTAATTTATGTTCCTAACAAACCTCTGCTACTGTTCAGTTTATTTTTCCAGTATTTTGCAAAGATACTAGTAGTATCTTTTAATAATAACCCTCAGTTATGAGTTGTGATGTGAGTTTTGCCTTTATCCTTAGAATTTTGACAGGAAAAAATCATTATCTGTCTGGTTTCTGGCTGATATTTTGCAGTAATACACCTTAAGTGCATTCATAAGGATATTTTAAATTTGCCTTTTGATCAGATGGAAGTAGAGCTCACTGTAGATCAAGTGATTAGCTGAGGGCTCTTCCACAGTTTTCTCAGAAATTTGTCTGGATGAACTTTTTTTACCATTCATAGGCTATTTTCAGTTAACTGGATTCAAGTGTAGACTTCTAGTTCAGCATCCCTTTATCTGAATAGCTACATCAGTTTAGTCCTGTAGCACGGAAAAAAATCTGCAGATGCCGATGTATCAGTTGTACATGCTCATAGAAGCACCTATTTCCAAAGGACAGGAATACATGCAAACACTTGCCTGACAGCAAGTATTGACCAGAAACTGAAATGTTGTTCTGAGCTCCAGTAAATATTTCTTGATGCACTGTGTGAGAAAGTTTTCTTGTCTATGCCTAATATAGCTTTGCAGAGTGTGTGGGCAATTAGCGAGGTGGCTTTTCATACTGTGAAAAAGGAAAGTCCTTTTTTCTGCTGAAACACGTTTGAGCTAAATAGCAACACACATCAACTTCTACTAAAAGAGATGGCAGCGGACTATAGAAACCACCCCAAAAGGTCTTTTATTTTATGAGAGAAATCCTAGATGCCAGGGATCTACGAGTGTGGGCATCCCAGCGACACTGTCCACCGGGACCACAGAAGCGATTTGATTTCTGAGGTCTGGTGCTGGCTGAGCCGCTGCGGCGGCGAGGGCTTCCAGGCGGGACTCGGACCTGGACCGGAGCCGAGCCGGGGCTTTCGCCTGCTGGTCAGGTGAGGTGCGCTCCGGGCTGCCCCGGCGAAAGGACCGGCAGCTCGGTCTGGTTACGCCCGAGAGCACCGGGAGCCCCTGCCCAGGGAGGGAGGGAGGGAGGGGACGCGGTGACGGAGAGGTGCCGCGGGAGAGGCCGGCGCGGTGGCTCCGGCGCCCCCAGCCCCGCATCCCCCGCTGGCCGCGGCGGGGCCGGGCGGGCTGAGGGGCACACCCCGCCCCGGGCTGGGCAGGGCAGGGCAGCGGGCGGCGGCCCCGGGAGCCTCCGCCGTGGGGAGATCGGACAAAGGCTTCCAGGAGAGGGAGTGGCAAGCGGCCGCCCAGCCCCCGGCGGGCTGCGGGCGGGCCGGTGCCGCCGGGACGCGGGGAGAGCAAACGAGACAACTTCCCCAGGGGCACGGGGGTGCCCAGGAGAGCGGCAGCGGCAGCTCCTCTCGAAAGGAAGGGGCTCTCCCGTGCCGCTGGCTGCTTCGCCGAAGGTGGCTGCGGGGAGGGGAGGTGGGGGAGGAGCCGGGCGCATCCCCGGGCGGGCGGCGGCCCCTCCACTGCGCCAACCTGCAGGCGGGCTGGAGGCGGCAGCCCCGCCCGGCCTCGGCTGCCGGGGCCGCGCCGCCCCTCGCCTCCGTCCCGGGCAGAGCCGCACGCAGCCGCTTCCCGCTGCGTCGGTCCTGGGCTGCAGCTCGGTGGCGGCCAGGGCAACAAGCAGCGGCATCTTGGAGCGTCTTGTTTCCCGAGTGCCCTTTCATCTCTCCCAGCTCGCTCCTCTCTCGTACCTGCAGCCTTTCTTTCTCCCTCCACTCCTACCTTATTTCTCCTTGTCTCCCCCGTCTCTTACCATTTCCTGGTTTTAAGGTGTTTTTTTGCTTTCCTTCTCTTTCTTCTTCTCCCATCCTGTTCCGTTTTGGACCATCTTCGTTTAGTACCTCTTAATTTCTTGGTTTCTTCTGGTTTTTTTTTCCTTGGACTTTGCCTTGTCATGTCAAGATGGAAGTCAGGCATGACTGGCTCTCCTCATCCCCCCATGAGGGCTTCGAGCAGATGAGGCTGAAGAGCAGACCCAGGGAGCCTTCCCCAAGCCTCACCAGAGTAGGTGCGAACTTCTACAGCACTGTCAAGCAGCAGGACTACAGTGCCAGTGTCTGGCTGAGGAGGAAAGACAAACTGGAGCACGTAAGCCAGCTTCTTTTTCCCCCCCACCCCTTTTTTTCCTTAATTTCTAGACCATTGTCTAGGTGCTCTGTTAGGCTGTCTGCCAGCTGGGACTCCAGAAGAAAAGTGTTGCTCCAGTAGTTGGGCATGGCATTTCCCAAATGATAGAGAAAGGAGCTACTTAGAGGTCCCAGAGTGGTCAGATCTGAGGTAAATGGGATGTCAGTACTGTTCCAAACCACATGCAAGTCTCTTCCTAACTGGAAATATTTTTTAACGTTCTTGGCTGATTCCTTCTTCTATTCCAGCAAATTCAGCACTGATGTGGGAGGAGAAAGATTGGGATGGTGCAGATGGAGGTTAGAGCATTTATCTCACGGTGATTATAATCTAATTCTAGAATAGCTGAAAGAAAATAGCTGTTTTCTTTTTCTTTTTTTTTTTTAATTCTAGATATGATTTTCATTCTCCCCCTCCCCCATCTTTTTCTTCTCCATGCATGGGACTTTGAACATACTCCACCTGTGTGGGGTAGAGATTTCCTTCAAGACTTTTCTTCTTGCAGCAGTAGTACATGACTTAACTGTGTTTGAGGCCACAATAGAACTGATACTGTGGATAGCTCTAGTGAATATTTTATGAGAATTTAAGGTGCTTCAGAGTGTTCCTGTCTCAGATGATGTTTGAAAGCATTTTTCATGTTACTTGTTACAGCAAGGAAATGGGTTGAGAGGACCTGCACGCTGTGTAAGTTTCCTGAATAGCTTATTAGGTGAAACCCATTGTTAGAGTGTACAGTACAATCAAGGCAGGAAAGTAGCCGCATTTACAGGGATGCAAAAGAATGTAGATGGGCTTGCATAATGCAACAGTCTGCTATTCTTTACATTAGTGAGTGTGAATTTGCAATCACAGTCACATTGACTTCAAGAGGCACAGGAAAATATTTCATGTGGTACAGCCACCTGAAGTCTCCTTGAATAGAAATGGTCTGATTAGAAGGATAAATTGCCTTTATTACATGAAAATCCTAGATGGCATAGTAGAGTCCTTTAAAGATGAAACCTGAAAGAAGATCCTTTACCAACTAGTTCATGGACTCTTAACCCTCCCTTCCCACTAACCTGCAGAGTATTTTATCCCTCTTAGTGAAATCTTAAACTTGAGTTGTTTATACTTCAAGGGAAATGACAAGAACTGATGATCTGTTGGAAAGATCACATTTCAAATGTTGAGAAAGGTATTGAATTCTGTGCCTTTTAACACAATTTTGTGATTCTTCACGCTGACAACAAGGCTTCACAGTAGTAAGCTTGTAAGTGGAGTATTCTCCCATTGTGAATCAAGAAGAAAGGTCAGTGCCTTATCTCACTACAGCTAAAACATAGAAAGCACAGAAATCTGAGCTGTGGCTTTTGTAACTGGTTTTGCTACATGTTGATATCTGTGATCAAATGAGTGATTGTTAATTGCAGGGGGGAATAATCTGTCAACAGTTTGATGTCTGGTAGCTGAATGGTCAGACACCTGTATATTAAATCATATCACAATATTAGCAGGAAGAAAGAAAATAGGCATTAACTTGTTTGAAGATTGAAAGTGCAAAACCTTTATTTTGTGTGTGGTTTTGTTGCTGGGTTTTTGTTGTTGTTGTTGTTGGGGGTTCTTATTATTTTTATTAAGTCAATATTTTGTCACAATAGTAGTCTTCAAAAACCCTGCAGCATTTGTGTGAAAAGCTTTCTCTGTAATCCGTGTGGTATGAATGCATGTTCTTCTGGGGGTTTCCCTCTCATTTGATGCAGTTGTTTTTACTCCCACAGCCTATTTGAACAATGCAAAGAGAAAAAAAAAATGGAGCATTGATATATCTTGCTTGCCATAAAGTATTTATTTAATTTACATTTATTGTGAATACCCTGCAGTACACTGATATGCCAACAGTAGATACATGAGAATACTTTTTTTATGGTTTAAGGTAACAGACAGGTTATTGCATGAATATAAATAAAATGTCTGTTTATTTATAAATTCTATTTTGCTTATACAATTTTGGAGAAAGGTTGTTATTTTCTGTTTTCAGATGAATCTTTGAGGGGTTTGAGTGTTCTCTTGTTAAAGAAGTTATTTCCTACACTCCACTCTTCCACTCCAGGAGACAAACCAATTACTTTGAGATGCATCATTTTGAATGGGATAGTCATTGACATATGATAGCTTATGGCCAATATTGCATAATGAAGATACTCACATCCTCCATCCACCTCACAAAGTTTGCATAACATTTCATTACAGCTCCCTCTGAGATAATCATGTTGCTTGATACCTACAAAGAAAATCAAAATACAAGGAGTGAGCATTCATGGAGGCACTGAATGTAAAAGTATGTTATCACAGACTTGATGCTGCACAATGACAGGTGAGGCAGAAGAAGGGTCTACAGTGAGTGCAAGTCAAGATACACATGAACAGATTTTGAAGTTTCATATGTACTCTTTCAATGTTGTGGAGGGGGTTGGGTTTTGCTTCATTGGAGTGATTTCTTAAATTGATTTCAGTTGTAATAGGGATGAAATTGGACCAGCATATTTTGTTCATTACTTACAGTAAGTCCTTGTAGGCCACAGTAGGTATTTCATATTGACTTTTGTTGAAGTGAATAATGTAACTTACTCATGTGCAGCACTTATTAATCCATGTACAGTTTGAGGGGTTAAAAAACATCTTCTGAAGCCAATTTGTATCAAATTGTTTATGTAAAAAGGTTATCGAATATAGGAACAGTTTGTTTCTAGATTTCAAAACTGTAGCAGTTGTGGGTTATGGTGTTGTGGTTTTTGGTTTGTTTGTGTTTGTTTTAGGCTTCTTCTTATAGAGATTTCAATTTGAGCACTGTGTTAAGAAGTTCAAGAGTGTGGTAAAGAGGTTCAAAATTCAACTGTATTATCTCTTCTGAAAGCACAGAACAAGTTGTTCTTTAAAATTGATCAATATTTAATTATTGACTAACCATAGAGGAAGTAAAAATCTGGAACATTTTGCTGGTGTCTTGCTAATTAATTGTTCTTCAAATGGATCTTAATATCATGTGGCTCATTGGCTAGTTTTTTTTTGTAGAGTTATATTTTTCCAAGTGGTAGCAACACAGCTTGTCCTATAAAAGATGTGAACACAACTCACCCCATTCTTTTGTGAACTCAGACACTGCATTTAAGATTAAATGAATCTGCTGTAACATATTTGAAGGCCCAATGAGGAGTTTTTGCTGAAGTGAGGCCTCAGTGTACATGCATGCTGTAGCCAATGTGCTGAAGAGCCATACTCTTAATGGAGGAATTTACTAGAGATGTGAGGAACTCCAACACTGTAGATGTGACCACAGCGATGTTGCAAACCTTTGCCTGAAATCCCTGCAGAGCTGAAATTGTTCAGATTCTATGTATTTGCTTCAACTAGTTGCTTGTGCCTCTTTGTGAAATTGTTTGCCTGGTATTGAAAGTGTTGGAGAGAAAACTGATGTGTGAAGTATTCTTAAATTCTTCTTTGCATAGTGGTTTTGGGTTTTTTTGTTTCTTTCTCTTTGTCCAGTGTTGCCTGTTTTTGATGAAATGTGAATTCATTAAGAGAAAAAGGAGGAGGTAGGGACTGGGAAAGAGTAGCCAACCTGATAGGCTTTAGCTGATGGGAGTTACTCAGACTGGTTTAATTTGCAGCAGCTCTCCATCATGTCTCTGCATCCCACAGTAATGACAAGTATTGAATAGCTGCTTTCCTGCTACCTCAGCAAAGAATTCTAGAGAACTTAGTTTTATATAATAAAAGCTTAAAAACAAAACAGATTTCTTTCTAAGCTACAAGAGATATGTTTCAAGCATATATTAATTTTTGACAAATACAGGTATTCCTTCCCAAGGATGTAGTGGTAGTCTGTCTCTAATAATGTCTAAATTTAATTATTTGCTTGATCATGTTAAAAGATTTAAAAAATTCTCTTTTAAGAAACTGGTTCAAAACTAACTTTTGGGGAGACCTGACATTGGGACAGTGTTATTTCCTGGCAATCCTCAGTCTGTTATTTTTGAAGAATCATAATTAGGAGAAGTTACTGACAATTATTGCATCATTTCTTGTTTTTTTAAGTTCTGATCAGCAGCAAGGGCAGTGTTGGGATTTTCAGATTCTAAGTACTCTTGCTGTTACTTGACCAGCTGATGCTGTTGCTCAGCACACTGCTATGCCTTTGGCAGCACTGCTACCCAGGGAGCAAAGTGGCTATGAGGTACAGGGGTAGCAGTGTCACTTGGCAGCAGAGGCAGGTATCTGATGTTCAAGTGTTAGGCTTAAGACAGTTTACAATGATGTCTGACAAGCGTGGCCAGAATACTTCTCAGAGCTGCGTGACCAAGTCATAAATAAAATATAGCTTTAATTCACCTGTCCTAATACCTTTATAAAAGTTGAAATCCCAAATCCAATTTTGCCAGTTCATTTTTATTATTAAAAAACTAGTAGGTTTGTTAGGCAGCTTTAGTTTTTCTCTTTTTTTCTTTATGATACTGGAAATTCTTAACAAAAGCGTTGTTGGACAGTTTCCAAGTGCATTTCTGCTCTTGCATTAAAATTAACACTAATGTTAAAAGTCAGAAGACAGATTTGTAATCTTCAGAAGGATGCAGAAGACACCATGTGCATAGCTATGACCAGCATCACCTAAACAAAGAAGGTGGACATAGCTTGATGTAAAGCACATAACAGGAATAGAACCCAGTCAAACCCAGTCCGTTGCTGGACAGCACCAATGGCTTCAGTTTAAGGAAGAATAATGCAAGGATATAAATCAGAATTCAAAAAACATTACCCATATTCCCAAAACTGCCCCAGTCTTGAAATAAATGCAAACACGTGGCTTCTTTTGAGTTAAATGAGTTCACAGAATCACAGAATATCCTGAGTTGGAAGGGATTCACAGGGATTATCCAAGTCCAACTCCTGGCCCTGCACAGGACACCCTAAGGATCATACCATGTACCTGAGAGCATTGTCAAAATGCTTCTTGAATTCCGTCAGGCTGGTGCTGTGACCACGTCCCTGGGGAGCTGTTCCAGTGCCCAGCCACCCTCTGGGTGAAGAACCTTTTTCTAGTATGCAACCTAAACCTCCCCTGACACAACTTCAGGCCATTCCCTTGGTAACCAGAGAAAAGAGCTTGCTCCTCCACTTCCCTTCATGAGAAAGTTGTAACTGCAGTGGGGTCTCCCCTCAGTCTCTTCTCCAGGCTGAACAGACCAAGTGACCTCAGTCACTTTCATGGCTTCCTCTCCAGGCCTTTCACCATCTCCGTTGCTCTCCTTTGGCGTGACTCTCTCTGACAGCTTCACATCTTTCTTGTATTGTGGCACCCAGAGCTGCACACAGGACTCGAGGTGAGGCCTCAGCAGTGCAGAGTAGAGCAGGACGATCCCCTCCCTTGCCCATCCGGTGATGCTGTGCTTGGTACACAGTTGTCAGTCTTTTGCATTAAGCAGGTATAAATGATTTGTCATCTGGAAAAATGTCAGACACCAAAAAGAATGGCGTGTGCCATGTAGGAAGGTACATACATGGGGACAATTCAGAGGGTTCTAGAGAGTCAGTTTCCAATATTTGAAGCTTTTTCATGGTACGGTTGCAGATTATAATTCCAGATGTCTGTCTGGTCCTGGAGAGAGATATCTATATTTAGATTTCATCATTAAAATCAAGGAAACAAACTCAATTAAGTTAGAGGGATTTTGGCTTTTTCTCAACAGGAGACTGGTATGTGGGTCGCCTGCCTGGAGCAGTGGTACTTAGCATGAGTTGTGATTCTTGCTGAAGTAGTAGCATGCAGTTTGCTTCACTGCTGACAGGCTGTGTGTGGAGGGGAATTCTTATGTTGAAATGCTGATTTCCTTGCAGGTGTCTTTCTCCAATAATGTTTTGTAGACAAACATAATTAGAGAAAATAAATGTTCAGAAAAGTGGAAAAAGGGGACCAAAATAATTGAACAGTGTTGGGAAAATACTGAATAACATTCTAGGGCAAAAAAATGTTAAATGTTTTCTTTTGAAAATGGTATGGGGAATTTCAAATCCTGAATAATTTATTTCTGTAGTTACCACACATAAAAGTAATTTTGTATTGCAACACAGTGAAAATATGATACCTAACAGTTTTTCTCTTTTTGGTTGTAGTGGGTTAGCCTTGGTTGTCTGCCAGCTGCCCACCAAGCCACTCTCTCTCCCTGTCCTCAACAGGACAGGGGGAGAACAGGAGACAGAACATCTTTTAGCTGAGATAAAGATGGGGAGAACACCAATTTCTGTCACAGGCAAAACAGACTCAACTTGGGGAAAATTAATTTAATCTATTGCCAATTAAGTATAGGATAGGATAGAGAGAAACAAGGACAGGACTAAAACCACCTTCTGCCTTTCCCCCGTCTTTCCAAGCTCAACTTCAGTCCTTCGTTCCTGAATCTTCAACCTCCTTGCCCTCAATCCCCCAACTGGCACAGGGTATTGGGAAATGGAGGCTGCAGTCAGTTCATAACACTTTGTCACAACTTGTCACCGTTCCCTGGTGTGGTATGGGATCCCTCCCACAGGATATAGTCCCTGTCAAACTGTTCCAGTGTGGGTCCTCCACACAAGCTGCAGCTTCTCAAAAACTGTACCAGCATGGGTCCTCTCCATGGAGTGCACTTGAGGAATGGACTGCTCCAGCACGGGCTCCCCATGGGCTGCACTTCCTGCTCCTTTGTGGGCTCTCCACAGGCTACAGCTTCCTTGAGAGCACATTCACCTGCTCTGGCGTGGGCTGCAGTGTGGGTACCTGCTCTGGTGTGGTCCTCCATGGGCTGTGGGGGGACAACCTGCTGTCTTCATGGGCAGCAGAGGAATCTCCGCTCTGGCACCTGGAATGCCTCCTTCCTGTTCTCCTTCGCTGACCTTGGCATCTGCAGGGCTGTTTCACTCACATTTTTCTTTCTCCTATCCCATAGCTCCTGGGCAGCAGTTTTTTTCCTTATAATTGGTTTACACAAATTTTCTGAGGCACTAACCTCTGCTGTTGATGGGCCCAGCTTTGGCAAAGAGCAGGTTTGTCACGGAGCCAGCTGGAACTGGCAGTGTTCGGCATGGGGCATCCACTGGTCTCACAGAGGCCACCTCTGCAGTGGCCCCTCACCCCCCCAAAACCTAGCCATATAAACCAAATATAATAATCCTAAGAGCAGCTCTTCTTTCTCTGGCTTATGAGAAAATCATTCAACATTGCATTAATCTAACGTATCGGTTCTGATGATTTCAACATCAGTCACTTTCGATGTGCAAATCTCTAAAGCTAAATTTAAAATATTTGAGAGACATATTCACTGTAGCAAGCTTAATTTATACTGTCTGACTTTATGTTGTTGCACAGTAATACAAAATGACTTTAAGTTTCAAAGTTGCACTTAAAATTAATTTATATATGTATGCATGTATAAATTTAATTCAGCCCATTCAGTACTTTTGAGAAACGAAGTTTTCTAGTTTCTGAAAAAAAGACATAAATCTTAATCTACATTTCTTCCAGATGTTAACTTCAGTATAGGTATAGAAAAAGTGCTTTTCACTGCTTTGCTTTTCCTAATTCTACCAGCATTAAGGAAAATCCAAATTAGTTTTTTGCTATTGTCATCCTTTCTTTTTATCAGCGTTTACCATCCTTGTTTAAGGATTTTGAAATAGGAGCTGCAGAAACTTGCAGCTTAATCTCCTTGTCTATTACACAACCAAATACTCTGCAGTCTTCAGTGATTTGGTCTTGTGGCTGACCATTGACTGTAACACTTTTAAGAGTAGTAGGAGTACTTAAAACACTAGGAAAATTATGCTTAATTAATATCTCCTCACAAATGCAAACAGTTCACTGTCTGTAGAGGATGCCCAAAGAAGCTAGTTGCTAAGACTGGTTGTATGTCTAGCTGAGGCCTTCTTCCAGTCCATAACCAGGAATGCTAAAACACTGAAGGGAAAATAACTTTACCAGACTATGGAAAGGATAGAAACAGCAGGCCAGCTCATGCCAATGATAAATAAACCCTGCGTTATTGCCATTCAGGATGGGAAATCATATACTCTTCATTGTTCCTGGAAAAGAAAGTCCTATGAGGCAATAAACTCCCTAGATCTGTCTCCCCTGATGGAATGTTTTCTTGAGGCACAGGAGATGGGTTTCTAACAGCCCACCTCTTGCTTTGCTTTTTTTGTAACATTGTTTCAGGTCTGATTCCCATGCCTTTTTCATAGTTTCATTACTGAGAGGGGAAAAAATAGGCACCCTGCTAATGTCTTGGAAGGTCCATATATCCTCTTACACCGAATAGCTCCTCTGTTGCATTTCAGAGTCTGAAAGGAGGTTTCTTAAAATGAGATTTCGATGCAACTGTTTAAATTTTTGCATTCCTAGATGACAGCTGGTAGAGTGAAAAAGTGTAACTTTAATTTTCCCATGCAGTGACACTCCTCTAATGTCTGTAAGATTGTGTAGTCTGAGTGGACAATCAAGCTGTTTTCAACTTGTCCTTCACAGTTTCTGGGAACTAAAGTTGATTACTTGAGGATACATCTCTATTAGGCAATAAGTGTGTGCTGGGATCTATATTCCCTAAACAGCTAAATCCAGGACGTGTGCTGCTGCTTGCTTGAGACCTGCATGCCCACGGGGGGGGAACGATGAGCTGGGTGTGGACATAGGTGCTCCTTCGCCTGGTGGGGATGCAGTTGATCCATTTATGGAGAAATGAGGCACTCACAGGTTCTCTGGTCATTTGTGTTACAAGGGAAGGCCGTTAACCCACTGTCCCCTCAAGTGACAAACGCTGGGCTTTTTATGCTTGCTTGGCTATCTACTGTGCCTGAGTGGGCAGAGGGGCCACTCAGCTGAAGAAATATGTGCGGGGAATTGGGAGAACCTCAGAAGTTCAAGAGGGGCAAGAGAGGAACTGAATGATACATTGGTGTCAGTTAAGTAAATTGATTTAATCAGAAAATAATTTTTATTAGATTGGAAACTTATTCCTAGGGTTTTTTTGAGTCCTTATCCATCAAAACTTGGTCTGATTTTTTTTCTTAATAGGATTTGCTCCTCAGAATTCTTTAACTTTTATAAAGGCTTTCCAAATATAACATAGGATTTGAGTATTTTTATAGGGGTTTGCCTTCTTTTGTTTTGATCAATGCACTGTGAATTTGACTGTGTAGATAGCATCTAGCCCTGGATGAAGAAATATCAGAGTGGTATTTTTAGTAATACTACGTAGCCTTGCTCTCTGAAGAAAAATTTACCTATTTCTCCCCACTTTTGCACAACCTGTAAAACCCTCTATGTGCAGTATTTGCAGGTGAATAAAATGCTTTTTATTAATTTCTTATCTTAAAACCAGGATTTTAAGAGAACTTAGTAAGTTTCATTTTTGACTGTATGATGTCAACATAATCAGCGGCTTGTTTTGCATTTGATAAAGTTGTTGCAGCTCATAAACACCAGTCATTCTATTTTTATTTTTGTTGCTATTCATGTATCTCTATTTACAGTTGTAATTAAATGTTTAATGGAATAAAAAAGCTCATGTATTTGAGAACTGCTGCTAATAAAACAAATAGTGATTTAGATAATTCCTGGCATTCTGATATATTAAATAGGCTGGATTTCCCCAAGGCATTTTAAACTGTTTGGAGCAGAACCAAATGTGGAGCAGTGCTGAGATAGTGATAGTGACCAGCTTAAAATCCTTGATCCTGTTGTTACTGCAGTAAAGGCATATTTACTTGGGGTTGTACTCTTACTTGGTTTTCTAAAAGCTAGTATATGCTGTAAAAAGCCTGACATAACGAGCAGATTTGTATTTGTTTTGAAACACAGGAATGTTAAAAAGTTAATAAGGTCTTCCGCACTTCCAGCCACAGTAAACGTGTCATGCCTCACTGCTGCTTTTCATGTTACAGAAGTGGTGCTGCTGTCCATTAAGTTTCATGACTGATCCTTTCTAGGCAGGGGATTTTTTGATAAGGGAATATGCTTTATGGACTGAACAAACTTCAGGCATTACCTCAGCTGAGGCTATTTGCTTCTGGGAATGGTGTTTAAGGTGACACTGTTTCCTAAATGCAGCTTGTGCACTTTTGTTTGATCTTGTTCCAAAACCATGATCCATTGACTTCATTACTATGGAATAAAGTTGTATATGAGCTCCTTGAGAGAAGACTATGCATCAGCTTGGCTTCACGGATTTGGAGCTAAAAACCAAGTTCAATATCTCATGCTAAGCAGTTGGACGAAAAATCTGTCTTGGAAGCCTCACTTTTTCTTGAGCTTTAAGTCTCTGGATCATCAGGCTAGTTGCTGGATAAATTATTTGAGAACACTCTGCAGTTAGCACTGGGCTATCAAAAGGACAGAAGGCATCCTAATGTAACAGAAGGGATGTAAGAAACTGTAATATCTATGTGAACATGAAAAAAATTATATAGATCCAGTTGCTCACCATTTAGGCCCACCTTAAGGTGTTTCAGAATGGAGAATACACAAGGAAGTCAGATGGGTGCAGGGTGCATTTAAAACTGTAATTATGTGCCAAGAGTAATGAATGGTTACCTTGAGAAAACTCAGCAGAACAAAGCTACCTGTGAAATTATTTCTTTGTTCCCCATTAAAATACTTCTGTACCTCATTAGAAAGTGTAAATGAGAAAGAGAGCCCATCATACTAAAAAGCAAATCAAACCTTAACTGGAATGTAATTTCAGATTAATGATAGCAGGTATGATCTGACTTCATGTTTTGTGCTAATTTAAGTGCAAAAGTGCACCTGCTTCAATGGTAATAATTGGGGAAAAAACCCCGTAAGTAAAGAAAACACCAAAACACCTTGTTGCCTCTTGTGAAACATTAATTAGATGAGCAGATAGAAGAATGTCCATTGGAGTGACCAGTGGCTGCAATAAAGATGGGGAGTCGTGTGAAGCTCTGCTATTTCCCCATAGTTGTTTGTTGGAGAGGACCCATGAGCATTTAGAAAGGCTTGTGTTCCTGGAACACTAAGAAACACAAGTGATGAGGGGTTGTCTTGTGGCTTTCTGGCAGATGCTGACAGAAGTTGGCCTGTTTAGCTCTTCCTGGGCAGTGATAAAATAGCCGGCATAAATTAGGTGGGGAAGATAAGTGAAATGGAATAAGTTAGAGCTAATGCTCTGTCAGTTTGCTCTAGGACTGGAACAGCTTTAACAGCCTTTGCGGTACAGTGGGGGGATTTGTGTCTTCCTAAACAGAAGTTGATGTGCATTTGTAACCCTGTGCTGCCCATTTGCTGGTACCTTCTGGGATAAAGTGTTTCAAAGGTTTCAAGCCAGTGGGTTGGCAGAGGTAGCAAACACACTGTTTTCTTTCTTTCCCTAAATCAATACATTGCACAACTTCTTCCTGCTATTAAAGAACTGTCTTACGGCCTGCAGCCATGTGTTTAGTCCTATAAGCTCTAATACTGAAGGCAGCTATCTACTTACTTTTATGATCTTGGATGCCTTATGGAAAAGTAGTTTCCCTGAGTTTTCAACAGGATCCATAGTGCTGAATTCGGGTTGGATAGTGAGCCTACTCTTCACATCATTTAGATGTGGCTTCAGTCATATTTTGAAGTGTTTGCTAAACTGTACAAATTCTCTATGTATCTTTTAGCGGAAAACCAGTATGTTTTGTGAACAGCTGACTTCTGCTCTTGACTAGGTAAAGGGATGTTTGAAGTCATGCATGCAGTCCTGTGCATAAGTGCTGCTTAAAACAATATGGGATGAAGTATATTCAGTTGCTGCCTCTCTGTTGGAACTGTGATTTTTAGGTCCTTGAGAAGATGCATCTTTTGAGTAATTCCTGTTACATAAATAAAGTCTACATAACTCCCCTGGTTAGTGCAGCTGATGGGATGGTTCTAAGGAAAGATGACTTGAAAATGCATTACTTAAAACAAGCCGACAAAAAGATCACTGATGAATGAAAGCCAAACAATTTTTAAATTATTTGCAGTTTCAAACTATTTTTGAGTGAGTTGTTTGTAGAATGTGAAACAAATCTATGATGCTGAAGACTGATTGGTACTTATTTGGGATGTTGTGAGCATCAAAATATATCAATACACCAAATGCGGTTTTCAGTCTTTTACAGTGTAAACGATTTATTGTTTGAATAACAATTCCTTTGGGTCTAGCATGAAACAAAACCCTTAAGTGTTTTGGAAAACGTTACCCTTTTGAACAATGCAATTTCCTTTGTCAATGTGAGCTGCTGTCCCTGCAGACTTTTCTTTCAATTCCCCATTGGGCTTGTGGCAGGCAGCTAACCCCTTCTGTGTTATTTTATCCCATTTTCTGCAATATTGTTCTCTCTGAGCCTTTTTGTCATGGCTTAGCTGCATCAAACTCCTGCTGCAGAAAGCTGGAATGTGCCACACTGTATTCTCTGGCTCTGTGTATCTGGACTTCATGCACATCAGCCTAAATCAATTTGTTTCTGCAACCATATGACAGCTGAAACCTTAGTCTGCTGGAAATTTCAGTTTTTAAAAAATACTTTTTTTCAGTTTGTGCACTTTGTTCCTCTAGTGTGTGTCCATGCTGGAGCTGTTCCAGGCATTCTGTTTGGCTTTAAAAAACTGTTGCTCAAATCCATTTTTTACAAGACACTGTATTGCACAACTGTTTCCCTTTTAACTTCTCCAAGGTTGGGTTTACCTACCCAAGGTCCTTAGTTTTTCATTTTTTTCCTATTTATATAATCTCATAAATTCTTTCATGGTGCTTATTTTTTAAATTATTTTTCTTTATTCCCTTGTCCCCACCCTGCTGCTCTGTCCTCTCGAACTCCTCTAACAAATCCACAGCCCTGTTTTGGTATTGCATGCCATGTTCTGTGATGCACCTTGTGTGAAACACCCAGGGAAAGTATGGTGAGCAAAATACATGTAGGATTTGCAAAAATGCACTTCTCTTACAAGGTTTCTACATAATTTTTGTTCTGTCAGGGCAACACTTTCTGAAGTTCTTAAGTTATTTAAACTCATAAATCCTGAATATGCGCTTCTGAAAACCCTGAAGTTACAAGGAAGATGGAAGTTTCTGAGTTGTGTGAGTTTGGGTTGGCTGACAGCCTTGCAAGTGTGGTCTATAGATCTGGTAATACAAAAGCCAATGATTACATGAAGAGCAATAAAACTTTTCACCACCAGTATGACTTTGTCGTGTCAGCCAACAGCATGTACTTTCAGAATCTCTTTGAATTAAATAAGAGCTCTGATTTTTTTTTCAGTGCAGAGAAATACAAGCAACTGTACCATTGTGTCTTGAAAGGGATGAAAAAACGGTTTCTTTTTCTTACAGAATCTGTTTTTCAAGTGATTGCACATTTATTTCTGTTTTTCAGGAAGAGACAACTGAGAGTGCAGCTCTTCAAGTTAGTTTGTGGAGGTAGTGAATAGGTTTTTCACTGATCAAGTGAGAAATTTGTGGCAGATGTAGAAATGCCTGTTTATTATAGGAGTACCACTGTATAGTAATACCTTCTGATTTACAGCCACAGTACCTATGAAATACTTATATGTTTTAGCTCTCAGGTTACCACTGTATATTTGTGCTGTTTTGGGTTTTTTTAAATACATTGCTTAAATAAGAGGGAGTGAAGGGTGTGGTATTTTTGAAAGTCTGTAAGACCCCTTCCTGTTTGGACTACTCAGGTTATTGTATTGGAGCTGATGCTTTCTATGATTTCTTTTTTGCTAAAAATCTCTCCCTAACAGCTGTTTGTGTTTTGGGTTTTTTAAATGTGTGTTTCTCCAGTATTTGCAAGACTAAAAATATTTTATAAGAACCTTTGGGAATACTTGTTGCTTTGTTTATTTACTTTATGATTCTGTTTGGCATCAGATGTTCTCAGTTTGTTTCTGGGCATTATTAATTTTTGATAGCATATCTGGCTAATTTATTCAGGCTCATAGTGTGGAACTCCTGACTTGAGTAGAATTGTTTGATGAGGAACCAGTTACTGATGGGTGTTTGATTGTTACCACCATGAAGGAAACACCTTCCCAAAATACCATTCCAGATAATAATTGCATGTCTAATTTGAGACATGATGATGGTGATGTAGTCTGAAAACAACAGAACTGCCGGTGGTGGCCTGTCTTCTGTGAGTTACATTGGTTTTACAGTAGCTTGTTCTAGCTGCACTTAATTTAACTTTAATTACGCATCTATATATATGTGTATTCTTTTAACTATTAAGCATGATACTGTAACTGATAGCTTTGTTTCGTTGTAGTTATTGCACATTTACCATTCATTGTGTTGTTTTCTTCCTTTACCCAAAAAAAAAAAAAAAAAGAAAAGAAAAAAGAAAAGCAGCTTGGCAGCAGAAGAAAGGTTCTCTTATTATATTGTCCTGGCTGCTCTGCTGTGAAGGGAGGGATGAGTGGTTTTTGAAAGCAACTGAGCCATGAAGCCCAGAGAAGCTTTTAGGGTGGAGGTGGGGCAGGCAGAGAAGGAGAGGAATGGTGACGCTTGAAGAAACTGAAGGAAACTGTAGGCTGGACGATTGCTGAAAGGAGCAGAGAACTCTCTTGTAGTAGTAGACAAAAAGATAGAAGCTCTTTTAGGGTTCTGGAGGGAAAAACATGATTGTTCAGCTCAGCCTTTGAAAGCTTTTGACTTGGATAGCCAAGTCAGAGGAAAAGACCTGCCCTGAAAGATGACATGGCCAAAATCTGTGTTTTCAGATTTTTCATGCATTAGGTTTAAGTTCTGGGTTCTTAATTAGCTTAGTACTTTTGTGCAAGCAATTAGAGAGGTGTAGGGGTTTTGTTTGTTTTTTTTCTTGTTGCTGTTTGGTTTTGTCTGTTCTTTTGGTATACTCACAGTGGCAGACTCGCTGATTTCCCCTGAAGGCTCTGCCTGAAATGAAACTCTGTCATGAATCTCCACCTTCAAACTGGCCAAATATTGCAACAAGACAAGAACAGCAAAAGCAACTTTTGTGGTTGACTCCTTGGAATAGTGGGCTCTAAAAACATACACGGATGTTGATGCAGAGATTGATTTTCTTTTTTTAATGTAATTGGTATCATGGACTCTAGTGTCTTCCTGAGACATGTGAAGTCATTGGCTCATTGAACTAGCTTCTGTGGCATTCCTTTAAGTGAGGGATGTGGAAGCTACAGAAAACACCCAAAAGAGGACTATTAAGTATTTTGACTGAATAGGGGCCACTCTTACTTTCCACAAGATGCAGATATTCTAATTGTGAGTTAATTTTATCAAAAAGTCGTAATGCAGCTGACAAGTTCTTTAGGATTTTCTGTTGGTTTAAATTCTTTATTTATTTGCAATTCACTGTGTATGACTGGACACAAATAATGCTGTCTTCACCTTGCTCTCTATTTTTAATGTTTGCTGTTTGCAGAGAAGGCACATGAGTAGTTTCTAGATGGCCACATGAACACTTTAGACATTAGCCTTTGCAAATGTACATTTGCACAAGCATTTCTGAGGTGAGGTTTTTTTTCAACACCAAAAAAACTCGTTCCAAAATCTGTATGTATGGATGTCACCTGAAAACAGAGGTAAAATATAATGGTCTCACCTGATTTGTTTAAACATCCTTATTCTGAGATATAGGGTTTTTGGTTTCTTTCAGTAGTCTTTTTGTCAGGCAAGTTGCCATTTATTTATGTAAAGATTCCAGCAGTTTTCATACCACTTTGCAAAGAAAAACTATATTGAAAGTAGAATTCCTTCCTGAGGATTCTAAACCAAGATTACAGAAATGAAATAATAGTTTTTCTTTGTTATTGCCTACCATATAATCTGTAAGGCTGCTATACTACTTGAAGCATTTAAGGTGAACAATGAGTCACTTCAGTCATAATTTTTTTCATGTCAATAACGCATTACATGCTATGACTAGTCTCCATTTGTCATTTGAGTGACAGCATTGTCTTGCTGAGTGTTGAAATGCCTCCTTTTCTATTGTGTTTCACGAGCACTTTCACTTGATAAGGGAAACATGAGTTGATGTTGATATTTCAGATTATCAGGAAGCTTTTATTTTCTTCCTTCCTCTCCTTTATTCTTCCTGTTGTGGGACAGGAAGATACAAACAGTACGGAGAAGAACATCAGGTCCAATGGGCACATCTGTTTTATGACCTAGAGTTGCTCCAAGTACAGTATTAATGCCAGGTATGGCAATAGCAACAGTTTCAGTTCTTACATTACTTTCATAAAGTTTGCATTTTCAATAAAATTAATTATTGGTTGCAGATAAAAAACACTGGATTGTTGGCAACTTGAAATAATACCAGTTCTTTCATTTTCTCAATCCTGAATTCTTGGCTATGTATGCATCCTAATGGACTAATTTCAGAGGTAGAAGGTATTATTTAAAGTCCAACCTGTCTGCAAAAAGTTCTTTAACACTTTCAGGAAGCTTCCTTTTCTGCTATGTATTAAGGTTTGAGGGAATAAAGGTGTTGATTTTACACTTGCCGTTTCATTTTGGCTTGTCTTTTGGGATCTTAAACATAGGACTAGTTTATTTTCTGTTGCTGTTCTCACCGCGGACGAGTAGAGAAACGACACAGAGTCCAGGCTCAGGGATAAATGGAAGTGGTTTAATAGTTTTTCCAAAGGCTTTTGTATGTTAGTTCGCAAAAGTGTGTTAAATGGCACAAGGTAATTGGTCCTTTGGCCATCCATCCCTTGAGGGGGTTGGCCAAATTCTAAGACACCCATTTCTAAGTATTTTTCTAGTTAGAACTATAACAATACTGCAAAACAACCTGCAGGTGCAAGAAGTTTACAAAACTGTAACATTGTTTTAAATAATTTGCATGGGAAAGACAGAGCTCTCACAAAATGCTGCAGAGGGCTGAAGAAATTCCCTGCTGGAGCTTTTTTAGTATCCATAATTTTCTTTCATATTATGGAGGTAGTGGCAGATATCTTGTTCTCACAGACCTCAAGAGAAGTTATATACCACTTGGAGAACCTGTTCCTGAGCCTTTTTTTTGTTTTTTGTTAACTCATTTAATTTGGTGTGACTTTAAGAGTCTATGATTTTAAGTTTTTTACACCACTGCAACCTTTTATATTCTTCGATAAAAATAAAAGTCCTGTATACTTTAGCTCAGAATTTAGCTGAAAACTTGTGAGATTTTTGTTGCTCTGGATTTGTAGAGAACATAACATATTCTTTTGCATGACTATCTGTGTAACCCTTCATCAATGCCAGCTAATTCATCCATTTGCTTTTCTGTGGACTAATTTTAATCACTTATTTGAAAAAAAGTTTATTCTTCAGTACTCATAGTGGTTCCCTCCCCTGTGTGGGACTTTACACTTGCCTTTGACTTTCACAGGCATTCTGTCAGACCATTTTTTGAGACTGCTGACATCTGTCTGAATTGTAGGCTGGTGTTGCCCAGTACTGATCCTGGTAGTGATCCCTGAGAAACTCAACAAACCAGCTGGACTCTGTGTGCTGCCTGCAGCCCTTTTAGCCCAATGGGTTGTACAGTTCCTCCCCGATGTACATGGTTATCCAATGCACATCTTGCCAGTTTTTCTGTGAGGGTTATATGGCAGACTGTCAGAAGCCTTGCCAACGTCCAGCTATGCAATATGAATGCTTTCCTCTAGTCCACAGAGTTCACAGTTGTATCACACAGAAGGCATTCAGGTTAGTTGAATACAATTTGCTTTTGGTAAATCAAGGGGATGTCCACGTCACCTTCCTCACTTGCTGCCTTCTCTCTTCAAGTATGACAAGTTTGGCCTCTCAGTGGACAGTTCCTGAGCTTGACCTCACTTTGACTGTGGGAAATGGTTGCCATTTCCAACTCTAATAAAGAAGTGGGCTTAATTTCTCCCCTGCACCTGCACTCAAGTGCACCTGGCTGTTACCTTCCCAGGATTACTCCCAAGGCAAGCTGTCTGCAGTTAGGATGACTGTTACTTTGCTTGAGAGATTTCAGACCATATTTGTGACTAATTCTTTTTGCAGTAGAGAAAGGAGTATCTGACAGTAGAAATACTACTTTGAGACGCAAAATGTTGACCAACTTTCCTCGTATGCCAGAAGTTTCTTCTGTTGCAAAGTTAGCTTCGCTTAGCTTCCCTGAAGTTTCCAGGAAAATAGCTAGCCTTTGAAAGAGTGATGGAAATGAGCAGAAGGAAATTATTCAATTATCACTTCATTATGTGTTTATATTCAGTTTCTAGATTCAGTCTTTTAAAGTTGGCCTAACATAAAGAAATGTTCTGGGCATAGACAGGGAATCAAATCTCAGGACAGTATCTCAGGACTACTCCTTTTAAAGGTAGAGTGGAAACAGGTTTTGTGTTTTTCTTGTGACCTTGGGCTCTTACTGCAACTTGTTTTTCTGTATGTATAATGGACTAATAGCATTACTCAGCTTTTCATAAGGGTTCTGGGGATATATCTAGTAAAGGTGATAAAATTTACATGTAGACAAGTTGTAAACCATGTGAATACTTTAGATAAATGATAATATAACATTTTGCATTTCAGCTCACCAGAATAGATGGTACACTGGAAATTGTAGATGCAGTTCTAAGCATGTCTCCTCTGCAGGTTGATAGTGAAATGGAGTCAGCCACATTCATTGTGTTGCTGCTAGTGATCTTGTGACCAGAGCCTAAGCTGATTAACTTTCTGATTTTTATAGAAAATTTACTTAGTCTTCTGCCCAAATGGAATTGCTTCCTTTCTTTCAGATAGGTGAACTGATCTAGCATTCATGTTGCTGCAGGGTGAGCAAATTTGATGAAAAGAAAGGAGGAGGAATGTGACAATAGGAGAGGAGCTGATCGTAAGCTTCCCGTTTGATGGTTGATTATACTCAGGTTGGTTGAAATGCAAAGCAGTGTGGCATCTTTAGAGATGTGTTTGACTTCATCTTGGCCTCGTACAGAGTATGCTTTGTAGATCTCTTTTTTTCAGAGTAGGAACCTAGATGGCTGTGGCAGGCTGTTGCAATACACAATGATATTTGAGGACAGATTACTTCAATTACTGGTTTGTTCCATGTCAATATCAGCATTAGTCATTAGACAGTCAGCTTTCATAAAGTCCAATTCTACTTACCCTAATCCGAAGCATAACAGAGAAAATATTTCCCAAAATGACAGGACTAGGTTATTTCTGTAGACCTGCCTACTGGCTTCTGAGGTAGGGTTCCGACATGCTTGCAAGTTTTTGAATTTACAAGATGTGTCCTCACTGCCTTGCAGAACTTGGGGCTAAGAGCAAATTGAAGCATATAATTGTGTTCTGACAGGTGGACATTTAAATGCTATTATATTACATTTTAGCATTTTGCTAGGGCTCCTTCTTAGGCTTATTTATCTGAACAAGGGCTTTTGTTTGGCTTCAGGTTGAAGGACAGTCTAGGCCCTAGTTTTGAAAGGCAATATTAATATGAACAGTTCGTAATAACTGCTGCTTCAGAGAGCCTTAATATGACTTTATGCAAGTTCAGATTTCTTGTCTTCAGTCTTCTAGCATACTGATTTAGTTATTGTTTCCTTTCAGGAAGGGTGAAGCTTTGAGGCATGCGTTGTTAAGACGTTTTTGATTAAACTTGCATTGTTAGTACAAATTCATAATATTACTTACTTACTTAATTTCCCACATAAAGTGCTTCTTATCTGTCTCCTTTGAGGAGTGCACTTATTAAAACATAGGCACACAGGACACACACGCTCCAATAACTTTTATAGCATTTATTAGTATTTGCATACTCTGTGTGGCCATAGCTTCACACAGCTAGGAGAACTTATCCATAAATATTTTGATAAACAGTGCACGATACCACTGGACACCACTGATAAGTCTGTCTCCATTGCCTTCACATCTTCTTTTCAGACATTTGTACATACTTATGAACTCCCTTAAGCACCTTCATGGCCCTTTGCTTGGCTCTCTTTAGTAGCCCCATGTTTCTGTTGTACTGGGGGCCCAGGACTGGACACAGCACCGCAGCTGTGGCCTCATCAGCGCTGAGTAGAGAGGGAAAGATCACCCCTCTTGACCTGCTGGAACTGCTACTTCTGATGTAGCCCAGGGTACTGCTGGTCCTGTTTGCCACAAGGGCATATTGCTAGCTCATATTCCACTTGGTGTCTGTCTGCACCCCCAGGGCCTCTTCTGCAAAGCTGCTTTCCAGCCGACTGCCCCCAGCACGTACTGACACATGTACTGCTGGGGTTGTCCCTCTTCAGGCGCAGGAATTTGCATTTCCTTTTGTTGAACTTCACGAGGTGTCTGCAGGCTGTCAGTGTCCCTCTGGATGGCAGCACAACCCTCAGGCATATCAGCCGCTCCTTCCAGTTCTGTATCATCTGCAGACTTGCTGAAGGCATACTCTGCCCCATTATCCAGACCACCACCCCCTGGGCCTGGCCCTTCAGCCAGTTTTCAGTCCACCTCACTGTCTGCTCATCCAGCCCATATTTCATCAAATTCCCTACGCAGATCTTGCAGGAGACTGTGAAGGATCAAGTACCAAACCATGTTTATTCTTGAACAAAGCTATCAAATGGAAACAAATTACCAGCTCATTTAACTTTGCTCAAGTCATTGGAGTAATTTAAACCAATAGGTGGTCTTTGAAAGATAGTTATTAAATTTTTAGTTACATTTCTCTGTAACTTTATAAAATACATTTTTTCATTAAATCGTAAGCTACACGTGCAAACAGTGTGGCACAGAAAGCTGCTAACTATTAAGCTGCTGCACTGATAAAGGATCACTTAACAAAAATACATATAATAGGTATATTTTCTGAGAATATAAAGGTTGCTTTGCTGAGAAGTGGAAAAGAAGAAAAATGGCATAATAAGATAATGTATATACATTCTGTCAACTTTTACAATTGTGTATGTTTTATAATCGGATCGCTGGAAGCATGCCCATGAAATATGTCCCTCTTTTAAGTAAATCATAAAAAACAAGACTGAAAGGAAGATTAAGAGTCACATAGTCCATGTTTATGCCTCTGGACTGCATTAGCTATAACTGAGTGTAGTACTGAATGATTGATGAAATTTTATTTTAATCATCAGGTTAAAGACTTAATCATCAGGTTAAAGACTTAAAATAGTGGTTTCTTGTAAAAAATATTTAGAACTTAGTATTCTTGCATTTTTGCCAATCTGAGTTATGACCAATGTATCTAATCTTTTTCATTACAGTTCATATAAAAATGGTGATATTTTGTTCTTTGCTTACGAAATTACCAAGTCCTTGTGGGTTATAATACATTTATTATTATTTTTTATGATTGGTTTTACTGTTTTATCTTGAAACAAGCTAAAGATCTTCAGTTCAAAGAAACTGTTGCCTCTTGCACGCAAACGTAGCCTGCAGTATAATTGTGTTAGGATTTTGAAATAAAGCAGGTGTGCAAATTGTTTCTCAGGAAATAAAGTAAGCTCATTCTTACTGTTAATGTGTTTTTCTGTTACGTTGCCTTATATTCCAGTCTGGCTGTGCCTGCTTATTTCTCTAGGACATAATCCAAAGCCATTGAAAACTCTGCTAATTCCAATGAACTTGAGATCAAGGCTTTAAAATTCTCAATTTTAAACTCTGTGGGAAGAAATGTTGATGGCTTATGTGGTGCTGATTACTGTGGAGCCCTTGTCTTGAGGGCTTTAGGCTGTGTTTCATTTTTAAGATTATATTCAGCACAGATACTGACTTGGTCTTTAGTTTGTCATAGTTTGAAATAGAGTCCTTTTCTTTATAAGTGTGTCGTATTAGAGTTAGGGGTTGGGGCTTTGGGAGTGGTGTGTTTTTTGCTTTTGTTTGTTTGTTTGTTTGTTTTCTTTCTATTTGAACATGAATGAGTAACGCTGTACTTACAGTATACCTTCCCCCCTCTATTAAAAGGAAACACTTTAATAATAACAGAAAGCCATGTTTTACGTAAGCCTGTAAACCAGAGACCTGACATAATTACATTACCTTTTTCCAGAAAATGAATGTCATCTTTTTTCTTCATTAAAAAAAAAAATGGTGCAAGTAAGGCATATAGTTTTAAGTACTTTCACACTTCTGGGAGTCTGTATGCTAAAGCAAGCAAGTATTAGTTTGGGATTTTAAAAAATAAAAAAGATAACAGGATTGCCTGTCCTGCCTTCCTAACACCTACCTTGAGCTCATCAGGTGATTTATAACCTGTTTACATTCTGCACTGTTTGCCATCTGGAGTCCCAGTGTTTCCAGTTCCTATAGGTTTGGAGTGCTGCAGAGTAGGGGGTCATTGTGCAGCAAGTGAGGGACAGTATAAATCAGGCAGTATTCAAAGAACCTTTGTGATGGCTGCACTCCTATTCTTCAGAGACATAATTCTGTTTATTCCATTTTTCAGAAAACCTGAGTCATTGGGTCAGCTTTTTTCAGTAAGATGGAATTTGAAAAAGCAGCTTGGTAAAAATGTATTGTTATCAATCAGCAATTGTAGTTGTTGTCTAAGTAAGAAAAGGTAGAGACTAGTTAAAATGTATGAGTACAGTAGTTCAAAGAATGATTGACTGTCTAGGGATATAGACTGCAACAAGGATGCTTTGCTTACAAAGTGTATCAGACAACACCTATTTTATGTTCATTCTTATCAAGCTTCTATTACAGAAAGGTTGGGTTTTCACTTTTGTTGTTTGGATTTCGTCATTGAAGAGTAGTGATTTGTTTTACACCTCTGTGCGGGCACATATGCAGGTTAAAACAAAAAAGCATTTTTGTCTCATTTGCTAATGCCATCAGACTACTTCAGGTTACAGGCTTCTTTATTCTTCCCCCCTTTTTAAGGCTACAATTTCACTTTTTTTTTTTTTGAAATGCCTGTTAAAGATACTTGTACATAACACAGAGTTTCACAGTTTTGCATTGCTACGGATTTGTCCGTGTTGTGGTAGATGTCCAACAGATAATGTTACAAATAAAGGCAGAAAAGTATGAAAACCATGCTGTTATTTTGGATAGAGGGAGAATCTGAACAGTTTTAGATGATTCACTTTATCTTCACAGGAAGAATAGCAGGAGACTGTAATAGCCACTTTATATAATATTTAGTATGTATTCAGTGGTTGGAAAATGTGAAGTATGCCCTTGAAGCATCTGCCTATTCTGGTGAAACTGCTTTCTGTCTTTTATCCAACTGCAAAAGTTGTTTTGGTTCAAACTGAGTAGTAAACTTGTATTGAACACACTACAAATTCGAAGATGTGTAGGCATCTATCATCAGTTTTGCAGTTCTGGTAGCAGTGAAGATGGAGGGACTTGGCTCTGGGGTTGTCTTTTGAATACATTCAGAGAGTTGGACTGGCTTCACAGGTCATAGGGACGAAGTTGGGCAGGTTCCATGCTCACTGTGTGACACAGTCTTAATTTATGAACATATGTATCCTAATCTCACAGAAATCAAATTGTGTGAAAGCCAATGGAGAAAGTTGGAGGTTGTCTTTATATTTTAACAGCATATTTTATAATAATGTGGATTAGCATTCTGTACTGAGATTAGGGCCTTTTATGCAGTTTGCTGTGTAAATGCAGTGAGAGGCCTTGTAATGAAGGCTAAGGAGGTGAAATAAAGGCAGAGAATGGCAATTTGTCTCAGTTTGTTGGTTTTGGATTTAAATTAGTTCTCTGACTCCTAGATTAATGTCCTAGCCACTATATTTCACTTTTGGGCTTGTCTTTTTTTATTGCAAGTGTCTGTAAGATGAGGCACGCTGCCCTCAGTTTTCATCTGGCCCTGGCACTAGCACAGGCTACGTCTACAATCACAAATAGTACAGAGCAATATAAGCAAGTCTTTAGAGCAAACATGTTTGGTGCTAAGTCTGAGAGTCCATGCTGTATGCACTTGGGAGGTTTAAACAGGAGGCTTTAACTGGCTCTTTTGCAGTTCCATTGATTGAACACCTAACAGAAGTTTTTGAGTATTAGTTGCACTCCTGAAATGCACATGTGGGTTTAATCTGGGCTTCACTCTGTGAAACAAACTGAAGTGGGGATTTTGGTGACCATCCCAGAAGACTGTTGCAGAAGGAGTTAGTATTCTGCATGATAGCAAATCCAGGTGTATGCCTTCCTGTCATGAATACAGGTGACTGATATCTACTTGAGTTGTGTATTTAATCAATGTGCAACTATTATATGTACCTGTTCCCAGGAACTGTTGGTTTATTAATGAGAGAAAAATAACAGGGTCTTCCACCAAGGTTCTCTTCAAAGTCAAGTCCATATTTCAGATTTGATGGCTTCCGGTGTAAGATGAATCTGTATTGTAAGCCCAACCCTGTGCAAGTGAACACAGACTTGTTGAACCTCTCCAAGGTGAAGACAAGTGCATTGTGCCCTGCCCTCACCAGAGACCCATCCAGTGCTGCATCATCTCAGGATTCCAAGCATCAGAAGAGACATGAGATTTTTATAACTTGATCAAACTTTTTTTCCCTGAATATTAATAAATATTTACCTGTCTTGAAAAGCTTTGTTTCCTGCTTCGTGGAATCCAATACAAGACAAGGATGGTCAGGAGACTTGTATATTTACAAAAGTACTCTCTTGAAGCAATCTAAAATTCTAATTAAGGTACACCCATCATTTAGCCAAAAAATAAACTCTTCAGGAAAACAAAGTAGGGTTTGCATTTGCATAATATATCTTACAATTTCAGTTCATGGGATTGAAGCTCTGGTCCTTGGACTGGGGAGGATCTGGTTTTGGTTTTTTCCACAGAAATATATTCAATATTCTTCTTAAATCAGAACTGAGCTAGCTGGGGATTCTCCTGTGTTCAGAGAGCTCAATAAAGTTTTGAAAGCAGCCTACTGAAATGTGGTCAGAAGAGATTTCCAAGGGATGTATGTCCAAGTATAACTTTGTTTTCTGAGAGACTGGTTTTCATGAAGTAATGAACTACCTTGTTTTGAGAGAAAGACAGGGATGGAATGTAAAAGTGGTGTCAACAATTCCCTTCAGATATTAAGAGATCAGAATATAATCCAAATGTAATTAATTTAAATGTAAAGAAATAGCAAAGAAGAATTCAAATATTTAGATCTGTGGAAAGAAATTTGTAACTCAGAGTAGGCTAATTTGTGGTTTTTAATAGTTCCTGTAAACTGTGTGGACATGCTGTGGCTTTGTCTCCAATTAGTGGTCAAATTATTTATAGCAGATTCAAAGGATTATACTATCTAAAGGAAATTTATATATACAGGAAACTGTATTTTGTTGGCTACAGACACGTTATGTGTAATTCTTGTAAATAATGAAAATAGTTATATTTCCCTCTCTCTCCCACCCAAAAAAGACTTACCAAGATAGGAAGTATTATGTATATCATACAGAGAGTTTTAATTGATTTAAAAATTAGGTCTGAGCATTGGATCTTTCAAGTTCTTTATTCAAGAAGATGCCTTTTGAGACAGACTTCTCTCTGCTGTAAAGCAATGTGTGCAGCAACCAAGTGCAATGTGGAGGTGTTTCCAATCATGTTTTTATTATTCAGATGTCTGACTTAGGGATTCTTCAACCCCTTGTGTGAGGTGTTTGGGTCTGTTCCTACTGAAGCTTATCCAGTAGAGGCTGAAAAGACAAGGCTAAAAAAATGTAATGTGGAGAGCACTGCTGGATGCTACTTTTGCTGTTTAGTATGCTGTTTAGTATGCTGTTAAATTTAGTAGTCATAGTTTTTGCACGTCATCAGGGCAGAATTTTCCAGTACTTTATCTGTTTTTAATATTTAATGAATTTGCTGGTTTATGAAGTCTTTGTGATACTTATTTTACACACAAGGAAAAATTGTTTACTGTTCCCAGCTCTAGTCAAAAACTTCTGATCTGGCAAAAATAATCGTTCAACGTGGCTGCTATATATTTGCTATGTAGTATTTTGAAAATGATTCTTCTTTTATGTTCAGATGTGATTTTCCTTTCCTTGCCTTTTGAAATACAGTAATTCTTAACAGTAGCATTAAACAACTTCTTCAGGAATGCACTAGACATGTAGGTCAACTAGGTGTGTAAGTCAGTAGGGGAAAACAGTCGTACTGTGATTTAGTTGTAAAATTTCAGAGAGTTGGCCTGTGCTCTGCAGAGTTTTGTGCATCACCTGGGAAAGCATGTTATTAGTGTTTTGCAGGCCAGCAAATAGCATCAAGGCTTCTTTAATGGGTATGTGTGTGCATTGGTTTTGTCTTCTGAAGAGACGTTTCCCAAAAGAAGAGAGGGAGACATCATTCTGCAATGTGTGCCATTCTCTCTGTGTATTTCTCAGACCTTAGTTTTTCAGAGGTGATTTTTGTTTTCCTGGCAAGTCACTCTCAATCTTACCAATGCCGTGTTTTTCAGTTGTGTAAACAATTGGAACCCAGCAACAAGTGAAACACAGCTGAAACTACTGAGACTGTATATGAGCTATGGCAGCAAAAAATTTGGCCAGGAAGAATACCTAGGCTTTAATTACCTCTGGATGCCTTAAAATCATTAGATGATTAAGCTATTAATGAACTTAAGCTGTGTCTTCAGTTCAGCTTGACCGGTAATAAGTTCATTAAGTTACTCATTACCCGACATTAGATTTCAGCTACACTGCTAAAATGTGGGTATTAATTTAAATTATTATAAATGCATATTATTCCTTTCTTCCTCTGCCAGTGTAGTATAATTTATGTATGCGCCAGGCACAGTATATTCTTGTTTTGTCTCATGCTTCACTGCAAAATGTTTTTCACTTTGCTACTCAACCACTGTTCCACTGTCCAGTCACTTCCTGCTAGCCTGAAAAACACAGCAGTGATCACCTTTCATCTGGAAGATGTGTGCAGGGAAGTCAAGCAGCCTTGATTTTGGCTTTGGGTTTTCGCTACCTTATTGATCACTTTCCTTTCTCACTTTTCTTTCCTAACTGTAGCTCTTACGTCATCCTACCAGCTGACTCCAGAGAACCACTAGAAATATTTCATTTGAGAAGCAAGCAATGCTTTGGTGACAAAGAGTGAGGCTGAGAGTGTTAATGTATGAAGTTATATTTGATTTAATAATTTATTTCTCCATGGAGTCTTTTGAGTTAACATCAACTCCATCTATGGTGGCTTCAGGCAAGTTGCAACATTCTCTCTCATGTTAAGACCTGTCTAACGTGAAACTGTCCATATTATCCAGATTGCTCTCTTTTTCTGGTTGCCTGTCATGACAGTCAACTTTCTTGCAAAATAGTTGTACTGTGTCCAGCTGGGGTGTAGTCAATCTTTTTCACAGTACTGTGTGGTACTGTGTTTTGGATACATGGCTAAAACAGTGTTGATAATGCACTAATTGGCCATTGTTGAAGAGTGCTTGCACAGCACAAAGGTCTTTGTTTCTCCCTTGCCCCTCAAACTGAGTAGGAAAGTAGGTGGGAAAGAGGTTGAGATGGGATACAGCTACAACTGCTTACTTGGCAATAAAAACTGGAGGCAGAAGAAGGAGGGTGTGGGGGTGTGTGAGTGTCTTCTATGGTGGTTGTTGCGTGAAGGGTATCCATGCTTGTGGAAGGCAGTGAATGACTTCCTTTGAGTCACTTGCTGGTTTGGGGCTGGTGTGTCCCCTTTTTCCTTCACCTGTTAAGCTGTCTTTATTTGATCCGCAAGTTTCCGTGCTTTGTTCTTCCATTTCTCTCCTGTGCCACTGAGAGGGGGAAAGTGAGTGAGCAGCAGTGTGTGTGTTGATCTCCTGACCAGGGTCATCCCCCCCGCAATAGTTTATGTAAGCATAAACCATTTGCAGACCTGTGGTTGGAGCAGCGTTGCTCCCCAGGCCCCTGTTTTGTGTGCCTGTTAG
The DNA here is from genome assembly GCA_014706295.1 of Lycocorax pyrrhopterus obiensis. NCBI lineage: Eukaryota > Metazoa > Chordata > Aves > Passeriformes > Paradisaeidae > Lycocorax > Lycocorax pyrrhopterus. The sequence goes on along the minus strand of JACSVZ010000004.1, from coordinate 32,267,451 downwards.
GTCAAGAGTATCTGTGTGACAGCAGATTGTCACTCTGATTTGTGTGTGTCGTTACTTCCAAGCTCTTGGCCATTGGACTGGCAGCTCTGTGCATCAGTCTCCAGAGGGAGATAACCTATTCGTTCTCAGCAATTTCTTTTGTTTTAAAAACATGGATTTACAGAGTTTATTGTAAGACCCCTGACTTCACCTTTCATAAGTAGGAGCCTCTTACCACTCAAGACATGGAGTAACACATCTTGTGATCCTTTGACAAATGGACAGGTTTTAAGCTTGGTAAAATGAGTGAAAGACTTGGTCCAATGATCTCAGTTTTCTCCTTTTTGCAACATGGATAATATTTTGGTTAAAGAATTTAGTCCAGAAGCTTGTGAAGATTTTTTGGAACCTGTTCAAAGACCTTGCCACTAAAATCAGCTCTTCCCTATTCTTCTTCCTTGTATTCTTAACACAAGTGGGCCAGATTGTCATCCACTGCTATGATCAGTTTTTCAAATGGTCTGTCGTTTCCAGAGATTGTTTCTGTTCAGCTGTCTGACCGCTTGCTGTGTCTTTTAACAAAATCCTATCAGGTAAGGGGGATACTGAGCTTTCATGTGTCTTTCAGCACTGTGCAGGTCCATTTTTTGCTCAGCCTGTGCTGGAGATGCATATTGTGTACACCTACACTTCTCAAGTTTTCACAAATCTGTAGCAGTCATTTGCCTGCTTGATTTCTTGCTCATGACTCTTCATTTGGAAGTGGGTTTAATCAGCACCACCTGCTTCAGAGTGTCTGGTACCTGAACAAGTGCTGGTGCTGTTCAAATACTTCAGTTCATTTCTTTCTTAAGATTAGTCCCTTCCCTGAGAACCACTTGTGCAGATTCATGTGTTGATGTCTAAAGCAGGTTATATCTGTCATTGAGCTTTGCACGCTGGAATAGTTTGGGCACTCTCCTGGCCCTGTTGCTTGGGATTCGCCACCATATCTGGCAGGTACTGTGTCCCGCAGGAATATGAGCCTTAGACATCCAATGCCTTTCTGAGCATTTTCTCGTCCATATGACTTCACAGTAGTGCTCTGCTGTGCCTATGTATTTCATCTGGAGTTTTCCAGAGCCATTGAACTCTAGCATGTGTGTCAGGCATTTGCCTTCTCGGGACCATTTTGGAGAGGCGTCATGGTCAAGGAAGCCCAACAGATACAGGTCACCTTTATTTACAGTAACCCTGCGGTCACACAAAGCCCTGAAGATCTCCTTGGGGGTTGCTCCATTTCTCCACATCTGTATTCAACTATTTTCAACTTAGTGGTAGCACCTTTTATCTTTTTGCCATTTCTTTCCTCTTCTACCGAAGTTTTAGACTGGCATCAGGCAGAGTATTGCAGCAGAATGAAATGTCTTTTATAATCCAGTAAAATCATATTAAGTGTAATTTCACATGGAAACAAAAGGTAATTACATCAACACAGCTAATGTTGTTACACAGGAGGCCAAACACTAATTGGCGATTTTTAGTGCATGCATTACGTAGGCTCTTCCCATTAAAACGCTGCCTTATTAAGTACTCGACAGCGTGTATTGCGATCGTTCTTGCTCAGCCTGCCGGAGCTGGTTCAGGTGTCTGCCGCAGGTACGGGCGCGGCTCCGCGCTCGGCCTCGCCCGCCGCCGGCAGCGCGCCCGCGGTGCTGCACCGCCCCCCGGCGGCCGCGGCGGGCGGCGCGTGTGTCCGCTCCCGCCCGCTTCCCGCGTGGAACACGGGGCAGGGCTCCGTCGGCCGTGGGAGTTAGTAAGGGAAATGCTGTCCTGGCAACCGCATTTCTCAGCGACCGAAGCGAATTGTTTGCTGAGTTATCCTGATTGCACTCTCAGTCTTTAAAGGCTGCGTCCGATCTTCGCTAATGATGAAAAAAAGCAATTTTTTGTTTTCTTTTGCCTAAAATAATAGGATCATGCCCTTTGTACTTGGCTTTTTTTTTAGAAACGTCTCTTGAGTTACTGTGTGATGGAACGATTGCTGGAAACTTGCAAAATAGTGATTTCTGATTGGTGCTCAAAATACGATTAACACTAAACCTCTTTAAATGGGACTCCTTTAACATCTGCTTTTTGCTTTAGAGTATGATTACAGTGTGTGCTAATTTCAGTGGTTAGATCAAGAAATGCTGTGCTGCTCTGAGTAGTTTGGCTGCAGCCTGCATAGGAACAGTGGCATTGCTCCTGTTGACACTAATGACAGGAAGTGGAAGCTGCCCACCCTCTCAGAGCAGCTCTGCATCTTGCTCCTGTGCCCCATCTCTCCCAGCCATCTCCCCGGAGTGCTGAACAGGCTCTTATAGCCCACCTGCCTGGCTGCTCCAAGTGGAGGAGTGGTGGGAGACAGGGTCTCTGTGCAGCATTCTTGGGACCTGTGCAGAGAGAGGGTCTGTTAACTCAGTTTTCCTTTATGAGGTTTTGAGGGCAGGGATTCATGTGCATGTGAAAGAGAAAGGTGAATTCAGCTCCATTTTGAAGCTGATACCTGTCTGTGCTGTTTAGGCAATACAGAGGCCTGAATCTATGTGTAGCTTGAGCTGGGGTGGTCCAGTGTGACCCCCTTGGAACAGTGGTTGGCAGAAAGAGAGAATGTACTTATTGTTTCACAGCCCTTGGAGATTTTCTTGGCTGCTGAATCACTGTAAAAATAGAAAGACTTGTTCCAGGCTGCTGGACTCTGGGAGGCAGCACTCATATGTTTTTTCAGCTGCATCTGATAGATTAGGAGGCTTTATATTTCTCTCTCTCTCTCTCTTTTTTTTTTTTTTAAGAAAATGCAATGGACTTTCTTTTGCAATTGTTCTTACCTTTAACTCACACTTTCAGCTCCTCACAAAATAATGGGAAAATATTTTTTTGAAACTTGTAAGCAATAATTGTGCTTGATGGCAATGAAACCCCATCATCCTCTGTGTGTTGATATGCCTCCGGTTGTGATCTGTGAGCTGGCACATCAGTTTTGGGCTGGGTAATGCCATGTTTCAGTCTTTGGCTACTGCTTGAGTAGAGTTTTAATTGGTAAGTAGCCTCTTCTATTCTGTAGATGCTGTACCAGTTTCATAAGATCTGAATGTATTTCTGCTGATTTGAAATTACATTCCTACTGTGTGAGGTCCAAATCTCTACAAGCAGAATTTGGCATAAAAGTTTTCTTTCCTGCAAGGCCAGTAGAATGTCTTAATCCTCTTTCTGCTTCAGAACATTATTTGAAGTATTTGAGGCTATGCTTTTGTAAGTTCTCTTGAAGAACAGGATTTTACCACTGGAAAGTTTCATTGACATGAATATGTGAATTGTAAGTGACTGATTTCAAGATGTAGGTTATATCTGAGATTTTGGTAAAGCTTCTTGCAAGGTGAAACACTGCTGTGCTTGTGGAAAAGTAACAGAGTGGGTGGGGATATCCATCTTTGATTTTTGATGTTGGTTGTTTTTTCTGCTAGCTACTTATTTGTAGATCCAGCAAGTCTTGAAGATCAACCAGACTGAGATTCTGTGAAGTTCTGCCCCTCTCTTTCTGCACCCTACCCTGCCTCTGCCAGTTCTCTTCTTCCCTCTTTCTGCTTTCGCTCTCTTTCTTTCCTACAACTTATTTTTTCCTGCAAATCCTGTCAGTTTCCCATGTTGCCAGTGAAACTGATGAACAATGAAGAGCTGATACTGGCATTTATAGTTGTGTCATTTGGTTTTAGAGTTCTTGTTCTAGTTAGATTTTTGAAGGAATGGAGAATTTTTGTGTTTCTTGACGTGTTCAGCTGACATTTTTAGCCCACAGAATTACGGCATTTTACCAATTTACCACTTTGGACATATTTCTTCATGGCAAAAAAAATTAAAGTCTTTTATTGATAAATTCCATGTTTTGTCTAGGTATCTTTGAGGTTTTCTATCTGTTTTGGTTTGCTGACTTTTAAAATTTCTGCAGACATAAGTAGTCTTGTTTGTCTTCATTCTACAATGCCAAATAATATTCCATGTTTGTGTCTTATTATTTATCAAGGTGTGGTTTATTTTTATCTATTTACAACAAATTGTTCATAGATACTTTCATAACTTATGGGGAGAGAAGGTGCTTCATAATTCTAGGGAGAATTTGGACAGACTTACAGAGTGCCCCAAGAGAGCCATAATTGCGTGTCCCTGAGGCTCTGTGGCATCTCAGGCAAATCCAAAATGGCTCAACAATTCTTTATTTAAATGTATTAGGATTTTTCATTTAATGAAAAATTGATTTTTTTTTTTTTTACTCTTCTCTCCAGACAACAATCAAATGCCGAAATAAAAGGAATTCTGTCAATGCAAAAATTCAGTTCTTTGATCAGTTGCTTTATGTTTGGTACCAGTTAGTACAACTGTTCAGTTGTCGCAGATTGAGGGCTCTAGTCTGAATGGTTACATGTTGCAAAGAATACATGTGTGAAGTAACTTGTATTGCCATATCTAATCTATTTTCATCACAAAAAATAGATTACTTCTAATCCAACTTCAGTTTTTTCAGCTTCATTATGCATTCCTTAATTATTTAGAGCATTCAAGGGCATCTTTATGGCATTGCTTAAGAAAAGCTGTCTAAATAAGTGTTTAGATTATGTGGCCTGCTAACTACATTTCTACAGGGGCCTGAAGAATGTTATCAGATGCCGTTGAGAGCTCTATTTTTATTTTTGAAGTAGGCTCCAAAGCATGGAGCTCATGATGGCAATTTATATGCTGAGAGGGGTAAAGTCTGGTGACGGGGTTGTAACCAGTCAGGAAGGATTAAATTAGGGGTTTTAACTCAAACTTGGGAGGAAGTTGGTTTCCTCACAAAAAGGAGGAGTTCTGGACCTGTCCAGAAAATTTAAGCTCCCATTGCTTGTGGATCCTTCAAGAATTGAAGGGAGAAAAAAAAAAATCATCTTTAAGGCTTATAGATGTAGAAGTTGAAGTTCACATTTAAACTTTTGCAGTTATATCAGTACATAATTCTTTCCCTTGGTGGGCACTTCTTTTTCTGTGTTAGAAGGAGTTCAAAGTAAGTGGAAAAGGTGGCTTTGTTTCAAAGCAGGTGTGCTAATGCTAAAGTAAGTTAGTCAACTTAATTTTTTTTTCTGCCTGTATAGGTGCATGATAGCTTTTGTTCTGTATAGAAATGTCTTTTAGTTGAATTTAGGAGGCGATATTTGTGCTTGAATTTGGGAGGTGCATGTTTTAGTTGTGAGAACACCATGACACAATTAATTCTGAAATTTGCATACAGTCAATAATTGAATTACTTTTCATTTAAAAATGGAAGTATTCTGGCTTCATTGACTGAAAGGCAGAGTTGAGAATTGTTTGTATGTATGCATAGGGCCATATTACCCTGCCCCATACACATTTTGTGTAGAAACATGCAGGAGCATGACTTGGCTGCATGTCTTCATATTTGGCATCGGATCACTATCCCAGCAGACATCTTTGTGAGCTTAAGGGTTTCGTAAATTTCAAGGATTACGAAAAAGGTTTGTGTAGACTAGTAAGATGACTGAAAACTTTCTGATGGAAAAGTTTTTATTTCTAAAAAAAGCAAGACTTCTGTAGGCTGATCTATTGCAACTGAATTGTGGCACAGAATTCTCTGTTGGGTCTCAGTGATATTAGAAGTGGAACTTCTCAGATGGGAATCCTGTTAGCAGTGTGACTAATACAACTGTGTGAGTTGTTTATGGTCACTGCCAGAGTTCTGGTGTGGCACTGTGCACTTACCAATTAATGCATCTTCTGCTGCTTCCATGCTGCTGATGTTGCTCAAGACAAGTATCTGCAGACAGCTTTCTGGTCAAACAATGAAACTAGGGCTGTCTACTGATGTTCTTTGTCCTGTGAGCTATCTTGTATACTGTTGTCCATTTTTCTTCATGAAATTTTGTCTCTCTTGTTTTCATAGAACCTGGTTTGCTTATTTTTTACCCTTCTATCTTCTTCATCAGCCTTTCAGTGCCTCTTTCCACTCCATCTTGCTATTTTTCTTAGGGATTGAACTGTGATCCTTTTATTTACATCAGACAATCTCATCTGTAAATACAAGTCAAATTCATCTTTGCCATGATGCCTTGCAAATGAATGGCTTTAGCTCTGGCTGAAGAAGAAGGGTCTGGGATAAAGAGAGCTTCTTGTTGGCTATTCAGCTAGATGTCAACAGCTCAACATGGCTAAAACAGGCCTCCTGCAGACTCCCCTCCTGCTGCTTCCTTGTCACTCTGGAAAACAACCTAATCTTGCCATGGTGTTCATAACACGTCAATTTTTACTTTGTTCTTTCTCTGAGTTCAGAAACAACACTGTCAGTGTAATTGATGATTAAATCTTATTTTTTAATGTAATTTCTTAAAGTAAGTTCATTGCTGTTTCAACAAACATTCAAATCTTCCATCCAGCTCTTCTTCACCTATTAAACAAGCTTGCCAATTCATCCAGCATCCTTTTCCTTGCATTCTTCAGGTCAGTTCTGCACTTCCATGCCCATTCAGATTCAGTGAAAATCATCATTGTATCCTTTTGCAAACAGAATAGAAGAAACCTACAAGCATCTCTTCTGAATTTATTTTCCCTCCTTGCACAGAACACAGTCTTCACTTTTCTAGACCCTTCTAAACTCTCAGTTGTTGCAGAAGCATCGCTTCATCCTCTTCCATTATTCATTAAAATTTCAGGCTCAGTCTTGTGCTCTGTTAGTACAATAATATGCTTTCTTCTTGAGAGCATCTGCAAGGTAGTCTTCTTAGCCTCTTGATAAACCCTTCTTGGAAACTCCTTTATTGTGAGGCCCAAAAAGCTTGGAAATTATTCTAAACTACCCAGTAATATGACTCGGTTCCTTTTGCCTCCCTCTTTGTCACCTCTTACTGTGTTATTTGATAGCAAGATCCGTGGAGTCAGGACTGTCTTTGTTAGTTTTTGGGTTTGTGGGTTTTTGTAGGGTTTTTTGTTTGTTTGCTTCGCTTTTGTTTTGTTTGGGGTTTTTGTATTTTACTTTATCACACCAAGGACAGCCGAATCCTGGGTTATCATTGAGAACATTAAGATGATTATAATATTAGCTAAGTAATTAATCATAGTTGTAGCACTGCAGGGAAATTTGCTGTGAAATTTGCTGTGTGAAGTTTGTTCTTGAGAGGAGTGGAAGTGCCAGTTGATCATTTCATCCCTTTGGAACTTACCACCTTGTCTTCACTAGGGAAAAAAGTGTTAAAAAAAAAAAAGAAAAGCCAACAAAGAGCAACCACATTGCAAATAAAAGATGCTCTTAGCTAATCTGAAGGGGCATTTGGCTGCCTCACAAAAACACTGTGTATTTTGGCAGTTAGGAGCTTTGGCTTAGGAAGATCCATGTTTGGAATAACAGGGTGTGTTGCAAGTCAAAATTCAGGTATCTTGGCTGAGATGTATGCGTAATCTGGCATGATGCCTTTCTGCACTGTGCCTAGCTATAGCAAATGCCAAAGTCCCTTGTGAACAATATACGAATCTCATTTTGGGGAAAAAAAAAAAGAGGAGGAGGGAAGAGGGAGCCAGGATTTATTTTAACATTTAGTGGATATAAAAAACAAGTATCAAGAAGCAAAACATTTCCATGAAGCATTCACTGTGGAAATTCTGCAACTTCTTGTTGCAAACCTCTTTATCACTTGGATTGGCTGATTTCCAGAGCATCAAGGCTAGGAATTGAGGGACTGAAATATAATCAGTGGTGATACATTTTAACCACATAAAACATTCTCTGCTTCCAAAGCCTCCAGTGTCTCTAGTAAGCAGTGCAACAGCTACAGCTCCTTGCTGCTGAACTCCAGAGACGGGGAAAATACTGGATCAGGATGGTAAGAAGCTCTTTACTTTTTCACCAGATCTAGGTTATTACTCTGTAAAGAATGTTTAAAAGATGATGAAATTGGTAGAGATCAGTATTTAAAACAAAAACCAGTATGTAAGATAGAGAGAAATTACGTTTTTCTGCAAGAGATCAGCAGTGCAAGTTGGTGACAAATATATCTGGCACTGAACATGTTGTGCAGCTTATATAAAATCTTTTAAAACTGGGAAACATTGCTGACTAGCATTTGATGTAAATTGTAAGCCTGTCCACTTGGTTTATTTCAGAAGGACAGCTGTATGGGCTTTTAAAATTATTTTGGATTAATAATCACTGACACAGACTTCGTTCATAAAAATATAAATAAACCTTTGCCAATCACTCATGCAGGCTGTATGTTTATATGGTTTCCTTTGTTGGGGTTTTGGGGTTTTGTGTATTAGAAAAAAGCAGATCTGCTTAGTGCATGCCTTTGACTTTTAGGGAGCTATGAAGTTTTTATTTTTCTGGGTTTTCAATCCATGAAGACCTGTTAATCACATTGTTTCTCTAGTGTAATTATTTGGTGGGAAAAATAACCAGGAAAAACTTTTTAGAATAATGATTTTATTATTTGTACAATTTAAATATTCTGATCTAATTATTAAAACAATAGAAGTAGAATATAAAGCACATGAATGTGGGATCTGAATATAGTGTCAATTGATACCAATGTTATTGGTGGTTTAAAAAATGCCTGATAATAGAATAAAAATATGCATATTAGCATTTTTCTACGTATTAAAGAATTGGAGGGAGGAAACGCATCTTGGGAGTGTTTACTCCCAAGACTCATTGTCAAGACTGTTTTGTTGGGGTTTTTTGTGGGGTGGGGGTAGGCGGGTGGGTGTTGATTGAAATAAGCATCAAGCCCAATCTCCTGTGTGGGAACTCAGCTGTTCATTTTAAGAGCATACTGTGTCCAGGAATTTATTGATTAGGAGATTACAGTACATCAGGGTGAAAGGAAAACAAATTACTAAATAAGTCTGAAGAGCACTGAAACACATTTACTTGACAGTCCAGCTTGATGTGTAGGGAATTATTCTCTTTGTGATTCAAATGGAAGAGGAGATTTTTTTATAGGACAACTATGAGAGTTTGAAAAGTATACAGTAAATGTGAAACCATGCTTGATTTGGTATCTATCTTTGTTGTGTATTTGTTCTTTCTTAGCAGTATAAAAATTAAAAAACCCTAAAATTATCACTAAATGTTTTCTGATCTTTTCTAAGTGGTTTCACTCAATGGCAAGAAATAAAAGTAATGAAGTCAATCACGTTATCGTAGCCTATATATTTCACGTTACACATCGCACTTTGATGTGTTACAGATTTGTTTTTCCTCCTTACTATGCAGAATAGATTGCAAAATCAATAATTGAATGGCAACCAGGCTGTAAGATTCCTGGAAAGATGTTTAGTATGAATCTAAGTGTGGTTGTTGTTGTTGTTGTTGTTATTAATATTATTGTTGCTGTTTTCTTGACAAAAATCCCCTGTGATGAGTAACCATTAAGCAGTACTGTTGTACTGAAGAGACTTGGATATATTGTTGTTTCTTGTCAGAGAATACTGTGCCCATAGTTAGTATTATCCTGCATCGGAATTTTCTTACAGGAAAATACTGGAGGTAGGAGATCTGACTGCTTTTCCCTATTGTGATCACAGAACGTAATTAATAACAAATGATGTTACATACATTTCCACATTTTTGATTCTCTAGTTCCTACATAAGTCAAATACAGATAAGCTTCTGTAACAGCAAGTTAATAAAAACATTTCCTTCTAGAAAAATAACTTTCATGTACTGCCACATACTTGCTGTTGATAAAGTTTTAGCCAAAGTAAACTTACATTGTGTCTTGCTTGACATGGATTAGTTCAGTAACTAAAGCAGTGAGTTCACAATGGATCTATTTCTTTCAGTTTGGATTGCCTGGGCAAGGATCTTGCATAAGTTACTGAAGAGAAAAAAAAGAAAAGAAACACACACCACACACATCCCCCGAAGGCGTACCCTTAATAGTAATCAGCAATATAATAAATTACATTACTAGTCCAGAGGGAACAGCCTCTCACTTAAAATTTTTAGACTATATGATTTCTTGTAGAATGTAAATAGTAAATGGTGTTCAAGAAGCCCAAATTGCAAGCTGTCAAATGCATTAGATATCAGGTTTAATTATTCAAAGTGTTTTTTCTAATAAGTCTAAGGAACAAAAGTAAAATTATAAATAATGTACTGGCTTTACCAGAAAAACTGAGAAGCTGTAAACATGACTATTACAGTGCTAAATTCTAATAAAGTATAATTAGTGCAAGAGTTACGCTTGGTAGCAAAGTTCATTTGAAGTGTCTTCCTGGTGCAGAATTTAAAAAAGCTTATTCAACAAATGGATGTATTATTCATCCAGATGAATTTAGGCTAAATGTTTTTTTTTTTTTTGTTTCAGTAACTAAATTGAAGTCTGATAATCTGCCTGAAAATGTAATCCTAATTTAAAGGGATATATTATAAATGTGTAAGCTATGGAGTTTATATATAATATAAAACATGTTTAGGGAAAGGAAATATAGATTTGCGTCTGCTGTGAACTTGATTCAAGACTCAATAATATTTTCAGGTTTTGCTGTTTCAGTACATTTTTACTTTGTTACTCTGCCAATTTTCTGGTGAAAAATAAGAGTTTGTTCATTCAGAAGTACTCATGCTGATAGTAGTCAGAAGGAATCTGCTGCAGTATAGCTTTGTGCATGTGTTTAGGGCTGACTTACATGTCCCATGTAACTTTTGGCAGAGTTTGGTTCTGGTGAAAAAATTGTGTCAGGCTGTTTACCACACCAGCGAGTCTGGCACTATTCTAGAGTGAAATACACTCTTGCATGCTCCATAAATATTGTTTGTGAAGGATGAAGATAAACCACTTTAATTGAAATGTAATGCTGAAATATCTCCATAAATATATATGCACTAGCATTTACTTATAATGACCTAAGTTTGTATTTTAAAATCTCAGCATCCATGTTTATGGAGCTTGAATACTTTGAGTAAACAAAATATGTCAGCAGGCAAGGTGTATGCAAGAAGAGTAGCTTTTTTGGTGATGGAGGATTATGTTCTTAAGCCATTTTCATTTTGATTCTACAATCAACCTGCTATGTAGATCAGGTTTTGCTCACTGAAATGCATCTTTTAAGCTGTGCCATTACACTGGTAGTATAGCTTAAAATGAGTTGCTCTCAGGAAGTTATGAATTATTTGCTGTGTTTTACATAATGTGTTAGCATGCCTGCTGCATCTGTGTTCAAGACAGGGTTTTATTCCTTCAGCCATGGGATATATGAAGAAACTATTAAAAATGGATGCTTTTAGCATCAGTCTGTCCTTTTGGCTTTTATCCTGTCATGCCATCAGAAATGAAGGCAGGGGAAAAGGTCAGTCTGGTCTCTAGGTCTCTAGGTGAAATAATTGATGGGAGCAGCTTCCAAAGGAATACAACTTTAGTGAGAAGGTGGCTGGATAATACATAGTTTTCTGCGTCTGGTTAATGTTTTTATTGTGGCATTTGCAGTGTTTTGAAATATCAGGACAAAATTGTATTTCCCATATATCTTAGGACCCTCATAGCAACGTGATATTTTGCTGCACCTGATTGTTCTTGTACTTCATGACTATGCTGAGGATACTGAAAACAATTAAGGCTGAGACTTACCGTGCACCTTTTATGTAAAAGAAGTCTAGAGAAGACAAAAGGGTACTGACAACTTCATACCCACTTGATAGTGTGCAGATGCAAGAAGAACAGGATACATTTCCAGTGCTTGTATAAGGAGTGTGCTCTGACCAGAGCTAAGGCTGGTTAATATGTGTTGGTAGGAGACATGATGCAGTTTGGGTAGATTTCCTGGTTTGTACAGAGCGTGATGATGAGAAGCTACCATTCCTAAAGGAATTCTCTAGACCTTGCTCTTGAGTTTTTAGTCTACTGTAAATCTGTTGTTATGAATCTTTCATTTAAATGTTTTCCAATGTTGCGGTGTCACCTGGGGATATGCAGCCCGTAGTCAGCCCTATTATATCTTTTGATAATGAAGTTTCAGTTTGGAGGCAAGAGCTGTCTACTCCCCTGGCAATGTGTCGGGGCTCCACTTCCCCTCTTCTCACCAATAGACATCTTGGGTACATGACTAGAGCTTTTGGATCCATGAAGATTTTTGGAACCCACAGCAGAAGGGTGGTAATCTCTGGTGTCGATCCTTATTCAGTCAAACATGGTGCATAAATCCAGTGGTGAAACCTCAGCACTTCTGACTCTATTACTGTAGTAGGGTAGTTTTCTTAATAGTCATGGCTTAAACTCCATAGTGCTAACCTTTTGAATAGCTCAGAGACTGTAAGACCTTGTGTTGCAGCCTTTTTCCCCCTTACGTGATGTGGCTTTTGTGACAGGATTTTTATGTGATAATTCTCCCTGTCACAGGATAGCAGGTGGCACATGTATGTCAGGCTGTCAGGCTAGAGGCTGCTGACATGTCCTTCTTGTGACTGGACATGCACATGTCCAGTAACAGGGAGAACTCTGTCTTAGCCATATAATGGGTATTTATTTGGTCAGGTGATGACTGAGACTACTAATTCGTTTGGAAGAAATGGAAAGAAAGACGATGTTATGAGACTACACCTCTGATTTAGCTTTTTTTCCTGTAAATACTTACTTTTGGTATTTTTTGTTGTGGTCCTTCCTTTTCAGAAAGGAAAAATTTGTGTAGTGTGGTAGAGATCTTACCAGCACTAATTCTAGAGATTAAGTTTTGGAAAAGTATATACTTGATTTGGGACAAACATGCTATCTGAGCCATTTGGTCTTGAGTAACTAAAGAGCTACTGCAGACCTCTAAATCATTCAGATAAAAATGATCTTCCAATGACTCAAACTGGCCTGCAAAATTTATGTCAGAAAAAGAAACGTTCCTCATGTATTTTTTTCTTTTCATTGAAGAATAGAAGGGACTAATTTTAGAAAGTGCTTGATAACTTAAGAAAAGGTCTTTTAAGACAATTAAACTTCCAGATTCTTTTCTGACAAAACTCGTTGTATGCACTAATGTTAATTTTCTTATTTTTCTCCTTTTAGGATTGTCAAAAGTATTAGGCATGCTAAAAACACCCTTATTTCTGTCCTACTCCTCATTCCAGTATTACAGAGGATTGATCACAAAATCAGCACTTGCATCTAATAATTCTACTATGGCACAAGTAGACAGAAAATTGGTTTCCTTGTACATGCAAAGCATGAAAAAGTGAGTTCTATGTGAAGAATGAATACAACACACTAGGGATGTTTTAGGCAGAATATACTAAGGTCTCTGCTAGCATTTGTTTGCTGCAGAGATTGTCATGAAATGATGCTTGTAGCTGGCTGTTTCCTCTTTGTGCACTGAGGCTGCTCATGGACTGCATTTCCTCTGCCCGTCAGTGCTGGTGTGGTCCTGCAGTTAGCAAGTGGAGTTCCCTCGTCTCCAGCTGTGCTCTGTGTGTGCCTTCCGTTGTCAAGGTCATTCATGTATTCATCATCAAAGCCAATTGCTTAGTTTGGTCTTCTAGGAAGTTGAAGAAGAGTTTAAATGACTGAGTTCCAAAAGAGTTTTCTGTCTTAGTGATCCTGGTGGATTTGATGGGTTTGGGATTGACAGGTAATTGCCGTATTGCTAGGTTCCGAGAAAGGAGGCAGTCATAATTTTGGGTTTAAGTGTGTAAGAACAAACCAGAAATTACTAGGAAACTGTTATTGTGGATATAGTTTTGTATGGATTGAGAACACATGCTCTAGGGTGGCAGCAGTTCCTTCCTTTGGTGCTTGCAATAACAGCATTTCTTGTATGCCATTGCACAAATTCATTGCTTCTTCTTTCCTTTTGAAGAAAATAAAAATACAAACACCTCCACAAGTTTAATATTTGTAACTTTTACCAAATGTGTATTTAGGTATTTTCTTTGGATAGGGAGCAGTTCTGCAGCCTAGTAAGACACATTCATTTAGAGTTACTTGCTTGGAAAAAAATAAACAGATTTAAGAGTGTACCAGCATAAACATGAATCTTTCTATTGCATCAGTTTCAGAACTCCTTGAAGTCATGGCAAATGCAAGCAGTCTAACTGAATAAAACAGTTTTGGTGCAGTGCATCATTACATAGAACATGCAATTTATAAACTGTTATAGAAAGAAGTTTATTACACAGTGTTTCAAAATTTTTTATGACTTTGTGAAACATTTCATTTTTATAGTAGGTTTTGGGTTGTCAGCATATCACAAGTCCGCAAAATGCTACACCTCTTTCATAAATTTACTAATGGAGTTGGCTTCACTGTTGATTAGAGTCTCTTTTTAGTAAAAAGAAATATAAAAATATTTGTGGAAGAATCTGAAGGGTGAAAAAAGGCTAAAATACTTTTAATTCATATTCATGTAGAGTGACCTTAATAGTTTTACCAGTTGTTTCAGCCTCATAGATTTTCTAGTGCAGGTTCATGGAAGTTGTGCATTTGCTGTGGATCATTTTAATGGTCCAATGAAATATTCGCTCTGATCTGTGTCAGTGGGGGTAGGGAAGCACATAAAATATATGCTTCCAGTCAGTGATGAGAGAGTAGGAGGATTTTTCATGAACAATATAATTAAATGCATGCATGTAAAAGATACCTGCAAGATGCTGCTTGAGAAAGTACTTTATAGCAATAGATAATTATAGGGAAAAAATTACTTCTCTGGAATGATAGTACATAATATTAATTTACCAATGGTATAAAGGTTTTCTAAGTAGTTTGTTTCCCGTCTGTAACACAGCATTTGTTTTCTAATAATCTTTTTCTTCAGCAAAAGAATTTTTGATCAAAATTTTTGTTGGACATATTACACTGGAATTTTAATACAGCACTAATACAGGACACAGTTGTAAACATTTGTTTCATAGCTTAAAAATTATTTGCTCTTGCAGAAGTATGAGAACTATGGAAATTTTCCAAAGTCATAGGGTTTTTTGTCTATTTAATACAATTTTAATTATGTGCATAGTTGCCACTGCTATGTATCATACCCATGTTTGTTTAAAGGTGTCCAGAAGAGGTGATGATATTAATTCACCTGCTGCTAAATAGTCTCCTACTTAGAAGGTAACTCAGCAGTGACTCAGACATCAGAAATGAAAACAGAGTCAGTTGCTTAGGGCTGAATCTCACGAGAGCTTACTGCTGGGTATGGTGTGTTGAGAATTTTCTAGGATTAATCGCATCCTAAGCAGACAAAAAAAAAGGTGTTCCAGTTCCCCTCCTCCTCCCCACTACTTCTTCATTTTCTGTGGGAAGAAAAAGGCTTCAGTGGATTTTGTTTTAGCTGTCTCCAGACAAAGCTGTAGGCAGTGTGTGAGGTAACATTTGTTTGTAAGGATGGACAGCTTAGATAGACCTGGACAACTCTTGGTCAAAAATACATGTTGTGGGCTGTGCTCTTAGTGTTGCCCAAAGAAACCCTTGGCATGAGGAGCTGGAGTCTCCTGAGGATGCTCTGTGATGCATTGACCTTCAGCTGGGAGCTCTGATGGGATATCAGGGGCCAAGGCTGGTGCTCACCGCCCTGACCCTGCCTGAACCCATGGCCGGGGCATCGTCTGCTTCGCTGAGAGTTTGCTGTGTAACATTTTGGTTCTAGGCCTGATTGAAGAAGTGCTGTGGAAAGTATATGGTGAAAAGTAATTGCCACAGCAGTTAACCTTTGGGGAAGGTTTGTTTAGGCTATCACGTAACTACTATTATTTAAAAAAGAAAACGCAGTTCAAGCCATGTCATTGTAACTGAAAAATGGAAGTCACCCATTGTTCTCTCTTTTAGACGGGCTCTTTTCAGTTTGTTTTACTGTTGACTTTGCTACTAAAGTGAGAATTATCATAGGATATTGCAACTGCCTGCACCATACTGAGACCTTACGGTAACTGAAAGTTGAATGTTCTTGCCAGTTCTGTTTTATGTCTTGGTATTAAGTGTTGCACAAACTATAGAACAAGGATTTTGACCTAGACTGCATGTGAGAGACTGAAATGTTATGGTTAGTGGTTTAAATGTTGTTAGGAAGGACATTTGCCCATTATGGTAGAACTGTATAAAGAAGCTGTGACCACCGAAGCCCACTCCTCCCTGAATAGGCCTCCTGACTGGAACCTTGGACTATGAGTTAAACCCGCTAAGGGTACTTGAGACAAGATAAACGTGAAACTATTGGCCAATTATCTCAGGTCTACGGAAATGTAAACAAGGCTGAGGGAAAAGAGCTTATCCACAAGAAAGCCAAACCCAGCAGCTGTGCTGAAAATCATCCCTGGCTGGGATTGGGGCAGGAGAGGGGGAGGAGAGAGTTTTGGGTGTGTGGCGTAGCTTCTGGTCAGAGGGATTGAACACCCACCCTCGCTCACACAAACTGGCTCAGTTGCAAACCCCCTCCCCACCCCAGGAAGGCCACACTCATGTGAGAGGCAGCTGAGGAGGTGTCACAATCCATCAAAGACCCCCAGAGCGCTCCCAGACTCATTGCTGAGGCCTTGCCCCAGAGCCCTGCACATGAACCGAGTGATGAAAGTGATCCAGAGTCTGTTACAAGAGACAGTGTCAAACTTGCCCCCCTAGGGGAGGCAGCTGGGCATTCCCACCTGGCTCAAATGTACATTAACCCAGTGAACTCTTAGGTTTTGCAGGACCCTCACCACAGAAAGACCACAAAAAATGGATCACCGGCATCCACAGAGTGGTGGTATTTTCTGCTTAATCTGTCTCTCTGTCACTCTCTTTCTCTCCCCCCGCAATTCCCTTCTTTTTCTATTTCTCTTTTTCTCTCTCTCCCTGACATTTAATGTTACATAAAATCCATTCTATTCACTTCGGCATATAGTCTTCTTTGAACCTTAATTCAGGCAGAGGCATCTCTCTAACAATGTTAATAACCAGATCATAACTGTACCTGAGCAGCTTGGGGGAAGGATGTTGCATTGAGTCAGCATTAATTTCAAGGAGGAATCCTGACCAAAACCATGAAGCTGATTTTTTTTCAGGTATTAAGAGGTTTCAAAACCTAAACCTATGTAACTGTCTCACCTTAAAAAAAGTCAGTGCTGTTGGTTTTAATGGTCAAAGTGAGACCCACAGCTGAATATGGCAAACTTGCAAAATCTGTTCTATTTTCAGTAGTGACATGTATATTTTCTCCTGAGTTTCTAATCTCAGCCTATGTTGTGTAAATGCATATGTATTTTTTTTAAATCAAAAGCACAATTTCTGAATGGACAGTGTACTCTAAGGAAATAGATGCAGCAGAAGACCATGCTTAGCTTAAGATTTTTACTATCTTTAGGGCCTGACACTCTCTAGGCTGCAGTGAGAAGCACATTATTTTGTAAGTGAAAACACCCTTCTATGTTAAATTCTAAAATAGTTGTTTCCCGGAGGAGGTTTGGAATAGAAACTGATGTACCTGATAGTTAATTAAAATTCAGTGTTGTTTGTTCTTGCTTAAATTAGTGAAAAAAAACCCTTCTAGGAAACACCACAGAGAATAACATTCTGAAGATTTCAAATTATTTTGAAAGATGAGAATTCCCATGACTCAATTCTTTAAAGAGTTGGAACATAATTCAAATGCTTCTTTGCCACCTGTCACTTTTTTTTTTCATTTTTAGAGTGTGTATTTTCTCTCACAGATAAATAAGAGGAATGAATATCTTATTTCCCTTTCTACCCAGAAGGTTTTTTTCTGAACCCTAGTTACTGAATTACATGCACACATTACTTCTATTATAACATTGTAAACCACCTGCACAAATGCATACCTAGCAGGAGACCAATTGTTTCATTAAGTTACACCAGAATCTGACTGGTATTGTTGTACAAGGCAGAGAAAACCATGTGTAATTGGTTTTGTTTGTAATGTGAAGTCACTGATTAGCCAGCTAATACCATTTTCTTTCCCATGCACACAGCCTCCCACACACAGAAAGATGCAAAAAACTAGTATAAAAATAAGGTTTTAAGCTACGACAATGAGATCTCCAGATGTCTGATTCCTTGGTTTAGAAAACTGCACAAGAGCTTATCTATTCCTGAAATAAAAATGATTTAGATAGTCCTAACCGTCTTTCACGATTTCCCATCTGCTAGGGTGTGCATTTCATTTTCATGTAAATAAAATTTCTAAGTAATTCTTCAAATCCTCGCTGCACAGTTCATTACAGAGATCTCATGCTTGCTAATACTGACTGCCAGAAGGCAAAAGGACTGATAAAGCATGTGGAGCACTCATAGGAGGCTTGCAAGACAGGAAGTCCCTCATGGAGAGGGGAATATTTCAGTGGATTTATGTATAGCGTTAACCACTTCACCTGTGTTATTTCCCTGTTGCCCCTTTCAAGAAATGCAGATACCTAATGAGGGTAATGGTAAATGAAATTTTCCAAGTTTCATTGTTGGATTTCTGCCATGAATTTCACCTCTAAATCAGACAATTGGATTTTAAGCTGTCCTTTCATGTCATGTACTCTATTACAGTGGTCTGGATCCATACCTGTGTTTAGGTAGGCAGACCTCTAATCTTAATGCTTAAATTTAGAGTCTTACATTGTTCAGATTTTTGAAAGGTCACTTTGGCTTCAGTCTGACAGTTCGTGGGTGCTGACACATTGGCAAATCAAGCCCTTCAGTCTTTATACTGAAGTCACAACTGGAGAAGAGGAAGAATCATACTGACTTATATTCCCAAAATTGTGGGCTGACTTGCTTACTTTGCTAGAGGTGCGGTTAATCAAAACAGCTGCAACTCAGAACACCTGGGAGTTGTGCAACTCTTAGATGTCTAAATGTAGATTTTAAGAATCTAATTTTAAGCAGGCAGATTTGATCAGTTTGCCCCTCGTTACCCAGGAAACCACTTAATTACTATGCCTTTGCTTCAGCCCTCTGCATGTAGCTTTTAAAACATTTTGTTATAATTTTTCTTTTCTTTTGTCTTAAGCTAGTGTTTGTAGAAAGGGCTGGCTTGACAGCTCTGGCAAATGAAATAGTCTGCCTGCCCACGGAATATGTGCTCCCTAGACAGTGGCAGTCCAAACTTCCACATGGTGTTTTGTCAGCGTGCTACAACTTTTCTTGGGGGAGTGGAGAAGGGAGGGAGGAGGTAGGGTCCCTGTACAATCAGGTCTTTGCCACCAAAACGTGCAAGTGGTGTCAGGAAAAACAGCCTGTATTTTCCTTCTATAGCACAGGAAACAGGCAGCTAAACAAATGAATGAACTCAAGCTTTGGAAAACCCATGTGTAGTCTGTAAGCTATCGTCATGACCACAAATGCAATCCTGCTACATTGCAGTTAGCACTGATGACAGATGATCTCATGAACTGAACAGAGTTTTCCTTGCTCAGTGCCAAGACAAAAGGATTTTTAGAGTTCTGAGTTCTGCTGAGCATTCAACAAAAAGTCCTGGGTTGATATTTGCATGAAAGTGGGAAATATGGGAATTTACTCTAAAATACTAAGACTGCATCTTCTTGTGCTTCCCTTTAAGAACGGTGATCCAAGCACGTACATTTCATTACTTCAGTTTGTCTTGGTGATGACTTTTTTTGAGATAGATGTATTAGATGAATTGTGATAGCTGTGAATCACCTTGTACTCCTAGAAAAATCACCCAAGAGACAGTTGGTCTTTTCAAGAAAGGGTTGTGTGTTTGATTTCCAAGTGGTTTACAGGCCTCCTGGTTCATTTAGCTAGTAGCCTGAAAATCATGGAAGATCACTGACAGAATCATACTGCTGTTCTTTAGTGATCAATGTGAATTCACAAATGTTTCAACAAAAACAGCAAGGCAATAAGAATGAAAGATGTCCATGATATCTTTTAATTTCAGAAATCTTTGCTCTATTATGACTGAAAATGGAAATATAGAAGGACCATTCACATCATCCAAAACAAAGCTACAATACTTCATAATCACTGTCGTTCTGTGCTGTTTCTGTAGTTATACAAGAGGTTATCCAGGAATTTGTCAAGACCACCTCTACTCAAAGCAGCTGAAATGATCCAGTCCAGGCTGCGTATTGCTGCCATACTCCAGGCTGTGCATTCCCATCCTTTCCCTCCAGCCAATGCTGTCACTTGTAATGAACCTATTACAGGAGCTGCTTGCTTGAAAACTAACTGTGAAGTTTGGACTTCTGGGGTGAAAGACATTGTCTACAGTGAGGGAGAGTTTTACAGACTTTGATTTGGCAAGGAATCTGTGACTGGGCTCGTAAAGGCAAGAGTATTGCTGAGCATAAATGAAAACGACAGTATGTTGAGTGTGAAAGCACAGAAGAAAACACTGGAATTTACTCTCTGATTGTGAAAGTCACTTGGGGTGCTTGTGCTCTTTGAATGCTGTTTTGACTTACAGAATCATTTCTCCTAGCTTTTTCTGTCAGACTGTGCTTGCAGTCTGAGAAACAGATGGAAATTCTACTGGTTTTCCTTCTGCAGACTGTAAAACAAAGATGCTTAAATTACTGATGCTCTAAACTAATGAACCTTTTCAGCATCTAAATCGAAGATTCATTGCTGCTTTTAATGTTACTCTAAGAAATTCATGGTGCATTGATGTAACTCTAGCTGTGCAATCAGCATTGGTCTCATACCTGCTGCTCTGCTTTAAATGAAGAGAAGCAGGGACAGTGCATAGAAGAAAATGGAAAACATCTTACTCATCATCTGAATTAGAGTATTTACTTCCTACCTGAAGAATCAATATTTCAGAAGGCAGAGAGCACTATGCTTTGCTGTCTTGATGCCTATGTATTGTTCTTAAGTTTTAGAAACCAATAATCCAGAAAAGAATTACACAGTGGATTTGCATTCGTAGGTATAAAGAACATGGTTCTGTTGCGGAGATGTTAGAATGTATTTATAAATAAGAATTGAGAAGCTGCTTCATAACACTAAAGAGTTTCATTTTTGAAACCTAATAAACCCTATTTTTTTTGAGCAACTGATTTTTAAATTTACATTTTTCATTTTTTTCCTGTTTGAATAGCTTCACTTTTTACGTAGCTGGTTCTCTGGTTCCAGACTCATGACCAGGTAAACTCTGACTTATTCAAAGAATTAATGTAGATTGTATATTTTTAGTGCTGAGTGGTTTGCCTACTGTAAATACCCCTCAAACCTGAGTAAGGAAGAAAGAGACTAGATTTAGAGCATGAGAGTGTTGAAAAAAAGCAGAAGAGTCTAGAATATTCTTTGCTTTGTTGAGATTGGCTTAAGAAATAGCCAGAAATTGCCCAGCTGCAATGGATTGCCTGTATTAATTTCTCCTCTGTGTTGGTCAACCACCGGCAGACACATTTTACAGAGCCGTAAGACAGTGATGACAGTTCTCTTCCCTAGGGGGTTTATTAGTTGCTAATTCTGTTTAGTAGAAACTTGGATCAATTACAGCCTTGTCAAGTTTCCAGTGGGACTAGCAGATCTTTTTCATTCACTTTAATGATATCGACATAGTGAATTTTGTGCCAGTTCCATTAAATTCAATGAAACTTGCTTCGCCCACTGACATTGAGTGTATGTTTTGTCCTATTTGCCGGGATATTTACAAGCCTTTCATAATTATACCAACTTTAGGAGCTTGAAACCTATCCTTTTTTTTTTTCAGTAGTGATGAGTATCTCTACCTTTTGTTGTAATCAGAATCTATTCAAAATGAGCAAAACCTGCATTTGTAAAATGTGTGTTATAGGCAAAATAGAGATAAAAGGCTTCTCAGGTGGCTGTGGGGTACTGCCAAAATTAATTTATCTTCCATTTTTATTTGGGAAAGAAGAGCAGGCCATATAGCCAAAGTACACAGTACCTTTGTGTTTGCAGTTATTCAGACTCATTTGCATTGCTGCTTGTGTTTATGTGGAAGGTTTATATATGAAATCACCTAAGTCCATAAATATAAGAGCTGTTCTTATGGTGGACAAGCCCTATGTTTTCTCAATAAACTTTATTCCTAAAGTAGAAAGCAAGGAGAAAATCAATCTGCTGTCTTCATGAATCTAATGTATTTGCTATCTGGAAGCTGAGTTTTGGCACAGAACACGTGGCAGTGTGTGGCACTGGGGTGCTCCAAGGTCTCGTACGATAATAAAGAAAAAGTGTCCTCCTCTGAAGGCTAGGACTAATACATTAGTATTAGATTGATATAATTACTTCTTTGATAAATGTAACTGGATGTTTGCATGTTTACATGCAAACATGATGTTTACATCAGACAGTGTTCATTCTAGCTTTATTTTTTTAATATTTTAGCCAGTTTGCTGAATTCATGTTGGTGCTGTTTCTGTGTAGCAATTGCTGTTGTTTTTATTGAGGTCATAAACTTTAATGAACCCATAAAACACTTGTCATAAATTAAATACAAATGGTCTTAGATTTTGACAGATTTATGTAAAGGAGTTTCTCTGTCTTCCTTCTCTTCCTGTGTCATGAATAAAATTTACTGATCAGCCCAGAGTTTTAATTATTTATTGTATCTCCTTTTTGATGGTGACTGGATAAAGTTGACAAGTGAAAGTTAATGTTCACTGTACAATGATGTGCAAGAAGAAAGTAATCTTGAAAAAGTTCTTCAGAATAGATATGTTGGTGGTTAGGACAAGATACTTCCATGAAAGCCTCCTGGACAGTGAGACTTCAGACTCACAAAAAGCTTGACACACTGATACCTAATAAACACTCTGAAATTACAGTAAATGCAAGAGTGTTCAACTAAACATTTTTTTTGCCATTTATTGCAATCTTAGCGCATAGAAAGAGTGTGATTTCATTGATGTGTTTAAGGTAAATGGCCACAGAATCAGATTGTATGGTCATTCTTCACTTAAAACATTAGGACAGTTTACATGTCATCACTCAGCAGTGAGAACTCCAGGTCCCTAAAGCAGGAGCAGCTGAGACCTCACTGTCACCCATGACAGCACGTGTGCAATGCAGTAACTTCTCCCTTGTGCCTGCAAGGCATGTCTCTAAAAATTGTGATCAGTGAGGTTGTCCTCTGGTGCAGATTTTGAGGGATCAATGACTGCGTTGCCTTGCTGTGGGAGGAGTAGGCTACTTTGTGCAGTGGGCACCACTGGCCAGGGTGCCACGTGTCCCAGGGGGTCCTCTGGGAAGCAGAGTCCAGTAGGAGTGGGGCTCCTACTGGTGAGGGTCTGTCAGAGCAGGGTCTGATGACCAGGGCCCGTCCCACCAGCCCAGCCAGGGAGGAGGGCACCCGGGGGGCAGCCCTGGTGCTCAGCGTTGTGCTGCAGGCAGCCCTGGCTCAGCAGTGCCCAGCGCAGGGCAGCGCTGTGGGGAGCTGGAGCCCCACCCTGCTGGGGCACTGCTGGGGCAGGGACTGACATCCCTGGTAGCTGACATGGGCTCCTGGAATGTGGACTGGCAGGAGGAGCCGTGGGGTCTGGCTGGGACATGTAATGTTCTGTTATGTTCCCTGAAGCCACTGAACTCAAATTCTAGAAAATTCAGTGTTTGTATTTTTTGCTGTAAGTGACTGTGTTACTAATATTAAGCAGGCAATGTGTCTTACAACAGTACTGCCCTGAAATACAGTCTTGGAGTGTTTAGCCAGAGTTGTTCTCCAGGAAAGGAGTACCAAGGACCTCAAGAGTAGCTGTGTTATTCAGGCTAAACATCTGGCCAGCCTTGTATCCTGTCTCTGATGGGACCCTGGCAAAGCAGGGAGAATATAGACCCAATCATGTAATTTCCAGTTCCTGGAGTTGACATCTTCTGTCTTTACTAGCTTCCAGGGCTTTTCTCCATGAAGAAAACCCAAAGATAACCGCTTTCAAATCTATGTAAGCTTCTGTCGCCTATGTGTCTCATGGCATGGGACTCTACAGCTTAACAATGCCTTGAATACCCTTTTTTGTTTGTTCATTTCAAGCTTGCCAACATAATTAATTTGATGCCCTCTAATGTGTTTATTGGAAGAGACAGTGAATAACTGTTTCACAGTCATCTTTTCCATGCCGCTTATGAATTTATAGTTCTGTCACATTCCTCTGTTAGTTGTGTCTTTTTCCAAGCTGAAGATTACCAGTTTATTTAATCTTTCTTTATAGAGAAACATTCTAGACTCTGATTGTCCTTTTTACCTTTTTCTATGCCTCTTCCAGTTGTTCTGTGATTTTTGAAATGAGTGAACCAGAACTTTGTGACTTTCAGGTTCTGTGTCCACAAATGTATAAAAATTCACAATGTGAAGAAATTTTCTTTGGTGTTCTGCTCCCTTTCTAGTAAATTCAGCTTGCCTCTTTGACCTCCAGAGACTAAGCTGATGTTTCCATAAGTTTACATGCTAAATCTGTCATCTTGCTCATAGATGGTTATAGTTTAAAAATAATTTTGAGGCAAATAAAGTCAGAAATGTTGTGCATTTTTCTGCACTATAAGTAGCATGAAGTGTTTCGATATTGGACTGGTATTTTGGAATTAGGTTTCACGGTTGCATAGGTTTTATTATGTTATTATAGATGAAGTCATAATAGCCATAAGAGTTGTGGTCATGGACTGGGACATGCTGAAACTATTGGAAGTTTCCAGGTGTTTATTGAAAATGACAATATAAAGTGGTAGATGGAAATTGCTTCTGCTACTTCTCCTGTTTTGGCACCCTCCTGTATTCTCAAGGGACTTTGATGCTGTTTTCTGACACTTCTGACAGCAGTCAAAAGATTTTTGTAGAACATACTGAAGCCTTCCTGGCTATTTGAGTGAAGGTGTTGAGGCATGCTACAAAGTCTCAGTGCATCTCTATTCTCCCGTGCAAAGATATCTTTTCAGAGATGAGACAGGGAGCTTGCTGAAATTGAGGGAGAATCAGTGAGTGGTAGGAAAAAGTTAATAATTTTGCAGAAGAAATAGCAAAATATACGGTGATTCTTATATGAAAAGATTGGGATTTATTCCTTGGGTATGCCAGACACTTATGAAAGTATACCTTCTGAAGGTATATTTATAAAGGTGAACCAGACACAGATAAATGGGGGAAAATAGATAAAAGAAGTTTGAGCATAGCTTCTTTATAGAAGAATTCTTTGAATATCAGATGCACCATGACAGGGTTTTTTTCTTCATTGTGCTCTGTGCTCCAACATCAAGACCGTGGAGAGTGAGCACGGTTACAGTAGTTACTGTGATAGTGCTGAAGCCCTCATCCTGGGCATCCTTGGGGATACAAGCATGTGGCTTTAGGTCTTTTGCTAGATTTGCCTGCGAGTCAGTATATCGTTTTCAGGGAAATTCAGCAACAAATACCAGTAATATTTTTATAGTATTCATCTTTTCACTTTTCTAATAGTAGTTCTTTAAATTACTTGTCTTATCACTGTAGTTAGTGAGCTCCAACTTCTGTCTTCCTTTTCTTTTTTCCTTCATCCCATAGACCTGCCTCATTCTAATCCATAGAGCATTGTTCTGTCAGAGAGGCTGAAAAGGATGGTTTGGAACCTGTTATATTACATAAGGGAACCATGTTCTTGATAATTCTGGCTGTGTGTGTACCTTGGAGAAATAAATAATAAAGATTTTTCAATTGTTTTTCTTAGCAGCACTGGCTGTTACAGACAGCCCACTACCTCCCATCTCAGTTTTAATCACCTTGTACAATAAGCCAAGATTACTGTTCAGAAAGATGGCCTTAAACGACTTCTGCTACCTCATTATCCTAAACTGCCTGTGGAATGCCATCATCCTAGTGAATGTTAATTCACTTTGATGGCTTTTTGGTGTTGCCCTATAGACGTTCCAGCTTTATAAATAATGATAGGGCAGGGCTATTCTATTCCCCTGTCTTACCACAGCAGAGTGGTTTAGTTTGTCTACATATTAGGTACCCTCCTTGAAGTACCCCTGTGAGCTTTGTGGCAGCCCAGCAGAGAGGCTGGAGAGGAGACAGGGCTTGCTTTTCAGGAAGGGTGCCATCCAAATCATTAGTTACATTTTTAAACAGCTGTTGGACCACATGATGTATTCTGTCCTGTGCTTAACTAAGGTAAAGTAAGAAGGTGACTGCAATTTTTTTCAGACTGTTTCTTGTTTTTCTTTCCTTTTCTTTCTTTCTTTTTTTTTATTTTTAACCTTCAGATAGTTTCTTTTCTCTCTCAAACGTGTAGATCTTCATTTCAGTCAGGAAGATTGCCCGGCTGCTTTCTTTCAGCTTGTGATTGTTCAGAGTCTAACAGAGAACAGAGTACTGGAAAATTCTTGCATCAAGCCAGAAAACTTGAGATGCTTTTTCTCAAATAATCATTTACCATCTCTGAGCCCATTCTTACATAGCAAAGAGATAAATTGCCAATCTTGCCATCTACAAAGCAATTTGCACAGCTACAAAACATCAGAAAGGGAATATATTAATTTCTGCAGATATAGCAAATAGATGCAATGTCCTTGGAGGGATCTCTGGATAGGCACAAGCATATTTATTGAATTTATAAATTGCTAGGTAATTTCCTTTAGTTTGAATTATTGTAGCTTTGATGGAAACTAATTATTTTTTCCCCTCATGTTTAATAAAAAAGTTTATATGCTTCTCAAGCAGAACTGCTAAGCTTTATAATAACATTTTTTCAAACTACCTTGGTTTATTATTAATATGTAGTTGAGATAGGAAGCTTAGTTAGCTTCCAGTATACCCACTGGTTTTTTTAATGTAAGAATTGAGCTCAAAGCCATGCAAGAAGCAGATATATCAGAATGACCAGAATGTATTTAAATGTTTTCATCTTTACTGAATAACTTTATAGATGTTTCATCCATGAAGGAACTAAGAATGAGGGCCAAGTTCTGTTCATGCTTATATTAGCACAAATTTTGAAGAAAGTCGATGAACTTTGTAAGGTTGTTATAGCAGTACCTATATGATAGTAGAACACAGTTGCAAACAGAAAAAGAAGTCACTGTAACACTGTATTGTTCAGGTTGTTTAGAAAGAAATAGAGCCTTGCAATCCTAGCAGACAAAGGGAGTTGTTTTGCCATTTGGTTGTTCCCCAAGAGGAGCAAAATTGTCATAAGAAAAACAAAATCTAGAACTTTTGCATGTTGTGGAAAGGTCTCTATAGAATATAGAGAAGAATGGGACAAAGAAAATTATAAACATGTTCAAAAGTCTTAGCAGCAAAGGAAAATGAAACTGCAATCTATTCTTGCTAATATGTCATAGAGTAATATGTAATAGGGTAGTATCTAAATATTCCATGAAATGCCAGATGCTTTGAAGCATCAATTAAATTTTGATCCAGGCTTTTGTATTCAAAGTATAAATCAGGCTGATGACTTTACACCATATCTAATAGTGTTTCTTTATATATTTAGTGTAATCTCAAAATGGGATCAAGAGGTTTGTCTAGCAGAGAACCATGTTAAACAGAAGTGCTTGAGCTATGAATGTGCTACCTGCCTGTAAGATATGAATGTGGCAAAATGAATGTAGTAGATTATAGCCACCGTTTTATGTCCTTGGCAAAACCTGAATTTGAGCTCAGTGACATGTTTTGGCTTGGGCATGTGTCTAATTTTGCCTTTAGGGCCATGGGGGACTGGAGTTTCCATAGACAGATAGAATAGACAGGAGAAAAGGCAAAGAATTTAAGCAATGAATTGCATATTATTCCTGAAAAGGTTGTTTAGAATGAATGACTTCTATGTGATCGTAATCTGCATTTTAATGCCCCCTGAAAAAGAAGGGCTACAGTTTTATGATTTGAAGGAAATTAATCACATTTTTATTGAAAGTGTATTTTTGGCTTTTGCAATATAAATCTACCTGTATTCTTTCTGAAGGTTGAGCTAAGCCTTGTTCCTTTTAAAGACAGTGGCAAAATTGTTATTATACACAGGCTTTTTCAAAGCCAATAGCAAATTCAATACAAAAGAAAGGCGGGTAGCCAAGAAAAGCAGGAGCTGATGGGAAGTTTGTCATCAGTATAAAAATGGGGAACGTGAGACATGTCATAGATCATGGCTCACACTGTGACTTAAATCTGCCTTGGGAGTGTACTAGCAAGCATGGTGGCTATTTAGTGCGTAAAGAAAGCCTTTCAGAGCAATCCTCTCCCCAGTGACTCCTTACTGAATGTACCAAGTGTGGTGAGCTTTCTGCAGAGCAAGGGTCATTTTTAGTGATATAATATCTTGGTGTGTTTGTGGGCATTTCTGTCTCTAATGCATGCGCACGCACGTCTAGCTCAAAGCTGCTACAGAATTTTGTCCTTTGCTGTATATTTAGAATACATATTCCATGCATCTCTGCTGTGTGTTTGGAGAGTTAGATTGTAGTGAGGTCTGTGCATCTTTCCCATATCTCTCCACTTCAAGAAAAGGGAACTTTGACCCCAGATCATTAAGTTCTCTCTGTAAAATATGTTAGGATGTAGTCTGGACAGCACTGATGACTTACAGAAATTATGGTAGGTGATCTGTAGCTGACACACTGAATGTATTAAATATTCCTGTTTACTTGACTTTCATTGCAATAGCAATTTTTGGATAAAAAATAGTTGTGGGTTTCTGTTGTGGCTTTTGATGTCTGGCAAGGTTTCAGTGACCCAGAAAGTCTGAGAACTACCATTACGTGCTTTTGATATACAGTGGCATTTGCCCAGAAATAAGCTCTGTAGGACATATATGTGTGCATGTGCATATCTCTTACAAATGCCAGCAAAGATATCTATTGATTTGCATGGCTACCACTAGTTCATTCAGTGCATGTCAGTCAACAAAATGAAACTTTTTTTAGTTTATGGGGCAATGCTTTCTGTGTAACTGTTTTTATGGAAATCTTTTAATAGATTAATATGGGAATAAATTCCTGTAATTAAAAAATAATCTCTACACAGACATGAGCATGGAGTATCAATCAACTGATAGTATGAGCAGATGCTCGGCCTCTCATATAGCTTCTGCAGTAAGTCTGTTTTGTCGTATTCAAATGTATATTATCTCAGAAAAAAGTAAGAACAGTTTGTTTTGAATGTGCTGTGGAAGAAGCACATGTGTCTATACCACTGAACATTTTATTAATTTTCTTTATAAATAGCTAGGAAACTGAGAAAAGCAAGCCTGTTCCCTCTGTATAGGAAATGTAACTTCTGCATGTGAAGAATTGTGGGAATCACTGTTGTCTCAACAAGTGTGTACAGGGACACATGGTGACACAGAGTAATCTGGAAATTTTATCAACTTATACTGAGTTTGCTATTTTTGAGTAGTATCTATGTGCATTGCTTAAAATTATACTTGTTAAAATATTACACATTCAGAAAACAAATATGTACCAAATTTTACTTGAATTTCATAGGTTATTATACCAGAATACACAGTAAACCCTGTATTGGTTTTTATTCGTATGGAATATATTTAAGCCTTAAGCAACACATGCAAAAAATATTAGGACTAAGCTTGTTTTTTTTAAGTACAGTGTGCATGTGTTACACAGCTACTGCTTTCAGGAGATAACTTAAAATGCAAATTAATATGATAGTGTAAGATCTGCGTATCTCAAATTACTTCCAAAATGCTAGCAATTAGTTAGCATTTTGCTGCTTTCTGAGAAAGGAGGAAACGTTCATATTTTGGGACCTCTTGGAACATTATTTTATGAACATTTCTGACAGTGTGGGAAAATAAATGCAGATGTCTGTGTAAGTTTTATAGAACTTAACAAAATGGCTTCTTTTTTGAGTGAGATCTTCTAATAAATTGTTGCTGCTTCTAGATTGGGAATGAGACTGTCACCCTAGACTGAGATTTCACAGATAAATCTCTCTGCCTTTCTCTAGAAGCTTTCCTGTGTTAGGGCCTGATACTGTATTGAAAACTTAAGCTGCACTTCATTTTTCAATTTAGAAACGGCTTGTAAGGTATTGTAAAACAAACCTGTGTCCATAACAATTTTCATCAATTGATAGCCTGCCATAAGAGGCTTATGTCCCAAATAATTTGGTTTCTTTTCCTCCTAAGAAAGTATTCCCAAAGAAATTTGCTGTCAAAAAAGAAAGGGAGCGGAAAAAACCCCAGCACCAGAAAAATATTGGACTTCAGAGTAGGATGAAAGGTGATAATGGTTAGTGGCACTCTTTGGCGTGCAGTCAGTCTTTCCTGGAACTTTGTCTGGTACATCATCATCTCTGTTGATGAGGTGCAATACACCTCCTCTGCTTTCAGGAACATTGAAACTTCTCTGAGGCGTGTGTGCCACCACCATGTCAAGTTGCTCTCTGGCTGTTTTGTATTTAAGATTCGTCTTCATCTCTCTCACTTTTTTTACTTTTTTGGGGTTGTCTGCTACAGAACTGAGAATAAGAAGACAGAATTTCACTGTACCTTCAGTCCATGTTTCATTTTGCAGAATGATTAAAATTCCAAGTTGGCAATCATTAAAAAATATGTAGTGATTGCCTACTTTGAAACAATGATAAAACTAGACACACACTCTCACGTAGGCCAGAAGATTTTATGGTTTTAATTGAAACAGCTATGTCCCTGGATAGATATTTTAATTAATTTATTTTTAACCAGTCATATATGTTGGATATCATATTTAATCTCTTAAGATAGTTTTCCTATTGAACTGAGACTTTTGTGGTCAAGGCTGCGCATGTAAATATGTATATTCATGTGTATTCATAGTTTTCCTTCTGAATAACTTCTAAATAAATTGGATGACTTAAACATTATGTAATATAAAGAAGGAGGTCTTCAAGACATTTTCAAGTCAGGTGTCATGATATTTGAAGGTGGGTTGAGGGAAAGAGATTCTCTGCCACCTAGTAATGTGAAATGTTTTACATAACGGGGCTCTGTTTTATGTTTTTTTAATTATTTGGATGTAAAAACCATTGAAGGACAAATAGAAAATATAGGAAGCCAAGTTAACATTTTTTATGTCTGCCCACTCAGGTATGATGGTGATAGATTGTCCTTAAATGTCTTGTTGTGGAGATTATTATTTTTAAAAACTATTTTATTTATCCTATAAACAGACTAAGAAAATAAAAATAATTATTTTGACTAGATAGTAGAACAATAGGCAATGAGCCCAACTCAGTAGAATACTACAGTAATATATTAAACAAAGAAAAGAGTAAGACAAAGCCTTTTCCACAAAGGTAGCAAATGAGAAAAACAAGGCTGTAAATCAGGACACCTTGATATCTCAACATACCAGAAGGAGTCTGACTTTATTAATATGGAGATAAGGCAGCACAGGAAGGGCAAACAGCACAGAGCATTGCTTCTGGTAAAAGAGGTATCTGGTAATTCCAGTGAGAGGTGAAAAGTTAATCAGAGTACAGTAGTTTTCACTCTGCTGCTGCCCGAACCTGGTTGCAGCTCTCTCTAGAAAAATAATCTCTCTGACCCTTCAGAACTAGATCCTGCTGATTTTTTTGTTCTCCCCTCAAGGTATCCATTATCTTCTGCTGGTTCTGAAACCTGGTGTCCTTGTTGTGCAAATTTTGTCTGCACCATATGAAGGCAGAAACATGTAAGATGGCAGAATAGAGTGGGGGCTTGTTAGCTGGAGTGAGACCATGACAGCGATGCATTATTTTTTGCTGTTTGGTGAAGCAGGGAAGGGGGAAAGGATGAAGATAGTTGGAATAGTGAAAAAAGAAAACATCTAGGAACAATTTACTTTGCCCAGTTAACTTGATTCTCCTACCTTTATCTCCTCCACCCATAGTGGTGTGTGTCAACTTCACTAGGAGTAGACAAAAATTCTTCTACAACAATGAGGAGCTCTGAGAACACTGGAACAGGTCTCACACAGAAAGAGACTGTGGTAGAGGGAAGTAGAAGATGAAGGTCTTAAAGGCCTGCTGCTGTTTCTTGTCTGTTCCTCTTGGTGCTCTTTTTTGTTTGCTTTCTTGTTATGTATTTGTGTGTGCTTTTAAATTTATTGTCTTTGTAAATATTCAAATATTTGTTCATTTGTTGTGATTCAGGGAAGCTGAAGTCAGTATCCCATCTTTACTCATAATATTATATATTTTTCAGCTGGTAAAGGAAATTTTAATCACGTAGAGTTACTTAAAATATAGAAGTATGAACACTGTCATTTAATTCAAATACAGAATTCTGTAGGATAAAAACCATGGTACCTAAATTACCTCCTGAGTCTGTCGTAGGAAAGAAAGCACAGATCAGATACACTTAATCACTATAATTAACTAGTTTACCTTTATATCTCTGATCAGCTGCAGATCATAAGCCTCTGTTTTCCTTTATCTCTCTTTACAGTAGAATATAATTCCTATTGTGAATGTCACATTGGTTGTGCTCTCTCTGACAATGGAATTAACTTCTTGGCCGAATGGCAAATCTATTAGTTCAACATGTATTCGCAGTGTAGTTAAAAATTCAGAATGAGCTAAAAATAAATGCTTCCCATATGAGATAATTTCTTTTCCTGAACTTGGGTTAATTTATAGTAGAGTTAATAAAACTTTTTCTCGAAGTGTATCTTGTCAGAATGAGTGAAAGCAAACTTTAAAAAAAAAAAAATTGAAATATTCTCAATTTGCTGTTTACACTTTATGAAAGAGAAACTGGCAATTTGTGATTTATCTAACAAAATTAGTTAGTCCCTCCAGATTCAGTTGCACCACCTGCCTTTGATTGTAGAATTACTGCTTTGTTGAAACTTAATGTGATGATGCTGTAGTTGATGGTAGATACATTCTTAGCCTGTTCCAGTCACAGGATTAAATGCTAAAATCTAATTTAAAAACTTTAATGTAAAGTATTTTGCCTCGTTAATTTGGAAAAGAAGACACATGCTCCAGGTAGAGTGATCAATTTCTGATTCTACAGAACTGCACTTGAGCTCAAATTTGTGTCTCACAGCCTCCCTGATGGACTCTATGTGCCAGTAGCCACAATTTTTTATTTTTAGTCTTTTCTTTGATCTTGTCTCATTTTGAAAGTATCTTAGCAAAACAAAAGCTGTGTGCATGAAGCTTGAGCTCTCTGTACATATGATCATTTAATGTCAAAAATGATGTATGCAAACTGTGAATAAAATTTCTTCATTACTTTAAAATTTCGCTGAGTTTCTCTTAAAACTTTATTAGCAGCACTATTATATAAAACACTTTCTTGAAAGAAAGTGACTTTTGTAATTGAAGCTGTGCTGTCAGCAAGTCTTAGACTACTTAACTGAGTACATTACGACAATGTTTTTCTAGAGTTACTAACGTACTAAAATAAATTATAGTTACTTTAAAGCATAACAGAGGCATTGCCATTTGTAAATTAGAGTATTGTAATGTAATGTAATTGTAATGTAAATTAGTGTAAATCAGTGTATTCATCTGTATAGAGTCTGGTCTGCCTTCACGCTGCTGCTTTGCACTGCCTACTGGTAATTTGTCCTTGTGGTTTAGAGACAGATTTATGTTGGATGTTGGTGGCCATTATGACATGTTGGTTTGTGTGTATAAATATACATATTTAAGAATAAATATATATATATATATACACACACAGACACACACAGAAAAATTGGTAACTGTCCTGGAACCAGAATCTACATTACAAATGCTCTCTGATTTCAGGAAACATGGCACATGTATGGGTAAGACACACAGAGATGTCTCGGTGTTTTTTGGGTGTCTCAGCGATATGGAGTGATCTGTCACAGACATGCTTTCACTGATATTGTTAGGTTTACTGTATTTTCTTTTAAGAGGTCCTTAGCACATAAAAATTTATTTATCATGTGCTCACAAAATAGCTGCCCAATGTTTTGCTGATCTCCTTTGTCAGAGAGTCTAAATCTCTTTGATGTTTCAGTGGCAAATAACATAGTTTGCCAGAGCATACCCTGTCTGGTCCTCTGTTCCCAAATGCTTCCTGTCCTGTATTCAGCCTGTTAAAATGTACTGAATATCTGGATGTTACCATCTAAGCAGATTGTCTTTAGACTGGAACATGCTTTAATAGCATGACATGGTTATCGTTAAAATTTTGAGCATTTATATCTGTTATGTATTGCTCCTTTAGGAGCCTTACCTGAAAAGCTAAACCTGTCTTAGTTACTGCAGTTCTGCCTAGTTTGGTGCAGAATTGTGCTGCCGGAACAACATGTGTTAGACTGATCTGGAGGAACTGGGATGGAATCACTCTGGAGTCATTGTAGCCAATGGACGCTTCTGTGTTCTAGCTCTTTTTTGTATTCAAAAGTGACCAAATGAAAATGAAAGCTGAAATAAAACCTGAAATAAAAGCACAACTTCAAGTACTTCAAATGTGGGATGTCCTCCCTTTCCTGGTGAGACGTTTAAAATTAGTCTGAAATACCTAAGAGAAAAGGTTTTGAGCATGTTTAACCAGCAACTAAGAAAAAAATATGATTTCCCCCTTCTTTTTATTTTAAAACGTTCCATTTCACTTTAGTAGAAATGTGATTAATCTTTAGATTAAAAGTTGAACATGTACAATAAACAGTTCATTCCAGAAGAGATTTAAGAAGTTAATGAGTCAGGATTAGTAGAAAAATGTGTTTTTGATGAATGCAAGCAAAGTATGGAAAAGAGAGTAGTGCCATAGACTATTTCTTTCCCGTGTTGATTTTGAAAACAAGACAATTGCTGGCTAGAGACAGATGCAATACGGCGAGTTACTGCAACTCCTTGCTTTGTGTCCATGGAAGATTCTGATTTTTAGAGATTCTGATATTTCAGTCTAGTTTTTCATTAGGGTTTAAGACTGTCAGCATCAAAATTAAATTAGGTGTCGAGAGAAGCAGGCCTACAGTTCAGAGTAGGGCTTTCCAGCTGCTTGGTTTGCATGCTGTAGACTCCAGAAGGATACATAAAGGATGTAAAATTGGAAGAGCATTTTCTGCTAGAAATTGGGCTTCTACACTATAGGCCAGTCTTTTTATCATCTGCTATATCCCCCTCACCCCCAGCCAGCTGTCCTCTGATGATTATAATTGATTTTAAATGGACCGTTCTGCAATATATTAATGGTTTGCATCTTGATGTATTTATTGATTTAATTCTTTCTCAAAATGCTGCCTTATGGGATCCAGCTCTTGATAGGAAATAATAGACTGAATGTTTGTTTGCTCTGTGATTAGTTGCTGGGTTTCACCTGGTTTCTGAAGAGTTCAGTTTTTAATTATATTTGTGAACTAAAGTTGTACATAGAAGGTCTCTTATCTGTACATAAAAGATCTAATATATAAAGTTAAGTACAGTATTTGTATACCTGTTAGCAACACAATTTTAGGTGCTTTTTTCTGTTTGGTTTTGTCCTGGTGAAGTAAGGGCTGTAATGCTAGCTGCAGTAGGAGTCCTTTCTTAGAGGGTCCAGGTTTAAAGATGCACAAAGAGATATTGGAATATAGAAATCCTATTTGCAGTGTTTTTTCATACTAATGAAGTATTAATAGTCTTCTGAATTGGCTGTTGAGGCCAGGTTCAGATTGTTCAATACCTTTCTTCTTTCTTTTTCTCTTTGCAGGAGGCACTAGATTTGAGTAGAGTGTTATTTTTAGGGTAGACAATGGCCTTTTTTTGACATTGCCAAATTATAATACTGCCTTACATTATGCTGAAGACTGAGTCGATATATCATGATGAGAAGTCAGGGCCCAATTTCAGGAAAACGGCACATGAACGCTTAAATATATTCAGGCTTTTCATCCCTTCTCTTATGCCAGTTGTGGTCAACAAATTGCATCAGAGGTTAGTTGGTTATGTGCTGGAAACCGTTTTTTGTTACAGACCTCATGTTCTGAATGTTAATATCCTTCTGCAGTATAGCACCCTGTGTAGACGAGGTCCAGATAAGTAACCTCTAAAGCCTTGGATTTCTTCCAAAGTAGTTTATTGGTTTTCTATTTATAGCCATGTGCCTGTCCATGTGTTATGTGCCTGACCTGTTGGATCAAACGTGCAGTGAAGCCAACACAGCTGCTTTGCTGGGTGTGTGCTCAGGGCCCACAACCCCCCCATGGCAGTGATTCCTCCCACTCCTGTCTCCAGAACGCTGCATGCTGCTGAGCCCTGGGTGTGGTGGACTGTCTTTTCCTTGGTAGAGGCACTTATTTGTGTCTTTCTTAGCCAAATCTACCTGCATATGGATCTTGTAAAATGTCTGAGATAATTATACTGATATAAATCTTTCTTTCAAATACAGATTGAAAAGAAACTGGGCAGACAGGGAGATTGTTGGACAGTGTGTCTTGTTTGCTTGGAAAACATATTAAAGGATGTGTTGTTTGGAGAATTAATTGGTGATTCTCTTGTTTCAGTGGTAACCATAAGCCTAAATATTTACTGTTGATTTTGCTTTAAACTGTCTGCATGCAGTCTTGAAAAGTGAACAAAATATGCCAACTTAAAGTAGAGGCTAGGGATTATTTTTGCCTTGCATGCAGTTCAGGCATTACAGGAGGATGTAGAAGTTTAAGTCAACACAATGTGGCATGATGTGACATGACCAGGTTGTTCTCTGCTATGACTTTTGGTTCCTTCTGTGGAAAAATTAAACTATTTAAAATGTAGAAAGTACATTCTGCAGCTCAGACTCACAGCATCTCTAGTCCTGTACTGTGTGCCTACCAGCGGGCAATGGCACATTTCCCATCATTTCTAGTAGCGGACACATCCCAGCCTGTTTTCTCTAGCATCTGATGAGGACATATTTTTGAAGGCTTTGTCTAATCTCTTTTTAAACCTCCTGCTGCTGTTTGCTTTCGTGGCCTCCCGTGGCAACAAATTCCAGATGCTTAATATCATCTTCATAAAAAAGTATTTCATCTTTTTGAAACTTAACTCCTGGAAGTTTCAGTAAACATCCACTATTTCTGTTATTGTGATGCTTGGTGAATAATTCTGCCTTCACTATACCTGATGCTCATGTGTAGATATTGTACCCCTTGGTCATAGTTCTTCTTCTCTCCTAACTATGGACTCATATCCTTTTTTTGTCTGTCTTCCTGAAGCATGTGTTCCAGCCTGTTAATAATTTTGGTTATTCTTTTTCCTAGTGGTTTCTCAGTTCCTGTGT
Source organism: Lycocorax pyrrhopterus obiensis (assembly GCA_014706295.1). Classification (NCBI taxonomy): domain Eukaryota; kingdom Metazoa; phylum Chordata; class Aves; order Passeriformes; family Paradisaeidae; genus Lycocorax; species Lycocorax pyrrhopterus. The sequence goes on along the minus strand of JACSVZ010000004.1, from coordinate 32,230,418 downwards.
ATGGACAACTGATTGGTCCTACCTGCTTGTAGCTCTTTTCTCTTCCTTTATGGAAATTTAACCTATTTTTGTTGACATACTCCCTAAAGAGTCAAGAACATTTTTGAATTTTGATCTAGTCTTCCATCATGCTTTCAATTCATACTGCTTTGGTTTCGATTGAAATCGTAATAAGTACTTTCCATTTCTACTCCATAATTTGGATTGTTAATGGAGACATGAACAAAAACAGATACACAACAGATTCCTCTGAGTATTTCTAAAACATCTTCCCATTTTTTCAATGAGCTTGATATTTCAACCGGCTTTACACCTTTCCTGTAATAATCTGGACGTAGTTGCTGTGGTTTGTAAGAAAGTTTTTATTAAAGGTGAGAGTGTATGTTATTTTCAGCTTCTCCAGCAGGATAATAGGGTTTGTGACTAGGAAAGATAGAAATCAAAATTGATCAGTGTGACTTTTGCATGACAAAGCTTCATACCTTCTAGATATCTACATATTTTCTAGAGACTGAAGCTAAAATAACTAGGTTATTGTTTCCCAACTTCTACTGTCTGCTCACCATTTTTTCTTGAATATGGGTAACACTTTTGCCTTTTCCAGTCTTCTGATACTTCACTCAGACTTGTGAGTTTTCAGAGGTGAGTCCCAAAGGTTCTCTGTTAGTTTTAGCCACTACCTTAAATATCCAGGGATAAAGCTACCTAGGTCCAGCCAATTTTAAAATATTTAATTTACCTTCACTCTCTTAAATCCATTCCTTCCTATTATTTTTAAGAGGATTTTAAGTGTTGATTGGCATTAATCATACTAGCTGGGAGATTCAAGGCTGCATTGAAGATTATTAGTGTATGCGGATTCCAGATTAAGGAGAAATAGTATTTATAGCAATGTTTTTCTCTAATAAACACACGTGACGATTTTAAGAACCAAGGGTAATCCAGGAATGATTGCTAATTCTTGAAGTCCAGTTCCTTGCTATCTTTGGCAGGTGTATTGTAGCCTGCCATAGAACCTGTCTCATAAACAACTCTTTAAGGGCTGTTGAACAGTTACGGGTGTTGCAGACGGGTGCTTTTGTTGTCACTTTTGTGTTCACATGGGTTGCAGGAAAGAGCAGATTATGATATGTGAAAACCTGCCTCTTAGAGCCTCAGCAGTTCTGAGAAGTAGAAATAAATTGTGTATTAGTGTGGTGTATAAGTATTGCCTTCTTTAGTCTTTAAATAGGTATAAAAAATGAAGCACAGGTTCAAAGCCGTAACATGTTTTGTTGTTATGTAGTCAGTTTTCTCAGTAGATGTAGCATTGCAATTTCATGGCTCCTGTTTTGGGAGAGGACATTCTTGTATTGCATTGGAGGAAGAATGAATTCCTGATTAAAATCTCAGCCTCACAGAAATGCCTGTTGTTTGTGAAGAAGCTGAAAGCTTTAGGAGCCAGTGAAGTGTTCTTAACAGCTTTTGAGCAATGTGAGTGCAGTAATGATGGAGGCCTTTTTCTTGCTCTCATTCTCAATTCTGCATGGGTATCACAGGCTCTGATAACCTTAATTGACATAGGCTGTCCTTTTTCTTATTAATGAACAAGCAGGTCCTTCCCAGATTAAACTTTAGTCTGAATAGTACTGTACTGCATACCCATTGTGCAGCTTTTGCTTTTCTACTCACTCTCTCCCTAGAGGTGGAACAGCGTGAACAATCCCCATGCTTTGTTTTAGTAAATGCTGCATTTTGGTGGATTTATTTTAACTTAGGTATTGTTTAAGCTAGTTGAGCCAGGTGAAAGGAACACGTTTTACTCACAGTATTTTTGATAGTCCTTGTTCCTGCAGGAGTTTCTTTCCCAATCTTCCATAAGCTCTGAACAAATCTTTCTCTCATGCAACAGAATTTCTGGGCTTGCACATCAGTACAGTCAAGCTAGTAGGTGGTCTGGCCCTGGGCCTCTTAGCATGTGTAGCAGCCTTTAAATATGTAAAAGAGAGAATGAAATGCTCTGTTTGCTGTTTTTCATGAGTACAGGAAGGAAAAAAAGAGTTGTTGCAGCGTAAGAGACTTAAGTTAGACATCAGTCAGGTGCTTAGATATGGGATGTGGTTGTCTGAAAACACTACAGGATCTCTTTCAACTGTAGATTTTTGGGGACAGGTTAAACAAATATCTGTTAGAATTAATATTTGGACAAATTAACTATATATATAGACAGATGGACTGCATAAGTTTTAGAGATCCCTCACGACCCTGTATTCTGTAATTAAGGGCTGAAGACTGGCAGTTTGAACGCTGAGGCATTTACTGGAGGAAACAGAAGAATGGGTCTGATAAGCTCGGAGGGATCCCAGTTGCCAAGGGGATGTGCGATGAGACAGCATCAAACAAACAGTCTGCCCAAGCCCACCAACACAGGGGTCTGAAGAGGAGCCAAGCAGGTTCCTTCTAGTCTGTCAGTGGTGTGAGCTCTTCGATTCTGGATTCTTTCTTGACGCCTGCTATTACTTGCACAGACAGAGGCATTCATAGATGGTATAATAGACCTGGGATCTGTCCTAATCTATTTCAATTAGGAAAAGGTTATTTGACAATTGTCAGCATTGTGGCAAAGTGCATGAAAATAAGGACTTACTACTGTTGTGAAAAGATAGGCTCAGAAGACTTGTTTGATACAAGTAACTATTTTTTATTCTTTCTTTTCTAGGATAAATATGAATTTTAATGTAAGCAATTTCCAAACATTAATATATAATGTAATATATAGATTTAAAAGCAATGAAAAACCCACCACTCAGCAGGAGGAAGTTCAACATCAACTGTAAACTTTTTAAAATCCTCCTCATTCTCTTTATTTTTTTTTACGGGTCTTTACTTGACCCTTCAGACCTGTGGCTAAAAATGTAGAGTTAGGAGAATCACGAACTTGGAATTTTTGCTTTGTTTTATTTACTATTTTGTGCTGTCCTTAGTTCAAATAAAAACTACTGTAGTCACAGGGGGGTTTTGAATGTTGATTTAAAAGGTTCCCTATGCTATTTGTTACCACACTGTTAAACTGGTACTTAAGAAAATGTGAAATAATTAATCCATTATAGTTGTCAAAGACAACTGCGTAATACAAAGGAGCTCTGAAAATAAGAGCAGTAAAATAGGTTCGTGTGGTTCTGTCTTTATTTTAGTGCTTGTAGAATAGCAGTGATCGTACTAATAGTACTAGGTTTGTGCTGCTTACAGGGAGCAGCAGTCACTCAAACTGCAGAGCTTGACAAGCTGTATACACGAAAGAAAAGGCATTTAAACTTCATACAATTTTCAGATACAACACAGAAGTCAAGAAACCTTGAATATGTTCCCCAAAATTATGTGGAATGGAAATTAATGCTAGATTAGGAGGATCCATTCAGAATTATTTTGGCTTCCCCTTTCCGTATTGCTTTAACATGAGCACCTAGAAATTGCTACCATGAAATTTCCTGGTATTGAACTTAAAGCATCTGTTGCAGCTACCTTTTTCCCCCCACACCCCCTCCTGCTTGTGATACCATATTATTGTTGGTACACTGTAGATTTTACATGGATTTGGCCTTCAAGCTTTAAGCAGCTTAAGAGGACTTACAGCACTGTGGCCACCTTTTGGTGAAGCATCTCCTGCTGCCTCTGTGTGTACTGGCCCGACCTCGAGGGCTGATGTGGTCCCTGCTGGTCCAGGGATCCCACTACTTTGTGTAGTTGTGCAGCTTGCATGGCAGCGTAACAAGAAGATGGGAGTTATTCTCTGGAGCAATAGCATAAAGTTTTTCACACCATGTGGCAGCTAGGATGCTTGTGCTACAGATTTATCCAGAGTAACTCAGAGCTAGTCCCAGTGTGTAGAATGGCTGCAGTTTTGGGAGGAAAAAGAGCCCTATTGTTGCGACCCCTGCTGGGTCACGTCCCCTGCTCTTAGGGACTAGAAAACGAGCCCAGGCTCTTTTTGGTTTGCTGGTTATGGGAGTAGCTTTGCTGTCTTGCTGCCATGGTGATACGTTCAGTGCATGGAGGAACCTGCATCAAACAGTTTCTGCGAATACACTTGCAGTACTGCAAAAAAACTGTGTGAGACAAGGGTCATCTCAACAGGAGTCTGAAGAGTCCTGATGAAGAAAAGGCATAGAGCAGTGTCTCAGACCTGAATACCTACTTTTCTTTGGCTCTTCTTAGTTTTTCTTCCCACTAGTATGAGGCAATGAGATGCTGTTTAACAATTTTCCCTTAAGTCCCACTGTACAGCCTTAGTTGTGGACACCCAGGTGCAGTAATTTACAACTCTTTTCAAAAGTTGCCGTGATTCTACCTAGCAGCAGGAAAAAAAACTTTCCACATTTCATTTATTTCATAAGTAGGCTTTGTTATGGCTGAAGAACATTTTCTTATTCTGCATTCTTGTAAGATTTTAGTTTATATAGTAGAAATACAGATTTGAACATATATTTGAAATGTATAAAAGTGTCTAATGTGCATTATGTTTAAAATATGCGTATAACCTCAGCCACACATTCAGTGTTACTGTTAGATAAAAGGATACATTTGTCACTAAATTTCATATGAGTTTTTTCCTGTTTGTCTGAAGAAGTTGTTTGCTGCGTTTTGGTTTTTCACAGACTGAAATAAAAATCTTTGTATCTGATTTGTTCTGAAATGAAACATGAGCATGTTTCTCCTGAGAAAGTGCACTAGCTGGGAAGTTTTGGGAGTTTTTTTATTTAAAAAGAAGTTAGACTTTTTCTTTATGTGTATGGGAAAATGTTCTTGTTGCTCTGAAACTTACTGCCTCTTAAAATGTCAGGAACAATGGAAATACTATGAAATTGGTTATCAGCTGCAAGCATGATGTTGTTTCCTTTCTCTTACGCTTTTCATGCTTTCCTGTGCACTTTCCCTCTTTCCCGTTCCTTTATGAGGCTTTTTCCTCTATGTGACATTTTAATTACAGGGCAATAATGAAAATTAAGAAAATAACTATGGCAACAGACATTAGACATTGATATTTTTATATGTGTGTGGTCTTGTCTAAATTTACTTCAGTAGAAAAATGCACAGTATATTTGTTTGAACATTTGGCTTCAGAATAGAACATACTTTATGTTTATGCAACTATGTAAATTGCATGTCAAGAGACTGTCTTTAGGAGGTTTCACATTTATCTTGGGCGCTACCAGGTGCGTCTGATTTACTACTGCAAGATTTCATAAGGTAGTGCTATGCCATGTTTTAATATTTAATCTGAGATGTGGAGGGCATTACCTATCATACTGAGCAACAGTCTCCCATTGTTCCCTTGAATCCCATCTATCATCTGTGAAATTGTTCTCATTATATTATAAATACTGTGGGGCAAGGACCAGCCAAAGTGTCTGAGTGGCTGTGACAGTCATAGTGACAATGTCAGGTACTTTTTGTAGCAAAAAAAAAAGACTTTGCTCTTCTTGCAATGACGTTTTATTTCAGCCAAACACAATGAAACTTTTAAGTGCCATCCCAAGCGTGTACTTCACCTGCGAGGCACAATCAGAAAATACCTAGTTAATGTAGGAGTCATTATTTTAATGCATAATGCTTTCCTTGTGGTACAAATAGAAAGCAGTTTAAATTATGAATATTATTTGTGACATAAATTATTTAGTAGTGTCTGAGACATTTAAAATACATCTCAAGGTGATACATGAAGGACAGTTTTGAGAGTGTTTTCATCCTGAGGTGTGTTTCATGTTGACAGCTATGGCAGTAAGGTCTTCAAAGAAATTTAGATCTTATGTAAAAGTTTTAGAGTCTCAAGTTGTTGACTAGAATGCTCATGCCATTAAAACTTTTTTAATCTTAATCTCTTTCAGTCCCAGCAAAGATGCATTGTGATCTTTGCACTGGTATGCTGCTTTGCAATTCTGGTTGCACTGATATTTTCGGCAGTGGATATTATGGGAGAAGATGAGGATGGACTCTCAGAAAAGAACTGTCAAAATAACTGTCGGTAAGAGGTAACAAACAAAACTTCTCTTTTGGGGTGGAAAGGAACATATGTCTGTTATATAAGGGCATTAAGTAATTGCCATAGTCCTGTGGTATTGGGAAGAGCAGCTAACAGAGGAAGAAATGGTTTCTCATTTTGAATTTCTGGTTTGGGAGGTTAGTTCAACAAAATAAAGCACACTTCTTCAAGTTATTTTTGGTGGTGTGTTTTGAGCTCAAGACCCTTGAGTTAGATCAGTTATTTTGTAAACCTGAGCCAAAGCTCATTAAGTTTCAGTAATTGACTACTGAGTTGGATCACATAGTTCCCAATTTGTTCATGTCTTTGTCTCATCAAGAGCACTTCTTTCTTTCTCCAGAAAGGTCATTGATGCCTCTTGACCTAAGATTGCCGTCCCTTCTGTGCAGAGGGAGCTTTTCTATTTCCCGTTTGATGCATTCCCCTTACATTGGTGATATGATTGGAAAGACGAGTGTTGACAGTGTTTAATTAAGATTTGCCTCAGACACCTGCCATGGTTGTGTATATCTTTTTACTTTTGGTTCTGTTAGTTTTAAGTAGGTGATTAGTTATTTGGGCCTTTCATTTCCAGACTGTGAATCTCATTTTGCTGCTACTCACTATCAGTTTCCTCCATGAATCTGTTCATTAGTGATGACCAATGCTTTTCCTGGGTCATACTGTCCCAGGTCCTCTTCTGTCCACCAAGCTGACTTAAAGATCATTTGTAGACTTCGTTCCCAATTGTATTCTGTTTGGGTTCTTTTCAAGACTTTGACCTTTATACAGAGCATCCTTTCTGATCCACTTTGTGAAAAAAACCAGTCATTGTTAAATAACTTCTCAGAAATCCATTCTAATCTGATCATGGAATTGCTGGAGTGGGAGGGGGCCTCTGGGCATCCTCCAGTCCATGACTCTGCTCAGAACAGTCAGCTACAGCAGATTGCTCAGGCATGTGCACAGTCATGCTCTGTGCAGCTCCAAGGATGGACTCCACAGCCTTTCTGGGCAGCCTGTTCCACTGTTTGTGCAGAACCTACCGAGCTACCAGTGGCTGGGTGTACAATGGGTAGGAGGTAATTGACATTTGCATTTTAGAATAATTTAATGAAAGATTAATGGTTTTTTGAGCCTTTGATGCTCATTTCTGCTATTCTTTGTTCATTTTGTGTGACAGCTCTTTTGGGACAGTGCCTTTTTATGCTGCACCTGTCACCCTGCAGACAGCACTAATTCAGAATCCAGAAAATTTGATTATGGTTTTTCAATTGTAATGGGTTTTTATAATACTTTTTGCATGCTGCTTAAGAAAAAAAAGAAACTACCCAAAACCAAGAGGATTCTTTAAGTCTGTATCTCCTTTCAGATGGAATATACTTGCAGCATCAGGTAGCTTTGTCCTGAAACCAACTGTCCTTCTGGCACTTTTTCCCAGAATTGTTTTTAGGTTTAGTTTTGTTCACTTCATTGTACGCCTACAGGTCTGGGCAGCCTTCTGATATCTTCTCTGAATTTTCTAGAGTTCAGCCAGCTTTCCTTTCCCCATCAAGGTCTTAGGTGTCTTTCACTGTGAGATGTTGCCTTCCAAAATTTTTGAAGATACTGCATGTGTCACCTCTACACCCACTGTCTCCATGTGTGAATCTTTGACAGAACTAGGTCAGATGAGGGGAAAGTCTTTCTGCTCATTGGCTTTAATGTGCTGCACACGACTTCAACACACTTGGAAACTACTGCGCCATGTTTCCTCTTAGTTGTATTAACTAATGGTTCCCATTTTGTTCTGGATAGCTGTGCCTAGCCAAGGAAGAACTTCACCTTCTTCACTTTGTATTCGTCAAAGGGAAAAAAAAATCAGAGTAGAAATGATACAGAGTACTATGAAAAACGGGGATATAATTTTTTCCATGTGAGAGATTAATTTCTTCTGTCTCTTTGTATGGGTTACAGCAATCTGCCTCTCCAAAGAATACTTGCCTTTGCTCCGTGTTTTTTGTTGGTTCACATGTGTCAGTCTTGTCCCCTCCTGGATTGTGTTAGAGGAGCCTGAGACTAAATTCAGCACTTTGACTTTGAACATAAGAGTCAATTAAACTGCTCTGCGTTTACAGGGATAAAAGTGAACTCAGACCCCAGCTCTATTTTGAGGTGCCTTTCACAGTGTGATTCAAGTGCGTGATCTAGCTACTAATGCCTGAACCAGAAGGCACATAAATGCTGTGTGTGAAAACTGCCTAAACCATTTCTAATAACAGTATCCAAGTGCTGGCAGCTGCTACCTGCTAACGTTGAGTCCTTCTCTACACAATGAAACTGGGGTCCTTTATGTGTTAAATAAATTGCAGACTTAACTCAAGTGTCACAAATCAATTGCTGCCAATGGCATATGTTTAGTACTTGGGCTAAGCGCTTTTAATAAGTAAGACAAGAGTTATTGAATTCTTGCATTTCTGCTGTGTGAGTACTTTCACTGACATTCAGAAAGAGGTGCTTAAATTTGCAGGATGTGCTGAGACAGAATGGTAACAGATGATCCTTCTTTTTTTTTGATGAAATGTTTGTCAAATGTAAGTTTATATGTATGAGCCTAGAATTCTTTTTTTATTTTATTTTAACTGATTGATTTTGTAAAGAATGTTGATGGGAAAGGATGCTGTTGATTTGAGAACTTTGCTGATGGTTTGTTAATGGCTGTTTTCTTCGGAAAATTTCATTTCCATGTTTTTGTTTTAAAGGAAAATTCACCTGAAATAGAACTGTGGTCTAGAAAAGTTCTCTGGCTAGAAAGTTTTGGAGCTTGTGTCAAAAAATAGGACTTTTAAGAGAGAGAAAGAGAACGTAAAAGAAAGACATTTTTAGAGTCTAGAGCTTTTTGTAGCCTGAGAGAGGAATCTTTGAGGTATGTTGCAAATGGTGTTTTCCAGTAAAGCTTACATCTGTCTTTTTTGTTGTGATTGGATTATTCAGGAACACAAATGCAGCTTTTTTGATCTGCTTGTTGTAGTTCAACATGAGGTTCCTCTTCTATAAACCATTCCTTAAACTCTTATTACGTGAGGAATACTTACTGCATGTGTTCCCAAAATGACCTTACTCTTTATTGATGTATTCATTTCTCTTGGGGCCTTTGTAACAAAAATAAGTCAGGGAGTGGAAAATTAGACTTTTTTTGCATATCTTCTCTGATTGCTGGAGGGATTGATGGTACCCATCCTATTAAAAGGAATGGCAACTGATTGAAATTTGAGGGATAAAAAAGTAGCAATGACTGTGAAAAGTCCAGGCTTTGCAGTTTGTGCTTGGTATGTGCTGGAAATAAGTCTCTTGAGACATCCACAGTAATGTTGTTAGGCAGCCCTGATGGATGAGACTGGTTAAGAGGATATGCTTAGCAGTCTGGGAATTTTGCCTGTCTTGCTGTGGGTCCATTAGACACTGAATCTATAAAATTAGATTATTGTAATTTGAAAATAGTACATTTTAATGGCTGATCTATTGTGAATAAATCTTGGCTAGCCTCTGATATAACGTCAGTTAAGACTTACTTGACTTTTTTGGAATTGACTGATAAACTCTAAAAATGGCAATTTGGGAAAGAGAAGAAATTACGGTTATTAAGAGATTGTCTCTGCTATCCAAACTATTTGAACCAAGGTCGTTTTGATTTATTAACAGTAACTTGAGCTGTTCAAGGCTCAACCTGAGCCTCTTCTCCTGCTTGTTGGTGCTGATAGTCATGCTAGGGTTCCTACAGAGTTTGCACATGCCCGTAATTATCCTTGTCTCGCTGGCTTTTCCAATATCTGTTGGAGCAGTGGTAGCAGCTGGCATAGCTCCTACCTCTGGCTGTGGGTTTGGCCCCATCTCTTCAGAGGGACTACAGAACAAGGTGGAAAGGGAAGCAATGGTAGCTACTTTCCATCCTTCCCAAGCTAAAACTAAAACTGTTGTCATGTATTTTTTTTTCAATATTGCCTTTCTCTGATAATAATTGGAAGGATTTTCTTGCTTTCTGTTGGTGTGTGTTTTCAAGGCAGATTCTGTCTTGCATTCTGTTTCAGTGATGCTATTTTGATCATTTCTCCTCAGAGTCATATATAATGAAGGCACTTGTTCTTTTGTGTTTGGATTTGTGTTGGAAGAATTTGCTGTTCTGTATGACAGGAGTGGCAAAGCCTATTTAGTTCACGTCTTGATTGTAGGGAGGCTTTGACCACTTGTGCTGTAAAACAAGCAGGTGATGATACCTGAGCAGCGTTCGTGATTTCTTTAGATATTGTTTGGATTGTTTTGGATAAGGTTTCGTATCCTGGAGAGGAGCTGAATCTTCCTGTTGACATGCAAAGCTTTAGAACTCAACGGTACCCTGCAACACTGAGTTTCAGAGATTAAATCTAGTTGTGTGCAATAATTATTTATACTGAACAATTATTGTGTGTTGCATGCATTGCTTTCAATTTCCTTAGATGGTTATTCTCCAGTTGTGAACGAGGGCCCACAATTGATTTTTTTCTGTTGCTTTACAAATCTTTCTTTCAACTACTCTGCTATTTCACCAAGTAGGGTTTTGCAGCACTATTAAATAAGCATACTGCAACACATGCTTACATTCGTTTACCTTGGAAGTGCTTTGCCCCTGGCTTATTGTGGAGGAGATTTTCTCTGTGCTGCGTGGGTTCTGAACATAGCAAGGTTTATATTGACTGGTTTCTGTTTAATAAACAAACTATGACAAGCATAATAGTTAAATGTCTAAACAGAACAAGATGCTCAGATTTTGAAAACAAGCCTGTTAAAGAGCAACTGTAGATTTCTATTTACAAAACAACTATTTCACTTGGCATAAAAATGCTTTCTGTCAACATGATGGACTAGAGGATCAAGTCTACCTCAGTTTGCAGACAGCACCAGTTTGAGCAGGAGTGTTGATCTTCTGGAGGGTAGGAAGGCTCTGAGGAGGAATCTGGAAAGGCTGGATCAATGGGCCGAGGCCAAAGGTGTGAAGTTCACTAAGGCCACCTGCTGAGTCCTGCACTTGGGTCACAACAACCCCCTGCAGCACTGCAGGCCGGGGGCAGAGTGGCTGGAAAGCTGCCCAGCAGAAAAGGCCCTGGGAATGCTGGTGACAGCAGCCGAACATGAGCCAGCATCTGCCCAGGGGGCCAAGAGGGCCGATGGCATCCTGGGTTGTATCAGCAATAGTGTGGCCAGCAGGACCAGGGCAGTGATTGTCCCCTGTACTCGGCACTGGGAGGACACACCTTGAATCCTGTGTTCTGTTCTGGGCTTCTCAATTCAAGAAGGACATTGAGGGGCTGGAGCGAGTCCAGAGAAGGGCAACGGAGCTGGTGAAGGGTCTGGAGCACAAGTCTTGTGAGGAATGGCTGAGGGAGCTGGGGTTGTTTAGTCTGCAGAACAGGAGGCTCAGGGCTGACCTTATTGCTCTCTTCGATCACCTGAAACAGGCTGTAGCCAGATGGGGGTCAGTCTCTTCTCCGACAGGCAAGTGACAGAATTAGAGGAAATGGCTTCAAACCTGGGGAGGTTCAGGTGGGATATTAGAAAAAATTTCTTCATCAAAAGGGTTATGAAGCATTGAAACAAGTTGCCCAGGGAAGTGGTAGAATCGCCATCCCTGGGGGTATCTAAAAGACATATAGATACGGGGCTCAGGGATGTGGTTTAGTGGTGAACAGGGTGCTGCTGAGTTAATGGTTGGACTTGGTGGTTTTAAGATCTTTTCCAACCTTAATAATTCTAGGGTGACTATTTTCCTCTTGGTTTTGGGTGATATAGAGAACGAGCTATAAAACCTCCTAATTTTTCAGGTGATCTCTATTTGCAGTCATTTTTATTTTTGCATCAAAAGAAGGAATACATTTTCAATTGAAGTTTCTTGGCTGGACACTGCGAAGACCTGGTGTACTTCGTGCAAGTCCGTTCAACATCTGGAGCCAGAGAAGGAAATCACTAATTCAACAAACTTGCACAAGAAGAAATTCTACCTATACTATCTTTTATTTTTCATTTTTCAAAATGTATTTCAACGGAAAAGATAGTGTATTAACAGTACAGTACTGATACAGTTCCTCACTACCTGTACAGAGTAGTTTTTTTCCTTTGTTTTGGCACCAAATAATAAAAAAAAGAGGATAATTTTTCTTTTGTTTTGCATTTACTTTCAGCTATAAAGAGTGTCTTCACAAATTAAAAAGTGAGTGACAAAACTCATGATCTGTTTAGATCTTGTTCTGTCTGCATTACTCCCAGTAGGTAGTTCATTGTTAATTACATTGTATCAAATAGGTCTGGACTTCCACTCATTTTGTTCAAACACACAAACCGAACCTACTCTTTTTCCTACTCTTTGTTCCATTAAATCTGATTATTTTCTGTGGAGTTTAGGACCAGAGGGCTTTAGAGTCTCCTTAAGGCAGTTTTCCCTGTCATGATACGTGTTATTTAGGCTGTAAGACAGAGATTAACATTGTGTTCTTGGAAGTTACCTTTTTAAGTATGTGTTTATTTCTCCTTTTATGACTTAGAATTTATGAACTGATATCAGAGAAAATGTTCCAAGCTAATAGAAATCAAATTCCAATTACTTTAAGGTTCCTAGGTAATGCAGATGGGATAAAGGAGCAATTAATGTGTTAGAGTATCCTTTCTCATGTGTAGGTTGCTGGAGCTGCTCTATGATTAGGTCTTTTCTCTTTTTCTTTTTTTTCTCCCTTTCTCCCTTCACAGCTTAATTTGTTCTTTTCTCTTTTCACCTTAATGTCTTCAGAAGACTGAAATGACTTCATCTGAGCAGAACTCAAAAGATTTCTGAGGTAATTTTCTATACCAGATTGTAAGGCTATACTAACGAGAGTTATTTAATCTAAAATTACTGGTCATTCTCATGATCTTGAAAACTGATTTGTGACATTTCAGAGAGGTTTTTGTTCTCCCTGGTGAGAATAGCCACCTAGCATAATAATGCTCCCTGATAAATCGTTCTTCCTTTTGCTTGTGGGAAAGGCATTAAAAGTGGCTAAAAATTGTTGTAGAATCTGCCTGAATTCATGCTCCATTTCAGGGTGACTTGTTCGTTCAGCCAGAGCTGACTTTGCATCAGATCCTAGCCAGCACCTGTTCCAGTGACACCATTTATTTTTAATTGCTTCTCCACCCTCATAGCAGTGTACGAAAAAGATACTTATTATCCTGTCAGATTACATTAGATGTGTTGAGTTCTGCGTCTAATCCTAGGACAGCACTGTGAGTGTCCTCTGGGCTAGCATGATTTGATACTCCTCAGGAGTGCAGGTGCATCATGCTTGATGATTTCTGTGACCTGCTGAGCGGGTGGCCGAGCCTGCCTTGCCAAGCACCTGGGCAGTGCCACACTTAAGGGGCAGCAGGGGTGGTGCCTGCTGAAGCCTAAAGCGCTGTGTGGAGCTGTTGGGTCTGGTGGGCTCGAGCTGACTCTCCTTCTGAGCCACGTGCCACTCACTTTGCTGTGGTGGCTCTGAGGCTGCACCCCAAGGGCAGCGGCTCTTGGCGTTAATGCCCTGCTGGGAGGCATCAGGGAGGGCTGGTTGAGGTTTGTTAGGACCATTTTTAGCAGATGCTCTTTACATGTGCGGGAATACGTATTTTGGTGAAATATTTAGGGCTTTTCTTCATTATTCTGAAGGTTTTCTTCCTGGTTTATTTTCCTCTTAATGCATGGGTGAAATTTAGGTGAAGCCAGAGTCACCTCTCCATGGTCTCCGTATGTCCACGTCTCTCTAGTTAGTGAGAGCATCGTTGTGAGTAACGCGTCAGATACAAATTACTCTTACATGTTGAGCAAGATGTCAATGACCTGTGTTAATCAGCAAAGTATGAGTTTGCTTCCTTTATTCAACTTACCCACATCCAGTTGTCTTGGCCAGGAGTAAAAAAAGGCACTGGAGAAATGTTTCATTAGCATTAGTATTTTTTCATTTTATATTTTAGGGTTTTTTCCCCATAATTAATTTGCTTCCTGTCAACCAGACCATAAAACAAAAAAATAATGCGCAAATACCAGCTTTGGCATGTGCCAGATGCAAATCTGTCATTTATTCTCTATTTAATGAGCAGTCCTTTCCCAATAAGATTATTTCAAAATTATTTAACAGCTCAAAGCAAGTTTTTATGACTGACAGCATCATAATTTGGTAGGTTTAAAGCTGATTTCTTCACATACTAAATGTTGAAATGGCTCTTCTAAGAACCATCAGTGATTTGCATGCCTTCTGATATGAGGGGGAGGATTCATCTTGCCTCAGACTAAACTTTTGATGGATATTTAATGGCACATTGGAAGTGTTGGCTTTGACTTTTTACTATTTTTCTAGATCTGCTTGGAACTCTTGGATTAAGTATGTTACACTCATATATGACCACAGATGATACCTGGTATCTTTTGTCAGTTTGGCAGGTATATAGTTAATTGATTTTCACTGATTTATCAAAATATTTCTTTAAAATATTCAAAATATTTTTTCCCTGTTGGGAAAATAAAGTGATTTTTTAAAAAATTTCTTTGTTGTTATTTATGAAATAGCTCCTCAAGACGGCTGGGCTTGAATAAGAGTAATTTTTAGAACTCTTCTACTGGCTGAGTATTGGAGAAAAATGCACTTTTACCAGTAGTTTAGCAAAATATGAATATGCATAAGCTTCATAACTGATCATACACTTTAAGGCAAGAATGAGTGTGTCACCAGCATGAGGCAGGCAGCCGTGATTTGGATTTTGTTCAAACACTGTCAGAAACTCTTGTCCTTTCTTCATCCAGTTTGGGTCACTTGTATCAGCTTGGCAGTGCATGTTTCACAGCTCATTGCAGATGCTGGTGGAGAGTAGAGTTCAATAAATGCATTAGAGGATACTTGAGGTGATGTATTTGGGGCAATGGAGACTGAAGTGCTGGACTAGTGGAAGTGTCTCCTCAAAGACGCAGCCAGCGCCACTGGGGGACTGTGACAGACTGCAAGAGCTGCCCCATCTGGTGTGTTTCATAGCTGCATGTGAGCCACCTCAAAGATAGCCCTGTACACCTTCCAGTATTGGGCCAAGACACGCTGCCAAAACTGGAGCCAGTCCATTGCTACAGCAGCTTTGGGGAATGGTGTGGGAAAGCAGTGGAGATGTAACCTCTGTGTGACATCAGACAAACTATTCTTTTCCCTAGGGACACATCTGTTTGCATGTGAAAAGACTTCTTCAGGTCTGACTAGAAAGGAGAAAACAGTGAATTTTTCAGTTTGCTCTTGAGAAGAGTCACACAAATACCTAAAATGGGCAGCCAAGTGGTTCTGTGTCAGAGGTACTGCTCTGGCCATGTTCACATGGAAGAATTTCCAGATAGAAATGTACTTCTAATATTTGAGGGAGGTTTTATGTTTTCAGGTGGTTTTTGAGAGTCAGGATTTTGCTATTAAAATGTATTCCATAGGGTAAACACCAATAATTCAATTAATGCTTTTACTAAAACCTAGAAAGGTATTGTTTTGTCTGGTTTTTTTTTTTTTTTTATTCTGTGGTGTTCTTAAAACACTGCTTTACCAGACTGCATAGCTTGTGTCTGTTATGGGAAGAACTTCCTGACTTTCTTCATCTTGGCCAGAAATGTACCTGTCAGTTTTCCTTTCTTTCCCCCCTCAGATTTTAACTTGGATGCAAGAAGTTTTAAAGATGCAATTTTAATCAGATGCAATTCTGGATGGACCTAACTTAATTACCATAAAAAACCAAACAAACAAGCCCCACAAACCAAAACCAAAATTAAACAAACAACAACAAAACAGAAATACAAATAGATACCATGTAAAACCATCTGACAGTACTTAAACCTATCTTAGTACTCCTAAGGTATCCTGGAACATTTCCATAGACTCTTGCCTCTGTAATTTGAGTGCTGGTAATGTCCTTTGGGAATGGATACTTTAAGTACTTTATTCTTTTCATCTGTGGATTTTTATTACTGTTCCTACCTTGACTGTATCTGCTGAATTTGCAGTGCTGATTTCAAATAGTTGCTGACTAAAGTTTTTACCTTCAATTTTCCTTCATTATTTTGCAAAGCAGTTTTGTTTGTTCTTGCTGGGCAGGAAGGGCATTCATTAAGTTTAGGGTATTGTTGGATTGTGTAAATGCCAGCATCATAGAATATAATTTAATTTCTATTCTGGATAAGAGAGCTCTTACTTAGAAGATTCTCATTCAATTATTGTTAACACCATAAAATCATGCTTATTTTTGAGGAAAAATAATATTTTGATTCTTGATTGGTTTCTACGACCATAAGGTAAGACATTTATCCATTCCAAGTCATACCAGGGTAATCAGGGCCTTTTAGAAAGATGCATGGGCCAAGGGAAAAATAGTAGCTATAAAATTCCCACTTCTTGTGTATTGATATGTGATTATTCAGTCCAAATTAATGTTGCTCTTTACAGTTACAAAGTGTCCTTATGAGAGGAACAAGGGTTGTATGGAAGGAAATAAAAAGACAACATAGATTTTGTTATTAAAAAAAAAAAAAGGTCTAGTAGTCCCTGTAATTATTTGCCATATTCAAGCCTTGTGAAAAGGTTTAGTATGAACATAGTCACAAACTGAATGTAGAAATTAAATAAGAACATCTGGTTAACTAATTAATGCATATGACAGGGGCTATTTATACAAGATTTGTTGTTCTTCTGAGAGGCTTTTTTAAGTTGTTCTGTTAGGATATTTCAGTGTGTTTTACAGATGGGTGAAAAATGAATGGGTTGCTGCTCAAAAGAGCTAAATAGACATAACCGCTGATGAGAGGGGCTTGCGTGGCTGCTACATGGCTTTGTACAGGACTGACTAAGTACCTCAGCTCTTGAATTTTACATAGTTTGAAAGTCATGGTAAAGTTATTTACTCAAGACTTATGGTACAAACAAAGGAAAGAGGCTGAGATTCTCTTTGGTAGCTAAACAGGTACCAAGTGAGCATTTACTGTTGTGCTGGGAAGTCTCAGCTCCTGATTCCTGACTAATGGACATTCAGGGTGTTCCTGAAGCGTGCAGCTGGATTTCCTTAGGCATGACAGGGGCAAGAATGGCTTCACCTACGGAGGGCAGCATTGCTGTCCTCATCTCTGTTAGGAAGGAAGCTGCCTGCTGTGGGCTGGGGGCAGAGCTTCTCCAGCTGCCATTTGGGTGCATTGCCTGGAGTCACTGTCAGGAAACAGGCACTTCATCTGGGGCAAACTGTTGTATTTGGAAGATCTAATAACATTTATAGATAATGAATCTTGAAAATATCAGCTCAGAATTAAAGAGTGTATAAACAAATAAGATGTTGAGAAAACAAACTCGGTAGTACAAGGGTGGTTTTGAGTATAAATTGAGAATATGTTAGAACTGTGGCATCAAACTGCAATGAAGGTATTTGGAAGAACAGAAATAAAAACTAGCCAGCTTTTCCATATTCCTGGTAAGGGGTCAGAAATCTAATGGGCAAAAAGTGATGAAATAAAATAAAAATTGGCTGGTCCTTTCTCAAAATTAAGGAGAAAGTGGGACAGGTAATGTAGTGCATTTGGTAACTAAAATTGGGATTTAAAAGAAGTTTTTCTTCTGATGGTGTCCTTGTCCTTTCATGTCTAGAGATTAAGCATGAACTTTTGAAAGATGTAGACAACGCAATTTTGTGGGGTTTTTGATAAGCATATCCTGGAGATCTTCAATTACAGTATGGTAGTGAGCAGAGAAAACTAAATGATGTAGTGCCTCTTGGTTAATGGTATATATGGCATTCTAGATAATAAACAGCAATGGCAGATAAATTTCTTATTCTAAATTCAACAGAATTGGGTCACTGTTTCTTTTTTTTTTTTTTGTAGAAGTTTTGCAAAAGGTACCTTATCTTTCTTCATTTCAATTCACCTCAGATCCTCAGGATCCTCATGTTTTTATAGTTTACCCTTCAATGTAGCACCTAGCTGTCTACGATGTGATGATGTGAGCTACAGATCTGCTCTTTACAAGGGTGAGGTTTTAAATTTTTTTTAAGCATTGAGTGATGTAACACCTTGATGTTAGGAAAATGACAGAGGCAGTGTGGCTGTCGCATAGGCAGGGTACTGGCAAGCTTTAATGCAGGGAATGCCATTCCTCTCATTAACATCAAACCTGAGAAGCAAGCTAGATTTCAAGAACTTTCATGTGAGTGTGGATGTTTTGAATAATGAATGGTGGTGTGTTAAATTGTTAATACTTTATCTACAAGCTGTGACTGGAAGTAGTTAATGTTACTGCTTGTGTGTACTTCATTTTCTCCTGGCTTACACACTGATTAAATCTTGTCATGCAATAAAGATATTTCCTCATTGCTTTCTTACTTTTTGCACTTTTAAAAATTTCCTTCCCCTTGACAGACATCTATAGCTTGTGTTCCTTCTCTCTTTCTTTACCTTGTCATTTGTGTTTGGCTTTGTGAGATTCTGACGGTGTGCTTGCCCTTCCCTTGGGCTTTTCATTACAGGCCTCTTTGTGGTCTTTCCCTATCTCCCAGTGGTTTAGAAAGTGGCATAAACTCCATTCCTTGGAACGTTTTCAGACTCCCTCCCACACACATGCGTGTTCCCTGCCCAGATGAACTATCTCGAGTCTATATTTGGAGACTGAGAGTGTCTGGAGGATAAATCTGTGTTGGCCACAGTGCTGCAAATATCAAACAAATTCACAGTTTTAAGTATTAGGTGAAGACAAGAATTTGCCTAATTAGTTTTGGTGTAATTATTGGAAGACTGTGTCGTAAGATAGTTAATCCAGTCAATGTGCTTATGTGATGCCAGTTTTATTAGACTTGAAATCAAAATATATCAGCTCTTCTTCTCCTGAGAAGGATTATATTTTGTGACAGCAATTAGTAGGCTTTAATAAGGTGTACTGACTGAAACAAGACAGACTCTTCTTGGGTTGGCAAAGGGGTGTCTTTTTGGGGGGAAATATACAATGTTAGTGCTTAACCAAGAGACACTGTGGAGAAGAAGTGCTATTCTGCTTTTAGCAGAGGAAAGTGTGTTTAACCCCTTACTTGGACTTGGATTCATGAACTTAATTCATGCTTTGAAACTGGGCATCCAGATGCTGGATGACTCCCCTACAGAACGGCAGCTCCCGGTACTGCAATCCTCTTCTGCCAGCCACCTCAGCATGGAGCTCCTCCAGAGATATTCCATGTGCTGATAGGTTCCTGGCATTGCTGCTACCTCTCACTCTGCCCCTCACTCATACATTTAAGTAATGTCCTTTGAAGAAGCACTTTATGTCCGCCACAGTGCTGTCCCCACCCCCGGGAGACATTTGGGACCCTGTGGTTCTCTGATTCTGCTCTCGCCTGCAGTAGTTACTGTGATCTGTGACTAAAACTGCGTACACTAGATACAGCTTATGGGAGTTGAAGTTGCAATTGGCTATGCTTTTGTTCTTTGATGAGTTCTTACAGAAAGCTGCTTATTTTGTTAAGATCAAGCAAAAAAAAAAAAAAATAAGGATTTTAACGTTCCTTGCTACACAGAGCCCATGGATCAGGAAGGGCCTTTGTTTTGGTACGCTCATTGGAAGTGAAAGGTGCTGTTTGAATTTTCTGTGGAGTGTGAAGACTGGTCGGGTCAGCTGGTTTCTCCTGCCTCAGCACCCTCAGGCACTTGTCTCTCAGCAGTCTGCCATAAGAATCCGCTGACCAGCTCTCAATTCTCCCCACAGCTGCAAAACCCATTAAAATGTTGTAGTGCTGACAGGCAGAAATGCTGTAAAAATGCAAATTTTCTTGTGCTGAAGGGCAAGATGCCAAGAAATGCTTTTCAAAATGTTTCAGTGCTGCATAAGGATTTAGGGTAGTTGATACAGCTGGAATGCTAAGTTTTAAGCAATGGGAGAGAAGTTTTTA
The DNA here is from genome assembly GCA_014706295.1 of Lycocorax pyrrhopterus obiensis. Taxonomy (NCBI): domain Eukaryota; kingdom Metazoa; phylum Chordata; class Aves; order Passeriformes; family Paradisaeidae; genus Lycocorax; species Lycocorax pyrrhopterus. The sequence continues at coordinate 32,210,467 of JACSVZ010000004.1, read as the reverse complement.
CCATTAGTAAGTTCACTAATATTTTGGTTCTTCAGCCACCTGAGGGCTTCGGTGCAAAGGGTTTGCTTTATGTTGTTGTTTGTTTATTTTTTTTTTTTTTTGTTTTATTTTTAAACAGAAAATAATGGGCTAAGAGGTGATATTCTGCTCTGTTGATGCACAAAGGAAGGACTGCTTCCTAGGCTCAAAAATGGCACTGAGGTCACCTGCCTACATGCAATACTTAGAAGCTCTGTAGAAAAGCCCAGGATAGAAGGGTCAGCTTTGTTTCAGCAGATATTTTAACTACTTGTACCCACTGATGCTCTGTAGAGCAGTGGCCAAGTCAAATCCACAGAGTGGTGTCCATGACTCGGTCAGTAGAGTATTGAGTCAAAGAGATTGTTTTGGTTTTTCTTTAAAAGCAAGACGATTTAACTAAAATAATTGTCTTCCTTTGCTAAAGAAAGTGGTAATAATGTACTTTCTATTGAAACAATGCAATAATTTCCTCCTCTGCTAGTCCTGCTTTGCCCTGTGTGCAAAGGCATAATGGGCATGATAAATTTTCTCTGAAGTGCAGTCATCTGTACTGATGTGCTGTATTTGTGTTGCTGTATTTGTGTTGCTGTACTTCGTCTTAGCTCTCAGTTTTACATCAGGTGATGCGTAACAAGGAGAGGTAGGATTTGGAAAGGGCTACTTTGCAGTTCAGCAAATTACTTTCTCTGAAGATTGTCACTACCACCTTCAGAATGCTTTACACAAGTGTAAATAATAAGCCAAAATAATATCTTTTCTGTGTACTTTCTTATAACACTACTGAGGTGCATACTGGGTGTTTCATGAGCATTTATTGATTCAGCAATATCAAGAAACAGGAGCTCTTTGTAGTAAAGTTTCTGTAGTGATCTCAACGGTACACAAATATGGAATCAATACATATACTTCAGTATTGTCTAATTTTAGTCTGAGTAGTCAGGAAAGGGGCATACAATATTCTCACCAGTTACTCAGAAAAATCTGGGTCACACAGAGCTGCCTGCAGTCTTCAATGCACAATGTGGAAGTCCCATTGATAGGAGCAAAATATAAAGAAGGCAGAAAAAATTGTACCCTCCCACAGGGGAATGAAACTGAAAAATGTTAAATGTGGGATGTTTAACACTATTTGAGAAGCTCAGTAGTGTTGACAAAAATGTACCCTGAAGGTGTGCACTAATTACAAAAGAGTAGGTTAGCTTTTTTTGATCTCAGCAACCACAGACTTGCTTCTTTTTTTTGTAATCCTTTGGTAATCAAAGACCCATCAGCAGAATAATCTGTTGCTGTACCAAACTTGTTTATCCTTAAGCTTATCTGAGAAACCATATTGCAAGATAGAGGGGTTACCCGTGGGCCTGACTGCAGTTTAGTTGGCTGTGTTATGGTATTACAGTTGTATGCATTATGTTCATTGTCGCCCTGATACATTTGTGGAGTATTTGTGTGTTACAATAAAAAAACCCATTTGTCTAAGTTTTCCCTACTTATATTGACCTAGTATGCTATTAGATAAATAACGTATGTGTAGCAATTCTAAGAAAGAGTTAGTTGTAGATTCTTTACAGAAAACTTAGGTTTTAGTTGTTTCTTTGATATCTTTCATCTGGAAGTAAGCTGGAACTGCTGTGTCCAGAGCCTTAACTCACAAATTCTGACTTTACTGTTTTTAGTTATAACTGAGATGAGTTTATTTGAAAAATCTACTAAAGATAATAAAAGTATTTAATCAAATTCAAAGACTTATCTACAAGCAACAAATGGTTTGCTTTTAATTTTTTTGGGAGGCACATAGGTGCAATGTTTAAACAGTAACAAAACTCAAAGAGTAAACATCCATTTTCCAAATGTTGCCTTTTATTTGGAACTAACTTATTTCATATGAGAAGTAAAATGTCTTCATAAGAGTCTTTTTTGTTGTTTTTGCATCTTCTCTTTTCCTCTCCTTTGCTCTCCAGATCCAGTAATCCATCATGATGATGGTATGTACCTTTTTTTCCCCTCTTCCAGGTTACAGGTAATTCAATTCTTTGGACTCATACTGTTGCTAATAATGTGACAATGAAGAGGGACATTTGTTTGACATATTCAAGCTTAATGGACTTCCTATGTGTCTCACCATCTAGCGAGGCAAGAATGCTGATTGGCTTTTTATTAATAATGACTCTAATGTGGGATACTCCTCCTACACGTAAGTGACGAGTTAGGAATACAAAATAGCTGGAGTTAGAGTGGCAAAAGAACTAACCTTTGGTTATTGTTCCTCAGTACTCAGTAAATATTCTGTGTTAGGTTTTGTTCAAGGTCAAAAGCAGTGGCAAAGCATTGAGCTCTCCTATCCACGTCTCTTTTTTTAAATGAGGTGTGTTGTAAATATTGTTCTACAGTTTAGTGCCAATGTTTTAGCAAACCAGTACTAGAAGGTCATCACATTGCACGCACAGTGGCCAGCCTTGAAATTGTGCAGAATACCTGATTGCATGAAATGTAGCTAAATAAAAATTACCCATCTCTGTATCAGAAAGAGGAAAAGATAAAGAAAGGATCTTTGCTTATTTTCTGAGGAACACATTCCCAGCATGGTTTTTTTGCTATTATAATTAGTTAAAAATCCAAGAAGGCTCTTTTCTGCTGGGTCAGCAGCTTCAACTGTTCTAAAGGCAAAGCACAGCTCACCTCACTCTGGCTTGGTGTGATGTTGGACCCATACTGGTATTAGATTAAAGTAGTTAGAATAGTAATCAATGAGAGAGAGCACAGAAATGGAGTAACTGAATTCTCTATCACATTGTTAATGAAGCAATCATGGTTGTTTATGTCCCTCTTGAGCCTTTAAGTTTTACTGCCAGGCATTTTGCTTCTTTGGGAAACTGTGGTCATCTCTGTCCTAAAGTACTCACAACTCCCCTCCATCGGATGCCGTGGGAGGAAGGGAGCATGGCTGTAGCCAGGAAAATGCGCTGTGATCACTGCTCGCACCAGCAAAGAGCTGGGGCACCTTGTCTCCATCTGCCCCCATTTGGGTGCTTGTTTCGTGTCTCTGAGTCTCTCTGCTGGAGCATTGCTAATTATCTGAATCCGGAATTACCGTGTTTGAATGCAGGAACTACTGAGTTGGAAGTTGAAAATACTGCTGCAAGTGTGTACTGGAGCAAAGAGCTTCCGCTTGGTCTCTCATTTGAAGAGAGAGTCTACATCACAAACTACTTCCAAATTAGTCTAAGACACCTATGTAACCAAGCGTTTTGATTGTTTGAAGAGTTAACACGTTAAATTTACTTCTTTTTTCCCCCAGATTCACCTAATTTTAAATACTTAGCTGCTGCTTTTTTTGTTTTTTTTTAATATGAGAGTGATATGAAGATTTTTGGTAATGGCATTTTTCTCATTAAGAGCAAAATTCATATGATTTATTTCATATGCAAAGCATTTGTAGTGAATTCAAGACTACTTGGGAGTCTATGGCACTAAAGTAGTGCAACAATAACACAAATTTTCCTGTTTCATTAACCATTCAGCGGGTTTTCAAAAAACACATCCCATTTCCAGTGAAAAAGAACCAATTTGAGATAGTGAAATAGAGAGCGTTTTCAAGCTGCTGAAACTTTACTCTGCATTTGAAGACAACAGTGGGAAAAGTGATTTTCATTACAGATGCCATTATTTTGTGTATGACTACTAACTAGAAGCAAAAAGCTTCTGCTAATGCTTAGTATCTTGCTGAAAAATTGCAGCAATTTTCTTTTATTCATGTGTTTTCATTCATGATTTTGTTGCTTCTTGTACCTCAATAGAGTCCAAATTCCAGGTAGTTAATAATTCAACTATTCAGTTCTTGGGGTTTGTACAAGAAGGTACTTTGTGTATGTGGTTTCTGGATTTGGGGCCTTGATAGTTTTTGGTAGAATAGTTGATGTCTTCTGCCTACAACAATTTTTTTAAAATTATTTCCTTATGGAATACTTGGGAGCAAAGGCACTGAAAAACCCAAGGTCAGTCAGTCAGCCAAGTGCAGCCCAATATAGTCTTGATGTCTCACCAACTTGGAATTAAACTATGTGAAAGCTGATAAAAGGTCCCCATTTGAATTTGTGCAGAACTTGTTTTGAGGGGTGGTACATGGCGGGGTGTTCAGCATAGACTATTATGTCAGCAAAGCTTCTTAGTTTTTTTGGTTGTTGATGGAGGCTTTTGTGTTTGTTAGGTTTTTTACAGCAAAAAACTGTTGTTCTAATCCTCATTTTAGTTGCTTGTTGCCTTTAGTTATTTGACTTACAGTAGAAAGCCTGCAATGGCGGAACGCGTTTGATTTTCGTACAGTCCCACCCTCACGGGACAGTGTTTATGTGCTGAGGAGAAGACAGCAATGCACATTTTTGGCTTTCATATTCTTTGAAGCGGAAGTAATTTCTTTTTCATGAGAACATACTGTTATGGCTCACTGATATACTTCATAGCTACGGTGTAATTATAAGTTATGTGGCTGTTGCTTCTTGGTTTTAGTAGCTGAAATGACAAAATGTAATAATGAGTAAATTTTTCATGTTCCCATACTTTAACAAAGGTGGATTTACACTTAGCAACGTGATTCTCATGTATTCCAGTTCAGACACTCTAGGGCTGAAAAGCTGGCTAAAACTTCCCTCTACATTATGCAAGTTACGTTGTTATTTTAATTAACTAACATATTACTTCTTTCACCAAAGCTCTCAAAATTACAATTGCAGTGCAGTTATTAAATACAGAATTAAAATTCAGCAATAATGAAGGAGATAAGGAAGAACTGTCTAGAAGATATATAGAGTTCATAAATGTAAAATAGTGTTATGAACTTTAGTTGATACTGAAAGCTATTATTCCATATTGGGAGCAGGGAAATAATACATTAAAATGTAAAAACAAAATAAATTTTAAAAATCAAACCAAAAGACTTTATAATTTTTTAAATTTAATTTTAATTTGCCACAAACTCTGCACCTGAGTTCTGTTATTTAATTTCTTCTTGATTGAATTTCATATATTTTTAATAAATTAAATAATAACTTATAATATTTGGAATTAATTTGATTAAATTATATAAAATCCTTTGTTAGCTTCATGCATGAGGCCTGCAGAAAATCTTGCTAAGAATGCTGCATTTTCTTTGCATCAAAGACTAAAATTATTGAGATTTCTTTTAATAGTGGCAAACTAATAATGAACTAGCTACATAGCTACATGGCTTCTTAGGCATTGCTCACTAGCCTTCTGCCTGTGGCAGAAGTTGTGGGGTTTTCTGGGGGGTTGGAAGGGTGTTGATGGTGTTTGTTTCAGATCTGTTCTGCTTGCCCTTCTTTTTATTTTAGTAGCCTCCATTAGAATTTATAATTTTGTAGTTTTCACTGATCTTATTGAATAGACATATTACATGATGACTTTTTTTGAGTTTCATATTTACTTTAACTTTGTTCTTCCAGGGATCAAAGTGGTTGCCCAAAGATTTAGTTACTTTCCAGACATGCAATTTATGGAGTGATAGCTATTTCACTGTGTATGTTTGTAAGGTGTCAAAAACCCCCTTTCTGTTTTAAATAGGCTTGTGGTAAAAATTATATTTTTCTGATTGTATTTGAGCTAGTGGCAAATAAAACAGTGATTTTATTAATCCAGTTATTCTTTGAAATCAGATAGAAGGAAAAGAATATAGAGAGTATGAAATAAGAATAATTTAAATTGTTTACATTTGTATTCCCTAAGTCACAGTAATGATTGTGTTATTATCCAAGTGCATTTTTTGCCCAGGATAGATTTCTAGAATGAACTTTTCAAAACCTGGATAATCAAATAAAGCAGTGAGGATGTGCCAACATGAACTTCTGAAGTTGAATTGGTGTCTTAATGTGTATTTGAAAGTCTGTCAGCTAAGACCTGAAGGATTAAAGAAAACTGGGAAAGGAAGTTATGTTGCAACATAGTTGGGGAGAAAAGGCAAAACCATGAATTGGCAAAGAGATGTAACTTTATATTGAAAGACTGCTTTTATGAATGCTTTGTAAGGTAAATAAAGTATTGACAAGCATTCATCATAAAAATTGTGATGAATTGAGTCAGAAAACAGATAATAGGAGAGGGCCAATAGGATGGAAACTGTCCAGAAAAAGGAGTATTGTAAATGATTTATTTCTATCTCTGCAGTAATCAGAACATGGACAACCCTAATTACCAAAGACTTGGTCATGATACTTTAAAAGAAGTCGGTGGAATATTGATATAAATTTCCCCAGGCACAAGAGTAAATCCTGTCCTGAACAACTGTTTCAGGTAAATTAGAATATATTCTTTCAGCGTTGAAGTTTGTACTCCTGTGGCCAAGAAATTTTTCACCATTGAATAATGCCAGGATTAGAAAGACCTGACAATGTGCTGTGGTGGGTTGGCCTCGGCTGGATTCCAGGTGCTCACCAAGGCTACTTTATCACTTGCCTCCTCAGCTGGATGGGGGAGAGAGAATATAACAGAAGGCTCATGGGTTGAGATGAGGGCAGGGAGAGATCACTCACCAGTTACTGTCATGGGCAAAACTGACCCTGCTTGGGGAAATCTGTTTAATTTATCACCAATCAAATCAGAGTAGGATAATGAGAAATAAACCCAAATTTTAAGAACACCTTTCCCCCACCCCTCCCTTCTTTTCAGGTTGATCTTCACTTCCAAGTTCTCTTCCTCCTTCTCCACAGTAGCACAGGAGGATGGGAAAGGGTTGTGGCCCGCTCATCCCACATTATCTCTGCCATTCACTCTTCCTCAAGGGCAGGACTCCTCACACTCTTCCCCTGCTCCAGTGTGGGTCCCTGTGGGGTCACAAGTCCTGCCAGCAAGCCTGCTCCAGTGTGGAGCTCCTCTTTCCACGGCTTCGCAGGTCCTGCCAGGAGCCTGCTCCGCAGGATAACAGCCTCCTTCAGGCACATCCACCTGCTTGCCCATAAGGTCCTCCGTGGGCTGCAGGTGGATCTCTGCTCCCTTGTGGACCTCCATGGGCTGCAGGGGGACAGCTGCATTACCATGGGCTGCAGGGGAATCTCACCTGTGGCACCTGGAGCACCTCCTCCTGCTTCTTCTCCACTGACACTGGTGTCTGCAGAGCAGTTTGTCTCACATTCTCAGTCCTCTCCCCATCTGCAATTGCTCTTGCACAGTAATTTTTGCCTCCCTTCTTAACTGTGTTATCTTGGAGGTGCTACCACCATTGCTGGTGGGCTTGGCCTTGGGCAGTGGTGGGTCCATCTTGGAGCTGGCTGGCATTGGTTCCACATCCCAAACCACACATTGTGTACTGAAATGCAAATTTTGCAGGAATTAGGAGCTGAAGTGCAGACCATAATCCACTGATTTTTTTTTAATCTATTAAAAAATTGGACCAATGAAAAATATATCCCAACTAGGCAAGGTTTTTTGTACTCTGCATTTCTAACACTGCTGCCTTTTTAGGAGAATTCCCCATCTTGTCCTTCAGCAAAATTGGGTTTCACAATTGAAATATTCCTCTGGGTAATTACTGATCTGGGACACATGCTCAGACAGAACAAAGCTGAGCTCATACCCCTGAGCTTATGACCTTAGCAGGCGAGGATGTGTGTGCCTGTGTAGAGAGTAAGCAGTAGGTGGAAAGCAGAAGAGCTGAGCTGTAAGCTTTTCTTTGCCTCTTCCCTTTTGGACCAGTGTCTTAATCACCGTATCAGGGGCGTGGTCAGGTGCGTATGCTGTGGTGTGTTTTGTGCTGTCTGTGGAAACTGTGTGTAGGAAATAATGCAGAGTTCAGGACCCATGGAAAGAGCAACTGGGTGAAGAGAGAGCATGCGATTTATTAAATGTTGTGTGTGTGGGCCCACTGATGAGGCTGCTCCTAAGTGGATCCTGTCCCTTACAGCAGAAATTTCACAGCCTCAAATGGCTTTTTTTCTACAATGCTTTTGATTATCAATAACCATTTAAACTAGACTGTTAAAAACATTCACTTGCAATTTTAATTCCTTGCAAATTGAATATTTGTAGTTCTTCTACATACTAATTATTTATTCTTTTTTTGTATGCATAAAATCATGAGGCACATAAAATTGCTGGGCCAGAATTAACTAAAGTTGATTGTTAATGAGATCAAACAGACAGTTAATGGGTTTGAAAAATGAGATTCTATAGAATTCTTTATGTATATTTCTTGGAGGTTATTTAAAATGAGTAACTTGGAGCTAAGTTCTGTTGCAACTGAAGTGTTAGGAATTTTGTTATTCACTTTAGGGAGTCTAGATTTTAATTTGTTTTGCTTCATCACAGCCCACCATCTGCCTCCTCAGGTGAGGGACACATGAGGGATCTGTGAACAGTTTCCATAAACAGTTGGCTTGCACCTGGGAGGGCAGAAGGAAACCTGTCACTTCTGTGACAAGTTTTTGCTTGCCAGTGGACAAATAGGAGAGACAAAGAGCTGATACTCTTTGGATTTTTCCTTATGCTATCACCATTACTATAAAGTTTTTTAGAGCCTTTTGTTCTCTGTGGTTTTGTCTTGATTTCTGTCTTTGGAGCATCAGTAAGGAGGACTTTGTTTTGAAGGTGCTGTGCAGGTTATCAGTAATTTGTGTTATTTATTGGTAATCACTGGGACCAAGGGACAGAGACGTACTTTGAGATGTTTTTCCTGCCATAGCATCTCCATTGATAAGCATAATTTGATTAAAGAGAGTCATCGAAATTCTTCCTTCAGGAGCAATATTATTAAAACATTTACAATCAGTTATAACTGAAGTACCAGCTCACAGAAACAAACTCCCCTGCTCCTTCTCAGCCCTGAGTTTTCTCTGGGTTTGGGAACAGAGATGTGAAATCTTCAGAACAATATCCTCTTTTCAGAACATCTCCTTCCATAGTGGTAGACTGGGGAAGTAGCTTCAAAAAGTTCTGTGACAAGGTGGTAGGGATCTACTTGTAGTTGTAGGTTATTTGTTGAGGCTCCAGGTGTTTTTACCAGTAAGGGTTAGGAACAATAAATTAATGCAATTGTAACCTGTTGTTTTTGTCTGTCCTTTCATCTATCTTTCTACCTTGACACAGACCTGATATGGTGTGCAATGTATTATTGTCCAAGATATGTTAGATACTGCACAAAACCAGGAATGACATGATCTGTACCTGACAGAACTTAGTCTTGAACTTGTGAGAATGTGGGATGTAATAACCTTTCATTATATCTCTAAAGTATGCACCAGAGGAATTACGCTAGAGTGGATATAGCTCCTGAGAAGATTGGCATGGAGCAAGGCAATTCCTATCTCAAAATGTTGAGTTTTCATTAGATGTTTCTATCTTGCAGTTGGAAAATAAACTTTTAGCAATGTAGACTTGTCAATCTTTATTCTTTGAGTAAGCCTGGATAAACTGTTTACTATAAGATACTGTAGCACACAGCTTATGATAAGTATTAGAGACAGAATAAGAAAAGCATGAGTGGTAGTTTGGTCTGTATGGGTATTGCAGGCAGTCTTGATGAACTTGCCTTTAGTTGTGTTAACTGAGAAACTCTAGGTCCAGAAAATACCAGAAATGGCAAAATTAAATAATACTGAGGTTTTTTGGTGGGGAAAAGGATTAGCCTGAGTAATGAGTAACCAATAAATGTGGAGGTTTTTTTCTTTTTTTGAATCAAGGTAAGATGGCTTCATATCTAATCACTTTGTATAAGGTAAAATAATAGGACATTTTGTGTTCCTCTGATCTTGAACCTATTTTTATGTAGAGATTTCTAGTTATGAATGTCCAAATTAATTTATAAACACAACTGCCGAGCAAGAGTATGTTAGGGAATATTTCTGCTTTACTACTTAGTGTTCCTATTGTAGTTCCTTTGAAATAAGCTTTATCTTTGGTTTTATGTATCTACCTTTCTTGTTTTACAGTTGGTTTTGTTCTGTAATAATTTAATGATTAATTTAATTAATCATCTTCATACATCTCATTCGCTGTTGCAAGTGAATCTGTATGCTTTAATTTACTGATTATAATTTGCTCATTATAATTTATGATTAAGTCAAGAAAAATTCTTTCATCTGCTGTGATGAAAGTCTGGTCTCTTTGGAATAGGTTACTTGAAATTTTATGCTTTCCCAGGTAGTGTTTGTAAGTTAACACATCTTCTGCTTAAAAAAATTCCCAGCCTGTAAATTTTACTTCAGTGTTATGCAATACTTTAACACAGATGTTGGAAAGAGGGATAAAAAATTCCCTTTAGTTTGTATCTATTCCCTTGTAGTTTTGTAGTTTCTGTAGTTCTACCAGACTAATGTATTTCCAGTGATAAGGTAGTTGACTCCTGTAGCACGGTAAGGCAGTAGATGTACTCTGTATCAGTCTGAGCAAACCTTTTGGTGGGTGAGAAATCCCTCCACAAGGGAGGGCAGCAGTGGGTACTGTAAAATCATGAGCAGGGAATGTACAGCAGGGTTTTTTGAGAATTAGGGATTCTTGAGATCAATACCATTTCATATTCTATTGAGTGCATTTTGTGCTCAAAGATTAGGATGAGAAATATTGTGACTGTTTGGAAGAATTTGGGAGTTCTGCAAAAGAATAGGATAATATCATAGAAGGCATGAGGTAATCTTATGGTCTGGAGTTACAGAAATGTCACTTAATACTGCAAAGTACAAAATCATTCATTTGCAGATGAAAAGCAAGAATGGGTGCTGCAAATGAAGAACTGGAGGAGCATGAGGATTAGAGCAAGGCATGCTACTTTGTTATTGACATAGGCTCTTTGAATTTTCATAGACTGGGATTGAATGAAAAGCCTTATTTGATTTCTTGGGTTGCTGGAAATCGCTGTAGAACAGTAGCCTTTATCATGGAATCTTCTTCTTGAATTTAAATTTTTCTCCATTGTGAGAGTGTTAAATATCAAAACAGAATGCAGAGAGGATTGTGTAATCTCCATCCTTGGAGATACCTAAAACTTTACCAAAGTGATGAGCAACCTGTTGTAAGAGGACCTGCTTTGAGCAGGAGGTTAGACTGAATACCCCCAGGGGTATGATCTAACCTGAATTATTTGATAATACTGTCTGCTGTTTTGTTTGCTGGATTGCCAGTTGGAGCTCCTTGTTCTCTTCTGCAGTGGTGCTCTTCCTTATAGTGATGTGAGCTTTTTGTGTGCCCTTCTCAGAGGGGTGTTTGCCTTCCCTAGGATTCAGTATGACAGAGGTGATTCTGGCAGTCTTTCATCCCCTGCTAAGGATTAATCCTGGATCCTTCAGCACAATTTCTCAAAGGTTTTTTCTGCGGATCCCATCATGCAATTTCTTATCAGGGACTGGGTTAATACCTCAAAATTGTTCTTTGCAGACCTTCTGTATTTTTACCTTCTTTTTGTCATCGCTGCTTAACAACATTTCTCCTGTTTCGTATTTTGTGGAGTTTATCACTCCCTAGGTTCTGAGGTTAGTCTGATCCTGAATTAGTTGAAAATAGTAATAAAACATTCTCAGAAGCAACTTTGAGAAAAAGCTACGTCGAGTATCAGCTGTTTTATTGGAACATGCAGGGTTGTAAAAAGATTTTATTCTTATACCTGTTACACATCTCAGCATCATCTGGCTTTTAGTTGGTTTGCTTCTTTAGTCTTGATATCTTTCTACTTTATTTTACTCTTTGAACTTCACAAATTACAGAAGTCATGCAGAAGCAGGACATGACAGTAGCAGGGAATGGCAGCTGACTGTAGAGCCTCCTAAAGATACATTTCCCTACAGAGATCATTAGAATTAAATTTAAACAAGAAAATAATTATTTTCTGAAGGCAGAAAATAATGGAGTGATCAAAAAATGCTCTTTCCTCATACTGAGAATGGAAAAAGACTTTTTTCAAATTTGTGAATCTTAAAATGCATGTTTTGGTTACTCATGGGGATATAAGTACCATTTGGGTTAACAGTTTAATTTTTGTCACTCCTAGGCAGTAGTCCAACTGAAATTTTACTAGATTTTCCATCTTTATGCTGTTTAAGGGAAACAGTTCCTTAGGGGAACTGTAATAAAAGCAGACAGAATCGCTTAGAGATAGATGCAATACTATTTATATCAGGCAAGATGTAACCAGAAGTCCCAAGTAATTAATGCCATTTTGAAAGGCGTCAATATATTTTAATCTGGAATATTGTGTGTACCTGACCATCAGTAATCAAGAAGGTTGAACTTGTGCTTAGTAGGAGAAGGTTCTAGAAGTGAAAATTTGCTTTAATAAGAAAGATACTAAAGGCACTTGGCTGTGCAGGGTGAAAGCTAAAAAGGGAAATTATTGTCATCCATGAAAATAGCACAGGAGAGAGAAATTACAGGGTGGGATCTCAGTTATTGAGGATAAAAGCTAGAGCAGGTAAAAGGATATTAAATGAGGCAGTTTTCTGCCTAGGAAAGCAGCAAGATAAAAAATATTCCAATATGACAAGTGGTGGTAAAAATTCTTCCTTGTCCTGTTAACTTTCCTCATCTGGATGCCGAGGTCATGGGTTCAATCACTGTAGAGGGTTTTCACTTAAGAGTTGTACTTGATGATCCTTGTGGGTCCCTTCCAACTCAGAATATTCTGTGCTTTTGTGATAATTTAAGAATAAAAGCATATGAAACACTGACTGAAGTAGCAAGGAGAGAGACCTGATCACCCAGGAAACCTTCTCCATTTCAGTTTGGAATACCGACTTAAGGTCCTACACACTGTCCACAGGTTCCATTTTTAAATCAGTATCTCTGGTTTTGTATTAACTGCAGCTAAAGGAAAGTTGCAGGAAACTTCCAAAGAGTTATTAGAAATAGTAATTTGAAATCTTTGTTGTTACTGCTGTGCTTCTTGTAATTAGGAAGCTGCCAAGATACCTGTAAACACCCTTAAAAAACCAAACCAAACCAAACCAACCAAACAAAAAAGCATACACAAAAACTCTCACCCAAAGCAGTAAGCTAAATTAGACTTGCATGAGGCATCTGATGCAAAGAGTTGAATGATGACAATTTAGGTGGCAGTACTTAAAAGTTTGTCCCTGGATAATGTTTATTGTCAGCTGAGTTTTTCATTGGCCCATGCTGCTTCTTTGTAACGCAGTAATTCCTAGGAATTTACCAAAGATGAATCCTACTTTGTCACTACTACTTGAGTGACAAGAAGTGCCACTAATTAAGAGCTCTCAGTCTACCTGGACAAATCGGATATGATGGAGGAACAGATTAGAATACACAGATCTGTCCTGCAGATTTAGTAACAGTATTATGTTTTCTGCGAATTAAATAACTTGGAAGAGATTTATTGAGAGGAAGACTAACTAAAAGGAGCAAAACAAATGAGGTCATCTGGGATGTAATACACAGAAGAGGGAGGCAATGGGAGAAGGAGCCATGAGAATTGTAGGATTCAAAATAGGGCATATTTAGAGCAAAAGATGGTGAAAAATAACAGGTGGCACATGGTTCGAACAAGCTTTTTTGATGCAGAGGATGCCCAGGAAAAAATACAAGAGTAGGCCTATTGTCTTTAGAAAGCCCAATGATTCCCACAAAAGGATTCTGCTGACTCCACTTGGGCTTCCTCCCATCATTTCTTTTCTCAAGAACAGAAAAACAAGCAAATCTCACAAGAATGAACAGTTAATTCAAGATGATGCATTTTGAGCACTTATCAACAAAGTTCAAATTTCATTGTATAAAACATCATCATAATGGATAACCATGAGAGAAATTGTCTTTGTTCCCTGTCACAAAGTTCTCCACAAGGAGCTGGAATGAATAAGCATCTGGGAAAAAAAAAGAGGGAATTGATGAGAAATAAGGAAACTAAAGAATGAAGTTGTGGTAGTCATAGGGAAGCTGGTTAAGCCACTTGAAGTTTGACAGAGCAGATATGAGCTCTTGAAGTGCTGTTGTGACCCCAGATAAATTTCAGTCATATGCAAACGTTGATATGACATCCTTCTTCAGTGATGAGTTTTTTTAATAAGATCAGAATGCAAGCTGTTTTCCCTCTGGTGTTTTTAAACACTATTGTGAAAATACAGTCTAAAAGGAAGTTATTCTGGCACGTGATGAGGTGCTGAAGAGTTTTGTAGCACGTTTTAGACATGACGAGGACAGGGGCGTATCACAGACAAATTTTAGAGCTTCTTGTCATGATTCATCATAGCCTAACAATAGCCTAATGGAAGTGTCTTACAGAAAGCCCAAATATATACGAGGAACAGATGGCAGTTTCTGTTCTTAGTCTGTGTCCATTAAATAGATTTCACACATATCCCCGAGGCTTATATCTGTTGTGCATAAAGAGAGCCATGAGCAGAACACTGCAACGTTTGACCTCTGAATTGTGCCTTCTTTTATGTGAAATTCAGCTACAGCGTGCTCTGAAATGAATGATGATTGGTGTCTAGAGATACTGTTGCTTTCTTTGACATAAAAGTGCCTTGGTGTTTAATTTGAGAAAAAGTTTCGAGAAATTCAAACAAGGGATTGTGAAATAAGATTTACTTGAACATAAGATTTATTTGAACTTCAAGAAATTTGTTTCTGATGAAAATATAGGCATTATTCCATTTAAAAAGGGCATAAATCAAAGCTCTGACAGCAACCAAAGAATTGCAAGAATCTAGAAATGTGGTGTATGATGCCTTTTCTATTGATTATGAATTTTGAAAGGTCAACTTCCATCAGAACATGGGGAAAGTGAGATGATGGCTGTGCCAATTTTGTTCAAATAATATCTTTTTGACATTTCTTGTGGCCTTATCAAGCAATCCATTTTTGCATTATGATGTTTAGTAAATGTATTTATCTTAGTGCTGAACTTTTGGTATAGTATGAAAGTTGTCGTATGTATCAGTTCTGATTACTCATTACACAGCACAGTGGGGCTTCAAGAACTGCCAGCACAGGCTGGATTTAGATAGCAGTGATCAAGTGCTCATCAGTTCTTGCAAGATTTCACCTGAAGTTAAATGATTAGATACAACACCTGAATGTTTCCTAAAATGAAACTCCATTCTGTGTCTTAGAAATTCAGATGTAGTTGTCACTATTGCAGCACTAGTTGTCACAATAGCAAGTAATTCTTTCCTCGTGGAATAAGGCACTAATTCTCATAGATGAAGATGGGAAAGCTGGGACCATAAAGCATAGCATTGGAATAGCATAGTGATTTTCTGGTCAAACCAGCCTTGATGAAGTCTGTGGTTAATCTATTGTTAATTTCGGGTATTGAGTTCTTTCATTCTTCATGGCCTGAATTTATATAGAGAATTGAAATTAAGAGCAACACAAGACCTCTATTATATTTATTATATTTAGCTTTATTATATTTTTACACTTTATTAAATGTAGGTATGCTTGTTTCTGGTTTGATGGCTTGGCTGCTCAGCTTCATAATCTAATTTTCCTTAGTTGGTGTCAAAAAAATTCTATTCCAGTCATAAACAATGCAATATTTATAATTATTCCATAAAGTATTTATATGTTCTGGCATAGTAGGTCTTTATCTGTTTGATCTCTATGTATATAAATGGTTACAGAAGGTATGAAAAAGAGGATAAATTGTTCTGAGATTTGTATATTCAGGACCTGTGAAAAATCTTCTTTTGCTGAATTGGTGAGAAATGCCAGACTGAAGTCTAGAAGACTAAATTCCACATCCTGTCTTCTCAGTAAATTAAAAGTCGATTCAGTAAATTAAAGATTGCTTTGGTCCTCTGCATTCTTATGATGATAATTCTACCAGTTAGAGACAGATTTCAGAGTCTCAGCTGATGGTACTTTTTTGTGATTACTAGTTCTCAGATTTATTTTGCTTGTATATGTAGACTTTAACAACCAGACAGGTTAATTTGCTTTTGAAATAATTTAAAAATACCTAATCTGTTTAGGTGTTTTCAAACAGGGGCTCTAATGCTATGGTTCAGGCATAATATAACAGAGCTAGAAACCTGAAGCAAAACCACACAGTATTTTATTCCAAAAGGAGTTTTATACATATTTTGTCTGTCCCCTTCAATTAGATTCTAGTTTTTTTTCTTCTTCTTCTTCTATGAGGGCTTTTTATTGAGTCCTAATGATGCTAAATAGTTTTATACAATGGAAACAACAATTTTATTTCAACATTTAGGGACCAAAGGGCAGTTGGTAAGGGTTATTTTGGTATGCACCTGGATATGTAAAAGTGTAGGGAAAAGATCAATATTGAGTGGACTGTTCTGCATAATTCACAAGAAATCCCAAGTCTGTACAAAGCACATGAAAAGTCCTACGAAAATCAATAAGGCTACTTAAAGCTCTGTGCTCATTGCATTTTATTTGTATGTTTTTCTGAACTGAAACAAGTATCAGTCATGTCAGTAAAGTAAATGAAGGTCTTTAATGTTTGCTATTTATTCTTTCTTGTGCTCCTTTTTCATGTGATACTTCATATGACTGCTATCTTGGTTCCAGTATTAAAATTATCTTGGCAGGCTAGATTGAATTTCTGACTAAGGTTCAAATTTGCTTTGACACCAGGGAAATACCATCCCCAGTAGGTTGAAGTGACTTTGTGAAACATCTGGTCAATTCTTTCCCTCTTTTGGATGCAGTTTTGCCTTTGGGAACTGAAAGCTGCATCTGAAAGGCAACTGCGAAAACTTCATTTTATCACCTAAAATGTGTTTAATTAGAAATCATTCACAGTTTTAAACCTTGGATGACTGGTGAATTTGTATAGTGGGTCCCTCTGTTGAAACTTATGTGTTTATGGTGTGTTAAAACACAGATATTGTGTTTTTCATCACAGTAGTACTTTATTATTGGTACATTCTTTCTGAAGCTTTTGGTATGAGAGGGAGGGTGTCATCCTTTTTGTACATGAGAATCTGTGGGACAATCCAAAGAGAAGAGGTATTCCTGGAGTGCTTGTAGTTATTTATTCTATAGACCTAGAGAATTGAGTCTAATCTTTAACTGGTAAAAACCAACAGTGTTCCACTGACAGAAGCGCTGACTGAAAATCTTATTTTCTATATTGTACCAACCAAGAATGTGGGACATGAAATCTCCCAAGATTAATGGATGTGCTGTGTGTGTCCGCGTGCTGTATTTGTCTTCTAGACATCGTGGTGAGTGGGCACAAAAACAATTATGTGGGCACAGCGGTAACAAAGTGATCTTCAAGGTGATTACAGAAAATATAACAAGGCCTAAGTGGTGAGGAGTTAAAATATGTTTTGAAATATAGTTATCGTACTTCAATTGCTTTTGTGGATCAATAAGAAAAAATGAAAAGAAACAATGTGCAAAGAAGAGGCAGCCGTAGAAGGGAAAAGCTGTAAGTTCTAATTATAGGCATTAACTGGTGTGCTTAAGGCTGGAGTTCAGTAAATACTTGAAGTTGGCAGGGCTTTTTATTCCCACTCTTGTGCCACAGCCACTTTCTGCAGCTGCATGTTTAAAAGGATCAAGCCACTCACTTGGCTGAAGAGGCCTGTGCCTTCTGAGTCCAGTCACAGATGGTGTTCACAGAATTTCGGCCACTGTTTAGGAGATCTGTCAAAATGTTTGCAGTAGGTGCAGGACAGCTTAAGCGGCTCTTGCTATGTGTTACTGAGCAAAGCATCTGTGTCTCTTGCATTTGTAATGTAAAGTGCTGGGACCCTTTCTTATGCCAGGGTGCCCTGGTGCCACGCTGGCCCACGTGAGCAGTGTGAGTGAGGAGTCACTGACTGACTCCTGTGATGACGAGCAGAAGCCCAGGACCGCTGTGTCCTCTTTGGCTTAAGGCAGCACAGCCTTTCAACATCACTCTAGTCTGCTCTACCACATACTTGGAAATGTTCAAATAAAGCTCTGTACCTTGCATGTCTGCAGAAAAATAGACTTAATATCATAAGCCTGAATTTATCTGCATTCACTGCAGATCTAATTCAAAGAATAATCTTGAACCAAGCATTCATCATCCCAAGATTTTGCCTCTGAACATCAAGGTCTTCATGACTAAAATTCAAAAAGCAGACAGGTAAATGCCATCTAAGGGCTTTCATTGTGTACATGTACTCAGGCACGTGCCCACATACAAACACACACACACACGTGCCTCACCAGTTGAGACTGTCAGTGTTAGAGGACTGTTACAGAGCTTGTGATACATTCTCAGATACTAATGGTCTAGGTGCTTTTGAGTACTGAGTATGAGCTCACAGTCCTTTTTAAATTCAATCTCAGCTGCTTTGCATTTCGCTTTTAACTCTGCTGTTCTCTCTTGAATTCCCTTTAATGGATCCAACATATTTTATTTAAAATTGAAATTTACAGCATAAGTATGTGATAGCAGATTTTGTAACTTGTCATACTGGAATAGTTAGATGTAATTAATTACAAAGAAAGTATTACATATAATGCACAGTTTGATATTTTTTTTTTACTGGATATACCATGTAATTATCCAAATACACTGCATACCTTTGTGCTCCGATGCTGATCTTAAAGCAGACTTATTGCAGTTCGTCTTCCAAGTCATTACCACTGTCTTTAAGTAGGATATCCAAATATAGTTGTGCTATACTTTCTCTCGTTTTTTAGGATATTTTCTCTGTGAACCCAGAAAACAGAGTTTGTTCTGCATGCTTTCAAAGTTGTAACTATACCCTGTCTGGAAGGGCATTTCTTAATCCCTTTCAGAATCAAGAGCTGGAGCTGTGGTTCAGTTGAGAAGCTAAAGAGAAGGTGCTCTTGGCCAGGATGGCAGCTAATGATTAGATCTGAGTGGGGGGAAGAGTGGTAGAAGAGACGTGAAGAAGAAGGATGTGAAGGGTTTGAAGGTGACATGGTGTAAGCCTTAATTGAAAGCACTGGTGTGAGAAAGATGGTAAGTTTTGAATAAACATTAAGTCTCTGGTGTTGTAACAGAGGCAGAACTGGAACTCTGTGAGTAGATGTGGTCCTTCCAGGCCAGGGAGTGGTGATTCCAGGGCTTCTGGGTTAAGAAAGAAAGAAAAAGGGATCACAAGAGGGTGTCTTTAAATAGGACCCTAGTGTAGGGGCAGGACTCGTGCACCTTTCTCAATTATCTTCTTTTTTTTTCTTTCCCTTGTCTGAAATAGAGTAGCCTTATGTCAAAGCCTTTGCTCATCTTTTGTTTCTTTGTAGTCTCATACAAATCATTGCAGTGTTTTCTTACCGTGTTTCTTCCCTTTAATGGTGAGCAAATTCAGATAATATAGAGATACTCAAGTGCATATGACCTGGGTTTTCTTTAGTGGATGACTGTGGATTGAGACAAACTGGAGTGAATAATATTCCAGAGTTTATTGTTTTAATATAGTGTGAACCATCAAAAAAAATTCCTTTTATACTAGTAGAATTGTTAGAGCTAAACTTTCTGACAGAGCTACAAATTTCTGCCAATAGCCCCGAATTTTGTCAAGAGACATATATATCTCATCTGCCTATTTTCACTGTCCTAGCCCTCTTTACTCTAATTAACTCATGTGCTGAATTAAGAACTTCTGTTTTCTTCTGAGGAACAAATTGGTGTGAGATCAGAAACAAACCTTCTTGCTTTCTGACCAAAGAACTGTCAAAGATGAAGAAGAATCCTTAACAGAGTACAGAATTCACTTGGATTGCTAAATGCAAGTCATAGCTGAGCTCAGAAGAGTCTTATTATTGAGGTCATGGTCTATTCTGTGGTAGGCATTAAATACCATTCTATTGCCACATTTCTGTTATCTAGGAGGAGCTTGGATCTCACTCTGACCCTTATCTCTCTCTCTAACTTCACAGAAATTGTGTAACATTACTTTCTCAGTCTGCGCAAGGTAATTTTGAGAGTATTCAGCTGTAAAACTGAAGAGACAAGCTTATGTTGGCATTATCAGATGAAACAGAGCACCAGGAAATCAGGGAGGGGAAGGACATCTTCATTCAACGGGTGTAAGGTTATCTGCTAATGATTTTGAGGATAGGAAAAGTCTGTTTTAATCACCATGGTACCTTTGTCTTTTCCTTTTTTAGTATGCCATTTTTGCAGAATAAGTTATGTCACTATGTCTAACTTTCCTCAAGGTCTGTGAATGACCTTCTCTCCTGGAAGTTTTTGTAATACCATATTTGGAGAACCTCTTTGTGGATCATAGTGGAACAAAAATGAAAGCTAAATTTAGCTTTTATTGATAGAATTTGGGCTTGCAAACTCAAATTTTTGCACAGAAGTTTTAGCAAAACTCATCTTGACTAAGCACTGGAACTTTGCTATTGTGCCAGACAAAAAGGGGGTATTATAAAGGCAAAATCACTTAGTATAAAAACTTGGTGCTTGACTTTTTATATAACTGCTGAGCTTGGTGTTGGGTTTTAACATTGGAAGTTTTTGGCAGAATAATTTCATTTTAAAGGGAAATCTACACTCTGAAAACAACATTTTAACTAATGCCCTAGCTAGATGAAGTGTCGTCTTTTTCTTTTTTTTTTTTGTCTTTTATTTTTCCTGAAGAACATGAAGTAGAATCATAGAATATGCCGAGTTGGAAGGGACCCATCAGGATCATCGAGTCCAGCTCCTGGCCCTGCACAGGACATCCCAAGAATCACATCATGTGCCTGAGAGCATTGTCCAAACCCTTCTCGGTCTCAGACAGGCTTGGTGCTGTGACCACTTCCCTGTACTTGCTATTTGGTATAACAGAAGAGTAGGAAAAATATTACCAGATAACAGATTACAAAACTGTTCTGAATAACAGTTTTGCTAACTGGAGTGCATTTGGCTTCTACTGGATAACCAAACCCAAATTATACAATGGCAGGAGCTGTGTAGTCATGTATGTTATTTAGTGCTGGTGCCATAGCCTGGTGAACGCTACACAGATTTAGAAGTTGCGAGATGTTCTCCCAGTGAGGAGCATGTTCATTCCAATAGCCAGGACAAACCTCCTTACCAAGAGGCACCTTGTCCTTGACAAGGGCCCTTTCAGGAGGAGCTGAATTCCTTATTGCCCAGTAAATTTTCTTTGCTACTTTCTTTGAACAAATAAATGGTTTTAACCCATAAGAAATGAGGAAGAGCCCAACTTTTGTGCATATCTTGATGGTATTTGGTAACAAAATGTGTGTAAGTAGCCATGACCCACACTCACAATCATCCTGCATTATAGTTTAATGCAGACCTAAATCATGTGAATTCAGAAATAAACATGTATGTGTTTGGGTCAGGTCCCTCGTCTCAAACACGATGAGTTTTGGATTTGGAGATATTGGAGATATGCAAAAACCTGACTGGAGAGTGTCCTGATCAGCCTGCTGGCATTGACCCTCCTTTGACAAAGAAGGTTGAGCTACATGACCTCCAAATCATTTTAGCCCTTC
This sequence comes from Lycocorax pyrrhopterus obiensis, assembly GCA_014706295.1. NCBI lineage: Eukaryota > Metazoa > Chordata > Aves > Passeriformes > Paradisaeidae > Lycocorax > Lycocorax pyrrhopterus. Next base: position 32,189,062 of record JACSVZ010000004.1, on the reverse strand, counting down.
TGTGACAGTGTTAGGTTTTTGGCAGCTCTCAACTTGCCAGAGAAAGAGGCAGGAAAAACATGAGTTAGGCTAATGTTTTCCAGTGAGACACAAGTTCAGTATAGCCCATAGGAAACACTATTAAAAGCCACTGGAAGTGACCGTGAGAGATTCTATCCTATCAGTTATTTTGTGGGCTCCTGTGTAATTAATTTGCATGAGTTTCACTACAAAACACCATGTATGCCAGGCAATATTCTAATGTTGGGAAATTTTGGTCACTACTTGTTCAAGGGAGTGGTGTGCACTTTTAAATTCTAGCTAAATCAGAACTGCATTTGACATTATTTTATTTTTGAATAATCATTTGATATTAAGAATGTCTCTTAAGAATATTCAGAAAATATATCTAAATGGGGTTAAGCTGAGCATGGAAGATTCCAGAAGGAGGTGCATTCATTTCTCACCTTCGCAGCTGAGGGGGTTATATGTCCTTGTAGAGATCACTTTATCTTCTCAGCTTCAATTTCTTGCTCTTTGAAGGTGGCCATCCTGCAACTCTCCATAAAACAGTTCTGGAAACTTGGGTATGTTAAGAGCTGCAATGTGATTAGTAATTCTCACTATTGAAAAAGAACAAGCCAGGCTTTCAAGGGATCTAACCACAGTTTTATGAAGTTCTGTAACAGGATTATTGGCAAAAGTAAGCCTAAACCCCTGAGTGTTAGAGTAAAATAGTTTATTTTTAAATGTTTTAAAAAGGGCACTCAATTTTTAGAGCACTAGTTATTTCAGAAAGTTTGTAAATAAGGTAGGTAGAATGTTTTAGAACGAAATATACTTTATGGCATTAAAAAATATAGTTGCATTTTTAACATTTTACAGTGTATTTGCTGATTTACAACTCCATTACTGCAACATAGCTAAGTTTAATGTTAATAAATAGAATTGTGTGTTCAAAGTAAGTTGTGGAGAGTGTCATTGGTAATTGCAGTTTAGTGGTACCTATGTTGTTTGACAGATTTTGGGGACTAAGAGAACATACAGGAGGAGCTGTGCCTGTTCTGGTTTGGGTGGTGGGATTTTTTGCCAGGCCAGGAGATTGAGAGTGTGGTAATGACCATGGGTTGACTTTATCACAATTCTTGCTGGGTTTTCTTAACATTGTTTAAGAGTACCAGTTTTCTATCTTTTAATGGGTTCACTTCAGAAACATGCTTGATATTCTGAAATAGCTGTAAAAGTTTCCATGTGAACCCTCTAGGATGAACTGAATTGATAGAAAATACTGCACTAATCGGTTTTTCCAAGAATCAAAATATGTACAATTCTCTTTTATTCCAGAGTTTTGTAATAATGATTTACTTAAAGTTTACAAATTATATTCATATTACTGGAGTTGATAATTAACACTATTGACGAGTACAAAAACAGTGTGGAAATGCTTGAGGTACTTGTAACAGTTGAGGAGTACTCTCCCAAGTTCCTACTACAGCTTTCCTACATCTGGTTTGCATCATTCACAGTAAAAGTGGCAGATGTTGGGGGCATTTATATGAAAATTTACCTAAAGACAGAATTGAAGAACTTGTTGGACTTTACTTCATTTTAAAATTCCTCTGTTGAGTGTAGAGAAAAGCTTTACCTGCTGGAATTCAAGGAAATCTAGCAGTGAGGTGGTGTGCTGAATGAAACATCATTTCCCTGAAGCTGAGGAGCATATTTTGAGCTGACAGTTTACTACAATGCTTGTTCCGCTTCCTGGATGTGATTGTATCTGTACGAATTTCTGTAGTCTAATCTGAAAATGTTTTGAATACTGTAGACAGTAAGATCCAAGAGCTTTCCAAAAAGAGCAGGAAACTAAAAGGTCATAATTCTTTTTTTAACCACTGGATCCCAGTTAGAGCCTTACACAGGTAAACAAAAGCAGAAAAATTGGGTAGCTTAGAGCAGTTGGAAAGGGAGAATTCATATGTAGGGACTGCAGTGTAATAAAATGTCAGCTGTAAAAGCAGACCTAAGAGAATGCCAGAGAGTGTACATCTTGCCACATTCCTTAGAGGGAAGAAAATATATTCAGAGATGAGAATGGCAAAGCAAGAGGAGATTGTTTCATTCTTCGCATCCTCACCTTAAGGACTGATTCCCATTTACTGTGTTGTAAGAAATAACATTTTCCCTGTGTAAGCTGATTTTGCAGAGCTTCAAAAGCTTAATTGGCTTTGCTGCATTAGCAGTAGGTCATTTCTGCACTTCATTGTTCTGGGAAGTGTGGAGCATGACAGTCAGATGCTTCAGAGAGAGTTTCAGGGTGGCAAACTGCTGAGAGCCTCTGGGAGCAGATGTTGAACCCCAGGCCCAAAACCTGATGTTCTTTACGATTTGGAACCTTCTAATAAAGAAAAGTGCTTTTGTTAAGCGGTTATTTTTTCCTTATCTATTCTCAGGGTTGCTCTTGTGGAAAATATTCCTGAAGGGATCAACTATTCAGACAGTGCACCATCCCATTTGTCTCTTTTCCAAGGCTGGATGAATTTGCTTAATATGGCTGAAAAGTCTGTTGACATAGTGTCTTCCCAGTGGGACCTCAATCACAGCCATCCATCAGCATGCCAGGTATGTTCTAGCCTAACAAAAGAGTGGGACCTTAACAGTCTGTTCTTATTGTCAAACTATTAATTTTACAGAACTAAACCCTTCCCTGTAGCAGAACCATTTGTTTGGGTAGTCTAAAAATTCATTTTCTTATGGGGATTTTCCTGCCAATACCAAAGTTTCTGAGAGTGGTGGTGTGCTTGGACTAGATAACGTTGAACACGTACTCATGGCACTTCCGTCTTAGGGAAGAAAGTCATCGTGTAACCTTAAGAAAGCTGTCAAATTGTATCTATATTAGCACATCCACCTATTTGGGAATATTCATGAATCTATACAATTATTTTCTATTGGTGCTACTGATGAAATAAAAAGGCAAGCGTGTGGATTAATTTTCCAGCCAAATAGATGGATAGAATTACAAAGAAAAATATAGTATCAGATGATTCATAGCTTTTCAAAATTACTCTTGGGAGAGAGCGGTGTTTGAGACTTCTGCAATTAAGAACAGAATGAAAAATCATAAATCATAGTGAATAAGGCAAACACGCATTACAGTGATGCTGTGGCAACACTTTATTCTTGAGAGCAGTCCTCTTAAAAATATGGTCAGGAGAGGTTTGCATTTAGCATCACTTGTGAAACTAAGATATCAAAGAAGTGATAGGCTGAGAGTATCTCCTCTTTTCCACTAGATAGATTGTTTACTGAAAGGAGCCACTCAGCTGACATGAAATGGGCCTAAAAAGACAGCCAGGTAGCTGTAAGGAATCAACTCTTATACTATGGCATAGACTCTTGGCTTTGCTTTCTAGTTCTGTTGATGCTGTGCAGTAAGAAATGCCTTTTGGTAGATGATAGGCAAATCCTGGTATTCTAACCAACTAAATTCTGCTTCTTTTGAAATAGACTTAGCCTGGTTGAGCAGCATACATTAACTTTTCTTCAGAATAAATTTGCCGCATGTCCATTTAAAATGCTGAAAATATAAGGTGAGCAGATGAATAGAAAATGTAACGCAAACCCTTCATTTCAGAGTGCTTATAAGTATTGGAATACGGTTTGTGAATAAATTTATGGAATATCAAAATATTGACTTTTTTCACAATGTAATTATGCAGCTAGGCTTTATTTAAATTTATTGCCTAAGTAACTTCAAACCCATGTACTGTCATTCAAGCAGATGAATTCAAAGAGATAGTGCCTTAGATGTTTCTAGGATGTGCATGAATTGATATGTGCATGAATCTTTCAAAAATATTTTGTCTGAAAAAAATTCAGCATGTCATTTGCTTCAAAACTGGCAGAGCCTAACAAATCCCAAACAGAGGACAAAAAAGTAGCGAACTGGAAATTGGGATTTCAGTAGTTAAGCATCAAATCCACATTCGCATTGCAAAGTAAAAACTGTAGGATAATATTCAGCAGGGAAAAGAAGAAGAGACATGTAAGAGGTGGATTTGGTCTTTTGTCCTCAAATGCACAGTTAAAGTCAGAAAAATGAAACATTTTTCATAATATTCTATTCTAGTTATCTTTTTCTGCCTGCTAGTAGTCTTACAAAAATGAGTAATTACTTCTGTTTAAAGACAATTAATATTCCAGTCATTTCCTCATTTGTACAGCAGTGTGGGCTGAACAGCTGATAGATCTTTCTGTCAAGCTTGTCTATTCATGCTAAAACACTATATTGTTATTGGCCATTCTGATTGCTAAAAAATTGCCAAGAGGCAGTGTTTCTTAGCAAATTGCTGCCCAGAGAATGTACGCAAAGCTCAGTCTGTGAAAGGGAAGGGAGAAAACTTGTGTCATTACATCTGCTTTCTCCACTTGGTGAAGCGAAAATGAAATTTCAGAGGAGCTTCAATAACCATAATCCAGTAATTGTTTGAAGAATAAGTCCAGTGTCCTCAAGTCTTTACAGTTTGAGTTTGGGGAAATTTGCCCAACATAGCAGAAGCATTATGAAAGGTAAGGGGTAAGATGTAAAACTCCCAGGTAGTACAGTGCTTAGTGAATGAGTTCTAGTTGTTCTGTGAATGATTCTTGTTTTTTAGAAACTAAGGGCATAACCATTTTCCATATGGACCCACATCCTGCTCTATAATTAGCAATTCTCATTTTGTGAATAGTCAAGGCATATTGGAAAGCAAGGTTTTCCACAAGAGCACTTAGCAGACATGGGTTTTTGAAGAAGAAAAGCAGAGTTGGCTAGATTTTCTTTTTCTCAATTAGTTGCAAGGTTTAACTACATTCTCCATGTACGTCTGTGTAGTCACATACATATGTGCATGCATGCATAGATACATGTACACACATGTATGGGCAATATGCATATTGAAGAAAAATACAGCAGGAAATTCTGCAGCTTTGTATACACACATACATATATATGCCATATATATGTGTCATCTGTATGTATACATATTGTCCATCTTGTCCAAATATGTATTGGACATACATAGATATGTATACATTTGCATATATAAAATTGCATAACTTCCTGCTGCGTTTTTCTTTATTTTTGTTTGTGGGTACGTTACCTGGTGTCCTTGACTCTTGCTTGTCCATATTTTGTTGTTATAAATCTAAATAAACATTCATTGCCAACTGAGCTGTCCAGGTCACAACAGCCGCGTTCAGTCATCTGAGATGATGCGTTTTGCTAAATTGGATTCTCTAAAGGCAGACACGTGATGAGACAGTGTTTCTGTGCTTCAACATATAAAGCACTCAAGTAAACAAATATTTGCTTGGCAAAAACTGTGAGTTCTCTCTATGTTGCTTTTCTCATTCAGAAAAAAATCCACATATTTTGGCGACTTTGTGTTGTCATATGTGTGTTTTCAAGATAGCAAGGTAGTTGTCATGTAGAAGCATTGAGGTTTTTGTGGAATGTGAGTATGTGACTCTTCCTGTGCCAATCTGATATTTAGAGATAGTAGAGGAAAATGGAAACATTTTTTTGAGGATGGCTTTTGATTCATTTTCAGTGAAAAGAGAGAGGTGAATACAAGGTCATGCCAGTTCACATTTTTCACAGTTCATTTCCTCTGGTTCATCTTATATTTTGAAACTTTAATTTAGAGTGACCTTTTAGATTTCCAGCAAGTCCTTCACAAACTTCAGTTTGTTTTTCACAAATCAGAATCAATGCCTCATGGCTTATTGGTATTGCCATGAGTATGACACAGTTGTCCCTGGGTGGATATTTGGACGAATGTAAGATGATCGAAGGGTAGGTCTGCATCTGATTTTTACAAGTATCACATAAAAAATAGATTCTTCTGATTTTATTCACCAACCTACTGTGCATGTCCCAAATGGCTTGATGGGAGAAGTCCCCCATCCATCTGATACTCTGTCTCATGTAAGGCAGCTGTCCAGCTTTGTAATGGATCTCTGATGAGAAGTCATGAGTCACTCACACATGCATCGCCCAAGGAGCTTAAGTGATTTGTTCGGTAGAACAAATGTTAGTGCAAGAGCTTAAGATCCCTTCCTTGAAAATTATTAAAAAATGCAAATAAATAAAAAAGAAGAGGATATCTCCAAACCTAGCAGCTCCCAGCAGAAATTGGATAGGATGAGCTGTAGACATCTATAAACTCATCTTTACACAAACATCTCTCCTCTTCAGGTAGTGGAGTTTCCCTGGTACTCACTGAGGCATAGAAAATAAACTCAATGAGAGTTTTCAAAATGAAAGCATATTCCCTCCCTTTGTAATAGCTGTTTGGCTAGAAGAATTGAGGAAAGCATTTACGTTTTCTTTCTTCTGTATTAAACAGCAGCAGTAAAAGTTAGGATTTCTTGATATATTTGCTCTATTGGTTTCTTCCACCACACTAGGGTTTTTAGTGATGTTTTAGAAATATACCCAGAGGCTTGATTATAGGAAAAGTTGGAAAAAAAATAGTAGAATTACATATAAAAAACCCAGAATAAAAGTCTATGAAATAACCTGTTTTTTTCTATGGGATTAAAAAGATAAGCATTTTCTAAACTGTAGGAATCTGTGTTACTGAAGAGTGCAATTATGCAGTTTAAGAGTCCTTCAGTAAATACAGCATTTTCATGTTTGTATTTCCCCATGTTATTTCTAATGAGGAACCTATGCTGATAGAGACAAGAGCAGGCAAGGGAAATCAGCCAGGCTACAATCAGCTTGTCTAGAAACGGCCAATAAATTGCTTTGGGGGAAGTTTCAGGACCTTTTAGTAATGACAGCTTTCTTTTTTTTTGTTTTTTTACGTTCACCAGTTTTCTGTGGCAGGTACAGTTGGGACTGAAGTTTGAGAGTCATGACAGTTTAAAGCTACCATGCAAAAGTACGTTTTTTCATGTGATAAATACTTTTTACATTCATGTTTGTCACTTTTGGTAGGTTTTTTTCAAACAGCCCAGTGAAAAGTGTAGCAAAATGTTTTGTCAGGATAAACAGATTTCTGGTGGTATTGTTTGTTAAAGTGCAGATATTGCTATAAGGTAGCCACAGTTTCATAGCACTTGGCTGCTCCTGTTTGTCAGTCCTCACAAGCTGGGTATATAGAAATGCTTCTGATCACTGTCACGTAGTCGTGCAGCAGCCTGGTATTGTCTCGCAAAGGGAATGTGGTCTGAATGACAGCATAAGGGTTTGTATTCAACAGAAACATTTCAAATGTTCTGACAGCAGTAACAAAACATTTCAGACCTTCCATCCCATCTTTTTTCCTTTTCATAGAACAAACCAGTAAAATTACAAGTAAACATGTCAGAAAGTGTAGAAACTGAGTTTCAAATTAATATTAATGGGGAAGAAGTCTAGGTTCTTCAGCAGTGAAGGAAGACTTTCTAGTAACCCTATTTACTGGAGTATGTACTTGCTTTTAAAAGCAAGTTGTGAATTTTTCATAGTTTGGTGTGTCTAGCTGAAGCCTTGGTGAGGGTATGAATGCCTGCTGAGGGATGATGCAGTGACAGGTGAGACAAAGGGAATTCTTCCCAATTCTGTCGTGGGTGGTGGTTTTTGTGTACCTGTATAAACTCAGATATTTGTAGTGAGTGCACTCCTAGTTTTAACCACCACTACTTAGAGATGCTTTAAATGTTGAATCAATTTGGGGTTTTACCATCTATAAACATAATTGGAAAAAAATACCATAAATGAATAGCCTGTGGTGTCCCTGATGGGAAAACAGATGCATTTTCAGAGAAGATGGTTTCATTGGAATGCAGGGCTGCACTCCAAGTGATCTGTTAACCCACAGGATGGGCTGTTCAGCAGCATGGCCTGTAGAAAACAGCTATGTTTATGTTGGTTACATCAGGATGTACTAATATAAAGGAAAACTCAGGAGGTGCTGCCAGGTTCATTTTTGTCCAAACTACAGTTAATACAGAAAGTCCAGGCTTGTTTATCAAAGCTTTTATAAATCATATGTAAATATAATCTCCTGCAGGTTGAAGTGACAATAATATCCAAAAATAACTACCATAGGGAAATAAAATTAGGAACCCTCCTCCTGAAGCAATTAATTTTATCAGTTTTAAACATTAACTTTCTAAGCATTTCTTTATCAGAACAGCTAATGCATTAATTTGTATTGATAATGATAATCGTTTTCCATCAAATTTATGAATGCATTTTCCGTGTTTACTTTTGTATGCTAGAGCTTTCTGTGGTGCTTCTAGATAAAATCAGTTTTTACAGTTAACCTAAACAAAAATATTGTTTATCTTTCTACCTACTAAATGGAATCAACACAGAGAACTTTTCTTAGCAGCTGTTTCTACTTATATATGTATTAATTAATATGCAAAATGCAAACCTTTTAGTCCTTAATTTTCCCAGCTCACTTTTGCAAAGATGTAGCTAATGAAAACCAAAACTGCTGGGGTTTCCAGTGGGGGAGCCCACATGAAGCACATCCAAAGGCTGGCTGAGCTCTGACATGCCAGGAGCCTGATGCTTTGGGTTAGCTGGGGGATGGGGCAAAGCAAGGACTGAGAATTCAGCAGACTGCAGGGCAGCGATTGCTGTTCCCAGATTTGGTTAGAGTCTAGCAGTGCCAGTCTGTAGCACTTGCATGAGAAACCCTCTTGGAGGGAGCAGGGCACCCAGGAACACCTGTCAGTGCACCTCCGCTCCCCCAGAATTGTGCTGGAGCAGTTGCATAACTCCATATGCAGCATCCATCTCCCCCACATTCTTATCTCATTAGTTCTTACATTCTCTGTAACATCTGCTCTTGTTCTTAAAAAGATCCAACACAATCTCTGGTGTAAGAATTAAGGATTTTTTTTAGCTTGATGAGGCATGTGAGGGAAAGCCACTTCTTGACTTAGACCGCAACTCAGGGCTCTTGGGTGTGTGAGTTAAAATCATGAATGGCATTTCTTGCATGTGGAACCACCTAGTCACCTTGAGAAATGGTGAATCTAAGAAGCATGTGGAACTTCATGCAAAGAATGTTTTTGTTTTCCTGTTCTGTCGGCTATTCTTTAATGCTTTCATTATGGCAGCATTGTGTTCACTGCTAAGTTCTTGTGAGCCTTGGGATGAGCAGGGAGCTATACTTTGGATTTGAGTGAGCAAGCAGGCATACATTACAAAAGTAAAACAAACAGTAGTTCTGTTTCTATTGCAGCATCTGGCTGATTGGTAATTTTGAGAAGGCTATATTTTAGGAGGATGGGTATTCTTATTTTGCCACATATATTCAAAATAAGTGAATATTAAAAAGTAGGTCTGTACTGTAGACAGGGGAAGCACTACATAATTGGGTATATTATGTGACTGTGTAATGCTTAAGGCCCAGCAAGGCCCAAAGTATCAATCTGTGCAGGCAATTACAGGGCAAAGGTTGGCTTTCTACTGTCTGCTGCTTATGGGTTTTCAATGTGTGGGGAGGGCTTTTGTCTGAGGTTTTGTTGGTCCATGATACATCATATTATATCATCCCAAACTGTTCTTGGTTTGGTCATTTTTGTTGAATTGAAAGATCCTTTTAAGATTCTTAGAGTAACAGTTTTTTACAGAGAATTATGTAACATGGTTCTGTGAAGAGCTTTATCTTCTGCCTGTTTGTTTGAAGGTCAATGTATAGCTGTTGCTTTTTTTGTTTTAGCTTTACCTTGGGGCAAACATTACACTGAATCTAAAGTGAACTGTGTAGGTAGGGCAGGCGTTTTGTCAGGTACATAAGCCCAAAATCTTTGTGTATTGGACTGCTAATTGAAAGTGGTGTCTGAAGTAGCAAGTTAGAATAGCAGCCAGGAAAGGAGCTTTGTCTGTAATTGTAGTAACTACACAGGAGTAATACACTGGAGAGTTTATTCTTTATGTGGTCTAGTTGGATGTTACTAACTTAATTTTTTTTATTTAATTTAAAATATTGAACCTAAAATTTAAACATTTACAATGCAATCAGAAGTTTTACTTCTTGTTTGTTTCTTGGTTATGGAAAAATGTGGTGATTTAAAATCTTATTTTTCATGTGAAGCAAATGTCTTGATTTCTGTTTTCACATGTATCCAGCTCAGTATGACATTCCTTTTCCTGTTCTGTGTTAGAAATAGGGTTTAAATAGTAAAATTTTATTTAGCGTAAAAAGTAAATGCATGTAAAATACCTATAGATGATTGTTTTCCTTCTTGGTATAACTCATCTAAAGATGAGCATGCAACTACTTGGAAGTGTGTTGTATTCTGGTTAGAACCACTTGCAAAAATATCACTCAATACAGAAAAAATGTAATAAACTCTTTTCCTTGAACTTTTAATCCTAAGTCAAGAGGCTGTGATTATTTAGAAGAAAGTTAATGTCCAAATGTGCGTATGCAGCATAAAACCCCTGGACACTTCATTTTCTGCCTGACACCTGTCACCTTGTCAGTATTGCACAATCTGGGAAAAGGAAGAAACCTTTCTGGCCTTTGGAACAGTATTTCTCCAAGAAAACGAATTTGAGTTGCTAACCTTTAGGGTACGTTTAATCATATCTAGGAGCATAGTTACACAGCTGTTATTTATAATGTTTTTGTTTTAACGTGCCTCTTTAATTTGTTGATAATGCGGTTTGATCAATTCTCTGTCTAAAAGCTTCTGCTTTCCTTTAATGTTCTTCCCAGGGTCAGCGTCTTTTTGAAAAATTGCTTGAACTGGCGTCCCGAAATATTGAGATAAAACTAGTGAGCGATAAACTGCCCATGGAATCAAAGGTATTAAACGACTTGAAAACAAAGGGTAAGACCAAGGTCTTTCTGTTGTTATGCCATTGACTGCTGCGTGAGGTTCCTTTTATTTAAAATGCAGACTGGGATGATACATAAAATGCACGCTACTGGTATTGCACTATAACCCTATAAACCTTTAGCTTTCTCTGGTTCATAGATGTCAAAAATCTGAAACTGTTAATGTAGTTGATGTTTGCAGTTTGCAAGCAGATAAAAAGGCAGTACATGATTAGAAAGGTAGCCACTTTAATAGTAGGCAACATAACCTGAGAGTCTGGGGTAATACCTTGTGGGACAAGATATTTTTCCTCTTTTGAGCAATAGCAAAGTAAATTAATAAAACAGCATGTGTATGGTACTGATGATTCTGATGCACTGGACCGTTGGTCAGATTTAGCGAGCTGACAAGGTTTTCTGTGCTGTGTGTATTTCTTTGGCCTCTGTTTTCCTAATTGTTACTTTGAGCTTCAAAAATCTTTATCCAAAGAGGGATTGTGCATTGGCACTACTTGAATAAACTTGTTTTATGTAAAACCGTGTGGAAACTAGTGAAGAGAATTTAAGAATTGCTGAAAGAAATTACACTCTCTTAGGAGTTTTAGCATCTCATACACATTTCTCCTGTTAGTTATCTATATTATCTGATAAAAGCATGATTTTATGGGCAGGACACCCTTTTCAAAGAGCAAAAATACCTATATATTTTGATGGTGATAATTTTTGACGCAGATACCTATATGGATCACAAAGGGAACTCTAAAAAATTTAATTAAGCAAAGGAGTTGTTATGGGTAGTAGCACCTTAACATAGCATGGCTGTTCGTGTAATGAATAAAGAGCACCCTCTTCCAACAAAAATCAATCTATATTTGTTTGAATTCCTTATAATCTCCTCACTGCACAAGTAAACGAATATTACTAATGGAAGTCCTTATCCCTGAGGGAGATCGGCTTTTAAATCAAGACTGACGTTATTTAAATTTAATAAACTTAAATTTAATTTAAAAATTAATAACTGTAGACCCTCGTCATTTCATGACACTGCCTATTTCAGGGATTTGATTATTTCTGCTACATAACCAACAGAGCTAATGATCCTTTGATAACCAGTAAGAATATACCAAATACTTTGTAAGATATATGTGAAGTATCTTTTTCTGATGTGTTGAAAAAGAAATAGGTAGTTTAACATCAATGTCAGTGAAATTATCTTTGAAAAAGTTGTTTCTTTTCCCTGTGATTCTAATATCCCAATTCCTGTGAGTCAGAGAATAGGAGAGGTTGGCCTGTACATTTATATTGGTGTACTGGCAACAGATATTTTAACTATCAATTAAAAATACTCAATACCAAAAATTATCCTCTTTCAAAAAAAGATGAGGAGAAATTTTTAGCTATAAAAGGGGTAGAAATGTTTAACACTTCCTTCAGTTTGTGTGGGAATTAATCCAACCTTGTGAGCTTTTCGAAAAAAACCCAAACAACAGAACACAGGCTTTTACAATTTTACTAGCTTCAGTTTCCCTTATGCCTTTTTCAGATTTCTGAGACAGGAAATCTTACAGTATTCAAATGAAATGATCAATATATTTGTGCTCTGAGCTACAAAGGATTGGAGAAAGTTGCTAGTAATTCTTGGGAGTTTTGTTATCATCATCTTTGAACCCTGGAATTATACGTATCATTGTGTACTGTTGGCCTTTCTCAAACATCAATGTTGCAACTTCTAGATTTTCTCACTATGATTTTTTTTTTCTCATTCCATGTTTTGGTCTGCTAGTTTCAACAAACTCTGATCTTTTTATTAGAATGTCTTGGTTATGGCAAGGTGTTTGCCAGCTCTGTTGCAATTCTTTCACTCATTTAGGTTTGTTGTTTGGTTTTTATCTTCCTGAAAGGTAGATAAATCTTTATTTGGTTTTGTATTCTTGAAAAGAAATAAATTCATTTTATATTCAGTCAGATTTAGTTGTCTTAATTTTATGTTGAAATGAGTAGACCTTGTATGAGCAGTTCATGGTATGTCCTGCTTGTGTCAAACAGAAGGTAAGTGGGAGGCTAGCTTAAAAAAAAAAAAAAAAAAAAAGATACCAATAATCTTTGCTATGCTGTCCTGGAAGATCTATCTACTAAAATTATTAATCTTTTTGCTGGTGAGGGGCTGGCCACCTGCATCCTCAGAAATCAGTCAGAACCGATCGTTGAAAGGGAACTATGCATTATCATGTGGACATATATCCATGAAGACAACTAATTTTTTATTTCTTGCAACTGGTCAGATTTGTCTTTAAAATATGCCTTGCACCCTTTTTAACAGATACGTTCCTCTCTTGGTGAAGAAAGCAGTAAACGTATCAGTAGCTCAGCCAAGTTGTGAAGCTTCTCAAGATGGAGAACCAGAATATGTTTGTCTGAACAGACCCAAACCCGGACTTGTGGTGTCGGTCTGAATTAGGCAGCGGAGAGTCCAAGCACTACTCTGGGCTTCATCAGCTGATAAACTACTCTGATTGATCCTAAGCAGCAAACATCCTTGGCACCCAATCCATGGACAGTAGTATGGACAGAAAGCACATACACAGCCAGTGGGACTCTGGGAATTTCCTGCCTTTCTGAGTCTGCCTTCACCTTGCTAGGTGGGCATAGGCTTGGCTCTTCTTTCCAAGGCAGATTGTATGCAAGAGTCAGACTGTCTCCAGGTTGTTCTGCTGATTATGAGAGAGAATTGCTATTGCGTGGAGAGGATGGAAGAGTCTTGCCTTTCTTTTCAGCAGACTGAGTGATCAGAACCCCTGAGCTGTGCCCTCACGTGGTGCAGACTGGTTCCTAGGGCCAGGGCAAGGGATAATTTGGCTATTGGCCCCGGATGTACCTGCTAATATATTGCCCAGGATCCTTAAAAGGAATCTTCAGGTAGCACACCCTGTCTGCTTTAAGTAGCCTTGACAAAGTGGAATGGGTTTAAACACATGGGATTGCTTGAAGACCAATACTTGGTCATCCATATGTTTTCATGCAGTGTTTTGGCTTTTTTGTACAAGGAACCACGGTAGGTTCCTGTACTGCTGCATCCCAACACAGATGTTGAGACTATTTCTGCCAGACAGATTATTCCAGCACATCTTTCCTTTTCCTAGACAGGTGCGCATCAAGTCCCCTTGCCTCTTCTCCCCATTTCTGAAGAACTGTAGAAAGCAGTTTTTATAGACCTTTTCCAACACAAGGGTGCATCCTACCTAGAGTCCTCTCCACCATCCTTCCTCTCCAGCAGCTGTCCCTATTGATTAATAAAGGAGAAGGCTGAAATCTGACTTCAGATGTGGGCTGATGGGGTAAGATGAAACATAACTTACATGGGTGGGGGAGCAGAACTGCACTGATGTGGAGTAAAATAAAATTAGTAATTCACAGTTGCAATGCTAGTGCAGACATATGAGCTAGCTGTGAACCTGCAGGTTTGTCATCACTCCAGTGACTTTTTTTTGCCCTGTCTATGCTATCCTGACTTACTTGAGATAGCTGTAAAGCAGGGGAGATTGATTACAGGAATCCAATGTCTGCAGCGTGAAACATGGATTGATTTATTGTGCCAATACATACCATACCTAGAGCTGTGGTGACAGGATTCTCTGAGTATTGAGATCATGTACATTTGCTAATAATTGCTGGACTGTGGGAGTGTTATTTAGTTGCAAAATTAAGCATGTGAAAATGAGGAAATACTAATCCCATAAAATACATTTATGATAGACTTTAATTACATTATCAGATTTTATATTTTGCACAAAATACCTGGCTGGTACTTCTTGTAATCTTACCATATTAATCAAAGCATTTTCCTTTAAATTGAATGAGAATACATCAAACATTTAATGCCTAAAGCAGTTAATGTTTATTCAGGGGACATTATTTCTGCTGGTAATGGCTAGAATCTTTTTTTATCTTCATATTTAATGTATGTCTCTAGGCTTTCTTCATTGCACATCTGCCAGATCCTGCACTGAATGCAGAATGATTAATTTCCTCATAGGCCTTTCCATGCTGTTTCTCACTGTGGTATCTGAGTGCTCTGCAAATACAGTATTAATGAATTTCTTTTTACAACATCACTGTTACGTGAGGTTTATTGCTCTTTCTGTCTCTCGGGGACAACCAGTGATTGTTAATGGCAACATAGGCACCAGAAGCCAGATCTGAGCATTTGTTTTCTATAGTCACAATTAAAAATTTTAAAAGTATCTTAGTAATTAAAAAAAATTAACCACATGTAAGTTCTCCCAGGTCATGTTGTCAAAATTATTACTAAACAGACTATAAACTATGATGTTATTTTTATAGGACATATGTATATCCATACTATGCATATCTGTATATGACTCTCGTGTGAAAGGTAGATCTGTCTTTAGACAAAATTTGGCTCATTGTGTAAACAAACATGTTCTTCTTTATCCTCTTTGTGCTGTGACAGTAGCTTAGTCATGCTTGTTTTCATGGTTATTGTTTTAGCCGTTTCTCAGCTGTGGCTCAGTCTACTGGATTGAAACGTTTCTTGTAACCCTCCCCCTCCTTACACATAATTATGTACCAGTCTTTGTTCATCAGTAACGTTTGAATAGCACTGTCTCCAATTAGCAGGTTGTTGTATTATTTCTCATGTGTACAGATTCTAAATCTCTTACTAATTGCGATCTTATTTTAGCTGACAGTGTTCATGATTTTTAAGACATACCAATGGATTTTCCTTCTTCAATTTTCATTGCTTGCTTCCTTTTCTATTTCTTTTTTTCCCCAATACTCCTTTTTCATGAAGCATCTTTCATATACTTGCAAGGAATATTTTGTCTTTTGTCAATGGTGGCTGAGGCAGATAAGAAAAGAGGAGTCTGTCTGTGTCACAGTGTGATTTGAGGAAAAAATATCATCTATCTCAGCTAATCACTTTTGAGTATTAGCAATGAAACTGGAGAATAATAGGAATTCATTGTCATAGGGCAGGATCCAATCACTAGATCACACGTGCAGCTGTTATTCACTGGGGAGTTCATGCACATTTGCTGAGGATTACACTCTCTCCTAATCAGATACAACCGAAAGGAGAAACTAAAAAGTTATATTGTTGCAGGGTGACAAATAAATCAGTAGATAGTAAAGCTCTAGAAATTTTTTATGCATTGAGTTGTGCCCTTTAGATTAAAAACACTAACAGATACCATTCCATGACAAATTAAATTGGGTTATATCTGGGCAGCTGCATGATCCCAGCTTCCTCTTTGCTGTCCCCACCATATGTTGTCCCTGCCTTCTTCCTTGCACCAGTGATCATGTGGTAAGACAGTTCAGGAGGCTGCTTTGGCTACAGGCTGCTTGTTTTTTTGGCTAGCCGAATTGTCATTTGCGTTAGATTTCTGCATTACTCAGCGTGTGATCTCACAGGCTGGGGATAACACAGAGAAAGGAAACACATAGCTGGGGTTGACAAGGGAGGAAGGACCACTGGAACCTGGTTGAGATAGGTTCAGTCTGCCACAGCACCAGAGAGCTGAAGTTCATGTAGTATCAAGGGACTTCTAGAAGTTTGAGGGTTTCCTGTACTTTCCTGTACTGTCTTAACGTAAGTGTAGCACAATGGGCAGCAATAGTGAATATGATTTCTATAAATTATGAAATGTGTTTAATTCCATATTCTGTCTGCTTTTGTTGGCACACTTGAAGTGCTGTGTAGTTTTAGAGTTGGGATGATTGTGGGGGCATGAGTTTTTACCTTTGGCCACAATCGTGTTCCCTTTCCCTGTCCTTCTTGTGGGAGAAGGGAAGATGTAATTTTTAACATTCTGTAGAAGAACTGAAAGGCATTTGTTATGTCATAGAAAAGATGGAGATTGTCTGGGAATATCAGAGCAGTTTCTTCTTACGAAACAAGCTGTGAGTTGGGCACTTTTTCTGAACTAGAGCCTTTGTATACTGCAAACCCTAGGAATGTGAAATTGACCATTTGGGAGAAACTGCCATTTTTTCTGGAAAAGATAAATCTATAAGACTAAGAGGGAACATTTCCCAATAAGTTTATTTGGGCCTAAAACTGTTTGGGGTTTGGGCGACTTGAGTTTTTTGAAAGCTGTTGGTAGAGTAAACAATGTTGACATGTATTTATATTATGCCGAGAATACTTGGTTTCAGTACTACTGAAAATGTTCAAAATATGGGGACAGTGGACTGTAAAGAGATTAGAATAGAGCTATCACTGGCAATTTTAAGAATAAAATAAACAGGCCTCTGTGAGGAATGGCCTTGTAGCTCTGGTGCATGAGAAAGGTCTAGATTGGTTTCAAAGCCGGGTTTAATAGTCCTATAATACTTTGGAAGAAGAACATAAACTTATGTGCTTAAGGACATTTATCTCAACGTAAGGAAGAATTTTTTTTCAGTAAGAACAATCATTCAGTGGAACAACCTTCCTCAGGGATATGGTAGAGTCCCCATCACTGGAGGCTTCCAAGATGTGACTGGACCGGCTGCTGGATAATCTCATACAGGCTCCCTTTTTCCAAAAAAAAACTGGGTCAGATGATCTTCTGAGGGCCCTTCTAACCTGGGATTTTCTGATTCTAATTAAGTCTTTAATTCCTTTTCATGGGAAGTAAATGTTGAGACTCAATGTAAATACTCTGCAAAGGCTGAAAAGAAAATACACTGCATTTGTGTAATGGGAAGCTGGAATACTGAAGGGGGATCTTACAGAGATTTCTGCCTGTCCAGATGGCCAGTTTTTGCACAATGTACCATAAAAATAATATTATCTGATGCATGTTCCATTGGAGTGTAAAGAGTGCTCTTGACAGCTGATGTTCAGCGAATGGTTTTACATAAGGCATTGAATGGATCTGTAGCTCCATTGCTTTCTTCATGCATTTCCTAGATTCTCCAAGACTGTGTGTGAGGGAAGGGTGTTAAGATGGGGGAAGTTCCTGCAGCAGTACCAAAAATAGACTATTTTTCCCCTATTATTTTTCATGAAGAAGTGAGCAGGATTTTTTGAGAGGACCAGTAGACTAGGGGTGAATCCTCCTGAAGGAAGCAAGTAATTTGGATCTGACTTTTATAGAGTTAAATAAAGGTGCATGTGAACAGAGGGGGAGAAATCTCTTCCATTCCTTTCAAATTGTAAATGTTGACATTTTTCTAAAACTCTAAATCACAGTTGAAAATGTGAGAGTGTACAAAAGGCAGCTAATGAAAATTGCACTGGCAACATCTTTGACATCTGACTTTAAATTCATTTTTATATTTTGATTTATTATGAATCAGGCCTTGTACACTTTTTATTATTATTTTATATAACTTGGGTACCACAGAAGAGTAGGTGCATTATTTGATTTAGCTTTTATTAGTTGCTGCTGAAGAGCGTTTCCTGGTATTTTCTCAACTTTAAGCCTATGACAAGCAATCTTAAAGCCAGTTCCAAGATAGAAGATCTCATTAAGTTCTTTGTCTCTTAGAATGCATAGTAACTTTGACAGAGTTCTACATAGTGAGAATTACCAAGCTGAATTTCCAAAGCTAGCTGCATCCCATCCTAAAAGAAAGAAGCAGGTACTAGTTTTGCATCAGAGATTCAAGCATTCTTACCTAACATCTGGGCAACACTAACATGCAGAAACTCCTGCTAGGTTTGTTTTTGGAGAAACATCTTCCTGTTTAGGCACCTAAGCTGTCTTACCTCAGTTTATGTTGCACAGTGTGCATGCATCCACAAACACGTCGATCACGAGGGAATGTTCAGCATTGGTTTTGTGCCTAAATCCCATGAGAATTCGTATGCAATGTTTCTTACTTGTTCCGGCTGGGGAGCTAGGTCCTGCAATGTGAAGTAAGCCACATCCAACCTTATGAAACATGACTGAAAAGAGCAGGTGGGGAGTATTTTTGTTAGATGTGTGTCAATACACCAGGTGTCTTCAACACAGAACATCTGTCTGAGTTGCAGAAGATGATGTTGAAAATCTTGCTCTGTCTGAAAGTTTCTCAACTGCCAGTTTTTACCTTTCAGCTGTCTGCCTTACCAGGCGCCTGACAGAAAGCAAATCATTTTAGCTGGTATTGAACATCTTAAACTTCTTAAAACTGAGTTTGCAGTCACAACTATTTAGGAAGAGCAGAAGATATTTTGTAGTGGTGCTCCCTTGGTCCTTCCTATTTGAGTTCTAACAGTTTGCAGAAAATCTTTTAATCTCTGTCTGCATTTAAAGATGGCTGTAGTAGTCACACATTCATTTGGGATGGAAGAAACCTGGCTTCCAGTCCCTACTCTGCTTTTACTCCTACTCCTTGCCTCCAGATATATTTTGAAAGAAATGTCTTACCCTTAATAGCAACAGAATTGTTTTAAGGTTCTGCTTGTAGGACAGAATTTTAAAACTTCATTGCAGTATCAGTCCTTCTTTGTAATTCCAAATGAGGAGCTGGGGTAAAATACATACTTTCCATCAGCATTGCCTGCTGCCTTGTTTGGATGTCTTTTAGCTCAAAAAATGTAATAAACTGGTGATAATCCGGTTTTTATTATAGGTTCTACAGGAAACTAGATGCCTAATCCGGGAATGAAACTTCCCCTGGATACACAATAATCCTCATTTTAGGCACCATAATAGTTCACAATGTGAGCAGCTTATTTTCTCTTGTGAGCCTGAAGCGCACTAACTTTAAAAAGATTTAGGCATAGCCTGACTTACTGCAAATTCTCCTCTGCTAGAGAATTCTGTATGAGGCTGTCACATCCACAGCCAATAGAGGGAGGAAAAAAACCAAAACAACCTTCACAATAATTTAAATTCTGAAGGCAGCCAAGGCCTTGGGTTGCTCTGGCTTGCTTTGCAAAGAGGAAGGGGGGAAAAAGGTTCACTTAAGCCAAAAATTCTGTCTCTTAGAGCCAGATATGTAAGCAATAAATTCTAATTCTAAGCTCTACATCTTCTGTGTCTGTAGACTTAAAAATGAATACCTTTGCTGAGAGAAATGGCTGTGTACCCAAAGACAGTACCCTCTCATTGGTAACGTGTACTTTTGCATTATAAAATATCAGTCACGTGTTTTCCTGTATCTGTGGTCACCGTTTCAAACATGCACAGGTAAGTAATAATACATTCATTTAATTCATTTTTCTCATTAATTAAGGCTAGATGTACTGTGAGGCGTATTTCAGATGTTAGATGTTTAGTAGAAACAGTATCATAATTCTTCTGCTTTGAAATTTGTAATTGAAAAGGTCTTTCATGGTAGATTGGTCAGTATTTTAGTACGTAATTTCAGATTGCAAATATCATTGCCCTCAAGTCTGGTACTGATGTGTGTTCATTCATGGACTTGGCAGCAGTGGGCACTTTTGTATTTAACAAGCTCCAGCACAACTGTGAGCATTTGTAATCCAGCCATCTTGTGAACAGCTGAAGTGCTCTTGTCTGGTAGTGCCTAGTCAGGTCCAGCATAACAGGTTTGTGCCACAGGGATCATCTTCAAATCTTGCTTGATGGTTTACATGCTGGAATGGATTCTTCCCATATGGCACTAGCTGGTTTGAGTTGCTGACACTCTTTAGTACAGAGGAACCAATAACGGATGGCATTAGCAGAAATTAGTTGTGACATTTTTAAAACATATGGATAGCGCGCAAGTTCCTACCTACAGCTACTGAAAGAGCTGGTAAGAGCTGCCAGGGCCATCTGAGCTCAGAAAGCATTTGTTAGGTAGCTGTGCTCCCTTTGCAGAAATTTTGGCACCCCATGCTTTCTCTTGTATGCAAAAGCACTAACGTTATCTCATCCTGAAAAGAGATGAAGGGTAATGGTCCTGGAAGGGGTCCAAGGAAAGCAAGTTAATTTATTTTAGGTCAATTTTGTTTTGTCCATTCATGTTATTTTCATATACTTAATATCCACTGGAAGCCTGACTGTTTTCTTAGAACTGTACCTTGGTCAGTCAAAGGAGTCTTGCTGGTATGATTTGGTATATTTTTGATCGCTGCTGTTTTGCAAGCAGGCTCCAGCCTTCTCAGTGGGGCTGAGTTTTTCATCTCTCACCTTGTTTTTTATGTCATCTAGACTGAAGTGTAACTTCAAACGTGGGCAGCTCTGAGAAGACCATCATGTGAAGTGACATGACACGGACATTTGTATTACATTCTTTTAGCTTCTTCACTGCTTAGCTCAATCAATATAACATTTCTGCTTTAAGCCTGATTGAAGTACTGTGTGCTCAAAGTTATATAAGAAGCATTAATAAATGCCCAGACCAAACTAGCACTCTTTGACCAACACTATTTGGTTTTCATTTGATGAGCACTTTAGGAAGTCTACTCAGCTTGGGTTGTTGTATACAGCACAACTGTAGCATGAAATAAACCCATGTGACCAAATCTTTATGGTTTATACAGCATTAGTTATCAAGTGTGACCTTTGTAACAAGGATTTGCCACTATGATGTTAATATTGGCCTTTTTGGTAATCTCCTATAGCAGTTCTCAAGTTAACCTTCCGCTTCTACAGCACTTTGGTGTGTTAGGAATTTTTATACAGCCTAATGGTTGGAAAGCAAATTACATTAAGCTCCTTCTAAAGTTATTCAACTGGAAGCAAAGTTCCCAGACTGATACCTCTGTGTTACTCTCCAGCTTTTCCATCTCTTACTGCATGCCCTTACAGAGCGATTTTCTCTAATGTTTATGCTTGAGAACAGAGTGATTTAAGCCTCTTTCCCTTCCTTTGGACAAAATATTAACTTTCTACAGTGTGTAAGTATTAGTAATTATGTAGTACAGAAAGTGACAGTCAGTTCAGTGACTCAAAACAAAACAGATCCCTGCTCTTGAAGCTTTTAATCTCAGTAGTCTTGTTAGCATAAAATGATGGACAAAAGTGCCAGCAGTTATAGGGCTACATAATATCTATACTAAGCTTCAAAATCACTTCAAAAGAACATTGTGATGATTGCAATGAGAAGTGTTCAAAAATAACAGTTCCTAAGCAAAGGACCACAGAGCAGCTGTTCTCAGCCATAAGACAAGGGATTGTAACCAAGTCCATGATGTGATATTGGGACTTGAAGTGCCTGTGCTGTCTTCTGGTCTTGCTTTTGTAGAGATCCCATGGTCAGCTGCAAGCAGTCCAGTTATGCAGCCCCTGTCCTGTACCCTGCTGCCATCCCAAATGGCTCTGAACTGGTCCATCTCTGTCTCTTGTTGTCCTCAAGCTAATTCTGTCTGTCGTGTGTGGTTTGGAGTAGAAAAAGAAGTCCTACAGACCTGGTTCTCCACCAGTTCAAAATGTCACAGGGCAGTAATATACCTATATTCCTGTCCTTCACAGGGAGTTGCTGATATTTACACTGGAGAAATGAGACAATATTTGTGGTCTAGTCCCTCTGTGACACTAAAATCCTCTGTGATTACAGTGTGGAGTCACTTTTATTGACTGTATATTGTGTGTGTCCTTCACCCAGCTAATAAGATAGAATCTGTGGAGTTGTGGCTTCCTTTTGTTTTGCTTTCTACATTTCAAATAGGCTGTTTGGAAGAAAGTCAGTCCATGTTAAAAATCTGCTAACTGACAAGCTATTGATTTGTATCCCCTACATATTTCCTCAAATTAAAGCATTTTTTCCCCATACACCTTTTATTTTTTCTCAGTCCACTGTCTGGATTTTTCTGATTTTGGCAACAGGGCACATCCATTTTTCTCTTTAAAATGCCTCCATTTAAATGTATGAAGTGTCTGGGTGACCAAGCCAGAATGCTGAAGCCCTCAAAAATGCATCTGACAGGCTGGTGAAAACAACAGTAAATCAAGTGTGAGATTCTTCAGTCTGCTACAGCAGAGCTACAGTATCTATTCTATGTGCTTACTTTGATAAAAGAAGAGGCTGTAGAAGTGTCTTGTTCTTTCAATAACCTTAGATTCATGGTAATAAAAAGCTCAGCTTCAGTTGTTGTTTGCACTAAGAAAGCAAGAAGAAATTCCCAGAGTCCCAAACTGCAACAACCATCAGAAATCCTTGTTTATTTTTTGGTTGTATATCATGAGTTAATACCTTTAGAAGTCCTAGCACATATAAATAAAATAAAATTAGGACCAATTTGGGTATCTCAAAGCTGTGGTTAGCCTTAGAACTATTAAGAAAATGTATTTTTTCCTTTCCACAAATTTATTTGTAAAGGCTTGAAGAATAGACCATACTGCTTATGTAGTTACAAAACAAAATATGTTCCTCAAGTAACTGGAGCGAGAGGGACTGAATGAGTAACTGGATGAATATATATGATAAATGAAACAATGAAAGAGTAGGCAAGGGCAAGAGTGAAATTATGAACTGAGTATGAAGTGGAAGAGAGTGACGGAGAGGGAGGATGAATTATGTTGGGGGAAAGTAGTGGGGAAAATGAAATAACAGGGAGGAATGAATCAGATGAAAGCGAAGGTCAGAAACTGAAAACTGAGTAATTAATTTAGGAAAAGATCAGAACAGAATGTTGTCAAAAGGTGAAGCATGTTATTGGTGGGCTTGTGACAGCATGGAGAGAAAAATAATTGGCATTGAGATAGGAGTGATCTGAAAAAAATGTAGTACAGTCAAAGGCTGACTCGGCAAGATAACAGGATAGAATCAAAGGAATGAGGTGGGGGTAAATGCTGAGAGACAAGGGAGAAGTAGTGAAAAGAAATGTCTGTGCCACTGGCAGACCCAGGTTACTTCTGGCTGTGCCTCTGCTTTTCTTGTATGGCCACAGCCAGGTCAGCTGGTGCTCTTGGCTTTCGGTAGCCTGGAGATAATACTCTAGGGCTGCTCAGAGAATCAGCTAATGAAAGTGCAGGAAAAAAATTAGATTCTGTTATGAAGGTATTGTAAAAATTAAAAGCAGTAGCCACGCAAGGAGGCAAACTGTTCTCACCTCTTTGCCTGCCCTGCAGTATCTCACCTTCCCGAACTGGGATTTCTCCTTCAGAAGAAGGAAACTGACAGAACCCAAAGCAGAGCTCCAGATGTCTGAGGAGCGCATTTTGAGAATGATGCACAAGTGTTGTTACTGCTAGTCAGCATATTTAGAAGTGACTGTTGCCAATACTGATGATTTTAGAATATAAAAATATCAGAATGAAATCATGTTGCTAAGTTAAAAAGAGAGATAGGGATAAATAGTCACCACAATTTTCTTGGTAGAGATTTAGCCTTGTTCATTCATAAAAGGTTGTGATCCTAATTCCTCATGTGTTAGGATGAAAAAATGTCACAGAATTCTTGGATGTTTCATCCAAGAAGTATATAAATAAATATAGTGCTTCATAATGCTAATCCAAGTAAAGAAAAGTCTTCAAAAGGAAGTGGGGTAAGCAGTGTGCAAGTTTACTAATCTCTCTATTATATTTAAAATAGCCTTCTTTTATAGTAAAAACATATGCAATTATAATTAAGCAAAGAAAGAAAGTCACAATCCAGCTTATTAATGCTTTTACTGATTGTATTATAGTCTTCCTTCAAGCAGTAATATGCTTTGTCGCCTGAATCAACTGAGTAAGAAAATTACTTTTCCCAATCTCCAAAGCAATCACTTTTGTAGCTTTGTCTAGTAAATGAGCAGTCTACTCTCCAATAATGAAGGGCAAAAAAAGATGTGGAATTTTTTTTTTAATATTCTAGCAAACTTTGTTGTATATTAGTTCTCTTACAGACTCTACTGAATCATCAGACTCTCAGAAGAGATTTGTACTAAGAAAATGCTATTTAAAGGAATGCTGAGTTTTGCTAAGGGGAAAGAATTGAACTGATCATCAATGCTCCCATTATTCAAAATTTTAGTCAAAATTTTCTATGACTTGATATGAAATACTTCAAATAGCTCAAAAAGAAGTAAAAATTGATTTAAAAATACTGATATCAGAGTCAAGGCAGTAAAAAATGAGGATTTTTCTCAGGTTTGCTACATCAGGCAGCAGCACTTGTTAAAAGAGGCAGAAATGTTTGCTACTTTTGATAAAATTACTAGAAGGGAAGGAAAAGCTGTTTGGAGCTTTTAAATTACACTAAATTCTTGTGCATGGACACAATTTAATTTTTTTTTAAAGACAGACTAAAATGGGAGCCCTGAACTTTGGCCCAAACAGTAAGAGATTCTTTAGCAAATATAGTACAGAAATCACTGGCTTCAGAGGCCACATCTAGGTTGGAAAGTGTAGAGTTGGAGCCTGTCCTTTCCTGTCTTATTCTATGTAGTGAGCTGTACAGTTGGCTGCTTGCATTTTCTACTGGGTGGCAGCACGTGCCTCTCAAGGACATGCTGATGCCCTGGATTTCCATCACTGGAAGGACCAGAGATCTGTAGTTATATGAGCTTATTCCATTTTTGCAGTCTAAAATTCTGTGTATATGTTAATTAGACATGTCCACACATGGTTTATCAACTGTGAGGGTGGTGAGGCATTGGAACGGGTTGTCCAGAGAAGTTGTTGATGCTCCATCACTGGAACTGTTCAATGCTGGTTTGGATGGAGCTTTGAGCAGCCTGGGCTTCCATCTGGTAGAAGGTGTCCCTGCCCATGGCAGGGGGCTTGGAACTAGATGACCTTTGAGCTCTCTTCCAACCCAAGCCATTGTATGATTCTGTTCATGGGGAAGGTCAAGTGGGATGTTCTCCTGCTGTGTCCATTCTGCAGGTAAAGAGGGGACTTTTTATTTCTGTGCTGTCATATTTGTGATGGACCCCTGGCTATTTGCTGGTGAATCAGAAATTAGGTGTAGCTGGGTGAGTAAGTATTACAGAGAAATACTGTCAGGCCTCTCTTTTGTCTCTCCCGTGAGATGGGGTGGGAAGCACTTTGGTTATATTTCTGGGGTTTTTCTGCTGAGTAAATCAAAAGGGCCCAGCAGGCAGCACCAAATGCATTCACGTGGGTGAGAGCTGTAACACTCCCACACTGAACTCTAGCTACAGCTGGGTACTTGGCTGAGAAATCAGTGTTTTGATTACTTGGGCTAGCAACAAAGGCCAAAATTTGACATCTTCAAAGCCAGTGTAAGGGCATATTTAGATAAATGTTACTTTGGGAACTAACTAGATCCCAAGATGTTGTTGAATTTAAATAAGCAATTGCAAAAAATTAATTCTGACCTTTCCTTTGTTCTCAAAAATCTGCCATCCTGCATCCAGTGAGCAAACTGTGCAGGCATGAGGGTCCCTGGTGGGTCTTTTCTGGATCTTCTGTGTCACTATGGACCCCTGTGTAAGCATGTGGAAAATGCCAACCCAAGCAAATGCCAACATTGCCTTCCTATCTACTTTGCACAAGACAAATGATTATGCAAGATAAAAGGCAAACAAATTCTGGAGCTTGCCACCTGGAATTACTGAGGCCTGATTTTGAGAGGAACGGAGGCTGAGACCATGTGGGTGTACCTTAAAATGGCAGCACTGGCATAAGCAGTTCCTGCATCTTGTTGCACCCAGCCACAGCCACTCATTCCCACACTTGTGCTGCCCTTTCAGCTGTATTGAAAAAAATTGTTTACTGCCATGTGGTGAGCTGGACTAGTGAATTGTTCTACATTTGAAACAACCTTCTTATTTTTATTTATTTTTAACCTGAATCCATTTTCTGATCCAACTCATTCCCTGAAAAAGCTACTTTGGCACAGCTGAAGAGGTGGTGGAGGGAAGGAGACAGGTTGCTGATGACGAGACCTGTTCATGCTACTATTTTGGGGGGTAACTGATGTTGGTTTTTTGGTTTTGGGGGTGTTTTCCCTTTTTTAAACATGCAAGTTGTAATTCTGTAATACTTTGGTTTCAGTTAGCGAGCTGGGTTTTGTAATGCTCGTTTGTCACTATTCCTTTTTCTTCCTGCTCTTTCCCATCCACATTCTCAGCTCTTGGCTTCCACAGCTGTGTGGATAGAGCAGTTTCTGGGACTGTACCGCCTCACAGAAATTATTTCAATCCACTGACTGAGTAAAAAACAAAGCAAAAAACCAATGGTGAGTGTAGAGGATATTTGCTCCCCTGCTCATACAGGGCAGAGCCCAACAGCATGTTGCAGTCTGCTAGGGAGGGAAGGCAGCCAGGCAAGAAGCTGGCTCAGGGCCTGGAGAGGGGGCTGGGAAGTCAGATGGCAGCGATGGAGACCTCTCTTCTCATGTCCTCAACTCCACAGGGAGATCCTTGACTGCAGCCTGTCTGCTTAGGAGAGCTCTCTTGTAGCAGCCTTTCTTCCAGGCTCCAGCCAGACAGGGACACGTGAGCTGGCTGGGGAGCGTGCCAGTGGAGACGAACAGCAGCAGCACGCAGGAGGCAGTGACTGTGTGTTGTCCCTGAACCACCCACGCCGCAGCCCCAAGCATGTGAGCCCATCCATTGCCATTCCAGTGGGTGCTGCGGGCACCTGTGTCTTTCCAGAGAGAGACCAGAGGGGCTCATGGAGCTTCGGTCACATATTCCTCTCCTGGGCATTGATTTCCTCAAAATTATCGTCGTGTCAGTGACCTCAGATGCTGTAAAACAAGATAGTAAGAATTACAGTAATTTTTTGTGAAAAACATCTACATCAGAAACAGCCCAGTTTTCCTAAAGGCAGTTTTGAGAAGCTACATGTGCACACAGCTTATGGCTGATTGTACACTGGGAGTGAGTGTTTCTCGTGCAGGTAGTTTGAGTTTAAGGCAGGCCAAGATGGCATGAATGTAAATGTTATTGCTAAAGCTTTCTGGGGATTTCTTGGACTTGTGCTAGAATGTAATTTCTTTGAGTAATTATGATTTCATTTTCTGCATGTGTGACAGTTGAATATAGAGCTGCTAAAGAAAAGGCAGCAAGGTTTTGATTCTAGGCTGCTTCTTTTTTAAATTACTGTGGCTTTAGACAGATGAATAGCACATAATCCCAGAGTGACAGGATTCAGTCCTGGTAGTTTTTAAAAAGGACAGGGGTATGTGTGTGAGAGAGAGAGAGAAGCAGAGGACAATGTAAACAAAACAGCTGATTCAAAGTTAAGGTATTACCATCAGAGATTTCCCTAAAAGTCCTTGAGTGTTCTCTCTTTAAAATAAATCTGAATCATTAATCTTTCTGGGCCAGGCAAACTTTTAAATTGCATTTCAAACCCAATATTCCATAAAGAGCACAGAAATAGTAAATAGTCTAGTTTGTCTTTTAATCATTCAGAGACTTAGTAAAAATAACTTTGTTTTCAAGTTGTGCATTCTTCTGCTTTTGTACTTGTCCTCTTCTGAGTGGTGGCAGGTCACACTAATGGGGCTTCTGGAAAAAGTCCATGATTTTTGCAATCAGTTGAGAGAAAAGCCTGAAAATTCATGGGGAGTGATCCTCTGCCTGGGTCACTTGTGTCTGCCTCAAATGAGACAGCTACTCCACCACTTGTATTGCAAACTCTGGATTTTTGTCTCAGTGGAATAAAAATTATGTTTATTCATGGGTGTACTTTGTGCTAAGGCTTATTATCAAAAGTAGATAAATGAAAGCATATATTGCAAAATGTAAGGAAAGAGACATTCACTTTATGTATCTATATGCAGACACATCCATATCCTAATGAGCAAATTGTATTTTAAAAAATAAGTGTGGGACCTAAGGGCAATAAAGGATCTTTTGTTGCTCTTGCTGAGTAAGCACATGGTGATTAACTGCATCTATGCTGATCTGAAAAGGCAGTTTAGCTGAAAGAACGCAGGTCTATGGCACAATGGCAAGTGCTACATGTGCTGCTTCTCACCTGTGTGTTAGCCCCCCAGAGAGGCCATGCAAGGTGTCCTGCAGGCTGCTCGAGCACCAGCTGTACTCAAGTGGGCACGAGCTTGTGAGCTCCAGGGTTTCTGGTATGGACTGGGTAAGTCTGCTCTTGACCCTGGCTTGAGGCAGCCCTCCAGAGCATAGGTAAAAATATGTACCTGTGAGTGACAAGTGACTGTCGGCAGGGGGGTGAAACAAAGAGGCCACAGCTCACATTCTCCTTTTTGAAAGTCTCATTACTTAAGAGTATTTGCTTGGGCACATGAAAAATTAGGAGAGGGGGAAAACTTGTGGTGTGAGCAAAGTGTATGGACATGGCAGTCAGGAGAGTGAAGGGATGACAAGACTGGGGTAAGCAGGAGAGGGCAGATGTTGCTACTGCAGCCAGCTTTGTGGTGACCTGGGGAACAGTGTCTGAAGATGCACAGTGGATTGGACATGCAGGTGCGTTTGTCAGGTTCAAACTGCAAATATATGCGAGCTGTGAGCAGTGTTGCTTTCCCTGGCCAGACTCATTTCATATATCAGTACTTCCTTGTACCCTGCTGTCCCTTCTTCTTTGTGATCTCTCTACAACCTTCCCATTCCCTGTCTTAGCTCCCCCTGCCCTAATGTGTTCCCCTTCCATCACCTCCTGAAACCTCTACTTGACAAGCTCTGTTTTCCCAAAATGGGGAAGGAGAGACATTCAAAAGACCCTGTTCATCTCCTCCACCTTTACAACATTCCTGTTCCTAGCTGGAGGTAGCAGAGCCCTGCCTGGCTCCACAACCTCTCTCCTGGGGCTCTCACAGTGCAGTCCCAACATGTGCCATCAGGTGATGTACCTGCATGTCTCTCCACCCTCTCTTCTGCTGCAGCACTGTTTCCTACTGTTGGGGCTTCTGAGGTCAGGGCTCTTGGTGCTTTTCTCATCCTTGCTCTGCCTGTTGTATACTGCCTGTCACTGTTGCTGCAACTTCCCTGATAACTCTGGTTCTCCTTTTGCTCCTTAAGTTCTTCCCCTTATTTTTCTTTCTCTCTGGTTTTAAAAACACTGTAGTGAAAGTAAGAAAGTTGTGAAGACAGAAGACCAATTTTAGGCATGGTACAAGCAAATGCAGCTTCTGTTTCTTGGGCGTTATGTTTGCTAACTCCAGAGTGAGTTTAGCCTGTAACTGGTACTGCTGAAAACTGTGGCAAGCAGAATTTGCATGTTTGCTTTCAAGGCAGCTGTGATAATAGCAGCCTAAACAGTTGCTCTTTCTGGGTCTTCCTTACAAAAATTATTTACTGCATCCACCAGTGAGGGGATTTGGCATAATGATGTTGCCTCAGTACAAGGACAATATCCTAAGCTGCTCACAGGTGTTGGATCCAAAGCCTCAAGAAAGTGAACACCTCCAAAGAAGGTTCACTTTCTCCAGACTGTTGCATAAACTTGGATGTGGAGGCCAAGTGGCAGCCCTGTGAGTTCCGACCTCCTGCAGTCTCCCATGAAGAAGAATCTCCCAGTTTGTGTAGCTGTCTGGTGACCTTGCTTGAGCAGTAGTAAAATCCACAGCCGCAACACAGCTGCACCAAGAGTGTGTCTGACACAGTTTTTCATGACAGCGTGTATGTGATGAGCTCTTGATCAAAGGCTCCTGCTAAGAGTTTAGTGCTTTGCCTCAAGTATGTAAAAAATGTCCTAGCTTTAGGTTCACAGGATCATGAAATGGCTTGGGTAGGAAGGGACCTTAAAGATCATCCAGTTCCAGCCCCCTGCCATGGGCTGCAACAACTTCCACTAGACCAGGTTGCTCGGAGCCCCATCCAGCCTGGCCTGGAACACTTCCAGAGACAGAGCATCCACAACTTCTCTGGGCAGCCTGTTCCAGTGCCTCACTGCCCTCATAGTAGAGAGTTTCCTCCTAATACCTGATCTAAACTTACTGTCTTTCAGTTTGAATCCATTCCCCCTCATCCTTCCCTCTTTCCAGCACGCCCTTGGAAAAAGTCTACTTCTATCCTTCTTGTAGGCTCCCTTCAGGCACTGGAAAGCCACAACTAGGTCCACCACGAAGCCTTCTTCTCTACAGGCTAAACAATCCCAATTCTTTTCAAGTTCCTGTTTTTGCAGTCAAGCTCGCTCTGTAGCTTTCAGACATTGTTAGTGAAGTATCTGAGAGCAGGCAGCTGGACCAAACAGGATGTTGCAAGGCTAGAAATTGTAAATGGCATTTTCTTGGGCCATCCCTCTTCTTTGGGATTACTTTGGGAATTGGATTTTTATTTTTAATGGATGGAAAGTCAGTCTTTCTTGCAATACTGCTGATACCTTCTGTTTTCTTCCTGCATTATGAGAGAAAGCTAGAGGCTAAGTAGCAGCCTGGCACTTCCCAGGGGCTGTGTTTACATCACATGCAGAAGGTCCAGGCTCTCAGTGGCAAGGCCCCCTCCATGCATCCCAGACTGCATCAGTCATCTCCCTTATACAGTTTGAAAAAATTCCCCACCTAGAAGAAAAAGTACTCAGAAAAATGTCTGTTTCTTAAAACATGCTTTGATCCCTACAGTGTCTCTTTTTTTGTGTTTTTTTTTTTTCTGCAGAAAATCTGTAATCTGTCCCAACCCTTAGAATGCACAATTTTAAGGGACAGACAAATCCTCTTGAGTTTTAAGTGACAGCACTGGTTTTCTCCAAGTTCTCATCCTGAATTTTAATCTTCAGTGAAACAAAACAGTTAGATTTATTTGGCATGTTTATTAGCAATCAAGCCTACAAATGTGCCCTTCTGGTTGAACTCAGTAGACTCACAGCTTCGTGTAATTGAGACTGGAGCATGACAGAGAGTTCTATAATGGCTTCACATATTGATCAGTCCAATTTAATTTCCTCATGGGACCCGGACCACGCTGGGGATGGTGGATTGTGTTGAAGGCTTGATAAGCCTATTTTAACAAAGCATCTCAAGGGCTTCTGGAACAGAGGCAATTATCAATATTGATACATGTTTCCTTTCATCAAAAGGTAAGGGCTCATTAATAGGCTGCACAACAGCTGCTATTTGCAACACATGACTTTTTTTTTAATTAACTTGGTGATACTGCTTCCTCACCTGTTCCCTTATCAGTTGGCTGTTTCCAAAAGGAAAAGAAATTGGGTTCCAGGTTTTGATTTTAGTGGTATATGTGATAGCAGTATCTTCTGCACTGCTATATTCACTATTTTGGTAATTGAAGCCTAGATTACATTTTAGAGTAATAGTCCCATCCCACTGCTTATGCCCATGTCTGACCAACCCACGCCAACAAATTCTGGTGTTTTACAACTTTGGAATTTTGTGTCAAGGTACTGATGATGTCTGCTACTTTTAATGTTAGTATTGCTAGTTAAATAGTCTCCTGTTATAACTTTGGCAGTCAGCATTTTTGTTTGTGATTGGATATTTCAAAAATGTTTTTAAATTGTGTTTATTGTAGTCTCTCAGTTATGAGAAAGAAGCTCATTGTTGCTTCCTATTGTTTTATCTTTCCTATGCAAAAATCCTAACATTTCATTTATAACCTGTTTGGTGTAGGTGTGTTGTGGGTGTTAATTCATACTGCTATTTAATGCTGCGAATTGGATGTATGGAAAGAAATCATCAAGGCAAACTGCTTTGTTAAACCTGATTTTAAACAAAGTTTTCGGATCACTAGCTAGAAGTTTAGTGCCTTACAGAATGGTTATTCTTAGCTAATGGCAGTTGCTTTTGTTTATTCACCAGAAAACAATTTAAACCGTTTAACACCTGCTATAGTGTTTTCTGATTTCTTTTCCATTTCACACTCATTTTCTCAATAATTAGCACAGTTCTGCTTGTTGATGCATGAATTGAAAGTAGCAGCAATACGTTCCAAGGAAATTGGAAAAATCTTTGTTTCTAAGCATAGATGAGTGTGGGTGAGTGAAACGTACAAAAAACTGGAAAGGTAGCTGGGTTGCACAAAATGCAATTGACCAATGAACCAAACTCTGTAATGTGCTCAAAATCCTATTTTGCGTGTTTGGTGCGTCATGGTAAGTGTCACCTTACCTGATTTTTCTTTTTTTATTGATGTCTGAACTATTAGAATAATTTTTTCAAGGAAAGTGACTGTTTTCATAATAATAAAGAAATATTTAGCACTGGTAACTGTTGCCTAAAATTGCAAGTCAAGTGTTTCTTAGGAGATCAAAAATAGGAAGTTTGATGAAAAGAAATACATTTTTGTTCTCTATGTGTCCTGGAATTCTTTGAAAGTTGTGACTCATATTCAACCATTACTGGAATTCATGGTACTGGCGACCTCATGAATGTTTAATAGGAGATGGTTGGTACCAGTACTGGCCCCCAGGCTGCTGTTTACTGTCAGCTTCTCTTCCCTGGTTAGTCATGACTGAAATGTGAAGATGAGTGGGTTACTGTAAAATCCCTTCAGCAATGATTAATTCAGATTAATCACCTAATTTTGCAAACACTGGAGCACTGAAAGAACAATAATAATGGTGTGAGAAATCTCCTAAACTTACCTAATATGAAATATATTCTGGATTTAGTTCTGCAAACGTACAGATGGGGCCAATTCAGACATTCTTGGTGATGTGATGGAGCCAGCAAGAAGCTCCTTTGATTTCAGTGGCCTATAATCCTTATTAAAACTGTGCTGTTCAGAGTGGTAGGTTGAATGTCACAGATTAGCGGGATTAAGAGTAGTTTCAGCATACTTTATTTAGGCTTTTGCTTACTTCCTTAATTCTCCACCCATGTTCCTCTTGTCGGGGTCTGTTCCATGCCACAGCCACTGCAGCTACCTGTTCAAACCATTGCACAGGGCAGGAGGAGCAGAGCAGAGTCTGCTTTTTAGGCAGGGGTTTTAATTGCACTCGTGTTTCAAAGGTCATTATTGCAATATGTAGCTGGTTTATGCTACAGAATAGAAATTTAGAAATGAACTATTTTTAGGAACGTACAGTGTTGGAAAAAAAATTTGATTATTTGATTCTAAAATGGAAGGAAATTAGGTAAACATTATAATGCATGTGAACATTCCCTATACGTGGGACGTGCATTAAGTAAATGTTTCTTCATGTAACTGGAATACATGTTAATTAAAATCTTAAATATTGGGACAGTAACAATGTTTATCGTTAATTTTAAACCTTAATGGTTTGTTTCATTATGTCCATCACTAATTTTGGAAACTGAGGCCACGAGATGTGAAGTAATTTCTTTTTTTAATAATGTAAATTATTTCATATTAAGTAATGCCATTTATTATTTTTTCCTTAAATCTCTAGGTGCTGAAGTGTTGTATATGAACATGTCAGCATATAATGAAGGTCGGCTTCAGTCGTCTTTCTGGATTGTTGATAAACAGCACGTATACATTGGAAGTGCCAGCCTAGATTGGAGATCGTTGGGACAGGTAATTTATTGAAAAAGTAATTCTATACCCTTTGAGGGTAGAATGAGAAAAAAAATGGAACATTTTGAGGACACTTGAATATCTCTCTTTTCTGATAGTATACTGGCAAAAGTGCCAGCATCAAAAACTGTACTGCCCCAGTTTTGATGACTCTTCTGTGTTGGCAGGAGTATATTACTATAAATTTTGCTTCTTTTCATTATAACAGGTATCTTCCATGGTTATACTTCAATTTTAAATATTTGATAAGGTTTTTTTTATTTCTGTGATGGTCACTGTATATTCCAGTTTATTTATTTAAAAAAAAAAAAAGTGAGCAAACCCATTGGTGAACAAACCACTGTGGAAACTCTGTGGTAATATCATGGGCAAGACCTAGTCGCTCTGATCTGCCATTTAAAAAAGCAAACCTCAGATTTGGAAAGACTTCCAAATGGACAGTGGGTATTACACCTGAATACCCACTACCTTTGGGAAGGGTCAGATTTATGGGTACTGAAAGTCAAATAGCATAATATTTTTGAAGGCTGCATATATTAGAGAGAATTTCACATTTTTATTCCTCATAAACATGAGACTTGAAGGATGTACACTAAGGCCTTTGTCAACAACCGATGCTAAGAACTCTCTACAGTCTGTGACCATTTTGAGGAACTCGTCAGTAACACGGCTTATTTGCCTTTTGTAGGTATGTCTGGCTTTTCTTCTTTCTGCAGCAGTTTCAGGATCATTAGTGGCTGTCCTGTTCATTTTTTTGCTATGTACTACTGACTGTGTGAGGCTGCTCTCAGCCACACTTACGGAGTGAAACCTGTACTTTGAGACCTCAATAGCTGAAATGCACAACAGAGGGGGAAAAGAAGCAGTCCTAGGTAGTTACTAGTTGCTGTAAAAAAGCTTGCTTTCTAGATATGAGCAGAATCTCAGAAACACAGGAGTAATTTTGAACATAGGTTCTAGTGATTTTGTAAAGAAGAAGGTGTGTCTTGGTTGTGCTGAGCTTTTTAAGATTTGTTTTAAGCTAAGAGACTGAATTCTGAGTAAGAACAAATCAGCCATTTTAGTAAGGAAATTGAACAAATGCATTTTAGTTCTTCCTATGATATTAATTTACTTAAAAGGTATGTTTAGAAAGAAATCTGGAATACTGGTAGAAAAACAATGTTGTTAGAGAAAGTCTTGGAAAAGAGGATGTTTTATTTTCAGTCAATGTAAGAACATACAGTTTGGGCTTTTGGACAGTTCAGAAAATGTTTGTGCATTATCTGTGCCTCGTGAGCTGAACTGTTCTGTCATAACAAAATAGCTCGTCATAGGATTTATTTAGCTTATAAATAGTTTAGCTTTGAAGCCTCTTCTATTTGGGGGTTTGAGTACCAGTGAAAATAATAAATGCGGAGTAAAGAAGCACATTTACCACACAGATTATTGTATTATTTATATATTGCTTATGTATTTATGATCTTCATCCCAGATGATACAGTTCCGTATAGGTTTGGTCTTCTTGTGCTGAAGTAAATCTTCAATCTTGTAACATATCTGCATTAAACTTTGATGCCAGTTACCTGTAGGCCAGTGTTTCAAAAGTGATTCCTCACTGTTAATTTTATCACTCTTTTTCTGCATGCATTTGGACTTTTTAAAATCTT
The DNA here is from genome assembly GCA_014706295.1 of Lycocorax pyrrhopterus obiensis. Taxonomy (NCBI): domain Eukaryota; kingdom Metazoa; phylum Chordata; class Aves; order Passeriformes; family Paradisaeidae; genus Lycocorax; species Lycocorax pyrrhopterus. Next base: position 32,153,423 of record JACSVZ010000004.1, on the reverse strand, counting down.
ATTGTCATATAACAGTATATATTTTATATGTATTTATAAGATGAAGCTCAGAAGAATATTTGTACAATGCAAAACGAAATCTCTCTGCATTACAGTAAAAGAGAATCTGCTTTCAATTAGTTGAGAAATGTATGCTGGGTTTTCAGAAGAGCCAAAGGAAATTAGATGCTTGGCTCCTGTTGACGTTAGATATGAGTATTCAATTCCCTTACCCCAGAGTTGCAGGTTCATAAATCAGGGCAACTGTCAAAGAGATGTGATATGCTATCCTAAAATAATAATCTGTCCTGAACTTTTCTTTTCACTTAAGAAGCAAAATAAGCACAGAACTCTGTCATTTTATTCTGAGTCCTTTCCTCAAGCAAAATGCTTTGCACATGGGTGGGACCTAATCTTAAAACCCGTGGTGAGCTGAGCCCTCACTGGGGAAATGTATCTCCCACGAGTTCTCATTACCAGAGTCCCAATATCGCTGCGAATGAGGGATCAGGTTCCTCTCCCTCTCCCTCTTTTGTCCCTTTGCCTGACACTAAAAAAAAAAAACAATGAAAAACCCCCAAGTCTGTTAGCTTCATTTGTGTCTTAGGAGGCTAAATCTAAAGCTGAAACAATAATTTAACAGCTCCTTGGAAAACATTATCAGGACTTAAGTGCTTTGGGTTTGCAATATTTGTGGAGAATTCTTCGTGTTTATAAGCTGGATACTAGAAATCAATCTCATAGAAGCTTATTTAGTTTTGTTGCCATTTTCTTAACTTGCCAGCACTGACAAGAAGCAATATGAGTATTTTCTTTAGAAGTAAATTTTCCGCATCAAGGAGAGATTTTCATATGCTGCAGATATTACTTAACAGTAACCTTTAAAGTTGCACATATCCTGTGCCTCTGCTGTCAAAGTTTTAATACTTGCCAGAGTCTCAGCTTTGAAATTATCAGCAAGGCTAAGAGCACATTATTACTCTTCAAGTAAAGCTGTCTTTCAGTTAAATTGAAAGTTTGTCAAAACTGTAGTAATTCTGGCTGAAATCATCAATGCAAGCTATCTCCTTCAATCTGAAATCAAACCCCACAGGGAAATGTACTGTTTAGACTTCCTGAAAATAGGATTTTACAAAAATTGGATGTTTTTTCATTCACAGTGGAATATTTTGAATTTTTCTTTGTACAGGTCTAGAGTTTGTGTCAGGGATGCATCTTTTTCTTTTGTTATCCATATATCCAAGTATTACCCAATTACATAACGCATTGAAAACTGAGGGTTATGAACAATCAGAGTTTTGCCACTTTCTTAGATATAGTAAGCTGTGTAAGATTTTACCAGTGAAGTCATCTCGTTTCTTGCTGGTAAATTTATATATACTGGTAAAAACCTAAAAAATTTGTCACTCAAACATGCCTAAAATTGTGTGTGTACACGAATTAATTTTTGCCTGTGGCTTGAACTAGTAGCAATCAAGATGGCTGTGGTGCTGTATTCTAGTTTCTAGTTCCTTGACCCAGTAGCTTTTTATTACTTAATAAAAGAAATTGGTTATATAACGATTGTTATAATCCATAAGCTAACAAAATATGTCACGTATTTATTTTGTTCCATTACTCCCTCCAATAGTTCCAGCAAAGCTTGAAAATGCATTTAGTTCCTTAATTCTGTTAAGGAGTGTGAGGTTTGTAATAAATATGAACATTTCTGGAGCTTTTTATACTAGCAACATTTTTGGAAAAGTTTTATTCACACATGAATAATTGAATCCAGTGGGCAAACAACTGTAATGGATTAGTTGAACAACTTCAGAAAAATGCATTTATGTGCAACAAATAATCAGCTCTTGGAAAATACTATTACTGAAAATTCCTGAAACGAGTAAAATTAATCCAGTTGTCTTCACTGGAGGTGAAATCAGGCTAATATTAGCTAGTCTTGTAGGAAAAAAAAAGTAGCTTAAGTCGTAAGTAATGAATACTAATGATACCAGGTAGTTGAGTGAATGTGTGAAGGTTAACGATCAAATGTGAATGTTCAAGGTCTCAAGTAGAAGCTTGCTGTTTGCTCCCTGGAATTGTGGAGTCTGACTGTAAACATCTGTACTGAAGGGAAGTGGCTTGTCTGGGGTTCCAGGAGGAAATGGTCTTGAAACAAAGGAGGGGGACCCAAACAGAAAAAGGTGAAGCTCCTGAGGAGTTAGGTGTTTATTTGATGCACCTAAGATGTTAAATAAATACCCAAGAGGGCCAAAGTACTGTTGAAGGTGAGATGTGACAGTGTGTGATGAGAAACTCTCTGTGAACTATTTTTTCATTATGGTTATTAGTATGTAAAACATACTTGTCTCGTTAGTATTGAGTCCTACAGCACATGAAAGTTGTAGCAGTTATGAATTATCAGTTACATTTGAAGGATAAGGAACAAGTTGCCCAGTTCATTTATCCTGTTAATAATTCAGTTGAATCAACAGTCAAATTAGCTGAGATGGAGAGCTATGAGAATTAATCAAAAAAAGATCTATTAAGCATCTGTAGATACAGTATATAAACTAAGTTATGTCTTTTACGATAAATGTGAATGATCAAGTGCATACTTACAGTGAAAGTATATTGCATTCTGAAATTTGTGAACTCAATAAGCCTATACTCATTAGGAAAACAAACAAACAAAAAGGGAAAAAAGCGGAGGGAGGAAACCCCCAAAGCCTCAGGCGGTCAAAAGATACATTTTTTGTGTGTGTCCATTTTAAGTCAAAAATGATGAGCCAATATTTGATTTGTTTTAGTATGAGTCAGTTTTTTGAACTTAGCTATAGGAAGGCTTGCAGCAGGATGTCTGCAAGAGCGCTTGGAATGTGTCTGCGTGTCTTGTCTGTTATCACCAGACAGGATAGGGCTGGTTTGAGAAATAATGGGGGTTTCAGTTGAGTTGTTCAGGCTGTCCTTCCTGTAACACAGAAAAAAGGAGACAAAAGCAGCAGACTGAATTCACCTCTACCACCTTCTCCTCTAATCTTTTGTGACAAAAAGACTGATAAAACCCAAACTCTTTCTCATCCTACTCTGAGATGACAAAAGCTGGTAAATGATGGTATTTCAGGTATTAAGAGCTGCACCTGAAGGGGCAGGTTTGGGGCAATTTGTGTTTCTGGGAATATTAGAGGACCAACCCTTTGATTGGTTGTGGTGGGTAAAATCAAATTGGAAGCAATCCACATGGTTCTTTACTCAAAAGTCTCGTCCCAGTTATATTGAGGACACTCATAAGGAGGAGATATAGCTCAAAGGCCACATGTATGAGGGACAAAACCCATCCCAGAATTACCCCTTCTTCTCTTGGTCTTCATTTCTGGGGATATAGATCCTAATAAAAACTTTCCCAAAATTCAGAAATCTCTGGAATGCTGCCAGGAGCAAATGCAACCTGTGCTTCTTTTCATGTATCTCTCCCAGGGAAAGGGGAATGATGATTTCCTCAAATTATATCATCGAACACTGTATTTACTATTTATTTGTGTGAAAAAAAAGTCCTCCAATAAAACCAATATGTAATAAATACTGTATTTCTATATATTTCAATAATACATCATGACGATCTTATTTGTTTCCAGCTTCCCCAAAATCTTGCTGTGGCAGAGCCACCTCTCAAAACTGATCACTGAGACAAGATCTGCACATTTGCAATTTCTGTTGATGATCTTTACAGAACTTACAGAGCAAAAGCAGGCTATAATCAGTCACTTGTTTTTCTGAACTTTTATCTGAGTGAGTCTCTTGAAGTTGTGTAATGGTGCATCTGGTCCTTTTGAGATAAGATATTTTGTCTGACAGTAGAATTCCGTCTTTTCAGTCAAGTAAAAGTAATATTGAGAGTTTCCATTTGATAAAATGTTGTTCTAGTATGAATTACAGATTTGTCCCTAATGTGCGCTTTGTCGGTTTTTGCCATCTTCTTCTAGTAATTTGCTTAATTTTCTTACTATCCCATATGGCTATTAGTAAACTGAGCACAGTCTCAAGTGTCCTATAACATGAAACAAGGCTCTTTCAACTTCATTGTCCACTGAGGTTCAATCAAGCTCGGATGGGTAAATACTAGACTGAAAGTACAGGCAACATAATCCTGGTGTATTCTATCTAAATTTGTATTTCTGTCTTAATAAATCTCTCTTACATAAGACAGAGAATATCTCCTAAAAAGTTTTGATATGCTGTTACCCATGTGATCCAATCCTTAAAAAAAACCTTCATGGGTTTTGTGTCTATGGGATCATTTCCCGAGCTACCTAATATTTTAAAGATAACATAAAAAATGCAACCCAGATCTTCAAGCATAGGTGAATGAGGCAATATGTGAAGAAAGCAGGTATAAGGAGATATTAGAGAGCTGTATTGACAATTACTTGTTTAGACTATTTATTACCTTTTTCTACTTCCTGCTTCATAGAAATCTAGTTGTATTGTCAGAACTCTGCTATGATGCTATTATAGCTTGTCCTTCAAAAGACAAGCTGAAAATATTTTTATTATTTTCACTAAGAGCTTTTAGCTGGGGTTTCTATCTTTGACCCAGTCTAGAGCAGTTTAGTGGCTAATACCTATCTCCAAAATTGCAGCTTTCTTATTTTCTTTCCTCTTTTTTTTCTTTTTTCCCCGAGGAATGGGGCACTGGAAGAAGATATGTTGCTCTTGGAAATGTGCAGATCTCACAGCATGCTTTTATCATGGTGTAAAGTTTGCATTTTTGGAAAAAAAATGTTTTGTTTGATTCTTTAACTGAGACAGGCTGCTTTTTCTCAGTTCCATCCAGTAAATCAGGACAGTCAGTGTGCCCATTATGCTTACTCTGCTTGAAATTTATTACCTGTGCATCTGGTATTTACAAATAAATATCAGTGAAGCAAAAGGACTTTTTGTCTGTTGCTTACCATTGCTGTGCACTGCTCACAGAGGGCCGGCTAAAGCTGGACAGGAACATGGGTAATGTGGCTGCTCCCCTTGTGTCTTGTGTGTGCTCCTTACTCCTGTGGGCTTCTGGGTTTGTGATTTACTGACTGAAAACAGCATGGGATCTATATATTTACCTTCCACTTGGAGCCAGAAAGTCATCTCAGCTTGGCTAGTTTCTCTGGGTGCAGTGCTGATTCCCAGCTCTGAGGAGCTAGGAAGTTATTCCTGTTTGCCATACTTCTCCCACTGTTGTGCTCCATTCTCACATGCATCAATGCATCATCTGCATCGTGTGTCTGTATTTAGTGTAGGAGACGGGCAAAATACATCAACAGCTTGCTGCATGTTTTTATTTGATTTCTGTTGACTGTAGGAATATGCTCATCACTGTTTCTGACCTCTGAAATGACAGATCTTGTCTCTTTTTTTGATTTTTTGTTGATTTTTTTTTCAGTTGCTCTGAAAGTGCTGTAGAACAGGTTTCTCTACTGTTGAAATAATCAATAATAAATTGTAAATCTGTAAGTAATAATCCTGCAGAGCAAAATGATGGAATATTCTGTTTGAACAGATAAACTCAGTTCTTTCCAAAGCAGCATGGCATATGCAGGCAGCTGGATACGCCAGGCTTCATATGGGTAGATTTAGACTGGTTATTAGGAAGAAATTCTTTACTGTGAGGGTAGTGGGGCACTGGAACAAGTTGGCCCAGAGAAATTGTAGATGCTCCATCCCTAGAAGTGTTCAAGGCTAAGTTGGATGGGGCCCTGAGCAATCTGATCTGGTGAATGGCATCCCTGCCTGTAGCAGGGGGATTGGAACTAGATGATCTTTATGGACGTTTTCAATCCAAACTGTTCTATGATTCTATTTTCTTCTCATCTTTTTTTTTTTTCAGTTGTTGTGGAAGTCCTGTGAACAGCTTTTCCTGCTGTTGGAGTAATCAATAATAGATTGTAAATCAATAAATAATAAGCCTGCAGAGCAAAATTATGGAATATCCATTTTGAATGGATAAACTGACTTTTTTCCAAAGCAGCATGGCATATTCAGGTAGTTGGATCTCCAAAACCCAAAGGAAAATAGAAGGTTCTTTCTCCAGTAAAACTAACATCACAATCATTTGCTTTCTTTTTAATACTTGCCATACCATCACTATGTCTTAATTAAGAGTCATAGATGTTGCAAAGAGAGTGTGATTGGTTCTGGTTTGTTACTGGTCCCTCAGATACTTGACAAATAATATCAGTGTACAGCATTATCAGACTTGAGAATTTTGGATGGGTTCTAAAAGTGTTTAGGGAACTGGAGGCATGTAGGAATTTGCTGCCAGAATACAAACTGTACACCACTGCACACAGGATAGAGAATCATCCATGAAAGTGTGTGCAAAAAAAGAGACAGCTTTTAAGACCCCTTCTGCTATCTTGAAGCAAATACTGTGGTAAGTAGACAGTGCTGGTGACGTGTGCTTGGACGAGTCCACGGCCTAGGGATAAGACTCAGTAGCCTAAAAGTTAAGCTGTTGAAATTTATAAAAACTGTTTGGGAGGATCTCCCAGAAACTGCATCACAGATAACTCACCTGGCAGTTGTCTTGCCTTTAAAAAAATAATAAAAAAATAATTGGTCACAGAGATTAAAATTGTTTCTAGGCACATCTCTATAAAGCCTGTTTGCAGTGATCTACCCAGTGGTAGTCTGAAATAACCAATAAACTTACATGGATATAAAAAAAGCAGTAAATCCACCACTTTCCCAAAAATTTGATTTATGTTAGGCTGAAAGAAAACTTGTTCATTAAACCCCAGCTGAATCTCTATGGGGGAGCTAATGCACCGCAGTCTATTCTGTCATTTTCCACAAGAACTTGCTGGCAACTAATCTTGGTCAGTGATGTTAACAAATGGAGGCAGATTCCTCTCAGAGGGATTTAGTTATTAGCATACCCCATCAGATCAATCTTTTTCAACTAAACAATTAAAATAACAACATTAAAATAATCCTGAAAGTGTTTTCCCAATATGTGATTCCACCCACGCACACACACTTTGATATTGCACAGATGACAGTTCCCCTCTAGAAAAATGTCTTCATTCAGAACTGCCTCAACTCCAAAAGGTTCCCAAATGGAGCCCAGTCACCTCCTGTTTGAAAGTTTGAATCCTTTCATGGAAAACTGGATTTAGTATTGTCCTGTGAAAGAGACACACAGTAAATCAGGCTGAAATACCATGGCATAAATCTCCATGAGTTGGGGTAAGGAAGGACAATCATTTCAGTCATTCTGTAAAAGACAAATGACTTTGCAGTTCAGAATAAAACCTCATCTTTCTGTACCCATAAGTCATCAAGCAGAACAAAACAGAGTCTGACAAAGAATTCCTTCCATATGAATGTGCAGCATTAATGTCACCACTAACCTTTTCAGATTTTGATATTGTCGTCATAAGCATCAAGGCCTGGTTTAGAAGTCATCATGCAGTCACCTTTCTTAACTTTTCTAAGTAACCAGCAGTCATCAAAACAGTGAAATCATTGACGTTTCCCTGGAACTGCTCAGTGGAAAGCTATTAATCCTTGCATGAGGGAGGTGTATTGGGCAGGCAGCGCCTGCAAACAGAATTGTTAAGTGTGTATTCAGAGAACTGTAGAAGTCATGAGAATCGTGGTATTGGACAGGCAACTTTTTCTAATCAGTATGATGACTTATTAGGCATTTCTTTCAAATGTAGTGCTAGAGCACCTCTCAAGAAATAGCTGAGGAAATTTGGCCTGTTCAGCCCGGAGATGATTGAGAGGGGACCTCATCAATGTCTATGAGTATCTCGAGGGAGGGTGTTTCCAGGCTCTGCTCAGTGGTGCCAGCAGCAGGACAGGATGCAATGGTCAGAAACTCATGCACAGGAAGTTCCACCTGAATATGAGGAAGAGCTTCTTTACTGTGTGGGTGACCCAGCACTGGAACAGATTGCCACAACAGAGAGGTGGTGGAGTCTCCCTCACTGGAGATACTCAAGAACCGTGTGGACACAGTCCTGTGCCATGTGCTCTAGGATGACCCTGGTAGGAGGGAGGCTAGACTAGATGACCTCCAGTGGATCCTTCCAGCCTTACACAGTCTGCAATTCTGTGTTCCAAATTTTGCTGTTAAGAGTCCAGAGGCAGAAATATGATGTATTAATTTAATTACAAGTTTTCTTCCTAGGGGCCTATACCAGGACCAGATCTTTACAGGAGACATTGCTTCCATGTTGAAGCAGCCAGAAGCCTCACAAATATCTAAGATGGTTACTCAGGAGAAAAAGACATAGAGCAACAGTGGATTTCTAGAATAGATTTTCATATTGGCTGGCCATTGTTCTGGGGCTGCCTGTGTACCATTTTGTTGAATTGCCTTACGTATCTAAACTGCTTGGATTTCTAGCTTACCTTAAGGTCCTGTACACTGAATTTAATCAAGGCTCAGTCAAAAATTAATTAGCATACCTTTGGCCCTCTGCTTACACCAAGAAAATAGGCTTCTAATTCTGATCAGGTAGTCTGGCAAAGCTCAACAGTTATAGCAATAATTCATATGCAATGTCATTGTCCCAGTTTGTGTCCCCAGTATGCCTGCTACCAATCTCTATTCAGTTTGCAGAAGGAAAACTCAGTGTGTATGTCAGTAATGTTATAAATAATGCATCCAATTAGTCAACTACATGCTGTTGCATTTCTCTGAAGGCCATGGATCTGAAAGCCCCAAAGAAACTGTGTGCTTTGAGAGAAATGTTTAGACATAAACATTGCCCTTACTCTGAGATCAGCCCTTTGCACTCTCCTCTCTCTGTTGTACAGCAGAAGACATATGCAGGCTGCCCTTTGCAGCGTTACGTAGGATGAGAACAAATGCTAAGAGCGCGTGCTGTGATTTCCAGCTGCGTGAAGGGAATGCGAGATAAGGGCTGACAGGACAGGCTCTGGTGCAGGGAAGATGGAAAGAGGCTGCGGGAGGTACACGCACGTGCGTGGTGAAGGAGAGTCCAGCCCTATTCAGAAGCTAGCAGGGTCTTTCACTTCACCTGTTTGTTTTTTTATGGTTCCACTGGAGAAGTGAATTTTTTAATGTCATGTGAATGACACCAAGACTGAAATGTGGTGCAGCTTGCCAGCAGTGAGATGGGAGGCCAACACAACGTGATCCTTTTCTTTCCAGCCTGCACTTTTCTTTGATAAAAGGAACAAAACAGTGTTTCAAAAGAGAAACAGAATCAAATTAGAATTCACATTAATTAGATTTCCTGCAGTAAAGCAAGAAATAAATCAAACATGATCCTGGAAAAATGTTTTCTTGCAGTTGCAAGCTTCCATTTCCCCTAAAGAAGACACTTCTGCTTGCTTTGAGGGGGTAATGAAACTGTAAACTGAAAAGTCATTTGAAAATGATAAATTAGGCTGTGATTATGCCAAGCGATATTAATTATGCTGATAGACTATATGGCAATGAATTTTTAACTGATTCAGTTCTGCCTTCTGGCTTGCTCTGACAATTAGCCATGTGTCAGGCTCGGTTTGTTAGCGAGCTTCAACAACAGCAGTAAAAAGCCCAAACTTGAACTCACAATTCTGTGGTAGTGTCTATGTAAACATCATCACAGAGTGGTCCATGGTTTAAACAAACTATATTTGAATTTTTTGTACAAACAAATTTACTTTTGCTGAGTTTTTCGTATCAATAGAGCAGATGGCTGAAAAAGAAAAATCATCATGGGGCTTCTTTCTAATGTGATGAGGACACAGGGGATTTCTGGTTTTTTGCTTTGAAGTTGCATTGCTACCTCTTCATCACAAAATTCTTTTTAAACCACACCATTTTAAAAAAAGCCCCCCTTCTGCCTGGGTGTCTAACTTGCTTTGCATCTCAGCAGCAGTACTTTTCAGCAGAAATTAAATGCTAAGCCTGTCTTTTTTTCTCAGCATGATTTTCTTAAGATCAGGGTGCTATGAAAAATAATGGTGAGGCTGAAGTGAAGTGGAAATTAGTAGAGCACCACTGTGCAGTTTTGTGTTCTTGGCCTATGGACCACTGAAAAAAAGAAGGGAACACAAAAATTAGCAGCTCCTCAAAGATCTTCTCTGCCTTATCATGGCAGCTTTTTGTCGTTAGGTAATATTAGTAAAAATAACATACGAAGTTGTAACTTCTGGGACTTTTATTCTGCAAGAACTACAGATCCAAATCTATCAAATGTACTTTCTAAAGGTGAGAATTAAAGATCAGTGGACTGCCAGTGGCTGACAATTCAAATTTATCAGCTTCCATGGGGTACAGTCAGCCCGCTTATACCACTTCCTTTCCTTTGGTGAAAACGTGTCATGGCTTTATACTGACATTCGGTGCCATTCTGGGTGCACTCTATATCAAATGCATCACCTTTTCTCGGTCACATGCTAAGATTTATTTCCAGCACAGTGGATTGAGTGACAGTTTTCCATTTTCAGTGATGAGATTGAGTTCCTGGCTCAGGTTGAGATTGCATTCTTTTGTCAAGTGGAAGGACTTTTTTTCTAGTTCATTAGAAATTCTACCTGGTAATTATTTTCAAATTACTTAAAACCAACATGATAGAAAATTAACCTTTAGCCTTAGATGACAGAAATGTAAAACCTACACAACTGTAGGACATAGGCCAGGCACACAAGAGATCCAAGTGCAAGCCTCACAAAGTGATTAATTGGAGAATGGTTGAGAGTTGAATGTAGGATTTTAAAAATACCTTTGATTCAATGAAAGTGTCTATAGAAAACAGGAAAGTTGCACAATTAAACAACGAAACAGTTTGTCTCAAAAATTAATGTGTTTCAATTCTCTAAGTAATATTCAAAAGCAGTTTGTGGTTGTCAAAATAACAGGGAATTCAAGTAAGAACATTTTTTATGCCCTAGATGATTTCTGACATCCAAAGATGCTGTTAATTTAGATGTATTCACTTTCCGATAGTTTGAGCTAGACAGAGTTTTATTAACTTCCTGAGGAAACATTGCTTTCCCATTTGTATTAAAGTTTTCTATTTAGTATTTCCCAATATCAGTGTAGCTCCCATTTTCTTAGCAACATGAAAAGAAAAAGTGAAACTTGGAGCAGAAGCAGGACTGTGCTGGATTTGGATTTCACTGCATTACTTTTGATTTTAAGATAACAAAGTGTGAAGTCTCTGTACTGTATTACTAGCCAAGCACAGAAGGAGAATTTTTGTCTCAGGAATGTAAGGGTAGGTTGCAGTTTCTAGTGAAGTGTTAGCTGAGACACATGCTTTTGCTGTTGTGGTGGACTGTAATACTTGCAGAGGTTTTGTGAGAGAGGAGCCAGGCAGTGCTACAGCCTTCTCAGCCTCTCCAGCATCAGGTTGCACATCTGGTTTACATCAAAATGCCGGCTGCCTGAATGGGGTTGTACACTGAGTGTATTTGTGATCAGCACTACCCCGTCAGCCTCTTCCAGCAAAGTGTGCTACAACAGTCACAGCACACAACTCTGCACAAAGAAACACTTTTTACCTTTCTCACATCTCTGACTCTCTCCCTCCTTTGATGGTCACTCCCATCAGAATGCCCTTCTCCTCCTGCACTGCTGCCACAGGCCACCCCTCGCCTGTCACCTGTGCCTGGCATGGGATGGACATGCATATCTGCTCAGTAGGTTTTGGTAAAGAGAGGTAAAGAGTAGCTGCACAGAGAGCAGCTGCACAGAGGCAGCCTTCAGTGGTGCTATGTATGATTGGGAAATACTCACTCAGTATTAAAGGATACCACATGAAAACAGAAGGGAGGTCTGCAGTAGGGATCAGGTAAGGCTGGTAATGAAAAAGAAAGTATGTTTGGAGTGCAGGCTAACAGGGTAATTAGAGCATATTTTATGAAAAGATGAGAGTACCACTCTAAATATCTGTGGTTTGTGTTAAGCTGATCATGAATATATGGTATATTATTTTTCTTTGGAAGCTATTGAAGTCTTAGGTCCTTTTAGGCTTTAGTAATTGATTTATCAGTATAGAGTGCTTTTTGTTACTCCATTAGTTTACCCTGTTGTGATTCTGGCTTTGCTCAGTCATTCATTTAGGAACTCATCATTAAAAAAATCAGAGGCTTGAGTGCACAAATAAAAATACATTTTCAAACACAGGCAAATGACAGATGCATGCACTGCCCTGTATACCAGAAGTCTACTTAGTAAATTTTGTGTGCAAAAGGCTACCTGTAGTTAATCCAGAGTTTCTGTAGCACAGGCAATGGATTCCTGGCACCTGCCAGTGGCCAGACCTTTTGGGCAAGTGGCAGCTCATGGCTGAGGAGAGCTGCCTGTTGTTTACAGGATCAGGTTCAAGTGTGAACAACTACTAAAAACTTTTTCTTTAAACAAGGGCTTTTCTAAAGCTTCCTGCTACATTTGCCATGACTCAGACATTGCAAGCTGTGAACCAGATTGTGTCACTGTTATGTAGGTCAAATAGGACCTTGCCTACACAGTGGGGTTGTCTCTCAGAGTGTAGCTCAAGGTAAATATAAAATGTGCTGTCTCGTCTGCACAGTGCAGGGTAAGGATGCATTGTACACTCTCTCTGGCCCGCGACCCAAACGTACCTGAAAAGTCCTGCTAACACTGTTTCTCAGTTTGGGAATCTTACAGTGTTCTGTGTCCACAACTTGGATTGTTCAAGTTCTTTTCCCATGTTTTTTCTTCCTTTTGCATAGGATGCTTGTGAATGTACATGGGAAAAGAATGAGCAAAAATTCCTGTTTGTGAAATGCTGGGTTTTGTCCAATCTAGTAAGGAATTCCTCCTCTTGTCATAAAAATTGCTATTTTTCTATCTAGGCCATATTTATTACTTTTCATAGCTTAACTGAGTTCTGTAGCTAGAGTATCATTGTACAGTGGGAGGAAGCTACATTTCTTGAGCCAGGTTTAATTATTCACTTTTCTGGTGCTTTAAGAAAGCCCTTATTGGCAAGAAAGTCAAACAGTAATTTGGTAGTCTTTAACAGTTGCTCTGCACAAATGTAAATGGCATGGGGAAAAACAAGGAAAACCAGCTCCCATATTTTTCATTCTTTGATTAGAGCATGCATGGTAGTTCTTACCAAAGAGGGGAAGAAACCTGCTCAAGAGAGGACACAAAATTCTCTATGCAGATAACCATTCCTTCCCCAGTCCCTGGCACATGCCCTGGAAATGTCACTCACAAGCAACTGTACAACTTTACCATGCAAACATTTCAGTTCCATTTCGAGGTAATCAAATTTGTGACTCTGTATTTTCATTTCACATTTATCTTCCTTAATTTCATGAAGGTTTTGATTTTTTGAGATCTCCTTCACTTTAATTTTTCTGTGACATTTTCATTACTGTATTAATTGCTCTTAAAACTCAGGATGAAGAAATAATTCCCTTGCCTTAAGAGCTCCTGCCCTAAAGGGTTTTACCTTAACAGGTACCTCAAATGATGCTTAGCAGCAGGTTTCCATGATAACAAGCCAGGAAGCAACACTCAGATTTTGATTCTTACAATATAGATGTTTTTTTCTGCATCTCTCCTGAGACTACTGCAAAAAAAAAAAAAAAAAAAAGTCTGTAATGATAGCAGCTCTCAAATGGAAGAAAGTCTTTTCCCTTATCTAGGTGTCATACCACTTCATACTAAATCTGTCACTAGCACATCCTTGCTGCTCCCTATGCCTCCAGGATTATAGGCTTCATGATTAATAGGAAGAAGAGCAGTTTCTCCTCACCTCAGAGTATGGGAGTAAACCTAGGCTCAGTGTAGAAGGTGCTTCTGAAACGGGGGGGGGTTTTTGTCTCCAAACTTACTGGGGCTGTTATACAAGAAAGGAGACTGGTGGGGTTTTACTGCATACGTGTATTGTTTGCATTTCAAGGGGATGTATCGTACCTAAGCTGAGGGTCACAAGGTGACAGGCTGACATCTAAACTGGTTTCTTAAGAAAATCTGTTTGCACAAAAAGCATCAGAGTCGCTGTCTGTCCTCTTCCCATAGCTTTGAATCTACTGGTCAGGTTGAGTCAAATTTGAACTTAAGTTTATAAAAGCTTAATGAAAACAGGCAGCTGGGAAAAGAGGATATCTATGTTTTCCCAGCGAGGGAAAGGAGCCCTGCCTCTATCGTGTATTAGGGAATCCCCACGGGGAAAAGCTCTTATCACAGCTTCAGAAGCAGGAAAAGCTTTGATCGGTGCTTTGAGAAGCCAGCTGCAAGACGCAGCACCTTGCGAAGGCAGGGTTCATTACTGCGCCGTAAACACGTCTGGATGGCTTCATTCCAGCCCGTGGTTTGAGCGTATTCCCTGCGGGCGGGTGCGCGGGTGGGTGAGCCGGGCAGCACCGCGGGTCCCGCAGGAGCCGGCTCCCACGGGCGGGCCGGGTGCCTGTGCTCCCCGTGTGCTCCTGGTCGTGGGGAGAGGCTGCGCTAAGGCGTGGCTATTGCTTCCTTTGGCACTCAGGCTAGGTGGTGACCTGTAGACGTGGCATTTAACAAAACCCATTAGTGCCCCTGGCTTCCTCCCTATCTCTGTGCATGAGGAACCACTTAGGCAGAAGGGCAATCCCTAATTCACAGGGAGGGGACACACTGCAGGCACTCCTGTTGCGAGGAGAGCTGCTCATGCAGATGCAATCCTGGCAGCTTCCCGTGTGCAGTGAGGACACTTTTATCTTTACTTTCAATAGAAGGGATAAAGTGGAATAGTAATAATGGGACTGATAAATGAAAGGAAAACTGTAACCACATAATTATGTCAGAATCAACTAACAGCCATGAAAAGCCGATTAAACCACATTATGCAGATAGATGTAACAGAGTACTATTAGCAAGTCCTCTGCAATGGCATGCCTGGCAATTAAGAGAGCGGTATTGGCAGCACACAGTGAAAACAGTGATAATGTATAGTTAAAAATATTTGGAGACAAACAGTGCCCAGACTACAGGGACAGCCTAGAGCTGAATACAGGAGCGTCCTCAAAGATACCAGCACCCAGGGGAAAAATTAAAGATATTATTCCAAATACACTCCTCAACTAGGATGCTGGTCGTATTTATATTTAGCATCAAAATTAATTTACTGGCTTATCCAGAAATGAAAGGATGCAGTGCAGTATGTCTGTTTTTTCCAACTATCTGCAAATTTCAATTTAATCTGTGCAGGATAAAAGATTAAAGAAGCTTGCAGAGATATTCTGATTTAGGCAGTAATAATATTAGGTGTTGTTCCTGTGGTTGCAACTGTTTGGCAAATATTTAGGATTGAGATAGCTCAGTGTTGTGTATTCATAGGTTTGTGGTATTTCCAGGTTGGGGACCTGAAGAATGTGTCACCCATCAAATTTCCTTCTCACTGGAGTATTGGTATTTGTCGTTTCTGCTCACCCGCCACAGAAAGAGTCAAGGTTCATTTCTATCCTTTGCTTTCCCTCTGCCCACTCCTGCAGAGTGGTTCTCATCTGCAGTCAGGGAGAATTGCACTGGAACAAGTGCTGAGATATCGTCAGTGTGGGGTTCAGAGTTCCCACGGGCTTTACAGAAAGATATGCTTTCACCAGGAACCATGTGACTGTGGAGATCTCGTCTGAGGGAATAACATCAGTGGGAATATTTTGGTGTGAAAGGGTAAGCATGCTGGAGAGTTCATAATACCCTAATTTTCTTCATCATGCCGGGCAGACTTCTCAGGCGTGCTACGAAGAGAGTTTGCCTGCAGAAAACCAGCATGGATCCTTTAAATATTTATCCTACATATGGTTTTCCAACAGATACGTGCAGATTTTCGTCTTGCTTTGTTTTAGGAGATGGCTGAAGTATTGTGAAATGCAGGTAATGAGAGGTCAATAGCATCCAGGCCCACACCAGTCCTTTCTTGAGCTGTTCTAAGGCAAAGGAAGGGAAGAGAGTGAGCACTTTGATTACAAAAGCCAGACAATACCTTCAAAATCTTGTCAACAACTTAGGTACTAGGGATGTGCAATTAATGAAATCTCTGCCAAAACAAGATTTATGATGATTGGGAGACATGCCTTTACTTAAATGGGAAGTGAAACTGTGCCTGTTGAAGGCTAAAGAATTTAACTGTACTCTGCTGTCTGTATTTACTTGGACCATTTTTCCTCATAATTTATATGTGACAATGCTGATGCTTACAGAGTACTTTCTGTGGGAGAAAAGTATCATTATTTCTCTTTTAACATGTGAAGAAACTGACACCCAGAAAACTGGGGTACCCAAGGTGAGGTTTTTGCATTCGTGCTGCATACATCCGTAGATCCATCAGCAAAAGTATCACTAATGATCCAACTTCTGATTTCACAGATGAAGGAACTTGGCGTCATCGTATACAACTGTAGCTGCCTGGTCCTGGATTTACAAAGGATATTTGCCCTGTATAGCTCATTAAGGTACAAGAATAAAATACCTCCGAGTTGGTCTAAGAGACTCTATGGAGTGTACGATACTCAAAATAAACTGACGCTGCAGCTGAATGAGACGAAATCAGAAGCTTTTGTGTCGGTAAGTTCTGAAATGAGTTCCAGAGTGGGGGAGAAGGGAAGAAACTTACTTAACCCATAAGATATTTGGAAGACTTGGAAATTTGACAAATCAGAATTTTTCTTTTTATTCCTATTTCTGTGACATGCAGTTTGCCAGGACTGAAGATGCTGCTGGATTTCATTTGAGCATTATTCAATTTCCCTTTCTCTGTAGTGTTCAACACTTTTCCACTCAAGTTCAGAAAACAATACAGAGACCCTTCAAATCAGATTCTTTTACTTACGTTAATAGGTAGAACATGAATGACTTGGGACTAAATGAACCATTAGTCAGACATAGAAAATAATACAGAATAAGCTTGGTATCAGAGCTTGCATTTTTATCAATGTAATTTAAAAGGATTCACACTGTTGCAAAGCATTCGTGCTTCTGTACAAGATCATCTACTTCAGCTTTATTTATAAATGACATTTTAAAACTTCTAAAATTCAAGCAGTGATCCCCATGAAAGCACTGTCTGTGCATGTATTTTTAATGGAAAGAAATGGAGCAGTCCTCCATCTCAGCAGCTATGTAGCAAAACTGGAAAAAGTACCCAGTGAGATAGAGATGATGGAAGATGTGGAGTGTCATTCATTTTGGGAGTAACTACGTGAGTGTAAACTACTGCTTCAAAATCAGGAATATAACAAAGTTGCTAAGAGTTATTTTCCATTCTCTATGAAACAAGGGGAAGAACCCCCATTGCTTTATAGCCTTGTTATTTCTAAAGCAACACAAGGCATGTAGCCCACTGTTAAGTTGTACAGCCACTGGCACCAGGCAGTGCAGATGAGTGGTTATACAGGGCAGGGTTCCCCTTCACCTGCTGGGAGCCAGGCAATGTTCTGCTGTCCAGGATTTTTCATGCTCCTACAGTCAGTGGAGAGACAGAGAGCTATTTTGGAGTGAAAATGTGGAAGTGCCTAAGACAGCCAGAATTAATAGTGGTTTGAAAAAATGGACACTTCCATTGGTTCTGGAGAACCTTAAGGACTAGCTGAAATGAGAGATGGACTTTTGGACAGTTAGAGAATGCACTGAGAAATTAAATCCTACTCCTTTCTAAGAAATCTGTAAGAAATGGAGGAATCCTGCTGAGAGTCGGTCCTAGAGGGGAAGACAGAATGGAAAGCTGTTTAAGGCCTAGTTTAAGGAATTTGGGACCCTAGACAAAGGCAGATGGAGAGAGACTCTACAGAAACTTCTTTTTTTTCAGTTTGAAGAGTGTTCACTTCCTCTGTGATTTTTTCCTTTCCTATGGGCAAGGAAGCCTCTTCTCTTGAAATTTCACTTCAAAAAAAAATGGAAGAACTCAATGGTACTGAGAAGCTCAGATCACTGAAGTCCAACTCCAAGAGCTACTTGAATTTGTATCCACAGCCACTTGGGCTGGTTCTTCCTTCCTGAAAACAGGCTCTTCGAGAAATTTCTCACCTACTAGAAAATTCTCAGTGTTTGCCAGCATGACCCTCTGAAGTGCAGTCCTGGAGTTGCTTGGGACTGACTTGGTGGACCAAGTGTTAATGCTGCTGTGTGTTCCTGAACTAATGATTGGAAGGAAGTTCCCAGGAGCCAGGCAGTTCCCTTGCTGCCATGGCAGTCCTGCCTGGGGCAGACAGGCTGCTGCCTCCCTGTGGGTTCGGGATAGCACACCCCCAGGTAGGGGCATGGAATGGTGCTGTTCCCAGCCAGAATAAAGGCCTGTTTCTGGTAGGTGAAGAGGAGGAACAAGTGGGTGTTTGATCAGAACAGCAAGTGCTACACAACGTGGAGACAAGTCCTAGACCAGTCCATGACTTGCAGGACAGGGATCAGCTGTGCCACAGAGAAACAAGTGGAATGCTGAAGCCCAGTGCTACAGAGAGGATTTTTACTGTAATTTTTCTGCTAATTATCTTCAAGAAGTCTTTCACTTTCTGATGTTTGTATTAAACGCATCTGAAAAAGACAATGCATAAGAATTTCTTTCTTCATCTGTTGTGTAACTTAAAAATTCAAGAAAATAATACAAGTGTTAAGAAAAACATCTCGGTGCAATGACCTCCAAAAAGTTTCAGATAATTTACATAAATTATATTTAATTATTTAACTACATTTAAATTACTTTACACTTTTTTCTTGAGTCAAAATTCATTTTTTGGAAACATATTTCAATGTTTGTGCTATATAAAACAAGCGTAATACACAGTCATTGAATTTTTTTGTTACACTTGGGAGTCATGGCTTAGTGTTGCTTAGCAACAAACTCATCTTCCAGACTGGCTGATAAAGTGTAAGAGGTTTAGGTTTTTTAGTGTTCGGGAATGGATCTGGAATATCGGTCTTGAAATCTTGCTACAGTTAATTTTCTAGTATTTTCTGTACTTAGCTGTAGCAAATCCTTAAGAACACCAGCCAGTAATAAGAAAATACTGTGACAGGCAGTGTATTGAAATTAAGGAAGACTAATAAAACCCCTGGGATCTGTCCCTAAAGGAAACATACCCATCTGGCTGTCAGCTGCAACCCAAGCAAGTAACGAAGGTGAGAAGGTGATACAGTGGCAGGAGAACACCTGTTCCAGCTGGGTTAAAGTGCCTTTGACAACCGCTGCCCCAGGAATGGTGGTGTTGCCTGCAGGCAACTTGAAAGGGGAGTTCACTTTTCCCTCCCTGCTTGTGCAGGAGAGTAGGAAGTCCTGGGCACATCTGCCACAGAGGAGCAATTTCTGCTGGCTCCCCTTGCCTTCAACAGCCCCAGACAGAAGGCTGAAGAGCTGAGATCTGGGCTTGCCACTTACCAGCTCAGTGCTGGGTAATTTATACCTGAAGCTGTGTTTGTTTTAAAGATAAGTTTCTTGCAAAACTGCAGCACCTCCCTGCAACCGACATAAAACATTTAATTCCCGCTCACAAGTGAAGCATCAGGCTCATGTGGCAATAACATACGAACACTCCATCTTACAGAAACCCATCCTGGGGCTCTTTGGAACAAAGTTCTCTGAAATGTAACTTCAATTACAGCTTCTTTGATGACAGCAGATGTTTTGAAGTCTGTGTCTTCTGCATTTTACCCACAGTTACATCTAAATGGTGAGGCTTTTGAGGGGCAAGTAAGCAAATAGCTCTCCTTTGTAGCTTTGAGTAGTCTAGCAGGACAGCTGAAGGCATTAGTTA
Organism: Lycocorax pyrrhopterus obiensis; assembly: GCA_014706295.1. NCBI lineage: Eukaryota > Metazoa > Chordata > Aves > Passeriformes > Paradisaeidae > Lycocorax > Lycocorax pyrrhopterus. The sequence continues at coordinate 32,133,755 of JACSVZ010000004.1, read as the reverse complement.
ATAATCTTTATAAAATAATGGATACTACTTATCACCTCAAGAAGACTGAGGGAGAGAGAAAATAAATCCATTCTTTTTAATGCCATATTTGAACTTTTCCCTTCACAGAATTCACCTAAACTCTTCTGCCCCAAGGACAGAGTCCTGGATATTGAAGCTATCTACAGCGTTATTGACGATGCCAAACAGTTTGTGTACATTGCTGTCATGGACTACTTGCCCATCGTCATCGACACCAACGCTAAGCGGTGAGTGTCCAAGCCCAGGACTAGCTGGTTACCATAATGCCACTAGGGTCTGCTGGAGAAAATGAACCCACAGGAGATTAGTTACTACTGTGCACCCATTTCTTGGGGCCCAATTCTGCTCTTATTGAAATCAGTGAGGGTCCTGCCATTGACTTAAATGGGAGCAGAATTGGGACCTAAGAAGACATTTCCAGTTCTGGGTCCTAAGCTTTGGATCTGCCTGTTGAAGGAGATCAGAAATTGTCTAGTCTGACCATCTGCAAGTGACCGGGACCCATGAATCTAACAGTCTGCTTATACATTAATCCTATTTCTTACACTATTATATTGACTATCCTGAGACCACAGCTACTGGCATTTTATGAGTATCATGCAGATATTCAACATGACAGAGTGTGTGTGTGTGTTAAGAGAGAGATAGTATGTTGTGACTTGTATACAGTGTGAAATGTCATTATCTTATTGGCATACATATATAAACGAAAATCCCCAATTCAGCATAGATTACATTTGAATTACATCACATTTTGGTTAACTGAGAGTTGCTAAAACCAAACAAAACTGTATAAGTTTTAAACAGCCAGTTTGTATGGACCATTAAAAAGCACTCATGGCCCAAAACTGGAGCCGGAGTGCATCAAAACCATCCAACTCAGAAGGCAGGTATCCACTGGTCCCTCCTACTCTTGATAGTACTCAGAATGAATTTAGAATCTAGCAAAGCCTGCCATTCCATCTATGCACTTAATTTGAACACAGTTAAGCCAAACAAGGCATGTGATTATGTACTTTTTTCTATTTAGAGCTGTTCTGTTCAAATTTTTCAAAAAATAATTATCATATGACTGATACCAAGCATAAACTGTTTTAAGTCTATGAGAGAGTTTTTCCAATAAACTCTTTGTGTACAGCCTCCATCACAGGGAAAGAATCATGGGCAGTGCTGTAGGAACCTTAGTTGCACAATACGTATCCTTCCTATTTCTCCTTTATGTTGGAAAGGATCTTAGTATGTAGAAGCACTACAGTGTTTCAGTTTATGTTATCTCCTATACTCCTCCTTACTTTATTCTCATGCTGGAAGAATTCAGCAGTCTGCTGGATTAGGGAGATCCAGGGAAGCCACCTATGTGAATTCTTCAACGTTATTCCTACAGCATGGCTTTGTGTCTGAGGCACTGCCCCAGCTTCTCTACCTTGCCAGCTCCCAGTTCTTGCTTGTAAGTTATTTTCTGGCACAGTAGAGCTCACATCTCATTAGCCCAGATGCTTTGATGCTGCTGGAATGTAGAAAACATGCGTTTTTCTTTGTTTCATTCTGCCTGCCCTGGCCTGCTCCCGCCAAATGTCAGGAATACAAAGCTAACTATCAATTGTGAGAATAGCACCGTGGAAGCCACCTTCCCATTCCTGGCAGAATTTCTGCAACCCTCATCAGGAAAACACATCCTCCTTAAGCGACCCATCTCATCTGCTACTCCTGAAGGACGCAGGCACCCTGCACAGCAGCTCCCAGTTTCCCACGGAGGAAATTACGGAGGGCATTCCAGTCCCCAGCCTGCACGGTCCCAATGCATTGGGGTTAAACAAAGGATGTCAGCCAGGCAGAGATCCGGCGTTCCAGCTCCCTGACGTGTGCCACGAGCTGTGACAGCCCCGTGTCGCCGTGTCTGGGCTGGCCAGCAGCGCCCTCTGGCTGCGCCTCTCGGGCACGGGAGCGGCTCTCCCAGATTCTTTACAGTTCTCTGCAAATACTGTCTTGTTTCTCCACAGGTACTGGCCATATTTAGATGGGAAGATAAGAGAAGCATTAGTTTTACGAAGTATTAAAGTACGGCTTCTCATAAGTTTCTCAAGAGACACAGATCCCCTTACTTTTAACTTCGTTTCATCTCTGAAAGCTATTTGCACTGAAGTTCCAAGCTGTAGTTTGAAAGTTGTAAGTATAATCCATATTGCTTTGAAATACAAGATATTCCCCACCCCCCCAGAAAAAAAAGAATCAAGAAAACTTAACAACTGAGAATTGTTCTCTGTTATTATCAAAGTCTGTAAATTTAATTGAATATCAGGAAATGTAATATATGGAACATAATTCACTCCTAGTAGTAACAGAATTCGAAATTAAGACAGAAAAATACGGTGGTCCCAAAAGGCAGTCGGTGTGGTGGACAGCCCATGTAAAACACCACATCTGGTCTTTCACAGCAAAGCCAACAGAGTGAACTGTAGCCATGGGCCGTGTTTATACTGTGAGATAAGAATAAATCTGACAGCACAAAAATATGGTTTAGTCTGCATTCACGTAACCTTACTGTTAGCCTGTGCAAGCATCTACTTGTCCTTCAGTCAAGTGCAAAGTACAAGAAAAAATAATGAAGATTTTAAATTTTTAAAATTCAGAGTACGAATTCAAAATTGAGAAGACTAGAAACATCACTCTGGGGCCACATTAGACATGCAGTAAAGTGAGAAATACCATACTAATGTATTAGAGAACAGAATGTACTGTAAAGTGCTACTTTCAGTGTGATACAGTTCCCTTTTATAAAGTTGAGGCACACTGGAAATCAGCCACCTTGGATCTTGGGGGGGTTTTTGTGGGTTTTTTTGGTTTTGGTTTGTTTTTCCAGGTAACAGTTCTAAATAATCTGCTGAATTATTTTGATTTCCTAAATTGACAATCCTTTAAATCCTTCAAATCCTTCTGGCTTGTTGAAAATTGACAACAATTCTAAGAAGGAAGTACTATTTGTTATACACACAATAAGTGGTATTATGCATAGCTAGAAATAAGGTTTTTTGTTATAATGTATGTTGTTATTGTAAGTTTCCTCAGTAAAAAAGCCACATAAAGTGTGGTTTTATGTCAAAAAAAATACATAGTTGACTCCATTTAAGCCACTAGACTTTTGAGTAACTTCTAGCTTGTTCCCTATTTATCATCAAAATTCTATTTATGTATTCAGAAAATTTTTTTTCAAGTGGAACCTAATACCATTATTATTATATCCATTGCCATCTATTTACAGCAGGTAAAATCTTTTGTACAGAATTTATCTTGTCAAGAACTAAATGATAGAAGGAAAAAAAATTACTTGTAGACATCTGTTCTAGGTAAATAGTACAGCTACAGTTTCTGCAGTTAGAAAATACAAAAACAAGTTCCAGTAAAAAAATCAGCTATAGGGAGTTGTAAAGGTACAACACTAAGTCAGTTACCTCTGTGCTGTGTATCACGTTTCCCAGTCTGGGTAAGCCACTGCCTTAAGAAAACCTTGGTATGAATAATAAGCCAAGGCTGGAGTTTGGTGGTATCAATTTGATTTTGGCTGAAAACTGTGCCATAGGCTCCATCTCAATACTCTTTTTAATTCAAAAAGCATGTCAGATGAGCAACTGCTTTTTAAAGCTGCATTTCTTTAGTATTCATCTGTTATAGCCAGGATCAAAGTGAAAAAAAACCTGTGTGTGTGTATGGAGGAGAAAGAATAGGTTAACAAGGTAAAAACTAAATTACTTTTTGAACTATTGAAAATTCTCCTTTTCCCTCTTGGTTCTGCTTTGGCTATGAGAAAACTAACCTCAGTACAAAAAATACTGTCTTGCAGATGTGTATTGTGTGTGTTTATATACAAAACCACTGAAATTTTAAGAGAAACCTGTTACAAATTCTGATTGAAGTTATATTTAAAATTGCTAGGCTGCTGCAATACCTCCATATGGTTCTGACCAAAAAGCCACACACACCTGCACCGCATGACCTCCTGCTCCCTTGTTGTTCTGTTCTTTTGGGGATAATATCCAAGTCCTACAAAGCATACTCGATAACTTCTTATTTTTCATTTAGCTATTGATCCCTGTGATATACCTTGTCTTGATTGTTTTCTTTTTTTTTTTTTTCTCTTGTCCCTATGGAAAGACCAGTTTGGCTTGAAAGTTTCCAGTGAGTGCCAATGGCTGGCTGCAGCTGCAGGGTACACTGGTTTGCCAGTGGTCTTCTTGGAGAAGGAGATGCCGATGTAATTTCTCTGTTAGATGGGAATCTCCTCCTAATTTCTCCTGGTCTCTGACCAGGCTAGTAGAAGTTTTGGTATTGTCCAACTGCAAGAGTAGAGTTAGAAAGAAGGCGCTGCAACCCTGTTACACCTGGCAGGGTCCTGATCAGAGCCAGCCACCAACTGCTGCACATGAAGTTTTCAGTCTGCTGTGGAGGGCAGGGATGGCAAGGACTGCAGGCCATGATTTCCTAGCTGTGAACACTGAGTTGTAACAGTGTGCACTATATAGAAGTGGGGTGTTTTTTCTTTTTCTTTTGCCGCAAAACGTTGATAATACTGGGCAACTAACAAGGTCAATGCAGTTAGAAAACACTTAGTCCCTCATTATGCATTTTCAGCATCTCAGAGTCCCATTCACATAAGCATTAATAATTACTGGATTCAACTGAGACTGTTTTGAGATTGCAAACTCAATACAAGTACTCTGAAGAAAATGATCACTGGGAAGAACTTGCACATAGAAAGCTGTTTGAGGACTAACTAAATGCTATAAGCACACAGCCAAAGGGCAAAGAGTGACCTGCAGGATGCTCTGTCCTGTGCACTGAACCACATGTGGTCATGAAATTAAAGCTTGAGTCAGAAAGGGCAGACTCAAGGTGAAGAGCTCACCATTGTGTTTCTTGGGACCTTAAATCCTGTATTCCCTAGGTTTTGTACTTGACCCTGTAAATGCGTCTTGTGTGCACAAATGCCTGGTCTAACTCTCAAAGGAGCAGCAGGAAGGGGCCAGCTCTGCTGGGTGCTGAACAGAGAAAGGTGTGTGCTCTTAAAGGGCCTGCAGAAGTTATGACCTAGAACTAAACTGTCTGTACACAACAGGAAAACACAAAGGAGTGGCATGGAACAGGCATCTATCTACAGTACAAGGTATTCCTGAGCCTCCACATTAATCTGTTTTTGAGCTGTGCAGGTGTATTCTTGCTCATTTTTGTCTGGTACTGATCAGACAAGGAGTGCATATAGCTCTAAAAGTATAAATAAATAAATGAATAAGTAAATTAAACTTGTTCATACTTCACCCTCCAGGGTAAAACAGATGCATTTTCCTCTTGTTGCCTGGAAAATTTGATCTCTTCATATCAAATTTAATCCTGAGAAGCTTCTAAGTTTCTGAAATGGCAAGTTTCCTGTTGGAAACTATGCAATGTGTGATTGCAGTGGTATTAATTCAGCTGTTGCTGTGTCTGCCAATCCTGATCCTGAAGCAAACTTCAAACCCCAGTGTCCCTTGAAAAATGAGGAAATGAGCTAAAGTTCCTGGCTCTTACCATGCAGAACAGAAAGATGGGGGTTTTTTGTTCATTTCACAGCCTTTACTACCTGGCACTGTATTGCTTTTAGCATGAAGTAGCTATATACTTTGTATAGTTCAGAATGCCAACGCAGGAGTATCACAAACTATGAGAATTTAATTAGAAATACATTTTATTAAAGTTAATGCGTAGCATTTTATTAGAGTTACTGCTTGGCAATAAAAACTCAAGCTGTCCTGTAGCACCAACTCGTTTTCAATAAAGGTTAGAGAACAGACGGTATTTTTTCTGTCTCTTACAGAGCAATTCTCATTAACCTGTGTTTCCTTCTATTTTATGGCAGAAATTCTTTGACCTTGAGGAAGAGAGTGCCTGCTTTCTTAAAGAACAGAAGAACACTTCCCTTCCCAAATTGAATCGGAACAAATATATGGTGACTGATGGAGCTGCATATATTGGTAAGTAACCACAGCTCAAGAAATTCTAGTTTGTATCCAAAGGCCTGAAATAACACCCTTTTGTAGATGAGCAGTCTACAGCTGATATGTTTTTTAAGTGAAGATAATAGTTCATTTCTTTGGGAACCTGGATGATGACTGAGCTTTGAGCCTCTTCTCAGTTAAAACATTTTCTTCCCCTACAAATCAGTTTCCCAAGACCAACATTCTGCTTTCAGTATCTTAAAACACAAATATAACACAATTTATGAAGCAGGTATATTAATATGCATTATTAGCATATTCTCTTGGTGCTGCAAGCCAATGGAGTGTTCTCCTTTCCCCATGTTATCACTAAAGCTATGGTCAATCCTGGCAAATACTGTGCAGATGCCGTTCATCCTCATCATCCAAAGTCTTACTCCATTTACTATAAGGACATTTCAGACACCCTCCTAACATTAGGTACATATCTAACTGGTATTTGGGGTTAAAAGTGTATTTAAGTAAAGTTCACAAAAGTTCACTACCAGTCAAATGCCCACTGAATGCAGACTGAAAACTACCTTTTGAAAAATCTGAGTTGTGCATAAGCTTACAGGATCAGAAAACCACTATTGACTTCAAAAGCAACTCAAGACATTTTACAAAGCCAGGAGAGAAGACAAGCATTCTGGTCTGCTGCAGCTCGATGCTTTAGGGATCTCCCTGACGCACCGCCAAGGGCTGACTGCCCGTGAGGGCAGAGGCAGTGAGGGAGGGCAAAGGCTGCAACCCAAAAGCAAGGCCCACACACACACCAAGTTGTGTAGACACACGACTAAAATCTACTCTGAAAAGCCCACCCTGATGGGCTCGAAACACACACACCTCGTAACCTATCCAAATCTTGGGGTTTTTTTTACATCAAATACTGCAGCTCATTCCTCCCTCATCTCCAGAAGGTTTTATGATACCCACCTGCCCCTCCCCGAAATAATTTTTTTCACTCCATTTTAAATTCTTTTACATAGCCAGATCAAATCTCAGTCCCTTGGAACTCATCTACACAGCTTAGATTCTTAGCCAAGTTGGGTTTTTTCTTTCCCATTGTCCTTGCATCCTTAGCTACATGTAAATAAAAGAAATTATCAAAGCTCTGTGAAAGTAATACAAATGGATGCTAAGGACCTGATATATCTTTTACTTGAAAGCATAGGAAAAAATGTCCTTTATGATGAGGCTTCAATTTACCATCCTTGACAGCTTTAGAATTCTTAACATTTCCTGCTGAAGGAACAGCCTTTTTTGTCCAAAATACTGCATGTCTTTTAAGTGAATAATTTAAAATATCTACAGTTTTAGTGAAATAAAAAGAAGTAACTGAAACACTTGGTTTACCTGTTTTCCATTAGTCCAGTTATCCTGTTTGCCCTGCTATCCCCAGGATTCAGTGTGCTAATTTGTTACCTTAAATTTTGACAAAGATGGTAATAACTGGCATAAAACAGTAACATCTATTTTTCTTTCCTCAGATAGTATCTATCAATGGGTAACTTGTAAAAGATCTATTAGTTTGGAACTTTAAATTGTTTATACATCAAAAAAAAATTATTCTTAGCACTGAAAAGGCCAGTGAGGAAAGTAAATGGAGTAATAATACAATAGATGTGAAAGGAAGAGCAAATTAGTTTTGAATAAATAGAAGAACCTGTTTTCACTTCTGAAGGCTTAGAGCTGTTAAAACTTCCAGAAACAATCTTCACTACGCATGGTATGTATTGGAGCTTTTTCTTTCCTGCTAGTATTAAAAAAAAAAACCAACTTATTTCCATCTCTGCACTGGGGAAAATGGTAGTGTTTCATCCTGGATTGCCTTAAGAGAGATTTTTTTTTTGTTTGGTTCTTTTTTTTAATGTTAGAAACTCACTGTTTATTCCTGCCTTTGCTTGCAGGTAATTTTGATTGGGTAGGAAATGCTTTTACGCAGAATGCTGGAGCTGGCCTTGTTATCAACCAAGCAGACGCGGGGAACAGCACAAGCATCATTAAGCAACTCAAGGCCGTTTTTGAAAGGGACTGGTATTCACATTATGCCAAAAGTTTACAACCAACAAAAATCCCAAACTGCTTTAACCACAAACTTAATAAAGGAACTTCAAATAAGACTGCCATGAGCAATGTGAATTAGAAAGACTATTTTACCGTTTAGTATTGCAATGAAGAATTATGTTGGGGTGTAGCCTTCTTTCTTATTTACAGACAAAAGACTTAAAGAAAAAGCAAAAAAAAAGTTTGGTTTGGGGGGGTGTTTTTAGGAAAAAGCACACTTATATTAAATCTGTCTAACCTATATTCTCTATATGAATTATTTCAGACTTTCAAATTTGTTACTTCTGACACTGAATGTCATTTCTGCTTCCATGTGAATTTTAATGTTCCACATTTGAATTTATCAGCATGTGTCAATGTTTCTGTTTTAGGACTTTCCCCAATTGCCAACCTGGCTAGAACAAACCCTGAGGCAAAATGAAGACTCAAGCTATGAAATAGCATTCTAAGATCAGTTATTGTTGACATACAAATAGATGGTAGGTTTACTGTAATAGAAAATGTAAAGGAATAAGCAAAGTTTCACCTATATAAATAATTCCCTTTAAATAACTACCTAGTCGTAAAAATACTTCCTGGTTTGGAGCATTTACTTTGAGTATCACTATTCCATGTCTTCTAACTAGCCTTAAAATACATTAGAGTTGCAGGACTGGTAATTCATTCATCTCCTGACAGTATGAGAAATTTTTGAGGGGTTGAAGTTGGCCTCATCAAGTTTGTCATATTCCCTAAAGCCTCTCAGATTTTTTATCAGAGTACTGTGGATTCCTTTCAACAGAATAGTTATTTCCAATTACATGCATTTCATCTAACAGTGAAAATCTCTGGATTAATAGCTAAAACCTAGGACTGATTTTTTTTAATGTTTTTGTAATCTCAAGAAAATTTCTTCCCCAAGTTAAATATTTATCATGTGTGAGTCAGCAGATATGTGATGACTCATTATCAAACCAATGCACATCTCAAAATCAAATACTGCTTTTTAGAAAGGTCAAGGGTTATGCAAAATCCTGCAATAATTGTTGTTAAATGATCATATAGTAACTTTGTTGATTTTTACACCTGAAGAGTTTGGTTTCCTAACTTTTACTTTAAAAAGAAATAAAAATTGCGAAATGACATTTTTTTGTTAAAATGTCATCCATATAGGTAAATACATCTGCATGGACAGAAAAGTGATGCTTTCATTTAGACCACAGTTTTAGTTGGTGTCAAAAGTGTGCCTCTACAATCACAACTCAGTTGCACCAAGAAGCAACTGTTCTATGAAAGTGTGAATTTACTCTTTGAAGAAATACACGTAAATGTTTGATAACAGATTTTTCTCCAGACAGAGATGTAATACATAGTTTGATAATAAAAATGTTTCACTACTATGCCTCTGCTTCCATTGAAGAAATACAGCCATGGAAGCAAAGTGCATTCTGCATTTTGTTAAATATTCACAGAACCTTTTCCAAAATGATGACTTTTCTTCTCATTTCCTGATGGCACACTTCAAAAGCAGAGGGCAAAAAGAGAAAGAAGCCTAACCATGTTCCAGTGTATTACTTTAATCTTAAGAAGTTAAAAGCCCACCTTGACTCTCAAAACACAGGTTACACTTATAAGGTAAATAATTCAAATTTATTTTAAGGTAAGCACAGCTTAGGAAATTCTAATAAATCAACATATGCACAACTTCAAATTGTCAGCTAGAGACACCTCACAAGACTAATTATGACCCCAAAAGGCACACTTTTGACAAAGAATCTTTGTTTCTTTTGCAATTGCAAAGATTTACGTCATCTTACTGAAAATAATGATCAAACAAAAAAAAATTAACATTGTCAACTTTTACAGAAAATATTTTGCACAGCTCCAATGTCAATAACATTTTCTGATATTCAGATAAACACATGCCATGTATTAGTCTCACACACACACACATAGAAAAGCATATAATCTGACATACTGATAAGAAACAACTATTTAAAAAGAAAAATGTTTCCTGAGTTGCTATGAGGAAAGATCTTTGTGAGGAGAAATTTCTGGATTTTCTTCCTTCTGTATATAATTTAGAGTATGTATAGCAAGTATGGGAGAGAGATCCCCAGCACTTAACTTACTTGTTGCGGATATTTTGTTTTGTTTAAGAAATGAGTATTAGTCCAGATTAATTTCTGGTGAAAATTTCAGCTGAGTTACACCACGAATAACTTTAGTCTTATGAGTCAAAAAAAACACAAAATGAACAAACAAAAAGCCCACCACATTTTTAAAAGCTGGTTGAGACAGTTGTACAGTTTCCGAGGTCCCCATGGATGGGTGATCTTAAAGTTTGAGATAAACTTAATACCATGTCCTTACATAAAACAAAAAACCCCCACTGTCTGGAGTTGTTAATTGTAGCACCTAATGGCAATAATATACAGTAATCAATCAGTGTAGGGGGTTTATTCCCTCTTGTATTATGATCCTGAAAATGTATTAAGTTTTGTAAATGGCATCTTGTATAAATAATGGAAGATCTGAGTGGAACAGAAATTTGTCAGACAGTAAAGCTAAGCTGTCTGTTTACAAAACAGGATTTTATTGATGCAATCAGACTGACCACTGACTGATTTAGTATAACAAATGAATGGTAAAATAGTTTTACTGGACATATCCTAGGAAAATGCAGATCATGAATACTAATGAGCTGTTAGTTTACAAATATTATTGGCTAGATAAACTAATTCTTGGTGCTTCAATGACCCCCTTCAAAGAGCAGATACATAAAAGTACATTTTTAAAGTGGCAGTATGTTTTAGTTTTATGAATGGAAGAATTTGGGTGGTTTCGAACAACTTTCAATGTGAAATACTGGCCAGCCATCCAATAAATGGAATGGCAGACTCAAATTTCATTTTGTATAAAGTATGGATCAATACTGTAATAACTGGTTAGAATGGCGTCAGCTCCAAAGCAGTACAGAAGACCTTGATCTATTACATTAGCCAAAAGACAAAGTGCATCCTTGGACTTCAGCAAATAGGAAATTTAAAATACCAATTATTTTTTGAAACTGTCTAAGGGGATTATCGTCAATTATTTGGCTTGGGCCAACGCTGTTACTGTTTAACTAGATTTGCTACAACAGCCTCGATTTTGGCTTCAGGTCCTTCTACCACTGTAATTAATCTGAAGCAAATCCATTACAGTGATTTCACACTAGTTTAGCAAGGTTCAGAATCTAAACTAGTTTCCTCTTGCTTCCGCACTCCTGAGTATCACCACTGCACAGGCTATTTCCTAACTTAACAGGGATTTGCATTCAGGGGTTTCTCCCAGACCTCACAGGCATAACCCAAAAGATGCACTTTCTCTAGGCCCCTTCTAACTGGCATTGGTAACTCTGTCATATTAAAGGCAATTTCCTAAACTGAACTGTTTTATTCTTAAAGAATATAGACTGTAATTGTTGTTTGCTGCAAACATTTACTAGTGCCTTATTCATACAAGTTTTTGTTTATCTGTTCCTCACATGAAGTCCTGCAAAAGATCCTGCATTTAGTACTGAGGCATACAGCAAACTTCCTAAGTAAAAAGACATCGTGATGTTTACAGTTTAGTACCTAAAACTAGAGCCACAAAAAGACAAAAAACTGACTGCGAGATGTTGGTCCAAACGACAAGCACATCTAAACTGGAGTGTTTTTATCCAATCCCAGTTCAAGAACTAAACTTCACAGTTTACTCCTGGCTTCATTATCAACTAATCTACAACATAGTTGAATTATTCTGTCCTGCCAAGGTATAAAATCTGAATTCCCCCAACATCTGGCTGATATCAAAACCATAATCAGAGAAATTCCTGTGAGCACAGGTTGAAGTCCAAATATCACACAGTGGCTACTTTCCAGATCTTGCAGGTTAAGTTTCAAGTTGTTTTGGACCAGCTACTTTTTCTGCCTGAATCATGAACTAGGATCCACAACCACTCTCACCTTCTCTTTGAAGACCAGAAAGGCATGGATTATGTGCCACAGCACAATAGCTGTAGCCGTACCCTAACAGGAACAGATTTAGGTTTTACCCAATATAGGGCCAGGTGTTCCTCCCAGTAAATCCAGGCTGTGCTGGTGGTTCAGAAGAGAGCTTGAGAAACAAGTAGAAAAGCCTCCAAATGCTACTTTTAAGACATACCCATTATTTGCTATACTACCAGCTACCTAAATTCTGCAACTTTGTTGATATTTGCACACATAAAAACTGAACAAATAAGCTCTGTTATCTGCCAGTTAACCCTAATCTAAGAAAAAATCCAGACAATTTATAGGGTTTTTTGTGACTTTAGCGTGTGTTTACTGGAAAGAGCGTACGCACTCTCATCAAGATGGTAAAAGACATCAGCTGGCTATTCCCGTTCTTCAATCTGAAGTCCTAAATATCCCTGTCACAGATCATTATGCACTTGACTCCTGAGCATGGCCTTACAGAGTGCACTAAGTTATCTTCAAACCTTTCTGGTCTTCAAAATTAACTCTTCATTTTAACACAAAAACATTGACTAAATGTTTAGTATGTTTCCAGAAGGTAATTTCTGGTGCTGTGTTTTTCTTCCACTCTTATCCTTTCTCTACCTACATCTATCATATATTCATGTTTTTTTAGTCATCGTTACTCCAATGCAATCTGTGTAAAGAAATCAGAATGAATCCTTGGTGTGTTTAAAATTCACAATGATGCCTCCCGAGTTGAAGGTACCAGTGAACATGCTCCACTTCTAACACTGCAAGGTATAGCAGCTCAACTAATGCTGTAGGAGATTGCTTTTCTTAGCTGTAGTTTTTCACTTTAATTACTGCTGGATGTTATTTATGAATTTCTCAGTATTGAATCAGGTTGCTCTTGGATCATCACTGCACAAATGCCTTAGAAGCTTGCCAAACTAGCATGTAAAAGAGACCTCATTCAAAATAGTTTAGACAAGAAAAGAAGAACTCATGTGCTTTACGCTCTGAAGGGTGCTGAAGTCAATGGGTAAACTCCAGTCTTACCATCAAGTGGAGCTTTCTGTTTTATCTCCTGTTTAGATAACCCTGCGTGGGCTTCCAAGAAAAGTCTGTGGGAACTGTGTGTTTGAATTACCTTGCGATCAGGAATTTACAGAGAATCTGAGTGAAGAATCCAGCTGTACTGAGTGGTTCAGCACAGTAACTTAAGCTGGGTTTTCATGAAACCACATCTATATTCCACATCCATATGATACAACTGCATTAACATGCTAATGTCAGGTTTTCCCTACAGTTCAAAAAGATGTAGGACAAAAATCAAGCTACTGTAGCCTATTTCTGAAAATGTTGTTAAGAATAGCTTTTAAGAGCATAATTCAATTCTGGCTGCAAATTATTCTGCTATAGTAATGTAGTCAGCTCTATTTTGCTCACAACAAATGCTACACTGTGATTTTACAGGAAGACTCAATAACTTTTTGACCCTGTAAAATAACCGTGATCATTCCCCCTTTAAGAACAGAAAGAAGGTTGATGGCCAATTCAGGCTACAGAACATAACAAAATATAATAAAATGGCTGGCAACTGCAGCATTCCAGAGGATTATTTTGTGTTATTTTATGTTGCATGGCCACAAACATGAACAACATGAATTACATGTATCACAGTGGTGTTGTGTGAACATGTGGTGGATATTGAATCTCATACAGTAAAACCCATCCCTCCTGTAACAGCATAAAATGTAGCAAGGGTAGAGAGGAAGGGGCAAAAAGAGCCAGAGGCAAACTAACTTGAATCAGCTTGAGTTAATGGACTGGATGCTGACCTAAAAGCTCTGGACTGCATTTTTATTTTGTTCCTTTCTCTGCAAAATCCTGTATTTCTTATGCATCCTCCTTGCTTGTCTTTATATGAATGAACTCCCATGATTGTTTTCAGAATGAGGAAGGAACCTTTAGCAACTACAAACTTATGCTTAACAGAAAGAAATCAGCATGAATACAAGCCAATTCATTTCTGTTTAGCAGGTACTGAGTAGTAAAGCACTGTTTGAAAGAGGACTCTCCCTTGCACATTTGAAGTTTCTAGTGTAATATAAGCAAGAACTGACTACACAGCACACGCCTGCAGATTTCACATCACACACGGCATTTGCTTGTATTCTTTCAGTGTACAAGTACGGCCATCAGACAGACACCATTCTGAACTGCTGAAAAACTGGTGAAAACCAAGCACAAGCATCAGGCAATCCAACTTGACATGCCCAAATGAGGAAAAGGAATCTTCCTGGAAGAGCCAACTATATAAAGTTTATAAGTCACTTAGAAGCTAGAATTATTTTCAGATATCACTTTGAGGGACTTAATGGGGAATTTAATGGGGAAAGAATCTTTTTGTTAAAGATTAAAGGCATGCACTGTTATATGTGGTGTCTAAGCAAGACAGCATACAAAATGTAAAATGAGAAGCTCTTCAAGTGGAAGTATATAGGCCAACATTTATTGACTGACCTGCTAACAAATATTTTCTAGTGGATGTGCTCAACATTCAATTACTTCACAATATTCTCTTAAATTACTCTGCAAGTATTCCTTATTTGTATTTCTTCAAGAGACACTGTACCTGTATTCAGTGTTTTACTTGAAACTTGACAAAAAAGCAGGATGCTTCTGGAAGTGATAGCTGTTTCTTTTTGAAGGTCGGAGGACTTTCTCTCATCTAACTTGTCCTCTTATTGCCTCCTACTTCTTCAGCAACCCAGTCCAGGCTTACACTTGTCATTGTCTGAGTAGCAAAGAGAATGAAGTATTTTTAGTCACCTGCTGTTTCTGAAAACTGCTGGCTGTTCAACATATTTTTGCCCTTTGAGAGATCCCTCGTCTAATGAGATACTAAAAGTATAATAAAGGAGGCCAAGCACATAATTCCAGCTGCCTCACATAATTCTTTACCTGGAAAGACACATACACAAAATCTGGAAAAAGGGATGGAAGGCAGGGGTGGAGGAGAATGCTTGACAAGCTTTAAACGAGGTAGAGGTTCTTCTGATGATACAAATACCTCTTCTGGTGAACTTATTTTATTCTAGAATAAACCATTCTTCTCCACACAGCCAGATTTGCAATGACTGAAATGTGTGGCTAACTTTAGCATGAAAAGGTGAGAGGTCAAACGTCCCTCATCTTTATGAATTGAACTAATTTCTTCACTAAGGCGAGGTGACATTGGTTCCTGTTCTGAGGGAATAGGCCAGGTTGCTACTAGAAACAGGGCTGATAAGGTTTCTAAAGAAGGCAAAGATCTTACACATCTGACTTCTATTAATTCTCACAAGATGGTGCATCTCTGGGAAATTGGGGCTCACAGCTTTAGTAACAATTTCTTTGTGGCAAACTGTCAGACTTCTCAGGAGAGTTCCTTTTCCTCCTCCTCACTATGCTCAAGACAGTTGTGACATCTGCTTTTAACAATCTCCAGATTCTTCAAAGGCATTTCTAAACTAGATTGTAAGAATTTTCCGTGTGGAAAGGAAAAATGAATGGCAGGTTCAGCGAGGAATCCAAAGAACATAGTACAAATATTAAGATACACAGGAAATCAGGATCAAAACCACAAGGCAGTCTCATTTTTGCCAACAAAGGAGACTTGGGAAAATAATTGAGAGGCTAATGCAGTATCTCAGATTAATGAGACTGAAATTTATAAACCAAAACTCTGTTACTTTTATGGACAGTCCCCACACCTAAACTGCTGCTCTCATTATGCAGAGATGCAGTGAGGAATCAGTGAACCACTTTGATATGCTGTACAAAGGTTTCAGCATTCAAAGTCTTATGTCCATTTCTCAATGTATACAGCTTAAAAGGTAGCCTAAAAAATGAGATTCTTTGTATATTTATACAGATCTTACTGCCAAGTAATAATTTAAAACCAGTCACTTCTCACAGCATTTGTGTCTTCAGATGTCACCACAGAGATCTTACTAAACAAGTCTGGAGAAAGGCAGAAAAGCAACATCTGTGGCAGCAAGTAAGCCAACTAAAAAAAGCTGCAAGCCCATTTTCCAAGTGCTAGTTGATACAATAAAAGCATTCAGATGCCCCCATCCAGCTCAGATTCCAAATGTCCTTGTATCAGATTCCAGATACAGACTTTAGGCTCCTCACACGCGTACACACAGAGACACATCCTCAAAGGAAAAATGAGTATCTATGCCAGATGAGCTTGGAACATCTCTAGCACAATGACTTGTTCCACTGCTGTTCTACTCTTAAATAAGGCTGACAGGAAATAGTACAGCTTTCTGGAAAGGGCCACATATCCTCTACTAGAAAATGCAAATGTGCACACAAAGAGACTCAGAATAATGAGTTACCAAAGTGGACTCCTGGCTGCAGCACAGAGGGACATCAATGTCACCATTTCTGATAGCACACACCAAAGCCATCTACTCACCTTGTCATCCCCCCACTGCATGTGTGCCAAAGCTCACTTCTTTAAAAAACAAAGGGCAGTGTTTTTCTCTGAATGAAACATTCCAGAGGGGATTATACCTTTCCTTTTTTTTTTTTTTAATAGAGAGAACAGTAATCACTGCCCCACTTCTTTCTTCCCTTTCCACACTCCATTTTGCAAATAAGCAAATGTCCCCACCATCTCTGCCTCATCTGTCTTTCTCCTTTTCAAGTTGTTTCTGAATCCCTTGCTGCTGCTTTGTACACAAGGATGAATCCTCGCAGCTTGCACTGTTGGTGCTGTAACATCCTACCAGGTTACTTCCACTAGCTTTACCTGAAGTGCTCAGAAGAAGGAAGTGCATGCACACGATGTTTAAAGACACACAAATTACTGTGTATGAAGACAAGGGGAGTCAGGGCAAAAGCGGAATGCAGGCACTACTGGAAAAATACCTGGACAGGGAAAGGGTCTAAAGTCATACTCCTCAATCTGATTTCACCTTGGCACATCCAAAACCTGTATCAGGATCTAGAGCTCAATTTTGCAAACCTTGCACAACTAACACAAGCCTTGCCTCCAGGTGTTCTGTTTGCTGTTGTCCTGGAGTCACACGCCAGGTTAACCTGCCAAGCTAGGCAATAACAAGCGAGTCAAAACCACAGACAACTTCAAGACACGTGACCTCAGCTTTACTCTCCAGGTGGCATTTGGCCATGGAGGGGGTCTAACCTGGGTACTTGTAGTCTTGTGACAGTTAAGATGGTCCAAGCTCACCATCGTATATAACACCGCCACCTTCAAAGGAGCAAATGAAGCAAGAAGATCTCTCTGCAAACATATTTTAAATCTCTGAGTGTGACTTTGGCACTGCATTGTATTTCCCAACACAATCTACAGGTATCAGGAGTCCTGTGCAGAGTTTGCAGAGCAAAAAGGGTATGTACTATATGTTTCCTACTATACCTCTTCTGATGGAATAAATATCAAATAGAAAAATCTGTCTAAACTTATTTTGAAAACTGCATGGCCAGCTTATGCAGTAGCTAGATCTGTGGCAAGGTTACAGTGTTACTCTCTAAGGAGAATACAATTAATATGCGTATATATTTTGTTCAATTCAAGCACTGTGTAGTCTCCAAGTTCTGCTATGAGAAGTATGGATCACTTCTCTTTATCCTTCCTATTCCAAAACACAGTATTTATCACAGATGTGTACAATACAGCGGCATAGCTTAGGCCTGTTATATAGGTCAGTATCTGCAATGCACATGAGAACATAGTTTGCCACTGCAAAGGAGAGTGGCTGCAAAATCTATTTTGGATAATCCAATTTATATTTGAGGAAATCAATGTGTGGTCATTTCTAGAACTGTGAATATAAGGCAACTGCTGCATGCTTGTATATTTGATAAGTTTTATTATACTATATCCTTATATGAATGCCTATGCAGTGTAAATGCTTTAATATAAGATACTGAATGGTTTTTTTACACATTATTTTCTAAACAATGCTACATTTTACTGCATGTTTATTCATTTTTTTGTGTTTGTACAAAGTGCAAGCAGGAAGACACGTGATTTTAATAACTTGCACAGCAGCTATTCAAATCCATTACAAAAACATGTTCTTATGTAAAGACTTAATTTGGCAAGAAATGTGCTTCCTTTAGACAATGGGCTTGGTTCACAGCAATACCTGTGTACTTAATGTTTATTTATTAAAAATAATCACATTATCCCTGAATCTGTAAATGGGGCTGTTGACTCTGCTTCGAACCACTATGTCAGTAAGCTTTGGTACCTTTGAAAATGTAAATCTACATTTACTAGGAAAACAGATGACCTGTCCTGATGCAAGCTGAAAAACAGTGCTGTAATTGAAAAAGCCCAATCCTGAGCAGCCATTGTGTTTGGTGCTGCAGGATGACAATGTAGCAATCTTTTTTTTCTTTAAACAATACTTTCTCATGACCTTAATACAATGAGTTCATGTTACTTGATTGTGAACTGGGCCCACTGTTTACAGTATTATTATACATAACCAAAGTTCAGTGCAATTAACAAAATTGATCAAATTCATCTTTTGGAAGAAAAAAAGAGACTGATTGTGCTGAGGTTTTGGAGACCTGGCTTGGTACAGAGTGTTGCTTCTATACCAATGCATTTTAAACATAAGCAAATCACTGGCTGAAAGACTGATGGCTAAGACAGCATTGTCAATGGTAATATACTGTTAGAAACTAAGTTACCAATTATATAAATCAAGGCAGTAATGCATTAATTTAAAGATATGTAAATATTGATTTTAATGCTGCAGCATCATAGATACCATTTTTCACTGCTTTGATATCCAAGGATTCCTAGAACTACACAAATGTATTTTATCTGCTCCATTTTTTAATTTCCGTACTTCCATTCAAAGCAAAGTAACACCCATTTCTTTGTACTGCACTGAAATAAACAATCTTGTTTCAGTACATAATGCTTTTCTTATTCTTTCTGGTCTGTCTCTGTCAGTGTTTGTTTCTGCGAGCACCAAATCCCAGACACCAGCCCCTAGTGTCCAGCTCCCAGTACCCTGGCTCCCATTCCTCTGTACATACACACGCCAAAGGCACAACAGACCTGACAGCCCACCTGGTGCCTCCGTCCAGGGCTCTGCGGAGCCTGAGCAGCACTGGCACTGGTGCCAGACCACTGGGACTTCTGCAACATGATCCTCTTTTCTAGTAGACTCAGATTAAGATTCCAGTTGGAATCTGGGAAAGCAGGCCCTACCCTGCATTCCCCATTTCTCAGGAGACTGCCAGAGTCATTGTGATTTTCTGTTGCCAGGACTGCTGTCACATTCTGTTAAGACTTCGGGAGTCCCAACCAAATGAACATAAATTCCCCTCTGATTTGCATCTAAAAAGCTTTTAACCAGGTCTGATTCTAAATACTTTGCTCTGTGGAGACACATGTTCCAAGTAGTCTGGAAATGAGAACACTCAGGAGCAGATAATATTCAAACAAAAAGGTAAAGACTGACAGGAGAGGGGAGGAAGCTGAATTTCCCGCGATGAGCGCTGGCCTCAGTAGCACGTGCTTTTGTAAGAGCTGTTTTATGTTGCACCAGGAAGGCAGCTTGTCTTGGGGTGATTTTATGATAATACTGTAATTCCCTATCGTCTGCTTATTGCCCAGAAATGGGTGTGGCAGCTTTAAGCTGGGTCCAGGAGAGGGGGGAGAGAAGCCGGGCGAATCCTTCAGCGCGGTTTGTGTTCAAGGGCTCACACACTCGCCCGCGTCCTCACCGCTGCAGAGCCGAGGGAGCTTTTAGCTTCCTGCCTTCAGCCAGCCTGTTAGCTGAGACAAGGAATTTTCCCATACCTGCATACCGAAATCCTCCGGAACTTCTTCTGCTTCTGGAACTGTTCGGCCCAGCTGTGATCCGAGAACCAGATCATCGGACCCTGTGGACCGCCAGGGAGGCTGCGGGGACGCTGCATCCCAGCCTCGGACCTTGGGAGGGGCCGAGCCAGCTACAGAGGGAACTCTGAATCCACCAGCTTTCTCTGCATCGAAGAGGTTTAATATTTTAACAGTTATTCATTTTCCCTGTGCCCTGCTGGCACTTTGTTAAATAAATAGCTTTTTCCACTTTCATCCAAGAAATTCCTTTCATATGGGTGAGGGAGGGAGTGCTGAAACCTGCCTTCTGTGGAGGAGACGTTCCTTCCAGAGTGTTTCCCCCTAAACTTGTCTCAAACCGAGACACAGCTTTTGACTGCACAGGTCCCAGTGGGGCGAGCAATAGCTGCTGCACTGTGACCCACAGTGTTTCAGATACAACACCTCAACAGATTTCAGGTACAGCGGGAGTGATGAGGGCAGAACAAGGAGAAAGAATCCGTTCCCATGAAGAGAAGCTTTAACTTAATTCCCAGAATACTTATGTCCCCATTTTTTTCTGACAGTATCAGAGCACCTCACTTTCACATTTCACATGCTTTTTGCAAGACAATTATTCTACTTTATTATTTTAGTGCCTATTTTCACAAAAAATGAAGTACACATTTAACAAAAATCTGCATTTAGGAACTCAAAATATTCTTTTCACATATGCAGCTTCACAACAATCATATGAAGCAGGAAACAAAATATTAGTCCTGTTTACAGATAGTTAGCTACTTTAATTGCTTACTGTGCACTGTATCACTACAACTAGTTTGCAGAATACACAAAATTTAAATTCAGCTGCTGACATCTGTTTTCATGTTAAATTTCCTTTCAAAATATGCTCAGCAATAACAAAAACATCTCTGTATTATCAGCCCTGTGTTCAGCACAAATCCAAAGCCCCTGAGAAGAAAATGAACCCTACCCCAGCCACAACCAGCACAAGCACACCCTTTAAAGTAGCTGAAGTGCATGACACACTAATAGTGTGCTGAGACAGACTGTCCCTGGTTAAGTACCTCCTGAACAGCCTATATTTGTTGGCCCAACACAGAACTCCAGCCCACTTGGAGAATTCTGCTAAATGTAGCCCAGATTTGGAAGTGTATTATAGACAGGAGAAAAATATTCAGAACTGGTGTTTGGTTCATTGCAAGAAATCTTCCAAATCACTTTATTCCTGCTGTCCCACAACCAATGGTGAAACAGTGCCATCAAAATGATGCACAGGAAGTCTGAAATTAAAGAGCAAAGAAATAATTGAACAGCAGTAACCTACTTTTCAGGCTCCCGTGCCTTAATTTTTTCCTCTGAACGAAGTCCTATTTTGAGACAGAGAAGGGATGGCTTTCTTCAACCATTGCACAGCCTTCTGCAGCCTGCAGTTTAAAACTCATTCAAGATGCTAGATAACACAAAGATGAAAACACAAATCATGGCTCAGTACCAAAGAGTCATGTTCCAACCTCTACCCTGTATCCTTTTTATGGATATAGCCACTATTGAACCAGTATGGCAGTAAGCCCTTAGGTAGATTTTACTGTTGGTGTAACATAGTACTCCCAAAGACTAGGTTGAGCCTGCCAACAGCAGGATGCTAACCCATCTCCGAGAGATTTCTGAGCTCCCAGAAAGGTCATGTCTTCTATAGCAGAACCAGCTCAGAGAGCTCCGTTTTAAAAGCTTGTAAATGCTTAAAGCATCTCAATTCATGTAGAACTATCATAACAGTACAGTCCAAGAGTATCTGCAGGGCCAAGCTTAAAAGGTAAGGACCTGGTCATACAAACCCATTTCTAATGAAAGGTGCCATTTACATCAGTGGGATAATCTCAGGAAGAACCAAAGGACCAGCACATTCATTTCTGTTCATATTGATACAGAATTTAGAGAGTTGTAAATACTGAAAACCTCAGGGATGGCCCTTTCAAAATGGACCCTGGTTATATTAGCAACACAGCAAATACTTTACAGATAACCAAAGCAGCAAAGTCTACATCCAGTGATCTTCAGTCCAAGAATACTCTCCTGAAATCCTTCAATTTTTTTTTTTAAAGTCTTCTGATCTACAAGCAGAGAAAATGGAGATGGGTAAGGGTGTGGCATCAGCTTAATTAAAAAAAAAAATTATATATATACACATAGGCAATGAAAATAGCATTCCAAGCTGTGGCTACCATACTGGAAAGTCTGGTCCCCAGCTTTAAGTATCAAACTCTCAGCAGAATAATCTTTCAAAAATACCATGTTCTCAGTCACCTGACTCAGAGAGAAAAGTTGTTCCAACTCAATACAATGGATTCACCCATATCCTGAGACACCCAAAATAGGCAGAGTGCTGCAGCCTGACCTCTTTAGGTCTGTACTTCAGTGCTTGCAAGGAAATGGTGCAAAAGAGTGCAAGTCTGTACCCCATCACTAATCTATACTCTGACCTAAGTGTACAGCAAAAGTCAGTTTTCACACGGAAGGGTGAAATTTATCTCAAGGCCTCACATTTTTGGCTGTTACAATGCCTTGTCAGAATTAATGCCTCCACAATGGTTTATATATGTATGATAGAGGGAGCTACTTGACACGCATCCTTCTTTAAGGTGACTTGATAAAAGCCACTCACCCAAGTAAAAATTCTGCAGGTTGCAGGGTAACAAGCACTCTAGTGAATAAGTAATCCAAGAAAATAAGCTGAATTCTACACTGCACCATAGGTGCAAAGGGGATGGCAGGGTAACAAACAGGAAAGTGGAAAAAATAACAACATCCGAGGAAAAGGTTGAAAAACACATCTAGGTATTTTCTCTGTCATGAGGTTTCAGTCCCAACATGCTTGGAGTCCCAAGCCTTCTCCAATCCTGAAAGCTCTTTAACTAAAACTTTTTATGGAATGAGCCAAGTAAGAAACTGGCAACAATAGAGAACTACTTTTCTATTTTGAGTATAAGCTTACGTGCAATACAACAAAAGCTAGAGACTTAAAATTTTGATAAGGATGGAACACTTTGAAGATTTTGGCTTATCTATCTTCAAGCAAGCAAATGAAAAGTTCAGAACAGCTGCTAAAAAGTATGCTTTACAGGAAAATGTTTTCAAATGATCTGTTTTTCCTGTGAACCTAAGGTAAAAAACACATCATAATAATCTAAAAATAAAAGAACAAGGAACAAAATGGCAAGATTATGATCTTTAGTACTTAAAGTCTGTATTGTCAGGAATGCACACTGCTGCCTTTGGCACACTGTGGCCAGACACATCACATTAATAATAAATGCCAGGACTAGAAATTCAAACAAATTGGAACTTATTCCATTGCCATTTCTATAAGGAGGAAACAGAAAAGTCATTTGTCACAAGTTTTATTCATATACCCTACAAAACTGCTTATTTGCAATTCCACCAAGTTTTGTTAGCCTGTTTTGCATTTCGTTAGGTTAATAATGTGGGAGAGGTGTTTACTATCATTATGGCTTCTGGAATGTGTACAGGAATTGAACATTAATTACATTAACAGCAAAGAAATTAATGAGAGAATGGGGACCTTCAATCTGGAAGTGAGAAGTATAAATTTAAGATACTACCCAAGTGATCGCTTTTGGTCCTCTGCCCACCTGATACTGTGCACCTGTTGTACACAAAAGTCTCCCTCAGAATTCTGTAACAAAGCCAAGACTCAAAAAAGGAAGTGCACAAATTAATCCTGCCATAAGTTAGCATTCCTACAGGACCCATACAAGCTTTCAAGCAACGAAAAAGATTCTCTGCAAGGATCAGAAATGTTTCACTTGCCAGAGTCAGGTATCAGAGTTCAGTTTTGGATGGGTGCTCAAGAGTCCCCAGGTATGGTGGCAAAGGACCCCATGAGATGCAGGTGCAGCCTGGCCAGTGGCCATTAGATCAGTTTGTGGTGTTAAATGCTCAGAGCCCCATCAGTCACATTTCCTTCCCTAGAGGCAGAGGCCAGAAAATGCAGTCAGTAATGGCCCCTGCCAGAGGCAGAAGCTCGTCCTCCCGCAGCGAAGGTGTCTGGTAACAATTTGAAACAATTGATATACTCCACATAGACTTAATATCCCTCTCTTCATCTCAATTAGTGATATTTTTCCACAAAACTGCATACAGGCTTCCTGACTTCCCAGCAATGTGCCCATAATTCGGCCTGTGTGATCTCATAGCTAGAAATTTATAGCAAAAGAAACCATTTTAACATTTTAGCCCAGCTCTGAGGTCAAGCCAAAGATCTTTGGAGCACCTGTTGATCAAAATCAAGTCCCAGTTGCCCAAATGACCTAAACAATGGGCACGGTAACTACAAGCCCCAGTGAGACTGTATATCATCCTGCTGGATTAGGAACTGCTTGCTCTTAAGGGTAACATTTGAGAGATTACCAAAGAACAGTTCTGTCATAGCTCAAAGGAACAACAGCTCACATCAGCAATTTGTATGTTGGTCTGCCATCACTAGAGCATTCAGTGACAAAGGCCTGAATAAATTCACAGCACATCCTCTAATTTATTTATCTGGGCCAGTTCTGGGCTACAGTAGGTCACAAAAAGCATGAGATCAGATCCCAGCCAAAAGTAACTACATCTCATAGTACCAGTCATTAAAGGTCTGACTGTAGTTAGACAGATGGAAATAGAGAGCAGGCTTTTACTGCTCATTAATCTCTCTCAAGAATACTTCAAGAAACTGTCTCTTCTTTCAGATAATAATAATAAATACTTGCACGCAGTGAAAAAGGAATTAAAAAATGGTACCATCAGAAAAATAAGGAATTTTTGTTGTAGCAGAAGTGCATGTAAGAATTCCCAAGATGTCATGGTTGGTACAAGCATCTCTCTGGCATGCTGAAGTATTCAGGTACTCCCAGATGGCACAAAGATATTCTTACACATTTTGCTTTGCCCTGGAACTAGACAAAGTGTTTCATCTCATTTCAGTCTCTCCTCATCTTGCCATAGCAGGGGGTACCAATTTTCTGCTAGGTGTCTTAGACTCATACACAGCTAGTAAAGCTCTTTTTCTCAAAATTGCTGGTGTTCCCAGACAAGCAAACCTACAGGTAACCAGAATTACTTTGTACCTACAGCATCATGGGTGATGAGCAGAGAATGTACAAAGCCAATAAATCTATGAAGCTTAAATGACCCTATGTACCATGAAGCTTTTAACAGGTCTTTTCCTTGGCTCCGTGGCAGAGAGGAACTACCTCCCTTCTCATCAGAGCTTCAATTCAAATCCTACAAGATCTGCTAAGATACTTTTAGTTTCCAAAGACACACTGTCTTGCTCCAATGCTTCCCCTCCCTGAAACAACAGTGGAAAATTCTGGGGAATTTGATAAAAAGAAACCTGCCAATTTGAGAAGGATTATGTCACAACTAAGCCTGGCATCACATATTTTGATATTGCTTTGTTTTATACAAGGTCCAAGCTTAAGCAAAGAAAAACATCTGTTTGTCAGCATTGCACAGTACTTTTCAGCTCACATCTCAGTACACCTCCACAGGCCTGCCTTAAGGGCTAGGGCCAGCATCAAATTAACAATGTTGGTAAGTGCTGTTCCTCAACATTTTAAAACTTTTAGCTCCTGAGACAAAGAGAAGTAGCAATAAAGAAATAAAGGCGTGCTCTGACTCAAGATGTTCTCTGATCACAGTTACTACATAAGGGTACCAGGCAGGATGTGCCTACAAAAGATAAAAGTCTGGAAGTCAGTCCATGTAGCATCATCCTCCTGAGCCTTTGTGTGTCTCCATGAAAGGGTGTTATCATTTCATTTGACTTCAAACCCATTTAAAACCAAAAAATCTGTAGAAGAGGGGCCATGCAAACAAAGTCACAGCCTATGCTGGCATCCCACCACGTGTGGGTCCTGAAAGGGGGGCAGGTGAGTCCAGCGGCTTCTCAGGTATTTCCTGTCAAAAAATGCAGGTATTCTGAGTAGTTCTCAAGCCAAATGAAAAAAATAGTCTGGTCTCACCCTTTTGCAGGCCCTTTTCTTCTGCCAAGCTGCTGAAAAACAGCCTTCACAGCAGAAGCGTTGCATGGAAAATGAATGATTCTCACAGCACAGTTATTTGCTGTGCAGAAGAGCAGCTTGTGCAGTCCACTGACCTGAGTACACATCACTGTAACAAAGAAATCCATGCTGTGGGAAACCTTGGTATCTGAAATGTAAAGAAAGGAGAAAATCAAGTGAAGCTGAGCTTCCAAATGGCAGCAGTGCTTTGTGCTTGATGCCATGAGAGTAATGGTCACATGGCTCCCATGCTCCCTTCAGTGCCCAGCAAGGGAACAGAGAGCAAGGCACAGTCACTTTGCTTCTCACACCTGGGTGTCTCTCAGTCTGGAGCTGCATCCAGTCCTCTTGTGTCCTCTTGGAGAGGGACAGGGCACTGTCATTTCTTTGTGGGACAGGTTCCTTTGTTTCTGGCAAAGATATATTAGTATTTCATTTCTCTGGGAAAGAACAAAGACAGTTTCTCTGCAGGGTTTTAATTTTAGATCTTTTCAGTCCCCAGACTTGCTCAGGCTATTGCTCTGGGCAACAAACTAGTCTATTGAAAAGAGTGTAATGAAAAGCTGGCATTGGTGAGGTCTGTTACAACAAGCAGGAGGTTCTGGAGGAATTTAACAAAGGTGAGCAAAGCACAGGAAAAAAAACAGTGAAGGGGAAAAATCCTTTGCTGGCCAAGCTGACACCATATGTCATTTGCCCTTATAAACCTATGGCCTGTGCAGACCTGATGCCACAGGGGATAACACCATAGTAAGTCTGGAAGGCAATTCAGTAGGTTATCTAGGGCATTCTTCTCCTTTGTAGGATTAAAAGTTCCTTTAATTCACACGTGCAAGGTCAGCACTCACTAGCCCTTCTTTCACCACAGCAGTGACCAAACTAATCCCTGCTTATTCACACCCCTCAGTCTCAATTGAGACAATCTGAAAGATTTAACAGAAACTGGAGTGAATTTGTTCCATTAAGTAATTGCAGAAAGTTCAAACCGAGTTTGCAAACCCCTTTAATGATGCTAATCACCTTCTTATTTCTGTCTGTGTTTACTTGTTTTGCTTATCATTTAAATGCACAGAGTGCCTTGCCTCTAGGTGAAGTTCAAGTCTGCACAGAGAATGCCTCGAACTGAAGAATGAGGCTGCAAAAATGATGAATCCTCACACATTGCTACTAACCAGGTGCAACCTTTCTGTGGCATTCACTGCAGCTCTCTGGGGACAGTTAGAGGATAAGGGTCTCAGTGACAGCTCTGCCCTATGCAAGAACCTACACGAAGCTAGATGCCCTCTTTGCTATCCAGAGAGGGAAGCCCAGCAGCCCTGAATGTTTTTTTTTGTGTATATGCTTTGTTCTGCCTTGAAAATAGCTAAGTGTTAGGGTATCAGCAGAACTAACTTCAGACTATGCCATTTTTAAATTTCAGAGCAAAATCACTCCAACTGACTCAGCAGATTTATATTTCATCCTCCTCAAGCATCTGAAATGGCTTTTCTATCTGGAATGTATGCATGTCCTACAAGGGGCAAAACAAAGGCTCCTACATTACATGATTTTGGGTCAGAGTTAACACATTAAAAAGAAGAAAGCTGTTCACAAGATAGAAGAGATTTCCCTTGGCAGTAGATCTTTTCACTTAACCTTTGTGGTTTTATACAGTGCTTCTGTTCACACAGATGCAGGGAGACCCACAGATGGTCACGGTGCTGCTGTGATACAGACCATAGCCAGCAGAAAAATCAGCTCTCAGAGAGTGTTCATCGCAAACCTGTGCTGTGGTATGTGTAACTCTCTGCAAATGACCCTTAATAGTCATGGAAATTGGTTCCATTTGGCATGAATCAGAGAAGCTGCTAAGTGAGGGCCTCTAAAATGGGCCTGTTAGGAAAGAGAAATACTGAGCTGTTGTACTTTTGTAGCACTCATAAAGTGGGACAGCTGCTGTTTAACAGTTGACTGCGGGAAATAAATGCCAAGAGTAATAGATACTGCAGGTAAGGAAGGCTACCTGCCCTTTATCTGAGCAATTTGCATATCAGGCCTGAACCACAATCAAAGGTTGGTATTTTTTGTAAACTATCTCTTAGTGACAGGTATCAGGTATGGCTGTTACTAAGAAGGTAGCAAATGCATCATATTAAAATCCTCAAAAGTTCTCATAGAGAATTTCCAGCCAGGCAGGCGCAATACTACTAAGGAAGCACATTGTGTGCCATTTCAGATTCAATATAATCACCATGGCTGCACCCTCTGGGGTGGGAGCCCTTAAAGCATATGCGACATGCAGCTCATAATCCCTTACCACACGTCGCAGGGCCACAGGAAGCTTCTGCTGCAGGTGGACAAACACTGCACCTTACTGCTTTCATTGCAAGTCAAGTCTGTGTGCTACTGGGGATTGCTTCCTTTACCTTCCTGGCAAATAACAAACAGAAAGCTGATTTATCATATATCAGCTCAGAAGCCCTGCTAGAGCTGAGAGGCAGGAGCTGTGATTTAAATCCTTGCAGGCAAGGGCAAGAACGAGAGCCTGATCTCTGCTGCTTATGCCCTGAACATCAGGGTCTTGAATTACAGTGTGAGGGAAGAGGCAGCACTACCCTCCCAGCAGCTGTTAACAGAAGCAGCATGAGCGCTGTTCTGCATGAATCCATGTGCGCAGGGTGTGATCTGAGCATCCTTTCTAGATCAGACCTCTGAGGGGGAAGAGTACCTAGTTTGAGATGTCTGTAGGTGTGCAGTAATGACTAAGCTATTCCTCCCTAACACACTCAGGCAGCTGAGGCAACAGGTTGCCTAAAACCATGCCTCCTCAGTAAAAAAAAAAAAAGAACTAAAAAAATAAAAATACAACAACATCTGCACTCAGGGGAATTTCTTCCAAGTGTGTTGTCATCAAACAAAATATGTATGAAGAAACCTCTCACAGGAACAACTTGGGAAAGTCCTCAGCTCCTCATCTGTCCTCATGTTATATGGCAGTTCTGTGTCAAGATAGGATTTGAACTCAGACGAGTCTGGCACCAGCATCCTACACTTCTAATCAAATAAGTGATCTCAGCTCAACCAGCAAATGCATAACACAAACAAACATGCCTTCAGGATCATACCTTTGGGAATCGTGGTGAGTACTACTTGCTTGTCAGAACATCAATTTCATGGACAAGTCTATCCTATCACTGTCTATCCACTGAAGGAATGATGCAGGAATGACAAATGCACTGTTCAATGTGCCCTGGACTTACAAGTGACACGGCAGTGAACCCAGAAAGTATCAACTGCTCTATCACGATACCACATCTTTGGTTTTCACCCCAGAGGAAAAATCTTGCAGCGGTAATAGCCAGTCTGAGCTCAGCACAGGATGTATGTACACTGTCATACTCCATGGCAATGTATGAGGCAGTAAGGAATGAAAAATCTCTAAAACCTGCTTCTATTAAACCATATATAGGAATAGGAGCTAATTGCAAATGTAATCTCATTCCGTCTGTGCTGACATGGCTGTGAGGCAGCACTTCCAGCTCTGTCGGACTTGCACCCCAAGTTCATTTGCACTGCCTCCTCTGCTAGAGCAAGGCCCAGAAGATGGCATTATCTTACAAGCAAACATTACCCTGTGCCAGTTGCCTTCCCCTCCGCTCTGCGGGTTCAGAGAGGAAATCTCTTTGCTTGGGCATATCCCTAGCTGCTTCTTGCTCCCATTGTTTTGCTAAGCCTAGCATCAAGTTGCAACATTTCAGCTGGGTGTAAATACAGAGGAACAAAGCCAGAAAGAGATAGGAAAGCTTTATGTGACTCTCACCTTCATTCTTTTAGCTCTGTTTCAAAATCCCTCACCTCCTTGCACTCTTTGAGGCCAGAATAATCTTGATGTCAGCCCTGGCACTGTATACAATAGGCTGATAATAACTGTTGTCCCTCTAGATATTCTGAAGAGTCTGTTCTGAGAGCCAGCCACTAAGCAAGAGTAAACTCAGTCTGAAATACCTCTGAATTCAGATGCCATTGGGACATAAAAGGTTTAAGCACAGGCATGTGAATGCAGTTGCCTGTAGTTCAGTGAGAAATAATCCAGAATGTCAAATTGAAGCAGTGGGGTTTTCCAGACCTGTTAAATAATGAAAGCTGAGGGTGCAGGTACAGCAGCCCCTCAGAATGGTTGCAACTGCTAGCACTGGTACTCAGTTCATCCTCATCTGCCCTTCCCTCCATTTTACCAGTTCTCTGCTGATCCAGCTCTTGTCTTCAGGACTTCTGCATGGCTGGCTTTGTTCCTAAGATTAGAAATCATATCATGCAGATGGAGCAAAGTGCTGCTGTGATTCAAGCTACAGAGGTTCCAACAGCAGCCCTTAGCTCAGTCCACGCTCTTGCCTGCTACTGAGTCACGCTGAACTGTTGTGCCCAAGGACAAGAAGCTGGACTTACAACTATGAAAACCTGGTGGTAACTCCAGCAGTAGTTCAGGGCAATACACAGACGCAAGGGTCTGCCACTGTGAGATATAATTCCCTCATCTTTATTGCACAGCTGGTGACCATGAAGGATCTAGCTCCCTAGTGGCTGTAAAAGTCAACGAGGAGGAGGCATCAGCAAAGGACTGGAATAAGCAGAATCATTTAAAAAGGAAGATATTTTAGTGTAATCAATCTGCTCAGCTGTGGAAGATGCACAGAAGCAATGAGATCAGGTTAATTCTGGCTCACTAGATAGAGCTTCCTCAGCATCTGCTTTGCTTAGTACCCTGCTAGGTTGCTGTAAAGCCCCAAAAACTTGCTCAATTAGACTCTTAAAAGGGCTTACGGTTTTTTAGGTACTCTGAGTTAAATGCACGGGAGAAATACTGACAAGATCTTCTCAAGAGGCCAAAACAGCAAAAAACTTTACTGGCAGCTTCAGAAAGTCAGAAAACTTCAGCAAAAGGTTTAGAGCAGCATGCAATCAACATAAGATATTTCACAAAGTATTACTTTAGTCCATTCAACTCAGCAAACTACAAGCCTGTCTGATTTTAAATTACTGAAAACTCCAAGAAGAAGGAACGAGAAGAAGAAAAAGAAAGACAGAAAAGATATAGAAAAGAACAAGTATAGCTACCACTCCTAGTTCCAGCAGTGTTCAGCTCATAGAAGTTCCAAGAGGAGTTAGGGCCAACACAGGTTTGCCTCATGTCTCAGTTTAAGTGCCCTTTGGCTTTCCTGGGCCGTTCCCCCAGGTGGGACTTGCTGTCATCTGGCAGCTCTGGGGCTAGATTGGAGCTCCAGAGGCAGGTGTGGAGCATTGCCTCCGGGGTGCCAGGGACTGGCAGCCACCAGAGCAAGGTCCAACCTGCCCCTGCCCCTCACACATGCACCCCAGATGTTTCGAGCCAGCAATCTCCTCCAGTCTCTCACAGTTGCGTGCCCAGCTGAATTAATGCATCAAGTTCAGATGCTTATCTGATACATATTAAAACCTTCTAAGCACCAGTGTCATTGTAAAATGCCAAACAATCATAAGAACATAGTTGAATTTACAGTAGAAAGAAACATGAATTTTAAATTTGAACCATGAGAGAAATTAACAAATTAACTTTGAATTAACTGCTGCTTTTCCAATGGTTATATTCTCCGAGGAACAGCCCACTTATCTTAGCACTACAGACTTGATTTTGTAGAAAGAAAATGCACACACTCACATTACTTGCATGTCAGTCACACAACTCTACTGTGTTTTTTAGCCTTCCTAAATATTAAAAAACACAGTGAATTTTGCTTCCATAACTGAAGAGGTTCTACCACTTAACTCACAAAAAAAAATGTGATAAAGATGAGTTCAGTGAGCCTCTGTTTAGGATCATGAAAATTAAACTTTCTGAGTCCTTTTATCTAGTAAAAATAAATAAACTGAAAAATAAAACTATATTTCCTCCTCATCTAGGCTGTACCTTCTGCATTTATGATGCGTACATCAAGATGTAATCACATAATTCGAGGACTCTAATCAAGATTAATTAGAAATAATTATATCAATTGACAACAAGTTATTTGAATAATTGATTGCACATATAGGAGTGAGGCCTTCTGTAGAAGCAGACTGTAAATCAAACGTCTGCTTTATCTGATGAGTGGGGTTGTTTTCTTTTTTCTCTTCTGGTTTTAGGGATTTTAACTACATCCAGCATTGCGATATAATAAATCTAGGACTGGTCTTCTGACCCAGAAATTTTCTTAGTATCTTAAAAACTAGAAAGTCTCAGAAACCCAGAGACACAGCAATTAAACTGAAATAAAATTTTAAAAAAATGTAAGAGAATAGGTTTATTGTTTTGAGATAGAGCTGGCTCTTCTTGTGCAAGCTCTTTCACTGGGGTTATTTGGGTACATTTTTCATCTTCAGTGTCTGTGACATGCTGTGTCACTGAAGTATTTCCTAACTGATCAGCAAGTTCCCAAATCAACATGAAAAAGACAGAGAGAGGGTTAATACCAAAACCTTCCCTCCCCTCTCCAGGCTGTAAGCAGAACAGCAGAGGCAGGAACTAGGCTAGAAGGACCCATTGCATGTGCATGACACATTTGTATCCAAAATAAGGAAACTTGAAATTTGAATTTTAGTCATTTTGGTGGGTTCTCTTAAGACGCTTGGCTGTCTCCATCTGTGGAGAAGATAAGGCAATGGTGAGCCCCAGTCATAAAAACTAAATTGTGAGACTCCTTCAGATGGAAAAGATTTCTATCCATGAACTCTAAGTAATAGGGGAATCTGTGTTGCTTGTTTCCTGAGGTTCTGCTTTGCAGTCAGTAAGTTTTAAGGTGGAAGATGAAAAAATGATTTCTTACAGGGTTTTGGGGTTTTTTTGAGTGTGTAAATAAGGACACATTAAGGTATGTGAATACAGTCATTCTTTTTTGCAGATGAATTGGGGACCTTGAGATCCATGACACAAGTGGTTGCCTCTTAAACTCAAGGACTGACAAAATTACACAACCAAGGCCACTGCTGTACATTAAGACGTGATCTATAAGGTACAGTCCAATACATTTATCATCAGTGTGACTTGCTGCTATTTACCATCTACAAAGTGCTGGAATTGAGACTCTTCGGTTCTTCCAGTGCTGGTAAATAAGCTCGGTCTACTGGTTGTTGTGCATGACAAAGAGTTAGGACTGAAGACATTATTCATTTTCAATCACATGATGATAAAGCTGAAAATACTGACATAAAAATTATTGGAAAAAAAAAACTAGTTTAAGATCGTGAAGTATTTTTTGAAGGTTTAAAATATTGTGCTGATTATCCTGTCCCCAAAATTCTGAGATAAACTGTAGCCAGGGAAATGCAATTGTTGCACTGTCTTCACCGAACTTCACTCCAGGAATAGCTACATTTTACAGCAGAGGACATGAGTCCTATCTGTGTGCAAGGCTTGAAGTGGAGTCCCATCACCAGTGAGTTCTGTGATGATCAGGTCTTGTACTGCTGTGAGTTCATATGCAGCCACTGCGCCATCAAAAAGAGGCATCAGGAAGAAAAGCTTGCAAATCCTTCATCTGGTTGAAGTTCAACTTACTGCTACACCACAGCTATATTTGATCATGCCTACTCTTTGGATTACTTAGCTTTAACACTGAATTTCCCATACAAAATTCAGCTCTCTCGAGGCTTCTTGGAAGATGGTATCCCTGACTGCAGAGGTACTATAGTTAGAAGACTAGAGAAATATTAGCAACTAGAGGAAAGAATTACAGCCCATGTGGAAGGTAGCTGAGGACCCTGTAAGGTGCCAAGTTTAGGTACAACAGGCCTGTGATGTTTCCAGGAGACCATAGCAAAATTCTAATTCTTACTCAGCACTAGGAAAAAGCATAAGGGCTGGGGAAAGAAGGTCTGGCTTAAACATCTGAGAGTGAAATTATCTATACAAGGAGTGTGTGAAAAGAGCCAACAGAGGTAGTTAATGCTGCAGAGAAAAGATACAGGTTGCTGCTCTCCATCTAAAAGATTTTGGGAATCAGAAGAACCTTCACTTAGATATAAGGGGTCACACTAAGGCCATTCATGCCCTGGGGCCAAAAGGCAACAAACTGCCACTGATAAATCTGAAATAGCTAAGATGTCAGGATCCAGTCTATGTACACGCAAGGGATGTGCAGGAGTTTCGTGTGAGCTCTGGTGGACAAAGATCAAAGGGTCCCAGAGAAAATCCCGCTCTGGGATGCTGCAGCAGATTGTCTGGTGGAAAACAGTATTTTTTCCCCTCTCGCTTGCAACCTCTAGCGGCCAAAACGCACAAATCCAGGCAGAAACTACTTGCTGGAGTCAGCAAGGCTGCCTTCCACTGGATTTTGATGCATGTGTCACAAATGGAAAGGGGAATCCCACAGGAAAGGATCCGCACAAACGTCTCAGAGCATCTCCCTACACTGGAGCAGGATCCCTTAGTGAAATACATCTCAGCAAATGTGTTTTTAAAAATCCTTCTTGGAGCACTATCCGAAAGCTTTCTGCCTCTGTGCCAGTGCTGTGATTTTGCTGGTGGAGCTGCTCTTCTGGCATGGGAAGAAAGACCTGAACAACAACAACAACAACAACAACAACAACATCAACAAAATAAACAGGATAGAGATTAATATTTGATATACTGTATTTCATTATTGCATCTCCATCTGAACTTCCAGTTGTTGCCATCCTGTAGTCTTTTTCCAACTGGCATAATTTTATAAAGGGATTTAATATGTTACCATTGCACAAATCACATACTAACAGAGAGCTTGTTTCCTGTGTTTTTGTCTTGTTCTTGTCACTGATCTGCAGGATCACCCCTGCAGCAATGACAAAAAATGCGCACATGGAACTGCATAAAGTATTTTTTCAGCTGGTTTAGCAGCTGGATACGAGCAGGAGGAGCCAAATACAACATAACCTGCCAGCTCTCCCAGGCCCATTCACTGCTGCTGGAAAAAGCACTCCAAGGCCAAGCAGGAGTTCTGCAAAATGCTGGGTGCCCGCTAGTGGGAGAGAGGAGCTTGCAGCATGCATAATTCCACTTTTTTTTTCTATTCAGGCACTTTTTTTTTTTTAACTTTACTTCTTTCTCATTTCCAATTGCATATAATCATAATCCAAGCCCCATAAATACTATTAATACCAAAACCTGAAACATGAGAAGGAAAGCTGGTGATTTCTGGTTATGAAATGAGCTCATGGACATGGGTAAGAGTGGACCACAAAAGCTTCTAGCACAGCTCTTTTATAACCTGAGATGCTGTTGCAACTCAGAAATTATTATTTGGACCTTTAGAGTCACTGCAATGCCCTCATTGGGTGTTACGGCCCTGGCTGTAATGCGCTGCTCGTCATCTTACAGCACGAAGGCTTTTCTGAATAATTTTCTTTTTCTTTATGCACAAAATCAGGTTCACTGTCTTAAGAATATAACCAGAGAGCAGATGGTGTTCAGTAACAAGGGATCTTTATGAATAGCAGGGACGAGATCACCTGGTGAGTGGCCACTACCAGCGAGCTGCTGGCCAGTGATGTTGCAGGGCAGGATGATATCTGAAAGTTTAAGAACTCCCCTCTGCTCCTCCAGGCTTCTGCAACCCTGCTTGCCTCACAATTTCATTTTGTCTTTGAACTTCACCCTCTTTCTTTGCTTTTAAGGAAAGTCCTTAAGACTGACAAGGCCTTCCTTTGCTTCACAGGGTATTTGCTCCCACAGTCCAGAGACACTGAATTATATATTTCCCTGCATAACTTCTGAAGGGGAATGGGCCCCAAGGTCCAATGGGTCCAAGCTGGGACTCTTCATGCTCCCAGAACTCTTCTCAATTGGTATTGTATGAAAAAAGCCCTGCCCAGAAATGGAACTGCATGGGAAAAATCAGAGAGCTTACCACATGGATCTGTGTCCTGGGGATTAAGGAATAGCCCTGAGCACATCACCGTACGGTCAATGGATGAGAAACGTTTTCCCCTTCCTTGTAAGGGCACAGGACATTCAGCCGATTGGCGGGAGACTTGTTTTGCACCAAAGTCTACTTCAGTGCTGAATGGCAGGCTCTGTCCTCAGCCTCAGTGATCACATCCTCAGAGGAAACACTGAGCTCCTAAGCACTTCCAAGCTGTTAATTCCTGAATCTTATTAACAAGAGGCAGCTCAAACATGTAAGAGCAGATCGCAGCAATGCCTCGCTCCTGTCTCCACCGGCAGCCAGCCCACGAGGCCTCTGTGTTGCTCCACGGTGTTTTATATAAAACTCAGGCTGCAGCAATGGACAACTTGGATAATCTCTCTCATTCCCTCCTCCCCCTTCACAAATGCTCTTTTCTTGCCTAGAAAGCCTCATAATTTCTACAAGTACCTTCCCTCCAACAGTTTCTCTTCGGTCCTCTGTTCTGCACTGCAAGTTGAATAAAAGTTAATGTTTTCCCAGCTGGAAACGGCCCCTTCTCTGCCTCCCTTATTGTCACGAGACCTCACAAATGTTTCACTGCTACCTCCAGGACTGGCCCCTTCTGTTGCTAATTAGGGAGCTAAGAGGTTCCCCCAGGCACTTCCCAGTGAAACCGAGCCCATTAAATGAATGGCAGGCAACATCTCTGGGGGTGGGGAGCTGAGTTACACAACAGCTGTTTGGAAACAGGCGCTTTGTTACGTGTGCTGGATTTAGAGACGTGGCATCATTAAAAACAAAGGCAACTTTCAAGTCCAAACCAGTGCATTTAGGTCAGTGATACCCCAGGGATAATCTCAGGGATATCGGTGATGGGACGCAGGCAGCAGGCACTGGGAGCTCGGGCTCAGAGCCTGGGGGTGCACCAAACGTGATGGTCCCTGTGGGTGCAGCCGGCCACGCACTGAAAGCCGGGGGCTTTCCCTGGTCCTTTCTGCGCTCTGGGATACAGGTCCTGCCACGCTGCACACAAAGAGTGCTAATCCTGGAGTGTAACGTGAGGCAGAGCCCCCTTCGGGTTGGACACATCCTTGGCATTTGGTTAAGTGTGGTGGAGGCTTGTGGGCTTGTGCACCAGCTAACCTGGGTGCACAGCAGCCTGGACACAAGGAATTTCTCATATAGAAGGAAACTCCATACAGTCAGTAGGGAAACAACTTTAAACCCTGGTCAGTTTTGCCACTTTTATTGTCTTACAGTCTTAGGAGTGCACTACGGATCTCCTGCAACCATTGCTCCAAGCCATGTAAAACTACCATCTTGCAAAGAAAGCAAAAATCGTTAAAAACACACAATGCAACTGGTCAAATGCACTTGAGGGAAGGGCTAGTCCTAAGATCTGTGTGACAATATAGATATAAATGTCTTATGGAAAAGAATATTCTGGGTGATTTTTCATTATTGTAGTGACAGAAGTATTGGTGGCAGAAAAAAAGGCCATGTCTTCAACAAAGGGTTGCTGATAAATCAGCATGAGTAGGGGGTCTACACTCAATAATTTATAAAATTTACAAAATAAAATCTAAAAAAGCAATTATCATATTTGGCTGAGGCAAAAAGAAGTGGCAGAGAATGATTTCCATCCTTCTCAATAGGAATTACTGCTGCTGAGGATTCTTTAACAGTAACTATTATCACAGGCCAGATCCCAAGTCCCTTTTCTCCATCCTTATCTTGGCAAACTCCTGGTGTTGCTTTTGGTGAGCGTCAGTGGGATTTGTGGGATGTGAGGGATAGGTGCATTGCAGGAGAGAGGCAGGTTCTCTGTCCTGTTGCTCTGCCATAGCTCTGCATAGGCAGCTCCCCAAAAGTAGCCTTTACAAAGAAGGGCTTCAGAGGGGAAAGGAGGAGCCCAGATTTAAGCACGGTTTTGCAGAGATATCGGCTGAGCATTAGGCACCCGCAGGGCTCCCACAATTGGTTCGGGAGGCAGCCATGGGGCCGCTGGAGCATGAGCTCCCCTTTGCAGGCCTGAGGAAATGCACAAGAGGAGACGTGTTTGGAGAAGTCGTTCCCATGATCTGTTCCGTTCAATGGAAATTCTGGAGACTTTTCTGCTCCGAATCTGTGCATTATTTCCTTCCCTTTTTGGGAACTGCACTAGCTATCTGGAAATGCTTCTGTGGCCTCCTTTCTGAGTAATTATTTATTCTCTCTATGGTAGCTCTGCTGTCCATTATTAGTTGTTATGCCTACATTGTGTAACAACAACAGTAATGTGAAGAAACTCTTCAAGTCCAGAGGCATTAAGAAAATGAAGACTGAATCAGCTGAACTTTTAACATAAGGATATGATTTTCCTTTTCCATTAAAAACAGCTAGTCTGGAAAACCAGGCATGTTTGTGTATAATGTAATAACAGCACTGCAGACATCTCACCTAAAGAAAATAGCACTACGGACCCTGAGCCCTATATGAGGACCCACAACTATAGCTGGGAAAATAGGTAGGGATTGTTTTTTAACATATTTGTCTGAATACAGTAAACAAGACTCTATCAACAAGTCTGTAAGTATATTTCTTTCCCTTCATCTTTTCAGCATTCTTGCAAAGACTTAGCTAAGCCAGATCCCAGCATACGTAACTGACTGGCCCTTCCCAAAAGGTACAAGGATAAAGCCCTTTGCAAGTGGCTCTTAAGAAAACTTGGCAACAACAGCTTCCAGGATGAATCCTTGCCAAAGATTAATAATCAGTTCCACAAGCAGCGGAACTAATGAAGCCTCATTTTCTACATGTATTTGCAAAATGCAGCTACTATTTGCAAACACAAAGACTTTGTATTTTGCAAGTACAAACACAACTTTCTGAGTTGTTCTAAGACTTTTTCTCTCTAGGTGTGTTTATAAAATTCCCCCTGCACCTTCCAAAACAATCAGTTTTCGTGAAACATGTAGAAACACCTTTCAGAACTATTTTTGAAATCTCTGAGTGCTGCAGTTGTTGAAATTGGCAAACAGATCAAGACATTACTAGGAGGACACACCTATAGACACACCAAGTGATTGTACAAGCAATGGTTCTGTGGGCAGCAAAGAACTCAAGTGAGGTTGTGAAAGAAAATACAGAAGAAAGCATCCATTTCTTAGCACTGTGGGATTGATGGGATTTGCAAGGCAACTCCCATGATCAGGGCTGAGACACAGTAGCCAAGAATGATCCAGTTCCTTTGGTTTCAATGGCAAAATCTTCAGTGCCAGCAGGGAGATTAGAGCTTACTTTTGTGCCACATCCAAAGGATGAAGCGTTCAGTGAGGTGGCCGAATCCATGTAAGATAAGAATGATTGGTAAAACTTTCCATAGGCCCTAGTAAATGTCACTCCTTTTAAACAAAGTGAGAGTTTTGGCATTTGTATTCAGTGGGATTGAACCAAAAATTAGATAAGTGGGACAAAGTGATGGCAGATGCAACTCTCTGTGTGCCAGTACAAGTTAAGGGAAGCTGGAAAAATGTATTTCAGTTACCTAATATTTAAATGAAAAAATTCAGGATTAGAGCTGATCTGTGGGAAAACCTCTAGGCACCTCTGTGGAGAACAGTGCAGTATGGAGAGAGGAAGCTTAGTGCAGAGCAAAAGAAAACCAGAATAAATTTTCATCTATTAAATAGGTCAGGAATGTATATACTACCATAATAACCTCTAAACAAATCAGCTGTGTATCTCTACCTTGAAATCAGTGATAAGTACGATCACTTCCATAACAAAGGGGCAGAGAGGAATAGAAAAGGCTGGAGAAAACTGGCACCATAATCAATGAGACAGTGGAGGCTGTGATGGGAGAAGGGAATGAGTGAGCACTATGGTTTAGCTTTGTGAAGAGCTGAGTCAGGGGAGAGACAGCATGATGAATTTCTAATTAGACCTTTAGCAAAGTCTCTTGTCATCTTCTGGCACCTTCCATGACTTATGTGAATTATAATCTAGGAATTACACAACACATGGTGTAATAAAGGAAATCAGATTTATGATGCATAGAGTTTTGAGACAAAAAGAATTGCTGAAATGTGTGACCAAGACAAGTAGCTGTAGTGATATAATTAGTATTAAAAAAGCTGAAGATGGTGAAAGTCTCTCAGTTCTTGTGCCTCTTGTTTTAGGATTCCCTTTCAGCTTTGTGTAGCTCATCAAAGCTGAGCTTCTTCCTGCTGCTCTTTAAGCGCAGCAACATCCACATTAGGAAATACACTTAAGATGCAGAGAACTGGATCTGAGTATCAACAGCCAGAAAAAGGCAGTGTAGTCCTGGTTTCTGTTGCAAAGGCATCACTTGAGAGCACGGAGTTATCCTTTCTGCAGATCCCGTGCCGTTACAAACCTGCCCTGAAATATCAAAGGCTTTTTTTAAGGCTGCATTTTCTATCTGGAATAACCACCTGAGGGCAACATCACACACGCAATGGGACATGCAGGGCTCCTGTGCCTGGAATATTGCACTTGATGGAATATTGGGCTCATTTCAAGGAATCCCATTTACCAGAAAAATCATGACAAATGAGAAGCAGAACAAAGAACAGCAACAAAAGTGATTAGGAAGCTGGAGATACTACGCAGAAAAATGTTACAAAAGCAAAATCTAGTTTGCCTAAGGGATGTTTGATTAGGAGCAGAATCCTGGCCTCTAAGTATTTGAAGAGTGATGAGAAATTATTCAGCATAATACAGGAGGAGAGAACTATGAGTAATTGGTAGAAATGAAACAAGGAAAATGTGTGTAGTTTTCCTGTTGTGTTTTTCCTTCATGTGAGATACTGGGCTGTGAATGGGAGGTATTCATATTCTGCTCCCCTAATGAAAGATCAAAGCTCTGTTAGGGTAAGCCTAGTATGGGCCAGGAATAGAAATTCTTGGTCAAGAAGAGCAGCTCATAGCACTTGACAGTCACGAGGTGACTAGAGGATAAAACCAGCCTATAACATATTTGGGGGGGGCTGGTTCTAGAGCAACACTGATTTCACACCAAGGCTATTTTCTACTTCCCATGCCTTTCCAGTGAAGCACGTGTTTGAGCCCTTGGTTGGAGGCAGCCCATGGAACACAACACCACTTGCTCTGATTCTGGAGAATTATTTTTCTGGTGGGGAGGGAAGCTGAGACATCTTGTTCTGTGCAAACATTGAGCTGGTGCCTGGAACAAGAGGTGTGGAAGTGAGCACTGAATTTATAGCATTGATGTGAAGTGCCACCAACATGTGCAGACAGGTGTGGAGAGGGGACACAGAAGTTCTTCCTGCCTGCAGTCCAGGTTTGGCTTCCTCACTGCCTGGATTTCTCTACCGTAGCAGAACTTTGGCAGAGCCTCACGGCAGTGGGCGATGAGATGTTTGCTGTGCTGATGAACCAGCAGTGAGCCGTGGGCTGGGAGGGCTGTGCTGCAGTGGCCCAAAGGGACTGAGAGCTGGGCGTCAGGCAGTATGGACACAACTGCCCACGTCTTACAGCCCACAGGATGGACATGATGGAAGTGGTCTGGCCTGGTCCCTCCTCAGGGGCAGGCGGCCCTCCCCAACTGCCTGGCAGGGTAGGAGAGAGGAGCAAGGAGTCTTCCAGTAAGGGCCTGAGGAGGATAGGACAGGACGAGCTAGCAGAGCTGTGCCACTGCAGACCCTGGTGCTGCCTGAGCCTCTTCAAAGAGCAGATTTAGCAAGCTGGGAATTCACACACTTGGCAGGATCACACTGTGCTGGTGCTGAAGACAAAGCAAAGCTGCAGAGCTACAACTGTGGCACCCAAGGATATGTTGGTGCCCATCCTCTGCACAGGAAGGGAAGAGCTTACACTGTTCCTGGGGGGCTTTGAGGGCCCCTGTCAGCACAACACAAGCAGATGGTGCTAAGACAGAGGCATGGCCTGTCATTTGGTAGGAGCTGCCCACCTGCCCGGGTTACAGGTGCTCAATAAAGCAAGTGCTACAAACCAGGACAGTTCAGGGGTGGCATCTCCTGTCTGCTTGTCTGAGCCCAGTCTGCATGCCTGCCATATCCAGCTCCCTTGTGGCACTGAGTGGGTGTTTTTGTGCAGGTCTTGGAGTCATTAACACTCACCAACTCAGTTCTCTTCCTCCATTCACCTCTCAGTATATTCCCTGCCGGTGAGGGACACTGGTATAGCTGAGAGACATCTTTTTCCAACTTTTCCCTCTGCCAGCTGTCAATCATCCACCTGGCACTCAAATTCAAAATCCCCATATCATGCTCTTCCCTTTCTGTCCATCCATCAGCCTCATTTAGCTACTGATGGGATCACACCAGCCCTTGGAATATGGCAGCATGAATACCAGAGAGCTGAGCTCCCTTCATGGATCTGGGATTCATTATCTTAAAAAGTGTAGAGATTTAAAAGGTTCAGAGTGATCTGGGGCCATTGGAGTGCCCTGGAAAACCTGTCCAATGTGCAGAATGGCACACAACACCAGGACGTTGTGGAGGCATTCACAACATGTTCCTTTTTAAAATGCAGTTGGAGAAGGGAATGGTGCACTGGCAGACTCATCTAACTCCAAGTAGTCAGGATGTCAACAGCAGTCAAGCTGCAGCAGTGTGGTCTAACAAGCTTTCTCAAGCCCCTGACTGGACTTGACTGGCCTCCCTGGATGTCTGTCTTGCTGTTACTTCATCCCTGTTAGAGTTTATATGCAGTTGCTA
Organism: Lycocorax pyrrhopterus obiensis; assembly: GCA_014706295.1. NCBI lineage: Eukaryota > Metazoa > Chordata > Aves > Passeriformes > Paradisaeidae > Lycocorax > Lycocorax pyrrhopterus. The sequence goes on along the minus strand of JACSVZ010000004.1, from coordinate 32,091,183 downwards.
TGCTGCAATTAAAGGCTGATGCTGGGGCAGGCATGCCCTGTGTGTGACAGAGCCTGAAAATTTGGGAAGCAAAGCAAGCTTAAGTAACTAAACTGACTCCAAACAGAAAGCAATAAAAGACAGCAATCCTTCCTTCCCTCCTTAAATCCCATATTTAAGAAAGGAAATCCTAATTCTTCTAACAGTACCGTTATGGGTCTGAACTGTATCAATGATAAGTCTTAAGAAAAAGAAAAAAAGAGGGAAAATCTATCATCTCTTCTCAGAGAGATTATTTGCAAACATGGCTAACTAGGTATCTTTCCTACAGTCTGCAGCAATATTTTTTCCCTGAGATTGAGAAGTCAACACTCAGATACATCAGCCTGTATCTCAGATCCTGGAGGCACTAATGGACCATCTCCAGTACAGCATTATCCCCACAGTCCACTGTTTTCAGGTTTCTGTTAAAGATTAATAATCAAAGAACAAACAGCTTTTGTTTTGACTCTAATACTGATTCAAGCCTGTATCTCTGTTTAAGCAAAAGCAAACCAAGTGAGGGTTCATTTGTTCTGAGAACCACTGATTCCCAGGAAAGAGAACAAATTTCTCTTTATGTCTTTTGGATAGTTGGTGTGGGCAGCTCTGTGCCCAAAAGGCTTTCATGCCTCCATGGCACAGGAGCCAGGACCCAGAGCAAGTAAGCCCATATGACATGTCCCTAACCTGCAAAGTTAGAAGAAATTGCTAGGGAAAAAAAGCAAAGTGATTTTCCAATGGAGAGCACTAACCCATGGCCTTTCTGGTAAATTAAAGCCCCATCTGTTCTTTATCAGCATCCTCTGCAGGTTCCCAAACTGGCTATCTCTCAGTGAAGGATGAGAAGCAGAAAGGAACAACCAGTACTGAAGTGCTCATTGCTCTGTGTTTGTTTCTCCAACCCTTACATTCTACTCTTGCAAAGCAACATACAAAGGGTGTCTGGCATCCAAGTAGCTGATCTGTGCAGTGACATGAAGAGGGAGATACAAGCTGTTCTGTTACTGAAGACACGGCAGAGGTTTCCCTAGCTGGAGGGGAAGTCATAGCTAAGAGACTGTTTTGTTTTTCCTGGCAATTCCTTCCTGGCTTTGTAGGGTCCTTGCCCACAGGCTATTTTCCTGGGAGAAGCAATCAGAGAGGTTCACTTGATGTCATCACATCCTGTTTTCACTGGCTGCTGGAAAATGAAGCTGTCATGAGCATGAAAGAAAAACCAAAGGGTTGAGCCCTTGAACAGCCACCTGTGGAACAACAACAGCTTCCACAGTTAAATGTACTCCCCAGCCATCACAACCTGCCCTGCTGTGCAGACCCCAAGGGAGGAGGTGTGAGGAAGTCGAGCATCCTCCCCCCAGCACAGAGATGGGGACAGGAAAAGGTGCCCAAATATCCACTGGTGCATCACCAGCAGGTCACAGCCACCGCTGGCTCCCGCCTCTTGGATGTGTGAGCAGGTGTTGTGGTTCAACTTCATGTGGGTGAGAAACCTTGTGGGTGGAAATAAAGACAATTTAATAGGGAAAGCAAAAGCCACACCCACAAGCAAAGCGAAACAAGGAATTCATTCACTGCTTCCCATGGGCAGGCAGGTGCTCAGCCATCCCCAGGAAAGCAGGGCTCCATCGTGCATAATGGGGCCTTGGGAAGGTAAAACACAGCAACTCCAAATCCCCACTTCCTCCTCCTTCCCCCGGCTTTATATACTGTGCACGATGCTGTGTGGTGTGGAATGTCCCTTTGGTCAGTTGGGGTCAGCTGTCCTGGCTGTGTCCCCTTCCAACTTCTTGTGCACCCCCAGCCCCCTTGCTGGTGGTGGAGGGGGTGAGGAGCAGGAACAACCTTGATGCTGTGCAAGCCCTCAGCAACAAAGAAAACACCCCAGTGTTATCAACACCGTTTCCATCACAAATCCAAAACATAGCCCCATACCAGTTACTATGAAGAAAATTAACTCTATCCCAGCCAAAACCAGCACAGCAAGGCAAGCAGCTCAGCCTTCCAGGTCTCTTCTTGCTCCCTTTCCCCTTCTGACTTCAATAGGAGAACACATCCACCCAAGCAGAGACATGCTGGCCAGAGTGATGTTGGTTTGGAAAATTTGGAAACTAGCAGCTCCCTCTGCTTAGGGCCTCATGCTTTATTCATCCTCCCTTGCTCTGAGTTTTGGGAATATAGATCCAGCCAGCTTTGTCTTAGAGCTGGACATGGAGAAGAGTCATTTCACAGTCCTTTGGAGCTGCTCTAGGTTCACTACCCTCCAATATCTGTCCCATTGCGTATTCCTGAAATCCCTTTTCCATCTGAACTGCTCTTCCATGTGTGATACTGCCATCACTACTGCTCCTGACTGCAGTGTGCTGCCATGCAGAAGCTGGTACCTCACTAGTTCAGCTAAGTTCAGTGCTGCGTATGTTCCTCTTGCTGGTGATTTCCTGGATGACAAACATTTGTAAGGATCCCAGCCCTCATGTTTCAAAATGCTCAGAGTTGGAAGGCAAAAAATATTATCCTTCTATGCCTCCCAACCTGGAGGAGTTGCAGGCACACCATCAAACACCAAGGCAGAATGAAGTTATCTGGAATTTCACACATTGCTTGGAGAGAAAAGTGCCTCCCCATCTAAAATCTGTCTAAACCCTTTGTTTCACAAGGAGCTGCTTTTGGATGCTGCTTTGTGAGTTCCTTCAGCAGGGGGTTAAATGGGGAAATGTGCCACAGAGTATCTGTGGCCACTTTTCTAATCAAGAAAGCATCTTTAGCTCCCTTACCAGTGTCCCAGTAAACTTCCTGAAGCAATGGTGGAAGCTGAGAAAGCACAAGGCCTTTGTGGAAGACTGTTAGTACATTATTCCCCTTTGCATTTCTCCTAAAGCAACTCAGTGTTTCCAGTGGCATCCGCATGAGGTGAAAAGCATCGGTGGCTCCAGGTGAGTGGACCTTGCAGGTGCAGACACTGTCCTTGCAAACACTGCGTAACAGGGTGTGGGTGAAAGGAAGCCCTGGACACTGTCCTGACTTGCACCCCTTGTAATCAAAACAACAGGAAGCAGTGACATGAAGGGGAACCAACTTTCATGGTTCAGCCTCTTCCCGATGGGGTCTGGTGAGCCCCGGGAATCCTGCCAAGTCCAGCAGGGCAGGAGGAGCTGGGCCATCAGAAACACGCTGGAGTCTGTAGCCTGCACCACCTCCTAACACATCCCAGCCTCGGAGTTCCGGCAGCACTGTCTGCCTGAGGAACCACCATCAGGACAGTGGCTGGGGATGTGCCAGAGCATGCAACTTATTACACACAAAAGCACTACACAAAAACATAAAGGAACGAGAGATTAAAGGGGAACAGATGCTGGCTGATCTTGTCCACCCTGCTCCTGGGAGGCAGCCCAGTGCAGCTGCTGCCTGCCCCAGGCTCTGCTAGATCAGGGTAGCAGGGCTGGGATCCTTGCAGCCTTGCACTGCTCCTCAGATGACAGTACTGAGTGTGGCCCTTCTGGTACCCTTTTCTGGTGTGGCAGTTTGTTTCATACCCTTTTTGTGAAAAATCATTTAAATGAACCCCCATGATCACTGTGGGATGCTGGGCCCCACTGAGGTGAACTGTCAAATCCATAACAGGAAAGAAAATCCCAACCTATGGGTCATTAGTCCCACACCACGTTAAACCAGCCACGATGCAAAGATTGGCATTAGAAAAGCCAGAAAAGGCTACTGACACTGCCTGGCTGTATACACAGTTCAGCTGCCAAAACTCTTATTTCTCACTTAGTGCATAAACTACATTATTCCCCATTTTTGTATCCTTTTTTCCTCTCTTCCTTTCATTGTCTATAGCTTTTCTTCCAATATGTGATGTATCGCTGCCTCCCTAATTCTGCACTCTGCTGCTTCCATTCAGTGGTGAACTTGGCAGTGCTGAGTTAACAGTTGGTCTCAGTGATCTTAGAGGTCTTTTCCAACCTAAATGATTCTATGATTCTATATAATGTCTGGACTTCCTGTCCTCATATCCTCCTTGTTCACTCTCTCTCATTTCCTAAATCCTCTGGGAAATGTTGCCACCAACACTGACGTCTCTGAAGGATTTTTTGAAGGTGTCACAGTCAAATCTGGAGAACTTATTGTACCATCCTGTAACTTAAACTGTACAAAAAGGCCGAGTTTTCAGTCATTTAAATTTCTTCCCTATGGTCCTGAACGAGAAGGATGAAAAAAAACTAACCTAGAAGAAACCCAAACTGAACAGCTTATCCCTTTCAGAATATTCTCCCTCAGTGTCTCTAAGCCCTTTCTACTGTTTACTAATCCCTCCCTTCTGCCAGTCCCCACCACTGGGAGCTATTGTCCACCTAATGCAGAGCAGACCATGCCAGTAAGCTCCGGCCAAATTCAAACCATTAGTTGTAATGTGTCTACCACAAAAGTATCTGCAAATAGCTGTGAAATCCCAGAGAATTAAGCTTGAACACTAAACGTCAGAAACTGGCCTCTTGATTTTTATTTGCATATAATGGCTCACTCCAACACATCTGATAACTGAGGAACTGCAGCTGTAACTGTGCAGCAGAGCTCAGTGCCTTCCAGCCTGTGACGGCACCTTCCTCACAAGTGTGTCCTGTGTACTGCCTTCCCCACCCCCATCAGAAACAGGAGAGGGGTCAACTTTGCTGGTGCACCTCTTGAACTGTCATTCCTCCCCCAATATTGCACTCACAGGGCTCTGCTGGAAGCCCAGTGACACAGCTACAGCTCTGAGGTGGCACTGTGCCTTCCCCACAAGACCACCTTAACAGCTCACTGTGTACCCCTGCTCACAGCTGTGCCTTCCCCAGCACCCAACGCCACCAACAGCACCTTTCCTGTGTCTCTCCTGATACAGCATCAGAAGCTACCTGATCCTCACAAAAAAGAACATCTTTCTCAGCAGGTGTCCTGAGCCCCCCAGGAAGTGTTTGCTGTTCTCTGTTTGCAGATCTCTTCCCATTTATCAGGCCAGCCTGGTCACTCATCACCTCCTGATGTTAATGCTGGAAGATAGGGCCACTGAGTGCAAGAGTGGCAAAGCTGTCATGCTCCAGCTGGGCAAAAGTGGAGCCTCACTCAGTAAATATTGACACGTCTGCAAGCAAACAGAAAGCAGCTTTCAGCAGGCAGCTCTCTGGCTCCCTGAGCTGATGCTGGACCAGAGATGCTTGATGCTTTGTGCTTATGAGCTGCTATTTACAGAGGGCAGGATACAGGAATGGATCTCCAGCAGCTGTGACGACAGTGGCAAATTGATGGACTCACAGGAGCCACCAGCTGCATGCCCACTGCCCACCTGCAACACAACAAGTGGCTGCAACCACATCAGCTTCTGGAAAAACAAGCTGTCTTTTCCATCCCTCAGCAACTTCTAGGCAGGCTTTCTTCAAGAGGATATTCAAGACAGTCTTCATTAAAAAACAGGTAGCTCAAAACAGATTTTTGTTCCAAGTCTTCAGTTCCCCTGCTTTTCTGTCCTAAAACACTGCCCTTAGCATTTAGGTGATTGCAGCTCCTGTAAATTGTCAGATTTAGGCAAGTTACAGGTGCAAGTGAGTATAATCTGAGTCCTGCTCATGGATCTATGGAATTGAGTAGATAGTCATTAGCAGCATTAGCTCTTACCCCTTATAAAAACTACAATTTAACCTATATGCTAAACCAGGAGTTTTACGCTCCCATTCAGACTATTGCCTGGTAGCTATACAACCACATTCCCTGCACAGGTGGAGCAGAGTCCTTATTTAAAGAAGAGATGGGATTGAAAGCAAAGGCTAATGATGGATTGGGTTCACTTCCTGGCCCACCCTCTCGATGACTTTGAGCATGCTATTTGATCTCTTAATGCTCTAGTTCCCATACATGAAAAGGAAGTGATAATGCTTTCTCTCTCCAGCTCTTTTTTTTTTTTAATCTTCTTAGACTGAAAGCAATTTTGCTTTTCTTTCTGTGCTTCTGTGTTTCCTGTTTGTTTGTATTCCTAGAACAATTAGAGTCTCATACATAGCACAAGTTCCCTAGCACTGCAGTAAATGCAAATAATTGTCTGTTGGAGTCTGTGGGCACCATGAACAGCCAATAAACAACGGGATGACGCAGATCCTTAACTGACGCAGTATGGATCTTAGATAGAGGACTAAGGAGTGGAACAGTAAGTTCAGAAGTAGATTCCAGGAGTCACCATGCGTTTAGTTCCTTTCACCTTTTCTGAATGTGCAAGTTAATTCTTTGCACTACTTTTCCACTCCCTGGTTTGTTCCTACTACCTGCTGCTTGCCTGCAGAGTAAAGACAACAGCTAATCCCCAGCTCCTTTCCCCTGCATGAAATAAACACTCTAAGTAACAGGCGTGCTTTGAGCAGAGGGCAGATCTCTGCCACGGAGCACATCTCTTCTCTTCTTCCTCCTGTTTTTTTACCTCCTCATCAAGCTGGCAATTTCTCAGAGCAGGGATGTTGTCTGTGTGAGGCACCAAGCACAGCGTGTCTAAAGCACTATTGACATACACTTGACAGGCCACTGGCATGGACTGCACTAGGCAGAGTTTCTTGTTTATTAATTACCTAAACAAGTCAGTCACCCAAAGTTTTCTGACAGACAGCTCCTTTGCTGAACCAGGTGTTGGGTGATGAGAGGTACCAAAAGCATGGAAGAGGTGGGTGGAAACCACAGCCTAGGGACAGTGGAAGGGAGACCAAGGATTTGGATAGTGCAAGACTAAATGTCTCACTGCTACAACAGCTACAGCCCAAGCGCCAAGCAGGGCCAGAGGGTACCCTAAGTGCTGCTTCAACAGCACTGCTCTTCTGGTCCAAACCTCAGCTTAGACAAAGAAACTGTTTGACAGCAAATCATTTCAGCTGTCCCTCTCCTTTGGTCACCCCAGCTCTGCGGGGCCTCTGCAGAGCCCTAATAAGGAAACCCACAGCTCCAGGCTGGGGTCAGTTCTTTTGCCAAGATCACTGGAGATCACATCAAAGCCAGTGCCAAAACTTCTGTGTGCCTCCAGGCCTGGCAAGCCCACCAGTACAAATGAATTGCAGGGAATGAACATTACGAGGCACATTCTGGAGAACCATGGGAGAGACAGAGAGAGAAGAGAGAAACACATTTATTTTCAAAAAATAAAGGATGAACAGAAAAAGAAAGGGATATAGCAGACATAAAATGGATCTACAGGTTAATTGAAGGGCAGACTGGTGATACCTTTTGTCAAATATTCATTGAAGGATGTTTTGCACAATTACAGCCAGAGGCAACATTAACAGCTGGCACTGAAACACTGCTGGCAAACTGCATCCCTCTTCTAAAAGCCACCCATCCCTACCACCACAAAAGTATCAGTAGAACTGTCAGTATATATGATGCAGAAAATGATTCCTACAAACTGCTTCCATTATATAGGTAGAGAAACTACACTATATGTCACCTATGCATTGAAGACAAAATGCACAATCCTGTTATTTGGTCACTGCTCTCTCCCCTTGACACTGTAAAAAGTGGGACTGGACTGCACCTTTGCCTTCAGTGGCCTGAAGAAGATGAGCAGTAAATAATTTATATGGAGGCTTTTTCTGGCACAGACAGATGTGTACAGACACAGAAGGGAAACACTGCTTGTTGAAGGTCAGCAGATACTGATTATGAGCAGGGGAATGTTCTCACAGGAAACACGGAAGACTGTTCAGCAGTAAACATACCTCCAGTGTGGAGTGGCATGATGACCCAGCCGAGTGCCTCTCTGGGGACTAGCTTCCCAAGGATGATGCACAAGGCCCTTGGGGTATTTACATAGCCTGTTTTCTAAAGAACAGCTGCCACTCAGCACAGTTTATCTTCTTTTCCTGATTATTCAATCTGTGTTTTCTTTGCTCCTTCTGGCTGCCTCTTCCTCCAGTTCCTGGAACTGCGAGCAGCTGAGGCCTCAGTAGCACCTGTGTGTGCGCCAGGCACAGCAGCTGCCGCATCCCCGGATGCTGAGTGCAGTCTGTCCACCACACACATTTCCACACCACTGGGCAACAGGCTTCTCTCAGATTCTTCTCATGCAGATTTGTTTCTAACACAGAAACTTCGTGTTCTCCTGGAGTGTGAAAACTCTTAGCTTCTGGTATGTTTGCATTTTGAGTTTCTTTCAATGAGGAGGGCTCTCTGAAAAGACCCATCCTGTTGTTGCTACCAAAATTAGGAGAGGAGAGACATTTCCAGCTTGTGACAAGCCTGGCTGAATGCTGGTAGAAGCACAGAGAATGTAACAAGTGAGGACCTCACTGGATCCCTGCATTTGGGTCCCTCAAATTCTTCAAACTCCAAGAGCCTTTCAACAGAAAGCATGTGAAGCAAACACAGTTCTGGTGCTCCTTGCAGAGGGTCAAAGCCCCTCTTCCGCTGGCAAAGGCTTGTGTGACCATGTCTGATAGATCTCCCTGCAGGGACACAAAGGTCTAAGCTAATTTGTTGCAGTCTCCACTTTGGGCTGGAGGAGCCCTGACTGGCACAGCATTTCCAAACACACAAAGACTAAGGAGGAGGCCTAGTTGAACAGCTGGCATCCCTTCAACATACTTCTTAGCTAGAATTTTGCTTATTTCTTGCAACAAGGTTCAGAGGGATGCACTCTTCTCTGTGGAACAAAGAGGGCACTGTGTACCAAGCTTTTGCTGTACAAAATCAGTTCAGTGAAATTCCCATTTGCTGCTTGCCTGCTCCTAGGCTGCTCACAGGCCTGCTGTCTCCACTATCTCCACTATATTTTTGATCCAACAACTGTAACGATAAAAGACGTCAACAAGTTGCCCATAGAAGACAACTCATATCTGTTTCTGAATACAGTACCTGAGAGAGAGAGATATTTTTTCATCTACTCCAGGTCTTCTCTAGTCATAACCTTGCAAAAAAAATCCTTATAAAATATGCTTTTAAAAGGAACTTTAAAAAGCATTAACTAAACGAACAAACAAAAGCTTCCCTTGCTACCTTCAGGTTCCATTAGCATTACATTTTCTGCTTAAAAACAGTGGAGGGGAATAGAAATAATAATGTTACTTACTATTCATGAGTTGTTCAGAGTACCCAAGGAGGTGCTGTTTAAACTAAACAAAAAGAGATTTCTTGTGTGCTGCCTTCTCCCAAACCAATTCCTATAGAGTAGGAATAACTGCTTGATGTTCTTACTACTGAGGGAGCAGGGAACTGCTCTGGTGGGTGCAAAGCCTGTGAATATTTACCAGGTAGGATTTCTACAGCATACAAGGGAGCTCATCATCAGCCAAGGTTACTTCTGGCGTAAGCAATCAGCTCAATGGACTTAAGTATTGTTATATAATTGTAACCAGAAGTCCTCTGGGAGTTTGAACCATGCTGTTGTGCTCTCACAAGTAATTTGTGAGGAATCTCTCCCCTTAGGAGTCTGCTTTAGTCAGTAATGCGAGACAGCTGTGAGTTTTCTTTGGGAGAGAGGAACCCCCAATGGCCAGAGCCCAGGCCATGCTCTAATCATCTCCCATGTTATCTTACAGCTTCTCTTCAGAACGGGTAGACACCTCAAAACCACTCTTAACTTTCTCATCAAGCTCATAATGTAGGTTTGTAATTTTTTTTCTCCATATGAAACATTGACCATAGCTGCTTTACTGCTGTTTCTGCAACTGCAGTTCCATTGACTTCTCATTTGCACTCCCCAGCTGACATCCTGATCCAGCAAAATCAATTAAAGCTTTGACACTGACTTCTGCTGGATCTAGGCTTTAACCAATAGCCTCTGGCTGTTGTTAAACCTGTATTTTAACCTATTCCTGATTTGAGGTTTTTTTCACAGCACTGTTCTTCCAACCACTCAGCAATGCACACATCTAACAGCCTACCTGAGCTCCTCAGTCTCTTACATCAAGTAGATGCTTAGAAACATGCTGCAGCATTCACCTTCCCTCAGCCAAATTCATACAGCTGTGGCCCATGATTTCTAAGACAAAGGATCTCAAGCTGAAAGGATGTGATTCTGGGTTAACAGGGGCAAAAATAAAGCTGTGGTCAAATGAAAAGGAAACTTTAGGTTGTTTTGTATTTCGAAATTGATTAAGCATTTACAAACAGAGACCCACTGAAGTCCTAGAATTAGGCAGATTGGTCAGTATTGACCCTAACAGCCCTCTCCCAAAACAATTACACCTTAGCTCATCCCTGCTGGTAATGGTAGCTCTAAAACAAACAGTACCTGAAGACACCTCGTCATGGTTGTCTGGGAAAGGAAATTTGGTTCAAAAGCACTGCCACAGTCCAAGTCTGCAGGTCTTACGTGCTCAGAAGTTGGCAACAACCCATCCCACAGTGATTCTACTGTGCTAGGTCAAGATTTGCAATGGGTTGTTGTTAGTCTGAGGTGAACTGTATGAGACTCTGAGTCAGTCTAAACCAGGAGTCCACCACACCACCCACCCTCCTATCCTCAATCCATTTTCTTTCCAATGGAAAGCCGGAAGCATGGTAGGGAGGAGAGACACGAGAGGGCAGACAGTTACACATCCCAGCAGCATCCTGACAAACATGCAGCATCTGACTGCAGTGCACATCTGGGCCTCCAAGCTGGAAAACAGCCCCAGGCCTCACAGTTCAGATGCACCTCTATGCCTCACAAGTTGTTTTAAGCAGGAAATTGCCCTGTGGCTGGCTATGAACCCCAAATAACTGGCTGTGAGAGACCCACACCATCTTTCATGGGCATGCTGCTCTGCTGCTGCGTTGACAAACTCACAGGGGGGACTTGGGCATGTGGTTTCTCTTATTGTCATAAGGAAACTTCATTGGCTCAGATCTGCAATGACCTCCAGACCTTGCTGGACAAGGTCATTCTGCTGCAGGAAATTCTGAGGTAGAGGCTGGTGGAAGCAAAGGCAAATGTAACAGTTACTGCAGGAAAGCAAGCTGGTACTTATTATTGTGACACCACTTGGATTCCCATACAGACTAAAGGCCAGACTGGGAGGAGGATTAATTCTGTAAGGTGCCAAACAAACCCAGAGTGACCCACTACCCTTGCGGCTGTAAGCTGAGCTCAGGTAAAGGAAAACCTCTAAAGCTGCAGCATTTACTTGTTCACTTCTTTTTTTTTTTTTTTTGCTATATATTGTTTAAAGATCAAAGAACTAGAAAAGAGACGAAACCAAGAAAGGCTGGAGTCTGAAAAGAATGTGGCTTAGGCCTACAAATTATGATTTTATGGAGTTGATCAGATTTTGGGAGTGATGCAGACAATGATAAACAAGACAAGGAGAGAGGTAGGAAATAAATTTCAGAGGATTAGGACCCTAGATCAGGTTATTAAGAAGAGCCTTCATGCATACTCATGAAACAACAGACTGCATTCTCTCTTTAGATCAAATAGAAGCCTCTATGCAGACAAGAAGGAAAAATTACTCCTACCAGAGCTCTGTCAATAAAGAAATGTCAATAAAGGTTCAGTTGTTAAAACAATTTCCCAATGCAGAGGACAAAATACGTTTTACAGGGTGGTCTATTAATTCTTTCAGTGAAAACCCTATCCTCTCAGTTACAAATTATTACTTAGCTTTGCAATAACAGCTATGTTGGAGGCACACATCCATTTAATATCTGGAATTTTCCACATATAAGTCCCTTATGAATGGGAAATATGTGTTTAAGATTACTAAATGAATAGAGACAAATTCTGCCCTTTGAAAATTTGATGTAAAGTATCTGCTCTAATACAGATTTACACTTGTAGTTAAATCAGGGTAAATGAGAACAAACTTCGACCTCATGATATTCAGCACAGTGGTAGGAATGTAACACAAGAAAGGGTTACTTTCTAACTGCTTGTAAGATTTAAGGCAGATAAATAAATAATAATAAGCCTCTGTTTCTGAAAGGAGATATTCAGTCTACCCAAAGCACCATCCAAGTCATTAAAGGATTCCCAGGTGCCAGCATTTGGAAAGGATATTATCCATTCAAACAGTTTAGGCAGAGATCTCTGCTGCTCTCTCTCCTGGGTCATCTCAGATTTCCTCAATCTCTGCCCAGAGCTGAGTTGAGGCAGGAAAGAAAAGCTGGAAATTTCAGCAGAGTAACATTTTCTCCTGAATTAGACAGAACATATTTTTTAGTATTGCAGTAAAAATGAGGAAACCCCTCCTTTGTTAGTGCAGCTGCAAGGCTGGCTGGGTGAAGGCCACACACTGCATGTGGAGGGACAGACTCTGCAGCAGATGCTGTGCAGAGAACCCTCTTTTCCTCCCCTTTTTAGATATAATTTACCTGGCTCCACTCTATTACTGGGAATAGAAACCACATACAAATGTCAGCACAATGCAGCTGGGTTTTTAAAACAAAGTAATTCAGCAGCAGGTGGAAGAGTGGACCCACACAAAAGCGAAAGGCTTGCCAAGGAGATGGCGGAGCTTTGCTGGCAAGAGTCAGTGCCCCAAAGATGGGGATGCAAACACCTCTACGGATATTTGATGCTTGGAGGGCACAGACAGTTGTCTGAAGCTGCACACCCCACCTGAGCCGGTCTCTGACTCCTGCACACTTTTAAAGGTTAAAAGACCTAAGCAAGTGCTGTAGACTGAGTAGAAATTTCATATTGCTGTATTCTGGAAGTATTTTCTGAGGAAAAACAAACTGTTGGAAATAGCAATCACTATAGAAGGTGACACTGAGAAAAGGCCAGTGGTCTCTGACTATCCGGCAAAGAGAGGCATGCAGATGTCTCCAACAGGAATAAGCTCTGCCTAGAAAAAAACTAAGGTTACTACAAGAAGAATATTTTCTGGAAACCTCATCTTTAATTAATGAGATCTGCCTCATCAATTGTTCTGATCGCAGAGCTCCCCTGGATGCACTTCTTTACTTCTGCTCTGCGTTCTCAGGTGGTAGGCCAGAAACACCCATCCCATCATCAGCTTGCCACATGCATCAGGCATCACCCCCATCTTTGTTACTCCTTTGCTTAAACACTTTAGAGAAATTCTGCCTAGAGCCACTTGAAAGCTTCAGACTTGTTGAGCTCTCTTCCAAGGACAAGTTGATTAAACCTTGTTACACCAAGACTGTGATTACTGCTGGCTGCTGATTCATTCCTCTCCATGATGTGTAGTCTTGGTCACGGCTCTCAAAAGCCTAAGTCATTCAGGTCCCTGCATTATAAGACACGCTCTTCTACCATTTTGCTGTAGCAACTGCAGCTTGTAGAGATAAGGATGAGTGTCAGTCCTAAAAGTTGAATTTATGAAGACCAGGGACTGTTGTCAGCAAGTTGCTTCCAGGGAATCACCAAAACAATTTAGCAATCTTTCATGCACTGTCTATCCTTGTAGGATGTCTGAAAAACCCTGTATTAGTTATTTGTGAATATATTAAATCCTAGTGCCAAGACACTAAAATGATGGGCTGAACAGCACCCATACCAGTGTGGGTAACACCTATACCAATGCATTAAATCCTCCTGAAGCCTAACCACAGTCAGAACTACACTGACATAGCAATTTCTCACTGTGCTGTTTTGTCTTTCCTAGGGTTCTTCAACAGCAGCTTCCTCCTCAGGCTGTCAGCAGTCTGACTGGCAGCATGGTGTGAGAAAAGTCACAGTGCTGCATCTCACCCCTCTGGGCACCTGAAAAACAACCAAGACATGTGTGTTCAGCTGTCAGCTAGAAGTATCACAGCACCTCGAGTGATGCCCAGACAGGATGATGTAATCAGCACATTGGTATTTCTTACCCCAGTAAACTCAACCTGCCCCCTGTGCCAAGAGCAGTCAGCATGATAGGTGCTATTAGGGGAGTGATGAAAAGCATGAAACAAACCTTAAAGACATAGAAAACTTCATGTCACAAAATGACAAAGCTCTTTGGCTCTTGTGCCTGTCTTTTCCTGAGTAAGGCAGGATAACCACTTTTTTTGGGCATATTGCCTGCCCAGGATTATGCCAAACAGAATCCCCAGGGAAGGCTTGTGACAGTCATCCTGCAGATTTTCTCTGTATCTCAGCACAGCTGTTCCCATCCTGACCTACTAGCCTGATTTCTTGATGAGTTGTTACCAAGAGTGCTACTGCAGGCATTCCAGAAGTGGAGGAGTCCAGCTCATGGCACACGCTGCACTTTCACCCCTTCCTCTCTGTGTCTCCCCATGACTGCACACAGCTAGCTCAGGTCTCATTAACGGAGAAAACGGCATTGGTCCTGGACAAGACAAATAGACCCACATCCTTTTCCTTTGAACAGTGTGCAGCCAAGGTATTTCCAGAGTTTTCCCATATTTAGTACAATCTCCAAGACAGAGGAAAGTGTCTGTACTATATCAGGTTGGGACACTCCTGATTGTTTCTGTTGCTGTTAAATTGTTACTTGGCTCTAGTTCCTTACTTTTTATGCTCAGCATAGCTCAAGACTTCACTTTACAGTTCTTGAAGTTTGTTCAGCTGTTTATCATCCACAGTCTCCTCCCCTCCTGACAAGCAGCCATCTGTCTTTCCTTCCTTATTGAGAAAAAACCCGTACTTTCCTCTCTTGCTTACTATTTTTTACTATCCTTAGCAGTAATAACTTACTTGCTGGAAAATGATTCAAAGCTGCAATGTTTATGAAGTCAGAGACAGCCTGAACTTTTAAGATAATTTGAAGGAAAATCAGATTTTATATTCAACACACCTGGGAGGAATAACCCCTATCCTATCCATTTTTTGCTGCATCAGAACCAACTGCAGATTTGTCCCCACCACATAAAAACGTGGGTGATGGATAGCAGTATAACTTGTGATCAGTGCCAGCCCAATGGATACCCAGGACAGTGCAACCGTTGTTCTGCAAGAGTATTTTGAGGACAGCCTTCTTAATTTGTACCAGCAGAAACAGAAGTGACATGGAATGATAGTTATTACTCTTTCTTTAGAAAGAATGAGGAGATGAGGTATATTAAAGAACATGTAGGAAGATGAGCTCTCCTCACTACCTCACTAAAAGTGTTTTCAAATGTTTCATGAAGCTGTGCAAGCATCCAGGAGCCACTGTGCACACAGCAGCAACTCACATGTATTTCAAGTTGCTCAGTTCTGTAAGCTTCACTACCTTGCCTGAGATGAGTGGACGGGAGCCCGAGAGTGATTTCTCCCTGAAAAGGACGCCAGCTCTAAAGGGTGGCGCTGGGAGAAGCTGAAGAGGATTGGCACACAGCTATGTGCGTGTTCTGTGCAAAGGCAGGAGAACTCAGTCCTCAGATGGGAGCTGCTGGACTGTGGCACCTGCCCTTGCTGAAGCAGGTGTCTCAGAAATGCCACCTAGCCAGCTGCCAGCTGAATGATGCCTGGTGCCTCTCTTCCCTCCTGTCTGCCCCACTGCCGAGCAGCTCCTTGTTTGAGCCTGGGATGGTAAGGAATGGGAGAAACTGCTTTCGAACTGTTTAATAACAGTGATGGTAACCTTCGACCTTACTGAATAGCAGCGCTTTTGACCTTTCATTTGTTAAATAATGCAACCACTTACTTCCCGATCCTTATCAGTGTTTAGTAATTGGGGTCAAGACAAAGGGGAGCAGAGTTACCCACCAGACTTTACTGAACCAGGAAGAATTTCCTTAAGCTATAGATACCCTTTTTGATAATCTTCAGTCAGGACAGGCAAAGACTAGAGACTAGGTGGCTTAGAAGATCCGTAACAGGCTAAAGAGCCTCTCAGCTGTTAGCATCTGGTTTGAATCCAGCTGTGGTTGACAGTGGCAGAAATTCATTATGATCTTGGGTTACCTCTCTGGCTCATGTGAAATGAGTTTGGTTTGCAGTTCTGCTGTTTACTGGTCAATTGTAGCCCTAACATAAAATATTAACACACACTTCTAGATAAGTCAGTAATTAAATGAGTCTACAAAGCCTGAAAATTCCTATTCCATTAAGCAAATCAGGCACAGGTAGGTGGCAGCGTGGACAAAAAAGTCTGCGGTCACTCCTATGTGTTCTGCATGATTCGTGTCAAAGAGTGGTGGTTAATCTTCAGGAATCTGAGTTGCCTTTCGTGCTGGGTAAGTACAGCTAATGTGTCAGATTGTGTGCTGTACAGCCCATTAAACATCTCACTTGACAAAAAATCAGGTGAAAACAGTTACAGGCAGCGGTCCCAGGGTCAGTGTTTTCCTTAGAAGTGAACAGGAAATGGATGAAAAAGAAAGAATTTATGACTTTACAATGGATTTAAATGTAAGTGCATGCACATATTTATGTATATAACGCACACATATAAAAGCTTAAACTTCCTGAAGACGTCAAACAGAAATTCTACTTGTCTAAGCAGCTGCACAATCTCATTACTTATTTATTGTATTTTGTGTTAAGCCAGACAGCAAGATTTTTAGGGCAGGAGCTGTTTCCTGGATGTCTGTGATTCAGCAAAATAAGCTGCCAAAGAGCAGTCCAAATGCTGTAATTTATAAATAAGCCATTTATTTATAGAGGTACATGAGCTAGATAAGATCACAGAATCATGGAATGTTAAGGGGTTGGAATGGACCTGAAAGATCATCTAGTCCCAACACCCCCTGCCATGGGCAGGGACACCTCACACCAGACCAGGTTGCTCAAGGCCTTACCCAACCTGCCTGTGAACACTGCCAGGGTTGGGGCATCCACAGCCTCCCTGGGCAACCTGTTCCAGTGTCTCCCCACCCTCACAGTAAATAATTTCTTCCTAATATCTAACCTAAATTTCCTCTCTTTCAGTTTGTACCCATCACTCCTTGTCCTGTCACTATGGTTCTGGAGGAAAAGTCCCTCTCTGGCTTCCCTGCAGATAGTGGAAGGTTGCTATGAGCTCTCCATAAAACCTTCTCCAAGCTGAAGAGTCCCAAATTTCTCAGTCTGTCTGTGTAGGGGAGGTGCTTCAGTCCTCTTAACAATTTCATGGCCCTCCTCAGGCTCTGTAAGAGTGGCACTGTAAGCAGTGAGCTTCAGAAGGAGTTGTCCATGTAAGAAGTAAAGAAAATTGAGCTCTTCGTGGTATCCCGGTGAAGGTGCAATGCAACTGTACGCCCTTCTGCTTTTTGGACTTGGCTTTGGATTTAGGCCTCTTGAGACTGCGGAACACACGCGCAGGCAGACACCCATAACTGCATCCTTATTGTGCTGCTGCTCGCCAGCGTCCCGGTGTCCCGGGCGGGGTCAGCTGAGCACGGCACGGCCGGCGCTGCCCGCCCGCTCCCTCGCTGCTGCGGCGGAAGCGCGGGGTGACCCGCAGCCTTCCGGCCGTGATGCGGGGCGGGCCGGCCGCGGTCTCCCGGCAACGGGGACGCGGAGCGGGATGGAGGCGGCGTCGCTGCCCGCGGCGCTGGCGCTGGTGGCCGGCGGCGGCGCGGGGCTCAGCCCGGAGCGGCGGGCGGCGCTGGGCGCCTCGCTGCCGCTGCTGCAGCGCGACTACCGCTTCGAGCGGGTCTGGTTCTGGGGCTGCATCCGGGGCCTGCGCGGCGCCTACTACATCGCCGAGGGGCTGGGCCCGAACCGCGCCGCGCCCCGCAGCCGCCTCTACAGGTGCGGGGAGCGGCCTGGCCGGTCTGGGGCTGTGGGAGTCGGGGGGTGCTGTCCGGCTCTCCGGGAGGGAGCCTCGCTGGGCCCTGAGGGGCCTGGCGAAGTTGCTTCGAGCCCTGCTCTTTAACGGGCTCGGCCCTGAGTCGTGCTTGTCGTTGGCAGCTTGAACTGCTTGGACTGGAGCCTCCTGACACCAGCCACCAAGGAGATGCTTGCACTGGCTGAGCAGCTGAAGGGCCGCTTTCAGGGGGATCCTTCTTTTGAGTACAACTTGGCTGAGATAAACGCAGAAGCTGCTGCAAGACTGATTGAAGGTGGTAGGGAGGTAAATACAGCAAAACACTTTCAAACTCTCTTCGCTACAGTTGTTCCCCCCACACTGGACAGGTGGTGGCTTCTCCTCCTTTGTAATGAGCAGCATGAGCATGTGGTGAGGCAAAAGATACACAATTTCCTCTTGGTTAGAGCATGGTGCTAGTAACACCAAGGTTGCAGGTTCAATCACTGTACAGGCTGTTCACTTAGGAGTTGGATTTGATGATCCTTATGGGTCCCTTCCAGCTCAGAACATTCTGTAGACGTCTGTAATTCTTCACTGTCATTGTGTAGCAACAGCTTCTTGATTGAACTCTTACTTGAGTTTTTGCTGGAGTTCAACAGGCCTCAGAAATAGTATATATTTATGCTTCATTATGGACAACTGGTACAGATCCTCACTGCAGTTTCTGAAGCTTTAATAGTAACTGCAGGCAGCATTCTTTATAAATGAATAGACAAGTCATAAGTAGGTGAATTGAGAGGGAGGAAAGAACAGATGAAGGATGGATAGTTAGATCTCTGGTGAGTCTAAACTGTCTGCTCCTAGACATGTTTTCTATCATATCTTATGAGAGAAATGTCTCTTGACGTCCTCTTAGTGCCACTGGACTCCAAGATGGTAAGTCCATTGTGTCACCTCAAGTTCATTTTCAGAAATGGAAACAAGGAAAGCCCTGCCTTTAAAATTTACCTATTTTTCTTTAAAGCCTGTGATCAAGGAGGAGGCCCGCCTCATAGCTACGATAGAACAGATAGACAGAGAAGTTGGTATCGTTCCCCGGGGGGCATTTGTGAAGACTCCTCTTGGGTCTGTGCATGAAAACAGACACTTTGAAGGTAAATTCTGATTGTCTTTATCAGGATCAACTGTACTTTGATCGTAAAGGCTGTAAATTAAGATGACTTTCTCTAACTGATGTTTTGATTTCAGTTGGGTTTTTTTTCATTTTGGTAAGAGGAACAGGGAGGAGAGAATCCAGTGCCACTAATGTTCAGGTGCATGATTCAGCTCTGGAAGGTGGGAAAAGAGTCAGTAATGGTTCCAAGTCATTAAACTGAGTCATTTGTCTGTATAAACTGTAGTATGTCAGTGTTTAGCAATTGTAGATGTAGTGAATTTAGATATGGGATATGACCAAATGGGCACAGAAAGTTGCCCTCAATTCGGTACCCGTTGGTTATCTGGGACTGCAGTCAGAATGGTCTGCAATGCACAGCATCAGGGAATGCTGACACCTGACAAGCCTTCTGTGGAATCTACTGGAGAAAGATTGTGATTCTGTCTTCGGCTGTGGGCATCAGAGAAACAGTGTTATACTCAATAGTATAATGAATGTTACTCTAGTTCACTGTATTAATGTTCACCAATGGCTGTTTGCAGGTCTGTCTTTGCTGGAGGCAAAAAAGTTAAGTTCCTATTTCCATTTCACTGAGCCTGTTAACCTGAAGAATAAAACCCTGCTGGAAAAGGCTGACGTGGACCCATCCACCGACTTTCTAGATTCTCTGGAGCATGATATCCCACGAGGTAAAGGTAGCAAAATCAACAGATGCAATGCAAGGGAAGGCAATAAGGAAGTTTGAATAGCCTAGGAAACACCGAGGGGACTGGTGTGGCTTACTGTGGAGATGGTATGCTTGGGAGAAGCTTCTGTGAATCTGTAAAGGAACTTTATCCTTTACTAAATATTACTAGTTATTTCCTGTTTTATGAAATTCTAAATGCTTACAATGGAAAGATGTAAGTGTACCAGGGCTGTCACATCCTCACAACAGGTCTGACCATGCTCTGCCTCAGTGCCATATTCCCTCCCGACATCTGTAAAGCCTGTGACAACTGGTGACCCTATTGAGAGAGATAACTCCACCAGTGATAGAGGGAGTTTATGTGGTTTGAAGTATTTCACACCTCTTGTCCCATCCAGTATTGCTCTTTATCTAAATGGGCTCTCATTAACACCAAGCTGATATCTCGGAGAGGCTTAATTCAAACGTTCCTTTGATAAACTGGGTGGGAATAGTCTGTACTCTGGAAAGATTATACACTGTGAAAGGAGAAAAAAATATAGGCATACTGGGTTGTATCTTCAGTTTACATCTCTACTGTTCTGCTGGACAACTGCAAATATATTTAAAGTCTCTTCCAAGGATCCCTCTGGCAGGATATTTCTCTAAAGAGATGGGAGTGGCTCGTTATTTGTTTCTATCTGCTATTTGCTGATTTGCTGCATTTTTTTGGATTGGACCAAGTGTTTCATGTCCTCTGTCGAGAAGGATTCTAGGGAAACAATTAGAACATAGATTTGTTATTTTATTCCTGTCCTGGAGTAGTAGGATAGGATACTAGGTGACCTGTGCCAGATGGAATTGAGTGGACGGACAGTGAATTGCCAGCATTGTAAATAGCTTTTCAGACTCTCTCTCCCTCCCTTCCTCTCTCTTCTTACCCCCTCCTCCCAATCTTCCCTTTGGCAAAAAAAAATAACTGAGAATGTGAGCTCCTGCCCGAATTCTGAACATTTTTGACAGAGCATAAACCGCTAAAATCTAAAACACTCTTCAACTTACTGGGAGTGTTCTTGATGCAGTTGTTTTCCAGAGGTGTAGACTGGAGAGACTGCACATTTTTACATACACTGGCTCATTGAGGTGGCCCTTTTGACTCAAAGCAGAATTGCAAGAGGGATTAGGTCCTAGATATCGCCTAAGAAAATTTTAGCTGCACTTTCGTATGGTAGTTCGGGTGTTGCTACTGTCTGCCTTCCCCTTGCTCCCCCCCGTTTTTTCCTCTCTCTCTTGTGGTAGGGAGACACACCATGTGTTTGACATGAAGATGGTGGTTTTGTTAAAGTCTTCAAATCAAATTTGACTTGTAGCTGTATTTTACCCAGATAGAAAGTGGGGCTCTACTGTGCCACTGTCGTGATTGTGTTCCTGTGGCAGCCTGATGTCTGTGTGCGCATGAACCTTTGCCCCCTTCCCAGGAGGATGTTGCAGTTAGTGTAGATTTCAGTCTTCTTAAAAAAGTTACCTCTTAAAGACTACATGAGCTAAAGTGCAGCTGAGTGCTTCTTAATGGAAGAGAAGATTCATCATGGTGCCTGTGCAGCTCTGCCTGCTCTGTCCTGAATTCGGGGATGAGGTGAAGGAGGTGAAGGAGGTAAGACAGGAATTGGTTACAGGATCAGCAAGGCGTGTAGCCTCTCTAACTGCATTCTGTCACATGCCGATAGGAGCTCTGACATTAAAGAAAGATCAACCCAGCCTCCTTTAACAAGCATTCAGATTGCCTAAAAGTACTGGTTGCTTGTGAAAATGTGGGGAGAAAAAAAGAGGGCAGATACAGGCTTTCTGCTGATTTTATCAGCATGGCTTTGCCAAAGTCACTCCTGCTTGTGAGACACTCAAACTCTGGTTCTCGGATTACTTTCCTTCAGCTCTGACAGTGCACGTTGGTCCTGACAGAGCAGAAAAAGTAGACAGTGCTTTTTTTCTGTTTACTGACGTGTTGTTCATAGCTCTGGCAAATCCCCTTACTTTGACCTGAAGTTTTTCTTGCCTTTCCTGGTTAGATCCTGTCTTGAACAGTTATTGTCAGAGCAGAAGTAGGAATTCTGAAATTTATTGCATCTAGAATCATGACTGAAGCTAGAATTGTCTCTTTTCTCAACAAATACATAAGAAGTGATCTGGGGTAAGTGACATTGGAGTGATGCTCCCAGCCTGCATTGGCTGAATTCCCCTAGCATCTTAAAAGACCTAAAGAACAGAACTGAGAGATTAAGGGCTGATTTTAACCTGAAGTAACAACTCTGTTGGAATAGTTTTCTCTATTAATTGGAGACTTAGCATCTGTGATGGCTGTCAAGGGGGTAACTGTCATAAGATATATGGTGTGTCATTATAGGAGAGCAGAGGTGTCTTAGAGAATGGAAATTTGGAGGCAGAGAGAACATTTTATATGACAGCTGAGAGGTGGGAAGAAAGGAAGTTAAAACTAGGTTGAATAAAGGCAACAATGGTAAAAGCAGAGTTTAGTGCAAAATTGGAAAACCTGGAGTTTTGTAACAAAACTGTCTGCCATTCTTATCTTTACCAGTGATATCTGTGGTGTTTGCAGGTTCCAGATTCTGTCTGTGTGTCTATCTATCAGGTTTTCTGTGCACTTTAAGAGTTCAGAATGTGTTGCTGCTCCTCCTTTAATCATCCTGTGAGTCTGTCTGTTTTTTCTTGGTGTCTCAGCTCCCACAGACAAGTGACTGACTTAGTTTGGTTTTTTTTTTTAATGCATTTTTAAAAATTATTCTAGAGAAAAGTGGGAAATGAGAACCTTGTCTCGACAGCATGAACATGGAGGGGTTGTGATACTGATCTTCTGTCACCACAGTATCAGATCATGTAATGCTTCATCCTGATCCAAATGGCCAGCTGGCCAGAACGTTGCATGCTGGGATCTGTAGGTTTTGCTGGCCATATGTCTGCATTAAAGATAAGCTTGTTTGCTCTAGTCTAAGCAGACAATCTGCTCAACTTTATGCACAATTAGATGTGGCCTTTCAGCTGCTGGCACACTGCCAGCGTTGTCCTTTCTGCTGCATGGAGTTTGGAACCCTGGACATAGTATTTCAGGAACTAGGGCTGTGGCAGTTTTACATCTGCTTGTAGACAATGGAATGGCAAAGCAAATAGCAATAATTCCTAGCATGCCTACAGCATTTTCACTTGATGACTTAATGTTGTGGAGATATGAAATAAGAGAGACTTTTCAGGCATTGATAATGATGGAGGAAGTGAAAATGGAGGGGGAAGGTTGATCTTACTGTGACCCTGGTATCAGATCAGAGTATGCTCCATTCTGCAAGGATAAAGAAAGGGGATGAGTGAAAGTCTAAGGTACTAGTGTAGAACAGAAAGCTTGGAAGGAAGTGAGACAAGGGATGGGGAATTCAATTCTTTGGCACTTTGAAACTACAGTTCAGAAAAGCAATAACTTGACTCTGAGGGTTTGTTACAGATTACTGACTCAGATCACTTTGATATGGAGATAAGGGACACCAAGAGAACACTGCTAAAAACTGATGTAGGTGGGGAGGTATGTCTAGATAGGAAAAGATATGAGTGGAAATAGGATTTATATGAGAAGACTTTCTTCAAAAGTCATGACGCCCAGTCCGTAAATAGCTGCCTTTGGCTGAAAATTACCACAGTTCACTTGTAGATTAAGAATAGAAATTAGAATTTAAAAAGACATGTAAAAGGAAATGCAGAAGGTTTGGAATGATTAATGATTGATATAAATTGGAATTTATAATGAGTAGAGAATGACAAAGGGAGCCAGAATAACTGGAGTAGTCCATGACAACGGTAAGGCTGATTTTTTTAAACTATATTGAGAAGAAAAGAAAGCATAGTAAAGATACTGGAAACTGTCACTAAATGGTGATGGTAAAAAGGCTGATAAGCATGTGGAAGGGCAGAAGAGCTCAATTTTTTTCTGGTTTATTTTTGGAAAAAATATGGACTTGCATCAAGACAATAAAATACTGTTTCAGTTTTCAGACTGTTTGCTAAGGGAGGGTAGAGTTAAACAACATTTACTGTGGGTCAAAAACATTAAAATGGCAGAGTCAGATAAGTTGCTTCTGAAATCATTATCTCAGGAGACTTGTGGCATAATAATCTTTAATAAATCCCAGCATTGCAGAATTATTCCCCTAAATTTAGTCTTCCTTAGCAGTTGTGATTCAGAATTCACTGAATGGATGTATTTCTGGAAAAGGTCAGAAAGGGACCAGTGCCAATATTGATATTCTTCAAGTTACTTATAAATGATCTAAAATTAAAGGGTTGTTTGAGAGACAAATAATGACAAGGGCAGGATGGATACAGAGATCTGGAAAACCGGGCTTACTTAAATACAGTACATTTTGATGTGCCTACCTGCAAAGTCACATGAGGAAAGTAAGGACTGTAAGTCAGACTTTGAGAATTGTATTCTAGAAGCTGTGGCTCTGAAAGGAAATCCAGGCACAACCCACTGAACATCAGCTCCCAGGCTGATCCTGAGACTTAAAAGGGTAACTTGATATGCAGATACATAAACAAGGGTGTAGCAAATAGGAACGGGTGTGGGGGTGACTTTACTTTTGCATGTGCTGGTAGTGGAATCATGACTGGATTACTGCACATTGCAACACTGGAGAGTTGCAGAAAAGAGTCACAAAATTATTCAAGGGCTGGTGAGAGACATAAACAGTTCAATCTGTTTATCTTGAGGAAAAGCCCATGAGAATGGCTGTATTACACTGTGTAAATACTCCATGGAGTTTAAGTACTGAGGATCTATTTATTATAGCAGAGAAAGGCATAACAGGAATCAGTGGCTAAAAATGATAGCCAGAATTAAAATGAACAATTAGATAGAATTTTTAACAGTGAAATGATTACCAGTTAGCAAGGGTAATGTGTCTCTTGATATCTTAACATCATGCTGGATGTCTTACTGGGAACTGTAATTCAGTCAAATGCAAATACAAGTTGATAGTCCCAGACACGCGTAACTGACTTCAGTTAAATGGGCAGGGGTATGTAGGAGTCCAGATTCCTGGTATGCCTGGCCATAAACTTGATGACAGCCATGGAGGGTGATGTTCAGCTTGGACTTCTTCGTTGTCAGTAGCAGTAACACAAAGGTGACAATGGGTTCCTGAGACAGTGTTTAAGTGCAAGTCAGCTCATTTCAGCTGGCTTTGCTTTCTGAACTATGATATGTGAGGGCTCAAAAGAGGACTGAGGAGATTCCTGACTTACTGCTGTCCATTGTGGATCTTTATTGCTGGGAGAGATTTTATAGCATCATTCCAAATGGGTGTACAGTGGCAGGGTGACTCAACGAGTCTTGTGTACTTGCTGTTTCAAGATGAAGGTAGGGTAGAAGAAGTGCCTAGACAGAAGATCATTTCAGCTCCTTTACCATTTGACTGTGGAGGAAGTGACAGCCACTTGGATTGTAGCTCTATTTCTTCACCTGAAAGTGCTGTGGTTTTGGAGCATTCCTTATACAGCATTACAGACAAAGGGATTTGTGGCCATTTTTTGGCTGAACACTTTGAGCACTAGCTTTTCTGTAAGCTTGTTGAACAGTAGCCTCAGTTAGAACACTAACCTCCTGTCATCTGAGGTTCATTAGCACGGTCTTTATCGGTTTAGCAAAAGCTGGTGCCTAATGGGTCCTTGAAGATGGAGGGGTTGCATTTCTAAGTGGGAGACAGTTTCCGTGGCTGCTCCCAAGGGCCATTTTGGTAGCCCCATCGTGGCTGTCCCAAAAGCCAGGGTAGAGGAAGGAAGAAGGCCAGGAGGCACGACCCTGCTTTATCTCCGTACATTAACACAGCTAATTAACTTGCTTTCGATCCCCCTCCCCCCTCCCTTCAAGGCGATTAATCACCTATCAGCCTCGGTCTCCAGCCATTTGAAGAGTCTGTGTCTGCAGAGGTATTTACAGCCCCCAGCCAGCCACCAGAGGCAAGGGCCCTTTATCAGGGCTCTAAGACAAATGGCTGCCTATCTCCCTAGTGGCCTTGCAAAATCCAGCAAAGTGCTATGCTGAGCTGGCCACCTACTTTCACCCAGCCTCCCTTCTCCACTAACATTTCACAGATGTGACCTGAGCCCTCCCCTTTCATTGCTTAACAATAAGCAGCACCTCCCCAGCTCTGTGAAAGCCGAGAGCAAGAGCACTTTACTCCTTAGCCTGCCAAGAGCCACACGGGGACAAGGCTTTTCAAGCTGTCTCACTGAAATCCAAACTAAAAGACTCATAATAAATGAGAGGGCCGTACTTCGTGTTCGCAGGGATAAAAAGAGGTAGCCAAAATGTAGACTGAAATACCTAGCATGGCTCACAGCTATCCTCATTCCTCGTTAGGAGATGTGATCCTTAGGCTTGGTGAATGTGTGAAACTGAGCTACAGAATCCCATGGAATTACCTGACATTAATACAAGCAGTTTTGACAAAGAAGCTTTACAATACAGTGTTAGGGAATGAGAAAACAAGATGAGTGTGCATCAGAACAGTAGGATTTCTGATCTGAAAATCGAACCCAGTAGCTGGCTCAGTGGGTTGTTAGTAAAAGGATTGGTACCTGAATTTCTCTGTTCAAACTGAAGTCGGCCATCCCTAGCAGTAATTCCAGGATGGCTCTAGCTGCTGCCTTCCAGCAGGGTGCACTATGGTGCCAGCATTGTCAGTGCTGAGCACAGAAAAGGAAACCACGGAAAAGTAAAATGAGAAAGAAAATCACCAAGAGCAGCATCAAATCGAGGAAAAGGTATGGCCTGAGTTTCCAGACTGTGTGTGGCATACTGGCCTCCTGAACTGTAGGTATAGAGAAGATATTCTCTCCCTTTCAAGCTTAGGCAATTTCTGGAATGGTCACTAGGCTTTTCAATAGCTTTCTCAGCATCCTTAGCGGTCACATGCATGCAAATGGACGTACACAATATATAAGCATGTCCCCTACATTCTTCAAAAGTAGGGTCACTCTATATAAGCATGTCCCCTATATTCTTCAAAAGTAGGGTCACTCTTAATTTTTGCTAGTGATGTGTAGAGGCTGTTAAGGCCATTCCTGCAGTGATCCAAGAAAGGTGTCTGGGAGCAAGACAAGATGCTGTCCCTCCTACAAGCTGGGGTGCTGCCAGCTCAGGAGTTCAAGATCAGACTGGAACCTCTCACGTGGCAGCACAGCAGGACTCCAGGCCCAGCTAGTATTAGAGCTTTTGACTGGCTGATCATGGTCTGCTTTGATTACTGGAAAGGAGCCTGTTTTCCTTGGGCTTTGTGTCTATGGGTAATAAAGCAGTGCATTCACTGCTTTTGGGTCCTAGGTCTATATCACCTCAGGGTCTTGTTTAGTCAGACCTTGTATGAATTTATACTGGCACAGGGCTGCCCATCAACTGAGAGCTGTGGTGGAGTCCTTAGCCCTCCTGACTGCTGTAGGGAAAGAATGAGGACAGAAGCAGAGTCTTCATAGCAGCTTTCCAGGGATTGTATTTAAAGGTTTTTTTCTCCTCAGTGAAAGAAATCGTGACCCACCCTGTCTCCATTTAAGCTCCTGGTTCCTTGGATCATAAAAATGATCCAAATCGTGCTAAAATGATGGGAAATGCTGGTAAAGCCTCATAGAACCAGAAGCTGCAGGTTTATCACTACATCAGTCAGCCTTGGCCTAACTTTTTCCCTAGGGAATGATGAAAAATTACTTGTGGGGGAAATCCTAGGACAGTCTGTGTGTCACTGAAGTCAGAACGAGGTCAGCTTTTGCTAGGAGTGATCTATTCCTGAAGGGGCTCCAAGGAGTGGCAGCTCCTGCCTGTGCAGTCATTGCCATTGGTGCCAGCCTTGCATATAGCTTTGCTTTGCTGTTTGGTGCCTTTGGCCACAAAGCTTTTGAAAGGAGGAAGCCAATTGGCATTATCTTGTTTTACTGTACACAAATATCATATAGATTGAAATTCTGCATGCTGAAGGGGTGTGTCGCAGTGTGTAAAGGGAAAAGGACAGGGGACAGTTCATCTTCGGGTGTATTTGTACAGCAGTTATGCTGAGCAGAAATAGCTAGGCTATCACAGGCACTAAAAGATGCTTAGCCATCTTTAGTATTCAGAATTAGCTTGAATATCAACACTGCACTGTGTGGATATGCTCAGTGTGACAGTATTCTCAGAAACCGGTAAACTCTTTGGGTAATTTGGTCCAGAATTCGTATCTAGTTTAGTACAAAAACATCAACAGTTTATAGTCCGTGCCATCTGTTCCTTATCCCAAGCCGTTTTAACTAGCCTTGCTAATTTGATGATGAGGTAAGAAGTACAACTGGGGGACTGACAGGGCTTGTGGCCTTGCCCCTCCTGCAGGAGAGCGAATTGGATGTGCTCTAAGCATTTGATGGGTTTTGAATCCCGGCATCGACTCCTTTGTGTATTCTCAGAATTCAGAGATCAATGTGAGGTTCTTTGCCCCTAATCCAGCCCCCGTTCATCATTATCACCTCCTCAAAGTGGCCAGTGCTTTGTTACCAGGAGAGGAAAAATCTTACAAGGTGGCCATAATCTCCTCTGAGAGTCAGACAGATATTCTCCCGTGGGTAAGAAAGTGACAGTGACCAAAAGCTCTAGGGGAAGCAGGCTAGAACAAAGCTGCCCATTGCATCCTTTCATCAAACTGTTAATCTTTCTTTCAAAGACATCACATTTGTTTGGTGACAAAAGCCCCAAAGAAGCTGAATTGAGCCTGAAATCCTGTAGCAAGATTTAGAGGAAGCGTCTTTCATTCAGAAAAGGGAGGGGCGAGAGACTCCTTTTTCTTCCTACCAACCAATGGGCTCAGAGAAACCCACGAAGGTGACGGATTAATGCAGGGGCTCCCCAGGTAGATGCTACGTGACTCCTGGCACGCTCCAAAAACGTTTCCACAGCGACCAGCTGAACAAGAAATATGGAGTGTGATGAGATCTAGCATAAACTTGTGCTTTGGAATGAGGTGATTTGCCACTCTGAGAGATTTCTAAATTTACTACAGAAAACCCAAGATTCAATGATCTGTATGGTAGTTGTCAGAATACAAATAGCATGGATTTTAATCAATTTTTCCTACTCCTTACAAGTTTTGATTGCATATGGTCTTGCTGTTTCCTCTAGTGCACAGCCCTATTCCAAGTCTTTACTCTAACGCTTTCTGCACAGTCTGCATCTTTTTAAAAATTAGAATCTTTTTTTGTTTTGTTTTGTTTTGTTTTATCAGGTGGATTTAGGACTAAAGGGCAAACTAACAGAGCTATAAGGGAGGCTCTAATTTGATGTGTATTACTTCAGTGCTAGCTTTTTCAGTCCTTCCCATCCTCTGCTGCTCATTTATATCTGTGTATTGTCCCTTCTTTTGTGTTGGCATTGCCGGCTGTGCAGTCAGATTCCAGCTGGAAAAATAATGTTATTTCTGTCTAGTATGTTTTTCAGCCAGATCATTTCCCCAGCCTGACTCACTGAGCAGTAAACAAACACTTTTGTGATCTCTATGATGGAAGAATGATGAGGGTGGGAATACGGGTTTGAGGGAAGAGGCTGCTTCAATTGGATTAAGCAGCACTGTTGTTGGATGTCTTGAGTATGGTCTGAATTTCATTTTTACCTGGAGGTACCTGAATACCACGTATCTGGGACAGCACTGCGATCCCTGAGTCTCCCTTGTCAGCAGGAAACAGGTTCTTCATGTGTAAATGGAAGGCCTGGGCCTGTCCAAATAATTTCTACTGCAGAGGCATCCCCAGTCAGAGGGGATAATGGAAACGAAAAGCCTTTAAAGTATGATGATTTTACTTTGGGGTTTGGGCATGGTGGTTTTTGTGTGTCAAGGACATGGCAGGCATTAGGACCATGCAAGAGCTGCTTGGCAGCATCTGACTGTAAGCTGTGCTTTCCTGGCTCTGGAGGCTTTTAAAAATAGTACTGAACCTGCAACCAGTCTGTGTTTTTATTTCATTATTATTAAATAGTTATATGGGGAATTGGAAATATTGACAGCAGTGTTAGCATATGGGGTGCAGGTGGTGTGTCAAGCAAATGAAATAGATTTCGTTTGCAGCCAGTAAGTGGCACAAAGGAGTTTGGGCCCCACATAGGAGTGTTTGGACGTGTCCTTATGGCTGGTAGGCTGTGCGTGAAATGTCCGTGTGGCACAATTTATTGAGAGCCAAAGCACAGTGACCTTTCCTTACAGCTGCTCTGGTTTGCAATTTGTCTTTGTTCCCTACAGACAAAAAATGAGAAGTAGGAAGCTCTTCCCAGTGTAGGATTTTCTGTTGGAGGGAAATGGAAGCTAAATCCCATGGGTGTAGTGAGGCTTTGTCAGCTCTAAGTGCTTGGGGTCATGCAGCCAAGCAGCGGCTGCTTTTGCAGAGGGAAATGGTTATGTTGCCCCTCTCCGGGTGTTAATATTTGTCCTGGAACTCCATACTTGACTCTCACTCGGGACGAACTGCAGCAATAGATGTTGTAACCTGCTCTTGTGGCAGCATGTTGTGTTAATGGTAAGTGCAACCACGCTGTAGCTGCTTTTCCCTTGAGACATTTCCTCCTTTGAAGAGGAATTGATAATGTCACTTTTATGACCCTCTGTGAGCTTTTGCAACGTGGAGTCTCTCTATCAGGCTGTCTAGCTCTTAAAGCTGTTTCTTCTCAAGCTTGCACTGAAATAAGGCATTGCTGAATCACCTCCAAAGCAGCAGTGTTATGAGAGGTCATACTGAAAGTGGACCAGTTATGGCAGGAAAGTTCTTCTGCAAACAGCCCTCTTAAAAGGGTTTTGTTTAAAAGCTCATGTCTCACACACCCTATTGCTTCTGTGGATTACAAGATTCAGCCCATAGCTGAGGCAGACATGGGGGATGAGACAGGGATTTCTATTGGCGACTGGAAAGGAAGAAGAAGCTGAGAAGGAGGTTGACTTTTGAAATTCAGCCCTGGTGTTCTGGCAGCTGTTGAAGGGCCATAAAAAAGGCAGTGGTTTAACACTGGGTGAGCATCAGGATCTTCAAAGCACTTTCTTGTTTGGGAAAGATGTAAGGAACTCCTCAGAATTCCTGCCTGTGTTTGGAGGGGTGGAGGCTGCAGCCTGATCCAAAGACGGAATAGGAAGCTCCAGATCTTCATCCAGCGGATACTTTTCCCATGCTCTTTCCTCCCACACAGCAGCTCCCTCCCTTCCCTTCTGGAGCAGCAACAGGCAATAGTTTCAGCACAGACAGTGCTTGGCTTTCTTAAGTTTGCTGGGTGCAGCTTAAATATTAACTTGCTCTTTTAAAAAATGCATTTTGAACTTTGGGAACCTCACCAAAGCAGTGTTACTGGTAGGAATCTCTAGTGTGAGAGGAATGACCAGTTCCCTGCACCTCAGCAAGCTTTACATGATGAGTGAAGTTAACTCTGCTGCCTGATTTAGAAACAGCACACATGGAGATGCAAGTTAAAATCAGTATTTAACTCTAGGAAATCCAACATTACTTGCTGTCTCCTAGTTCTAGTTGTAGTCCCTCCAATGAAAATATTAGTATTTTTAAATCTTTTTTCTTGACAACTTTTATCTTTGAATCTTGGTGTACCTTACAGACTGATGTTTCGGGCTTCCCAGTCTCTCAGTACGAGACATATTGTCTGACACAGGGACTGCCATGGAATATTCTCAGCCAGTGATGGAAAAGATTCAGAGCCAGCAGCCTGCTTCCGATTTGTATAGTAATACAGACCTGCAGCTATCTATGCAATGGTTTTACCCCAAGAACCATCTGTAATAGCACAGAAGTTTAAAAAACAAAAAAGACGAAAACGAAAAAAAAAAACGATGAAAGTAGCATTTAATTTTCATAGTTCTCATTCCTTTTTATATTGCATTATTAAATGCATTTCTAAGACTTTCTCTTGAGGAAGGTGGTGTATTCATTTTAAGCTATTATTGCATACTGTTCATTAGTTACTGTTTAAAGTACTTCTGGAGTAATTTATGACATCAATATTTCAAACTCCTACAAGAAAGGTGGGCCTGAAAAAGTATCTTGCTTGAATATTGTGAGATTTGAGCTGTGATGGAAGAGAACACAAGTGTCCTGTATCTTTCCAAGAGAACAACTTTCTCCACGTCTCACGAGTTCAAATTTTGTTTTATGCACCATTTCCTCAAGTACTGCTGATGTAGTGAGGTATGGGGAAAAAACAAGTACTGAGATAATGGGTTCTTATTTTTTCCCTTAATGAAAAGGTCCAAAGAACCCAGATAGGTTACAGAACTTTAATGTAATCTCTTCTTAGAAAATACACCAGCATTGTGTATGAAATGCAGTTTCTGAATGGGTTTTGTGTGTTGCAAAAGTCCGGTCTCGAAAAGTATATTGAATAAATCACCTTTGATGACTAGGTTAGAAAAATGTCTCTGGTGAATCAGTTAGTAGAAGGTGGGAGGTGGCACTGCTGCTCCTCTTTGGCTCTGCAGAATAAAGAGCAGCTCTAGGACCAATCATCATTCTGGCTGAAAACAGGATGCCAGTGAAAATGACATTACAGTTCCAGACAACTTCTTGTAATTTTTTCCTATTCTCAACCGATGTTGTGCCAATCCAGATGGGATTGCCCTTACGTAACCTGCTTGTTTTTGTTCAGACCCTCATTTCACAGGAAGGCTTATGCAGCATCAGCAAAACTTTACTGTCCATATTTGTGTAGAACTACATGCAGAATGAAGGGCCAGAGAAGAGCTGGAAAGTATAAAAATAGTAATTAATATTCCCCAAAGGTCTCACATTTATGAAATGACAAATTCGAGCCCTTTGAGGGTTCACAGCTTGGACAGATGATAGGGAAATGCAGAAACTGCACATCATAGCCTTCAGAGATGTAGCGTGAAAGCGAATGGAGCCGTCTTCAATTATATCTGTCCATTTTTGCCAGATGTGAAGGTGCATGGGAAGTTCCTTTGATCAGCAGAGTCTGCTGATGAATACTCTGCTGAGATTGATCAGCCTGTGTGTCACTGGGTAAATGTTCTGAGGAGATCATGGATCCATGCTCTATTGCCCCAGAGCACAGATGCGGGGATTTAATTATGCTGAACTTGATTTACTCTACCTCCTCTGTGAGTTTATCCAACAAAAACACGTCTGAATCCAGATATAGTTCCTAAGAGCATTAAAATCCCTGTTTTCACTCTTACCTTTCCCACTTGTCATGCTCCAGGCATTTCTTTTTGTTCTGTGTAAATGGTTTGGGGCAGAGGGTTCATCTGGGTAGGTGAACATATATAAACAAGCTACCACATGTACCCAGGCTGTTAGATGCTTCCAGTATGTTGGGAGGCACTATCAAAGTAGAAAATCCCTAAAGGTTTTCACCAGTCAGCAAGGCAAGGCATAGTCCTACTCTTGACGGACTTGCTTCTCAGAGGACTGGTCCTAAATCAAAGACAATGAGAGTTCCTCATTGCATTATCTTTTTGTCAGAGCAGCTTTTCAAAAAGTTGAGAGCGTGTTGTCGTCCCCTTCCCCACAAACCAGTGTTTAAAGCTGCAGCAAGTACCACCAGTATTTGGAGGAAAGACTTGTAGATAATTTCTGCAAATTCAAGCTGAAGAACCATGCACTGGGAGCAGTTGTTCAAAGGACAAATTGAGAAAGTTATTTGTCACTATTACATTCAGACCTATTTGCTTGCTGCTTGTTGCTCAACACTCCTATGCATGGTCATGCTACTGCCACTTGTAGAGACAAAGTTCAAGAAACTGGAAGCTTGTCCTTTGACAGCAGGTGGCTATAGTGCTTCAGTTGCTGGATGATCTGCCTTGTAGTGAAGTGTTCCTCATCTGGGTTTCCATGCTATCCAAGTGGTGAAATTTCTTAAGAACATGCAGATTTTTTAAGAGACCCCCTCAGTCAGGATTTGTAATCCTAGTGGCTGAACCATAATAGCTGTTTTTACTCCAGGTATGAAAATGATCCAGTCAAGTTTGTGTCCATGAGTGGCACCGGAGAGACTGGATGGGAGATTGGGGTTGCCTTGTATGTGAAACCACTGCTTGTGAAGATACTAGCTCATGTTGTACCTAGGACTTGTGTAAAGAATGTCACAGGGCAAGAAAGGTGAAAAGATGGCACACATCTGTATTGACCGTCCCATATTAAGTAGCGCACTGCTTTACTGCAACCCCAGTTGTTTGTCTTTAGTGGAAGTGTGGAGGACAGTGAGTCAGAAGTAAGTTCTCCAAAGCAGAAATCTCCCAAGTCAAAAGACTATGAATGTCTGTTTTGTACTTCTGTCCAGCAGCTTGAGTCAGTCTGTCAGAAAGGAGGTAGGTATTGCTGTTCAGTGAGCTCCACATTTGCACATGGCTGAGGAGAGTACTTTGAAAGGTAACAGATCAGAGATGACACAGGACTTGCATATTATAGTATAACAAACGTGGAACTTGCTACTGAAGAAGACAGAGGAAACAGTGGTGTCCAAGAAACTTTTGAGAAGTACAGAAATACGAAGTAAAGAGTTAGGAAACAGCAGCACAACTCACGACACCTGGTTTTACAGGGTTTTGAATTGTATTGTTCCTTTCTGATTCTGCAGCCACCACATAAACATTTCCCCTCAACTTCCCTCCTTCCCTCAGCTACCATAGTTTGCCATGAACTGCACATGAGACGACATGTACTGTGAGGGAGCACGCAAGAGCCCAAGGCTGCACAAATGTGGATTGTCCAGCTAGCTGCTGCCTGTGGCTGCCAGACAGGCCTAACAGCCTGTGCTTCCCTGCAGCTGCTGGAAGACCAAACAAAGCTCCAGGAGCTGCAGTCAACCCTTGGGCCACATCCCAGGGAGACCTGCCGTAGGAACCTGTGGTGTTAAAGTCCTTCAGCCCTTTGTCGGATGTGACTAAAATTGGCCAAGAGTCACAAGTGAGTGGGAGGGGGAGGACAGGCAGCTGACAGCAATCACAGAAGCCCTTCCCCAGGCTAACCGTGACATGAGTAAGCATGAATCATAGCATAAATTGATGAGCCTAAAATTAATGAGCCTAAAATTATCTACAAGATGAATACTGCCTAAATGGCCCAGCACATTATGCACTTTCTGCTTACTCTGGAATTGGCAGATTTTGGCTTTGGGTGCAGATAGGCTGACTGCTTGACTCTAGGCCAGTGGTAGCCTGACTGTTCCAACCACTTTTTTTTAAGTTTGGGCCTGCTCCTATTTTTTTAGATGGAGATTCAGCAGGAACCTTCTTCCCTACATTGTAGCCTCTAGGCATTACTGATTTGGTGCTGAAGCTAGTATTTTCTTCTCCTGGCAGCTCCTTGCCCTCCGGCATTGAATCCAAGGCGATGCTTCAGCCCCCTCCCTCTGGCACAGTTCCCAAACTGTCGTGTCAGATGCAAAATAAATACTCAGTGGCTCTGAGCTCCTTGCATCCAGAAGAAACTGCATTTTCACACTGGCTCTGAACCTCTTCTGTGGAGCCAAAGCAAAATTAATGTGGAAACTAATCCCTTTGCCCCTACCACGCACATCCTCTTCAACAGTGGAGCCAAGAACGACTGAAGAGAATTAACCTTTTCCATAAATTTCTGAGAGATAGGAAATACCCTACTTTTCATTTTCTCATTTTTTTCCATTTGCTGCATCAGAGAAACCAGTCTTCCCTGAAGG
Source organism: Lycocorax pyrrhopterus obiensis (assembly GCA_014706295.1). NCBI lineage: Eukaryota > Metazoa > Chordata > Aves > Passeriformes > Paradisaeidae > Lycocorax > Lycocorax pyrrhopterus. Next base: position 32,056,051 of record JACSVZ010000004.1, on the reverse strand, counting down.
AGGAAAGCATCTTCTTCCTCTTCCCACTACTAATGCTACAAGTTTATTTTAAGGACAAATTTCATACCTATGCAGGATTGCTATAACTCATCTTGGCTCTCTATAGCTATTAGCTACACCAAGTAGGTGGCAGAGCTTGTTGGAGTAACTGCTGCCCACTCAGAAGCAGCCAAGAATAGCTGCAGCCTCTCCTGGGGATCAACTATACAAGTCTGGAGCTTGAGGGTCCCTTCCTGTGACGCATATGACATTACCACCAAAGCCATGGGAATATATTACTATGTGAACCTAGACGCAGACGTCTGGAAATGAGGGCAGCCTGCAGTGCTGAACTGACAAAGGGAAAACAGGGCATCAAGGTGTATGTTCTCCCCGACTTCCCTCTTTTCAGGTGTCACAAACTCCAGTGCAGCCTTGCGCCCTGTTAACTGGTCAGGCAGAACCCATGGCAGCCCTTCTCTCAGCTTAGGACAACTTGCTGCAGGAACGCTGCCTCTTTCTCTTTTCCAGTGATTCACTTGCGCATCTTCTCACGCAGGCTCCTGGAGTATCCAGCTGGAGAAGGGAGGCACTGTCGTGGTGCTGCGGAGCCTGCTGTGGCTGGGACTGACATTCTACCATGTCCCAATGACCAAGCAATTCGGCTACGTCTACTTTGGCACTGGTGAGAAGAACCTCGATCTGCCCTTCATGCTGTGACTTTTCTGTCGGGGACAAGGACTCAAGAACTAGAAAAGATTTAGATGTTATACTTAGGAAATTTTGTTTACTGCTTGTTCTAATAAAAATGTGAAACCTCTGCACTTTGAGCAGTGTTCTTTTGTGCCTGGACTCTGGCCCTGATTCTTTTCCTAGGACTTCATTTTATGCAATCCTCCCTCAACTCCAGATTGAATTCAGAGAACCACAGAATATTCTGAGCTGGAAGGGACCCACAAGGACTATTGAGTCCAGCTTGTAAGTGAATGGCCCAAGTGGGGACTGAACACAACCTTGGTGTTATTAGCACCAAGCTCTCCCTGTAATGTGTCACTGCAGATCCTTTAGATAGTAACAAATGACATTTTCTTCCCTGACAGGCAAGCTCTAGGTCAGAAATCAAACCTAGGCCATCTGTCTGATTACAAAAGCACCTTGCTTACACAAGAACTAATTTGGAGACATGAATGAATACCTGCTGTCACCCATGAATGACAAAAACAGAGTTGGAGTCAGAGTGGAAAGCTGATATATACTGTAAGAGATCTGTACTAAACCCTGAACTCTAGAAAGGCATATTGAAGAGAGTATTGAAGAGATGTTAGATGTCCAAAATTAGAGGGGTCTTTCCAGCTCATGTTACTCAACTGTAGGAAAAAAACAGCTGTAGGCATCACCTTGAAAAATGTGCTTACTTAGGTTCATCTCAAGGCAATGGCTTAATCCAGTGACTTTTCCATTAGCAAAGCGCACTGAGCAGAGCTTCCTGGGATAGAAGACATAGTAACTTCTGTATGTATGAGAATAAAGAAAAACATTTTCGTTTCTGAAGGGCTGTAGCTTTCAAAGCTTTATAAAACAGAGACAGGCAGCCAGAGATTTTATCTCAGTATCGTTAATGAAGTCTTGGCTCTGTCTCCCAAAGCAAAAGGTCTTGGCCAGCTCAAGGGGCTGAATCTAGGGCTTTCATTTCACAAAATAAGGCTAAAAAGAACCATCTGAATATATTTTGATTTCCTGGATAATACAGATTTATCCCTACCTTTTGTTCCTGTCCATGCTGATAGGTATTAGCAGATTATTCCCATAAAAGCAATCCAAGGTTGTGTCATAGTAGGACATAAAAATTCTGTATTGATTTGTAGCCCCCAGACAAATACCAAAGAAATGGAGCCAAAACAATAATGACCACGATAAACTTAATGAGCCTTTCAAACCAGGCCCATAATTAGCAGCGGTCAGTAGATGGAAGATCCGTATGTGTACTACACAGGGAGAGAAATGGTGCCACCTTTTAGTTACAGGATGGATAACCAGCTCCAGGCTATCCCAGGAAGCAACCATATCACTGACATGGAAGATTTATAGAAAATTTATTTGCCAGGGGGAAAAAAAACCAGGCCAGGTCATCAAGGATGTCACCACTGTGTATTTACCAGATTCAGGAGTGAAGCACAAGCCAGGAATTCTTAAGGGGACGTGTAAGACACATACCTGTTTGCCACTGCCACAGGTGTTCTGATGCAAATTATGGATAGTACAAATGATAATAATAAAAAATTAATTTCAGTAACCATTAACAATTTCTGTTACTGCCAAGAAAATACAGTGCTGCAGAGAAATTTTTCTTCCATCTGTGTCACAGGTACAAAAGCCCAAACGAGGCAAATCTGAGTTGAAACATATGTGAATGGGGAAACACCACTCACTGCTGGGAAAAGAAGGAAACATCCTTTCCCAAACCCATTTGTGCAACATAAAGAAACAAAAGCCTTCAGATCCTTTCTGGCTTTGAGGTAGAAGTCTTTGCCCCTTGCTTTCCTCAAATCATCCTGCACACTGAACTTTGCTTTGATGGCTCTTGTATTCTCCTAGAGGAAGAGATCACAGCTGGACACAACATAGAGTACTAAGGACAATTCTGGAATAAGAAAATTGGAGATATTGACAAACTTGAAAAAAACCCCAGCAGAACAGTGGAAAACATGTGCTTACTGACTATGCCACTTCTGGCTACTAGTGGTTTAAACAGAGAGGCTTTTGTGTATATTTGACATTATCCTTCAGCAAAGGGTGTCCGACTGGAAAGGGCTTTTTGCACCACTTAGGGCCCCTCTTCCAAATGGGCTTTGCAGATCGGATGGGCCAGCGGGTCAGGTACCTGTCAAAACAACACAAACACATTTCATTCTGAGACTGATCACTGAGAAAATGTTCCAACTGAAGCAGAAGCAAGGCACTATAGCCTCTGCCTCCCTAACATGCCTTTTTATAAAAGGAATAACCATGAGCCGAGCTCCCTCAATTCAGAAGGGACCACTGGAAAGGAGTTTTTGTTTGTTTTGGAATTTCTAAGCTCATCTCTCTACTGAACCCACTGGCACCTGTTTGACTTCCAGTTTCACAAAACAAATCAGGTGTAGTATCCAGGCTGTTGGCAAGTTGTCCACCTGCAGCTAAACTGGAGTGCCAAATCCCTTCATTGCAGCTAAATCCAAGACTGAATGCATCCAGCCTCCAGGAGAAGTGTTATTTCAACAGCTGGTCTCAATAAGGTAAACTAATTACAAAGGCTAAATTCTGTGAGAAAGCTTCTAAAAATGAATTAATTTACTTTGGGGGGATAATTGGTTATTACTTCTGCATGGAATGGGTTTCTGGCCTAGTCTTGTATTTTTATATGTCCAAATTTGCGCTAGTCTTCTCTGTACAATACTACTGCAGCTTGCTAGTGCAGGAAGTCAGCACCTACAGTGTAAGAGGTATTAAAATGGAATTATCATCACAACTACAAATCTCTGTGAAGAGCAGTGTCTGGCAAATATCCTCTGCTTTTTACCATTTGAAGTTTTAGACTTGGCTTAGTAAACAGGCAGGGGATTTCAGATTCAGAATCAGTTACTGGAAATCTTACCCTGTGGCTGGGTGGCCTGCAGTTTTGTTAGGCTTTAAATCTTTTGCTACCAGTAGAGAGGGGAATAGAGGTCCTTAGAGAAAGAGGAGTCTTTTCAGACAATAAAGATCCAAAGTAAAACCTTAGCATAATCTGCACAAACAATGCTCCAACAAATTAGAATTTGGAACAGACTGATAAACTTTGTCCAGCAATGTTTGCATGCCTCTGTTGAGTAATCCCATGGTCTTAATGTAACCTCAATCAGTCATCCTCCCCACAATAAGCTTTGTTACCTTTTATTTGCATCGTGCAAATTTGAGATATTAAGAACTTTGGACAGAGACCATGTAATACATGTGTTTGAAGGCATTTGGCACATTCCTATGAACTACAAAGAAAGCTTGCTATGCCAGGCAGCTACAGACTGCATAACAGCAGCCCATTTAGCACTTTTCTTCCTCAGTACTCCCTAACAACAGAAACTGAAAAATGAATCACATGTGGAGCTTTCCGCCTCTGAAATCGAGCCACTTTCAAAATGCTTTGCTTTTGCTTTGAGGAGTAAGTTTATGACAGTTAAAGCACCAAGATGCAACAGCAGGAAGGGTCTGGGTGATGACACAGAGCAAGATCTAGGCACTTGTTCTCCTACAGATGCATTAAACTCATCCCTTCTGACCTTTAGTGCTATGCCTTTGCATTAGTGGAATCCCTTACATAACAGCATAAGGACAGGAAGTAGGAGAGACTTTCCTGTCTCCAATTTCACATGCAAGGGGAGCTCAGAGAGACAAAATGCAGGTCCTCAGTTTGGAATCTGGCCAAGGACCATGGCAAGGCAGCTCCTTTGGGAGAAGCTGTAGGGGTATTAGACGGGCACATGGGCTAGGTCCTCCTTTTCATATTCCCCTTGCTGCAAGGGGAGTGCCATGGCACAAATTTTGGTATTGCAAGACTACACTTAGAGCAAGGGAGGAAAAAAAAAAATCCCAAATTGTTTTAATGTATCAATGTGCCAAGTGCAATTCTGGTCACGTGTCCACACGATTACGGGAAAGTGCTCCTGTGATAATAAATGATCTCACTGGGAGAGAAGTGAATGTGTGAATGTGAGATACACATCAATGTTGTATGCAGGTTTAGACAGACAGTGGCTTTTTAAGAAATCCCTCTGTTTCTGTGTGGGGGCTGGAAGTGCACACCCCAATTCTGCATAGGAAGGAGGATTTAGTAATGGCCTGATTTTAAAGCTTTTGTTATTTCTCTTTTGAGCAGGTCTAATCCAGCCCTCTGGTCCAGGCTTTTGGCTTCCTTTGGGGACTGCAGGCTGGGGCTTTTCATTGTTAGCTGAAACAGACATTTGGACGCTTTCCCTTCCTGGAGCACATTTGCTTTTAGGGCTTTTAATACTTGCTTTGTCCCAAACTCAAACTTGTCCTATTTTGTTTGCTGCCTCTTTTTTTTTTTTTTTTTTTACCTTGATTCAGCAGTGCAAAAGCCTGATGCCGGGGTGCAGTCAGTCTACAAAGTTCCTTCTCCTCTTTGACTAACTCCATTTCCTACTGATTCACAGATTTGGTTTTTTTTCTGTGAGTAAAAACAATCCACAAAACTCACATAGGAGAGCTTCAAAGTCCAGCACACAGGACTTTTCTGCAAACTCTGCCATCCATGTAAGATACTGTACATCCTTTTCTAGCCAAGTCTCCCAACTTTTCATTGTATCCAACAAGGTTTGTATTGGGGAGTTTTTATAATCACCTGCAAACACACACTGGCAGACTGAATTTTCTCAAGTAGCTGAACGTTGTCAAGACAGACCCTTCAGGTGGATGCCAAATGCAGCTGGTCTGCAGTCTCCCAACCTGTCATCTCAGTGTGCAGAGCTCCCACTCTAGGCAAAGGGAGAGAGAACTGCCAGTCTTAGGATCTGTGACTCACCTTGGGGCTCTGCTTGTCCCTTTGAGTATGGTAGGGACCTGAGCAAGAACAAGAATTCCTAGACTCCAAGTGCACAAATGAGTAGTTTGGATAAAGTGTGATAGGAACCCTGTTGGGATTTTCCTGATGGGAAAAGGCAATACATAAGCAGGATGGAAACAACTATGGTTAGTTCACCTGCACTCATTGTAAGAGCTTAAAATCTCTGTAGCATGCGGAAGTCTGTTTTCGTGGGTTCTATTCAGTGGGCAGGCCTGCCCACTTGGAGGCTGCCACTTTAGACCTAGGAGTAGGCACAAGGTTTCCACATGTAGGATAAGGGAAATGTGAAAACCACAGTCCTGTACACAGCCCAAGCAAAGGCCATGTTGGTACAGTTCAAGTCTGAACTTCTGAACCCTCACTGAATTTTTTCAATATGGCTTTTGTTTGGATTAAGAGCAGAAGGCAGAGGGCTGGAGACTGCAGGAAGCACTCGATCAAAGTGCTGGCGAGACTGCCTCCTCCCTGCCACATCCCTTCCCATGACACCTCTTGGCTTTGCTCACCTGCAGCCGCTCTGGCTCTTTGCTTTTGAATACACATGCTATGCACAACACAGTTTCCATGCAGATGAGAGGAACCACATGCTGCTGGTGTGAAATGCTGATAGTAGGGAAACCAGATTCTGCTCCCAGGGACAAGAGGTGTCCACAGAGCCTGAGAACTTTGTAATTCATGAGGAATTTGTAGGGAGCCTGCCTCTTGCTTAACACAGAGCAACTCCTCCGGTTCAGGTGATGGAGGAGGGATTGACTTGGATACTATCTGTGCCAAGTTATGCTCTTCCAGTAGGAAGCTGAAAATGGAGTGGCAGCTGAGCACTCAAAATCAAGTACTCCATAATCTTACAGCACCTCTTGCTGACAGACCCCAGAGTCAGGGAACCTGTGATATCCCCTAGTCCTTCTGGAAAGGGAACAACTTCACAGTGTTGTGTTTTAACCAATACTTTGGACCTGCCATAAGAACATAAGTGCTGTATTCACATTAAGAGAGCATCTAGATGCTGGCTTGAATTCAGGGACTGTTCTGAACAGACTGTTAGTCCACATTTTCCATGCAAAAACCTCCATGCTGAAAAGACAACTGCTGAGCTATTCAGGTTTCCATTACTGAAAGGACAAGTTTGACCTACAGCTGAGCTTGACTGTTTCCCAAATGGTTCTGGTGTGTGGTGGCATGCACACACATGACTCTGGAGTATGGGAACAGTCTGTCACCCTACACAATGCTGGTGAAATTGCTTAGAACTTCCTCAGCCTCATGGGCTAGTGAAAATACTTGGTTGCTGCAGCACTTAACTGGAACATGCCAGGCTGGAGCACGAACAAATGCAGAAATAACAGCAAGAAGTTTTGAAAGGGAGAATACAGGCTGAGGATGAGGGAACAATCCTTGGCTGCAAGACAAATTTGCTTGTGGAATGATCCCCTGGAAAGAGTGAAAGCCCCAGACTGGGCCAAACATGAGGAAAATGAACTGTAGGGAGTAATTCTGCATTGACAGGGTAAACTTCGTTTGTTTTCAATGTCCAACTTCTGCAGACAAATGATACATAAGAGAAGGTGAGGACAGGAGACTCAAGAGTTCATGGATGATGTGGGTTACTCCCATGGCCATTTCTTCAAAAGAACCATAGCTAGTAAAGCAGTTAAGTGGTAACACTCATGAGCTATTGCTGTCAAAAACAAATCAGGCAGAAAGCAAAAAGGCAAAGAACTAAAGCCCAAGAAATGAGAAATATCATGGCAAGTCTCACCTGGACAGTGTCCCAGCTGCAGGGGGTAGAAGAGGGAGATGTGGAATGTTCCCCAGTTGAATTCTGACCACAAGGTATTCTTATTCTCCTACCACCCTCAGGACCACAAAGCTTAGCATTTCACTTCCATGTTATGCCTTCTTCTGCAGTTCCCAATCTCCTCCTCTGTGTTACATTACATCATGCATGAATGTTCCATACTATGCTAGACAGTCGTATAACCAAGTACAAGGCAGGATCTGCAGGTCAGATGTTCTCAAAGCATTCTGCTTTTCTTGAATTCCAATAGTGGAAACAGGATAAGGAGATGGAGTGGGTAGAGGAAGGCCAGCTGCCAAATGACCCAGTGCAAAGCAGGGAAATCCTTATCTCTTTGCAGAGAAATCTGGGGCAGGCAGAAGGGAATGTCCAAAGTTCATACAATTGAGACAGTAAAACCAGTTCAGAAAACAGAGCAGGAATTCTGCTTTTTGGAAAACATCATTGAATAAGCACCAGAAGATCACCTTCTTGAGGGGCAGAGGGGTTCTGGATGATAAATCCACACTTCACAACACTAAATCAATGGCATGTTAGCACCCCTGACCCTTGTTAAAACAAGACAGTTTGCTGATAATTCCATATGGTGGCATGATACCTTTTAATCCCAGCTAGGTGTTAGCCACTGCATGCCAGACTCTTTGGATTTGAAGCAGGCTCACTTTAATCAGGGTGACAGTGACATGGGCCAAACATTCTGGCCAAGACAGCCACAACTGCAGTAAAGAAATAGCTGAGGAGCAGCTTTTTTTGGTGCTTTCAAAAGTATACATTAATGCAGCTCTTCAGTCCTTTGTACGCTTCCTTAGCACCTCTGCCCAGGAGCCATAGAGTTCCTCCCTTGTTGCTGGCCTGTACATTGTCTAAGGGACACATCAGTTTTTCATCAGGCTCATTTGTCCCTCTTTCAGCAACAAATGAAGCTGCTCTCAAATATACTGACACAGCCTTGGAAGAAGGGAGCACCAACCAGAACTTTGCCAGACAGGAAAAAAATGAAAGTGATTGCTCATCCAAATGAGGCAATCTGCCAGACTTCAGCCAGGCAGGGGTTGCTGCTCTCAGTCTACATGCAGTCAGTCAATGCTCAGGTCTGTATCATGGCAGAGGCACTGGGCTCTGATTCCCACTTCACATTACACTTACCATGATAAATCTCCTTCAGTCTTCAGGTGATGTGAGTGGAATCAGTCCCTAAGGCTATCTTAGGCTTTCACTGTGGTCCTGTCATTCTAGCAGCTGATGCTGTAGTCTTATGTCAAGAGCTCTATCATGAGCAAAATATTCTTCATCTCAGTGTAAGATGGCAGGCAGTTCCCAGATGCTAGGAATTCCCACAGAAGTGTGTGAGGTAACATCTGGAGTAGACAGTGACTTCTCAGAAGCCCTTCCTTTACAAAAGTGAAAACTTTCTCCATTCAGAGTAAAGAGACAGACTACAGATTGCTGACATTACCTGTGTTTCTGTCTTGGAAAAGCTTTAACAAGGGGCCCAAGCATATTATGAGGCATCTCAGTTTCTCCCTGTTGACATTCCCAGGGCTATAGCAGCAGTGAAGAAAGGCACTGCTACCTCTCATCTAAGCAGAGTGGTAAAGATGGGTAGAACAGCCAATACAGCGATCTCAAAAAGAGATGAAGCTTGAAGATTTGGAAAATATGTCACTTAACTGTGTAATGTACTGCCTGCTATAATAGGCCCTCTTTAGATCCTGTTGATCCCTTCTTGAACTGGCGCTTAAAAATCCAGTAGACATAAACACAATGAAGGAACAAGCTAAGTCAGGTGAGTAGCCCTGATATTACAAGTTTAGAGGATGACCCAGACATGTTCTGATGGCACTGAACAAGGCAGCTTGTTCCACTCCAAAGTGCAAGCCCACTTCTGCCCCTTTTCTCCCCTGTCAGCTCACTTGCATTTGGCAGCACCACGGGTTGAGTGCTTCCTAAGTTATTACAGACTTACAGGAAGCTTTGGAAGCAAGTACAGAGGCAAAGACAAGGTAAGCTTGGACAAGTCATTCATGTGGGAAACTTCTGATAAGAGCTCTGGCTTCATTCCCAAAATAAGTACCGGTTGAATGACTTCAGTCATTCAGCATGTGGGTGCACTTCAGGCTAGAGGAAGGAAGCAATTTGTAACTCCTGCCTTATGCTGTGCCAGCTACTGCTCCAGAGAGCCAGGGAAGTACAGGTGGGGGCTTGCACAGTCAAAACTCTTACAGAATGGCCAAGATTTTGCAAGGCTCCCACACACAGAGCTTTCCCCTTCCAGCAGGCTGCGAAGACAGTATTACGAGGGACCAGGAAATCACTCCTGAAGTACTCCTGCACTTTATCCTAGCTCTTGGGACTCATTTGTTTAGTGTCAGCCCCACCACCAAAACTTTCAATCCCATTTCTTTATCCTATTCTCTTGTCTCCACCCAGACCCCAACGTCTGCCTACTTCAATGCTGCTCCATATAGTCAGCAAAAAGCTCTGCTCTCTTTTTCTAAATTGCTTCCACCGTGCCTGCTACATTCCCTCTCTGGGAAGAGAAAAACTAGGGTGGTGTAGGGAGGGGCTAACACTGCAATAATCGCCAGTTTAATTAAGTTTGTGGTGTAGCACACCTACTTGCATGTAGAATGTATCTGGAGGTATTCATTCTTTGTTCTCACTAAAAGTCTATAGAACAATTTGTAAGAGTCTGGGCATCAGATCTGGAGTCCTGGTGTGATTCCTGAAAGATACTGCAGTTACCATTTCCAGTCTCAACCTGCTATGCAGGGTTGCAACGTGAACTCTAACAAGATAATGTGCTCCACCCCACAGCTGCCAGATAAGACACAGATACTAAGGAATCCCCAGGACTAGTAAGACACAAGGAAGAAGTTACCACAGTTGAAGTATCTGATGGCTACAGGGCTGCACCAAATGTAGAGTCCTCTAATTTGATCCTCATGGATACCCATTATGCATCCAGCCAGCATTTCCAAGAGCCTCTCTCAAATCCCCACTGTAGAGTCAGACCTGAAATGCAGGAGTCTCCAGCCATCCTCAGCCCTGCAGTCTAAGCTCTCCCAGCGACAGCCCCATGGCCTCTGGTAACCTCACGGTTTGCTAATGCGAGGTTCATACACCGCTCTGACATCCCCATGGAAACAGAGTGTGAGGTTATAAACAAGGGATTAGCACCTCCAAGTGCCCAGCACAGAGCAGGAAGCGGCTGCAGGCTTTCTCTTCACCCACCAAAGGCCAGGGGCCATTCAGGCTTGGGAGGGGGAAGAGACTGTTGCATAGGAAGGGCAGGCGGAGGGCGAATCGCTGACTGGAGGAAACGGGGATGGGGCAGAAGGTAACAGGCCTGTGATGGGCCCCTGCTGGCTGCTCAGAGCCCCCCTGACTGCTGGTACCACCGCCTGAGCACCCTCCTGCTGTTGGGGGCTAAAAAGGCTAAGAGGGAAGGGACTGCTCAGCCTGGAGAAAAGAAGGTTCACTGGGGTCTTACCAATGTTCCTAAGTACCTGAAGGGAGGGAGTAAAGAAGACAGGGGTGGGCTCACCCCAGTCACTGGTGCGCTCACCCCAGTCACTGGTGCTCACTGACAGGACAAGAAGCAATGGGCACAAATTGAAAAAAGAAATTCTGTTTGAATGTAAGAGAACACTGTCTTGTATGAGGCTGGTTCTCTGGAACAAGCTGCCCTCAGAAGAAATGGAGGAAGGTCTAACCTTGGATATACTGAAAACCTGATTGGATGTAGCTCTGAGTAAGCTGCTCTAGGTGACTCTGCTTAAGTGGGGAGCTTGGACTAGACCATCTTCAGAGGCCTCTTCCAACCTCAGCTATTCTGTGGTGCTGTGACTCCATCTGTGGCATCCTCCTATGACTGCCTTACTGATTGTTAGTGATGAGGAGGTGAGCACAGCTGAGGAAGGGCAGGCAGACTCTCTAACATGTGTGGCAGTTTTACTCTTGTGTGAATAAACGGTTTATATGAGATATGACTTGTCCTTAAAAGACTGCCAAGAGAATATCATGACAGCTCTTCTCCAAAATGCTGAGTACTCTTTAAGAAACCTGCTGCCTGAGACATTTCTAACCCAGTCGTAAGGAACTGCTTTTCCCCTTCCAATTTATTCCTGAAAAATAGAAATGTGGAAAGACAAGACTATTCACCTGTTCAGTTTGGGTTTCTTGGGAATATGCCCTTCAGGAAGTGGAGGCCTGTGGTTTGGCAACAAACCTGAAACAGAAAAAGATGTCAGAATATTTTGCAGTCTCTTTGCTTCTGTTGCATTCAGAAGTCACATTACACCTCATAAACCAGGCAACCCAGGTCACTACTGAACCTGCACCCTGGCCAGAGAAGCTAGGAAGTTGTACTGGGTATAGGGAGGAAATACACACCAAAGACACTGTCACTTGGGCTCCTCACAGAGGCTTTTTCAGAGGACACTGGGTACTGGTGTCCAATTAGATTCCACCTCCAGGATGGAAAATCTGACTATTAAAATTCTCAGTCCATTTAACTTGGATACAACTCAGGTACCAGGCATAAAGATCAGCACAATACTCTTGACTGCGTCAACCTGGGTCCCACTCCCAGGAAAAAGTAAAAAAGTCGTCACACGGCAGATGGTAGGATTGCATGTTACTAATGGGGTAGGTCAAGCTTAGTTAAATCAAGTAATTTCAGAAGCAGGTGTTTAATCATTAGTTACTGGAGACTGAACCACTTCCCACATCTTTCTGCAACGCTAGTCTCATCTACAGGGATAAATGTCTGCTGTCAAGGCAGGAGTCAGGACACAGACAAAGCAGAACAAGTAGTCTCTGTTCCATCACCCTGTCCCAGCACTTGGACCATAACAAGTTTGCTGGGTGAGTGGACAATGACATCTCCCTAAGCTATACCAATTGGGCAGGAGACCCCCCTCAAGGGGTTCAATAGGTAACCCACAGTCAGGAGTTGTCTCTGGCAGAGCTATGTACCTGCACGGTGAGCCATCTGCACACAGACAGCAACCTTCTTGTGCTCCTCCAAGCAGAGGCCTGTGATCCTTCGTGGCAGCATCCCTCCATCAGAACGGATAAACTGACTCAGCAGCAAGACATCCTGAGGAAGAGAGAAGGGCAAAACCCTCAGTGCCCCACCTACCTTAACTGCTGTGACTGCAGGTGTTGTGCTGAGCCTTGCGTTGCGTACAGAACTCCAAACAATGTAAAACAAAACAAAGATTCCTTCCTACGCATTCTGTCTGCAGCTTGACAACAAATGGCTTTTGCTTGCTGTCACTGCCTGCCAGTTTAGCTCAGTAAGGTCACTCAGATGGTTTGAGTCTTCCTCTGACTTCACTAGTGTAAACATATGATGTCAGCTGCAGTCCCTGCTCCTTCACTGTTTCACTACTTGCTCCAAGATTCTTGCTAAGATAATGTGTCCTAGGTACTCAGGCAGCGTTACACAAGACCTACAGATGGATATTGTTTATACAACTTGAAATGCCATCACAGCTGCTGTCCTAAAGTTCACAGATATGTTAGATCACCTCTGACCCCCTCCTTTTTCCCTCAGAGCAGGACTGTTCTCTGCTATCTACTCCTCAAACTTTTATCCAGTTTCCCATGGTGGAGCTTCCCTCGCATCTCTCTGGAGGGGTGGAGAGCAGGGAAATGGTCCAAGATCTTGCATGAGGAAGCTTTATGTAAGAAAAGAGCCTGTGCTGATGAGTAAGGACTAATAGGATAAATTGCTGCACTCGGTCCTTCAACTGTGTGTGCATTAGGTGGGGCTATGACAGTCATGGTGGATGGAAGGAGCACTTGAAGCATGCTGAGGGTTTGTCTGTGATTCAAGAACCATTTAGACTACACTGCTGTTGACCTTTACAATTAAAAGCTCTAGAAATGCAAAGCAGCCCTCTTAATAATAACAAAATTAAAGGGATCTCTAGGATCAGATAGTATCACAGGGCTGGAATGACAAATTTTTAAACACAGCAGCAACAGCCGTTGCACGAGTGTCCCATTAACTGTACACAGTACAACAGCCCAGGATTCAGATCCATGCTTTCTATTTCGACACACAGCACCAGTGCAAAGATATCCCTTAGGCCAATATAGGCAGGCATCCTTGACATCCTGACATCAGCATAAGTTGGCCCAAAGGGCCTCTGGAGACTTTGTGCTTGTTTTTATCCCTTCTGATGACAGACTTGTTGCTGGCTGAGAGTTTACTTCTCCATGGCTCTTGTAAGCATGTTCCTCGTTGAGGCAGCAGGACCACGCAGAGGCTGCCTGCAGGCTGAGGGGATCTGCCAGTGAGCGCCCGGACAGAGCGAGTTCAAACGAGGCATGGCAGAACTTTGCACCCCTCGGCCAGGGCAACAGGCAAGAACAAAGAGCACTTGTTGCTTTTCATGTTGGGTGACCCCCCTGACTGCCTGTTCACAGATTCACAGACCTGCTCCTACCCCCCATCTTTGCTCTTTTACAAAGAGCTCCCTGGAACATTCCTACCTTCATTTACTGCCCTTGCAAAAGCAAATAACCACGAGTGAATATAAAATGAGTATTCAGAAAGCTATCTAACTAGGAATTATTCACCCACTCCCACTGCACAAGACCAGCTCAGTTGTCAAGGGGGCTGCTGGAATTTAGGATGCCCTTCTGGAAATGATGGATTCTGACAGATGCTGTCATAGAATTGTAGAATGGTTTGGGTTGGAAGGGACCTTAAAGATCATTGAGTTCATCTCCTCCCTTGCCTTGCTGGCCACCCTCTGTTTGATGCAGCTCAGGATACAATTGGGTTTCTGGGCTGGGAGTGTACATTGCTGGCTCATGTCCAGCCTCTCATCCACCAGCACCCCCAAATCATTCTTTCCAGGGCTGCTCTTGATCTGTTCATCCCCAGCCTGTTTTGATACCAGGGGTTGCCCTGAACCAAGTGCAGCACCTTGCACGTAGTCTTGTTAAATTGCACGAAATTCCCACGGGCCCACTTCTTGAACTTGTTTGTTCAGGCTCCTTTGGATGGCATCCCATCCCTCAGGTGTGTCATCTGCAAACTTGATGAAGGTGCACTCAATCCCTTTGTCTATGTCATTAATGAAGGTACTAAATAGAATGGCTCCCAGTAAAGACCCCTGAGGTACCCCACTTGTCACGGATGTCTATCAGACTCTGAGCAGTTGACCACTACCCTCTGGATGTGACTATCCAACCAACTCCTTATCCATCTAACAGACCAGCCACTGAGAGAGTGCTATCTCTCTGCAATTTAGAGAGAAAGATACTGTGGGGACCATGTCAGAGGCTTTGCAGAAGTCCAGATAAATGAAATCTGAAGCCTTCCCTCCTCTTGTCCACTGATGGAGTCACTCCATCACAGAAGGCCACCAGGTTGGTCAGGCAGGACTTGCCCTTGGTGAAGCCTTGTTGCTTGTCTCGAATCATCTGTCTGTCATCCATGTGCCTCAGCACAGCTTATAGGAGGATGTTCCATGATCTTCCTAGGCACAGAGGTAAGGCTGATAAGTCAGTAGTTCTCAGGGTCTTCCTTTCTATCCTTTTTAAAAAAGGATTCCAGTCACCTGGGACAAAGTGTTGGTTACAAGTGTTAAAGCACTTGAGGGTTTGAGGGTTTTTATTTGATTGGGGTTTTGTGGTTTGTTTTTGTCCTTCCCACCCCTCACTCCCACCCCCAATCAATACTACCCTCATGAATATCATCATGACACACCATTTCCCTCTTCCCATATTTGGCTTTCTACATCCACCTGTCTACAGTGAACATGATCAGACTGATTTTTAGATGACACATTATGTAGGCCCACTGACATTTAGACACTAACTTTAATGTCACTCTGACACAAAATGATTTATCAGGCAACCTACAGAGTGATGCTGTATCCAAAGAACAAGAAAAACTCAGCTGAGGAACTAGCAGCACGCTCCTGGGAGGCCGTTGATGGTTAAAAGGGAAGCGGGGTGTCCCTCAGCCCAGCTAAAACAGCCCTGCCAAGGAGAACAGTAACCAGGGGACCAGATGGTGCCAGCTGCACTGGTAGGAACTGGATGGAGGCCAGCCAAACAATCCAAGGGCACTGACTTCTGACCACTCCTGAAATACACTGGACTGGATTCAGGAAACCAGCACAAGACTCCATCCCCCTTTTTCCTCTTCTTTAGCTGTCTGGATCTTCAAATCACCAACAGCTCAATTTGCCATTTAGCACATACCACTTCCCTAAGTGGAAAAGGGTTGTTCAGCTCCAAGTGCCTAGAAAGAGAAAAACTTGCAAGACTTTGCTAGTAGCCTGCTGCATTACTCTGTGGAGAAGAGGAAAAACAGAGTTGATGGCAAGTTTGAGGCAGTTTCAGTCTTTGCAGCCATGAAAGCCTAAGTAGGCCACACACTCTTGTGAAGGGTGTGTGTGTGGTCCAAGTGATTTCTCTTATTACCACCACACCTCACAGAGTAACAGGCTTGTTACCAAGTGTTTCCATGTAAAGGGGGGTGGTGAGAAGCAAATGGAGATAATCTTTTTTTTTCTCCCTGTGGGGAAAAAAAAAATCAAGAAAATCTGTTCTCTCTTATCATCTCTGACCAACAGTGTCACCAACTGACCAACACCCTGGTGTGGCAGTCATTTCTTGACTGAAATCATCAGTCATGTTCCAGCTGCTACAGCTCCAAATTACACTCACGCTGCTTGGCTTAAAATGCTGCACACTTGACCAAAGGTTTGTCCATTTCTGAAGATTCCCCCCAGTTAACAGGCCAGGTGTCTCTCCCAGAGTACTCACACAGATGTATCTTACCACTGGGAGAAAGCAGACAGGTACAGCCAACTTTATGGGGCAGCTGTGGAGGGAAGTGAACAAGTACGTGGAGCGGTCAAATTAAAAAATATGTCTGGCAAGTGTTCATGGTGCCGTCATGTTCCATGAAATTCACATTTTGTGCTAGTGGACAGCCAAGCCTGTAACCACAGATTTGCTTTAATCACTGGACAGCTCCCATGAGGCTGAACGCAGATTCCCACCCCTGTAATCTGCAGCATTTGATGAAAACAACTTGGACTGAATTAATCTAGGGCTAATAGGCAAAGCTTGCAGTTTGGTTTCCCCTAATTGTTGCCAAAGCAAGATGACATATTTACTGCCTACTCAAACTAACGATGTTTGAAGTGGACAAGGGGGGAAACGAAAAACAAGTTTAGCCTTTGCTTCTAAAAGGGCTGGACAAACTTGCTAAACGGAGCACTATATACTGCACATTCTTGTGAATAGATGGTAACCAAAACGCAGAGGCACCTGCATTTTAATGTCTGCAGACACTTTGAAAAGCAGCATCCTTGAATGACACGTGATTCATTAAAACTTCGATTTACTGCAAGAACAGTTCTATCTGTGCAGCCAAATTACTACTGGGCTGTATCAGACAAGCCTGCCAGTCATTATTTCCAGTTATACAAGAGTCTAGTTCTTCCTTTCTCCCTTACTCCTGGGAGCTGTACACCATTCTCCACGCATTTTGTAACAGAATTGTGGGTTTCAATCCAGTTGCATCCTTACAATGACCAAAATAACTTTTCTATCTCCAACGGATATGAAAAAAAATCAACTGAGATCTCTGTTTCACTAGACAGACACATGCAGACCACAAACGGTGGGAATTTATTTCTTAAGCTCTGTTACCCTGAGCCACAGCAGAGGATCAGGATTGAACTGGCAAAGACAACTGCAGGCCTCTATACCACAGCTGAGGCAGGTTGGAATCATGACCTGCTAGTGCTCACAATGCCTGTTCAGTTGATTAATGACTTCGGAGACACTGGTCCCCCAGTTCTCTGACAGCCAGAGTAACTCATTATGCCACTACTTTAGACTGTGCTAGTTGCACATGACAAAAGGAAAGTCCTGTGAGGTCATATTACTCAACTCCCTCAGGGGCTAATTCAACACTTCCCTTTTCATAGTGCCTCATTCAGTCCAATTACAAGCGCCCCAAGCAAAAAAACTCACACTTTCCCTTCTGTGCAACCGACTGATCTCAGTTTATCAATCTCAAAGGAACCACCATCTATTCCAATCTGTTACCAAGCACAGCTTATAGGTTATGCTGTATGAACTGGGCTATATCTTTAACAAAAATAGCTGCTATCAATTTACAGACATTTAGGACAATTAACCACCAGTGAGAAAATTGTCCCACTGTTTAATTGCTCTCGGAGTTAAAGGCCTGCACTTTAGTACTTAAGCATCTCAAGATTCTGCTGCTCATCACAGCTGCAGCAAAGAATAGAATAGCAGAGAGTGCTTTACTGCAGAAAAGGGAGATTTTTATTCACCTTAACATTTAAAATCCTGAAAATCTGTGACTGGTACAAAGCATTCAAAAACATAAGGGACTTACACAAGCAGAGAAGTGGTCAACTCCAGAACTCAAATTTCTCCTAGTTCTCATCAGCTCCACAGAGGGATGCTTCTAAATACGAGGTAAGAAAGCTACAATTCCAAAATACCAGTTCACACTTCTCTCTTTAGCTTTTTGTCCAGAAGGAGTACTGGATATATATACAATAGATGCACATGCATTCAAAATCCATGTGACAGCTGAGATGAGTTCCTAGATTGTCCCTCAGCACCACAATTTCTTAGAAATGGTCTTAGCAATGATTCTCAAGACTGGCTGCAGAATCTCTCCTCACATTTAGTTTTCTCTTGCCTCCTTACTGCACAGTAAAATCAGGATTTAAGAATCAAAGTGAAGTGTGGAAGAAAACTCATAACTTAGTTCACTCTACAAACACACGTAAAACTCATGTTTCACAGTGTCTGTTGTGACCAATTTCTAATCCTAGAACTCGGACTCTACAGAATCA
Source organism: Lycocorax pyrrhopterus obiensis (assembly GCA_014706295.1). NCBI lineage: Eukaryota > Metazoa > Chordata > Aves > Passeriformes > Paradisaeidae > Lycocorax > Lycocorax pyrrhopterus. The sequence goes on along the minus strand of JACSVZ010000004.1, from coordinate 32,037,795 downwards.
CATTGTCTAAAACTTCTTTAGTTCTTGATGGTATTATTATCTCTCCACTCACTCAGTGGAGTCTTCTACCACACACAGCAGTAGAAACTCAGACTATGTAAGTCTATGTATTAATTCCCAAGATGTAATCCACTGCCATAGCTCACTTCATCCCTGAACATCAGTTTATAGTTTCTCTAGGGTTGTAAATGTGTGACTCATGGAATGTGTTCTATAAATCTCTAGAATTACCCAGTTTAATGATGCTGTTTACTTCTTGCATTTAAAAGTCACATAAAACGATATGAGCCTTAAAAAAGTATTTTCCAGAGTAAGTAACTTGTTGGTTTTGATCACAACACAATTCAGCAACCATGAAGAAGAATTGCAAGGAATCCCTGTGTTTGAACATGGGCAACACAAAACAGACACGATCCGGTTTTGTAGTACTTTACAAACCTTAATGGTATTTGTCATTTCACCTAATTCATTATAATCTGCAAATTCATTGTATTTCCAGGTTTCCCACGTTGTTGAGAAACCAGGCCAGAAAACACTAAATACTCCCCTGCTCCCAACTTATTTCACTGTTTAATACTGCACCTAGCCTGAGTAAGAATCACTGACAACAGTAGATTCTAAATGCCTCAATGTCTGCAACACAGGCTTTGAAAGACACTAAATATATTTCATTTACACCTCACGTCTGTGGTTTCACCTGTCTGGAGTAATTGCAAGTATTTTTTCTGGTACTAGTGCCGTACTCATATTCTTCATGAGTCTTCATTAGTCCTGTCCAACAGATTATTTGCTTTTACTCCTAGCTGACACCCTTTTACTTGGAATTTGCAACATTTTATTTACCAATTGGTAATCATCAGCATCATTCTCCTTCCTCTCTCATCTACTTAATATTTCCCTTACTGTTTTCAAACTATCTGGGGATTCACTAGGATTTTTTTTTCATGCTTTAAAAAAATCCTGTGAGTGAAGTAATATATTTGTTAGCTAATTCCTTCAAGACCTTGAGGCAACATGCAATCCAGGCCTGCTGGTCTGTACTTAATTCAATGCTTAAGTTATTTCTGTATCTGCTTTTTCTTGTTGTTTTACGTTTGCAAGATTGCCATCACTACACAGGTATTAAAACCGTTTCTCCTTTGTGTGTGTGCACTAGGACTACACGTAAGCAGCTCAGTCATTTTGCAATCAATGTGGCTTTCAGTCCCCTTCTCCTCTCATTAATGGACTTTCTCACAAACGTTTCTTTTTCTCCAATGCATTTGTATCTCCCTCTTTAATCCTATTGACATTACCTTATTCTGAGTTTTCTGTTGCCTTATCTTAGTAACAGCATGTTCCTGTCTGGTTTTCTTCTTATCCAATTCCAGTGCTGGGTTTTGAGCTTGCAAGGAGGGGGACTTAGTCCTTTTGTAAACTCTGTGTTTGAATGACCTCTTGTAAATTTACATTCTGCATCTGCTATATCATGCTTCTTATTCTAAAGTGTTCATGACTTGTGCTTTTGTTTTAAAGCACTACAGGATTTCCTTCCCATATTCCAGGTTTAGTGTTAGTTATCCCTTAATTAGTTAATAAATTTCTCATTAGCATTTCCTGCAAAATGCTTGAATAAAACCTGTTTTTTCTGTTGCAAGGTAAGTAAAAATGTATGCTCTCCTTCATACTCATCAAGAGTTTTAAAAGCTATATGAAACAGTTATTATCTTAGTTGACAATGACCAATGAGAAATCATAGTGCTCGAAGTCATGTAATTGACCTAGTCAAGTCTTCTGGCCTCTGTGGAGCTAGGCCTGTATCCACTGACTAAATGCTGCATTCCAGTTTGATTCTCCAGGAAGTGCAATGGTGAAAGGCAGCAGGGCACAGAAGAGATATATGGCCTTTTCAGATCAGATGGCCATGTGAGTAATTCCAAATCTCCTATTTGATACAAGCTCATCCTTTTTCCCAGTAACACCATCAGCCAAGGCAAACAACTACTGTGTAGGAGGCTCTTGCTGCACCCAAGAGGAGCAGAGCTGGAGTTAAGTATCTTTACTACACCCAGCAAAAGAGGAGAGGGGCAGGTTGTGGGGTAGGTAGATCTGAGAGCAATACTTGTCTAGCGATGAGGATGGGGGAACTCCTTCATTAAACTTACCACATAATCATATTTATGCTTCAGGTTCCAGCGACAGATGGGACACTGGCCAGAGGGGTTTGGAGGAGGTGGTGCTTCAGCATCCTCTATAATTCTCCCTTCAATCTAGGAAACAATTCAAAGGATGCAATGATCAGGCATGGCTTACAGCTCTACCTGCACATGTGACTTGAGGAATACTTTTCATCAAGTCCACAATATGTTGACCAGTTCTGTGTGGAAGTAAGTGGAACAGTATCTGCATCATTCAACTCACTTTTATACAGATATAACAAGCCCTTTGGTACGTCTATGCCACAGACTACAGGGAGAAGGACAAATTGAAAGGGCATAGAAAACCCTTTGGCAAATTCTTGTGTGTATTTTGCTAAATGTAAACTAGCTGACAGTCAGTGTGAAGTTCTCATATTCGCCTGAATTCCATTCAATGCAGTACTCTTTTGAACCACCATGCCTTGAAACTGTAGAGGCCCTTTAGCCAAAAGCTTTAAAGTAACTTTTTTCTGGGAATATGAGAATGTCACAGAATAGCAGAGGCATGTTATAGTTGAAAACATGCAGGGGCTTGCTGTATTATACATCACCAGTAGGGAAAACTCTGAGCAAAATTTAAAATTTACGAAAGGATCGTTAGGAAATGTCTGTGGGGCTTCTAAATTTCTTTTATAATACCAGTATTTTATCCAGTTTAATTCTCTGAACAATTCTTTTATGAGATTATAAAATGATCTTTTCTACGTCACTATAAAGTGGTGGCATCTAATACTCAAGTTTTCTCACAAGAAACATGCAAGGAGATATAGGAGGTGTATAAAGGAAGAATTTGACAAATTTTTTTCCTAAACATAGATGTGCTAGAAATACAAAGTCCATCTACATGTGCACTTGTCTGGTTTTTTGGGTTTTTTTGAGGACTTACTAATAGAAGCAAGAGCTACCTCAAATTGCACCCAAATGAACAGAAGAGACACTAAAACTAAGCCATTTTTTCTCCAAGGTATTTTGGAGTGTCCTCTGGTCAAATTAGGATTACAACCAGATTCTGAACACCAATTGTCAGCCTCAAAGAGCGCAAGCACCAGAGAGTTTGAAAAGAAACCCTGGGTGGAATGCAAGGTTACTTTTAAGAAACCATCAGGTTCTGTGCCTGAAAACCTGGGAAGAGAAAAGCGTGACCGTTTCTGTAAATGTGCACGGGAAGCTGGCATCCCATGATGAACGTGAGCTGAACTCTCAGAACTATTTCATATCCCAGATTTCTGCCTTTCTGATGATAAAATGGAAACAGGTAAGTTACTTGTAATTTAAGCATCTTGGTACCTCAAACAGACAGAACTGTCAATTTTTAAGTAAGATTCCTCTCCCCACAAGTACAACAGCCAGTTTTACGAAAACAAATACTTAACTATGAATATAAAATGTAGGCCAGTATCTAATTTTCTATTAATCACTAAAGTTATTTTCAAGGAAGCTGGTGTATCTAATCTGGATTCTTGCCAGTCTGGCTTTAGACTGTACTATGACTGTAATTCCATCTTGGAAATGAATAAAGATTCAGAATGCTATGTCAGCATCAATTCTTCTTGAGATAAATTTCAGTGTACAGGTTTTGGCAATTATTCCCCAACTGCTGAGGACTTGTATACTGTTAATCCACACGGTTGCTATTTTTCTCTTAAACAACTACAAGGAGTGTAGGGGCTGTACATTCTCAGTATGCTGATGAAATCTGTGTTTCTCTGGGATTTATTCATCTGGTTCACATCAAATGCTTCCTTCAATACTGATTAAAATTGAGGACACAGAAAGATGAGCAGAGAAAGATGGATTCAGGGAAAACTGATGTAGAATTAGCAGGATAAATGGAGCGACCAATGTATACACTGAGAAACATATCAACCCTTTGGTTTGTCAATTTACACCATTTTTGACAACATTTTTCTCATCTAGGGGCACTGACGGATTCCAGACTGATGCTAGGATATTACAAAGCAAATATATCCAGATCTTCAGGAAGAGTTATTTTCATAAAGGGCTCTATTGATGTAAAGCTTACATTTTTTCACTTCATGCCTCAGTTAATGGTTTGGACTTTTGAGATTATAATTTACATCCCCTTTGAAACCAATTGAGTGCAAAATACAGCAATCCACTGAGAGTGTTTTGTTGGTGTGCACACTCCCCTCTTGTTTTGTTTAGAAAAACTTCAGGTCACACTTGCGAGCTCTTCTCTTCAGGTTTCTGGGCAAAGATTAGTAGATTGGCACTTGAAGCCAACAAACAGATACTTTCCATCATACCTACTGTCACATATTAAACTTACTGTTTGTTGACAGTCTTATGACATCTTGCTAACTGCCATATATTTTAGATATATAAAATAGAGTAAGTAATCTGCTGCATGCAGATTTCAGACATGACAATGTACACTAACACAAATACAACAAAACTTTCAACAAAATATATTTCTGACAAAAATACTTAGACTTTCAAAGGCATGAACAAGCAGGTTTTTTTCTGTTTCATTAGTAAGCAAAAAAAGTCCATCCCCTTCTTATTATTTATGTATATATAGATTAACATTTAGGTGCACTGTCTTCTATCTACTCCCAAATTCCTCATCCACTCTTCTCATCTTATTTATATATTTCAAAATATGTGTGTTACTGCTCTCCAGCCAAGGCATATATAGCTACTGCTATGTGCAATGTGAGCAGAATAATGCAATCTCCTTTCGCCTTCAGCAATTTCAGTGCTTCTTCTAAAAAATGACAACTATCTTGATAAAAGTACAACAGATTAAACGGTGCTAACTAGGCAAAATTCTAATTCGACCACTTTAATCTTTTCCTTCCTGTAGCTGAGAAGATGCTCTTCTTTATCAGTGACTTTAGAACTTCCGTTTTAGTTTCAGGAACTGTTTCCCTTTAGTATTTAAGATCTTCCTCTGAAAACACCCCTTCCACTTAAATTGTTTTTTTTACCACGTGTGTTATGAGATGCAAGCTTTGTACCACCTGAAGTCAGTACGGCACACGCTGTGGTTAACAAACACAACACAGATCAAAGGCAAGCGATGTGCGTGGCATGTAGCCGGTACGGACACGTCCTGCAAGGCCCCATCGCACTGCCACAGCAGGATGAAGTGACAAAGCCACTGGCAAACCTCCCTCGTGCCTGTCCACACTCAAGAAGAAGCCAAATGTCACCAGCTTAGGAAACGAACTCGTCTGAAGAAAGGCCTGTAGTGTTTTGGATGCTGAATGCCTCTGGGCAAGGATTCCGACTTTACCCGGGGTGCGGCGAGGGGTTTGGTGCTCGTGAGTGGCTCTGACTGGAGGCACAGGGTGATCATCCTGTCCTTCAGCCGCCAAACCCTCCATTGCTTACCTGCACTCGCAACGAACTCCTGCCTTGGCTCTGCCCTCACACCCTGAGAGGTCTTTCAAGTAGAAAAATGTCCCTGTTTTTCCTTTACTTGTTGTGGGTAGGGCACGGACACACACATGGCTGAAGGAAGAAGCAATGTCAAAGGCAGCTACCAAGGAAAAAGGGTGCAGGGACTTACTGTGGTCGTGTTGCCTTCAGTCACCTCCACGACTGCAAAAGAAAAAAGAGACAAGAAGCCAGAATGAGACTCGTGCAGCCTGAAAGAAGTAGCATTTTGGGGGGCGGGAGAACAGGGCGAATTACAGTGACCGCAACCATCTCTCCGAGACAGCGCCGAGGCAACGGGGCGCGGGGCCGTGCGGAGCCCCCTCCGGACTCACCCTCGCGGAGGGCTCGGGCCGGCGGCGCGGCCCGGCCGCTCCCCAGGAGCCCGGAGAGGATCCGCCGCAGCCCCCCGCGCAGCAGGCTGGGCGCCGCCATCTTGCCGGGGCCGACGCTGCCGTCACGCCGCTTCCGCCGGCGGGGGGGCGGTGCTGCCGCCGCCATTTCGGGGCGCGTCCTCCCTGCCCCGCCGCCCGAGGGCAGAACTGGGAGGGGAGGTGTCTGTTCTCCTGCCCAGCGTCTTGTCCGCGGGGTGGTTCTCCTCATTGTTTTTGTTTGTTTCTTTTAAGTTTATGGTGGTTGGTACTGGGTTCGGGCTTTCCTGGGTTTTTTGTTTGGTTTATTCGTTTGTTTGGGGCTTGGGGGGCGGGGTTTTTTGGCGGTTGTATCAGCTTGGAATCACAGCATCGCTGCTAGGTTGGAAAAGACCTCTGAGGTCATCGAGTCCAACCAAACACCGAACACCACCATGGGAACTAGACCATGGCACTGAGTGCCACGTCCAGTCTTTCCTTGAACACCTCCAGGGATGGTGACTCGACCACCTCACCCGGTGGCACATTCCAGTGTCTAGTCACCCTTTCTAAAGAGTAATTCTTCCTGATGTCCAACCTGAACCTCTCCTGGCGCAGCCTGTATCCTCTTGTGCTGTCGCTGGTTGCCTGGGAGAAGAGGCCGATCCCCACCTGGCTACAGCCTCCTTTCAGGGAGTTGTAGAGAGCGACAAGGTCTGCCCTGAGCCTTCTCCAGACTAAACACCCCCAGCTCCTTCAGCCATTCCTCATAGGACTTGTGCTCCAGACCCTTCACCAGCTCCGTTGCCCTTTTTTGGACGTGCTCCAGCCCCTCATGTCCTCCTTGCAGTGAGGGGCCCAGAACTGAACACAGGATTCAAGGTGTGTCCTCCCAGTGCCGAGTACGGGGGACAATCACTGCCCTGGTCCTGCTGGCCACACTATTGCTGATACAACCCAGGATGCCATCGGCCTCCTTGGCCACCTGGGCACACGCTGGCTCATGTTCAGGAGGATGGAGGTAAATCTAGACATAGTGATGCCTTTGTGTTGTGGAAGCCTGAGCTACACTCCTGCCACAGCTCCTGAATCTCTCTGGTGAGGGAAGGCTGAGAGGTGGTTTTGCTTGAACTATATGGCTCCTCTGTTTGGATGGGCTCTGGAGTGGCTCCTGCATCAAGGAGGGTTTCAGGCCAGCTGTGGGATTCAGGGAAGGGGTTTGTTTCAAATCACCATTACCACATCTCTATGTTCCAGGGATCCTGAGGTTCCTGCCTGTTCCTGCAGTGCTGTGTGCATTTCAGCAGATGACAATTTGAAACAGCGTGTTGCCAGGCTGTAACTCTTGTAAACAGTCAGTCTAGTTTAAACACTTTCCATTTTTTTAATGTCACTTGCCTTTGACAGTTTGAAGGCTGCTGAGAGGTCACTTTTCCCATCATCTTTCTTAGCATATCTTATCTCTTGGCTTCTTACACCTGTCTTTGGTGGACAGTAGCCTAGAGGTGCCTGCTTATACCCACATAGTCCGCTAGGATTTCAGATACCAACAAACAATTGTCTTAGATGGTAGTGCTGCATCGTCGTGAAGGGCGTACTTGAGTTGAACTGTACTTGAGAGCAAAGGTCATTCATGGAGTTTCTCTAAGTGCTTGTTTGTTTTCTGTCATTTCAACTCTAAAAAAATCTGGAAAGTGAAAACTAACAGAGTAAATTAAAATCACTTGTGAGTCATGTGCACTGATGGACAGTCATGCTATTCTGTTTCATAAGTGGTCAACAGTGCTCATCCAAGATGTTCTGTATGTTTTTCTGAGTTTGTATCTAAAATGTGGTGCAAAATGTAAACTGCAACATAAATGTAAAATTGATTGTAAAATATAATTTGATCTTCCCGTCACAGGAGGTCTTCCATCTCCTTCCTCTTGTGTGTTACACTTGCTTCTTGTTACAGTCTACTTTGCAAATCTCTTTCTGTTGCAGGTCTAAGGACTCAACTCTGGGACTTTCCAAAGTAGTGGGAATGGAGGCAGGACTTCTGTGCAGACTCTTGTGCTTTATGCCAAGCAGTGAAAGCAGGGCCATCCCATTTATTCAGAGAACAAATTGAGTAAGAATGCTTGCCGGAAGACATCTCTTCCTCTCTTGTCGCTTTATGCTATATAATGATTTCTAGGAGCAGAGTGATCTTCAACTGGTCCAAAAGCTTAAACATAAGAGCCAAACAAAATATTTACTGCCATCCAGTCTGGGAATTACTTCCTTATGAGGAGAAGGAACATTGCTGGGCACAGTGGTGTAGTGATGTCACATTTTTATGAGTTGGTTGGGTTTTTTTTATAAAGTGAGTTTTATCCTAGGGGAAGAAACAACCTAACAGAAGAGTTTATTTAATGGCTTAAAATAAATGCAATTTCTTCTGCTGGCTTTGTTGTCTCTTGTGATTGGGAAAACTAAAGGGATGGCTCTCTTTATGGGATGGAAACCAACACTTGATCAGCTCAGTGCTGGCTCACCATGGTAAAGATATGTAGACAGAGGATTAGTGGTTTATCAAAAATTCCTCCACGTCGTGGGACTTTTGAAGCAAATACTTAAGCAGCAGTGTGGCGTTTGGTCAGACAGAGACCAGAAACATGGTCATAATTCAAATACAGTAAGTACTTCACTTCATTGCCTCACCTTCAAACAAATGCTGTCTATAAAGGAGTTTAAGTGACAAATAATTTAATGCAAAGAAGGAAGATTGTTGCTTTCTTAAAAACCTGCACTCTTGGGTTGAGCGATTTGTCTCTTCTCCCAAGATGTTTTTTTTTGTCTTGTGAGTATTTCCTACAACTGTTAGCAGTGCAGACCATCAAGTCCCAAGGAGACAAACAAAGCATGTGCCAATTTGAGTTGAAGCCCATAATCTCTTTCCAAATTTGGAAATTTGACATATTTCTGATTTCTTGCAGATAATTTTTGAATGTGTTTATTTCATCAAGCCCTTGTGTTCAGGGAAGAAGAAATACAGCCCTGAATACTATGTCCCTGTACATGAGAGAAAAGAAAGTGATCTTCTTTCTGTAAACTGGTTCAGCCATTACTGGTCTGTGATTTGTCAGCACTGTGGTGGGTCATCCAGTTTAGATAGAACTGGATGTTTCCAAGGAGCAGAACAGGATGTCACTGGCCATTGAAGAATTAGTCCTTTCCCTTTTGAATAAAAATTAAACCTGTGCTCCCAAATATGGGTCTGGTCAGGAGCCAGAAAGTATCGTATTTTAGTTGAGAAACTTATGCCCTAATTGCTCATGGCCTCCAGAAATTTTATAGGACTGTTCTCAAAGAAATTGTATTCTCTTGTTTGAACTGCTTTGGGATTGCACAGTGTAGATGTTCTGTAAGGCTCCATTTTTCTTTTCATACTAATTGTGTTATTTTCTTGTCTGAAAATGGACTACGTTTTGCTATTTTTCTTGTTTCTTGTAATGTATTAGTGTATCTGCTTCCATCTACAAAGAAACTTTTCTGGTCCTGTGAGCCTTTTCTAGTCCACTGGATGTTAATGGATGACATGTATATCTGCTTCAGAGCCTTACCCATGCAAATAGCTTCTGAAGGCTGAGGCTGTTCCAACCAAACATGATTAAAAGTCATAGGAATCAAGATGGAAAAAGCTATTAGGTCAAGTAGTTCCCACACGCACCCCCAGGACCAGTGCAGGTTTGTTTCCAATGGTACATTCTTGGTGCTTTCCAGAAGGGGTCAGTGCAGGTCAGCGCTCACTTTGCATCCAACAGCCCTTCCCCCTTCTTGAAAAATTAGGAAACCTGAATCTGGTTACAAGTAGGTTGCAAAACATCTAGAATTTATGTTATAGTCTATAATCTTGTGTTGCGTGATCAAAAGCAGAAGAAATGTGTTCAAATCCAACAACTGGTCATCCAAGATTTTAAATGAGGAAAATTAGTGAGCTCTTCAAAATTACTTGTTAGATATGCACATGCATTAGATGTTACAGATCCTGAGAACTGTTCTGGGGATGCTCGGCTGTAATGAGAGGGACACAGATTCACAGGTTTATCCTGTTGGGTCATCCGTACTTAGAAAGCACATATTACTATAATATTTTATAGTTACATAAACAAAAGTCTGGATAATTCTGATTCTATTTCTGATTGTAAAAGACAAAAGTGACAAAAACTCTCTTAAGTCTAAATAAGGTAAGGGAATAACAATCATCCTGTACCAAAATACAATTTGTCCTACTCAGCCACTGAAATACAGGAATGTCCTTGAAGATTGTCCAGTGACACGAGTCGTTTAGGGCATGGAGGCTCCTGCAGGGCTCATCACACGTGAATCAGGTGTCTGGTCAAGAGTGGTGACATCTCGTCAGCAGGAAAGGCCGGCCCATTCCACACCACAACAGTGTACCCCAAATGCCTGTGTCCATTAAGAAGTGACAGCTAGCTTCTGAAACTGACTTTAGAGGGTGGAGCAGAATGACACTGGGACAAAAATTAGTAATTGGAAGTGTGAAGGGGGATGAAAAGGTGGCTGGAGATGTTAAGGAAATGCTGCAAAGAGAGCAGAGAGATGGCACTCGGATACAAGAATGAGTGACTCACTTGAATATAACTTGTTTATATTTTTAAGGTTTTCTTATTTTCCCAGTGGATATGGCTATTTTTCAAAGTAAAATAACCAACGAATAATTTCATTACATTTCCTTCCAAGATTTCAAGCTAAGTGTAAACAAGAAAAATCCAGTGGGAAAATTAATCCAACTTCCTTTTGCGAGAGCACTTCAGTTCTGTTTCTCCCCCCACCACAGTCCTTATATATTTTCGCTGCTACTGTTCTTCTACCCAGTATCTGTGGCATTGCTGACACCAGCTAAAATACTTCAGTGATGGCATTTATTAGACGGAGAAGACTTTGGGATCACTCAAAATCACTTCTGATACAGAAATGATAAATTCTGAGCTTTTCAGTGTTTAAAAAATACTGATGACTTTTGATGCTTTGGGAATGTTCCATATGGGCAAGTCAAAATGATGGAAAACAACTGAACCACTTGTACTGGATTTGATCTCTGGCAACTAATATTTGGGCTGCATGGGAGAATCATAAGGAACAAAAACTCTGTAACAACACCATGGCAATCAGACCGGCAAACTTCCAAAGCTTTAATTTTTCCAGATGTTAAGTGCCTTGATTTTCCAACCCAGGTGAAGGAGGGACTTCAGAAAAACAGGCAATAAAAAACCATTAAATTTGTAAGGGTTGGCTGGCATAAAGACCACTACAATGCTGAGTGTTCAGATACCAGTGTGCTGAAACACAAGCAGTGTTAATTTGCATTAAATGAAATCAGAGGCTTTGTCTGAGACATAAATCAAGATACATTTTATAAGTTTTAAAATACATTTGTATGTTTTTATAATAAAAATGTTGCTTCTTCAGATGTTTCCAGGCTGCACTGTAACAAATGCTGCATCTGCCTTCTACAACAGACATGCTTGTAAATGGCCAGGATGAGCAGGGGGAGACCGGAGTCCTCTGGTTCATTCACATTAGGAGAGCCCTGGGGTGGTCTTTCACTGGAGAGTCATGGAAGCCTGAAGCCAGCTGTCGGTGTCAGTGTTCTGTGCTGTTGGCTGCAGCACGTAGAGCCTTGACTCAGTTTCTCTCTTGTTGCCACCAAAGCCTGAGATTTATTGGAGAGGCCTTGGGACAACATACTTGGTGAAAGGAGTAGGGGCTGTGTCATAACAATGAACTTTTCAATCCTCTTCTTGCTCATCTTCCCATATTTCACTCCATGGGATTGGAGTGGGGGAAGCCCGTGCTGTGCTCTGATGTTGGACCATGATGGGACGTGATGGGGAGATCTCCAGCAGGGTTTTACTCTTATGGCTCCTCCAGCCAGATGGCTTCAATCTACTGACCAATTCTCTGTGCTTTGTGTGAGGTCTGTATGCAATTTAAATGGAGCCTGTTCTCAGCTAGTTTTGCCTTTTCTTTGCCCCCCTCCCCCACATGCACATATATTCCCAACTGACCCCTTTCATGCTTCTCCTTTTCTTTAGCCATTCAGGGAAATTATGCTGGCACCATATAACAAATATATCAGCTGGATTCGCCTCAAAGTCCTTTACTTTTGGAGACTTTCAGTCATCTAACTCCTCCAAGTATTTCTGAGAAGAGTGCTCACTTAGCCAACTGTACTGCTGATGTAGTTCTCAGAGTGGTATTTCTTTGTAATGCTGCTGTTTTCCAGCTGGGTAGCAATTTTTAGAACATGGCACTTCTTGTACACACCTATATGTGTTACCACTCTGAGTCTCAGCAGATTTGTCTAATCCACAGAGAACTGTTATCTGAACCTTGATTTATCTTTGCATTCTGCAAATCTGGAAAGAATGCATTTGCTTTCTAGGTTTTTTTTTTTTAATTTTCCAGTATTATTCAGCATGAAAAGCCTCAAATATTGCAACAGATAAAAGCAGGGAATGCCCTTCTCACTAGCATCAAAATTGCACTGAGTAGTAGACAATAGGAGACAGTCTTATTAGACAGTCTTCTAAAGAGAAGACAATAGAGGAGTGATAACAGTGCAAGACAGTAGGACATCTCTGTTTTGTTTCAGTCATCATCAAGCTTGCTTCCTGGACTGGCATGTTGGAAAAATGGTTAGATGGGCTGGAGTGGTGATTGGTGGTCCATTAAAATCAGTTTTACTTCATCCCTAACTGTTTGTGCTTTCTGCTTTGCAATCTGTTGCATTGCGTTTTTAGTGAATTCTTTTCTTTTATTAATCGTCAACCTGGAAGAGACTTGAAAGCTGCTGGAAAACTATAGTGATGTCCTCCTTGCCATCAGGTGAAAACACAATATGATCTTGCATTTCCCTTTGTCTTCCAGGGTGGATGGCTGGATGCCTGACCTGTTTAGAGACAGACAAGGGAAAAGAGAATTTCCAAAAGAGTACTTTTATGACACTTTCCTGATCTCCTGGTACATTAGGCTGTAGGGTCTACATGGGTCATGTTGTGGAGCTCAAAGAGTTGTTCCACTGATGAGGATTCCCAAAGTGTATTGCAATGTGGTGCTCTTCATTTAATGTCTGTCAGTTCGTTTTTGGGAAAGACATTCTATGCCTGTTTGTGTGAGTTATAATGACAACCAATTCCCATTTTGACAGCCAATACATGGAAATAAAATCCCTTCCTGGCGCCAAAGACGCTTGTTTCTGGTACCCTGCAGATCTAGTATATAAACAAGGACTTTGTGTGTGTGTGTGTGTGTGTGTGTGTGTTTTTTTTTCCGCAAACAACAAAACAAAACTATTAACTGTAATCTCACTGAGTGCATCAGAGAAGAATGAGTTTGGCATGCAACAAGAAGGCTGAGGCAGTGCTCAGCAAAGATGAAAGTGAGACACTGATGGCCATAGTTTAATTGGGTTTTCATAAAACATGCTGTTCTTCACAATTTGGCTAGCACTTGATAGGTTCTTTTTATGAGTCTGGCAAGACAATGAAACTTCAAACCATTTGCTTTGCAACTGGAAAAATGAACCAGAGAGATACTCAGAGGAGCACTAGGAGTCTTTGTCTCTTGTATTAAGAAGAAGCAATTCAGCAGCAAGGGAATGAGAGCCTCCTGCAAACGTACAAGCACAGTTTAGCAGTAAATCAGCTCAGCTGCAGACCTTACCGCATGATTCTCTGTAGTTGCCACTGGGGGGAATTCTGCTCATCTCCAGACAAGATTGTGACTTGAGTTAATATTTATTTCCGTTTTTACAGATGTGCTGTCCAGTGATGGATGGGGTGTGTTAACCTTCTTTTTCACACCTGGTCCACACCTGTTTGGGATCTCATTCTCTGTCCTACTAGGCAGCAGCTCTTGAACTTTGTTGGATCCTGGATCTCAGGCCAGCTGAGAGTGATGAACAGCTTTGAAACTCTTGGCCAGAGGCCTTTTTGTTTTTAAAGTCAGAGAGGTTGGTAGGTTTTGTTTTGTTCTTGACTGAATATTCATTCTCATGACAAAAACATTTCACAATAAGCTCTTTCCATTTGACAGCTTCTTGGCAGTACATGTGTGAAATAAGTTGGGTTTTTTGTAGTCCAGTTCCTAGTGTGCAAGAATAACCCTTTCTCTAAAAGGCCTTGGACTTTCATTGCACTCATTGATAGTTTATTCAAAAAAGTTGTGGACTAAATGTTACTCAGAGTCTAAACTCACTAGGGAGCATAGAAGTCGATCCTCCAGCACACTGTTAAGAACCTTGTCTTGCCTGTGCAGCTCCTTTTGAGTTAAGAAGGGGACTTTGGTCTCCAGGGCTGTGGATTCAATAGCATGAAATTCAATACAAAAATTTTAAAACAAAAAACAAATGGTATTGTTTTGAATCCTTTTATAGCATGTTTTTTTCATTTGCACTGCGTGAGCTTTAAATATTACTATGTGAGCACTAGCCAAATTTAGGTTGATCAAGACTAGAGAGGAGTTCAGAGAGACCCAGCTAAACTTACTGAAGAGGAGGCTCCATGGCAAATGAAGTTTCCTATAGAATGCCAGGAGACAATGCATGATTTGGGAGAAAACTCATTTGTTCAAACATCTTGAATTGCTCTAATTTAATTCTGTTGGTTTAGGAAAAGACCTGAGCAGCAGTATTCAGTGCACTTATAGTATTACTGTTTACTTGGTTGGGCAGTGTCTGAATGGTAAGTATGTGGAGAATCACTGTACTTATTAACAACATAATTGAAAGCCAGAATAAACATGTGTTTCAAGCTTTCAAGCTAATGTCAGTTCAAATTTAGATGGTGGACAGGCTACTAAGTGGATTTTAAACCCTTCCCTGTCTAGTCTGGTAGCTTTTTCAGGAGATAGAATACTGAACTATGGAAACCTTGAGACTGATAACAGTAGAGCAACTCACATATTCCACATCTGCTGGTTTCCATCCGTATGGGCTAAAGAAGGTGGTGAATTGGGACTGAGGTGCATGGAAGGAGCTATGCTGTGAATGAAGAAGAAGATCCCAAGAACAGTTGGGATGCTGTGAGCAAAGGCCAAGTGTGCAGCAGAGATGGGTTGTGGGATCCTGGAGCTGAGCTGTGATTAATTTGATTAATTTGTGAGTAGACCAGCATGTCACTGGTCACACTGGGGGCTATTGACCAAGGCTCGAAGACAACTACTGGGCATTATGTTACGGTCCTAGGGCTGGAATAGTAGGGAGAGCTGCAGGTCAGCAGAGCTTGTTGTGGGGACACAAGGGAACAACAGAGAGAGGAGGGGAGTTGCCAGTCAGGAATGAGAGATGTTGGCAGAGCTCAGTATTTGGACTAACTGGTTAGTGCTAAGGTGCTTTCTTCTTCCTTGGATGCCATTATGTGTCAGTTTTTCCAGGTTGATTTTTTTTTTGCAATTTTCCTTTAAGAATTTGAATCGCCTTGAGCAGCAGGTGATCTTGACTATAATGTAGAGAAATAAGCTTGGGAAAGTTTTGTTAAAAGAGAGTGGGTTATAAAAACAACCTTCTCTGCATGGCTTGAACCTGTCAGCGTGACGCTGCCGACGCTGCAGCTGGAGGGGAACGCGACAGGCTCCATGGCCCTGAAACAGAGCAGCCCACACAGCCTGCAAATGTTATGGGCCCGACATGGGTTTGGGGGAGGTGTGCCTGCTTTGCCAGGTGGGCCATGCATGGAAGTCAGATGCTTAAGTAGCTGTAAGCCTCTAACTAAAGCAATAATTTTGAATCACAGTTCTGCCAAGAGTTTGAGAGGGGTGAGGAAAGTGCCTGAAAGTCCTGTTGGGCTCATCTCCAACGTACAAGGTGCTTTTGAGTGTCTGCTTTGGGCCTAATCTTTTGGGCCCTTGCACGATGAAAGAACTCTTCATCTATTTTGTAATGATAGTTCTCTCTGCAAGTAGCTGCAGCATGCAGTTGTGCTGGTGTCGAGGCCTGGGGCAATCAAATAAAGCTAGAAAGAAAGTGGCCAAGGGCTGGGAAGGTTTGTGTCTCTGTAGCATGGGATCCTGGTCTGCCCAGGATATCTTGGTGTCCGGCTCAGAGGCAGTAGCCCTAGAGCAGGGGTTGCTGCAAACAATTTTATCCAGACAAATTGACTCTGTTTGTTCCTGTTGGCTTTGTTCCTGTCTCCTTTGTGTTCCAGAAAGGGAGAATTTACCCTCTGCAAATGCAAGGCTTACACACAATTTTCCTGGAGCTCAGTCAGTCAGCCAAATCAGCAGGAGCTTTTTGGAAATGACAGGAGCCAACTGAGGTCAGTTTTGATCTGGTGGGAACTTTACTAAACCAGTATTGGTTAGGAGTCACTTTCATTAGACCAAATCAGTAGGAACTGCAAAGAGCTGGCTGCAAAGGTGTCATTCCTGGTGAGGAGCTCTTGGATGAAAATCACCTCCTAGATGAAGGAGTCAGGGCCGTGCTGAGTTATTTGCTGCTAGGAGGGTCTTTGTTCTCGACCAGCTGAGCTAGACTAGTCTCTTCAAGTTTTTTTTTTTCAACTTTCCTCATTGTATATTAAGACCCTTTCCAAGCAGGCAGCAATGGCCCTACAGCTGTTGTGTAAGGAGCATCAGAAGTTACTAGGCCATTTGTGGGTGCCCAGAGGCCAGGCTGGAACCTTCTCTGCTTCCCAGCTGCTGTCTCAATCCCACTGTGTGGTCCTCGTTCTGGTTGTGTGGAGGCTTCTCTTGATCTTCAGAGATACTGCAGGAAACTATTTACTCTCACTGTCCTCAGAGCTGTCCATTTGGAGAGGAGGTGTCATAGCCTAGCATAACACACCAATGTAGGTAGTGCTAGCCTGTGGAATATTCAGCATGCCATGTCTCTAGCCTTGCAGCAGCATATGGGAGCATGCCCTGGTGCCTGTGGGTTGAGATAGCTCATCCTTTTTCTCCCAGGATTAATTTGTGTTCTGTTTTCTGGGTTGTTACATTCTGATGATGGCACAAATTTTCTTGGGGTGCTTCCAGGCTGTCCTGCTTCTCATGCCTCATCTGATCCATGTTCTTAGGTGACTAGCTGGGGACAGAGACCACCTGGCCTCAATTCTCTGCTTTGCTACAGACTTTCTGTATGACCTTGACAAGTCATGAGGTGATTTTTCCAACATGTTTTTGAGTAATGTGAGCTATTAAGGGACACATTTCTAGAAGCAGAAGTCAAACTCCAAGAAAATAGCAAGAATAAACTTTTGCATGCTGGCCATTCATGAAGTAGAGAGTACCTACATGTGGTCTGTGTGTTTTTACTTGAGGAATAAGTTAATTACCCTACAATCAGGAGCAACACTGGCAGAGCCACCTAGGGGGAATATGGCCTGCATGTCTAGAAGCTGGACTGGGCATCATTTACTGCCTCCTTTTTCCCAACCTTGGGCCATTTCCTTGTTTATCCAGTGACAAAAATGAGGACAGTATAGGGTTGCATCAGTCTGAAGACATCTACATGCGGGGTTTTGCTGGCACAGTTATATCAGCAGCCCTCTTTGGCTGAATAAGCTTTGCAGTGTGGGACAAGCCTTAGTCTTTTGAGTTCCTCAGGGACTTGACCATAATTGGGACATAATTGTGCCTCTCCTTCCTGTAGGTCTGTATGAAGATTAACACATTAAAATTAAGAGTTGCACAAGCTGTAGCTGAAGGGACCATTGAAAAACTTTGAGAGGTACAGTATCATTCAACCAAGACTTCATAAAATGTACAGTTCATACGATGACTTGAAACGTGCACTTGATAAGTGGAAGTGAAAACAGGCAGAAGGTGGAAAGGTAGATCAGTTCAAACATTTCCCTAATTATAAATATCCTTTGCAATGCTACTGAGACACTTATGTTTATATACAAGGAAGGAAAATGTAAAAGAGCCTGAAGGTGACCTGTTTACTTGTAGCTACTCACCTGGCTTTCACAGTGTTTTGGTTGTTGGTGCTCAGTCTTGTCTCTCAAATAGAGTAAAATCATTGAATTGGAGATTATCAAGGGGCAAGTGTGGATAATGACACTTTACTGCAAATTTGAGGCCTCAGATTTGAGCTCGTCTTTATTAGTCTCTGCTGCAGGGCTAGTAGTTCTGAGACTTAGTAAGCAATTAGGTTTCTTTCAGAATAAAATTGTGAAATGGATCCAGCTTTATGCTTGAAAGCCACTGCTGGTGGAAGTTCTGTGACCTGATCCATTCCTCCACAGACTAGACTGTTCTCGGAGCTTTTTCCAGCATGGCTTGTAAAAGCAGCTCTTTCTCTTGGCCTGAAAACTGATGGTCCAATTGACCTACCACTTTTGGCTTCAGGGAAAGGCCCTGATCCCACTGGTTTCAGAAAATAAAAACATTCCCTGTGGCTGCTTCCTAAAGTCATCATTTCACATCAGTGCATACTTGGCCTTTATATTTTCAAAGCTTTTTTTTTTTTTTCCAGATACTTGGGAACAGGAGGTTCAGAATGTTTGGTGATGCAAGAGGAGGGTGATGCCAGGAGCTATATTGCTGGCAGCATAGAGTAAACACCCTTGACGTATAAGCTGGTGCCAAATGAAGTTCTTAGAGAGCCACAGAAAGACTACCTGGAAAATCAACAAAGGTGTAACATGCAAATGAACTGCCTTCCTTTTTGTAGCTCTCAAAACAAATCCTTCTTCTGCAAGGTGTTTTGGGCATTTTAGGGAGTGGTAAGTGAACCACACCTCTTCTTCCAAATTCTTCTCACTGACCCACCACTAGGCCTTAATTCTGCCAAGGAAAAATCTTTTAAAGTTCAATGTCAACAGACAAGTGTTGTCTGTTCTCTGTAGGGACAACATGTATCAGAGTGATCTAAAAATATCATTCAGTGTTGAGAACTAGAGAATCTGTGTTCTTTGTAGGGACCTAGGTTACACAGAATAAGTAAAATACAAAAATTATTAATTTTTTCCAATAATTAATTGCTAGTAACATGTGAGGAGAGTTTTCAAAAAAGTCCAGTTTTCACTGGTTTCCTGAATTGATATATCTGTCTGTCCACTTACCTACCTACCTCTACTGGACATGCATGAGATTATGGTGAAGAATACAGACCTGAGTTAGATTTTGAGTTAGATTCTTTGCATATCAGTTATGCCATGCACAGAAAGCTGGGGGAGATCAGGAAGCCAAATGGAACTTTCTTGTCATAAGGGACAATCACAGAGTGAGTGAGTATGCTATGGGCAGTTTTATCCTATACTACTGATGGTTAAACTCCATGGACTCTTGATCTGATGAAGAATCATATAATAAAACAGAATTCTGTCGAGACTTCTGCCCTGTTAAAGCATCTCTTCCACTGGGAACCTCTCCACTGTGCCTTTACACTCAGAGTCCTGATAGTATGCATTGAGTTATGCAGAATGGCAGGGATGGAAAAAAGACTGATGAGTGGTATATAGTTTCCAGGCCATTTAGCCCAACCCAGAAGTCTTTCCATCCCACCTCGCTCCCTATGTTTTTGTAAATGGCAGGGAGGATCTGGACTGTAGCATACAAGTCATGTTACTTTTGTTGGTTTTTTTTATTAGTATACATTGTACACTGAATTGTGACATAAACTGCAAATGCTCTGTAAAGGGCTTTTTTGCCCTTCAACACAAAGATTTCAGTCTGTGCCCCAGTACAGCTCTGCCTCTCTCTTTTAATGGGAGGCCTCAACACGGGGAAACACATCCTAAGAAAGCAGAACAACAGGGCGGGAATTAGTCGGATGCAGTGGAGAGCAGCTCGACACTAATGGCCAAATAGGCTCTGACAGCCTCACACCAACGGGCCACTCTCTTCTATGGGGAGTTTACGAGGCCTTGGCTTGTGTGGCCACCTCCACTTACGAATTAAAATCAAAACCAGATTGATGCCCCCCTCCCAACAGCAGCTGCCTGTTTTTTTGCATAAATCATGCTCCCCGGCCCCTCTCCAAGGGAGCTCCATAAAATAAATGGATTCATTACATGCGGATTTCCTTTTCCTTCTTCTCTGGAGAAACAAAGAGCCTATTAGACACAATATGGAAATGCACATACGCATGCACACACGTGCAGACAACATGAAAATGTGCACGTGCACATGCAGCCTATAAGCTCCCTCCCATCTCCCTACGCAGGCAGTGCCATAAAATACATGGACAAAACCCCTTCTCCTTTATGTGCACAGCTCTGCCGAACACACAAGCCTGTATTCATTCATGCAGATCTGCAACTTAAATTCTAAACTAACAAGGACAGGAAGGCCCAGGGCAAGTTGCCTCCTCCCAAAAGGTGAAGGACTGCGAGTAGGCTGAGTGGGGGTTGCCTCCTTTATCCAAAGCCTCCCCCAGTGCCCAGGAGCTGTGTTTTTACCAAGAACGTTAGGGCCCCGTCCTTCGCAGAGCGAGGCTCACAACAGGCTGCACTCATGGGACATTGTAACCACAGAAGCTGGGAGGCTGCCAGCTCTCCCTCCAGCTGAAATAGAGGAGGATGCTTTGTGGCTGAGAAAAGGCAGAGGGATGAAGGTAAGGAAATGGCTGGGAGCCCTTCATTCCTCTCATCTCCAGGTGGCGGCAATACTGGCACAGGAAAGAGCTGGAAAACACACCTTTCCTGGAAAGCTGTGCCTGTGTGCAGCAGCCACAGATGCAAATCTCACACCCCTGCGTACCGGGTGAGGGAGGCACTGGAAACCCCTTGCCGAGCAGGTTACACGAAGTTAGGAGATGTGTACATTCACCTTCAAGATACTGCAGTGAGATGTTGGCCCCAAGAGAAGACTGTAGTATGTGGGCATGTTTACACTGTATGCTAAACCTGGGTCAGAGCCTGAGCTTGAGCGTTAACTTGCTTCCCATGCAAACTGTGAACGTCCTAACCCTCAGGTCCAACTCCATCTTCAGTCAGAAAGCCTTTGGGGTTCCAAAAGCCCATCCCTAAAAGGGTGCTGTGCTGTAGAAACAAGAGCCAAATCACAACAGCAGTGGAAAACCAGTCATAACCTTTACCAGCTTCTGGCTACCTCTGCTAACCTGACAGGGGAGACAGGAATGGAGGGGAGGAGGAAGAGGAGAGCTGCTTTTGCTCCCTGGCCAGGGGATGCTATGCCCTGAGATGAGGGAGAGGGACACACAGCTCAGCTGGAGGCAGACATGACAGTGACATTTGCTGGGACAAAGCTCAGGGCCACGCTAAGGACATACTACTAGTGCCTGAGCTGGACTGACTTTTGGTGTTCAAGGGAACATCAATCTCCTTTTTTTTAATCCAGAATCCATACTGCTGTGGAGCACTTTTTAGCCTTTTAGCCTTTTTAGGAAGCAGCAGTGTAAATTTAGCAGGCTGGAGGCAAGAGAGACCCATTCAGAATCGAGGGCTGGGAAGAGCAGTGTTGCCAGCAGAAGGAGTTCAGATACACGATCCAAGATCTGAATCTCTCAAATCATAAATGTCTCAGTACTGTAAGAAGATACTGGTGTTTTTCTCAGGCCTTCAGTACTGGGCTTTCGGGTTAGAGTGAGGCTCCATTGCTAGCTTTTCCTGGCACCTATGAGGAGTAGGAACTTTTCCTTATATGATGTAAGTTTTCACATAATTGAGTGAGTCTGAGAGCTGGAGCTTTAAGAAAAACAGTGACTTCAGCGGGATGTCTGATGAAATCTAGAAAGTAAGCAGCATGGGGGGAGGCAGACCCTGCAGAGAAGGGCTTCTGAAGAGCTGCTGAGCTGCCCTGCAACTGAGAGAAGCTAGAAAGAACTGAGATATAAGGGAGCTTAAAATATTTTACATTGACTTAAATTCAGTATTCTAAGCCCCAAGGGTTCAGACATTTTAAGCTGAATCACAAAAATTTGTGATAACTGTAAAATTATGAGCTTTTGTAAAAGAATAAATGCAACATGCTGTCTCTTTGCCTTGGTTTCTGAGCTTTAGAATTGCCTTTAAATAGCATTTTGTAGTCTTCACCCCCAGTGAAGACTACTAGAAACTTCTCGTGTGGAAAACATGTTGCATTAGTGTCACAATTTTTGGTTTTCCCCACACATGAGTGGACTAGAAACTTGTCTTATACAGATAACATGTTTCTCACCTAATCATCTGTCATCAGGTTCTGGAGCTTTAAGGAAAAACAGGAACAGTATAATGAGATCCACAACCCATCACATTGCACTGGCAATGCTACTTCAAATGGCTTCACTTCACTGGTGTCTGCAAGGACTTTGTATATGCAAATAGGGAGATTGCAATCTTGACCGCGGAAACACTGGAACCTTGAAATGGTCAAACTTTGTGAGCCCCAAAATCCATTTATTCCCAGATCCTGTCACTGATTATCTGATGCTTTCTCTGATGCCTTTGCCAGATGCTTCAGGGGAAGGTGCAAGAACATTGCAGTAAGCAGATGTAACATAATCTGTTCAACACTTAACATCACTTTCTGGTTACTACCTATTAGAGGCGGGATTGGGACCAGGAGGATAAATTTTAGCATATTTTCCAAAAGTGTTGTTAGCTATCATTAGCATCCTTTTTTGTTTCTTCTCATCCACGTCATTGTCTAATCTTTTTGTAAGGTTTGCTAAATTCTTGTCTTCCACATCTTCTTGTGTTTGTGATGGCTTAGTCCAGATGAGTGAAGGAAATTAGTTACTTTGATGAAGTTTGGACTGGTCGCTTCTTCATCTAATTGAGTATCTGTTCGCCCTTGTGTGTCCAAGGACAGCAGCAACACCCAGTTGCCTTTCTCTGTGAGCATTTTGTATGCTTTCATCAGGATGCCTTCTGGTTGCAAGAATAAATGGTGCTGGGCATTTGTGCCAGTGAATCTCTTTGCTCAAGTCTCCCATGTACTTTACCTGCTTTCTTTTACAGACCCTCAGTGTTTTTCTCTCCCTGCATGTATTACCCTATAGCTGAGCACTCAGGTTGGACTGAGATGGCCTCTGATGTTTCCTGCTGGGACCTTTTGCATCAGCATCTGCTCCTCCTTAGTCTGTAAGCTCTGAGACAGGGATGAGCTTCTGTGTATGTGTCTGTGCCTGAAAACCATGATTTCCACTGGAGCCTCTCTGGTCTGCTGCAGTGCACACAGCAATTAGTAACAATTCACACCTAAATAAACCCTGCTCTGCTGTTCACAGGGTTAAGTTGCGAGCTCCTTCTTCGTGACCTGGTGTCCAGGCTTGGTGGTGGGGC
Source organism: Lycocorax pyrrhopterus obiensis (assembly GCA_014706295.1). NCBI lineage: Eukaryota > Metazoa > Chordata > Aves > Passeriformes > Paradisaeidae > Lycocorax > Lycocorax pyrrhopterus. The sequence continues at coordinate 32,014,650 of JACSVZ010000004.1, read as the reverse complement.
TTATCCCTGGAATACAAGGAGGCCAGTGTCTTGGAAGGGATGCAGGATGCTCCTGATTCTTCTTGGGAAACAGAGGGCACGCTATTCTCTCTAGAAACAATCCTGCCTCTGGTCTCCCTCCTTTGCCCCTTATCTCCGAGGAGAGTTGTATGCAAATAGGGTCAAAGGCTCAGAGGTGTGGCACAGACTGTCTGAATATTCACCAGCAGGCAGTGATTGGGCGGTGCACTTCAGAGCAGCTCATCCTCAGCTCACAAGTGAGCAAGGAGGAAGGATAGAGGCAGGGGATCAATCCATGACCCTTCTCTGACAGTCACCCTTCTTTCTTACACTTGGGAGGCACTTGCTGCCATTTCTGGAGTCAAGACCTCCCCTGTGAATGGAAAATCCAGCTGGAGATGTGCCTGTGATATCTGACACTTGTAATTCATGGTATGTTGGTCAGTTCTGCAAATTGGATTGGGAGCACAAACATCCCCTCATGACTTGCCAGCCACGTGTGGAATTCAGTAGTCACACTGTGTGTGGGCTCCTTGGAGAGGATAAACCTTTCCAAGCACCAATGGACTGTGGTGAGGGCAATAGGTGGGAGGGGTGATGACTCCCCAGTTTGGATCTGAGCAAAAAGGCAGGTGAGGGTTGATAACTTGCAGATTTGCTCAGGCCCAGGAGCTGGTGAGGATTTGGAGGTGAGGACCTGAGCAGCTGGCAAAGGAGACAATCTGATGGAAGGAGGAATGAAGGTTTTGTCTGTGCTTGTGTGGGGCTTTTTTGTCTTCCTTCTCATTGCAGTCTGCCTCCAGGATCTGGAACTGCAACTGCCACCACAGAGCTCAGCCTGGGCTTCTTCCTGGAGAATAGGTTGTGGCTTTGATCAACCACAGCCATGTGCCTCCATCCCTGCCTGCTCCCTGAGCATGGAATTTGGCTGTTCGGACAGCTTGGCTGGAGGGGGACATGGGCCCTGCTGCTGTGACAGCCCTGCCAGAGCCATCACTTGCTCTCAGGGCAAAGAGAAAGATGCTGGCCAGCCCAATTGCCTCTGGTGTGCAATGGGTGTTCAGCTTCAGTATGTCAACTCTGCTGCCCACACCACTCCACAAGTCCCCACACTGAAAGAAAGGGCCAAAGTAGCGTTGGAGACATCAGTGTCCTGGTTCTCAAGGGAGACTGGGAAGGTTTGTAGGGGTGAGACAGAGACAAAAATGACCAAGACAGCTGGAGGGAACCGTGCTGCTTCTGCCAGCCTCTGTCTTCTATGCCTGGCCTACTGAAGGGAGCAGAAGGCTCCTCTTGTGTGTGTGCCATGTCCTGACAAATTACCTGTGTGTAGTCCCTCCTCCCTCAGCAGCTGGGGTGTACAGCAATAAAATCTGTCTGCGTTTCAGACAGTGCTGTTTTCAGGTTCATCTATTCCCTGTCCCAGCTGGTGATCCCTGGAGAAGAAGGATATAGTAATGATGGGAGGGTAATAAATATTCAGGCTGTTTACAGTCTATGAAGATCTTTCCTGCCCTTCACACCCATCACGTACACTATGCCATGGGTTAGCCGATCTCAGGAATGCACGATGAAAACCACCCCTGGGTTGTGTTCTTTGGGCTGCAGTGATACTTGGGCACTACTCAAATTGTTGAATGCCTGAAGCCTCCAAACTTAGAGCTCTTCCTGGCTTCTGGATAGGCTCACTGGCCTAGCCCACGCATCCAGACACAAAGCCATGTCTATCCTCTGGTTTGCAGACAGGATGTTTTTTTCCCAGTAGTTTGAAGGTAGACTCAGGTCTGGCAGCCTGCATAGCCTATTAAAAACCAGCCTTATAAAATATGAGCTAGGAAGCAAAACTCAGCGCCGTAAGAGAAAGAGGAGGAAACCACCAATTAGGAACAGCTCCCGAGGGGATGTTTTCTTAGGAGCCAAGAGGCACTCTGCCAACAGGGCTTTTGGAACGGCATGGGGCTGGCTGGGGAGGGCAGAGCCAGGGGTACCTGCCTTACACAGAGCTTTACTGCACTCAGGAGGGCTGGTCCTGCAGCCCAGGAGCTACTGCCCCTGAAGCAAAGCAGCAAGGGATTGCACCCTGGCTGGGCAAGGACTAGCACCCAGGAGTGGGGAGGAAGAGCAGGAGGAGCACCGGGAAGGTACAGCCCTCCTTAGCCTATGGCAACCAGCTAGCAGTGAGGAATTCCTTCTGCCAGAAAGCAGCTTTGCCAAGGTGCACCTGGGAACAGCTTTCAAAGCTCTCCTGATAGCCAAGCTTCCCACACAATGACAAACATGTGCCTGACCACAGGGCTGCTGCAGGCAGGCAGAGGCTCTGTGGCCCTGCAGGGAGCAGAGAGAGGTCCCCTTGTGAAAAATGAACACACAGCTGATGTCCAGCTCCAGAGATGGCCTCTTACGCCACCAGGTATAGGTTGGTAGAGAAAAAGGACACAAGGTCTGAGCTTTGTAGTCAGTGCATCCTTCTGGCGGTTTGGGAAATGCCAAGGGATTATTGTTTATGTCTTGGCCCATGGGGCTGTGGTGGCTGTGGGAGTCAGGGTTATTGTCTGTTGGTGGTATCAGAGCGTGGTTGGCAGTGGGGGCAGCACTGGCGATAAGCAGCATTGAGACATCGAGGGCTGAACAACCAGGATGTGGCTGCCGGACAATGTGCTTTCTGCAGGAGAGAAGTGGGTGTGCAGTGTGGCTTTCATTTGCTCCAGTCTATCTTGTTCTTCAGCTTTTGAGGAGATGACAGCTGCTTACCAGCTTAGGAACCTGCTTAGGCAATGGGGTCTGGGGGATGATGAGCTAAAATACTTGCTTGGGGCCACTGGGTGCTGCCTACAGGGACTGTCCATGACCTGTGAGAAGGGCCTCCAGTGGGCAGCCTGAAGCACCTGAAATCCCATCTGCTTTTTGGGGTGCAGCCTTTTAGGAGATTTAGGCCCTGTTTTCTTAGCAATGAAGTGGCTCATTAACTGGCTTCCCAACAGTTTTTAGTATCTGTGGTCACCATTCACTATCCTGTACGGGTTCAGCACTTTGCTTCAGTTCTTTAACAACTGGATATGTGCTTTGGGAGCAGCTCAGCTGTCCTCACTAATCCGCTGAGTGAAAGGATACATGAGCAGGGTTTCAGGTCAGACCTGCCAGGCACGGGTCACTGCAGTGGCCACCCAGAGCACTGTGGGCAATGTGGCACAAAGGATTTTGAAGATGCTGTGTGAGAGCTGCTTAAATATTTGCTTAGACTGAAGCAGGGACTGAGATCTCAGTCTTTATTGTCCCAGACATTTTTCCCATCCTGCAAGTTTCTGTGTGGAAGTGGTCTCCCTCTTCCCAAGGAGCTGTATCATGTTGTGTAAGGGATTCACTAGTCATTCAGTGAGGGAATTGAGTACAGGCCTCCTCCTGGCAGAGGAAACACAGCAGTGTAATGATTCAGTGTCTCTGGTCCATTTGATGCAGACCATGAGTCTGGGTCTCCTGCATCCTTCTTGTGTACCTAACCTTGACCCATGTGATCTGTTGGCCCTGATAAATTTCCACAAAGCTGTTCATTTCCAGTAAATTGATATTTTTTTTTCAATTAAAAATACCAGCAGGAAAACTTGCTGAGAAATATCAGGTAAGATCCAGTCCAGACATGTCAGTCTTCCACCCAAAAAAGACTCTATACCAGAAATTATCTTGCAGCAGATGAATTTCATGGGGAAAAATCACTGCAAAGTTGCCAGTAAGCCTTTTACCTACTAGTACATGCAAGTGAAATAAAAAACCCCAACAAAATGGATCTTTAGTTTGACACACCAGGTAACAGAAATCAGGCTGTGTAATATTTTCTGCCTGACTACCCTTATCTAATATGAACACCATGGTGAAAAGGGAGACAAGGAGTGGATAGAATTTAGAAATATGTCTTCTGAGTCACTGTGGAGTGAACAGGAAGTCCTGATGATTCAAGATTTGGCACTTTCCCTTGCTGAACCCAATGGCACATCCTAGTACTAGGAGAAACTAAGGTGTAGGAAGTGCAATCTTTTGGCTGAGGTAACAGACCTGTGATCTTCCTCTTAATCAATAAGGAGCTCAATGGTATTTTTCATAGGAAAGTAAAGCCCTGTTCATAGTATCCTGCTATAGTGTGTGTTAAGTCTTCACCATCTCACTTTCCAAAATGTCATGAAATCTCTCCTCATTTCAAGCATATCTTGCTCTGTGATAATGTACACATACATCAATTTGTTAGTCTATTGGAGGAGCTCGTTATCTCGCTCATTAGGACAAGTTATGTTTATCTTCTTTATGGTGTTACTTCTAGCTTTCATTTTTCTCTGGTTTTGAAATGTTGAGATGCAGAGCCATTCTCATTGGCTGTTTGTGGACAACACCGTTGTTTGGTGTGTGCATTTTGCTCCAGATAAAGTCAAATCTGTGCTCATTTTAACTTCCTTTTGGAAAGCAACTTTACTGGGAGAAAGCTTCTTGTGGCCTCTGGTCTGCTTAATGGATTCTGTGGACCAGTGTGGGATGTGATAATGTTAATTTATAATGGCAACCATTATTCTTTCTCTGCTGTTTACTTTTTGAGCAGTGCTCTGCTATTGTGGTTCTCCAACTGTCTCTCCTCCTCTCTCTTTCTCTTTCTCCTCCGTTCCCTTTCTTCTCTGCTTGTCCCACTTGCCCACTGTCCAGGTACCTTTGGGGAAGCACAGATGTGTGTACATCCAAAATCCTTCTGTGAGTTGTTGGTAGTACTCCAGCAGTGGTGAAAACCTTACATTTCATAGCCAACTCAACAAAAAGGATGGGCTCTGCATGGATGACTCATTTCATTTCCCTTTGCCTATAGCAGAATCAGCTGAAGAATTTCCAGTTGGTTGCTCCTTTAGCCAGGGTATCTTGCTGTAAGTGTGTTGCAATTGCATATGTAGCAGCAGTCACGGATGTCGCACTGGTGAGCTAAAGAGGGCACTTGAGGCTTTTGAGCAGCAAAGATAGACTCCCAAGAAAGAACTAACATGTGGAAACCATGCCGACCATCCCCAGCTTGCTGGCTGTTCTGGGCCTCACCCCCATTGCCTCTGCCAAGCCCAGCCATAGGAATGATGTCAGTGAGTCGCTCTGTGGGGTTCTGGAGAGCAGTGAAATGCACCCAGTGAAGTCAATGATGATATTTCCCGTCCTGGGGGTTACACAACCATGGGTTGCCCCTGTGCACGTTCTATTGGATGCAGATCTGGCAGCAGGACCCCTCAGCTCCTTGAATACAACTCATTGTATCTGGGAACAGAGCCAAGGGGGAATGAGGGAGACATCAACTGGTGTCAATTCCAGCTGCATGTCTGCTTAGCAACACAGGTTTTTGTAAATACATTGTCTGTGGCTTTGCAATCTCTGCTTATTTTTTTGCTGCATGAAGAGGCCCATGTGGGACCTGAGGCCACCCCTAGGACCACTGACCCACTGTGGCCAAGAAAATTTTGGAAATGCTGAATCTATCAGCCACTGGGCACCAGCAGCCATCTCCCAGGTGCTGCTCCTCATGACTGAACAGCAGTGATTGCCATGGGTCCTGCAGCAAGAAGGGCAGCAAGTCTATGCTCATCTTCCTAAGCAGCCACCCAGTGTCTGGTGCACTCTGGCTGCATCTGCTGCAATGTGTAAATGCCAAATGGAGGAGACTTTTAGATCAGACAAAGATTTGAGGAGAAAAAACCTTTATATTAGAGACAATTTTACGGTACGTTCAGTTTGGGTCAAACACTCTTCCTCCCTCCTTCTAGGATGGAGATACTCGACCTCAGATCCTCCTGGCATCAAGCTGGGCATGAACTGAGGACCCTGTGTCCATGACTTGAAGGGGCCATGTGTGTGGATGAAGTTAGTCCCACTTTTTGCTTTATCCCTAGGTGCCTCCACAGCCCCTGCTGGGTTCAGTGGGTGGAAAAAAAGCTCTTCCAAATACTAATGCCAAACAACCAGAGCAGGACTCCAGAGCTTCCCTTCCAGCATTAGAAGATGAATTGACCTAATAGATGAAGCAGGCCCCTGGAAGGCAGGGCTGCTGAAATCATGTCCTAGCTGCGGGAGGGGTTGAGGTTTGGTGGCCAGGAGAGGGGATAAGGAGCCAGGATTCATAGGCTGTAGCTTTACCCTTAATGGAGAGTCTTTTTCTGATTGTGGTGGCAGAGAACTTGGGTCAGGACTGATCAGTATTATGGACAAACCACCCAGAAGCTTTGTTTGCCTTTGATTCTTGTCTGGGTTCATTCAACTTTTGTCTGATGCCAGATCCAGTCCCACTCCTTTCCCTTTGAAATGGTTTTCCGTTACTGGTGTAAAGGAGAAAAAAATGACTTAATCATCTCGCTGATTAAACAGTTCCCACTCCATCCTCAGAAAACAAAAGCTGAAGATTGATTTTCCTCAGGACCCACGGCAGATGAATCAGAAGGCTAGGCTTTTCGTGTGTGTGTCTGAGGTGGGCTGACAAGAACAAGTGAGCCAAATGGGGACGGAAATGGCATCAGAAGGTGGCACCTCAGTGCACTGGGAAAGCACCGTATGCTGGATGTGAACGTAGCCGAGGAGGAGGAACACTTCCAGCTCCGGGCCTCCGGATAGTTCAGCTGTTGAGTCAGATGAGTCTAGGGCTTTACAAAACAGCAAGGGGGTAAGGGTGAGCAAAAAGCCAAGAGCATGTGTGTGCAAGAGAGACGTTTCACCCCTGGCAGCAGGCCAAAGGAGCGGTTACTGCAGCCCTTGGAGACACGCACACACGCGTGCTGGCTTGCACACACGCTCTCGCTCACACACACTACCACTAACAGCCCAGGGAGGCTGCTCCCAGAGGCCAGCCCTGCTTCACACTGGTCCCTGTTAATGACCAACATCTGGCGAGGTAACTGGGGTGGAGAGACAGCTGGGGCCGGTGAGCCCTTCTGCTGGCAAGGAGTGAAGGGGAGGGCGGAGGACTGGGCTGGGGTGGGCTTCACTTCTCTAAAAGCAGCCTGCAAACACTCACTCCTGCTTCCTCTGTGGAGAGCAGAGGTTGAGCAGTTCTCCACTTTCATGTTTTGTGTGTTAAAGAGCTGCTGAAAGACAATCATGTGAAACCCCCAAACCAAAGGTCCTTAGCTGCGCCAGACCATAATAACTAGGGCAAGTTTTGCCAGCCCAGCCTGATTTTGCCTGGTTTTTAGCTTTGATGCACAGCATAGGAGCACAGATATCCTCAATATATCCTGTCAAGAAGAATTTGTTATCCTGATGAAAGGATTTTTCAACGAGGATGTGGGCTGTTTACAGATTTGGGTTTGTCTGACCTTACTGTTGGCAAAACTGGGGAGGAGGCAGCATCTATCCCATGGCCCTGCAGCAGCCCTCCCCACAAAAAAACAGTGGTGTTTTGGCCCCCAGGGAGGGGCATTCACTGGTGTGAAGTGGGTGATGGCGATGCTGCTAGAGGGTGTGTGGGCTTGCCCTGCTGCTGCCTGAGTTGGTCCTGTGCCTTGTGTGCTCCCCAAGGTCTGACGTTAACTGAGGTGGAGTAGACGACGCACTGGTAGGGAAACGTGGGAAAACTTTGCGTTTTTTAAACTACAGCCATTCTTCATCTAGAAGGATTCCCCTGCCAAGCTGGGTGGTTGCCCCCTCCCTGCTCCTGAGCAGCTGCACCCCATCTCACCCCTGGAATTTATCTGCAGGGGCCCAGTCCGCTCACACCTTGCCCAGTCTGGAGAATCCCAGTCGTCCTCACTGGAGCTCCAGGCAGCAGAAGCCCTCCCCCATGTGTCAGCCTGCCTGAGCATGGACTGCCACTACCCCGAGACAGCACTTAGCAAACATACCAAAGGCTTTCTGGGCATCAGAGAAGTGATATTATCCAGCTCTGCTGTTATCATTGCCTCCTCCTTGGGAGTACAGGAGAGCTGTCAGAGGCGGGGAGAGAGAGATGGACGGTATGAAAAGGCAAAGGAAAGAGAAAAGTTTTTTTATGAGCAAATTTTGGAGGATCTCATCTCTGCCTGTCCAGCATGGGACTCCTGAGGAATGGGGCTTCATTTCCTGTAGCTGAGCAGGCCTGTGCTTCCCGCTGGCTACACCCACTGGAAGATGCCCTGCCTGACATGCCACTGAGCTGAGGATCCGGAGAGAATGATGGGGCAGTCGGGGCTGGGAATGGTGTGTGGTGCTCAGCTTGGGAGCTGAGCCTCACTAGCATCCTTCTGCCTCTCGTCATCTCCCCAGCTTTCACCCTGCCTGTAAGGCACTGGTTGGTAAGGGCTAGAATGAACATTGGAGTATCTTTTGTCCCAGGAATCTCCTCAAACTGGAGGTGTCCCCAGACTGCGGTCAGCAAGGCCAGACTATGCCCTCGATCTCCGGCTTCCAGGTTGAGTGTGGGACCACAGAGGAAGGCTGAGGTTAGAGTTTGGCCATGGATCTAATTACTCCCCCAGATGTGTGTATGCATGTCACAATATCACCAGACAGGGTCTGCACGTCCCCAGTTGCTCACCAGTGAGTCACGACAGACTGGAAAAATACCATCCCACTCCGATGCTGCGACAGATCCGTGAGTGCTCTCTAGTAATACGTGAGTAGTGTATGTGAGCAGCCAGCAGGGACAGTCAGCATCTGACGTTGCTGGCTTGAAGAGTGGGATGTTTACTGTATGGCTGTGTTGAGTTCAACAGGGAATGACTCAGGGCAGACCTTCAAGACATGCTTGAGGCTCTTTTGGGATGATGCTCATCAAGTTCTGAGGACACTGGCTTGACCTCCCTCCCCTTCCCTTCAAGCCCACCCCACAAGCATTGGGCAATCAAAGCCCTAAATCACAGGTATTGAGGAAACAAGGGAAGTCCTGTTTTACCATGAGACATTTCTGCTAAGAGGGAAGGAATTCATCCTGGTGGGTGATTGGGGAGAAGCACTCTGGAGTTTGACCTATCTGGGGCACTATGATGAGCTAGTGAGTGAGTTGGTGATCAGGGAAAAGCCAATGCCTCTCCACCATCCTCCCTCCTTACTGAATACTCCTATGTAGTGGCATCCAGACACAAATTCCTGCTGAGTGGGATTCTCCTTTGAGACAGGACCAGCCAGCTCCTGTCCCAGAGGCTGAGAGGGGGCACCAGCTCCTTGCTCCGAGTTGGAGGAATAGACCATACAGCACACATAGGCTGGTGATTCCTCCCCCCTCAGGAGGCTCTGGATGCTGCCAGTGCTGCCAGCTGTCCACAGCTGGGACACACTCACAACATGCCCATGTCTCTGCTGGGATCGGGGGAGAGCCCACAGTGATCTGAAGTGCAGGCGAGAAACTGAATATTCCTGGGTTCTGTGGCCTTTTCTTCAAAGGGCCATCTGGGGAAGGAGCCAGTGCTGACCCAGATGTGGGACCAGCATGAGTGTTCTTTAAGCCTTTACATGTCACCTCTTTGCATTTGCATACTTAAGGGCTTAAGAGTTGGACAGCAAGGAGAAGATGGTCTGGTCTCCTGCTGTGTTGGACTTGGAGGACTGGAGAGGCAGAGCCTCTGCCTGGTGAAGGGTTGGATCCCAGCCATGATCAGCTGGTGGAAACCCGTTCTATGGTCTATAGCACTTATATGGAGTAGTTAGGAGGCTGCAGGGTGTTCCTGGGGCATAGTGCTGTGACTAAGGTTGCTGCACCACTGTTCTCTCCCCTTGGCCTTCCCAGGCACAGGAGACAAGGCAAGACTTCAGTGAAGAGAAAGGGAAGGGAGCTAGGTGGACACCCTGAAAACCCTTGGGGGCACTGAGCTACCATGAGCAGCGAGGAGTTTGGTGCTGCCCTACGTCCCCCTGAGCTGGACCATTCTAACCCTCTGGCTCTGCATCTCTGATCAGCTTGACCACAAGTGCCAACAATTTTTCTTCAACTATCATACCCTACCAGCCACTACTTCTTCCTTAGCACTGATTCCTGTCTCTTATTGTTTGGATCCATCCACTGCCAAAAACAGGTCATGGAATAATAGAATTATAGATTCACAGAATGGTTCAGGTTGGAAGGAACCTTAAAGATCATCTAGTTCCAATCCCCCTGCAATGGGCAGGGACAGCTTGCTCAGCGCTCCATCCAGCCTTGCCTTGGACATTTCCAGGGATGGGATGCTGAGTCTGTGTGAGCTGCATTAGACTCCATTGTGGGTGAGAGCCTCAGTATCAGACCTCCAGATGGAAAGCACTGCAAGCCAGACCCACATGGTCAGTTTGGCATCTAAACTGCTGTTGAAAATAACTTGCTTGTCTCTGAGGTGAAGCTCTGTGGTATCTCATCTGCTCAGGTCTGCTGCTGGAGGACAAGGGTCCTGTTTCAGGGAAATGATGGAAGACAGAATAGTATAGGAAAGACACTGAAGCTGATAGAGATCAGAGGAAACTTAAAAGCACCTAGGTTCAAAGAGTTGGCATCAAACTCAAAAACCCTATGTGAGAGCATAGCAAGAGACATGTTCCTGGGTCAGCTCCTGACCCTGCAGTTTTGGGTAAGAGCTTTCTATGGCTTGACACTCTGCTGAGGTACTGAGCACTGGGCTGATGGCTCAAGGGTGAATTTTACTGTAGTCTCAAACAATTTGTCAAGTGACTAGTGTAAAATGTCTCTCTTCCTCTGGATCATGACACCTCATCTTGTGGGGCTGCAGTCACAGGTTTGAGGGTTTGCTGGCTGTATAAGCCAACAGCAAGAATAAGCCCCTGAGTGAGACCCAAATAGCTGCTGATGGGTATCCAGGGTGTGACCTGACTGGTGCGCTTTGTCCTTTTATATCCAGGTCTGTCCTGAGCATCTGGACTCAGACAATGGTGAGAAAAGAGGAACCTGGGAAATGTGGGAGGGGTAAAAAACGGTGGCAGGAGGCAGAGATGGCTTAGACTGGCATTGGGGTGAACTGATAGCATTATGGGTTACCCCTTAGCAAAAGCTTGCAATGCTGAAATGTCCTCCTCCCACTGTGGTGCCTCAGGCTCAGAGCCAGAGGATGTGCTAGGACTGTTTCTAGCTTGGTTGTCTGCATCATGGATGAGTGTCCAGGTGCGTGACTGGGTAGGGGTGGATCAGGCTGCTGGGCCAGAGCAGTTGGTTTAATGCTCTCTCCACTGGTTATTAGGTTGTTGCAGAGTCAAGGTGGCGTGTCAGGCTCTGGGAGCTTTGCTGAGACCACTTGTGAGGGCAGAGGGCTGTGTTTAACCCTGCACGTGGCCAAGCGTGCTAGGAGGCTGAAGTCTGTGGAGACAGCTCCATTTCCAACGCCGAAACTGACTGCGGTTTTCTGCCGGCATGAATAGGTCTGTGTCTGCACGGGGAGGAAGGAGGAGGGAGTTGCACGATGCTATTCCTTACGCCTCCCGAGCGAAGGACGAGACAGGGAGAGGTTTCCCCCGCGTCTGTGACGCTGGCGCGTTCCCCAGCCCGAGGCTGACGCCGGGCTGGCGAAGCTGCTCTGGGTCACAGGGTGTCTGCACGCTGCTTCCCAAGGCACGCAGCAGAGTCAGCCGTGCGCCCGCACGCCTCCATCAGCGCTCGCACGTAAACTGTCCGTCCGGCCACCTGCCTCTGAATCACAGCGCTCGGGTCCTGGCCGAGAGCAGGGGGATTTCCCAGCGCCCAGCACAAGGCTTTGCGTGCGGAGAAGCCTCCTTGCAGGCAGCTGGAAATCGTCTCCAAAGGCACATTCCTGGAAAAGCCAGGGCTGAGAATGTCGCTGAGTGGGTGGAAGTCCCTGAGGACTTCGCTGTGTTTTGTGGGCTCTGCCCCTGCAATAAGCACAGGGACAGAAGGCGCTGGCCTTGCCGCACCCCCTGGTGTGGTGTCTTTTTCTCAAGTGCTTCCTTATATTTTCCTCCAGTTCAGGGTATCTCCAAAGCCATCTCCCTCCACAGAATGGACAAGTCCTGACACTGTTACCTGGCTGAGCAGGGGCATAAAAAAAGCTGTGGGTTACTGGGGCTGTGACACCCTGACAGGGGTCAATGGAACCCCTGTGATGGGGGTTTGCTTGCCTGGTTGCTCTTGGTGTGAGCCGCAGGATGAGCAGAATGAGTGCGGGATGGCTTTGCTTGCTGTTCCCCCACAAGGATGCTCCTTCCTCGGCCTCGTGCCCACTCCTTCCAGTGCTGGGCACTCTTTCCCTGAGTTTCCCAGCGGAAAAACTGCTTTCATATTTCCTGTGCTTCCATAGCATGTAGCTGATGTGGGAGATGCTGGGGTTCCAGTTAAGACATTGTGGCAGCAGGGACCTGTCTGAATGTGAGCCTTTGGGCATTTGAGTGGAGGGTGCCCACCACATCCCCTGAGCTGCTTCTCACTCACTGCCCATGGGAGGAAAGAATATTTTAGCATCAGTCAGGCATGGATGCCAAACAAGCAGCTGGCAAAAGTGCAAATATTTTGGCTACCCCAACACATCTGTTTAGAAGCAGCTCAACCCCAATTTTAAACAAAATGGGGAAGAAAATACATTAATTGAAGCCATGTCCTTAGGAACGCAATCCCTTGGCTGGGGCCCAGCAATGGCAGCCTCGTTGGGAGATCATGTGTCACACAGCCGAGACAATCACCCTGGCTCTGTTGTGAGCCCCTTGTGCTGCTTTTGGGTGGCTCACACATGTCCTACAGAAGCTGAGGGAAGCTGTACCTGGCTGTGTGAATGCATGGCACTCTTGCAGGAGTACATACCCCAGCAGCATCACACCTCCCCACAGCAGCATCCTGTTTCTTGGGAAGGAGTCAATGTCAGGGGTTGACTGCTCCTCTTCTGCTTCATCTTTTGAGGGAAGGATCCAACCCTGGGAGATCCTGAAAAAGATCAGCTGTTTTCCCAGCAGCTCCTGGCTTCGTGTGTGGGACTTGGATTATTAGATTGGGAACAGCTGATCCAAAGTCTGTTGACAAATCCATGAAGAGTCAGTGAAGCTTAGACACTACTCTCCTGATAGCCTCCTTTGGTTGACCTTAGACCTTGTTAATCTCCCGGAGGCAAGCCTGCAAAAATAGCTTAAGATGGGAAATTGGTGTGTGGAATGAAAAAGGGAGATTCCCAAGCTTCTCGTCTGCTTTTCCAGTGAGCTCTGCAGCCCTTCCTGAGCTCAGTGGTGTTGCAGGTATCTGGGATATTTAGACTGACCTCACAGGTGAGGAGTGCCTGCACTGTGGTCTGGGCAATGTGCCCAGCCCCACTGATACACTGCTGCCAGGATGGTGGCTGCTATGTTACCCAGTGCCCCATGTGTCCCACAACACTGGTGTCCTTCTCCCCATCTCCTTCCTTACAGCGGAGGCAGCACAACCTGCCCAGCTGCCCCAGTTTGGTATGTGGAGGTCTGTGGGAAGTGCTGGAGGGAGGCCAGCCCCCCCAGACTACTGCAGCAGGGGGCTCTCCGCCCTCTTGCAGCAGAACAAAACACATGAGCTCAGGGGTCGCTGGGGTTTGGAAGGAGGCTGGAGAAGCCCAACGTACAGAAACAGGGATAGGGAAGGAACCAGCTACCCCATAGCCCATGGGATGCCCATAATGCAGCACTCAGCATTGGGTGAAGTCCTGAGGGAGAGGCCCTGACTTCCCAGCAGGGCTGTACCGAAGACCCACTGGATGCCCCTTAGGTGGCAATGCTTGGTGGTGTCATTGCGTCTGTCTGAACGTCGGCGACAGTTGACATTCCCGTGGGCTCCCTGTCCATGTTGGAATTGGCCATGCTCTGACATGGAGAAAGGTAATGGTTAACAGCTGTGCCATCATGATTCTTACACAACCTCCTCCATAGTATGCAGCCAGCCTCTGAGATGTAATAAGTACTAATGTTGTCCTGGGCAGAGGCGATGGGGGCAGGGAGTGCCTCAGAGGAAACCCTTGGCTCGTGTCAATCAGCACAACTTTTTATTTTACAGATCACGCTGCAGAGCGCTTCCAAGTATGAACAAACCTAAATGAAGACAGCTGGCAGAGGCTCTTGTCATCTAATTCCTTCCAGATGTGTGGTCATATGCTGCAGTTTCTGACTAATGACATCCCAGAGGAAAGCCCTGGGGATGCAGCAGTGATGGGGTGGGTGAGGGGCATGCCAGGAACCTGTTGGTGGGCCGGCAGCACTGACTCCCCAGGAGCTGCTGTCTGGAGACCCTGGGGAGGGGCCCTCTGCTCTCCCTCTCTTCCTCCTGCGATCAGCAGGCCTCAGTGGGTGGCATAGGGCTGCCTCTGCCACGCTTGGGCACCCAGGCAGCTCTCCACAGGTGGGTAAAGCTACTTAATCCAAGAGCTGTATCCTGCAGAGATAGCCACTTTATGGCCTGGAAGCCAAAAAAACCACATTTAGTATGGTTGTGCTGGAGCAAATCAGTGATGTTTTCTGATAATGAATTGAGGTTGAAGCGTTTATGCTGCTTCCCGCTTGCGAGCCCATTCAGATCTCCCTGCGGGATGCCTCTGTCTGCCACAGAGATGTCTGAGAAATCAGTCTGGGTGGGAAGATTTGTAAATCCTGCCGCCTCCTCCTGAGATATCTGCCCTGCACGTTCCCATTTTATGTTCCTGCACAGCCTGGATTATATTAGAGCAGTGCACAGTCTCCAGTGGATTTAGTTTCCTCATCCCCCTGTGGGGGAGACAGTGCTAGTTTGATGACCTGGGGCTTAGGAGATGCTCAGTGGCTTGGAGATGGGTCAGGAACTGGGGGGGACCAGCCCTTCTGACTGCAGGTGGGAGTTCATGTCTTCTCAGAGTATTGCCTCTTTCACACGGTCTTTCAGAAACTGCAGCCCACCTGGGTCCAGGCTTGTTGCTTTAGGAAGAGGAGTCATTTTCGGTCTACCCGTGGTCCCTATTCTCCCCTCTTCCTCTCCACACCTTTGCAATTAACCTCTGAACTCTGGCTAATCCCAGGATTAGCACGTCATGGGCTATTGGTTATGTCTTCCACCACCCCTTCTGTGTCCCGACATCCCTGACAAACTTGCAGGGGGGTCCGGAAAGCTAGGTTGCCCCTGAGAAGGGAGGAGACTTGTAATGAATGCGCGATGTCAGGAGCCTGAAGGGTGGTGAGAGATAATCTGGGGATCACCTGTGGCTGATAATGTTCTCCTGAAGCCTGGGACCAGGGTGGAGGGGCACAAAGAGCTTGAGGGGCTATGGCAGCCACTTCAGCCTCCCTACCTTGGCCCCTTCTGCCAGGCAGAGTGGGCTGCAGAGGAAAGGAAAATCCTGGAGGGCTTTCAGTGAAGGTGTAAATATCTCCTCTGGCTGCAGGCAAAGAAGTAGCTTGTGGCTTTTGGTGCAGTGTCTCCTCCAGGACTTATTTATGCACATGTTTTCCCTCTTGAGGGTGTCCTTGGTCAAAGGGAGAACTTGCTCGTGGGGTTTATTCAATATCAGTGCTTGAGATGCACTCCAGGTCTTCTCAGCCCTCCTCTGCCTTGCCTATGCCTCCCTGGGGGCACTTCACAGCTCCCAGATGACTGATTTTCAAAGAGAGCCCCAGAGAGATTCCCATTTAACCTAACAGGGGCAGTGAAGTGACCTCTGTCACTTCTCCCTCAAGATGAAAACTCCCAGCCGTGATGAAGCATTAGGCAGTACAGTCAATTTAGCCATGAGAGCTGCTTTTTACATCCAAGACATCCAGCTGTGTAATGGACCACACGGTGGAAATAACAGAAGTAGCAAGGGACTCATGCTGGGGTTGGCCCAAAGGAAAACAAAGACTGCAGGGGAAAGCCTAATAGATAGTGGTCAAGACATGCTGAAGGGACCCTGGTGCCTGTTTCCCTTAGCTGAGGGGTTTGTCTCTGGCTTTGAGTGCCTGTTAACTCCCTTGCCCTAAGTGCCTGTGCTCTCTCCTTCTCATGTAACTCCATGAGTTTCTGCAGGACCCTGGGCTGGGGGGAGAAGGATGAGCCCAGTTACTGGAGCAATTCCGTGCCACGCTGACAAGGTGCTGGGGGCTGAGCCTGGTGGATGCTGCCTGGAGGGGGGAAAACTCCTGGAAAGGCACCTGGGTTTGCAGCAGTGTAGGCTGCAGGTTTCCTTTCTCGCTGAAGCAGAGGAGCAGCACTTTCTCCTGCTTCCACTGTGCCCCAAGGATGGAAATGGGAGGGGAGCTGCTCCCTGGAGGCCGCCTGGGAACGAAGAGGTTGGCATGAGCTGGCAGTTTGTTTGCACCTCTTGTTACATGCTGGGAGTGGGACTGAGGGCAGATGCAGACACGCTCAAGAGGAAGTGGGCAATAAGCTCATGTCCCTGCCGTACCATATGCTGTGTGTGTACAGGATGTTTGGCTTCCTATTGATCCCATCCAGAGATAGTTGGCACAGGAGATGCAGAGACGTGCTTTGTGATTTCCTTAAGCTGAAGCTTTCCCTGCCTCTTTCTTCCACTTGCAGCCAGGTTTGTGTGTGAAGCACCTGAAGTGGCGAGCCACTGCGCTCTGCCCCAGTACTGGCTGTGTTTGCAGTGAGGTGGGCTGGTGGCTGTTTGTCTCAGGAGTGACTCAGGCTGATGAACCCAATCCGGCCAGGCACAGGAGCACCTCTTTGGAAGGTGCCTTTAGCTCCTGGGACCCAGTCTGGCCCTGCTGCTGGTGAGCTCTCTGCTGGATGCGGAGGGTCAATGTGTAGGGCAACGTGTACTAACTGGACACAGGAGAGTGGTTTCCAGCTCCAGTGACCACAGTGTCACCTCATCTGGGATGTCCCAGTCAAACCCAGTACAACGATGATGGCCCAACTGCAGCCATGCTCTGACATGCATCAGACTGATCCATGAAGGCCCAGCCTCCCACAGTCCATGGCAGTGTTCCTTTCTCTGGTGACTCTGCTCCCTGCTCTGGCTTTTCCTCCTCTGTCCCTCAGTTCCCTCCTCAGCTTCTGCCTCTTACCTGGGCCTCCTTTATTCCTGCAGCAGTATATCATCCTGCCTAGAGATGATCTGCTGCTGCAGGGGCTTCACCTGCATGAAATGGCCATTTTGTCCATGAGCTGCTAGTGAGGGAGCAAGCAGGGTGAATCCACATGAGGACAGGACCATCCCGAGGGCTGATGCTAGGGGTACTGTCCCTAGACTGGGGCATGCTGAATTGACTTTTTCTACCTGGAGGATTTCACTGGCAGGGTGATGTACTCCAGGTGTCATGGAAAATAGAGCATCACATCATGCTTTGCTGAAACAGCACATATCCTGTGAGAGATGCCAACTCTGAGCATCTGAAGGATGAAGCACTGCGGTATGAAGAGATGTGAGGGATATGTTGGAGCATTCCTTCTGCTGTGACCTAGGGGGAACCTGCGAGAGTGGGAAGGATAAATCAGTGGAGCCCTTTCCTCAAGTTGGACAAGTTCACCTGAGTGGAAAGACGCCAAAAAGACAATAGGGAACTGCTGGAGAGCAGCTGAAGTCAGAGACAGGTGAAGACTAGTAAGTAGTGCAGGAGAGCCATGATATCCAGCACTGAAGCAGGACAGCTGTGGGGCGGAGAGGCATGACACAGATGAAAAGGCTGGACTTCAGGCAGCATTTATGAGTCCAGGGAACCTTATCCCCAGGAAGGGGCTGGCTGCTCCCTGTTTGCATTGGTTTCAGTCACGCTTTGGCTCCCAGCTGGAGAATGGACTGGAAAGAAATCGGTGGTACTTTCCCATCTTCTCACCCTTCCTGGCAGTGGTGGTGAAGGGAGTACCAGGGAGGGAGTTTAGGAAATAAAATTACAAGGTGCAAGCACCTCTGAGGACAGCCAGCCCTGCCCCATCTGATTTCTGTGATATCAAGGGAAGTGCACCCCAGGTGTGCACCCTGAGCCTCTGAGCAATGCTTTGTTTGTAAACACTTGTTAAAAAAACATTAAAAAATAGAAGACTTTTAAGATTATTTTGGTCTTGCCACATCACCAGGTGCTGGAAGAGCTCTGGCTGCCCACAGAGCAGGACTTGGGTAAGCCTCAGGCATGCCACTGAGGATTCCCTGGCTTCAGAGAGGAAAACTTCTGGGAAGAAGCACCACCAGCTTCTGTGAAATGCTTTCATTCATTGCTGTCCAGGCAGGAACTGATCCTGGCAAAAAGTGGCAAGGGGATGTGTTTCATTCCCAGCAGGGGCTGGTTTTGATCAGAAATGATCTGGCGCTGGATCTCGGCAGGACTGATAACTGCAACCTGCTGCCCTGAGCGCCGCTTGGCCCTGAGGAGGCTCGCTTGTGTTTGCATTTGGAAAGGCCTGCCCTGCTCCCAGCAGCTCACAGTTGAATGGCTTCCAAGGCGGCTCACTTTTTTCTCTTTTTATCACCATTATTATTTTTTAATAAAGTTCCCTGATTAGCTTCTGAGGCTTCGTGGTAAAGTGACCTCAGAATTAATTTCCTCTCCTTGGCTACGCACAGTGGTTTCCAAGCCAGCTCAGCACTGCTGCAAAGTGAGACTAAGCGTGGTGACTCCCAGCAGGCTGAGAGGAAGCCCAGGACACTGACTCTGTCCTGATGCCACAGCACTCTTTGGGAAATACCACATGGGCCATGGGGTGAGGGAGAGCAACGGCGCAGGGGCGGAGTGTGGTGCGGGGGGTGCATGTGTGGAATATCCACCCAAGTCCGTCTCCTTGACTTCATTCTCCTCTGCATCTGCTGTAAGGCTTTTCTCCACTCCTCAGAAAGCACTGTTTATAAATATCAGTTGTGTTATTATTAACAGTAATTAAAACATCGGCAGTAATACCAATGCATAGTGTTAGTTGCTATTTGCAGAACTGAGGACAGAAGGAACCAAGTCTGCATAGAGAGAAGACACTGCAGATGCCATGAGCTCTTCTCTTTTTACCATCTTCCCTGTCTTTTCCCCCTCTACAAAGCCAAGAAAAAGCTTTTCCTGCTCTCCTTTAGGTGCTGGGGCTGCAGAATGCCAGAGGTGTGGGGCCCCACAGGGAAGGCAGGTGGATTGTAGAAGCCCAGGCTGGGTTGCATGTGAGTCCTGGCTTGGCAAACACCACAGTGACAAACAAAGCTGACCCGGGAGAGCACTTCCAGCATATCCCTGGGACAGTTTGGTCACTGAAGAAGGACAGGACAAGTTCAAGGCTCATTTGTCCAGAGTCCAAACTGAGTGGGGTGGAAGCGGTGGTGTGAGTGGATCAGAGAAGTGGAGAGGCATGAGCAGAAGAAACTTTGGGTTCCTTACTGAGAAGCCTTAGCCAGCCTCACCCATAGCCACTGGCAGACAGAGGGGACATCCCGGTTTAGGGTGAGCAACAGACAATGAACCGAAAGGACAGGCATGCCCCTGGCCTCGTTGCCTTGTTGGGGCATACAGAGCATGGCCACACCCCCGCTGGCATTTTCCTTTGCAGAGTGGCGAGGCAGAGGCACAGACAGAAAGAGAACATACCTTTCCTGGAAAACATCATGTATTAGGGTCGAGTGCTGTAGTGGCTGAGCTTCCCAGAGAGAGGGCCAGTGGTATTTGGAGGCACCACAGGGCTCTTGTGTTTACGAACTTTAGTGATCAGCAAGCTCCTTGCAAGCCTGCACTGCATCCAAGCTGCTCTGGCCAGCTGTTCTCTACAGCTGTTAATCCTCACTAATTCACTTGTCTAGAGCCTGAAGGCTCCTACATACTCCTGATTACTAGGGGTCTTTGTGGAGGATGGAGATGCTTACGTCCTTATTCACCTTTTCCCTCTCTTCCTCTTCCTTCCCTACTGGGGTCCATCGCTCTTTGGCTGTGTTTTTCCCTTACTGCAGCACCTCACCTCCCTGCCCAGCTTTAGTCTTTGGCTGGCCTGAGGGAAGGGGCATCCATTGCTAGCATATATTGCTTTGCTTGCCTTCATTTCCTCAGGACCTTCTCTCCCAAGCTGACGTGCTGAAGATAACATCTCTCTCTCTCCCTTTGCCTCGCTTGCCTTTCCCCTTTATTGCACGTATTTATCTCTCTTTCTCCATCCCTGTGATTGAAACTTGGCAGGAAATTCAGATATGCTCAGTCATTAAGGTGACTAAGGAAAGGCCAGATCACAGCCTGAAGCAGCGGAGGGAGTGGAAATGGGCTCTCAGCTGATCCCCATCATTTCCACATCAGCTGGGAATGAGATCCCTCCTCCCTGTGCTAGCAACAGCCCCTGGCTGACCCCAGGAAACTGGCAGTTCTTGCCTACCCAAATGGGAAGTGGGATCTGCTGGGACAACTTCCTTGATGCTCCCGCCCTTTCTTTTGGGTTGGAAGATGAACAAGTGTGTTGGGTAGTGCCTGGGAGAGGGGATAAATGGGAAGCTGCATCTGGAAGTTCAGGGGCAGATCCCTTGAGCTGTGCTCTGGAACCAGCGTGCTGGTGTTGGACGGCAGTGCTCGGGTCTGTGTGTGCATTGCTGCTGTGTTTGTGTGTGCGTGCCTGTTCACACGGTGGGATGCTGCTGAGGCCAAGCTGTGTGTACTCATCGGGTGTGCTTTCCATGGTCAGAGGTTTCGTCTTTCCTTGCTGCTCCATCATTCCCCATCTCTGCGCTACATGGCCAGCTCTGCCCCAAAAAATGACAGGACAGGAGGCAAAACAGGGAGCAATTTCCTGTAGCAAGTGCATGGCCTCAAGCAAGGGAGTGCTGTGGTCTACCTGGTAGCTTGAAAAGGAAATAAGGGCAGTGCAATAGCGGAATAAATGTTGCAGGGAGATGTAGAGAGGCTCTGGTGTGTCACAGCTTTCAGTGTCAGATGAATGGGGCACAGGCTGAAATGCAAAGAGGCCAAACTCCAGGCAAATAAAAGGGGTGATTGTGCAGCCCTTGAAACCAGCAAATAATTAAGTGCAGAACACATTAAATATTTTTAATGACCAATTGGCCAATTGCTTTATAAAGTGCCTCAAGTGGTGCTGTTTAGCCATTGGAGCCAGGATCTGTAGAGGCTTTGGCCAGGGTCAGGTTCTCAGGGCCGGGTGCCCAGCTGTGGCAATGGTAGGTAGCTGGACACACGCAGTCAGGAGAAACCCCAGAGAGAGCAAGGGGTGCTGTGGGGAGCAGAGGTTATGTTTTGCTGAAGCTGATGCTCTATGACCCTGCTACTGTTTTCCACTGGGGCCAGGAAGCAGGATACCATGATGGATGAGACCTCCTGTTTCTGTTTGGTGACAAGCAGTATAACAATCAGTGATGGCGTCTGGCATAGCAAGAGCATGGTTTGTGGTAGCTGGCTGGACCATGCCTTCTTCAGCTTCACGTTGGTGCAGCTCTGGTGGCATTCTTATGGCATGAATTCACTGGATCTGAATGTACAACAGCTCTGGGCAAGGTTGGACTTTGATGTGCTGTGGTTTTGTTCTTGCAGCTTCCCCAAGAGATGTCTTTCAGGCAGCATCCCAGCTTCCCCATGGGACAGTGCAAACGCCAGACATCGTTAGGTCCTTAGCAGATGTAAGGAGAAACCACAGCTTCTGTGCCAGCTAACACTGCCCTGTCTAGGGCTTGGTGGGAGTGAGGTGATGTGAGCGACATGTCCAGAGCAGGTCTTTGGGAGTTCCTACCTGGATAAGGCAGATCTTGGGAATGACAGGAACTGCCAGTCTTCATAAGTCATCCTGCTCCCTTGTTCTCCAAACACATGGATGCTGGCCAGACCATTTGAGGTTGGCTTGTCAATACTCATGGTGTAAAAGTGCTTTGTGGGTTCTGTTAGGAGATCTCTAGTGTCCCCCACGTGGGACCTTGGTCAGCCTCAGCTCCCTCATGGAGTTCAGCCTACCACCAGCGCGCTTTAAGGGAAGCCAGACTAGAACGCTAGCTGAGATGGCCCTTGGAAGTCAGTCTCCCGAGCGGAAAGGAGCTTTATGAGTGTTACTGGAAGCTGCTGTGGCTGAGTTACCAGAAATAAACCACTTCGATTTGAGGCCAAGTGCTCTCAGACCACTGCATTTCCCACTCTGGTGGCTGGGCCACCTTCCTAGTGCTTTTGCTTCTCAGCAGGGAGATATTCTGTAAATGCCACCCACTACTCTTGCTGATTTGGGTGGGTGGCAATGAGGCAGGAAGACAAAGGTGGGTGCCTTGCCGAAGGCTCTTTTTAACATGGATTTTTTTTTCTCTTTTCTGGGAAATGGGTTTTAAAAGAAGTAGCAATAATAGCTCATTTTCATTCACAGGCAATTGCAGGGCTGGGGGGCAGGAGGCAGCTGGAAAGAGATGCTCTGCCCACAGTCCGGGAGCAGAGGATGTGTCTCCAGGGAGGCACAGATGCCTCAAATGGAGACTTTGCACACATGGGGGTGGCAGGATAAGTGGCCTTTAGCCAACGCATCCCTGCTATTCTCCTGCCTGTCTTTGGTTTTAAATAAATTGCAAACATGACGCACAAGCTACGTGTTAACCTGCTCCCCATCAGGAAGCATGGGGGCTGATGCCTACACAGCCCTCAGCAGATGGGATTTTTTTTTCCCATCACCCCAGGAAAAGGGGGCAGGGACCTATCAGCCTTGGGTCCTGGAGGGGGGACTGAGGCAAGGAGGGGTTTGCCTGCTGCATGCAGAGGAGGGAGACCTGAGCCTAGTGCTTTAATCCCAAATTCATGTTTTCTCTTCTGTGGGAATACCTGGTGAAGAGACAAAAGCTGAGAACAACAGGGATGTGCAAACATTGTGTGTGGCTCAGGGCAAAAGTTGTGATTGGTACCACCTCTGTGTTAGGATGGAGCATCATCTGACAATTCAGGACTCCTGATAATTTCCCTTGCTGAGTCTTTGAGCTTTGCGGAGACAAAGAGCCTGTCAGTAGATCCTCTTGGCCAGAGTTGGGATTTGCCTTCTCCACCAGGGTCCTTCTTCAAGGGCAGGGTTTTTTGGTGGAAAGAGTGTGGCAAGAGCCCTC
Organism: Lycocorax pyrrhopterus obiensis; assembly: GCA_014706295.1. Taxonomy (NCBI): domain Eukaryota; kingdom Metazoa; phylum Chordata; class Aves; order Passeriformes; family Paradisaeidae; genus Lycocorax; species Lycocorax pyrrhopterus. The sequence goes on along the minus strand of JACSVZ010000004.1, from coordinate 31,991,803 downwards.
CATGGCTGAGGCTGGTGCCCTTTTAGCAGCACATTGTCCCTGCTGCACTGTGAACAGCCAGCCCTGCCTGCAGCATGGCCAGTGCACCAAATCCACCAATGTGGCCAATATCCTAAACCCAGATAACAGTCAATTGCCATGCAGTGCCTGGTTTTCTGCCCTGGAGACAGGGAGAAGGAGTGTGGGTGGCTCTGCGTGCTGAGGCTACCTATGCCATGGTGGTGGTTAGTCCTTCTCAGTGTTGATTTCCAGCCTCCCTGGGGGTTGGGAACCAGCAGGAACTCTTCCCCATGGTCCCTTATGGCCTGAGCTTGGATGCACGGGGCAATAATCCTACATTGAGGGAGTGGGTCAGGGTGATGTTGGAGGATATTACTATGCCCTATTATGTCTCATGCTTAGTATAACATCTGGTAGCTCACCATACATATGGTGCTGCCTTACCCCGTCATGTCACCTGTGGAGCTGGGATTGCAGGCCACAGCCCCAAGTCTGCCAGACCACATTCTCTGGCATGGGACCTGTTCCTTCTTATATCACCTCTATCCTGAAGCCCTCAGAGGCCTGTGAGGAGCGGGTTGTGGACTCTGCAAACTGTTCCTGCTCTTTGCTGTCCCCCAGCCTTTTCCTTGTGATATGACTAGCAGTGTCTCCAGTGCATGATCAAAAGCCTGGTGTTCTCCATTGCCTGGAAAGCACAATCCTTGCCATGTGGTGGGGATGGCTACGAATGTTGGGATGGAGGTGGACTTCTTCCCACAGAGCAAGAGAGTGGCTCGGCAAGGAGGAATTTCCTTACCCTTGATCCAGCAGAAGGCATCAGATGTTTTACCTACAACCCAAAATACCTTGAGATAGACCCAGTTACCTCTCAGCAGAGAACGTAGCAACTTGTTGAAGGGGCACTATCCACTTAAAAATGCACTTCTCCCGCATAGTTATTTCCACCCCCTTGCTGAGCTGTGATGTTCCCAAGAGCGGAAGAAAACGCTCATGCTCGCCTCCTGGCTGGGTCATGCGGTGCATGTGTCAGCACTTTGGGTGCAATCAATTTTCATTTGGTCAGTGAGTTCTTCCGTTGTTTGGGTGGGCCTTGCACAAACTTTGGGGGAGAGCGAAAGCTTTTTTAGAAAGTGGAATATATGACTGTGAAACCACAAGAGTGTCAGAGGGTCTCAGGCTTGGGTAGGAGAGCCTAAATGGCTCCTGGATTTCAGGATATTAGTCACCACCACTATCACTTTCCTGGCCTACTGCTCCCTGCTACCCACCTTTTGTCAGCATCCTAATTCTCCATGAATCACGTAGGATTTTGGGAAGACCATTCTTTCCTCACCATCTGTACAATTCATAGTGCCTCATGGCTGCTACTGTGACATAAAAAAATGTTAGTAAAATAACCACGACACACTCATTTTGGAAACATATGAGAATTCAAATTGACAGTTTCCCTCTATACTTAGGAGTAAAACCACAGGTCCTGGAAAAGCTCCAGCTGGTATGAGGCTTAGCACGCATAAGTGTCCAGGAATATTTGAGGTATGATAGAGGGAAAAACTTTCTGTCAGGCTGGTTAATGCAGGGGCAAACATTCTAAGGGTACAATGGGAGATCCTTCCTGTGATGTTTTCAGAGGGTCTTAGACTAGTGTCTCTCAGATAGTTCTGGTGATACTTGAGCAGGGTCCCTCTCATGCCTTTACCTCTACAGTCTATCCTACTTTCTCTCCTGGAAGATGAAGTCCTGTTCAATATCTTTGTTTTTAGGCTTGGGAGCTCTATGATGGCTTGGGAGCTGTCTGATGGGTTAAGCTGAGCCTAAGAAAGGGACTGCATCTATCCATGGCCATCCTCTGTGAGAGGTATGCCATGTCAGTGACTGAAAGGGCTCCTGGGGGAGGGCTGCAGAGCATAAAATAGGAGAGCAACGTAAAAGTGAGAAAAACGTTGCTGAATTTGTGGTGCCATTGTATGCTGCAGGAGTTCCTGGAAGAGCTCCCTGTCAGAGGCAGGAGCTGTCCCAAACAGCTAAGCACAATATCAAGCCCAGGAGCTGTGTCTCTGGCATGGAAAGGTAAGCCCCGCTACACCTGCGCATGATGGAAGAGACACTGGACTGAGCTCACGTGCCTGTGCATCCCATTACTTGTGTGCGTGTATCCAGAATCTCACCAGAAGTCTGGGGTCAAAGGATCTGGTCTGGCATCCCAGACACCACCATGCTTCCAAGAAGAAAAACTACCTACATAATGTTATTTTTTTGTTTATTTAAGATGCATGGGGAAGGCAGTATCATGTACAGTACAAAAGCAAAGAGGGTTAATCCTTCGTACAATCTTTGGATGAGCATCAGGATGCAGTGAGTGCTACAAATCTGCGACTCCTGATGATGATTAGTCAGACACAAGGAGTAAAAGTCCTTCAAGGACTCTTAGTTATGAAAGCGGCCTCTGTCTCAGGAAGTCCTGAGCTACAATCAGCCTGGAAGACCATGCAGAGGCAATATCACTGTTGGCCTGCTCTTCTCTTCTTCTCCCTCAGGCATCTATCAGCCAGCATTGGAGACAGAGCACTTGGCTAGATTGATGCTCACTTTGATTCAGCACAGCTGTGCTTGTTCCTTACGTGTGGAGCCACAGGGAGGCTGCTGTTGCACTAGAGTTTTGCCCATGACTCTCCCTGTCACATCAAATCATAAATATTTTGCAAGGGAAAGCTGTACAGAGCCAAAATGTCTTTCTCTTCCCTTTTCCCTGTGAAAAAGCGTATTGCCTCACATTCCCAGGCTGTCGATCGGTGCTGTCTCTGGTCATGCCACTGGTGCCTTGGGTTTGTGCCTTGTCTGCTGTCCCTGAGGGCATGGAGTTTCATGGGGCCGGGTGAGATCTGGTCCTTTTGGGCGGCTATGTTTAGACCCTGTCTCCATACTCAGAGTGAGAAGTGTGCCAAGAGAGGGGTGACTTGTGGAGGTCAGAAGGGAGAGGACAGATGGCCCTTTGGTATCTTTAGCTAAGCACTGCATGATCTGTGCACTGCAAATTCCCCTGGGAAGAAACTGCACAGAGCCCTGTGGTGGGGAAATGAACAGGAGAGTGAATGCACAGGCTGTGGAAAACTTTCTGGGTGCCGTGAGGGAGCTGGGGTTCACACCTGGTGAGGGACGAGGGGACTACTGAAGTGAGGTCCACATTGCTTTGAGATTTGGTGAGAGGCACAGCTGATCCCAGCCCCTGGCACTGCCATGCAAAATCCAAGTGGCACAGGAAGATGTCTCCCATCTTGGTGCTGCTTTATGCACCAAGGCTGAGGAGCTTTCCCAGAGAAGTCTGTCAGGGAGATGTGGGGCTTGGTGTGGAGAAGCAGGCACAATCCCTTGTTCTGGAATGCTGCCTTGGAGAGACCCTCCTGAGCAGTGGCTCCTGCCCTGCCCACAGTGTGCTGGGTCTGCTTGCTGGCAGAGGGTCCCTCTCTAAGTCTCCTGGAGGAACCTCTGCTTGTGGAAACACCTGCCAGGCTCCTCCTGCTCCTTTCCCTCCCTTTTGCCTGGTGCTCTCCTTTGGGGTCTGTGGCTGACACAGAGGATTTTTTGTTGCGCTGTTTTCTTTTTCCCTCTCTGAAGGGCAGAAAAGACCAGGATGGGGACGAGCAGCTCCGCTTCCCCACCAGAAAACATGTCTGGTTAACAGGGAAGGGCGAGCCAGGCGCCAGCAGGTGGGGCACAGCCATGGGCCAGGCCCCGAGCGGGCAGCCGGGGCACCCCCTGCCCTATTTGCACAGGGCCGAGTGCTGCCCCCGCGCCCCCTGTTCCCAATCCCGTCCCCCTGTGACCCTCTCCCACCGAACGGCCGCCCCCCCGGCCCCGGCAGGGCTCTCCACACAACGGAGGGGCTGTGTGACCTGCCTGCTCCCAACTTGGTTGCTATAGGAAAGGGAAGAGGCTGGAGAGAATGTGTGGGGCCTATTCACGCCCCCAGCCCCGATTCACGGTGCCCCTGAGGTAATGTTTGCCCGGCTCGCCGTGATCTTGCCTGATAAAGGGGCCTCCTAAAAGCTGGGGGGGACACACCAGACCAAAGAGTCTGGGAGAAATATTTGCCTTGAATGCCAGTAAGATGTGGAAATGGGGAGGTTTAGTGGGGAGGGGGGGATGATAAGAAAGGACCCTTTGAAAAAGAGGGAGGTGGGGAAGACTGCATGCACGGCTGGTCCCACAGGCTTGCCGCCTCTGCGGAGTCCAGCCATGCATGGGAATATTGGGGTTCCTCTTCACTGCAGCCAAATGGTGACGTTGCACAGGTGCCTGTGTATGAACACCTACAGTGATGCTGTGACCCGTATCTGGGGTGGTTTTCTCCTGACACCGGGAGTCCAAAAGAAGCATCAGTTCTGTAGCAGCAGCAGGGGCAATACGTCTTTCCAAAACTCACCTTTATTTCTTTCTGTTCAGCCATCTCACCCTGAATGTTCTCATGATTCAAATTATTACTATTAGTATATTTCTGCTTTTGTGGAGTCGGAATGCCCTTTGGGCCCATCTTTTTGTAGGTTGTAATGGTTTTGTTTCAGAAAAGCCCTTTGACTGCATGTGAATCCTGGGAAACAAAACCAAAATTCCCATTGCCTAAAAACAAGCAAAACGAAACTCCAGTGATTCCGTAAATGTTTCCCTGTGCAGATTAGGAACAGGAATTTTGTTACAGGGCAGGCAGTGACGACCTCTTAAATTTTCATAGCTGATCTCAGCAAATGTCCTGTTTGTATACTTGATATTCTGGAGTGGCCTGATCAAAGCAATGAGATGAGTAAGTCTCTGCTGTCAGGATACTTTGTGATGAAGACTGCATTCAAAATGCATTTTCAGCATTGCTGATGAGGCCCAGAGGTTTCCTCTCTGGGACAGTGTTATCTCTGCTCTGAAGGAGGCGTGAGGAGGGCGGTGGGAACATCTGGACCCTGAGGCCCAGAGAAGCAAACCAGTCTGGGGAAAGGTGCACAGCAAGGGACTGGTCAAACCATTCGTTCAGAGGACTGTGTTTTAAATCAGCTGTAGTTGCTTGGCCAGGAGGCTCAGTATCAGTGGGCATGGCTGGATGGAAAGCTCTTCCCAGTGTGTCACTGGGGTCAAAAGGAAACAAAAACGGGAGTGGGGTGGAAGAGGAAAAAAAAAGAAAAACCAGCAAATATTATAGTGGCATTTTCTCATGGGAAGGGAATATAGTATCCAGCTCTGGTAAAAAAGAAACAGAGGGGGTTGGGGCACTGCTATTGAGAAAGGCTGGGAGCCTGGGAAAAGCACTTCTATGAGAGAAGGAAAAGATGAGGGTGATTTAGGATAAGAAATGTTGTCGTTGGCTTTGACTAGAGGGAGAACAGGTCTGTTCCTCTATTTAAATGGCACCTATCATTGTAGGAAGAAAACAGACTCCAAACAGACCATGAATATGGTTTATAAAAACCTCTGCTTATACTGAGAAAAGGGCACCTAGAAATGGCTTTCTCAGCCTTCTTTTTCTCAGCCTTTTCCTATTGCAAGGAATAAGCTCTCACTTGGGAAAAACAGAGAAAAAAAATAAGCCCTTGTATGTAAGGGAAAAATAAAAGGAACATCAAAATGCTTGACTGATGACTTTCGGAAGAGAAATGGTGTTCAGAGAGGTGACTTCTGGCCCTCTAAGGATAGCACTGGGAGAGAGGCAGAAAGGAGCAACATTGCTTTTATTTGGGATTTACTAACACTTTGGTGATCTTGCCCCCCCCACCCCCCCCGGCAGCCTTTCCGCGGATGGCAGCCGACCAGCTGGGGAACACTGTCTCTCCAGCACTGGGGATACACAGCACAGAAAACAGGGAATCTGGGACTTGCTGCAAGCTTTATATTTCATTGCAGCAGCTTGACTGGGATCTTGCCATTGGGTCAGTTGCTGTTAATCCTGTATTTGTATTTAGCAGATACATCTCTTGCTCTGTTTTCTGGAATTCCCCTGAAGAGAGCTTTCATGGGTGATGGAGGCTGCATCTCAGAGAGTTTATCTTTCATTTATCTGCAGAAGAAACAAGACTTACAATACTTCTGCCATTGCTTAAGCCTAAAGTCTCCCCTGCCCCCTATTTCAGGTTAATTTCATATCCATCAAAGGATGTTTGTACTTTTGGATGAAAGTTTTTCTTTAAAGCCTGTGTTGCAAGTGACCTGGTGAGGCTGTGCACAGTTTCTGAGCCCTCGGAGAGCTCCCATGGCTAGTGAGGATTAAAGGAACTAGGTCAGATTTCTAAACCATAGCATACACGATGCTGCTGTTCCAGCTGGACTATCTATAAAAGCTGTAAAAGAAAATCAGAGTCCTGGAAAGGTTTTCTTGAATGTGCACTTCCCAGAACTCCCCCGAAAAGTCATCCAACTGTGCAGGCAGGAGTGCAAAAGCTTCAAAAGGTTTTTCCTAAATCAACCCAGCCAGCTGAAATCCACAGGAAAGCTTGTGAGAATTCTACTCATGAGATGACAGATAATGCAAGCAAAAAATTGAAGAAAAAGCGTTTTTCTACATGATGTCACTCCCAGCATTTTTTAATGTGAGCTAGAGCATAAATAATTGTGTTCCTCCTTCAGCCTTAAGCACAGGTAGGAGGACTTTACCGCCCATTGCAGAGCAGTTCTCTCTGGGGTGGGACAGAAAGCTGCCCATGTGTACTGCAGAATGGCTTGGGATGTGCAAGGAAAAATAAGTTTGCAGCCCATTGAAGCTCCCTCAGGGAAACAGAGAGGTGGAACACGGCATGCTGTGGTCCTAGGCAGCCAGTCTCCACTGACCAGGCAGAGGGACTATGCTGTCCATCTCATGAACTTTTTTGATTTCTGGCTTCTGTGAAAAGGGTGCTGGCTGCTCAAGCCAGGTTGGAGCCTGGCCAAAACAACATCCTGATTCTGTGGCAAGTGCTCTGGGATCAGACCACACGTGATGAGTACCCCAGATTTGTGCTGCATTGGGAAGAGACTATTGTCATGACCCCTGCTGCGCCCTGGGAAAGTCACTCGGCCATGGCTCACAGGAAGGAGAAAGCTTGTCTTCTCTAGATCCAGGATTTCCTCCTTCCTCCTTCCCCCTTCCCCTCTCTCATGTGCTGCACCACATCTTACCTCACTCCTGGCATGCCAGGATCAAAAAGCAACATGGAAGCATTGTGTGGGCTGCCAGAATTCCTGTGCCAACAAGGGTGCACGGCTGTCTTGTCCCCAGTGAGAGAGATGGCCTTGCTTCTGCCCCGCAGTGCCACTGCTGCCGCATGGCGCCGGCCTGCAAAGCTGCCCACGGGACTGGGCAGCCCTGGCATGGACCGAGCACGGCTGAGCAGACTCCCCAGTGTGGGAAATTTCTAAAGAAGCAGCTTCCTTTAAACCACATTTTCATTTAACTAGTCTAAATATATTTCAGTTTCAAAACACACACTTAAAAATAACTTACAGAAATATTTATATGGACACTGAAAGGAATTTTCCAGCTTTGGGGATTCAGCCTGAAGCCCACGGCAGAGCCCGCAACTGCCTTCCTGCTCAGTCACTCTTCGCTTGTTATTGAGTCTCTTGTTTTGGGAGTGTTTGAGTCTCTTTTTCCTTAAGTTATCTTGCTTCACTCCACCCTGCCTCAGGGACTAAGAGGGTTTTGCTTCAGTGAGGTCAAGGCTGATATTGCAGGATAGTTTTTCTCACAGTCACAATCATCATAACTCTCTCGATGGAACAAGTTTTGTTTCAGACCTGGAAAATTCAGCTGCCCCTGTGGTGGGGGACATATTTGGGAACTCCCTGTGTCATCACCTTGCCCCTCTCTGTGCTCTTCATTCGTTTGCCTGTCTCAGTTCATGTGTTGCTTGGAGCAGATCTGAGCTTTTGGCAAATGTATGTCAGCCTTGCACACTGGGCCTAAAGATGGGATTTGGAATCTTCTAGGTGGTTTTGCAACCCAGATGTGAAAGTAAGGGTAATAACAAAACCTTCTGCCTAGTGGTTTTCACCATCATTTATTCAGTGCTGTCAATATTTTCTTCAGTGACACTGTTAGTTATATGGAGGTGTACCAATCAATTCCCCTTGTCTGTGTGGACAATCCCCTTTGCTAAAGAAAGGCTAGGCTCTTACTAAAGCATCACAGTTAGGTCAAGTCCACAAGTCTGTACTATACATCATATGGGAGAGAAGCAGTGTGATGGGTCGGGACAAAGGTTGTCTGATAAGGATGTGTTGTGTCATTAGTCTGCATGTCTTGGCTTTTCGAAAGACATCCCCGTAACCCAGGAATGTCTTCTAGGGGGTTTTAAATGTCTCAGTTTTTCATTTCAGCAGGTTTTATTTTTAGATCACTATACAATGTTTGTTCAGTACATATTGCAGCATTGGTAAGAATCTGTCCCGTGTGTATCAGGAACAAACAGCCCAGAGGAAGGTGTGCTCGCTGTGATGAAGAGTATTTGAATTACAAGAGGGGTCAGATGACTGCAAAACCCTGAAGCTGTATGAGCGTTCAGTCTTGTTTGGTGCTGCACGAGGAATTGAGCTTGAAATGTTAAATTACTGAAAAAGTTATGCTGCAAGAAACATTTGTGTTGTTGTAGATGAGGTACCTTGCACAGGAAAAAGCACAAACCAAAACTAGTTCTGCAGTATCTTTTATGGTAATTACTTGTGACACTTTAATGTGTCACTACCAATAAGTCTCTGGTTTTTATTTTCAAAAGGAGGTTCAGCACCCTACTGGTTTGAAATGATTTTGCTTCTCTCTCTGTCCATATTTCTTTTTATATGTAAAGGCTGGAGAGGGGTTTGTGGGTAAATGCGTTTTGGTGTTTCTCATCAAACTATAGTCTAAAACTTCGTACAAAGCAGTGGGAGCAGAATCTAGGTCACCAATTAAATGCAACTAGCTCTGAAATGTCACACAACATCCATTTAAAACAGTCCAAACTCCAGGCTTGGATTAAGATCCAGGCATTCCTAAAAACACAGGATTAAACTGAGAGCTCAGATTTCCTTTAAAACAGAAAGCTTCCGGCTCTTTGCCTGCATAGGCAAGATCAAACCCTTGATCTAAAGAGAAGCAATGCAACACCTTCTTCTGGCATCCCAAAACCCCAAGGGTGCAGTTCAGAGCTGCAGTTTGCCTGGCAGCAAAGATGGGCAGAGGTTTCTGTTCCCTGTGCTGAGATTGACTGTGCCTTCAGTTGTGCTACTGCTGCCATCTGCAAGCTGGATCACAGAGAGGGTTACAAAGGGGCACAAAACTTGCTTTAATTTTAGAAGTTTTTTTTTCTTTAGCCCAAACCATTTCAATGAATGAGCCATCTCTGTGGTCATGTACGTTGATGTAGTGGCACCACGGGGGGTGAGGGACAAGAGGAAGGACAAGTTGCTCTGCAGGGTCAGGAACACAAGGGTAGGGCAGGAGCTTCCTAAGCAGCTTTGCTGCTGAGGAAAAATTGTCATCAATATGCCCCTGAGAAGGCAGAACCTTGCAGCATGGATTCAGGAACAAGCAGTCAGGCTTAGGAAAGGCCAGAAACTTTTAAATCAGCTTTGTTTTTGGAGAAGAATGGATCAAGACTCAGACCCTGAGACAGCAGCTCTGAAGGGAGTGAGCTGTCCTGCTCACCTCATTGGGGTGTCCTTTCCAAGGCTCATCTATAAGAGACCCAAGCAGGTATTTGCCATGGCCTGTCATGGCCACAGTCACTCAGAGCATCATTTTCATCCTTCACAAGAGGGTCCCTTTGGTAGCACACCCTAATAATGGCCACACAGTAGGGGTGGCCACACAGTAGCAGGATGGGGAAGGCCTGCAGTGGGAACCCATGAACCACCAGTCCACATGGAGCAGAATGCCACTGCCCCGTGGGAGCCTGCTGTCTCAATGTGGCACTCCCTGACCCCACATAGTTTTCTGGGGAGATCACAACTTAAACTTGGAATGCCCAGGGACAACAGAAAGATGTTGTCATGAGGATCAGAGGCCAGTTTTCTTTCCAAAGGTGTCAAGGGTGTTGCATTACGTTTACATCAGGAGTGAGAGCAAAGACGTCGCTGGAGGCAGTGATCCCCAGGGACTGCAGTTTGGGAGCTCCAGGGAGCCTTGCAGCAGGGGGACCAGCTCCCACCACACTCTGGTGAGACAAGGCCAACCAGCACACCGATTTCAGACCAAGCCAGCAGAGGTCACAGTAGGTCCAACCGATTCTCCATGCCCTTGTCCAGCTCAGTCTGCCCTAACAGTTCACCACTGACTGACTGGTATTAAACCCTCATCCTACTCAACAGCCTGAGCAAACCTGACAAAGCCAGGTTTCAGCTGCAGAGTACCTTCCTGGAGGGAGCAAATAGCTGCTGGAGACTTGGGCTGTGGCTTGGTTGTAACTTTCTTCCCCAGCGTGTGCTCCTGTTGCAGGTGATTATGTACAATATCTTGGTGTTAAAATCAGTCATGAGGGTGTGGATGTGTTTTCTTCCTGTCATTGCACAGAGGAAAATCACTAGACGTGCCAGCCTGTCAGGCTTCTTTATCTTCCCAGACCTCTCACCTTCATCCTCCCTGTGCCAAATTCATGCCCAGGCTGGAGGATGTTCCTGCTTCCTGAAGGTGATTTGGTCTGCAGGGAAGCTGGGTCCAGGTCTTCTTGTGCTGTTACCACCTTACCAGCAACGGCTCTAGGAAAATATCCTGAGCATCTCCATGCCACAGTCTGGGTGGATCCCTGTTGCACTGGGCTCTCTTGGGGTCTTCCACAAGAGCTGGGATGATCCCCGTGGAGATACATGTACTGCAGGGGCAGGTAGGATTGCAGACAACCAGTCCGTGTCCCTGCTCAATTACAGCTCCACAAGAAAATTGGAGGCATGGCAAATGCAACACCAAATGTTTAGTTCTGTATACAGAGATACTGGAAATTTCCTTCCTCCATTTCTAGCAACAGTATCTTGGGCAGAGAAGAAGCAGAAGTAAAAAAGTATTCTTTTAAAGTGAATATAGGAGCCTTGAAGGTCTGTATGCCTTTGCTGATGTCAAGATCTGTATGGGATCAGGCTCCGGTTGGCTGATGTCTCCCACAGGCTATTGGACCACACGCCAGGGAACCTTTCTTGCCAAAGACTTTCTTGGTACAATGCCTTGGTGTCTTTGGAACCCACCATGGCTATGACGTGTGGCACTTCCCGACGACCACAAATGCCCACGTTCTGCGATGGAAAGCGTGAGATGGCTGTGGCTGAGTGAGCTGGGCAAGCGAAGCCTGGTAGCTGATTCCTGAAGGTCTCTGCCACTGGAGGGGGACAGAGCACCTCGCTGCAGAGGTAGGTGCCCCTACACCCCTCCCAGAAGAGATCCTCCCATGCTGTAGGGCTTTCATCCAGTTCATCTTGGTGGATGGGCCACTGCTTGCAATGCCGCGCCCTGGAGTGGGTCATCGCGGGATTGCGCTTTTAGCAGAGGAGGGGCGCCGTTTGGCAAGGAGGCAGCATTTCACACAATAGCAGTGAATCCACTGAACGCTGCCGAGCCTGCCACCATGGGTGGCCCAGCACATCCAGGGAGGGGTGTTGATCAGGGGCTCTCTGGAGATAAACGCAAACTTCCTTTGAACTTCAAGTATGCTCCCAGTGGTCTGTGATTTCCAACTGATTTCTTGTCACCTTTGGCCCTTGAAGAGCCACTCATCATCTTTCCCATTAGTCCATGGCTTGAATTGCTAGAGCGGGGCAGTGCTAGTGCAGTGCCCTATTCTTGACTGATCTGCAGATGCTTTCTGCAGATCCTGGCAGTGATGTCTAGAGCAGCAGCTGCATTGGCTGGGTTCAGTGCTGGGCTGGGCTGGCCAAGACCACCTGCAAGAGGTGCCACACAGATACACCATGGTGAGGTGAGTCCTGGGCTCTGAAATGGCACAGAACCTGGTAGTTCTTCTCTCCTTCCCGTGGAGCGGTGCCTGCAGAGGGTCTCACCAAAAAGACATGATCTCAGCTTTGGTCAAGAGGAGGCCAACTGTGCAGCTCATGCCTTGCTCACCTACTGGGCTCTTGTGCTGCTGTTGTGCCAAATACCACAGAGAACTGGGTGGTGACTCCCCCTGCACATTTTGGGAAGGTGTGGTGATCTGGGAGAGGCTTTCCCACACTTGGGTACCCTGAGGGGCAGACACCTCTCTCCTGACCAGCTTGCTGCGGCCGATGAGACCTGATCGATGAATGAAGATGGCATGCTGCCATCCGGCTGCATTGTGCAACAGTGCGTGATGCAACTGAACTTTACATAACCTGATGCAACACCTAGAGCTGGAGTTTAAAGCTGCAGGTCCTGGGTCATTACTGTATGGTGGATGTACCTCCCTGGTGTGTACATGCATGAGGTCACCCAGTGTGTGGACAGTAGCACTGCTCCAGGCAACTCAGCTTTACTCTTGGGTTTGAAATTGCTTCAACCAACCAACCAACCAACCAACCAACCAACCAACCACAGCTCATTAAGGATGACTAGACCAAGGGCAGAGGCAAGATCCGCATGTATTGCAGACAGCAGCTGTGGAAATGTCATCCATGCAGCTCAGCTTGTGCCCTCCATTCCTATCTGCGACTCATCCAACCCAAAGCATCTTTCCACACTTCTGCCCTTCAGCCCTGGCTGGTCCAGCCCTGGACCCCAGCTCTGCCTATGTCCTGCAGCTGCAGCCTCACAATGCCTGTGATAGCGCAGTCCTCCTTTGCAGGCCCTCTCCTCCAGGTGTTCCTGAACAGCTTCCTCTTTTCATGTGAAATCATGGCTTTGAGCTCCCTGCTGTGTTAGACAGGCTGCCTTGGACTGTGCAGAGCTGATGCTTAGCCTGATGCTTTTGGAAAGGTGGCAATATTCCTCTCCTGAGGCAGGACACCAATGCTCTACAAAACATGTAAGATAATGTAAGATAATTGCCTTAAAGAAAATTGCCTTAAGCCTGACTTTCGCTATTGTCCATACTGAGCTTCAGGCCAAAGTAATTTCTCATCTTTTCTTTGACATTTATCATTTTTAAGCTAAAAGAAAACAGAGACGAGTTGCTGGCCTGTTGTTTTCTGTACAGCAGTGAGAGTTTGCAGCTGTTGTGAGGTCTGTCGTGTGTGTTGTGCGTGAGCAAGGCAGGAGGAGTGGGACCATGTCAGAGAGGAAGGACAACCCCACCAAATAAGCAGTCATGGTGTTTACTTTCCTCTCTGCAATAGGGGGATCCTGCAACGCCCCTCACTGCTGTAGCATCAGACCAGTCTAGGTAGCATAACTGCATTAGCTTCCTTGGGCTTTTCTGTCTGTCCCTCTGCCCTCCCAGCCTGTCCCCACTGGGGGATGTGGTTCCCGTGCAAGCAAGAGAAAGAAACAGAGCCTGGGAAGAGCCCAGTCTTCTTTTTGCATGAGGATCAGGCTAGCATAACTCCAAGTATCACCTGGCTTTCCCTTCCCCCCTCAAGGGAAGCTAATCCTGGGCATCACCAGCTCTGCCAAGTTTACATGGAAAATACCACTAGCAGGACCAGCAGCTCCTTCTGAAACCAGACTGGGAGGGGACAAGCTGGTATCCCCTTTCTGATGTGACTCTGCACCTGTGACTCACTGACATCTCAGTACCTTTCCATCCATGCTGTTGTGCCTGCAGCCAGTGCTTGGGTGCCTGGTGAAACTTCTTTCTTTCCAGAGTTTTTTTTGCCAGGCCCCAATGATGTAACACCTCAGGTGAATTGCCACAGCCCTGCCAGAATACACTGTGGTGCCAGAAGGAAGGTGTGAAAAATGCCTTTCCACTCCCAGGTGCCTGGATTGTCCCTGTGTATTGATACACTATTCCTCCAGTTCCCTCCTTCCCCTAAGATATGTGGGCCCCCTTTCTCTGCTCCTAATTGTCCCCTCCACAACTGATGAATGTCAGACATTTTCTTCCCTGGCCATGAGCAGAGACAGTGCCTGCAGAGTAAATGAGCATCATGTGGCACCTCTGCCGCTCTCCTGTGGTGCCAGGAGAGATCCTCCATGGCATAGGGAGGAATTACAGGGCATTCACTCATAGCCATCCTGGCAGCTAACTGCTGCATTCACAGTGGCTTACAGGAAGGCTGAGTCCCCACGACTGCTGTATGGTGCTGGTCTCTTTACTTCAGGTTCCCTGTCACCAAAGTGGGAACCATGAACTGGAAAACAAAGGCACCACATTGTCCCTTATGGAAAAGAGAGAAGAAAGAGGTCAAAGGCCTGAAGCTGTGAGCAGAGACGTGCGTTGGCAACGGGGTGAGCTATTTGTGTGCTGCGGTGAGGCCTCAACACCGCTGACCACGTACATACAACAGCCTGGGTGTTTGAACTCCACCCTGTGAGGATTCACTGGTATGAGAGCAGCACCTGACATGGAGATCACCAGGTGCCCAAGATCAGTTCACAGATATTCTGGGAGGATGTGTAATCATACCAGTTCTTTACATCCCTAAACTAAACAGCCTCCAGGAAGCAAATAAATGGTTAAGAAGACAGGCCAAAATGCTGAAGGAGAAAGCAACATTTGCTCCATGCTCATGGCCAAGTTGTAGTGGGAGAGACTGCTGTGTATACTCAGTAAGCACTGATCCGTGACTGTGTGGCTCTTTGTATTATGTCTAAGAAGGAAAGATAAACAGAAATGGTGACCAGATTGGGATTGTAATCCTGGAATACAGTGGCTGCTAAAAGGCTAAAGAGGAAACCACAGAATAGTGGCTTCTGTTAAACCAGTGCTTGCCTAGATGATGGAAGTTTTCCCAAATCCTCTCTCCATATAGACACTTGTGATGGCATTGTATTTAAGCTCCTGAAAAATGCAATTAAAAAAAAGGAAAATTAAATAACTTCTAAATATGGGGGGGGGGCAAGGGGGGATGTTTAAGGAAATTACTAGTGTATTGCCAGTTTGGAGAGAGTTTAAATACTGTATCAAGGGAGCACTTAGTGTGTGGTATGTAAAATGAAGCAATACAAAAACGGTTATTAACTGAGGCTGATTTGGCCTTAAAATGTGCTCTAGGAACTTCTGTGTCAAAGGATACAGCTACTCCAGAAGACAGGGAGTTGCAACAGCATCAAACAGCCTGAAACAAACTTTTATTGTTCCCCTTTTGGGGGACAGTCTCCCCTTTGGGGTGGAAGTCCTTCAGAAGAGTATCAGTATTGAAAACATTCATGAGAGAAAGCTTTGTTGAAAGAGAAACATGCTTTTAATTCCACTGTGCTCCTGAGAATCCATCCGCAGGACAGCCTGTGTAGAGGAAGAAAGACAGCATGGCTAGAACCTGGGATCCTCTCCTCTCCCTCTCCTGAGGGAGGATGTCAATGAGGAGGAAAAATGGGGCTTTCTATTTTGTGGTGGTTCCCTAGTTTCTGTGAACAAAGATGGATATCCTTTGCCTAGGTTTGACTAAGCAAAACTTATCAACCCTCTGGGAGTGCTGGCTGATGGCAAAAAACACCCCTATGAATAATGCACACAAGGTCTAACTCCAGCATAATAGGCCAGCGCTAGGATAGTTTCCACACTCATGTTCTGATGGAGGGTCTTGGCCCATCTATTGCAAAATGTTTTTAACTTTCAGAGCAATGCAGGCAAGGATTATTGGAAATGACAACAAGGGGTGTCTGTGGAGGTACTGGTGAGACTGTCAAGAATGGCTGCAGTGCTAATGAGGGAAAAGTGAATTTTCCGGAGTCTCAGCCATATGCTGTAGATGATATTCATAAATCAAAGTAATGCATGAGGCTATCCTCAAGGCACCTCAACTACAAGATATGTCACAATTGTCTTCCTTTCTGGGGATAGGCAGTTATTCCCAATGGGTCTTGCCCAACACATCAACACTATTACACTCCCTAAATAGACCAGTGCACAAAGGACAGAAGTAATGTTGATCCACATGATGTGCCAAGGCCCCAGATGAAGCAAACAACTTTGCATTAACAGAAAATGAAACTGCCTATAAAATTAGCTTGCAGTACTTCGCCGTGGGCCTGAAACACTGATCCTGAAAGCCAGACATCAGGGTAAAATAAAGAGCCACACTTGGGTCTCGCTGTCATCCGTCTGCAGCGCTGTGCTCACACCCAGAGAAAAGACCCACAGGTCGTCTTGGGAGGTCAGCGGTTTAACCACAGCTTATCTCAAGAGGAAACAATTTACTCTGGTTGCGAATGCCGAACACTGGCTTCAGTGTTAGCAGGAACAGCCTGGTTAGGAAGAAGGAAGGTTTTCTGGGATACTTCCTGCTTGGGTGGTGTGGTAGGAATACCTAGTGACTGGTACCACAAGCACCTGGAGAGTGACATATCTTAACGCAACATGAAAGAGAGAACAAGCCAAGTCGACAGACATCTGATGAAAGGATGAGGAGATGGGCTTAGCACACAGCCTCTTTGAGCCTTCTTGGCTGGAAAGAGTACTGAAATACACGTCCACGTTGCCTAACGTGTGGCACCAGAGCACTTACTGTAATAAATCTCAGGTCTACTGTACTCCAAGAATTACATGATGGCCCTCTGGGAATGATAGCTATGAAAGCCCTGGCTGGAAATTTGGTTCAGTGGCCATACACTGATACACAAATAGGAGGAATGGCAAAACAATGTCAAGGGTATTAATAAAGCTAGTTGGGAAATTTTCCATCAGAATAATTCTCCAATGGAAAATGCCGTTTTCACTAACTCAGCAGTTTCTGTAACAAAATTGCAGATTTCCATTGGGAAAATCAAACTGAAGTATCCTTGGCTCTTTTTTTTGCAAGAAGAAAATAAAATTGCCAAGAGCATTGTAGGTGGACTAACAGAAATTTTCTTTCTGTGCAGCTCTCAGACACTCAGCCTTCCCCTCAGGTCCAGAAATCAGAGATGCAGCTGAGCAGTCAGAGATGCAAGAAGGCTGGGAGACGGGAAGTCACCCCCCTAGATTTTTGACAGCTCACCTGCTCCAGAAAGCAAATATACTCCTACCAGATGGACAGCCAGGAGGCCAGAAGTTTTCATTCTGGTTCTTGTAAAGCTTGATTTTTGTGGAACTCTAATGAAGACAGCATTTTTGATTTTTCAGTTTAGTATTTTCCTTAAAAGAAACTCAGCTACTATTGTTTTCTTTCTTGCTGGAAGGGATTTCTATTTCCCAGCCAACTCCGGGTATCAGCAAACACTACACTTGCATATATATTCTCCTTTGTATTCTCAGGAATGGCCAGCTGCTCTAGGAAAGCAAACTTAGAAATGGGCCATTTACGGGACATATGTTTTTGATTGCAGGAAATGCGCCTCATAAATGGCCTGAAGTGCTGCGTATGAATGCTACTAATTTAACACAGACCAGGGAAGTGTTAAGATTAGTATTTTCATGGACAGGAATTCTACTTGCCGTTGTAAGTGATGAAGGGTCGCTTTTTTGATGTTTAAAAAGTTGTGTGCTTTTATCTTACAAAATAGTATCAACCCTGCCACATAAGCTCCTTGCTGTCCTGCAATAAGAGGAGTATTGGGAAGATTTGTTTAAACATCCAATTCAGTGATCCAAACCAGAAGTCTGGATAAAGTGAACTTAAAATAAAAATATATGAATTCTCTTTTGGCCTGGAAAGAACATGTTAATACAGATCTCAACTGCAGTCATCCATGGTCTTGGATCACAGATTTTTCTTGCTTGGACTTGCTAGCACCTGATTTCCAGGGGGGGCGTTTGTTTGAAAAGTGATAGGATCAAATGGCCCCATATAGTCATGCATGAGTCTGCTGCCTTCAGATTGGAAAAAAAAAAATCTGTGCAAGAGGTAACTGTGAAAACTCAGAGAAATTTTAAGCAAATTATTTGGCAACCTTCTTCTCTGTTTTATCAGGTGGAAATGGCATTGGGAGCCTTGGAATTAATTAGAAAAATGGAGTGGTCAAATTGTGCCCTCTTATCGGAAATAATAATTGTCAGCTTTATGGAAATGTTTGTGGTTATGGATGCTGAAATAGGTCAGCTGGCAATTATTCAGGTAGCAACAGTGGGGACATGAAGAACCTTGGAAAGACTGAGACCATTTTTCTCATGCTTGCAAGCACTTTTAGACATCTGATTTAAAGCTTCTACATTTAGAAACATCGTTTGGAATCTCCTGGTGCTTCAGTTTCCTGATTGGTAAAGTGGAAATGCTTTTTTTTGCAAGGATGTAATGTTTAACTGGTTCTTGTCATGAAGGATATTGGAATTCTCTGGAATTCCCAATGAATGTCTTATGTGTTGCAGTTAAATGTTTGTGTCATGCTCGTTCTACCACACTTGTGTATTGTTTTTTTGAAGTTCGTTTCCCTCTGGAGCACCTAGGCAGTCAGAATTAAAGAAGGAATGGTTCTACATGTACTTCAAGAAGGACATGTAGAAAAGGCCTAATGACTTGGTGCTCCTCTGCAGAGCTCGGTAGGAGGGTCAGCTTCTCCAGCGCTGCTCCTATGTCTCTGTGGCAATGTTTGTCCTGCTTTTCGTCATTGTTTCAGAACTCCCAGAACCTCTGTCTTTTGTTGTAATTTGGGATCTGTCTCTTTCAGCAGTTGGCCATAGCATGATGGTAATGGCCTTCAAAAAGTGTCCCAAAGGAGCATACAGGAGCTTTGCTTTTTCTTGCTGACTTTCAGTTTTCCCCATCCTTCTGCAGAGTTCACAGTGTTGTTGCCCTTGGTCTGAACTGCAGGAAAGCTTTTATCCATCAGGGCCAATCAATCCTTCATCCACCTCTCGCCTCACTGAGCTTTCACCTTTTGCAAGTTCCCCATCAGACCCAGCTGTGGATAGATTAATCACATTTCTATCAGATAAAGATCAGCAGAGGCATCACAAATGAGGCTGGGCTTGACTTCCTGGTGCAGGGTCAGCTAGTGTATGATCTCACCTCACACTCCAAAACACACCACTCTCCATCAGCTTCCTCGTTTTTGTTAGTAGAAAGTAGTAGGACAGTGCTGGGTTAATGGTTGGACTTGGTGACCTTAAAGGTCTGTTTCAGCCTGAATGATTCTATGATTCTGTGACGTCTGGTGGTGGGTCACAGGCCTGAGTAAGTATAGCTGTTCCCTATCATGCGAGAAGGCCCCAGGGTGTCCAAGGTGAGATCGTTTACACAAGCTCAGAGGGCCCTGAGGACATTTGGTACAAGTACCTGTTATATCCAGTGCAATGCAGCCATCCTTGGCAGCAAATCCATGGGAATTTACTTGCATAAATGTAGAGTGATACACTTGTATGTATTTCTGAGTCATGTCCTGTCGGTACTTCCCGCACCAGTTACATCCGTGGGTTAGATAAATAGAAAAAAAAGAAAAAGCAGTGAAAAATGGAGTTTCGTAGAAATCTCAAGGACCAAGATCTTCAAATAATACAAGTTCAACAAATGGTCTTAATACAATTCACATATCAAGTGCATGAACCTCTTGCCCTTCTCCATGGCTCTTCTGCATCTTAACTAGAAAAGCACAGGCACTTTGGGGAGCTCTGGCCCCTTTCCTGAGATGTGCTATAGGGCATTCTCTATCTGCAGAAAAAGCAGACTGTCTTACTTTTTGTAAAGTAAGACATTCCCATTCCTCATGATCTTGATCTTACATGGGGATGGCAGCTGATGCTTAAGACTTAGGACAGCTGCATAATTCATTGGCAGGATTGCTGAATTTATGGAGGGGATCAGATATCGGAACAACGGGGTTCTAGACTGGAGGGATTAAGCTCGCAATATTGAGTTTTGGATGTTCCAGTTGGTGATACTGCCAAAAGGGACATGAAAGGTGATCTCATTTCAGTTTGGTGCAGTGCACTAACTAATCACAGTGAATATACACAATTCTGCTAAATTAATCCCTATCTCAAGTTGCCCATGTAAATCCACTGACAAACTTTTTTTCCCTTTTGATTCACTTAGAAAGAATGCTGAAAAGACATTCAAAAGGTTTTTGTTTGTTTTTTTTCCCCCTATGCACACGTTACTGGCTTCTGCTAGATATAAGGTGTTGTGGGGTGTCATGGTTATTTTAGTGGCACACAGAAACACCTCCAAGGCCTGCCTGACATGTCTAATGCATGTGTTCTAGCTTTAAGGAAATGCCAGATTAGGGGTCAAGAAAGTATTTCCATCCAAATCAGATTGTCCGGAACAATTTTTTAACCTTCTGTAATGTGTGGCATAGTCTGCTTCCCTTGGCCAGAAGGAGACGTTCCCATGAACTGCAGAGTTTGAGAAAAATGACACACTTAATTATGTGAGTGATGGAGAAGTTGGAGGTGAATGTCCTTGCTCTCTCTGGATCGGCTTGTAGTTGCAAGGGACTGGGCTTGATGGCCTTGGTGGTTCTAACCAATCTAATAGTACTGTAGATGACAAATAACTGCCTCCCTCCTCCCTGCCCGGTGTTTAAAGGATGCCTTGTGCTTTGCTTTCAAAGTTACCTGCACTATGTGCAAATGTTGATCCCTCCACTACATAGAAATTCAAATATAATAGAAGTTCAGTATAGAGCAGCATCCCATTCCGCACCAGAAGCAACACCTTTGGGCTTTGCACTTTGTGTCTCATCTGCTATGGGACACGTTCCCACCCCTGGGGCTGTGTCAGGTCAGGGGAAGTGATTAGCTCCCACATTCTGGGAGGGGACTCTGCACGTGTCAGTCACTGCTAAACCTGCAGTGGCATAGCCAACATGACGTTGCCCTCGGCAAGGTGAAGGGTTTCCCTTCTGGGAAATGTTTCAGAAAGCAGCAGTATCTCTGTCACGGCAGGCAGAGCTCCTCCCTGGCCTCTCACTAAAACAAGCCATTGTCCATGTGCCTATGAATCACGCCAAGCACACTCAGAAACACAAAGGTGTTGTGTCATGTGAACTGAGGGGTGCAAGAAAGAAACCGGGGGAGTTTCACGGTGGTCAGGAGCAAGATGGCTACTTGTGGAGGCTTTGTCTGTGCAGAGGGTTGCATCAGTGCGACGACTAGCTACATGGGGCATGCACTGAGGATTTCAGCAGTAATCCTCACCACAGGCCAGCATGCTGCAGCATTCCCCTCTACTCCCTGTGGAGGAAGTGGGAAGAAGGATGGTTAGCAGGATCCACACAGCTGCCTCATGCCTCCTCCAGTTTGTCTTTGCACTCCCACTGCTAGCTTTGTGCTGCCCCTTGAAGAAGTATCTTTATAGCTAAGTCACCCAGTGACCCCTAAGCTTGTGCATTAGCTGCAGTTTTTTGTGGTGTGAGGCTGCTTCTGGGAGCCTTCACTTGAAGGACCTCCGTGCTCCTTTGTTTTCTGTTTCAGAGAAACCTTGATTACTTGAGCAATGGCTTGCGGCTGGGATGGCTGCTGGTATGAATTAGAAAACCCTCCCTCTCTGTCTGTGAGGTTCTAGATCGTGCCCCTGCTCACAGCATATTTTATGGATGGGGCTTATTTACCTTTTAATGCAACAAAAATCTTCACCGTCTGGTCCCATGTAGGTTTATACAGCACTTATTTCAAGACTGAAGCTCTTGGTAACTGTGCTAGGCAAAAACACAGCTCATGTAAGGTTTGCCTGCTTCTTAGCATGCCAGCCAAGTCCAAACTAGGATGAAGGCAGAATGTTTCAGTGGTGGGGGCAACTCTTTGCTGGAGCACTCTGTTGTGGGCAATAGCAGCTTCTTTGTTTCTTGATGTCTTTTGATTGAAGCTGGATGACGTTCTGGAAGGTATGCCTGGCTAGATGCAAATATTTGGGATCAGTAAGGGAAGAACTGAGACTCAGTTTCACAGCTAGCTTTGCATATGAGGTGCCAATCTGTTTTGGCCTGAACACACAAGTCTGGGCTTTGGCCTCCATCTAAATACAGCAGCGTGAGGTGCTTTAGAGAGAGATGCTCTTTGATGGGGCTGAGAACTGGTGACCCTGCAGCAGCTCCTCAGACAGAAGTGATTTGCTCCTGCCAAGGATGAACATTCATATTGGCTGCTGTGGGGACACAGCCAGCCTGGAGTACAGCTGACCTGCAGTTTGTTGTGTGGCTAAGAGCTAAAGTCCACCGCATCTGCCTGTACCCGTAACCCCACTAAACAGGCTGCTGCCATCAGACTCTTCCTTAAGTCTCTTTTGGAGCCCAGGTCTATAAGGAGATGTGACTCTCTGTGCAGGGATTCCCATACAATACCAGCTCTGACAGCTGGGCAACAGCTGGTTGCAGATGATTGCCAGCATTAATAAAGGAGGCTATGTGATGGATTCCCTTCTGTAGGGGTTACTAAACAAACAGAGCTTGAGGAAACCTGGCCTTCTCCAGGAGCAAATGCAGCACAAAACCTCTTCTTGTTCTGACAGGCCAGCAGCGGGTCCTTCTCCACTGCGATTTGCAGATAATCCCATGTACAACAGATTCAGAAACTGATCTGGTGAGAGCAGCTCCTCTCTGCATCCCTCACCAGCCTGCTAGTTGTAAGGAAAACATACATGTTGAAGATGGGGCCTCCTAAATGATTTTGCAGTGCCTTTGGGAGAACGTGGGCAAACTGTGGCAAAGCTCCCATACGTGATACACTTGTAGGCAGAGGTATGTGAATGTAGGGGATGGGAAAGACTGCCCAGGCCTCTCAGGATTGTAGGAGGGGAAACAGGCCACAGTTTCCACTTTTCTGCATCCATGGGCAGTGGAGTCCTCCTATGGACTTCCAGCAGGCCCCTGTGCTCATGAGGAGAATGTTTCTCATCTCCCTGGGACTGGAGTCTCCTTGGACAGGCAGATCCCTCTGCTGTGGGGTCTGAAGGACAGCCTCCCAAAATGCATCAGACACCCTCTCTTGAAAGGCAAGCCCCTTCTTGGCAGCTGTTGAGCCGCCTCCACGTGTGCCACTGTGCTACAGAGTCTTGTGGGCAAACTTAAGGGTACTGCGTACCAGCAAGGGGGGAGGATCCTCTGTCGTCTGCCTTTCAAGCCCCCATTTTTCCACTCTTCCTGGTTCCCGTCCTCTTTGCTCTGGGTTTCCCTGATCCCTCACAGCCTGCTGTTCCTCCCCTCGCCAGGGCTGTGGAGGCTGGAGGCTGGAGCTGGGCAGGGGGTTAAGAGGCAGATGGGAGTTGGCGGCTTCACTCTGCTGGAGTGAGGGAGGGCAAGTCACTGACCTCCCAGCAGGAGTGACACAGGAAACCTATAATTACATGCTTGTGACAGCAATGCTGGATCTTGTTAATCACGCTGCTGCCATGTCAGAGATGCTGCCTCTTGGGATTAAGGAAAACAAACAAGCTCAAGTGGCACTGGCAGCAGTGGTGAGTCTGTCCGGTGATTACCCGGCACCTCCCAGTGTAGTCCCCCCACAGCACTGGCTAGCCCGGCTATGTGGAGAGTGTGATGGGAGCTGAAGGCTCAGCAAACAAGCTCATCCCAGTAGAGCCTAATGGATCCATCATTTGCAGTGGCAGGTTGGAGTCCTCTCCCTTTTTCAGCAGCTCTCTAAACACGACACCTTCACCTCCCCTTGGAAGTCACCCCACTTTTTTCCCTCTGTGTTTTGTAGGAGTAGGCTGAGACACAAAGGAGATTTACACAAAGCCCTGCAGGGAGTCAGTGGTAAAAGTGGGCTTTTAGTGCAGCAATGCTGCTTCCACACCCTGTTTCCTCGACCCTTGCTCTGCTGCTTCAACACTGCCTCTCAGCCCTTCTCCTCCACTTTGGAGGAAAGCCCTGGTGTTCTGCCCTGCAGTACTGCCCTGTCCACTATGCTGGCTACTTTATTTTTTTGGTCATTGCTAAATATCTCCACTTTTGCAGTGTGAACTTTGCTTGAGCAGTTTCCTGTCCTCATGAAGTGACTCCACCTCGGATCCCATCCCCACCTACTGGAAAAAGTCTTGGCAAAAACAGTCAGGGAATACAAGGTTTGGGCTAATTCTCTCCTTCTGGATAAAGGTCTCCACCTGGGGCAGCCCTAATGGCAGTCCCAAGGTGGAGAAGACACTATTGCCTTACTGAGCTTTACCAGATTGTGTTGTAGTGGGCAAACCCATCCCATGTCCTTGTGGGGTCCCCTGTGCCCCAATAGCCAGAGTCCAGGAAAGGCCATTGACACAGGACAGAACTTGCCTCAGGCCAGCATGGGAAACAGAGAGTTTGGGACTTGGGGATAAGCAGGTCCTTGGTGCATCCCCAGAGAACTAGGGGAACGAGCCTCAGACTGGGGGCTCCAGCCTTCAGCCAGCCCCTAATTCAGTGTACAGCTGAGAGGATCAAGGGATAGAAAGGTTGCTCACTGTAAATCCTTTTGAAGTCTGTTCCAACTGTTTTGCTGGGAACTTGCTGGCCTGCGTGCCAGAGGGGATGCTAAGCTGGGGAGCCATGAGGAGCAGGGGTGTGTGTCCCCTGTGGTGCCTTGGGCTCTGAAAAACCACCCATTTGCTCCAGGGACCACTGCTGCCCGAGTGCCCCAAACCCAGCAACAAATGATGATGCTGGGGGCATGTGAAAACATCAAGCTTGGTGAAGCCCCTCTGCTGGAGCCCTGGCAGCGGGCAGGAGGGTCCCCAAGTGCCAGGACAGCCCAGCTGAGGAGATGGCTGGGTGTGAGAGCAGCTGGGTGGGCATGGCTCCAGCTCCAGCCCTGTGTGGCTGCGGGTTGCAGGATGGCTTGCCGCTGGCTCTGCCTTTACATAAACACACTTTGCTTCTCTTGAGCTTTTTCTTAATGAATTCCTCCTCTCCCAGCTGTTGTTTTTGGCCTCCAACTGATACTGTGGTTTTCCTTCTCCACACGTGATAAAAACACTCCTTACCGACTGCTTCCTCCAGGTGATGGACACCTGTAGCTGGCCTCCTGTCCCCATATGGGTCAGGGTTAGTGGCATCAGGACACAAAGTCATCACCACTCTGCAGACTTGCTTTCTGGACTCTGCAGAGCACAACATGATGTGTGGTGGAATGAAAAGGGTCTGCATAAAGTAGCCAATGCTTCCTGAAGCAGATAGGGACATTGGGGATGCAGGAGAGGGAAGTGAAATGGAGGCACTAGGCTTACTGTGGGGCTGGACCCTTCCTAAGCAGCATGGGCCACAGAGCTGGAGCAGTGCTGCAGCCTCACTGCGTTTTCCAGCAAGGCAGAGGTGACCAGAGAGCAGCCACCCTGTGTGCTGGCTCTTAAAATTGCCAGCTTGAAGTGCACAACAAATTGATTAAGTAAAAATATCAGTAAAGAAAAACATTTGTATTTAATAGCCCTTCCCCTCCTTCCCCACTTCCAACTACTTACCCTTAAAATTACTCTTGGGACAGAACTCTAAGCTTTTCTCTGAAACCACCAAGACTAGAAACTGTCTCTCTTTTTTAGGCAAGTCCTGAAAATTTTCTTGCCTCAGTGAAAGCAGGGTCTTTAAGGAAAACCCACATTATCACAAAACCTATCCTAATTTGTGTGCCTCTGCCCCATGACCACTCCTCTCTCCCTGTTACATGGGGCAGGCCCCTCTTCAGATCTGTCCTCCCCAGCTCGTATCTGTCCCTGCTCCTGAGGCCAGTGCTCCCAAATCACGGCCCAGCACTGTCCGGCTGTTGACCTCCACTAGTGCTGCCCACAGCACCCAGTCTCCCTGGCCCATCTCCCCAGACTGTTTTTTATCCTCCCTCCTTTTCCATGAAAATGAAAAACACACAGTCCTGCTCCCTTTTCTCCTTGTGCTTTCCTCTCCTACAGCTCAGCCCCTTTTGCCTTTCATTCAGTGAGTTGCCCATAAACACAGGTTTTGCACTCTCAGAGCAGATGCAGCAGAAATGCTTGTGCATGAAGGAGCAGCGTTGATGGCTGCTAGATGGTATTACCCTTGAGGGACTCTCCTGGGATGGGGTAATGCAGACATAAGGTATAGCTTCTGTTCCTGAAGGCACAGAGTAATTTTCCTGACTGGGTGACATTAAACACCTTGTTTAAAAATAGAGGGAGGAACCCGAATGAGCAGGCACAGGGGATGTGAGATAACACAGGTAAAACTCCACCGCGCCAGACGCTGGGCACAGACGAAGGGCCACACCTGTGGTTTCACTAAACCATTTCACCTGATCTGGCACTGCTGGTTACTGACTGATGATGGCAAATTCCAGTCCTGCAAATCCTACCAGGAATCCCTTCCTGCATGTATCAGCCCTTTGATCTGCCTGTGGACAGTGGCCAGGGCTCCTGGGCAGCCCCTGCTTCCCCTCATACCTGACAGCCCCCCATGCTGCAGGAGGGCTGTGAGAACCTATTGGTGCAGGGTCTTCTGCGAGAGGATCTTGGGCTTGGCGTTGACCTTGTCCCATTTATCTGAGTTATATAAGATCTTCCCATATGGGTTGCTGGCTACGTGACACCTAACTATTTAGGCCAATGTAGTCTGTGACAAATGTGACAGTCGGTTTGGGGGAGGGAAGTGGGTAGGCTGGCTTGTGCTGTCTCAGGCGGGAAGGGAAACAGCTGGACGCCGTGCAGCAGGGTCACTCCTCAGCTGACACGAATTTCCCTGTCCCGCTGCTTGTGGGAGATGCCCAGTTTCAGCTGAGCTCAGCAGTTCTGCACCCAGGGCCTCTTTTCAGAACAAGAGCTACACTAATAAATCACCATGTTCCTTTTTGACCATCCTGTTCAGGGCAGAAGGGGAGAGAAGATGAGAGGGTAACTCAGAGATCGGGTCCTTTGCCTGTCCATTGTGGGTTCTGAGTTGGGCTGAGATTTCCCTGTGGTCCATTCAGAGACAATGTAGTTCTTGCTGGATCTTCCGTTTGCATTTAGGCCAAAAGAGCCAGTCCAAAAAGCAGGAGCTGCTTCCTGGGCTTTGGGGTACAAATCCCTGGCGGCTTTGGAGGCATGAGCTTGGGATGGAGTTGGCAGCAGATGGGAAACTGTAGCATATGGTTAGCACTGGGCTTGTTGGAAAGAGCAGCGTGAGGAGCTTGCAGGCACAGGGAGCTGTAGATCACAGTAGTGCTGCCACTGGCTTGCCTGCAGAAACTGGTATTGGACTTCATCTATGTCCTTCTTGCCTGTCTGCCCCATCAGAGAGGCGTTCATCCTCCTTCTGGGCACCGTCATCGAAAAAACATTCCCAGACAAGGCAAGGGCTCTTCTGCTACCTTTGAGGTTATGGAACATTGAGGGTCTCTGGCTTTCTTGGCTACTGGTGGGCAGTCAGTCTTGCACTCCCCTGACCTGGCCATGCTTCAGTGTCCCTGTTACAGTGCATCTGCAAGTCCAGTGCATGTGGGACCACTGACCAGATCACACAGAATCACACAGAATTTTTTATGTTGGAAGGGACCTCTGGAGATTATCCAGTCCAAGCCCCCCTGCCAAAGCAGGGTCACCTAGACCAGGTTGCACAGAAATGAGTCCAGGTGGGTTTTCAATGTCTTCAGAGAGGGAGACCCCACAACCTGCCTGAGCAGCCTGTTCCAGTGCTCTGCCGCCTTCAGTGGAAAGAAGTTCTTCCTTGTGTTGATGTGGAACTTCTTGTGTTTTAGTTTATGGCTCCTCATCCTGTCGCTGGGCACCACTGAAAAGAGTCTGGCACCAACCTCTTGACACCCACCTTTGAGAGGTTTAAATGCATTAATGAAATCCTTCTCAGTCTTCTCTTCTCCAGACTGAACAGGCCCAGCTCCCACAGTCTCTCCTCATACGACAAATGCTCCAGACCCCTTGTCCTCTTTGTGGCTTTCATTGGACCTTCTCCAGTAGCTCCTTTTCTTTCCTGTCCTGAGGAGCCCAGAACTGGACACAGCATTCCAGAGGTGGCCTCACCAGGGCTGAGTAGAGGGGCAGGATCATCTCCCCTGATCTGCTGGCCACACTCTTCCTGATGCACCCCAGGACACCACTGGCCCTCCTGGCCATAAAGACACTGCTGGCTCATGGTAAACTTGTCATCCACCAGGATCCCCAGATCCTTCTCCACAGAGCTGCTCTCCAGCAGGTCAGTCCCCAGTCTGTGCTTGGGGAATAACTTAGGGTTATTCCTCCCCAGGTGCAGGACCCTGCACTTGCCCTTGTTGAACCACATTGGGTTTCTCTCTGCCCAATTCTTCAGCCTATTGAGGTCCTGCTGAATGGCAGCACAGCCTTCTGGTATATCAGCCACTCCCTCAGATGCTGGCCACTGCACAGAGCAGAAGAAGAAGAGCTCACATCACTGTGAGCTGTTGGTGGATGTTCCTCCTGCATGGGGTTTTTCTGCAAAGGGAGCATCTTGCAGCACTTGAAGAGTTTCTGTGCCATAACTTGGTATCAGTTTGGAGCTAGGTCTTCAAAGCCACTGTTTCTCTTTACCATCCCTGAGACAACTCTTTACCCTGAGACATCAGTTTTGGTTAAGACAGGGCTGTGTCAGCCTTTTTGTTTTTAAATGGTGAAGTGGTCAGGGGAAGCCTATAAGAAATAGGAGATGTGATACTGTAAGAAGTTAATTTGTTAACATAACTTGAATTTGCATTGATGTTGCTATTTTTTTATACCTTGAAGCCTTCGATCTTCAAGGCTGCCTGTCAAACACCTTTCATCAGGATCAAATTCTTGATTTGGAATTTGCCTCTGGACAAAATGAGAACCACTCCCAAATACCACTCGTCCTGATTACACTCTCTATGGCAGTGACACTGGTATTGAGGCTCTGTACAGGGCCTCTAACCTGTGTTTCTCTGCAAGGATATGCATGCCTCCTTCCTTGCTTTCCCTCTGGACTGTGGCCCCCCTAGAGCAAGTGTCCCTGGAAATTTTCTTGCCTCTTCTGGACTTGCTGCTTGTGGGAGATGAGGAAGTAGTCTCCAAGCACCCCATGATCAGGGCAGGCTGGGGCTTGCTGGCAGCACTTAGGCAGGATCTCCTCGATCATCCAATTCATCTACGCCACAACTGTATGCTGTTATTAGGTGATTATGTTTCACTATCTTCATTGTGTAATTATTCATATGCTCATAAACAATGTAAATAGCCTCTAATGAGTTGGTAAGTTAAACATTCAGTAATGACTTTGAATGTCAGGAACTGTCTGCACAGAAAAGCAGCTACTTTAAAGTATTTTTTTTTCTGTGTTGCAATACCAGCTAGCATCTTTGTTCCTTCTTTTTGCTAACACTCTGCAGGCTATTCTACTCATAAACCACTTGACTTGAGTGGGTTTACTCATTAATTAATCCAGAAAATTTGTCTGCCCTCTTTCACGCTATTGGTGATATTTATTTTAAAAAAGCAAAAAGAAAAACAAAAAACCCAAACAAAACGTGTAGCAAGTTTCTCTTCTTTTTCTTATTTTAAGGTTTTATTTTAGTGTTGATAGTCATGAATGGATCCTTGGCCCTATTCTTCTTTGACCTTGCTATTTTTGAAAGTCTTTTTCAGGGCAAATATTTAGGCCAAAGTCTTACTTAGGCAGAAGCTGCTCTGCATGTAACAGCAAGGATTTCAAAAGGGCTGTGACAAAAAAATCCCCAAATCAGTCTGATTTCCCCCCCCCCCACACATTTCCTGCACTTTTAAAAATGAATTTCCAGCCCAAAGAGTCATCAATAAAAGCTTGGGAGTATGAAGTCTGAACGCTTAAAGGCTCTGTTGCAGATATAAAAGCTATAGCTTACTATGCTGGATTTAATTTTTTTTATTTTTAAACAAAGCTCATTAATTTTTTTTAATCTGATTTGTGAGTTTGGGTCCTGGAATTGCCATTACTGTGTTTGAATAATTCTTTACTACCTTTCTGTTGTGTTTTTTAATCATGGAACTTTCCTTCTGTGGCTGACAACCCAGACCCCTCCACCAGCTTCCCCCCAGCACTGCCTGTGTCCTTGGCCTCTGGCATTTCCTCTCGTAACACTGGAAAAGGAACATTTGAACACTCCTCAGAGCTTCAGCTTCTAACCATAGCCATGCTACCGCTTCTGTATAAAATAGACTGTGCCATCCTTTTCCAGATACATTTACGAATTGCTGATATGCATCCTTGTATTTTTGGACATACTTGTGTATTTCTGGAGTGAGACTGCCATGGTAGATAACCAGAGGAAAGCAGTTCTGTTTGGGAACAACTTTCAAAGCTTTCTAATTAGCTCTCAGTCTATGTTGAGACAAAGCCACAATATTTCAGCTATTTTGGCAGAGTGTGTTGTGTCAAATTTCCATTCTTTGTGTGTGAAATGTGATTTTCAGAGTGAAACTTACATTTTTCAGAGCTGAAATATGATGGGTGCATGCTAGTGTTTGTAGTGAGGGAGAAATGCCCAGATTCAAGTCTCTGCCCAATCTTGTTTTGAGCAAAATATCTATCCCTGATCATGCACAACCAGCTATGGGATGGAGCCTGTTCCAAGCTGAGGTGTTCCCTCTGGCACTGACTGCTGGGAGTCTGCTGCTTCTTTCTGTCCTCACCAAGCAAAAAGTGTACATCCACTGGGGAGGAACAGCTGTGCCATGTCACACCAAGGGTTCTTGGAGCCCAGCAGCCTGTCTCCAACAGTGGCTGATAACACATGCAAAGAGCATTACTTGAAGGCAAATGTATAGCGATACATCTCCCAAATGTTCCCCAGTGTCCCACAATTTGTTATTTGGGGGACTTTCTGAGGCAGACCTAGTATCTTTGTTGCATTTTTTGTTCTTTTTCCACACATTTGTTTTGCTGGTTTTAAACCTTGTGAACTTGTAGTATCCACAGCATCCTGTAGCAAGGACTTCCACAGTGTCCCTATGTATTGTGTAAACAGACACATCCTACTGTGTGCTTTGCTTGCTGCTTTCATTTGATGCCCCTGGTACTTGTAATTTTCTTTTACAATTTCCTTGGATGAATTTTCACTGAGGCCTTTCCTGTCATGCTTTTAGTTGCAAATAAATACACCGCAGTAAGTTCTCACCCTACGGAATGGAAGAATGTGTCTGTCTTCAGCAGGCTGAGGTGTGAATATGTGTCTTTTATGTGCCTTCTAGGCTCTTTCAAGAAAGTCTGTGAGCAAGATGCAGCTATAACAGCTTGTTTGGTTTGTTTTGTTTTTTTCTGATGAGTGTGATTAAAAATGTTTGGCGCCTCTACACCTGCTGGGTTAATTCTCTGTTTCTGCACATCGGCTTGCTATGTCCTCCATTTAGGCAGGAGACCCCAGCAAAAGCATATTCTCAGAAGGTGGCATTTTGCATTAAGACACCTTCTGCCAACAAAGCCTCTGCAGACACAGGCTCTGAGATTGCAATGGATATGATCTAGGACAGCACACAAACACATGCTTAGCTTTAATCCACACATGCTTAAGTGCCTTTTGAAAAGAGCTTTGCTCCACATTTGTTACTAGATATTTGTTAAAGGACCAACAAAATCCAACTGCTGAGTTCCTACTACACATTCCTCTCCTTGGGCAGCAAAGCCAGCATGTATATTGCTTTTGGGTATCCTCCACATGGCCACTGACACCTAAGGCAAGAGTTGCCGGGATGATAACCAGCTTTATTAGCTGTTTTATATAAGCAACAGGCACCCTGTGTGGTGTCAGGTCTTGCCTGAGCTGCTCCACACTCATCCAGCTGCTAGCCTTCTCCAGCAGGACTTCACAGTATCCTCCCAAAATATGCTCCTCATCCTTCAGTCCCAAAAGGCACCCCGTGTTTCTGCAGAAAGATGGTTGTAGCTCCCCGTTGGCATGTCACCGCACTGGGACGTGCTCTGGGTGGTGTGTTTTGGCAGCAGGGGACCAGAGCCGTTCCTAGAATGCCAGCGATGCCTTGCTGAGGGTTGCTTGGCCCTACCTGGTGCCGTTTGCGTAATAGAAACTGTCTGTCTGTTATCACATCGGAGATACGAAGCTGTGATTATGAAAGCTGCAGTAATGCGCAGCCTCCACACTCGGGTGCGTTGGGCACGCGGCATTTTTTCGTGTTCCTGTTCTGGGGGACACACAGTGCTTACGAAATTCTAGTCCACTGCTCCGTGAGATACTCTGCCAGGGAGTGAGTCATGCCTGCTTGTACCTTGTGTCTGGAACTCTGCGAAGTTGTAATGCAGTGCAGCTGGCACATACTGCTGCTTTGGGCTCTTATAAACCTATATAATAAATATAATGCACGGATTATTGTTTTTTATGGCATCTGACACACAGAGACATCCATGCCTGTGTCCCATCATGGCACTGACCTACCCTGCTTCCCTCACTAACATATTTCTTGTGACTCAAGCAAGTGAGAGGTTATTCACAGCTTAATGCCTACCGGTGTTCCCAGCAGCTTAATTTCCTTGCAGAATTTTCCACTCCTTATGTGAAGCAGTTAAAATGGAAAGGGAGAGATGGCAGCACTGTCTGGAATAGAGAGCCAGCACAGCTCACTGATTTTGGAGCATGCTGAGAGGTAAGGAGCCAACCAGAGCTGATTTTTCCCATTGCTTCTTGCTGTGGATGTTTTCCATCTGCTGCTGGGGGTGAGCTGCAGATAAGTGGGACTTTGGCAAGGGATAGGGCAGGAAGTGTGTATTGCACAGAGGACTTGACTAAGTGAAGGGGTTTGGAGTTGGCAGCTAGGGCCAGCTTGGTGAGATCTTGGCTGAGTTTCTGGTTCCATGTGGACCTGAGGAGTCATGCCTGCAATCAAGTGAGTAACACTCCCAATCATGTATCTGGGGCACTTCAACCCTGGTCATGTTGTTAAGCAGCCCATGAGTTTATGATTGATTATTTGTCATCTCAAGTGATACATTTATGTCTTGCCTACAGATGAACTCTCGGAAGTTTTGTTATTTGCAAATCCGCAGTGCTTCAAAATCAAAGTTAATTTCATTTTCTTGGCACAGGTTGATCACCTCATTTATGGTCTTGTGTGTTGAATATCATGTATCTCATCTCACCTCTTGTTGCTGGCCTTGGAGGATGAGCCTCACATTTGGAAGGAAGTATCTTCTGGAAACAAGGCTTCCCACAAAAAGCTAACATTGTCACCTGCTATTCTCGC
Source organism: Lycocorax pyrrhopterus obiensis (assembly GCA_014706295.1). Classification (NCBI taxonomy): domain Eukaryota; kingdom Metazoa; phylum Chordata; class Aves; order Passeriformes; family Paradisaeidae; genus Lycocorax; species Lycocorax pyrrhopterus. The sequence continues at coordinate 31,958,827 of JACSVZ010000004.1, read as the reverse complement.
AGAGGTTCCCACAGTGAAATCCTTGGCTGGGCAGTGTGGGGAGGTGAGCATGCAGAGCGTGAGAGCACAGCCAAAGTGAATTCCAACTTCCATTCAAGCAGAAACCTTCAAAGTATTTGGGCCTTTTCTAAACAGGAGTATTTGATTCTTCCTTATTAAATCAGCAGCACAAGAGAATACCTTGTGTGTTCTCCATGGGGATTCAGGCTCCTCTTGGCCTATTGTCTAAACTTGTATCAGCAACCTTTCAAAAGAGCGGCTGAAATCCAGTCAGACACAATTAATAGATACTTTGCTTATACTTGACAGACATGCAAGGTAAGAATGAGGATGTTAGCATGCCAGCCATACGAATGAGAATGTTGTCACGCTAAAGTATTCTTGGCTGATCCTGGTGGTGTCCTAAACCAAAGGACAAAGCACAGCACAAATTCCCAAAAATGTTCTAAAGTTTCATGAATGTTTTGAACACCTCCATCTCACAGTGGCTCCCATGCTCAGCACCACATAAGCTAAGTGGCTGATGTATACACAAAATCTTCTTCAGCAGACAAGAGCTGTCAGTTGCTGAGTACTGACACGCAGTGGTCCCTGGAGCGAGCCTTGCCTGGCTGCATGGAAGGTGTTGGACAGGCTTGGCTGTGTGGCACATCTCACTTATTGCGAGCAGTTTCCCATGTCCCGTGCGCATTGCCAGTACCAATGACCAGACCAAACATTTCCAAACATTTTCAAAGTTATTTCTTTAAATATACTTTATATTGGGTTCTTTATAGATGTGAACATTATGTATGTGTATATATGTGCATTTCCTTAGATATATATTGTGGACTTACATATTATGCATCTATTACATGTTGATGTAATCTTTTTGGGTTTAAGTAACGCTTTTGATCCCGTCTCTCAAAGATCCTTTTGGAAAAAATGTCCAGCACACCACTGGATAAACACATCGTGCAATAGGTGAGCAACTGGCTCACAGGTCAGGCAGTCAGGGTTACAGGGAATGGGCTGACATCAGACTGGGGACCTGTCACTAGTGGGGTTCCGCAGGGCTCTATCTTAGGCCTCATGCTCTTCTACATCTTCAAAAACAACTTGGACACAGGACTGGAAGGGATACTAAGCAAGTTTGCAGATGGTACAAAACTGGGAGGAGCTGTTGACTCGCTTGAAGTCAGAGAGGATCTGCAGAAAGACCCTACCAAATGAGAGGGCTGGGCAATCACCAACCATATGAAGTTCAACAAGGGAAAGTGCCGGATTCTGCACCTGAAATGGGGCAACCCTGGATGTACGGACAGACTGAGGAATGAGATGCTGGAAAGCAGTGCCATGGAAAGGCACCTGGTGGTTCTGGTTGACAGAAAGTTGGAAATGAGTCAGCAGTGCCTGGGCAGCCAGGAGGGCCAAGCATGTCCTGGGGGGCATCAGGCACAGCATCGCCAGCCGGGCAGGGGAGGGGATTGTCCCACTCTGCTCTGCACTGGGGAGGCCTCACCTTGAATATTCTGTGCAGTTTTGGATGCCACAATATCAGAAAAATTAAGCAATTAGAGAACATCCAAAGGAGGGCAACCAAGATGGTGAAAGACCTTGAGGAGAAGCCATATGAGGAGTGGCTGTGGTCACTTGGTCTGTTCAGCCTGGAGAAGAGGAGACCTCATTGCAGTTACAACTTCCTTGTGAGGGGAAAAGAAGGGGCAGGCAGTGATCTCTTCTCTCTAGTGACCAGTGACAGGACCCAAGGGGATGGCCTGAAGTTGTGTCAGAGGAGGGTTAGGTTGGATATTAGGAAAAGGTTCTTCACCCAGAGAGTGGTTGGGCACTGGAACAGGCTCCCCAGGGAAGTGGTCACAGCACCAAGCCTGACAGAGTTCAAGAAGTGTTTGGACAATGAGACGTGTTGTGATTCTTGGGGCTGTTCTGGGCAGGGCCAGAAGCTGGACTCTGATGATCCTTGTGGGTCACTTCCAACTAAGAATATTCTGTTATACTTATTTCCTTGCATATATTTCTTCAGAAATGAAGACTTGCTGAGTCTTTATCTATTATTGTGTGCTATTAGTGTTCTACTGCCCTGTCTGTCAAGTTCATGGCCCCATTCTGGAAATGCTGGTCACTTCTTCAGTAATGCCTGCCTCCTTCTTGAAGAGGAAACAGTTTAAACAAAGCAGATGGACAAACTCTGAGAGAGAAAATATGAAAAGGAATTGTTTCTCTAAAATAATGTGGAAGGTCCTAGAAAGAGCTGGGAAAAGGACTCAGATTTCCTGGCCCTCAGATCAGAGACTGACAAAGCTGTCTCCCCAGGTGATGCACCAAAATCTCCAGAGTCAACCTTCAACTTGGACTTGAAAGGCTGCAATAAAGGCCTTTCAAAACAAGTATTTGGCAGACAATTTCCATAATGCTTTATTTTGGGAACATTTTGATCCTCTTATGGGCTGCCAGCAAAGCAGATGCAAGGTGGAGGTTTTGATTCATTCAGTCATGAGAGACTGAGTAGTTTGGTTCAGTGAGGATGGGCCAGGTTGCTCTGTCTGCATGCTAGGATGACTGGGGTTAGGAGTGCTGGTTGAAGGATGCACTTTTACTGAAGGTCAGCACAAAGAGAGAAAGTCCGGTTTATTTTCAGGGTATTTTTAAAGCCCATTTTCCAAAGGAAACAATGCTTCTTTGGCTGTCCATCCTCCCTTTTTCCAGTAGCTTCGTAACATATCAGTCAGGCTTCAATCACATCTGAAAGAGCAGTAGAAGTTTCAAAAACTGTAACTTTGTGGCTGTCAGAATAGGTCAAATGATACAAATCAGTGATTTCTGAAGGAAAGAGGGGGAGAACCCAACTGTTAGACATCAGCTGGCCACACCATCACCACATGTGAACGTGACGTGCCTGCTGGCAGGTATGTAGCTCTAGATTATGCACACTGCTATTGTCCCTTTCATGTTGTGGGGTGAGGATTAATGCAGCGGGTGATGATGTCTGGGGACAAAGGACATGCTCTTTTCCCCAGGAACCCCAGGCTTTGTTAGCACTGTTGCTCAAAGGGCAAGTTATTTCCTTTATGTGTGGGCAGTGCTGAGGAATAGTGAGCTTGTCATTTTGCCGTGAGCCTGAGAGCCCCAGTCTCCTGCAGGAGCCAGTTCCAGTACCCAGGGCCAGTTCCAGGGTACGCTCTGTGTCCCACACATGTTCCTCCCTCCATTGTTTAATGGTGGTCTCAGCCTGTCAGGACACCATTGTCAGCAGCGGCCAAAGTGGACATGAACATGAGAGAGACAGCTGGGAAGACAGCAAAAGTCTACCAGGAGAGTAAATGAATGATGGCCTCAACCACACAAATAATAACTGGCTGTTTGAAATACCAACTGGAAGGAAAACAGGTTGGGCAAGCTTCTGAGAGCACTTGGGCCAACTATACATTGCTTGGGGCATGCCGAGCACACCGCACACCGTCATTAAGTAAGCACTGGCCACTGGTGTGGTGGGAGAAGCCCTCAATGCCAGGATGTTGACTCAAAGGCATCCAGGACTTCCAGCCCATCTCACCACAGGAGCTGTCAGGCACCTCTAAGTGAGGACACCCAAGGAGTTTCTAGGCGAGAGTTACGTGACTGCGTGTCTGAGACATGGGGACATGTCAGACTGGCCCGGCTACTAGTCCTTGAGAGTCTGGGAGTATGGCTATTAATTTTAGGGACTGGGATCAGATCCATGGTTGGAAGCACAAACTCTCTACAATGAAGTGACTGCACCCTGGGGCTGACTTGTGCATGGCCTTCGCGCTCTTCATGTTATCTGATAGTTCAGATAAAAGCCCAATTCCCCTTTAAACTTTTAAGCACTTTATAAATTATCAGAGGGCTTTAATCTCTCTTTTCTTGAGATAAGGGGCCTTCTAAGCCCCAAACTCTAATTGAATGGCTTTGGTTGTTTGGTTTTAAGCCCCTCTTTGGAGGAAAGCAGGCCTGTCATCCTGAGAAATGCCTTCCAATGTGATCTCAGCTAGAGCAGGGTTCAGATGGGCTGTTGGGGATGGGCCCAAGCAAAGACTCTGGTTGGTTTGTGCTCACAGAGGAGTGCATGGAAAAGAAATAGAGCAAACAGTGGATATTGATTTATCTACCTCTACACTCCTTTACTTCAGCAGGGGCATGGAAACTTTGCACAAGCCTGCTGGAGAATCAGCTGCTGCTGGCCCTATTGTCCAATCTGCCCAGAGATGTTTGCATCTCTTATTAAATTGATCCATACCTACTAATTTATCTAACTGCTTTTGAACATGGTGATTCTGCCTTGAGTATTCACTGTGCTCCGAAGGGACATGAACATCAGACAGGAGAGACTGACCTCAGGAAACCATTTCAGAGTTTGTTTGTAAGAATATCTGTGCCATCCAAAGGATTCTCCTCATGACAAGGGACAGAATGATCCCATGGCACCTGCACATCCACTCAGAGCAGCTGTATTTCAAGCAGATTTTCACAGAGCTGTTCATGAGTGAACTGATGCCTGGGAGCCATCTGCGGGAATTATCTGATGAATAGTTTCATAGAACAAACAGCAGAGATTGAAAGAGAGAGGGAGAAGAGAGTCAGAAAAGGAGATGTCTGGAACAGGGCAAGATGCAGCAGGAAGAAAGTATTCTGCAAGGAATTATGTGGTGGGGACTCAGCAAAGAGTACTGTTGTTCCCCAGGCTTTAGGGAAGGCTCTTCTGGTCCCACCTCTTTCATCCTCAGAAATCGCTCCATATCTTCTATGCAGTCATCCAGATTTACAGCATCTGCCGTAACAAAGCATGGTCACTCTGATCGAAGCTCCCAGCACTCGGGGCAGGCTGAGGATGAGTGTGGTCCTGCCTGTGTTGGTATAACCCCTGCAGAGAAGCTGGACAGCTTGCACAGTGTAAGGCTTGTGTTGCAGGGAGCTCTCAGTCCTACGCCCTTTCTGATGGGGAGACATAGACACAGAATAGCAGCCAACAAAAGACAAAGGGATGAAGTGCTGGGTGGTGCTAGCAGTAAGTCAGGCTAGCAAGAAGCAGTCCATGCTGGGGATTTTACATGGCACAGCAAGGCATTGTCACCCTGAATTCAAACTCTGTTTGAACAACAGAGGATAAAAATTCATTAAGATGTCCCAAAGCCACCCCAGTGGCATGCAGAATGTGACACATGTCCTCCAGCATGCTCTGTGTCCTCAGGGAAGCTAGTGAAGGACCAAACCACCCCTGCACCATGAAAGACTTCACATGCATCACTATCAACGTGGCTAGACATAGCTATGGATAAATACTTAGCAGAACAAGGAAGAAGTGTACACAAAAGTCTTGGCTAAAATTAAAGAGTGCAGAATTTCTATGAGGCAACAATGTGTGTTGTTATTATTATCTGTATGTGGCATCTGCTACTCCAGCTCACTGTCATGGTCAGAGCAGGAAGAAGGGAGTCCGAACACTTGGGCTCCTCTCATAACTCTGCGTATGGTTTATTTGTTGTCTATGGGTAATTCACCTCATATTCACTGTCTGTTTTCTACGCTGCAAAAGGAAAAAGTAATGATTATTACCAAGTTTCTCTGGTCTGTTGGGAGGTGAAACTGATACAAAATCAGGGGTCCTGATATGAAAGGTATTATGTACATTAAGGCTGTGGTTTACTCAGCTTTCTGCTTTCTGGACTGCTGATGTGAAAGCTGAATGTGGAAATCTGGACCTCCACATACCCTGAAAGATGTATCAGTAGCCCTTGGTGGAAAGAGCCATGGCTTCCCTTTAGTCAGTTTTCCTCTCTAGAACTCTTCTTGGAGCAGACATCTGTGAGCTGTCCTCCCCAGTCTGCAACATCTAACCGAAAAGCATAATGACTGAGAAAGGAAGCTTCAAAATATTCCCCCAGTTCCTCCCCTGGATGCAGGGTAAAAGAATCAGAGGCCCAAGTCTCAGAGTCAGGATCAATACTGCTTAGGACTAGCTCAGAAACTACAGAGATGAAAGAGTAAGCGCTTACATAGCAATAGAGGTTAAAAATATTGTCAAACCTCTCCAGTGAGGAAGTGCTGGAATTAAGGTTTTCTTTGCATCTAGGATTTAACTCCCTGGACATAAGGAGATCAGATACTATAGAAATACCATCATGTTACATTTTTTCTATGTGTTTTTCTGATTTACATTGTTCTTAGGATTGCTGAACATGGATTTGTCTCCTCTGAGGAAGGAAACCAGAGGTGTTTGTGACACACAATCTTGGTCATGGCAGAAATCAAAAGGTGTGTGAAGTGAATGAAGTTAGGGTAGACCTGGCAAGTATTTTCAGGTAAGGTTTGGAAACTGGGACTGGGTGATTCAGCAAGATTTTACAAGCCAAATGCTTATGTTCTTCAGAGAAAGCAACATTTCCATCAACATGCCCCACCCCACGTACATTGACAGAGAGAGATGCAGATGTTCTGATGTAGGACCAGTTTGGTTTGATGCTTGAGAATTCCATGTGGACATACAGCACACTCACTTGGGGAAGAAACTTTGCAGCATGGAGCCGCCAGCTCTGCCAATTCTGTTCTATGTGAGTATTGAGCTCATAACTGGATCAAAATTCAGGGATATTTTTCTTGGGGACAGCGGAGACATATTCTTGGCAGCTAGGTGTTTCTCTTGCCTAATTTCAAGTTCTTGCTTTAAACTGCAAATTCTCAGTTAACGAGTTGTAAGTGTTGATTTTTTTAGCATGGACAAATGAACCTCTTTTCCTTCTGGTACTCTGAAAATGGTTGAAATCCCTAAATGTTGTTTTCTTTTTTTCTTCTCTTTTTCTTGTAACAGGCTAAGGCAGATGCCTGGCCTGGAAAATGTCAGCCCGAGTGGTGAAAGTGGAAAGTTACAAGCAATTGAAACCAGAACTGGGAGAGACAAGTAAAATAGGTGCTAGTTCTTACGTTCTCTAGGACAGAGCAGACTAGCCCAGAGCAAGACACAGTCATCACTGCTGGGTCCTGGGGAAAATATTTGGCTGCTCCCCTTGGTGAAGATCTGTTTTCTCTCACTGTATGGCATTGCCCGCATCCCTCAACATTCACAGCTCTTTGCACAGCCTGTGACTTCAGGACTGCTGTTCCCTGGCAGGCCCTGTTGTGGACTCAGGGCTTCTTTACCATCTCGATGGAGTGCTTTTTCTTTCCACTTCTTTAATGGGGTGAGCCTGGTCCCGCAGTGGCAGGCAGGGTGTTTCCCCCTGGTGCTGCATAAAGCTAGCAGGCAGCTCTGGGTGATGGGCTGGTTTGTTTTTGCCAATCTCATCTCATTAGGAAGGGCCAGAGATGAGGCCTGAGGGAAGCTGTGATTCATTCTGTCCATAGCTTTTTTAATGAGACCATTCCCATTGTCTATGAGTGCTGGGTAGGAGAGTACATCTGCATTGGAGGCTCTGCTTGGGCCCAGGATGGGAGGGTGTATGCGTGTGTCTCTGCACTCTTGGGCTGGTAAGAGGGCTGGGTGTTACAGTCTGGGGTACAGACCAGCAGTACACTCTGGTCTTGCCAGCTCTGAGCACTGAAGTGCAGCAGTGCTTGTGCATGGGATGAAATGCTGCCACCCACCTCGCTGCTGCCAGGAAGTGGGGAGTGGGTGGTGGGGCTGGGGCCTCCCCAGGGATGCAGTCTGGCAGCCATGGATAGTGCAGAAGACAGGCCATTGCCTCTATTTCTGGGCAAGCAGCTCCTGTGGAGCAAGTCATTAAGTAACAGCTATGGCTGCTGCTGACTGGTGTCAAAAAGGCTGATATCCACGAGGAGGGAGCAATGAAGAAAGTCAGCAAAGCAGCAGGAAGCAGCTGGCAGGCAGGTGAGCATCTCTGTGCAAAGATAAATGATAAATGCATTGCAGTTGCCTTTCCGCGTAAGGCACTCCACCAACAGGATGGCCAGATGTGTATAAATCCATGAAAGATCAGGCACTGAAATGCCAGTGGTGCTTACGAGGGTGATAGCCCCTCTCTGCATTAGCAATGTGCCACACATACTCCCTGGCATAGCACCAGGCTTTCACCTGCATGGTGCTCTGTCAGCAGCACATCCATGTGCAGCCCTGACGTGGGCAGTGTTAGATCTGACAAGGCAGAAGGGATACACAGAGGGGCTCTGCTGTTTTCTGTCCAGTTGGGTCTTGCATTCCCAACTTTCTTGTTTCCCCATTGCTCTCAGTTCATGTGACACCCTGAGCTAGTAATAATACCTGTGTGGCAGTGTCCAGGATGAAACAGACACATATGTGCTTCCTTCTGACATATGCTGCAAAACCAGTATAAGGTGAAAAGGGTTTTGAATGAGAGAGCCTGCTCTCATGGATCCTCTCCAACCTTAGGAAGCACTTTCCTTTGGGAGAGGTGTTTTTATAGTATTGCAAGGTCCAGGGGGTTATTACTAAGTGGGCAAATGAAGAATTAGGAGTCCCAACTCAGCATGCGTGTGGGCATCCATGCAGGATAATGTGTGTGCTCCCAGGCTGTCTTTTCTGTCTGTACACCTCCTTTGATACCCAGTCCTGTGTTCCCAGCTCTGCGCCTCTCTTTGTTTTCAAGTCTTTCCCTTTGGACACTAGTGGATATTTTCCCTTCCCCTTCTACCCTCTCATCTCCACCATGCCATAAGTACTCTCCAGCAACAAGAGGAAAACTTGTGTCCATCCTTCCTGATCCTCCTGGTCCCCTGTTGGCACACAGATTCATCACCTCCTTGCTGCATGCAAGCCCCTATGTCTCCCACCCCACTCCCACTGAACACCCCCTGCTTTCCTCTCCTAGCTGCATGCCACTTCCCAGGCATGCACACAGCCTTCCCTCCTCAGAGGCAATCAGAAAGTGGGCCAGAAGTCATGGATGTGTTTCAAAACCGCTTGGTAAGTCCTGGATCCTTTGAAGTCTAGCAGGAGCTCCCAAAGAGAGTTAGGTCTTTCTATTCTCATTAGGATTATATGCTTTCAGGCCAAACTTAGCTCACAGTTAGCAGGCTGTCCAGAATGCTTGTCAGAGTCAGGAGTTTGGAAAAAGCAGAGTAAGACTCAAAAAAAAAAAAAGCAGCCTAGACTGGATAGCCCAGAGGCTCTGCTTCTGACAGCTAAAGTTACTGTATAGCTTGGCTCTGGCAGGCTTTGCCAGCTTGCTTACCACAGGCTCCTCTTCTCGTCATGGGAGCCAAATTGGATGGAGACGCTACTGTAGCTCCATTCCTTCTGGCCTGGGGTCTTCACGGTTTGCTCTGCCAGTGGTTTTTAGTTGGGCATGCATGTGTAAGTAGCGTCAGGGGATTTTTCTTCCTCCTCTGATCCTTTTTCCTTCTGACACCTTATGCTCTCCATCATACAAATGTGGTCCTCCCTCTGTTTTTTGGTGGTGGGATGCTTGACCCTGTATGTGCTTTTCTAGGTTGCAAATTGAATTAGTACATGGCTCTCCTTGTTCTTGGCTTCCACTGACCACTGAGGAAAACTGCAGCCCCTTGATTGCTAGCCTGAGGGGCTTAGTTGGATATTGCTACAAGGGTCAAAATAATAAAATGAGACAAGGAGAACTAGAGAAGAACCCTCCTCCCTGGGGTAATATTGGAAGAGGTCAATCCAGGTTTGGCTGTCAACCATAAGCTCTTTAAGTCAGGCTGAGACAGCACACACTGTTCTACGTGCTCATCTGCATCAATCAGCTCCATGATTTCATGTTAGGAGGGGGTTGGACACCTTGGGAAGAGCCCGGCCTTCCTCATCCAACCTGGCTTGCAGCATGGAAAAGTCTCCAGCAACTGTTCCGCTCCCGGCACATGGGACGTGGTGCAGGCGTGTGTACTTTGGAGAGGGAGAAGCATGGTGCCTCGGGGGCCGAGGAACGTGCCCATGGCACAGGCACCCTCCTCCTCCATGAGCAGCACCAGGAGCGGGCACGTTGTGCACGCAACAGCCAAAGCTGCCGCTGGGCGCAGGGCGGGATCACACCCAAACCTCTTTGTTTTTGCAACACAAAGGTGGAGACAGAGCGTCAGGGAAGGGGAAGTCTTACTTTGTCTTCCCTCCCGGTGAGGCGTCCTGCATCCACACCGCTGCGTGTCTGGGGCTGCCGGCAGCGGCAGCCCTGCTGGCCAGATTTTCAGCACCACTTCTGCTGCCCCTCCGGGGCTGGGATTCATTACTGTGAGAGTCGAGCATCATTAAAAATGCAGCTATTTCAGGCTAAGCTGGCCTTTGTTTTGTCAGTCTCACAATGAAATTGAGACATGTAGAGGTAGGTGGTGTTTTTTTGAAAGCAGCATTTCTATACTAGGAAGGATACTCACTGAAGGATACACCAGTATGGAAACGTTATTGCTAACTCATCCCAATCTGCCCAAGTGGCAAGGACAGCAGTCATTTAGGGCTGGGGATGTGTGCTCAGTCCTGGGAGCCCATCAGGTTCCCCTGATGTCTTACCAGGTGCCAGCACCCAGAGACCAGTGCACGAAGTGCTTGGGAGCGCTGCAATGCAAGAGGGAGGCTTTTTTGAGTGCACCCAACACGCCTGAGTTTCCCACCTAGCTGTAGTGAGCTGTAAGGGCAGACTGGGGCATGAAGGGGGCAGGTGGTGCAAGGTGTTGGGGGGCTGTGAATAGGGGGCAACAGAGCCTGGATGTCTGGGAGGATGTGGGGAGGGGGCACTTCAAGCAGCTTTGCTCTTGCTGCTGGAGGTGTTGGCAGTGGTTCTGGTCCCAGCCTGTGGAAACGGGCAAACCCCTCCTGGCAAGTGAACTCCGTGCTAAAGATGAGCACTTGCAATCAGTCGAGATGTGTGCATGAGAACTGCCAGACAAATGCGAACTTGCCCTCCTCTGCCAGGCGGTTACAGTGTATATCATCATGATCCTTTGCAAACAGGGGTGCAGCAGGATCGTGGGCAGAGCGCTCAGATCTAAGGGGTGATGCCAAACTCAGCAGATAAGTATCTGAATGAGGAATCATCCAGATGAGGAGCCCTGCAATAGGAGAGCAGAAGAGTAGGAAGGAGGCAGCATGCTCTATGGATGCCTGTCCCAAAGAGCTTGCTTCCCTATCAAGTCTGGGAGCAAAACCTTGGTGTGTTTGACATTGGAACTTTCACCAGTTTTTGGCAGCACTACTTGAATATGAGGAAAACATTTTCTGCTCTCTCTGCAAAGGTCATGGAGTGATGCCTCCAGCTGTCAGCCCTGTGCTGTCTCTGGCTGGGACCAGGCAGGGAAGTGTGAGTGGCTGAGAGCAGCTGGGCTGGGGAAACAGAGGAGCCCAGGTTTGCTCCTGGGTCTCAGCACAGAGCAGAAGACAAGTCTTCTCCCCTTCCCACCCCCACCTCCTTTCCCTGATGAGCAGAGCAATGGGAATGAGCTTAAAGCCTGTGTCAGCCCTGCCTTGATCTCCATGTGCACTCCACATCTCTTGTGACTTTGTCAACACAGCCAGCCAGACGCTGTCTCTGGCGACAGGGCTGCCTCCCGGGCAGCTGGGCAGAACAGAGTGGAGGTGAGAAATTCCCTCTGGGAAAGATAAGCAGAACTCTCCCTGGTGTCCCTTTCTCTGCTTGTCCCCTCCTGCAGCTGCTAGAGGGAAGACCTCTAGGGACAAGAGTGGGGGTGCTGATGAAGGAGGGAAGGAAGGAAGGAAGGAAGGAAGGAAGGAAGGAAGGAAGGAAGGAAGGAAGGAAGGAAGGAAGGAAGGAAGGAAGTTAAAGAGCAGCTGAACCTCCTCTCACTGTGGTGGAGGTTGCTTTTGACCTGAGGCAGTAGCTTGGGGCTGATGAGGGAATTTAGCACCTAAGTAGTCAGAGAGCTTTGACCCTGAGCACCAAGGCATGAAAGCACTTCAGCACCTTGCTTTAGGCATTCACTGTGTGAACTCCCTTTGCCCTGGTCCTACAGTGCCTTGTTTCTTTCTACTGCAAAGCTTCCCATGTGGTCAAATCAGGACAGGGAATGAGATGGGGTCTCTGGAAACACCTTTCCACAGTAGATACATGCTGGCGTGATGGTGAGGCTGCATTTGAGGCCATTCCTTGAGAGTCTTGCTCCTTTCATGGAGCAACTGCTGCATACAGTCCACTGCTCCTGTAAGCGATCCAAGTCCTCTTTGTGACAACACGATGGAGGCGCCAGTCGGGGAGTGTGGGGTTGAGCTCCAGCACTTTCAACATTTGCAGTACTGGTTTCAGTGCCTGGAAATGCTGGTCAAGAGGGCATGCAAGGACTTTCGACAGTACGGCCTTTTAACAGCCTGAAGGAAGGAAAACGCTGACTGCTCAGAGCAGGGGAGCAGAATATCAAATGGCAGCTCTCTGGGTGGGTCTAAATCTGCATTGCTCCACTTTGTCACCTGGCCTGGCCTTCAGCAAGCCAGTGTGACCCAGCAGCATCCCATGAGCACCAGCAATGAGCACCAGCAATGAGCACCAGCAATGAGACGAGCATGAGATCTCCCCAGCTAGAGCAGGCAGGGTCCGGGAGACCGGGGCGGGGGGAGATCATTCCTCGTTACTCCTGCAGGATGTTACCTGCGTCACGAAGGACGTCAGCTCCAAAACTGCTGATAGGAGCAGGGATATTTCCTCATGGAGGAGTGTGCAGGGGGGGAGATCTGGAAGAATATACAAACTCAGCAACCCTCCTACCCCCAGCTCTCCACCTGGAACTCTGGGCCTGTCCACAGAGATCAGGGAGCTGGCTTTGCAGCACTCATTAAGTGGAGATGGTAGAAACACAGTGGAAAAAGACAGGAGAGGATGGTGTGGGACTGTAGCCTTCCAGGATGGTGGGAGAGTGGGTAAGCTGCTTGGAGACAAGCCCACACAGAGGCAAAGCCCTTCTGTGTAGCTGGGACTGCTGGTTTGACCTTTGAGGACCTCACCTATCTCTGAGACTTACTTGCAGCTTCTGAAATGGTTGCACCTTTCCTAGAGGAGAGCAGGAGGGGGACAGTATTTGTCACACTCAGTGTGAACAGTGCTAGTGACAATAGTGAAACCATACTTAAGCATGGTCTCAATCCCATTTTAACTGCCTCCAAGGCCACATCTTATGTGGACTAGCCATGCAGTTAAAGACTTCTCTCCTACCAGCTAATTGATCTTCACTGGACCCTTGGGCAATGTCTCATAGGTGTTATTTTAAATATGCAGATGCCAGTGATCCCTATTGCATGCCACCTGAGGTCCCTGAAATTGCAGCAAGGATGTCTTTGTGTGCTGTGTCCCCTCAGGGAAATTGGCCAGATTGAGATTGCCCACAATGAAAAGTGCCGTCTTTCTAACTCCATCAAAGGGGAATGAGCCTGATGTTCAAGGCTTTGGTTTAGGTGTAGCTGCCTCTATTTTGCAGGCAACCACAAGGCTTCTGACTGTTTTCTAATGAGGTCAGTACCTTCAGGGGTGAAAGGAGACTGGGTGCCTTCCAAGCCAAGATGCTAATGGGAGTAAGCATATGGCGTATGCGTGTAAGTTATAACCCAGCTACGTGCTAACATGCCAGCACCTTCCTGGCCCTATTTTCTGGAGTCTCCCTGCTGCCCCAGGGGTGAAGAGCTCCATTCATCCTGTAGGCCACCCAGCTCTCCAGCAGAGAAACTCGGAATTTTTAAGTGATGGATTTAAAGCTATCGAAAGGAAGCAGGATTAGCAGGGTGAGAGACCTTTCAACCACTTATCTGTGGCTGCCCTCGACACTGTGAATCACTGGTGCTCCCCAGGCACTTCCCTCTGTGCCCCATACAGGAAGCCCTGTCCTGCTCTGCAGGCACCATCACTAGTCTTACCTCCCCTCACCAGCCCTGTCTTCTGCTTCCCAGCCACCAACTGTGGCAGGACAGGAGTGAGCCACAAAAAACACACATGGTTTTCCTCTCCACTCCACGCTGGTGTTGGAGGATGCCCTCCCTCAGATTTCCCCCCTCCCCTGCTGCCTGAGAACCCTACAGCTGGAGACTGTCATTCCTGCCCTGGAGGTCAGCGCGCTGGGGGAGTAGGGGGTGCAGGAGCCCAGCACACAGAGGGCACGTTTCCCTCCCAAAGCCTCCCTCCTCTGGTCCCTTGGCCCTGGCCCCAAGTTGCTCCAGACCCTGCTGGTTGCTGGCAGTCCTGCTGAGGACCTCTGTCATCCCCGACCCTTCCCTGACTGAACTCTGCCCCTGCACCTCTTTGTCCTGCACCCCATGATGATCCCAACTCTTTGGCCTCTTGCAAAGCCCAGCAAGATGTCATCTCTGCCACATGGTGCCACATTTTTTGGAGCCTGAGCCAAGAATCAGGCCTGCAGCAGGAGAGACACTCAGCTGTGCCTCTTCTCCCATCACAGCATTGCTGGAGGGTGCAGACGCTCATTTGGAAAGTGATGGCACTGCTTGGGTGCTGAGGGAAAGTGTTTTGCAGCCGGAATGGCCCCCAGCAAGACAGGTCCTCTGGGACTCGTTGTGACTCCCATGGCCAAGGCTAGGAAGGGATGCCCTGGCACTGGTGCACACTGTCAGCTTGTGGCTGTTTCGCTCCCCAAGTGTAAAGCTCCCAGCTTGTTTATTTTTCATTAAGCCTCTTCATTAAGGCTGTTTCTCATGTGACAAAGGGGAGAGGGGATGGGGGTGCAAGGAGGGGGAAGTGACAGCCTGCCCAGGTTAAGGCACCAGGTCTGCTGAGGGGCAGGCTGAGCTGGACACTCGGGCTGCAGCTCCCAGTGCTGTCAGGAGCCAGGGCTGAGAGTGCGAAGGAAGAGGAGACCCCTGTGCCAGGCCTGCTGCCCTAGAGGAGTGGGGTGGGCACTGCTGGCCAGCCCATGTGCCTGCAGGGTCTGGAGGCTCCCAGTGGAGCAGAGCCTGCTCCAGTGGGGCCCTTATCTGCACTGGCGGCCCTGCTGACATCCCTCCTGTAGTGCCCACCATGCTGAGTGGTGCTGATAAGGGTCTGGGGGAGAGCAGGGGCTGGGAGAGGCCTGATTTATGGCCCCTCAGCCCCCCGGTGGCTCCAGTCACTGTGGCTCCTGCCAGCCCAGCCAGCCCCATGTCTGTGGGGACAGGGCTTTCCTGGGAGAGGGTGTTTGCACTGCGGGGGGTGCCTGCACCCTCGACAAGGGTCACATTGCTTTTTAATTTCTTGCTGGAAGCACATCTGGAAAGTGTAGTCAATTACTGGATGGAAGACTCCCTCACAAGGCCATGGTATTTACGAGTTCCCCCAGCCCGGGGGGGGTGCTGACCGCAATTAGAGGAGATGAGGGAGTGAAAGTTGCCTGTGGTGAACTCCGGGACGGTGGAGCTGGAGAACAACTCGTCGGCCACTGCCACAGGGGCAGCAGCTCCTGGGGTGATCCGGGAATGGGTGACAGACCTGAGGGCTGGAGGAGGAAAGGCAGTAGCAGAGAGTTTGCTGTTGGGAGGAGATGAGGAGGATGGAGCAGGATGGGAACAGCACATGGGACTAGTGGGACAGAGGTGGACTGGAGGTAATGTGGAGAAATGTAATGTTTAGACCATGATGAAGATGTGGGGTGCATGAGGAGGATTGTGCACATGTATCCTGACTCCTTTGTTGTGTCCGAGATCCCAGTGTGTAATCTGATATAACAGATGTAAGGCCTGAAGATTTGTGCCTACGTGTAATCCTCTTGGGCCCCACAGAGTGGCTTCTAAACATGCTTCAGTGTCATACACATCCTTTAAATGCTGTGTGCTGATGAGGCAGCATTAAGGGGTCATCAGCCTTGTCCATTCCCAACAATTTTTTGCCTGCGTAACCCCATTAATTAAGGGAAGGAAAAGTCATCCTGTCCCTCCCATCAATACATTAATGCTGGCAAGAGTCTTAAGATAATGTGCTGCTCTGCTGGCAGAAAATTCGTCCAAAATAAGCCACCCTGGCATGTGCAGACTTTTTGCCAGTTGAAGCTGAGTCTCCGTTGGGAGTGTTTTCCTCGCTGGTAATGAGAATGAGGTGCCCTGTGTGGTAGCAGGTGAAGAAGCTTGTGGTCAGCAACCTGTGAGTCAAGTGGTACAAGAGGACCAACTGGAGGCCTACTTCATTTGTCCCCTTGTCCCCACAGGTCCTGTCTCCTCAGTGATCTTTTTCCTGAAGTGGCTCCCACCAAGCTGAGACTAGAGTTGGTTCTTGCTAGCCTTGCCCAGTGCCTCGTGCACTGCATTAGCTGCCAGGGCGGTTGCACTGCTTGAAGACACGCACCCATGCATGGAGCCGGCAGGCTTGTCCTCACCAGCGTGTCAGCGTGAGAGTAGGTACATGCGTACAGTAATTGAAGAGATCAAGGCTGAGCGCGCCCAACAGACCGACAAAGCCAATTACCCCTCAGGAATTTCTGCTCCTCAGGCTCGGATGGTGATTACAAAACCTTTACCATTAAAAATTAGCCAAGAGAGAAACTTGTTGCCAGAGTCCGGCAGGAATTTCCCATGCCCATCTGATACACAAAGTGACCACAAAATGTGCAGCGGCCAAACCATGGATATCACCTTTTCACAGGCCTGACATTCCCCTCTACTTGAGGAGGTGGATAGCATGACACACAGATGCATGGATATCCACAGGAACAGAGCATGTGTCCACATTTGTTGGCACACAGAGCAAATAAACTGTAAAGCTGCAGTAATAGGAGGTTGTGAAACCAACAGTGATTGCGCTGACAGCTTCCATTTCTGGCTATGTGCTCTGAGCCCAGCTGCGGGGTCTCAGGGTGGAGGTGGAGGAGGGATGAGTGGCTGCAATACAGGCAGGGGGAAGGGGTCCTGCTGCTGAGATCCTGTGTCCTGGACACTGGCAGGAAAACCATGTCCTGCCCTCACTTTGTTTGGTTGGTGATGAGACCGCTGGGTGTATGGGGTGAAGGGAAAGAGAGGGAAGGCTACAACTGGACCAGTACTACAAGCCTGACTGCCGTATTCCTCTTTTGGATTCATCCTGCCTCTCTGGCGTCCCTGCTTAGTGTGGGTGTTCACTGCAGAGTTAATGAGATTATAACTCTAGTGTTGCTGGTAACTTGTATCTTATCCACACCCACATCCCTATAAATCGAAGATGCTTTTCAACTCGAGCTGGCTGGCCAGCCAAGGAGATAGGCTGGAGTGCAACCCCAAGGCTGCTGACATAACTGCTCTGCAACACGGGTGCAGCTACCCTGTCTCCCGTGCTGCCAAGTCCTCCAGAGGCTCTCTTCCCTCCTCTGGGTCAGACAGACATCTCTCCTCCCAGTCCTCTGGGAAAGGGTTTGTAGAGCCATGCCATTTCCTGCACAGCACATGGGGCTGTGGAATAAGCCCCCAACACCATGGAGAGAAGCCAGTAAGGCACAGCTGCTCTTCTGCAAAGTCAGCTAATGGAGAGGGCGGCTGGACAGTAAACTACATGAGTTAACTCCATCATGTGGGTGAACACTTGCTGGCATAAACCCTGTCTGTCTTAAAGGTTGGCTCTTGCAGTAGAAGAACTGGGGAGAATCTCGCAATATACTGCCAATATTTCTTCTCCCCTCTAGGGTTTGGTAGTGGAACTAGGAAATTTTTTGTAACAGTTTATTTTTTGTTTGTAAGAATTCTCTCCTATGCAAAGAAAATAATAACAGGCTGGAGTCCATTGACATCTCACTTAGGCCCAAAGTACTCCACATGTATTCAAAGGGAGCTAAGATGTCAGATTAGGCTGGTGTTAGCCCTTTGCAGCACATGACTGTAACTCTAGTATATTCCTCTTCCTTTTATTCTCTTTATACTACCTCAGTTTTGGTCATAGGATATTGTCCCTAAAAACCTCTTAGCAACTGCTCTGTGAAAGCTTCCTGGGAATTCACTACTCCTCATAACTCTGCGACCACAGGTCACTCTTACCACTCTGGCATGCTGCTGCTTCTGTTTCCTGATCTGTGAAGAAGGAAGGAGGAGGGACGTAATCAGGTCACTTGGCCTTTGATTCTGCTGTCTAGGGGAATTAGTGAGAATGATGAAGCTTTCTGGAAGTTTCACGCCTCTTCTCTTCCAGATCTTTTAAGCTTCACTATAAGTCACTCTCCAAAACGGAATTTGCTGGTAAAACTCTGGCCCTGGTCCTGTAAAGAGCAGTTTATGAGTGCACAGCTGAATTTTCCTAACCACATCTGGAGGCAGAGGAGGGGACAGCACCTGTGAGAAACACAGAGTAGAATCAGGGCTTGTGTTTGTAACCCTACAACACCTTGACAGCAGCACCTACAATTAGAAATCCCTTCTTCTTGTTGTACTGTTTCCTCTTATAGCTGAAGATGAATGATGGATGATAAAGCACCTTTACAAGACAAGAACTTCAGACTCCAGCTGAAGAAGAATTAATCCAGTTACTTGATTTCCTAGGCTCCAGTTCTTGTTTTTCATGTGCTCCATGTATATGCCTTGCAGCCCTATTCTTTCTCCTAATTCCTATTAGGAGTTTGCAGTGATTTGTTACGCTTTTTGTTTCTGCCTGCCAGTGAAGAGCCCACACACACGACTTCCTTTGTGTTGCAGTCAGTCCTCGGTAAATTCACTGCCTAAACTAACTAAAGTTCTCCTGCACCTCATAGTGTAACTTTTAACGCCTGCATTTGCAGTCTCCTAGGCATGCTGCTGTTATAAATATGCCACAGAGCAGGCTGGAAGCAGGAGGAGCTGGTTTGATTTAACAGAACAATTCTTTCATCCTACTTCTGTTAAACTATCTTTTGTCCCTGATATCTGAGCACTTTGAGAGACCTTGTCCTGGAACTGCCTTATTTAATGGAATCTCTGCTTGACTCTGGCTTGATTTAGAGAAAGTCTGTGCAGCTCTGGCACACGAGCAGCATCAGATCTTGGTCTATTCCTGTCCCTCTTCCCATCCCTGTTCCAGCTTGGGCTTCAGAGGCTGTGGTCCTGTGTCCTACTGTGCTGGAAAGGGCCTATCCTTTGAGCACCACCTCATGAAGCCATCTGCTGCTGACCACTACTCCCTTTTCTTGATGCAGAGGAAGCATGTAGGGTTGAAGTCTTCTTTGCCCAGCCTCATGAACTCAGTTCAGTGTGTACTATATGAACCCGCCTTCTCCAAGCCTCACTGGTGCTGTACAGGATTGCACAATTCGGGCTTCAGGAGCTGCAGTGTGGGTGCACCTGCACTCTACACTGGAAGAAGCACAGATGGTTCCTTGTAATAGCCTTTGTTTCAAGGCTCTGGGGAGATCTTGAGAGCCTGTCCCTTTCCTTTGTCAGCTGTAGCTTCCTTTGCACGTCACTGGAACACACACAGTGTGTGGGAGAGGTAATGACAGTGGAAGGAGAAAGTACTCACAATGTAAACAGTAAACATACTTTCACCTTGCACAGATATCAGAAGAGGGCCCCACAAAAGTCCCTGCAAGGAAAAGGATCTCGTCCCAGCCTGGTGTGTCTGCTAGGGGAAGGTTGCAGACAACTGCCTGCACGGACACTGTGTTTTCTGCAGGGCAATCTGATGCTATGAGGAGCACTGTCACTGTGGCTGCACTTGTTTACTGCAGTGTGATGTGGCTTTTGGAATTGCAGACAGAAATGTCCAAAGATTTTATACTTGGCAGACATCTCACAGAGCTCTGGCTTGTAAAACTCAGATTGGCCTATCTTTTCTTCCAAATATTCAAGAAAAATACTTGGAAATAGCATTTTGCAGAAAAAAATTGATTTCTGACTTTTCAGATTAATTTAGAGAGAAAACAGAGGTCCTGGAATTTCCCACAAAGCAGAATTTCTGTTTTTCCGCCAGCTTGACTCAGCAAGAATATTTCCCACAAGAATTTGACCATGAGCATTCATACTAGCTAGACAGTTTGTTTGAATCTCTGAAGATGGTGAAAGCAAGAAAAAAAGTATGCCATAAATCCTCATGTAGTTTCTGCTTCATGTCTTCATATGAGCAGAGATCATCTCAGCTTTCTCTCTGTTCTCCGCTATAGGTTTCCTGGGAACACCCTATGTAAATGGGTACCAAAGCAAAGGTCTGTGGAGGGTCTGAAGGGCCAGAGCTGATGGAGATGTGCTCTGTGAATTGTTCCTTGTAGACAGCTTCCCTCTTTGTTTCTCTTTATGAATGAGCTCAGTTTTTGCAACACAGCCTCTTGGTTGCACTTACATGGAAATTTCAGCCTTTTTTATTTTTATTAGGACTGGATAACTGACCTTCAGAAATGTTTTTTCAGGTGTCATTTTTACTTGTGGGTTCGCCAGTGGGGAAGGATGGGATGGAAACAGTGGGGGCTTGAGGCAGACTAGGGGCAGGAGGCAGGGAAGTGCTCCAGAAATGGCAGAACCACTGGCTTGAGAAGCCTCGTCCCAAACCTGTATTGAGATCCAGAAGAACAACTGGAAATGGTCTGGCCTGTCCTCACGCAGATAGCATATAAGGACTGCAGTGATGGAGATTTCACCATAGTTCTGTCTTTGTGTGGCTTCTTCTGTCAAAGCTGCATTAGAAAAAAACACCACCTAATAAATATCTTACCTTCTCTTTACAAAAAAAAAAAAAAAAAAGCCAAAATCTTGGAGCTCTTCCTGCTACTGCTAGCAGAGATTTGATGAATGCAAGTGTAGCTCTTAAACTGCTGAAGTCTGTGGCCTGGGGGCAGCATGAGGTTAGATGAGATGTTCTGGCTGGCCCTCTATGGCCTTAAGGGGCTGTGAACCTCAGTTAAAACAATGTTACCCTGAATCGAATTCAAAGTCTATGAATTGAGAATTCAAGCCTGAGCCTAGTTTGGGGGAAAGGAACACATTCCTGGTATTTGATGACAGTGCAAGAAGTTATTAGGAAGTTTCACTGTGTATGCATAGCAAAAGCCAAATAACTGACTGTGTTCATGTCAAAAACATTTATTTTCTTTATGGAGTGATAACAGAACCTGAAGAGTGAAAAATAGCTTCTAAATCTGCCTTCATCTCAGTGCTAGCACAGGAGGACTGGTAATTTTAAAAGCTTGCTGGAAACCTGAGCTTTGGTGCTGTCAAGGTAGCTGCTGCCTTTCCCATGGGTTCATAAGGGATGTGTCCCCTAAATTTGTCCCCTAAATCTGGGCCTAAGCCTGCACTTACAACCACTGGTCCACTTGGCTTTCCTCACCATGATGTGGTTTCAGTGACTGTGTGACCATGTGTGTGCTGACCTGCAGCTGCTCTGCACCTCAGCATGTCCAAAGAAGGACAATGAAGCTGGTGAAGGGTCTAGAAAATAAATCCTGTGAGGAGCAGTTGGGAGAACTGGGGTTGTTTTGTCTGGACAAAAGGAGACTCAGGGGGGAACCCCACTGTTTGCTACAACTACCTGAAAGAAGGCTGCAGTGAGGTGGGGGTTGATCTCCTCTACCACGTCTTGAGTGAAAGGATGAAAGGAAATGGCCTTATGTTGTGCCAGGAAAGGTTCACTTTAGATATTAGAAAAAAAATTCACTGGAAGAGCAGTTAAGCATTGAAGTAGGTTGCCCGGGGAGGTGGTGCAGTCAGCATCCCTGGAAGTGTTCAGGAGGTGTCTGGATGTTGTGCTTGGGGATATGGTTTAGGGATGATAATGACAGTGCTGCATTGATGGCTGGACCAGATGATCTTGAGGGTATCCTCCAGCCTTAATGATTCTGTGATTTGGTGATCCTGTGATATGGGTGGGGATGGCTGTATAAAGCATGACTTGGGGGGCTTGCTGGGGTTCAGACCACTTCCTGGCAGGTTCTCCCTTGAGCTGTGGGGGTGCAGAAAGAATTCATCCAGGTGACCACAAACAAGTGCTTTAGGCGATGGATGTGAGAAACAGTAAATCCTCAATGGCTGCTCACACAATGAAGTCTCTCAGATAACAGAGAGCTGATCACAGCAGTCTTACACTTTTTGTAGGCTAATAGCACAGTCAATGATTGCCAGGAGCTTCACAGATTTTTTGGTAGAATTTGTTGTTTTATAATGATGGAAGAACAAAATACATGAAGATAGCAAGGCATATTGTGATCTGTCTTTTTACAAGCACTGATGTTGTCCTTTATATTGCATTTTCAAATTTCAGGGCCAAAGGATGAGTTATTTCTTTTCTTGCTTGCAAGATGACAAAAAAGCCACTGTGACTTTTTAGAAAACTACTTCTGCATAGTAATGTCTCATTTTTCTTTCGAAGTCTCAGGCAATACCAAGGTGACAGCAGTAGTTCTGCTGACTGGCACAGGGAACATCAAGATCACTTTGCTGAACTGTTTAGAGCTCTTCAGAGACAGATCCATTTCTACCTTGAAGCTGAACCCTTTGTTAGCATTCTAGGATGGGAGTGAGGTTTTGCAAAGGACTCTTTAGTTCTTTAGAAAGTTATTTAGGTTCTTTCCTGCTGCTCTGAAAGCATATTTTTGTTTTCACCCATGCTTTGTGAAATTCTGCAGGCTTTTGCTGCCTAAGTAGAAAGTTATAACTGTGAGTGGTTAGAATTGATTCAAGTCTTCTCTATGCTCAGGTGTAATTAACATGCCAACCTCAAGAAGCTGGCAAATGGCCAGCATGCTCCACAGCACTGTTAACATCTGTCACCCTGGCTTGTCAGGAATCAGAGATGCTTCTGCCTCTGGAAGCAAAAGGGCTTTACTGATGTCAGGACTCTGCATGGTCCAGGAGGCAGAAAAGAATCACCAAGACGGGTCATTATGCTCAAAAACATCATTTGGTGGTATCTGCTTGACTTACTTCCTACTCAGTCTCTGCTGTTCTTCTGCTGTCCTAGTGGGGCAAAGCAGAAAGGGCAGAAATGTTTCTCTTGTGACTGAACTCGCAGAACATTTAAAATTTGGGTGAGTGCCTAGATGGGATGGGCTGAGGATGATCCCATTCTGCATTACGATTCCAGGCAGGGCAGGGTATGTGCTCACACTGCATGCTGGAATATGTGCAGTCACTGCTTGGAGGGCTGCAATAACGTGGTACAGATTGCCTTGTCTACTCGTGTCTTTTCTCGTTTGGTCCCCATCGCCACAATAGCTGAGCAACTTATCTGGTAAAGCAGAGGAGCCAGCAACAAAGGGACCCCTGGTTATTAGAGTGGTGCTGACAGGTGCATGCATTAGCATCCTTTTATCCTCACCTGGGGCCCAGACACACCTATCTTGAAACTCCAGAGGGAAATATGTCCTTTGCCAGGCTTTGCATGTTCCCTACATTGACTGGTCCCTGCTTGGGTTCCTTCAGAGAGCAATGATGAATGAGAGGGATGTGCAGGCCCTGGTGCCTCCAAGGCTCCTCCAAGGTACGCAGAACTGCTTCCTAGTTTCACAGAAGACGCTTCTGGGACCACAGGCAAGTGTCCTGCTCCTCAGGAAGCTGAATATTGCTCTCTAGTACCCTCTAGGGTTCAGAAGACACAGAACCCGGGAACTAATGGATGTGAGATGGAGTCCATAGGAACAGAACCACAGGTTGGGCAATAGTGCGAAGGAGACACACCGGTCACCTCACAAGTACTCTAATCCAAAGGGCTCTGAAGCACGGTTTTCCGCAGCGGTGTAACTTGCCGTTGTGTTGCAGGCCAGCCCGAGGCCCTCACATCACCTCTGTCCCACCTGCAGGGCTGACCCAAGCAGCAGATGGAAGGGAGTGACTCACCACCCCACAGCCAAGTCACTGAATCAGAGCCTTTAGAGGCCAAGGCGTGGTAAGGATACTTGGGTTAAATCCCGACACTAAAACAATGAGCCTGAGGGGTCTTTATTGTCCATGACAGTGTAGACAATAATATTTTTGTTACCAGAGCAATTGCTAGTGGGATGTGGAGACAGCAAGCCCTCTACATACCACAAAGCACAAGAAAATATTGCTCAAAAGTTGTGTCATGTTTTGGATTGCTACTCTTGATTTATTGCTTCTCCCTGCCTCTGGGGATGTGGTGCTGAGGCAATCCAGGAGTAGGGATGCTGCATTTTTGGAGCACAGTCAGGGCTGGACCGTCAGCATTATTTGTAAACACAGCTTAGGTCTCCTCACCAGGAATAAAAGCCACTTATCCTACAAACAAAGCTTGTTCAACTGCAGGCCCCTTACACTGCTGCTTTGCTTTTCCCCTATTTCCTAAGAAGAAGATAAGCTTGATCATTTTCATTTTTAATGATAAGGTAGCTATCTTTTTAGTCCCTTTTTCACTTTTCTTGTGTTTGGACTTGAAGCCATGAGCCCAACTCTAGGCTTCTTTACATTAATTTCTTCCTAGAAGAAGCAGGCTGGAGGTGTTTCCAGGAAAACTCAGCCCCAGCTAAGGGCAATACAACAGATCTCTTTGAGCTGTCTCCTTTCCTTTACAGAATCTCCAGGAGAAATATATGCCTCTGGTCTTGGGGGAGGATTTTCTGGGAAAGGGGCTTGAGGCGGGGGAAGAATGAGGGAATGGCGAGGAGGAAAGTGGCAGGAGGTTTTGCTGCAGGCCAGTAGGGAGTGAGAGCACTGCGTGGGCTGAGCTCAGCCCCTGCCAGAAGGACACCCTACATGCCACCAGCAGGACCTACTTGGATGCAGCCTTTAAGGGAGTTAGAAAAAATGTCCTTGAAAAAATGGGGTTGCTGGGGCATCCTTTCAGTGAGGCTAAGAGAGGGAAATGGCGGGACTTACTAAGCCTCCTATCCTGGGGAAAGAAAGACAGAGGAGGGTTATAGCTTATCCTGGAGGTATCTCCATGGTTCAGAGTGGCCAAGGGAGATACCCAGCTAGATTTCAGTTGTGTGAGGGTCAGCTTCAAGGGAAGGAGGAAGTTGCAGTGGGACACAGCAACCTGAAAACTCAATGAAAGTTGGGGTGCAACACATGGTAGAGCCTGCCCTGACATGAGCAGGAGCAGACCGCTGGCTTCCCTGCCATGTCCCTCAGTGAGCAACTTGCCAAGGTGTGAAAGACCCTGCCTTGCCGCAGGAGGCAGAGCTGGGCCTGAGCCCCGAAACAGGAGAAATTATCTGTGTAACAGGAGGGAAGCAACATCGAGAAAGAAAGAGCTTGAAACCATGGAAACGGGTCTCACCCCTCCTTCACTTCACTCCCATCTGTATTTCCCAGAATAGATATTGAACTCTGGTTTCTTTTGATGAGACAGACTTGGGTCAGTGAAGTTGAGAGTGAAATGGCCATTGCCAGGCTAGGTGAAGCAAAAAACCGAAATGCTCTCTTCCTCACTTCTCCTCCTGAAGTGGCCTCTTCATCTAGAGGCAAATTAACAATCCCTCTGTCAGGCCACAAAGTCAGAGGCTGGGATTAGTATGAAGGGCTTCTAGGCAAACAGCCTAACTTTTCTCATCTCCTCCTTATCTTGTTTGGTGCCAGTGATTCATTCTCTCAACTGCAGATATATTGGCCTTTTGAGCAAAATCCTGACATTTTAGCTTGGCTCCAGAATTTCCCTCAAGATTTTGTTTTTAAGTGCATACAGACCACACTGCCCATATTGCAGATCCAGTAAGATTTCAGCAGCCACCCCACCCACTGCTGTTCACACGCATGAGGAAAAATCTGTGCCCTAAACTTTTAAGTCTGGTAGGGCTGGGGAATGTAAGGATGAATGGTGTGAGATGGCTGGAGAGTCTTCCAGGGTAAATTGAGGTATGGAGAGTAACTGATGAGGGAAAGGGCAGCTGAAATCAAGGACGAGGGACAGAGTGAAATGGAAGATGAGGAAAGTCTGATTATGCATATGTGGAGACAGATTATGCAGCTGCAGATTACTGAGGCCCTCTTTGATTCGTCTTCAGAACTTGTGTGTTCATCCATAACTACTGCAAAGGATCAGTTACGCTCATGTAATGTTTGAAGAAGAGGGCGGTGCCGATGGGCATCTTGCTTGAAACTGTACAAGGGGAACATGGGACTCCTGGTAAGGGCCACCTGGAGGGGTTATGATGACTATGCAGTGACAATACATCGTCCTTTATCTCTGCTTGGCTTACACTAGCCAACAACCCAGCAAAGAATTGTTTCACCACAGCTTCTCTCCCTCACTAAAAAAAAAATAAACCATCTGTTCAGAACAGCCGCTTTGTCCTGATGCACCAAGATAGGTATGCTAGTAACGAGACAGACACATAATCCATAAGAAAAGCTTTGTACTCGTTCATCTCCATCTGCAAATATGAGATGTAGAGAATAGGTATCTCCTTCTGAAATGGTGAAAGGGTAAAATCAAAGACCAATGAAACAACCTGAAGATGAAACTGGGGATATAGTGAGAGATGTCTCCACAAGCAAAAAGGGAATATTCCTTCTGGAGATCATTGGATAGACATATAGGGATATATGCTCTGGGATGTACCAGGTTGCAGACAAATGCCTAGAGGGCATAATTTCTAGCTAAAAGAGGTTCCAAACTGAGTCAAGCAGTTTTCACTGTGAGCAAGGGAGGAGAAGGGTCTCTTGCTTACCTCAAGGACTCTGGCACTCAAGAGAGGTAATGAGGACAAAGAAAGCTCCTGCATATGAAGACAAGCCATACTTCTTAAAACAGCGCCGAAGACGCTCTGTTCTTGGCAGTGCTTGAGCTTCAGCTGTGTTGAGATCAGGCTCAGCTGCATCCTTTTGCAGTAATTGCTAGCACAGATATGCAGCATACGCAGCGCTGGGACTCCATGAGGAACACGGCCGCTTAGATGGATGCTCAGATTGCAGAACGCCACACTGAGCCCTCCCGTCGCCTCCAGGAAGTTTAGTGTACAAAGCATTTTCAAAAGCTTTCATCATGATAGACACTACAGGGGGCTGAGGAAGAAGCCTGTGGTCACACTAACCTGTGCAAGCTGGGGATCTGTGGAAAATATTATTTCTGGTGTATGGAAAGGAAGCCTTCCTTTTTGCAGTGGTATTTCTGGCATGGTTACAACACCAGAAGCAGTGGAGAGCTCCTGGCTGGAATGTTGTGGGCATCTTGATACTGGAGAGAGCAATAAAACTGGCTAAAAAGCTCTGTTTTATGTAAGAGCAAGCACATGCTACAGGTGCCCTGCCAAGTGAAAATACAACTGGGTTTATGGCCGTGTTTGTTTGTTGACATTGTGTAATCAGGACAAGAAAGAAAAATGGGAAGAGGGAAAGGTTTGCTGTTTCTCAGAAAGAAACAACAAAGTTCTTGCATTGGCGTTTTCCTTGATTTTGATGTATGTTTCAGAACCTACAGATGTCTCCTGTCTAAATTTACAGAGTGGTTGTTAACAAAGATACTATTCTTTTCCTATTTTTATTAGGTATCAATATTAAGAAAAAGAAATTAGTCTTTTGACTTAAAAGTCAAAATGCTTTTCTCTTTCTTATGATGTAAGAAGTGCCAATAGTTCTCACACCGTGTCTTGATTTTCAGGTTATAGGCGTCTGAGTATGAAAATGAAATCACCCCTTTTAAAATGCTATTAAAACATTGTTAAATATCTACCTCTGAAAGTCTATAAATTCAAACAGGTTTTCTTTGGAGGCAAAGTTGAAAACGTTCTTAAAATACGATGCCGTAATTCAGAAATTTAGCAGAAGAATCACATTTAGAGGCAATCAGAGACTTTGAGCAATTGTTTTTCCTTGGTTTTGATTCCCATTATCCTTTTCTTTTTTCTTCATATCCTTTTTGCTCTGGTTTTTAATTCCTAGTGGAGGTCAGACATTTGAGGCATCCAATTCTGATTGCTGTGGAAATAGCGATGAGGCAAAAGTGACAGCAGTGACATCATGGGAGAAACAGATGGTGAGAGCTGATGGACTTCTAAGAAACAAAGACACTTCTGCCAATAAGTGTTCCTAGAGAACAAGAAAAACAAAACTGAGAAAAACAATCCTAGTTCGTAACGCAAAGAGAGAGTGAAGGGAAATTACTCCTTCGCAGTAGACTGTGTGAAAGGAAGAAGAACTAGGACTGTGGATAGATTTTTGAACTCCACTAGGCCTTTGACACAAATTAAATTAAAACAGTGTTGAATACTTGTAGAGCAGAAGATCATTCAGGGTGCAAAATCCTCCTGACACTTCCAAATTATTAGGAAGGTCATTTGGAGCATGAAACTCACAAAAACCTTCCTCTTTGCTCAGGCATTTTTGGAAAATGTAGTTTTGGGCAACAAGACTCCCCACAACAAACCAGGCATTGCAGTTATGAAGTGGTATTGGCGTCTTTAATTGTCTTGTTGAGATGCTGACATTGTGTGAATGTAGGTAAATTTGGAAAGGAATATGGATAAAATGACAGTCACCCCTGCTAATAAAGAAAGGAAAAAACAGGAATATGCACCAGTGCTTGTCTGTTTTCTTGTATGAAAAACATGAAGAAATGGTTGGTTTGGAGAGGAGGGTGTCAAGGCTTTTGAGCTTCATTTTACCACCTATCATGATATTGGCATTACAATTACTGTGGTCTCTAAATGAGAGTATTTTGTGATGACAATCTTGATTAAAAAGCCTGCTATCTGGGGTTTCTGGTCTGCATCATCAGTGCAGGTAGTAATTGCAATGTTTGCTCTCGGGGGAGTCTGAGTGTGGCCTCCTCTCATGAGATGGACAAAATGAGGACTCACTGGTGACAAGGTGTACGCTGTGCTAACGAAGGCAACTGAGTTGATACACCTTTTTGATACAAATTTAGAGACAATGAAGTATTTTGCTTCACACTACTCCGGGGACTTACGAGCTGGCATTATGGAAGACTGCATCTGCTCAGTGATGCCAGACAAGCAACTCTTCCCTTGAATGAAGTTTGCTGTAAAGTCATACTTTTGCTGAGACAAGGCAATTTGGTTCCACTGGTGGCAGCAGAAATACTCCAACTGAAGTTGCTGGGTTTGAGGCTGAGGCTTAAGGCTGGCTGTCTTCAGGCATGTGAGCAGATACCTCAAAAAAGGACTAAAGGGTCGTGATTCCTCCATAGAAAATACTCTTCCTTCTTTGCTGTTGCTATTTGATCACATCATGGAAAACACATAGATATTACTTCATGCACTACAAAGACCCAAAGCCCAGTGACTATTGAAGTGCCTTTGTATTAGGCACTTTGAGGATCATACACTTTCATCTCCCTTAACTTTTGATGTTTATGTTTGAGCTTCTGCTCCAGGCAATCTTTATAGCCAATGGAGAGAGATAGGCACTTCCAGGACTTGGTTCATCTGAGCGCTTTTCAACATCTACCTTAAAATGAGATTACCCATGTCCCAGAATGCCTGTTTCTCTCTGCTGACTGTTAAAGTATGTCTAGACGTCTAGCTCTGATGTAAATGCCAACATCTGGACAGGTTTATCCCACCAGCAAAATGTCCCTGGTAAAATCCAGAGCAATTACTTTGTTTTCTTGAAAGGACAAATACCCAAATGAGGGGTGAGTGCAGAGAAGAGTGAGGCTGAAGAGAAATACAGGGAGAAAATGATAAAGTGATCAAATTTGCACACCACTTCAAGGCCAGTAAGGATCAGAATCGATGCAGAGGCCTGGCTCATCCCCTTATCTATGGATTTGGTGGGAAGAATTTATAGATTTCAGAGGGAGGAGAAGGAGGATCTGAATGTTTTGATACGGTTTGTAGGAATAAGCTAACAAGTACTGGCCCTGTATGTAAATGAAGTTATCCTATTAGCCTAAACTCTATGATAGTGCTCGGGCTTTAAAACATGAGCTATTATATGCAAATGTTCTAAACATTTTTGGGAAAAAGCAAAGAGAAAAAAAATTTTAAAAAATTATAAAGGAAAAAAATTAAAAGAAAATAAAATGCTTCGGTGTTCGAGAGGAGCACAGAGCCACTACGGCTTAGGTCATCCAGTGACAACTGTTCTGTTTTTCCACAACAGGAGCAAAAAAGCAATCCTAGGTGGTGTGTCACCAAAGAAGACTGCTTTTTTTTGTCAGATCCTCCAGAACAAAGGAGCCTACAGATATCTGTTTTCTCACATATTTGAGAATACTTGATGATTTTTAAATTTCTTTCTTTTCTACCCCTACTCTTCCATCAAACCAATAGACACTGAATTCTATCTCTTTAAATTTGGTCCCTCAGATACAGCAGCTTTAGAGTTGCTGAACTTGACCGAGACAGCACAATACATTATTTGGTGTTCACTCATATGCATAGATGCATTTTTCTTGTTCTTTTCTTAAAATTTCCTTCTTGAACATTAAAGATGCATCTGTTCTTAAATTTTCAGTGTCCTGTTGCTGCTTGTAAAGGCAATTACTATCTTGTATGAGCAACGCCCTCTGTGTGACCACAGTATATATTTATTACTGAGTTTTCTGTTGTAATAGAGTCAGTTAAAATTCATTCAGTGCAAGGAGTAAAATACCTGTGTGACTGGTGGAAAATAAACCAGCAACAAATGTCCTACATAGGTGTATTCATATATGACTTGTTATAAAATACAGCATAAAATATGAGAGGAAGAATGTTGCTGTAATTAAAAACAAAGGACTGGAAGCAAGAATATCTGGTTTCTGCTTTTGGCTGTGTCACAGACGCTCTGTGTGGCTATGGAAGGATCACTTCTTTCTCCTGTGGGTTTCCCCATCTGGAAAATTGTCTAATGATACCTTTCAGAAAGGTGCTTGAGTAGCATGACTCATTAATATTTGTAAACATCCAGGGATCAAAGGGCCTGTAGATATACAATGTTACATATTATTATGCCGCTGTTCTCTGCCAATTTCCCTTCTCTGTAAGGATGAGCTCTTTGAATTTATTGCTTTTGACCCAGGAAAATGGCCCCATGGGACTCTGTGTTTTTATTGACTCCAGATGAAGTTTTCTCATGTTTACAAATAAAGCGATAACTTACTGACCTCCAATGCCCACCGTGCAAGCCCTCCCTTGGATCTGGTTCCCAATTCTCCCTGGTGCATGGCAATAAACAAAATGCCACATTTCTGGTGAGCAGAACCAGTTTTGTCTCTCATAGCTGGATGGCTCCTGTGGGGATAGCACAGAGGGGAATGCCCTGGGTGGGAGTTTGAGTAAGAAGCGCAAGGCAGGCACAGGCAGCTCAGCTCTGACTTAAGGAGAGGTCATGGGGACAGATTTTGCAGACCATGATACAATGCTGTTCTAGTAACGATTGGTCCTGTTTTCCCTGTTCTGGGATGCAGAGAGTTTACAGGTCTTCTTAGGAGGAAAATCACTTCTGCAGCTGCTCTGCTGAACCAGAAGAGCCAGAAAGCAGCTCTTGCAAATTATTTTCTCTAACTGAAGAGAATATATCACCAAACCAAAAGGGTCTTGGAAATGCTTGAAAATAACACCAGAGTTATAAACTTCCAGCTATTGGAGTGTGAGAAAGAGTCTGATTCTGCTGGAGTCCACTGATAGATAACATTTCCAGAGAGTGATTCTGCATATTTGCAGTCAAAATGTTTAATCAGCCCTTAAAACACAGAATTTACTTCAAAATTCATTTATTGTTATTTTGTTCTTCAGGGACATCTGAAAAAGTTTTCACTCTGGTAGAATGAATGGGTAGCTTTTACTTACTGGAATACTTATATCTTTTGGAGGCGGATGGAAACTGTGTTTTGCTTAAAATAAAGTGTGTGAGCATTTCAGATATAACTGCATTTCTCCAAATGCACTGTATGACCCACTAGAGAAGAAAAAAGTGTGATGGCCTAAAGCCAACATTGGCTAAATTAGGGACAGAAGTTTTACCCAGGGGAAAACTGCTTTAGTTTTGGACAATTTTTTAAAAAAAATTATTATTCAAAAATGCTAGCTTCATGGGAACAAGAGGTTGCAGGAGAGGCCAGGGCTGGCCACTTTGAGCAGGAAATTATTAACGATTCTTATCTTCTGGAATTTGAGTAGATTTGGTTGGTGATCTTTATAGAGCAATATTTATCTTTCCCTGGTGGACTTTCTCTTTGTCTCCACCAGCTATCACAATTATAACCTGGCGTTCTGCATGAGTGGTCTTGCAACTGTGGGCCAAGGGACCCAGGAGCAAAGACAATAGAATTACGGTTATGGTTGGCAAATTGTGAAGACTTTTTGTTTAAAGGTTGGATGGTAATTACAGGAGATTGGGGTTTGTGATTACTAATGGACCTCCAGTCCCCTTTCCCGTGTGAGTCTTTGCCTGTCCAGAGTTGCAAGTAATTGCATGGTGTGAGATGTTTTTTTTTTTTATATGCTGTAACATGAGTTAAGATTTCAGCATGTTTTTTTCCCTCCCCCTGTTCTGTGTTTATGAAGGAGAGGAGAAATACTAATGTTCTTTGGAGATCATCTGATGTTCAAAACCTTCTCATTCAAATTCATGTCTTCCTCAATCTCTCAACTGCCTTGGGCAAAATTTTTCATTTTCTTTTCTTCCTACACCACCTTATCTGTCCTTCTTCGCTCATAAATACCCTAGAATCTATATGTTTGCATGACTATTTTTTCTTACACTATCTTGAGCTATTACTGCTGCATATGCAATAGTAAACAATAAGACAAACTGATAGTTTTTTTTACTCTTTGTATATAAATGTGCCTAGTCCCAGTTGTTGGGAAAGGTTGCTCTTCACTTCCCCGCTTGAAAACTGGTAGTGTTTTGTGGGTTAACAGTGTGAGAAATGTCCTACCACAGAGGAGTGCTGGATTCCTTACCAGATAGGCCAGACATATACTGAAAATTTAACCTGTTGCTGGTGAGGCTGTTCTGTCCCTTTTACAGCATGATCTGTGCTCCCTTACTGCTTTATTCAGAGTGGTTTGTGGTGATGTGCAGTCCACAGACCATGTCACACACTGGCCTGTTTTGTTGGTAGGCATATCAGGGTCTTTTTGTGCAAAAGCCTGAGATGCATTTTTCCTCATGAACCAAATTCTGAAAGAGAGAGTAGGTTGGTGTAAAGGGGGAACTTCAGCAGGAGTTACAGTCTTATTTTGGCAAAAAGATATTGCCGGAGAGACGGAGGTATCCCATGGGTTTCTTGAGCTTCAGCTTTCTCCAACTGGAGTATAATCCTGTTTTTCATCTTTGCAGTTTAGCAGCCTTGCAACAAAGTCCTCTACACACAAAGAAAATGCTCAGAGTAGCTTCAGTGTGCTCAGGGTCAGGCCTTCTAATGTCCTGATTGGATCTGGGGAGTACAAGAAATATGAGGTGCAAGGCCAGTTGCATTTCACTCTGGAATTTTTCTGTCTTCTCGCAGCTAGAATACATTCCCTGGAAAGCCCAACTAGCATGTCCCTCCATTAGCTGCATGTTAATTATTACCAGCTATCTCAGAAACAGAAATCTTCACTCATTTTTCTCCTTAATCCCTATCTTCAGCAGAAAAGTCCCGTCTTTAGAGGGTGGCTGTCAGGAGGGGACAGGCCATTCCTTTGAGTCCGCTATCTGGCTTCTTAGGAATAACAACAACAACAATACTAATAAGTTAATTTTTCATGATCTCTTTCTGCTGGGGTTATGACCATCCTGTCAGAGGGCACAGGTAATGGGATTGCACTTCCAGCTATGAGTCATGCAAGGCATTAATGATATTCCTGTTCAGACACCTGCCCAGTGGCCCTCCTTTGGTGCTATCTTTCCTACGGTGGCATTTGCAGGCAGAGATTTCCTTGGCTCAGGTGCCTGTGTTTACAGGGGCATTTTTAATTTTTAGCATCAGCTGAAAAGAGGCACTCCTCATTGTTCCCCTCATCCAGGCTGAAACTCACGCCCTGTCGAAACACGTGGGTGAGGGATACTTAATCCCACATACCTCCAAGGCATCGGAGCAGATATCATTGTGATCTTTTGCAGTATTTTACCCTCAGAATTTGGAGTAGGCAGAAAGCGGATGGAGTCAGAGACGGGGCAGGCTGCTGCGGGCGCCCAGCCCGCTGCGACCAGCAGGGGGGAGTGTGGGCAGCACGAAAAGCCAGGCGCTCCACTCCTCGGCGAAAACCTGGCCAGCCCACCAAAAATGCTGCACGGGTGTGAATGCCGGTGCATGAGACGGGAGTCTGCCCTGGGTCCCTTCCCCGCTCTCCCATAAACCTGGAGTATGACGTGGGCAAGTTGATCGTGACGGGAGTCGCTTTACCTGCTCAAAAGTTGCCTTTAGCCGCCCCCAACGTGCCCATGACTCGCGTCTGAAGCAGTTACACGGCTGCTCGCTGTAGCTCAAGAGAGAGACGCGGGCATCTTCCCAGGCGTCTGTGGAGTCTTCTTCCAGGGACACCTCTTGGGATTGAACAGTAGGAGTAGGGTTGGAGGAAGGTGGAGATGCAAGGGGACACCAGGACAGGAATGGAGCGGTGCGGAGCCAGGAGTGGCCTATGAGAGTTTGAACCTTGTGGAAAGCAAGAGGGAAGGCAATGAAGTAGACTGCTGCTCCTGGCTACAGCAATGAAGAAGGAAAAGAAGCTGTCAGGAAGGGAATTGCTGCTGGATGCAGGGAGACAGTACTGACTGACCAGAATCCCTATTGCAATCAGGGCAAGCAACAAATACAGCCACAGAATATAACTTCTATAATGGATTCAGAAGCACAGGTCAGAAGGGACTGTGGTGACCATCTCATCTGATTTGTATAACACCTGACAAAGAAACTTCCTGAGTTTGTCCCTGTTTCAATTAAAGAGAAACATGCTCTTTTCTAGAAAGATTTCCAGTTTTCAAAAAATCCACGGGAGCTTCATGTAATTTTCCTCAGTTGTATTTTTGCCTCATTTCTAATCTCCAGGATTGCCTTGCATCCTCTCCTCCCATTGGCTCTTTCAATATTTGTAACTGCTAAACCAAGGAGAACCTTGTTGTTGCATTCCTGTCTCCAGTATAAGACTCTCATACGCCGTTACCAAATCACCCATGACCTTCCCTTTCATCCAAAACCAGGCTACATTATGGCAACCCTTCTCCATAGCATCTTTTTCAGTGCTGCAGTCATCCTCTGGCTCTTCTCAGCACCCTCCCAACTCCTCCCTGCCCATGCAGTGATCCCAGCAGCAGTCTTCTTGGTGCTAAAGGCTGGCATAATGCAACCTCTCTTTTCCTGTTTAATAGTTCCTGTTTTGCAGCCCAGGATCTTGTTACCCTTGACACTGTATTTCACTCTGGCAGATACTTCCATGACCTCCAAGTCCTCTCCAGATTTCTGGCTTGCTTGGGTAGAAATCCCCTCCTGGTAGGAGGACTGCTTTCTGCTATAGCTGAGTCATATATTTCTGCATTAAAATACATCGTGTTTGCATGAGCCCATGCAATTTGTATTGTTCTGCACCAAAGACATCCTCTTCATCACTTAATAGTTCCATCTTTACACCATCTTCAGACTTCAGTTGGAATCATTTTGTACACCTTTCTGAGTTGGATTTGAATGAGCTGGGCCAAAAGCACCACCTATCAGTGACTCTTCACTTTCAGTATCACTTTCCAAGACCTACTAGTTATCCAGCTTTGTATCCTTTTAATAAGATCCATGCATATTTTTTATCATTCTGTGGCATAAACTAGAATGGCCTGAAGAAGTCAAATAAATTACATCAAACCTTTTACCTCTGTTAAGCAAACTTGTAATCTCGCTGATAAAAGCTGTCATTATACCAAGTTGATCCATATTCTTTGTACTTAGACTCACTGATGCAAATTATACTATCCCCTTGAATTAGTTCTTCCTAATTGAAAGGCTCAGGAACGGAGGCTTCACCAGCTCTCTGGGTATCTTGCTGCAGTGCCACCCAACATTCCTGTTTTACTCATGGTAATATTGGTACAGTGCCACCTTATTTCTAGGCATATGAAACCTGTTTTCTCAAACTTATCAAAGCCCCTCAGAATCTTTTCCTAACAGCTCTTTTTAGCGCTTTACAGGTTGGGGTTTTTGCATGTGTTCAATCTAAATCACTGCCTGCAGGTTTCTTACGCTTCTGTTACATTTGTAAAAAACTCCATAGTCCCTTTTGGGAAGAAAATATGTGTCATCACTGTCCAAACTCTACAACAGTCGTATTTGTTGGCTACAGCTGTTCCCTATGTCATTATAAGATAATTATTTCACCAGTAGTACCAAAAAGTAATTGTCTAGAACTAGTTTTTGATATCCTTTGGTTTTACTCTGCTTAAAAAAGCTGTCTTACCGCCTTTAAATCTCCTGTTCACAGATATCTTCGTGTACTTTTGTTCCCTGTATCAATTTTATCCAGTTGCAATCAATTAAATTACATTAATTATTGCTACTAGTTTCTCTTCCCCCCATAACTACATGTACACAAATCCATACAGAGACCAACATCTACATATTTAAATATTGCTTTATTTTCCCTCCAAACCACTGTTCTTTCTCAATTATGATACTTCAGCACCAATAAAAATATTCCGTTTCCTAACTATTAAATTTTTTCTGTCTGTGTTTCTCTCCCGTCTCATTTAGCTCAAAGCTGAACTGTTTTCTACTTTGAAAACTGGCCTTTTTAAACCTTCAGGTTTGTATATGAGCAGTTTGGACTTTATTCTGTTTGCCTGTAACAAATCACATTGAGTCACACTCGTTTCACTCTTAACTAATCAATAACTAATTTTCAGTTCTGTAGTTAGTAGTCTTGTTCTAGTGCAGAATACCAATAGGGAATGAATTTCCTCCAGAGGAAAGTGTTTTGGAAGGTCCATCCTGACCATTTCTACCCCACTCTGCCTCCGTTCTGCCCACAGAGGTGTGTGCATCTCTTGTGGGGTCACCTTCCATGTTAGCCTAGGCATGACCAGTGCTGGTCAGACTGAAATATGTACCAGTCTTCTGGGATGCAGCTGACTGTTTTGGTCTTAATCCTGCAGCGCTTTGGAGTTGGACATGCTTTGGTGCCTTCAGGACAGGAGCAGCCAGCAATAAACCACCCTGGATAGTTTTTTCCCATTTGCCAGCAGGTGACTGTCCCTGAAGTGTCTACAATGACAAAGCACAGTCCATCCTCTGAAAGAAGGCACAAAGATGCTGTGCTGGCTGGCTCCAGCTGTGTGCTTGGGTGCCTCCGTCTAACTGTTGTCTATCAGTGTGCAGGGATATCCATGTGGCCCACATCCTGAATCTTGTCTGGTTTCTGCTACCTGGCCATGTCTGGTGAGGAGATCACTCCAGCACTGGGAGCCTGCCTTAGTGATGACCCCATCAGAAGCCTTTGTCCTCCCAAATGTCCAGATACAGAGGTGGGATGCTGGGAGAGCAGTACCAGCATGATCCTCTCTGTCCTCCCGTTGCCAGAATGAGCCCTGGACCTGGGAGAACAGGTAGGTGACCCAGTAGTTGCTCTCTGAAGTACATATGCACATTGTTGGAGAAAAACGCAGCCAGCTCAGGCAACCTCAGCAGCTGCTTAATGAATTTTGACTCGTACTAATTTGCCAGACTTTTGACTGGATGAAATTGACGCTGGCTGATGCAGTTCTTTCACTTACACTTCTCAGTCTGGAACAAAATGAAAGGCAAGTGCTTTTGACTGAAACCTGGCATGAGCCCCCAGCCACCAGCCTCAGCTCTCTGTCACATAGGATGCTGTCCAGCAGCAAGGCCAGCCTCCACATGGTCTGCACCTGGCTCAAGAATGCCTGTTATTAAAGAAGGCAACTCCCTTCGTTCTTCAAGGTGGTAGCCCTTGGGCTTCTCAATGTCTCTTATTGCATCAAAAGTGCTGTTACATAGTGAACTGAAAGGTTGTCCTCTTCCCATGGAATCCTCCAGGTACCATCCCTTGGGTAAAGAGCTACAGACCTTCTACCAGCACCCCCTCTACCAAGCTCTGCATCATCTCATCATGCACTCTGCCCAGCCCAGTCTTGTGTCCTCAGACTTCTCTTCAGCCCCAGAAAGGGCAGGAACAAGGGTACATGCACAGCAGGTGTGTTCAACAGTGAAAGAACTGAAGTACAGGGTAAGTAAGTTATTTCTTTTCTAGAATTCACCTCTTCCCTTCAAGGACTTTAAAGCCACCTTCCTTTCAAACAGAAAAGGCCAGCTAAATCACAGGCACAAATGGTGCTTCAGCAGAGCTTTGCAGCTGGAGCCATTCACCATTGCAGGGTCCCTCTGCTGAGTACCACGAAAGATCGAAGCAAACTCCCCAAGTGAAATGCAGTGAAATGTGTCAGTGTGCAAAGAGGAGAGTGAGCAGACGTGTCAGAGACAGGACTGCTGGTCTCCGGAGCCAGGCTAGCTAGCTAGGCATGGCGCTTCATGAAACACACTTATTCTTGCATTGAGTTTCCTGCCTGGCTTCGTTTGCTTAATTATTTGTTTTCACAGATAGCACTGGTTTGTGCAATCATTTTCTTTGAAAACAGAATTCAGCTGGTGTTATTTCACCTAACTGGGCTGATGTTGAGTAAAGCAAAAGTTGTTTTGCTGACAGCCCTGGGCCCCAGCCAGTGACATGTACCTGGGATGTTGCCTCAGAGAACAGTTGTCTTGTCCCAGTGTCAGGCATGTCCTGGGGCCCCAGCACAGCACTGTGCATGGCACTGGGAGATGTGAAAATGAAACTCCCCAAAACTAATGGCACACAACTCTAGCTGTGGCATAAAAATATTTTGGATGGGCAGGAGGGGCTTTTTGCCGTCCAAGCTTCAGGGTCATGAGCATTAACAGGTAAAGTGACTTAAACATTTATTTAGTTCAGGGTAGAGACGGTTTTTGGGGGCTTCTGCAACTTTTGAGTGTGTAAATGAGAAAGGAAGATGGAAAGAAATGGCACACTGCTGTTTTTAAAGGGTGAGGGAAACTTTATTCTAGCTGGCCTGCTTCTCTTGTATGTGCAAGCTGGTTGGCTCTGGACATGGGCTATCCACATATAAATGCATTTCTGTAAGAGCTGTTTTATGAGTCACTTTCAGGGAAAACAAACTGTTAGGTACCTCACAGCAAG
Organism: Lycocorax pyrrhopterus obiensis; assembly: GCA_014706295.1. Taxonomy (NCBI): domain Eukaryota; kingdom Metazoa; phylum Chordata; class Aves; order Passeriformes; family Paradisaeidae; genus Lycocorax; species Lycocorax pyrrhopterus. Next base: position 31,920,007 of record JACSVZ010000004.1, on the reverse strand, counting down.
TGGTTTTGGAGCAAGGGCTATGGATTTTTCCTTTGCTAGGAAGGTGGCTTGCTCTTTCACGACTGCTGCTGCTTCACATTGTAATGACAAGAGAGCACTGCCCTGTGCAGGTTTGGGGCACTGGCCTGATGGTCCTGTGCTGTCCTGCAACACAAGTACAGATGGATGCTTGTCCACCCACAACTCAACTCTTGTGAAATGTCCAGGAAGGGGATGGGTAAACCTGCACTGTGTTTTCGGCTACCAGGATAGAGACAATATGTTAGATTCACTGCTGATTTACAAACTCACATCTCTTCCTCTGTCCATTGGCCTTTGAAAGAGTTCATATTGTATATTTGGGAATACAGATAATACTGAAAAGCAACTTCTCTATCAAACTATAGATGTCAAAAGCTAAGCTCTTTGACCTATAGTTTAGTTTCAGAAAAAACACTTCTTTTCAGATGAGGAGAAAATAAGCTGGAAATTATGAAACCGATCATATGTTTGAACTTAATTTTGTTGATGGATGGCATTTGTACAAGTAGCTGCCTCTATGGTTTTTGTTTCAAATCATCTGGGCTTTTAATATTGACCTTTCTGTGAATTGGTGACATCAGAAAACCTATTACCCAATTCAGATTTTGCCAATCTTCTTTAAAAGTAGTTTTATTTATGAATATCGTATTTGTAAGAAAGGAGGCCTTTCTGACATCTCAGGCATTCTAAGCCTTGGCTACATTTTGTCCTACTGGTGTAAGTGAGGTTTTCCCAGAACTGACACTAGTGAACTGTTGTCTCAAGTTGAAGCTGTTTTGGACCAAAGTTCCTTCCTCCAGGATTTGGCCTCAGAACTCAGTTTTGAAATGCTAAGAGGAAAAAAGAATTTGGGAAATTATAATTAGCAAGGAGGAGGCTGATGAGTTTGGCCAAGGATGAGGAAGGTTCTCTCTCTGCTTCTCTTCTCAAGAAATGCTGTACATGCTGCATTTCACTTCCAGAGCTGAGAAGTGCTCCCCCAGGAGACTGAGAGCTGGAGAATTTAGGAACCTTCTAACAGACTATTTGCCCTTATTTTGATCTTTAATTAGTTGGCGTATTGCTGAACCTTTTTTGGGGTGTGAAGGTGGGGTTCTGGGCAGACACCCACCAAGGTGTGTGGGCATCTGTGGAGAAGGAATTTAAGAAAACTCCCCTGCTTAGACCAACCCAATGTGCTTTCATGAAATTTCTCACTGAACTGTATTCAATATGCTCTACTTAAAATCCTCACAAAACTGAAATACAATCTTGTGTAAACTGCAATTGAAAAGAGTTATAAAATTTCCATTTATCCAAAACAATTTGTAGGGTCTGTTATTTCAAAAAAATTGCATGTTTTTGTAGTGTAGAGCCAGACACTAATATACCTCTGAGATGGAAGCCTTGAAATTGTATATATGGTTTGTGGTTTGCACATCAGATCGTAATCTAGCATAAGTATGAAAATATTTAACTGGCATCCAGCTGCAGATTTGATTGGAGCATCCTTTGGTTGGGGTTTATAGCCCGCACAATCGAGTGGGCAGGATTTCCTGAAGAGATGAGGTCCCAAGTCATTCGTGGAGGTGAAACTGGGCTGATCACAAGTTACTTGTGGGAAAGGGGGTGGGAGGAGGAAATGGTGCAGGCAGGTCTGCAGTCACCTGTGAGGAAGTGGTGTTTGGGGATGGGGAGATTCCCTCCCTCAGACCCTAATTACTGGGGAAGAGGCACAGGTATTGGTTTGGTACATATACATTTCACATCCTTCTGGTACCCTGGGATGGGGAACCACAAATGGCAGCCAGTAGCTGCTCCCTGGCTTTTCACTCTAGGGAAGTTATACCTCCCACACCCTCCCCCCACTCCACCCCTCCCCCCACCTTTCATTGTAGAGGGGCTTTTGAGTCTCACCAAGCAGATGAGAGGAGGCTGGGTCAGCACTTGTTGGCACCAAGCCTGTGTGGCAGGCCTTCTGTGGCACACTTCCTGAAGGGAGACAGGAGAAGCTTCTCCTCCCTTTGAAGAAGAAGGAGGCTTCTGGGTTTCTGCTGCAGCTTCTTCCTTCTAGGGGGAGCACTGGTGAGTGAGTGGCCAAAGAAAAGACACAATCCGTGGCAAGGTGTGCTCGTGATCCTGTCCCCGTGCCCCCAGCATTTATTCTGACTGTCAGATCCATTGGCAGGAGGCAGTTTTTCCTGCATCAGATAGACACCACTGGTTGGGGTTTGCTACCTTTCTCTTTGGCTCTAGTTGTGGCGCTAGTTGTGTGGGGCACCGCTGCAAACCACAGCCTGCCACTGCCAGGACTTTGGAGAGAGTCTCGCCCTCTTCTCATTCTGTGGTGAGTTATGTTTGTGGTATTTGGCCTTTGCTACAGCTCTGAAGTGTGGTGAGAGGTGCTGGGGGGACTTTGAGGCCCATGGAATGCAGAATAGATGCTTTGTGGGTTCCTCTGGACTGAAGTCCCGTTTGCTTGTCTTTGCAGAGGACTGCATATGCAGAGGACTGTCCAGCTTCTGTGTCTCTGTTATTGTACTCATTTGGTGCCTCATTGAGGTCATTCTGATTTGATTGTTGAATAGATTTATTTATTGTTCAAGTCAATATTGCTAAATGCCCCTTGATTTGCAGGGGAGGGATAAGCATACTTGAGTTTAATTTTATTTTTATTTGGTAGTTACCAAAATGTTGAAATCTGAGATCAAGCCATATCTCCTTCAGCAAGCAACATGTGTCCAGCACCTGGGACAAACATCAAGTGATCAACCTCAGACAATAGAACAGTTTTCCTGAAATTAGCCTTTGGTTCTTGGACCCATAGCCATGAATAACACCCACTCCTTATGCTCAGAATGTAAAATATGAGCTCCAGGACAAATGATAATAAATGAGCCCAAATGAATCCTACCCTCCAGGAAATGATTTAATAAGTAAGGCTGCCCCATCAGATACTTCTCCAGGGAATGTGATGTAAGTGTAAGGTGAAGTACTATCACAATAGCCGTGTGTGTATATTCCTACCAGATCTATTAGCCAGGGAAATATAAGTCAGGGTCAAGATGATTGTACCCTTAGGCTGACATTACATATAGTTTTGGCAGGAAGAGCTGTTTTGAGTTTCTTGATCTCTCTGTAGATGTTAAAACAATCCTGCTGACGGTTGAGGACCTGTCCTGTTACCTCCACTCACTTGTCACTGCCTCTGCTGCTTGCTGCAAAAGGATGATACAAAGATCAGTCAGTGACAGGAAAACAGACAAATAGTAAGGAAACACAAGCAACTCCTCATAACATGATGCGATTATTGACTATGGGAAAGTATCTGGGGTACAAAATCAATCCAGAAGGACACAATGAGTGACGGTGCTGCATATTCATGAGCATTTTTCTCTCTTTCCAGAAGGTGAAAATCTCTGGGAAACTCCTGAGTGACAGAGGTAAGTGAAACTGCCAGTGGGTGGTGCATGGGCATCTCTAATGCTTTCAGATCCGAGCAGAGCGCTGCCCTTACCCGTCACATGTATTCTATTTACATCACAGCAGAGGGAGCGTCGGCAAAGCATCTCAGAGGAGCAACCTTTTGTTATACCTACAGCTGCTCCCTTCCCTGTTAGTGCAACTGACACAAAAATAATCACAATAATAAGACTCATGCAGTTAACTGATTCACCATTTTGCGACCACTGCAGCCAACTTGTCCATAGCTTGGTTACTGCATCCTGTGTCCCCGTGATTTCTTACAGGGAAAGAAACACCTGAAATACCTCAGGATGTTTAGGATCGGTTCACCTGGCTGCTTCTCTCAACAGTTCACTCCATGCTGGTCTTTCGTTCGTATCTGCTAGAAGGCTGTAGCAAGATGTTGATTTTTCTCATGCTGTCCTCCATGCTCAGCGCTGAGGGACTATATTTGAAATCAGTGAGTGAGCTGTGTGTTAAGAAATAGCTCTGGCACTAAAATGCTTAAAATTACTCTTTGTTTCTCTGACTTCTCTCCTGATTTGGATTATCCCCCCAGACTTGCCCACAAGATGGAATACTAAGAAAATATTGTTTTGTTTAATTTGTTTTTTGATGTCCACATTTCTCACATTTCCTGTTCCAGTTTCGAAGCGGGTCTGAGCTCCTCCACTAACATTGCTCCGGCTGTTATTTTGGGGATCTGAGAGAGGGGATTAAAAATAAATAAACGAAGTGCGGGTAATGCGTTTCTTGCCACAGGTTCTCTTAGGCAAGTTGGTAAAAAGTTACCGACATTCATCTCTTTTCAGGTTAAATAGAGGGATTAGATGAAGGGTATTACTAACACCAGTCAAGGTATTAAAATATGAATGCCTAAATTTAGGCTCCTAATTTTGTATTTTGAGCCCCTAAATAAGGCTTGATCTTATGCCCTTTGAAGTCAATGCCAAAGCTTCCACTGAGTTCAATCTGAAAGATGAAGTCCTAAATTATGTTCAGGTTCTTAAAAGTTCTCAGCGTCTCACAGCTCCAAATAAGTCATCACCCTGCTTCTTTGCAAATCACGCGTCTTCCCTTAAGTTCCTAAACATGGGGCTCGTGCTTTTAGGTATTCCATATTTAAAATCCTGCCTGTTGATGCTGTTTTTCTTCCTGTCTCAGGGGCCATGGACATGGGAACCATAACAAGGCCAATAAAGAAGCATAGCGGGGACACAGATGATTTGCTTTTTTGGTGAGCAGTGCTTAGCACAAACACTGCGGATTCTGTAGCAATGTCAGTATTTATTACAGTGTAAAGTTAACATGGAAGGTACATGAATGTCCTTGCTGGTGCCAGAATTCAGCAAGTACATGACCATTTGCACAAACTTCGCATACACTGCTCTCCTGGTAACAGGATGTTGGCAGGTGGGAAGATCACAGGATCCGGATGAAACATAAAACGAGATGAGCAATCCCGTAGTGGTAATTTTAGAAGCTGGGTTCTGTACATTATTTACAGTACATTGTAGCTTTACGGGGATAAGGCTGCCCCTTGCCACTCGTGGATTTAATCTTTTCTGTGAGGTTTCTGTGGGGGGACTTTCTTCAGAGCAGCAGCTGCAGGGATTTTGTCCATCCAGAGGAGTGTTAGAATTGGAAGTTATTTGCAGTAGAGCTACCTTCATTCATACAATGCTCATCTAGCAGGAGGGGCAAAGGCACCTAAGACCTTCTACCAAATAAAAGGATCGAGTGAGTTAATCTGCTTGCTGCTGGTCTGAAGTGCAGAGGCCTGGCATAAAGACAGAGCTGTTCACAGTGAACTGGGACAGAGTTGGAAGCAGTACCTGCCTCCAGGAACTTTATTGGCTTTCCCTTCAGTTAATGAAATATCCTCTCTTTTTCCTGGGGAGCTTGAATTCTCCCTGTCTCTTGGAAGGCATTTTTGGCAATTGCATCCTGAATATGAGGAACTCCAGTTATTTTGGATGGGTATTTGTTTCTTCAGAAACCCTCTGCAACAATTTGTTTAAAAAATTATAGAAAAAGTGAAGAAAAAGGGATTATTTTGTAATGTTTGAAAAACACCCACCACTCCGCTGCAGAAACGTGATCCTTGAGGAGAAAGGGTTTATATCCTTCTTTAGGCTTTGGACTGGTCTGAATTCCTTGCCCCGACGGAAGGCTATGGGTACAAGGGGTGTGGGGTGTGACCTGCAGCTGGGGCAGCGGAGGGGCCAGATGGGAGCTGCTCCTTGCTCAGGGAGACCTGTCACTCATCTCCCAGCCTTCCTCAGGATCAGTGTGACCTGGGCAACACCCCCACATAGTGCACCAAAGGATGACACAAAATCTTTAAAAATTAAACAAAGGGAAGAACAGGTCTAAGATCTACCGATAGCAAAGATTTTTTGGGTGGGGGGGTGGGGGGGTGGGGTTGTTTCATGTGTTTCTCTCAGCCAGCAGGTGCCTCTATAGAGCCAGTGCTTTGCCTGTATCACTATGAGTCTGTGGCACAGCACTGGAATAATTGCTTCTATATTATAATATAGCCTTTTCTTTCTTCAGTGTCTTTTCCCCCTACCCCTTCCTCCAGCCCACGGTGAGCCCTGGGATCTGCCAGTCTGGACTTCCACTCCATCTGCCACATAAGGTCCTTGGAGGAGGGTAGCAGGAGAAAGATTTATGTATGTTGACACACGCATATTGTTACTATGTATGCCGTATGAAGAAATTTTCTGTGTGACAGGAACCAAGTAGCTCAGTTGGGGAATGCCCACGCCAAACTCAGTGACACAAAGCTGCCTCTTTGCCCTTCAAGTACCTTCTCAGAAAGCAGGGTGGGGTTTGTCTGGCAAAGCCTGCACCCCTTCAGTGTGACACCCTTCTGAACACCAGGGCACCACTCAGCCAGCACAGGCTCCCTGAGCCACGGGAGAATAGCACTGGGTTAAGAGAAATAAAACCCACCTGAGGATAACGCTCCTTCAGCCCTTTAACACATAGGTGATAAGAAATCACTGTATCTGAAAAGCCAAGTCCTGGGGGTGGTCAGATGATGGCTGTGATTACAATTTGTCCCCCGCCGCCCCTCTCCCCAAATGGCTCTGCTGGACTTTGGAACAATTCCCACGGGCAAAGTGAATTTTGACCCGAACATGTATCCATCAGCATGGCGGGAAGGCAGCGCAGGGAGCGGGATTCGAAATGCATGAGCCGCGGGACTACTCCGCGACCAGCTTGGAGGGCGGGGAGGAAGGCCGGCCCATCGCCGAGGAGGTGGGACTTCGCGGAGCGTCTCTCCCCGTGGCCGCTGCGATCAGTTGCAGAGTGCTGACGAGCGGCGAGCTGTGGGGCGGGCGCTGCGCGCAGAGCGGGCGCTGCGCGGAGCCGCCGCTGGAGTGCGCGGAGCGGGGCTGCCGCCGCGCCGGGGGCGAGGAGCGCACGCTGCGCCGGCGGGGGACAGCGCGCCGCGAGAGCAGCCCTCCCCGGGCACCGGGACCTGCTGTTAGCTTGCCGCCTTGCTTTAGCCTCTCGTTTAATTTATTTTTTCCCCACCTATACTTTGATCCGCTGGGATTTTTTTTTCCTCCCTTTCCTACAGAGCCTTCCCACGCCCCAGTTCCCTCCCTCTCTATCCAGCTTGGATTTTTTCTTTTTTTTTTTTTAATTCATATATTACTATTCTGATTTTTTTTAAGCGGTGGACAGAGAGAGGGAGAGACAGTAACACAGAGGGCAGGAGGAAAACGCTCTGTTGGTCCTTTCCGCCACCACCACCCCGACTTGCGGAGAGGGGTCGGGCCGAGCGGCGGCGGAATCAGCCCCTTTCCCCCGGGGAGGCGACCCCGGCTCGGGGAGCCGCCGGAGGCAGCCGCCGCGAAGAGGGGGCGCAGGAAAAGAGATGCATTGAAAGTTTCCGCGCAAACTTTGCCGTGAGTGCACGAAACCGAGCGAGCGCGGCTTGGGTGCCTGCGTGCCCCGACGCGGGGAGAGCGCCGCGGACGGGCGCCGCTGTGGAGCTCGGACTGCCCGGCGGCGGGGGCCGGGCGGCGGCAGGGCGGCCGCGGAGCCTGCGCTCGGCCCGGCGGAGCGCCCAGGGAAAGCAGCAGCGGGGGCCGGCGGAGAGCCGGGCTTATGGAGGGGTGAAACCAGAGACCCCGAAGAGGAACCCCCCTTACCCCGGAACCCTTCGTAGCGCCCGGCCGGCGGCACCCCAGGAAGCGGCGGCGGGCACGGAGGAGGCGCGGGCGAGAGCGCGGCGGGGCGGCGGCGGCGGCGGGGCGGCGGCGGCGGCGAGGCGGAGCACGGCGGGCCCCGCTTCGCGGCGTGCGCCGGCAACCATGAACTTTCTGCTCACTTGGATCCACTGGGGGCTGGCGGCGCTGCTCTATCTGCAGAGCGCGGAGGTAAGCGGCGGGACGGGGGCTTTTGTGCCCCGCGTAGCGGAGGGGGAGGGAAGGCAGACGGCCGAAAATACTTTTCTCCCCCTTTTTTGTTTTTTCGCCCCCCTCCCTTTGCCTCCCACCTGCTCGGTGCGGTGCGGCCGCGCCGCTGGCGCCGGGTGCGGGTGGGTGCCCGTAGCACAGACACGTGTGCGGGCGTGCTTGTGGTGCTGCACCGGGGGACAGCGCTGCCCGGAGCTCCGCGGGGCCCCGGGGCAGCGGCAGCGCCGTGCGGAGTGCCCGCGCACACGAGCGCGCCTCGGCGCGGGGCTCCCGGCGCGGCGCGACCGTGGGGTCCCGCCGGGGCCGGGGCGCTGCGGTCGGCGGGGCGCGGGGCAGGGAGGCAGCGCGCTGCCTTCTTGCATCAGCCTCGGGTCTCCTGACATTGCAAAAGGCTGTTTCGGCGATATTTGCCTTGGGTCCCAGCTCGGGTTCGTGCCGCCGAGTGGAGTTCAAAATGCCTAGCTGGAAAAACAAATAGAGATCAAAGAGGACAAAATGGATCCAGAATTTCTTCTAGATTGGAAAAAAAAATTAACCAAAATACAGATCTGCTGCACCGAGATTACAAAACCAAGGATTTTTCTCTTCCTTTTCAGTCACTTTTACCTCATTGTCATTTTTGAGGAATTACAAATCAACTCTTCCTCCTTTCCTCTTTTTAAAGAAAAAAAGAAAGGCAGCTTTCTTTGCAAACCTGTCCTATAAATCTGTTTTCTAAAGAGTCAAGAGGGCTGTGTTGCCAAGAGATATTAAGGGGTTTAGACAGAGTGCCCACGTGAAAGTGGCTGTTCGTGAGGCAGGCATGGATTACGTTTTAAAGGTTATAACAGGTTAGTTCTCTCCTGCCATTTCTGCTCGGCACCTGGAAAGAGTGTGGGCCAGATCATCTCCCACAATCGTGAAAATAAACGTCGCTTGCAAACTAATCAGTTATTCACATTGTTTGTTCAGCACCGATGCTGGAAGGCAACTCCCCAATTAGGAGCCATTTCAGCTGTAACTGAAGTCATGCAAGCACTGCACGCTTTGTTTCTAGCCTGTTATATCTCTACTTTATCCAGTGACAGCCGCACATTAGGCTGTGCTCGATGGGAACTGAGGCGCGCTTTCACTTGAGTGTGGCACACAGCAGCTCCCTGCTGCCTTCCTACCAGATTTGGCTGGTGGGACAATTCTTTCTGCTCTCCAGGAGTTTTTCCACCATCACCCAAAACAGGGGTTTATTTGCCTGTCAGCTCCTCAGTAAACTTGTACAGTAGCATCTGTTCCCCACCTCTAGGTGAGACAACTCTTTATTGGTGTCCAGTGATAACACCCTTTAACCCTCCCCTTGTTCCTTCTCCCCTCCCCTTCCTCTTCCCCAGAAGAGGAAACGGCAGATCAGGTAGAGTCGAGATCTATCTGTCCTCAGGAGCTGCATAAAAAGCCTCATGCTGCCTTTTCTCCTAGGCTGGAGGATGGTGCAAATGAGAAAACAGTACAATGATGGAAAAAATGGTAGGGAAGAATTACAGGAGTTTGGGGGAAAAATGTTGCAGGGACAGACATGAGAGATGGCTAGAGGTTTGGGTACCTGGGTGATGTGGGCCATATAAGTGCTCAGGCAGATCGACGGTGAGATCTGCCCTTCGGTTCTGTCCTTATTTGTCCATTGGTTGTCCGGGCACCACGGTGATGGGAACATTAGAAATACCAGCAGATCTCACGTAGGCAGCTTGATGATGACTCTGAGCGTGGCAGAAGGCATGACTCTTGACACGGGACTAGGGTTTGTGCTTTGATGATAATATTTATCTGGCTGTCAGGCTGATCTATCTAGCTAGCCAGGCGCATTAGAGAGCATTAAATAAAAGCCCTGACTGAGTTGGGGAAGCAGGGTCCAGTGTGTGTCAGGCAGCTTTCCTGGAAGAGAAGGAGAAGGGATGAAGGAATCACGGTGCTCCTCTGGTGAAGGTTCAGAGGGATGACTCCTTACTGAGGTAGTTGTTATGGTTGCTCCTACAGCAAGACTGGGATGGTGGGAAATTGTTTCATGGTTGGGTCTGGGCAGCACTGATGCCACAGGTGTCTGCTTCCACTGGTGCTGATAGCCTTTCCATGCAGGCAAGGGAGGGAAAGGTGCTTTTGCAGTGCCGCCCTCCCCCGCTGATTGATTGTGCTGGGCAGTGTGCACAGTCCTCATGCACCATGGGATCAGAGAGGTTGCACTGTTGCCCCCTTCCACTCCTACCTTTCCTACAGAATGGGGGACAGGTGGTTATTCCCCATCTTCCTTCATCTGTGGGTCTTGCTGGCAGTCTGGTGACAGGTCACCCCTGATGATGGTCTGGGAGCTCTTCCCTTCCTGCCCTGAACAGCAGCAGGACCTGGATATACCAGCTGTATTGCCATAGGGAACAGGCAGTGATCAGACACTGAGGGAGGGAGAACAAGCCTGTGACTAGACTGTTAATGATCGCACACCCGCCAGGCTGCCTGCCTTTGGTGTGCCTCTGCACCACGCCACGATGGGGAGCCACCAGAACCTGCTTCCACAGCCCGTAGGCAGCTGGGACACAGCGGGTCACCTTCCCCAGAGCTGCTCCTGTGCTCTGAGGACAGGCTGGAAAGAGGAGCACTCCTTTGGGAGCAGGGGAGAGGGATGTCTGAGGGGCTCAGTGATTCCTGAGCAACCCCAAATCCATTCTCCTGTCTGTTCTGTCAGAGGTGCCTTGGCTGTGCTGGCAGCTTGCAGGATTACTGACCTCTGTCTGCATGTACAATGGAGAAGGAGTGCAGTGAGTCCCATTCCCCCCCCCCCCCCCAAGTAGAAAACGCTGAGAATTTCTAGTGCCTAAGACGAAAAGTGCCTTAACTCCTGTCCCAGAGTCCCTCTCAAAGTGGATGGATTGTTTGTTCCAGTCCTAAACAGTTACAAAGCTCTTTTAATGAGGCTGCACAGATTAGGGGGAGGGGAAGGGAGAGAAAGAGTGCTGGTGGTGGTGGTGAGGGGGGTGATGGTTAGAGAGGAATGACTTGATTAACCTTTTCTCTCCCTTCAGAGAAAAGCTTGCTTTGGACAGGGACTGGGGGAGAAGGGAGACAGGGAAGGTGCAGACACATGGATGGTGTGAAGTGGGTTTATTTGTTAGGGAAGGTTTCACCCCACAGAGGGAGGGATGTGCATTTGCTACAACCTGCAAAGAGAACAGAAAGGAGCTTTCTCTGTCAGCTCCATTCTGGGCTCATTTATCCTACTCTCAAGGCCAGGCCAGGGGTTGTTTCCACGCTACTGTGAAATGTTGAAAATCTATTGGAAGGAAATTGTGTTATACAGAACTGTTGGGTAATGCCAAAAGCCAGCAGAGGAGAGCATGACCTTCAGGCTCCTACCGAAGGGCACAGTTGGCCTGCTTGTCCTGAGGAATGTTTTTGGTTCCCCATGTCTGATACGTAGCAGACTGTTTTGAAGTGAGGCACAGGCCCCTGCCTCACCTGATGTTCTAGTGGACGTGCTTTGAGGGCACTAGGCACAGGTGAAAGGCACTGCTGAAAGGGCAGAAAAGTTTCCTGGAATAGTGAGCAGAGAGCGTGTTACTGATAGTTCTGGGAAACCGTTCTAGTTTCTGCTGAGAGCTCCCCTGGGAAAGCTCAGAAGTTCTTTGCCCACTTTGCACTGATCTCATTTCTCATCTTTGGGGTCGGATCACATCCCAGGTCCAGGTGAGCACTGCGAGAGTGTTCTGGCTCCTGCTCCACTACATCAGGGGCAGGGCGAGGTGCTGGCTAGGCGCAGGTGAGTAGTGAAAGCCTGTGGCTTGCTTCTGCTTCTCATCACTTGTGCAGCCTGTGTGCTTGCATGTGAGGAGGCAGTGGGCTTGGCAGCTGGCTGGGCAGTTTTGTGTAGAGAATGGGTAAAAATGATCCTCAAGGTGTCTCCAAGCTAATTTTGCTCAGTCTGTCATGGTCATTTTGTGTGTGAACCAGAAATCCCTCTGTGAAAAGTCTTGGGGGCGTTGTGACTTGAATAAACTGACTTGGCTCGTGACCCTCTTCCTGTGCCACAGCAGATTGAGGCTTTTCTGCCCTTGATGCGGTTTTCTTTTTACCCATAGATTGTCAGGCACTGAGTGGCTTTGGAAGGCCGCTGCAGCCTCCGCTGCCTCCATTTTGTTTGTGCTGTTGCAGTGACCTTCACACTTCACGAATGAAACTGTTTCTAGGAACCTGCTTTTTCAAGTGTTGTCACAGCACTGAGACTGGGCACACAACCCCCTCCTCCCCAGAGAAGAAATAGATCCACACATGGGACAGCTCAGGTCTGGGCTGGTAAGTTATGCCCAGGTACAGAAAGACTTTGGTTGAAATGAGAAACAAGTTCTGTCAGGGGGACCTTAGACAAAGGGAACTATGCACAGACACAAAGGAATGTCTGGGAGAGGGGCTTCTAGCTGTCTCTCTTGCCCCCTCCTTTTAAAAGCTGACACTTTTGGCTGCTTGGATGGTGGTGCTTCCCCAGGGCTGCCAAGAAGACCATAGGTGGCAGATTCCTGTTGTGAGCTTGGGGTGGACGTGGCCTTAATTCAGTTCTGTCTTCAGCTACAAGATCAGAGAGCCTTTTTCTAAGCCTAAACACAGCATATTGCTGACAAAGCGGTATTTTGTATGGATCACCGTGCTCCTTATGGGCCTCTGCTGAAAGGCAGCAGGTTCTGGGGTGGATGGCATCACATAGGTGGCAACATGCCTCAGAGAAGTGAAGAAAGCTGGGCCTTTTCCATTTTGGTTCAGAACAGAACGGCAGGGGGAAGCCTGACTTGGCTGGAAAGTTACGTCAGAGCTAAAGCCCTCACGAAGAGCAGGAAGAGTGGCGTTCTTGTTTCACCTGGAATTAAAAAGACTTCCTTAGTAAAGTGGTGTAGTATTTCTCTATACCATTTTAGGGGTGGGTTACCTGTCACCAGTCCTGCCTGCATCAGTGCTTTGGAAATGTCCCTAGTCCCAGAAGGCAGCAGGAGTGACTGCAGAGCTTGCAGCCTTTTCGTTTTTGGCCCAGGGGAAGCTGTGGAGCGCAGGAATGGGATCCATGCAGGGGCTGGGCACTGAGCACCGTTAGGTGAGGGCGCGCGTCGCCCTCCCTTCCGTCAGAGAGGAGGAAAACCTGGGCGGTTTGGCGGCGTCCGTCGGCAAAGTGGTGCTGTCAGAGTTAATCGCCCTGACACCCGGCCAGATGCCGACACCTCCGTGGCCACCACTGCAGGGTGACAGACATCTGTGACATTGAGAGGGGAGCGATGCCCTTCCGTGCCTGGCCGCCCTTCTCCCCCCTCTGCCCTCCCGGGCCAGATTCACCTTTACGGGGAGAAGCGGTGCCCAGGTCCACCGGTCGTGGTGGCGGCAGCAGCAGCAGGTCACTCCGTTACTCTTCTCCGCCGGGCTCGCATTTGCTCCCGGTGTTTGCCCGCGGTCACTGATAGCAGATCTCCGGGGACGCGTTTCTCCCTTTGGGGCCTCTCTCGGGCCCGCCACACGGCCCTGCCAGCCCCGTCCCCCAGCCCGGGGCCGTCCCGCCCGTGTCCCTCTCGGCTCCCCCGGGGGCCGGAGGAACAAAAGGTCTCTCTGTGCCCGCCGGGGCGGCCTGCGGGGAGCGGCTCCGCCTCGGGGGCGCCCCCTCCCGCCGGGGCTCCCTCCGCCCCCTGCCCCGCGGGGCGCCGGCCACGGGACCGGGACCCCCGGGACCCCTGCCCGGGACCCCCCCGCGCCCCGGGACCGCGTCACGGTTCCGTGTTGTGACTGATTTTCTGTTGTCTTTGCAGTTGTCGAAGGCTGCGCCTGCCCTGGGGGATGGGGAGCGGAAACCCAATGAAGGTAAGCGCTAGGCGGCTTCCCGGCGGGCGGGGACGGCCGGGGACGGGGGTGAAGGAGCCCCCGGAGCCGCGGGCGGCCAACACCGCCACCTCCCGGGGAGCGGGACCGGGGGCTGCCGGCGGGAGGCGCCGCCGCCATCAGCCCCTTCGTGGCGGCCGCAGCGCCCCCGCCCCGCGCCGCGGGCCCGGGCCGGGCCGTGAGGCCGGGGGTGGCCGTGGGGCCGGGCTCCGTGGCGGCCGCGGTGCCAGGGCGGGCAGCAGGGCTGGCCCAGCCCGCCCCTGGCTTACCACAACTCAGAGGGAAACTGCGTGCGTGCGCCAGCGCACATACGCACGCTCATTTATGTATATAAATATATATATATCTCTGCGCAGACACGGGCGCACACAAAGAGCTGAATAGCGGCGAGCAGTTTGCTGGGGATTCGCCACAGTGTTGTAGGAAGGGATTTGTCAAATTTTGCTGCCCGTCTCTTTCCCGGCGGCGCTGGTGATGCCCGGCTGGGTGGCCAGGGCTGATCCTCGAACAAAGGCCGGAGCGGCCCCCAGACGGCAGGTCTCTGGGGCAGAGAAGGAGAAAAGGGCAGTCCAGGATGATTTTCTGGGCTTATGCTTCCCAGCAGTCCCAGGTACCCCCCCCCCCAGTCAGGAGATTGCTAAGCACTGTACAGAGCCAGGCTTGAAAAATAAAACCTTTTTATTCTGGTTTGGGCTAGCCGACTTTGCAGATTCAGGAAACAGTACTATGATCTGATAGGTTCTACTTAATTTGTTCTTGGTGGTCCAGTATGGACAGGACCATTGCCTGGCAAGGAAACAAGGTGGTGCCTCTGCAGCTGCTGTGATTTTGTGTCTTTCTGGTTGCCCAAAGGCCAGGCTGTGGCAGTGTCCTCTGCCTCGTTGGTTCGTGCAAGTAAATGTAGACCAGAAGGGCAGTCAGCCCCTGGGTTAGTCAGAGACGCCTCCTGTGAGCACCCTGTCTAGTGAAGCCCTGTGCATGTCAGGCAGTTGGCTTCTGTCCGCAGTCCTCAGTTCAGCAGTGGGATAAAAGGGCTGTGGACTTTGGAACCTTCAGGCTGAGGTGATCATCACCTGCTTTAAGACCATCCTGACCGTGTTTTCCCCTTGCATGCGTAGCAGAGCAGATCACTTGTTGCATGGCAGGGTCTGGCAGACGTCTTGCAGGGTCCCCATGGGCTGTGACCTTCAGCGTTATTCCAGCCGGAGGTCAGCAGAGGGCTCCAGCAGTGTGGGCCCAGATTGTTGGGTTGTTTTTTTTTTTTCCTTTTTTTTTTTTCGGTAGCAGTCAGTTTCAATTTCTGTAACTTTATTGGTGTGACAGACTCCATGAGTGTTGCCAGAGGTTTGTAGCAGGCTGTGCTTGGGATAGGTGTCCATTTTGCATGGGCAAAATTTCTGATTTGTTGGCGGGCTGCCGCCTGTTGTGCTTGACCCTTGCTCCTGCTGAAGTCAACAGAAGAAGGTTCAGTGACTCCAGAGGGATCAAGATGGAGCCTGCTGTGCGGCTTATTTTGGTAACCAGTTCTCTGCTGTTGGTAGAAAAGAGTTAGTGTCCTCATCTGTGCCATTTGTTGTGTCCAACAAATCCCTCCTGGGGAGGGAAAGAATCAAACAGAATTAACTTCTGTCACAAGAAGGCTGATGGGATTGCAGGAGAAGCTGGTCTGGCAATATAAGTGGTGAGACTTTGGTGTTATTGTCCTGGTGCTATTTCAGGTTTTGCAATGTAGATATATATGTGAACTAGAAGTCAGGACTCCTGGCATTACCTTCCTGGCTCTACTTCTGTCCTGTGGTTTGACCTTAGAGGTCCTCTCTCTATACCTCAGTTTCTCCTCTGTGAAGAGGAGACAATGACAGGCCTCTGTTACTCGAGGACAATCCTGTAGTTCCTTCCACTGAAGCTCTTGGGGGCTTGGGGTGAAAGGTGGGTTTGTGACTTTGGCCATTTTATGCTTTCTGTGAGATGTCAAGCTGTGACAGGTTTTTATTTGGGATGGACTTACTCTGATTGGAGACTGTAATTTTGGCTTCAGCCCCTACCCTTTTGTGCGCAAGAGAGGCTTCCACATGTTTTGTGGCACAGGAAGTTGTAGAGGAGTCAGACAAACACTCTTTGTTCCACGGGAAAAGATTTTCTGGTATAAATAAAGGAAACCACCAGCACTTGTGGCTGCACTTTTATTTTTAAAATAACAGTGTGTCTGTATTGCTGCTAAGCCGTTGATGGGGAGGGGGAGACAAAATGATCATAGAATTTCTCCTTTTCTAGTCCAGCATGTTCTCACTTGACTGCTCCAAATTTGAACTTAAACTCTACCTTGAAGAGTTAATGTGGGTCCTGTCTGTGTTTTAACCTTACTTCCCCCTCCATTTGCAATGAAGAAGCTCTGACTCAAATCTGGAGGTGTTTTGCAGGGTAGGAGTGTGAGTTAATTGTGGGATTAACTTCTAATGTGGGCTGAAGCCCAAATTGCAGGAAGGGAGCAGACCTGGTGGTGGTAGTCCTTCGGTGACCTTCCTGTGCTTCCCTATGAAAGAGACCTTCTTCCATTCGTGACACAACCAATGGAAAGGAAGCACAGACAGAATCAGCCCAGCAAAGTGTGGAAGTCTTAACTCCCAGTACATAGGAGTAAGTGTAGGTTTGGTAGAAGGGGCAGGATTTTGCTATGAGGATGACTGTACCTCAGTCGTGCGCTCTGGTTTGGTTTGGGTGGTAACTGTGCAAATGAACTACAGAGCGTTGCAGTCTCCGTGTGAATGCTCTGTGTCCAGCAAAATACGGCAACGTGCCTTCTGTGGCAGGGTTTTCTGACTAGCAGCTAGGGGAAGATTCCCTGGTTCCTTTTCAGAGGCTGATTCAGACTTTGGAAAACTATCATGTGTTAAAGGTAGAAACTCCCAGATTCTTCGTGGGAACGATTTAGTCCTGTCAAATCTCCCAGATCTCGAGTATAGTTGTCAGGGTGCAGCTGTGAAAGTAAAGACCCTGCAAAAGAAGTTGAGTGTGCTGTTCTGGGGCCAATCTGTAATCTGGATTCTCTGGTGTAATCCAAATGCTTGGATAGTGCAACCACTTGGGAAAGCATGGCAGATATCAGTCAGTTTCACTTCACGTTTCTACTCTGTTTCGGTTTCTGCCTCCTTTATGCCCCAGACTGGTGTAGTGAGCAGCATTTCCTCTGCACAGGTAACTGCTGCTTTCCCTCCGTCTTACCTTCCGTCCCTCCCCTTGACATAGGTCTGTAAGCATTTTTATCCTGAACTATGCCTTTACTGCCAGAGTTCTCAGATCCTGTGTCTGGCATAGTGTGAATAATCAACAGTGCAGTTCAGTGACTATCATTGTGCCTGCAGAATTTCCCACATATTAAATTGTTCAACTTGTTGGAACATAGGCAGTGACTAAGGTCACTCCAAAGGGGAACAGGAAGAAGGAGGTAGTCACAGACAAGATAGGAGAACAGGCAGGAGACATACGGCAGTTAGGAGAGGAGGGAAGAGGAAGGGAAGGAACAAGAAACAGAAACATATTGTCTTCCAGACAAGGAATACCAACAAGCAGTCCATGCCTGCCAGGCTGCATTTCCCTTTCACAAGCCGCTTTCTCTTTTAATAGCTGCTCACGCTCTCTGACACTTCAAACTCCTTGGATGGAAGCTCCTCCCCTCTTGTACCCGAGCTCAGCACTTCAGCACTATGGCATTGTCAGCCCTGCATGACCTAGAATTAACTTTCAACAATTAACTGCAGGCTGTGAGCTCCAAGCCCTGCAGCTTTTGCATTTTTGTGGCAAAGTAACCTTTATGCCAGTTTGTCACAAGTTCAGGGCACTATAGAAACGCTTACGGGAGACCATTATTTTCCATGATGCAAGCAGTTTGCTCTTATCACTCTGAGTTATCAACCTTGGTGCTGGAGGACTCTGCATACTGTACAGGTGGATCATTATAGTGCATAACAGCATGGGGCAGGTACTATCTCCTTGTGCATACTCTTATCCTCTGCTCCATGTGAGACATCCTCTCTTGCCAGTGTGGTGCTAGTGCTAGGAGGCCTGGAGGGCTCCAGGTACTCACTGTTTGCAGTGCTCTACTAGTACCCGGGGTTTGTGTGTGTATACTTATCTGTACTATCTCTCATCTCTTTAAATCTCTCCAACCCTTGACCAAGCAGCAGAATGAAGCTTTGGCAAGAGACTGGGAAACATTGAGAAATGCTTGTGAAATCAGTGCAGATCGCAAGCAGTTAGTGTTTGCTCCATTCGTAGGGAAGGCATGGGATAATGGCAGATCCGCCCTGTTCCCCCTCCCACACTGTCTCATTGTGGTTCAGTAGCCAAATATATAGTCTGGTTAATCCTGAGGGTGCTGTGAGTTTACTTTGAATCTTTCAGTGGGTGGCTTGGTTCTTTGGTCTGGGAAAGTGGTCAGTGTGGAGACACCGAGGCTGTGAGTTGTAGTGGATGCTGTCATGGTTCCGTGGTGACCTGCTGAGGTGGATGTTCTGCATGGCCAAACGAGGTAGATGACAGGAAGGGTGAAGATACGTAGCTCCGTGGTTCAGAGCCTCTGCTTGCTCTTAGAAGTGTCTGTGTGCTGAGGTCTGTACAAAGGATGCTTCTGGCTTTAAAACCCACTGGAGCATCCACTGGCTGTTTTGAAAGGGAGTAAAGGGCAAACCAGTGAAGGGCCTTAATCCAGAGTGCAGATTATCTGCTACAGCTTCGGGGTTTTTTTTGGCTGAGTTGATACTCCTGGTGGCAGCATACCAGGAGTATGGGGAATAGCAGAGAAGGGGGTTGGGGAAGAGTCACCTGTGGCATGCATCATGATACCAGGGAGGCAAATAATGAGGCTCTCTTGTCCATCTTGCCTTTGCCCTGAAGCAGCTATAGGAAGAGATTGTCTTTTTCCCTTCCTATGTGATGTGTGTATATGTAGAGCACAGACAAAGGACTTAGGCCTGCAAGACTGTTAGTGAAGAGCATAGGGTAGTTGTGTTGCAACTATCTGGCTCACTTTAAGGGGTGAAGTACTAGACATTCTTGAGCTAAGTTTGCATTAACTTATTCCCTCCATTCTTCTTTTAGTTATCAAATTCCTGGAAGTCTACGAGCGCAGCTTCTGCAGGACTATTGAGACCCTGGTGGATATTTTCCAGGAGTACCCTGATGAGGTGGAGTACATATTCAAGCCATCCTGTGTGCCTCTGATGAGATGTGCGGGTTGCTGCGGCGATGAGGGCCTAGAATGTGTCCCTGTGGATGTGTACAACGTCACAATGGAGGTGAGGGTCCAGCTTGCAATCTGCCATGCTTGGTTGGAAGGAAGCAAGTCAGCCATCACAGCCACCCCAAGTCCCACCTCCCAGCTGATTCAGAGGAAGGGCAACCTGCCCCGGGGAACATCTCTTCTGACGCTGGTGCTCAGTGTTCCACCATGCAGGGTTAAAAGATGAGTTGCCTATGTCTATTTAAGGCTAAGAGGAGAGCCTGTTTTTTGGCTCTTGCCCAAATACAGTAGGTAGGAGCACGCAAAGAAGCGTTTCTGCAAAGGAGCACTTTGTGCTTGAAGAATACAGAGGAGCATTTCCGATGGTATTATCTCCAAGTTCCCAAAGAAGATACTCCTTGGGCCCTTGCTCCACCTTAACTCTACACACAGCTGTTGTTCTGAAGGCAGCTGAGTAGGGCAAAAGGGGAGAACCTGTCAGTGCTCTCTCCTGTGAGGTCAGCCTGTACTAACAGAGAAGGGAATTTGGGTCGTTAGCTACCCTGGCACAGCAGGGGTGAAAGGGGCTCTAAGAAACAAACTGCTTCTGTGTCAGCTGGAAAAGCCTTTCTGCCTCTGGGCATCTTCCTCCTTTGTTTGGAGGCTGCTGAATTCATTTCTTGCAAGAGACAGGGGTGGCCATGATAGCAAAGGCTGGGCCTATGGGGAAGATGTAAATTGCTTTAGAGAGCTTTGTTACTGCCCTCGTCTGTCAGGCTGGATCCCAGGTCATGTCCAAAATCGTGCTGGTGCCCATTACCTGTACCCATAGCTCCCGCACCTACTTCTGTCCCTCAGCCTCTTGAATGGCCGCTGTAAATATTGCTGTCACTTTTTAATATTGAAGAGAGATGTACAGTGCTAAGTGATTAAGCAGCAGGTCCTTTTACTTGTTATCTGGGCTGTGTTCGAACTCTGCTGGAGAACCTGCCTGTGCCCTTTCATGGTTCCCCGTACTGCTTTTCCACTTGCAGGCTTCAGCCTGGGTACCAGAACATACTAGCTTGGTGTAGCTAGGGGTGGTTTTCTTCCTACCATTCCTTGCTGAACTACAGTTCTTGGCTGGTATGCCTGCATGCCTGTAAGGGGTCAGAGGCGCTTAAGCAGATCACTAGAGCTAGTGGTCCAGCCATGTTCTGGGTTAAGAGAATGTGACAATATTCCATAGCTTCTAAATAACTTCTCTGGAGTTGGGGCCTGGGTGATGTCCAGCTTTGCAGGGCTCTTATAAACCCAGATCTCCAGATTTATTTTGTGTGTCGAGTCACTAAGAAAGTGAGATGTCAGCTGGGAAGGAATGGTGGCTTAAGGAAAAGGAGTTGGATATGGGATTTTTGATTTGGATCTTTGTGTGAGACTGCAGCATTGCTTCTGCACGACCAGGCTGGATGTTCAGCTACTGTCTGTCCAGCATCAGCCAGGGAGGGCTCACTGAGAGCCTTGCTGTGGTGGTACGCCCTCTCCCGTGCCTGTCTCCAAGGCAGTCCACCAGTGCTGGCACCAGGCATGCACGAGCAAACAGAGCTTTGGCACGAGTCTGGTGTTGCTGCTTGCTTGTGATCAAAGGCCTTCCCTGACTGGGAGAGCGGGGCCTCAGAGCTAGCTCGAACTCTGCCCTGCTCTTCCCAGGAGCACCTGGGGTGCGAGTGCTTTGCTGCACAGCGGCCTGATTTGGAGCTGTGAATATGAAGAGTGAACAGGCAGTGACCCTCTCTGTTTCTTTCATTCCAGATCATGAGAATTAAACCCCATCAGAGTCAGCACATATCACACATGAGCTTCTTACAGCACAGTAAATGTGACTGCAGGTGAGAATGGAGCAGCACTGGTTCCTCTTGCAATAAACTTACTTTGAGCCTTTCCTTTTTTCTGCCTTTGGTTGGGACTCTTGTTCAGACGCTTCTGCAGTCTCCTTGGTTGGTTTGCAGTGGGATGGCTGAACCTGGGAAAAGAAGCCCTCTGCTGTCAGGGCTCTTCCATCTCTAGCTATCACAGGTGGACAGTGCTAGCCTGCAACTTGGGGTTTTATGGCACTGGCTACCAGTAAGGTGCAACAGGAGAGCAAAACCACTTTGAGACGGACCACTTGACCTGTGCCATGGGCATCCTGCAACGCTGTCTGTGCATGTCCTTACCTGGACTTGGTGGGAGCTGGGGATAATACTGGAAGTATAAGCTGTCTTCTAATGAGGCCTTTGTTCTGTCTTTCCCCACAGACCAAAGAAAGATGTCAAAAACAAACAAGAAAAGTAAGTGACAAGCCTTTCCTCCTTTCTCTTGGTGGTTGGTTGGCATTTCCTCTCCCCACTGCCCCTTGCCCTTTTCTTTGGTTGGATACACTCACTTTAAGAAGGTGTTTTTGGAAATGGCATATGGTAGTAGTGCATGGGGCGACACTCTGAATCCATTCCAGGTGGGCACAGAAACCCAGATCTGATGGTCCTTCCTTCATACCCCAGACATGGACCTTGCATGACCCATGGCCATGGCAGTCAATCCTAATGCTTTTTCCCGAGTCAGGGAAGCCCCGTCGTGTCTGTCATGCCGGAATGGATTCAAGGTGCAGCCCCCATTCTCCCCTTCCCTCTTCCTGGGGTGTTTCTGGTTACTGCAAATTGCTGCCTTTCTTTATTATTAATTTTTTTCTTGCTGCTTGAGTGAGTTTTTGCTGGCTTTTTTCACAGCAGCTTGGGTGGGAACTCTGCTGGCTACAGGGAGAGGTGGAAGTAGAGGCCTGGTGGAGGCAGGACTGATGCCGTGCAGGATGTGACACTGGTTTTGGTTGGGTGGGGATCTGGGAGGGTGTAAAGGGAGGTGGATGTCCTAGCTGGGTCTCGGTAAAGGCTTTCATGAGGGGTTTTTTGAATCTGATGGATTTGCTTCGGTGGCCTGAGGGAGGTAAAGTCACAACCTTCCCTTTACTTCCTCCCCAAAGTAAAAAGGTTGTGGAAAGTAGAAAAGTAAGCTCTAATCCTGCGGTAGTTGCAGGGACGAGCATAAAATGTGAAACAACATTGAAAAGAAAGAGTGATCTCTCTGAGCGAGAGGGTCAGCTGGACTGTGCATGACTGGGAAAGTAACTCTGCCATTTAGAGGTGCGGAGTCAGAGAGGAAGGAGTGAACATTTGGAGATGAGGCTGAATCTGAGACAGAGGGAGCAAACAGGAGAGTGAGAGAGCTTCTTTCACCCCTCTCCTGGTGGTTGTATATTCTAGCTGCCTTCCAGCCTCTCCTCCTCCCCTTGGATATCTGCTCCTGGCTGCATTGGACTGCGTGCAGCCAACAGTGCTCTCTGCACAGGGCCGTGTCGGGGACGGTCGGTCTGTGTGGCTCTGTAGTTTGAAGGTGTGCGAGAGTTTGGTCTGTGTGAGCTCTGGTGAGGATGGGGTGTGGGTGTAGCAGCCAGCTCGGACTGTGTTGCATTCACTTTCCTCTTCTAACAGCACTTTGCCTGCTCTTTGCTGGTTCTGCACTCCCCAGGGAAGGAAGGGAAGGGATGGGAGAGACTGGTGTGCTTTGATTTGTGCTTGATTGAAAGTCTTGTTATATTGGTACCCCTCTCCTCCCTTCAGGTTGATTTTCTTCCCCTCACCGTCTCCCTGTGACTCCTGCCTGACATGTAGGGCAGAACTGGGATTGAGCTGATGCTCTGACACTCGTTCCAGTGAGACGACTTGAACAGGGCCTAGGAGACACCTATGGTGCTTTCTCGTCTGTCCCCCCAGTTGCCTTTGATAGCTCTCTCCCAAGGTGGGCTGCACCAGGGAACGAGGGAGCCTTTGCTGAACTGCCTCAGAGCTGGGACTCATTTGCCTGACAAGCCCTGGTGCTTTGCCTAGGGCCTTCTCCTTGCATGTCTCTCCCTTGCTCCTGTGCTAATGTGGCTCAAGAAGCAGTACAGGCTCCAGCCTCCCTCGCTCCCTGTGCTCTCAATGGCCCATAGGGATCCATGGTTAGTGTCCAGGACTGCATGTCCTGGCCTCTGCCTGCCTCAGCTCCTGCCCAAGAATCAGAGGCAACTGGTGAATTTTTCAGAATGGAGTCAGTGCCTTGGCTCCATCTGCTTGTCTGTCTAGCAGATCCATGTGGAAGGTGACAGGAGGGAAAGGAGGGAAGATCTGAAAGCTGCTTGCTGGTTATCTCCCGGGTAAAATAACTAGGTCAGGCCTTCCTCTTCTCCCTCTTTACCCTTCAGTACTCAGGTTCAAGGCTGCCAGAGGAGTTACGGACATTCACGTAAGGTTTCCTGGAGTCCTCTGAACCACAGGCAGGAGGTGAGGTGGATGAGCAAAGCCTTCAGGTTGGATAGCCCTCTCCCACACAGCAGTGCTGTGTAGATCAGATCTCTTCCCTTGTCTGTGGAGTGCTCCCATCCCAAGGCAGGATTGCCACCAGCCCTGCAGCAGAGCTATTGGAGCTCAGCTGCCCCCTCCTAGGCCCAGTGCTGGGCAGCGCATCAGGTCAGAGTGGTTTCCTCTTCCCTGCAGAGAGCCCTTTCACTCAGGTTGCCTCTTGTCAGTCGTTGTGCGCCTGTGCTTGTCGCCTGGAATGGTTGTCTGCACTCACTGCGGTGGTGTAATGCTTTCACAAAGCTTTCTGTTCCTTCTCCCTCTCACCCCCTGTCCCTTTCCCACTGCACCTCTTTGGAGGGGGCAGGTGCCCCTCTGAGGCTCCAGCAGATCCACCTCTGCTCGCAGCAGCCTTGCAGGAGGTGGTCTCTGCTGAGTTCCCTGGTGTTGGCTTGGCTGTGGGCAGGCTGGTTGCGGAGCTGACAGGAGCGCCGGAGCCGGTGAATGTGTGTGCGAGGTGGAGATCTGTGCTTCGGCCCTGGGATTTACCCTCCAGTCCTGCCTCATGTGCTTCTCCCCTCCCAGCAAGGCACATGGCTGTATTTTTTTTCTCTTCTTCCTTGCGTTTTCTTCCGTTTTCTCTCTATCTCTCCCTTTCTTTCCCCCCTCTCTCTTTCTCTTTTTTTTTTTTTTGTTTTTCTTCCAGAAAATCAAAGCGAGGAAAGGGGAAGGGTCAAAAGAGAAAGCGCAAGAAAGGCCGGTACAAACCACTCAGCTTGTACGTTTGTGTCCTCTGCTTGTAGACTCTCTTCCCTCCCTTTCCCCAAACCAATCTGCCTGCTTGCTGCTCACTCAAATCTCACCCTCCCCTCCCAGTCACTGGTGGGCTGCAGATCCTGCAGGGGCAGCACTGGTGGTGGCACTGCTCTGGCACTAAGGCTATCTCAGGGAAGGTGGCTTTAGCTTGCTTGGCTCTCTAATCATCAGTGGCGACCATTTTCCCAAGGCACAAAAGTGTGGTGGGTGGATGAGTACCCTGCACCTCTTCACGCCTTCCGGTTGTAACTCTGTCATCTGTTTTCCCCCACTTGTCTCGTGCCCTCGCTGCTATGATGACTGGTGACAGGCAGGCTGGCATCTGCCATGCATGTGTGTGTGTGTGCGTGCGTGTGCACATGTGCGTGTGTGTCTGGTGGAGTCACAGGTGGAGAGGAGAGGTGGGACTGTGGGAAGCCAGAGAGGGGGTGCTGGGGAGCCGGGGGGGCTCTCTGTCTGTTTTTTT
The DNA here is from genome assembly GCA_014706295.1 of Lycocorax pyrrhopterus obiensis. Classification (NCBI taxonomy): domain Eukaryota; kingdom Metazoa; phylum Chordata; class Aves; order Passeriformes; family Paradisaeidae; genus Lycocorax; species Lycocorax pyrrhopterus. The sequence continues at coordinate 31,895,392 of JACSVZ010000004.1, read as the reverse complement.
TTTCTCTCTTTCTGCTGGATTTGGTGGCTTGTCTCTCCCTGTCTCTTTTGCTCTGCCTCTCTCATGGTGGTTCACCAAATTCTGCATTGTAAATTCACGGCCCCTCCATAGGAGACTCTTAGGCGGCAAGGTTGGGATGGGGCTTACAGAAAGGAGGGCAGTGCCGGCTGCAGGGGTAAGCATGTGATGCTGGAGCCCAGCTTCTTTCCAGGGGAGGAGAGACCCTGTGTATTTAACTCGTTTAGCCGCTGGCCTCTTTCTACTCCAGTAGTCCACTTCAGAGAACTCCTTTCATTGATGTGTCAATAGCTGGCTGGGACCTCTCACCTTCCCATCCTTGCTTTCCCCTTCTTCCTCCCTCTGGCCTGAGCCGATGGATCCAATGCAGCATTTGTGAATACTGTGCAGAAGGCCTGTTTTCTTTCTCTACGCTAACGCAAGGGGTTGCTGTCCTGGGGCTGTCGGGGTGCTGCTGGAAAATCCATCAGCCTGCGACACTCCAGTGGGCAGCTTGGGGGCTGCGGGAGGGGGCAAGGGGATTGCTTTGATGTTTAGGGTGTTGCATGTGTATTTTCTTTCTGCTGAAGCGCTGTAGCTTAGACATCTTTCCTTTTGCCTTTTTGCAGTCACTGTGAGCCTTGCTCAGAGAGGAGAAAGCACTTGTTTGTACAAGATCCCCAGACCTGTAAATGTTCCTGCAAATTCACAGACTCACGTTGCAAGTCGAGGCAGCTTGAGTTAAACGAGCGCACTTGCAGGTTTGTGTCCTGAAGGATGAAACACACAAAGAGAAAGAGAGAGAAAGAGAAAGAGGGGGGGAGCTTGCTTCCTGCTGACTTCTGGCACCAGTGCTATTTGATTACTTCTTTTCTCTGTCCTATGTGGGCCAGAGGGCAGAGGGGCTAACTGGGGTGAGGACAGAATTTCCCTGTGTCAGAGGGCAGCTGTGCATTTCAGGTGTGCTCTCAGGACTTGGATGGGGATGGCTCCCAGAGACAGGGCATTTGTATCTCAGGTATTCTTTATCATAGAATAGGATTATGGAGTTCATGTTGCTGAGGTAGGCAGGGGGAGGGTCTGTATCCCTCTGTACATTATCTGTATGCAACTCTGAGCATACTGTTGGACAAAGACAAATCCTTAACTGACGAGGATTTGACCACTCCTGTCTTCCAAGCCCTTTTCCTGTGGCTTGTAGATACTCTGCTGTGTGCAGAATGAGGAAAGCCATTAGGAGCACCCCTCAAGGCTGAGCCTACATTCTCCTTTGCCTTTTTGTTCTTCTAAAAGCCAGGGAGAGCACCCTGTCCTCTTGTACTGTGCTCACAGTTCCCTGTCCATGTCCTGTCCGGAGTTGTGGTTTGAGGGGCTGCACTCAGGACTGTGAATGGAATACAACAGATTTAAGTCTGACCCTGGGTGAAGGCAGAGGTGTGTATTTCAGGTGTGAGGTGGGAGACACAAAGGCACTGTGGGGTTAGTGATAGTTCAGAGATCCATGTATCACCTGAGTGCTGTCACACACCATCTGTGGCACAGACATGTGAAGAAACTGATTCCTGGCTCTCACCTGAGCACTTTGGTGAACTCAGTGGGGTATCTTGACTCGCACAAGCTATGTGTGCACCTCTGGTGTGGGATCACCCTACCTGTCTAGAGGGAGACATATAAATGGGGTTGCTAATGAGCACTTGGCTGTGACTGAACTCGGATCCTCCCTTTCACAGAGATCTAGGAGATTGTTCCTGTTAAGAGAGTATTGCAGTGGCAGTGGCTCAGGGGGAGAAAATATGGGAGATCCAGGGTCCTCTGTGGCTACATCTTGAAAAGAGGAGACATCCATTGGCTAGGTGGCTAAGGCTGATACAAGTAACAAGTGCTTCGTTTGGGTGTGAAAATGCTTTGTGTCATTGGCACTGCCAGCGTGGTGGAAACTGCTCTGTATACAGAGAATTTTTCTGAGGTGGTGTAATTTCAGTGGGAAGGTAATTAATGGAGAGGCCAGAATAGAGCAACTTCTGGAGTTAAACTTCTCCTAGTGAGCAAAACCTCTGAAGTCTGAGACCAGACTTAATGTTGGCCTTTTCCCTGCTGCTCCTGTTCCCGGTGTCCAGAGTAATTGATAATTACCTCACAAAGTTTGAAGGGTGAGAAATGGTAACAAATACAATGAAAAACCAAACAGTACCCCAAAGAAGTCATGATGGCAGAAGGGGTTTACTAGTTTCTCTTACTAGTCCCTCTCTGCGGTGGGATAATTAGCAGTAAGGGAGGTTTCCAGAGGCGGTGTGTTGGCCAGAAAAATGGGAAGGAGTCATAGGAGTGGATAGCTTATCGGTTTCCGGATAAAAAGCTGGTTAAGCTGAAGTTCCTCACTCTCTTTCTTGTAGAATTAGAATTGGGACCTACAGGGGAGGGTAAATTCTCATTTCTCCTGCTGCTTCTTCAGGCCACTGCTGTTTTCTGGTGCTAACCCCCGCTCACAGCAGCTAGTGGAATGAAAAGCGCTTACTTTTCACTCTCTTGTCTGCATGAGACCTTGTTGTCTGCACTGCTTCCAACCCAAACAAGAGGCTAGGTGGAGAGGCGAGGGTGTGTGTCTTTCTGCATGCATTGCTTAGCCTTGTTTTTCTGTGTTTGTGTGTGTTTGTGTGTATGGTGTGCAAAGGTGCAAACAAGACAGTCAGCTTATCTGTGAGGAAGCCACTGATTCTGCTCCTAAATTTACCCCTGTTCAAGTGTCCCCCCTGCTCTGTCTCAGTGAGCCTGGGGGAATAGAATTCATCAACTCGTTTGTGGGGTCATGATTCTCAGCTGATTTGCCCCATCTGCACAGCACTTCACCCCACCAGTGACGTCATGCCGTGCCTTAACATCGTGTGCTCTTAAACACATTAGCCACCACCCTTCCTTCCCTTCCCTGCCCTACATGCACCCCCATCACAAACATTAACCCCTGTTCTCTTTTTTTCCTTCCTTCTCCTCTTTGACAGATGTGAAAAACCGAGACGGTGAGCAGCGGAAAAGAAGGGGGAACAGCCCTGTTTCTGGAGCCTGATTTCTCGCCTGGACAGAATAAAACAAAACAAAACACTAATCCAAATGAACCCTAAAAATGAAGGATCGGTAGAGCACAGCACTTTCAGTACGGACGATGGACTCCGGAAGGAACATTCCCCAAGGCACCCGCCGCACAGAATTCACCTTTGGGTTTTGAACTGTTTTATTTTATTTTTCTTTTTATGCTGCTAAATAACAGAGCCAGGAAGACTTATAGGGGTGTATTTGATGGGTTTTCCCATGCATACATATATATGTGTGTATACATGCATATACATATATATATATGTATATATATTTTAACCACATCTATATATACATATATGTATATCTTAACCACACACACACACACACATATATATATAATATATATATATATACTGATTATTTTTTTTAACATTGCTAATGTTATTGGTGTCTTCACTGGATAATACTCGACTGCTGTGGACACAAGCGGGCTACTTGGGGCATAAGAAACAAGCTAAGACTGGACTTGAGTAGAAGCGCTGGGTGTAAACTTCTTAACTCTAACTGACTTGTGCGGCCTCCGCTGTTTCTCTGTAGAGTGTGCTGTACCACAAACCACCTTCTCCTTGCCTGGGACAGGGAGGAGAGGTGATGGAGAGGATGGGCAGGGAGTTCCAAAGAGCGGCATCCTAGGGTGCGATGGGTCAAAGGCCAAGGAAATGGCCGTCTCCGTGATCAAGGATTCCACCTCCCCTCTCTTCCCCCAACCTTCGCCCTTACTCGTCTCATAATCTGCCTGCCTTGCTGGGACATGGGATGTCAGTGTACATTTTGCGTTGACTTTATTTGCTGTAGAACCTTTGCCACAGAGACCTGCTGGCTTCTCTTAAGGATGGTGGGCAGCTGATGCGCACTAACTTTCTGTTCAAGGAAGTATCACAGGAGTCTAGATTTCCCGCCCTTGGTGGCTGCAGAAGGACACAAGGTCTACAGTGTGCTGAAGCAAGAATGGGGACCGGTGCATAGCCACACAGTTGTTCAGCACTGTCTGCTTTCTTCATGCACAGAGCTGCCACTCAAGAGCATCCAAGATGCTTATGGAACATTTCTGGAAAGGGATATTAATCAAAAGTATATACACAGTAGTGGGGGTGTGTGTGTATGTATGTGAATGTATGCATTTGTGTGTATGTATGTATGTATGTATGTATGTATGTATGTGTTTTTCTTTCTTTTTTATATATATATATTTATTTTTATACATATATATATATAAAAAAAATAATATATATGTATGCCAAGATTGAAGGGGGGAAAAAAGAAAGCAACTTTTGCTGCCTTCAGTTTGCGTGCCCAGTGTGAATGACCCTTAAGAACGTCAAGATTTTTTTTTTTTAAATGACGTACTGTAAATACCAGGCCCCTTTTCCATGTCTTGGGCTGGGGAATCAAATGTGAAGGCAGCTGGAGTCCCTTAGCTGTGTCGTGAGGTTCTTGGCTATGTGTGTATCTGCAGTGTAGGCTGTGGTGTATGTGAAACCCACCTTACACACGCGCGCACACACACACCCCCCTGAAAGTGTGTTTGTACATCTATGTGGATATATATAATCTAGTTCTGTGATTAAAATTATTATTAATAATAATAATAATCAAAAAGGTACTCGGTCTGTGTCAGAATGCTGCCAAACATCATCTGCAATTGAATTTTCAACGCCTGATAATGTACAACACGGAAAGCTTCCAAAAAGACAAGACAGTCTAAAAACAGACTCACAACAAGTGACTACTAACCACTAGGATCTCCCCATCCGACTGATGGCTTTCAGAAGGAGAGAAAACACACGGGTGGGTGCTTGCATCTGCAATGTAGAATATTCATGCTGCATCATGTGCAAGACAGAGGCTTCCGATTGGGGGAGGGAAGAGAAAGTGTTTTATATACTTATTTAATATCCCTTTTTAAATTAGAAATTAAACAGATAATTTAATTAAAGAGTAGGGATTTTTCAGTATTCTTTGTTAATATTTAATTTCAACTATTTATAAGCCGTACCTCCTTTTTTTTTCTTTTTTTTTCTTTTTTTTTCTTTTTTTTTCTTTTTTTTTCTTTTTTTTTTCTTTTTTTTTCTTTTTTTTTTTTTTTTGTACTGGTTGTGTATAAATTTAACCTTCCTGTTGTCCCATCCCGTCTCTCCCCAATTGTTGGCAGAGTCAGTAGCATGTTATGGGCAGTTATTTAATTAATTTCTCTAACACCTACCCCTACACATTCCTATTGAGACAACGGTTAGATATACATCTACATACTATATATATATTTGGCTATGTGTTTGTATATATATATATGTTTATGTATATGTGTGATTCGGATTAAATAGACACTACGATTTTTTTATATATGTAAAAAGAAGAAACAGGAAAAAATAGAAAATTCTACATCTTGAATCTCTCTCCTTTTTAATTTTAATATTTGTTATCATTTTATTTATTGGTGCTACTGTTTATCTGTAATAATTGCGGGGAAAAAAGATATTAACACTACGTATTGTGTCTAGTGAATTTTTTCAAGATATTCCTTAGTACATATTTATTTTTAAACAAAGAAATTACAGATATATCTTAAAAAACGACGACGACGACAAACAAACTTTTTTTGTATTAAAGAATTTAATTCTGACCTTGATTTCCTTTGCCTTCTCCTTCTGCCTTGCATCCTGGTTTTCTTCCATTGTGTAACAGTTTCTCCAGCATTGCCTCTGGAGGCTACAGGGCATCAGCAACCTACCAGCTGGACTCTCGGATTTAGGCCCAGAGCCTCCAAAAGCATCTAGGTACCTAAAACCCATTGAAATGAGTGGGAGGTAGGCACCAGAATCTTTGTGTGGAGCTCAGCCCGAGTTCCCTGCTCGGTGAGAAGAGGGTGGTATGATGGGCAGGACCGAGGGGGCAGGACTCCTGGGTTCCTTCCCAGCCTGATGCCAAGCAGTGTGGTGATGGTCCCAACCTTGCCTGTCTCCTATCAGGAGCCAAGTCCCATGAGCTGGGTACTGTACAGCCATGAGTAGATGCAATCCTGGTGGAGTTTACAATCCAAGGTGAAAGTAATGCTCTGAGCCTGCCCTTTCTGGTCATGGACTTGGTGTTTGCATTTGGACCTGTGTGTATGTAACTCGGTGTTGGTGGTGGCTCAGCCAGACCTTGCCATCCTGGACGACGTTGAACAAAAAACTGTTCAGCTCTGACAGTGCTCATCACTTCATGAGGGATCTTGATACCATTGCATCTTTTGTGATGTGCTTTGGGGTCTTTAGGAAGAAAAACTTTGGCAGTGGTGTCATTTCCTTGTCATCCATGGAGATGAATATGTCATGTGTCAGTCATCTGGCCACACTGGAAAGGAGCATGCAGGATGTTTCCTGGATGTCTGGGAGGTGACTCACTTAGGGTAATACAGACCACTGAGTTCATGGCTGCATCGTGCCTGCTCTTGCAAAGGTAAAGAATCTGGCTTCTATTTAGGATGGACTCAGGTAGATCAACAGGTGGACCTGCAGTCGCTGCCTCAGCAGAGGGTGGAGTTGAGGAAAGAGGATGAGTACCTGAGGACACTTTGGTTCCTTGTGTTCAGTAACGTCTTGTGGACTGCAGCAGTGAGACGAGAAGGTGAGCCATCTGGATGTTTCTGCGTGAGGAACCCAACGAGTTGCTTCCCTTGTGTATTCACCACTGGCTTTTGTTCTGTGTGGATCTATGGGCTCTTTCGCCTGTGGCTGTGCAAGGTGATGAAGACAGCAAGCCTATCCTCAGGAGACCTGCTCTGCCTCTTTGTGGCCTGGGAAATGTTTACAAGTCATTAAATTGGAAAAATGGAAACCAGCAGGTAAGCGCTTCTCCCCTGGGCTGAGCTGGATGTGAAATCTCAGCATGAGGGGATCCAGGTCTCCTGGATGGATGAGTCAGCAGGTTCCTGCTGTCAGTCACATCACATCAAACCCTGTCCCACCAATGGCAAGCTGGGCTGGCTGCTCCTGGTGCCCCTCTCCTTTCCTATCTCTAAGGGCTCAGGAGTAGGATATCTGCAGCGCCGGGTGACCTGGTAGCCACCTATTTCATGAGACAGTGGCTGGATGGCATATTTCAGATGAGACAACTGATAGAATTTGTTGCTGTGGATGCAGTAGAGCCAAGGTAGCTGCCTCAAAAAACTGCATCAAGACCCTGCCCTGCCCAAGCCAGCTCTGGTGGGGGTACCTGGGACTCTGGAAGCAGTCCAACCCTTCTTTATTCTCCAGGGTGGGTACGACTGGGCTGTCATCTCTTGTGAGGAAAGTCATCGTAGCTTGGTGTTGGAAGCAAGCTCAGGCTGGTTGGAGAGGCTGTACATGACTGAGAACCCTGCCTTTGGAGTGGCCGGGACACAGGAGCACAGTTGCCCCTCACCCTGCCCAGAGCTTGCACCTGGCTCGCCTGTGCCCTGGCCCGAGGTGAGGTGAGGACATGTGGAGGGAGGCCAGGTTTTCAGGCTGGCACTCTGATCTTGTCATACAGCCTTTCACCCTGTGCACGAGAATTTTCCCTGAAAGGCTTCTGGTCACGTCCACGTTTTGGTTGCTGGCTAATTAAAATGCTATCTTCAGGCAGCCGGCTGATGCTTTCCTCGTGCCTGCTGCATTTATTCTGTGGGATTCAGAGAGCGGAGGCACCATAAAAGGCAGAAAAGGGTGCCCTGGGCAGACACAACAGAAAACCCCACTGGCAATGGAATAAAGGGTGATTTTGGTTGGAAACCCTGTCTGTCTCTCCCTTTTGGCACATGCTAGCTGGTTTAACCCCTTGTTGGTGATGTCTTGTGCTGCTTCTCAGGTCTGTAAGTCAGACAGGCTCTGCTTGGGCTCCACCACCACCTACAGTGTCTGTGTAAGAAATGCCTATAAAGCTCCTGTCCTTCACCATGGTCCCACAAAGGACCTTGGAAGCTCAAAGGAAATTCATTTCACAGGCCATGCCCTCCACTGTCTGCCCGTTGGACCTTTGGTAGTGAGAGATGGGTATTTTTATAGTAGTCCATGTGGTGAGTGTGCAGGCAGTCTCTCTGTGTTTGGGATGGCTGAAATTCAAGGCTAATCCCGATCATCCAGCACAAGGTCCGCAGTCCTCGTCTGTGAAGCACCACGCTTGCTCCCAGATCCTCATTTGGGGCCAGGCCAGTGTGGCCCTGGTGGCACTCTGCCACCACAAGCAGCTGCTGGCCCCTGCTGTGCCCCACAGCACCTGACACCCTGCATGATGGGGTGGCTGAGCTGCTGGCCATCCCAGAGCAACCAGGCACTTGTGCCTGGACCTCCAGCCAAGTACCCAGTATCTTGTAAGAGGTGGCGAGTTGTGGATAAGAGCAGGGAGGCGATATCCCCGGCACAGCAGTGAAGGAGGGTGTGAAAGGAACGCAAAGAGTGCCTGGCCACAGCTTTGGAGAAGGCTTGCCCTTTGGTGTGGGGGGGTGGGGGGACCCCAGGGGCTTTGCATTGTGAAGGGGAGAAGGGTCAGGTTCCCCTTCAAATGTCAGAGGTTTGCTGGCTGCCTACATCAGGACACTATCTCCAGAGGTGCAACTCGCTGTCTGTATGAGGTGATTACAGACATACACAGGGAAGTGGGCTTGCTGGGCAAGTGCCACCTGTGTACCTGCCCAAGACTGGCTTCCTGAGGCCCAAAAAGCCTTTCCATAAGGATTTCTTTAAACTTGCTGCCTGAGCTGCCTCCATACATCCAGGTGAGCGATGCTGCCCACCCACAACTGAGAGACATGTCAGGAAATATCTGCAGTTCTGGGCTATATCTCTACGATGTGACACGGGGCTAATCTTTCTGGTTCCTGCTCTGTATTTTTACCTTTTTCAGATGCCCCAAACACTTCTTTGGGAATGAAAAAAAAAGCCCCATTCCTCCCTAGCCTGCATGTGCCCAAGCATCTCTTTAGGCATCGGGGCTGCCCACTGCAGCCAGCTGCCATGGGGTTCTCTGTGTGTTTAGCACCCAGGCGCCTCTGCTGCCCACCCCACCACGCTGCCCATCTCCTGGCCAAGCCTGGTGCATGCAGCAGGGGGAAGGCATCCTGCAAGCCTGATGCCAGCATGGCAGGGCTTTACTCTGGGGCTTGCTTTGACACCTCCTTTGACAGCTATTCTGAGAGCTGTTGGTGCGCTCCATGCTTGGAGTGTGTTGCGTGGTGGGACCCAGGCTAGGGAGGGCGTCTGGCTCTGCTTAGCCCCCTGCCAGGACTGGTGATGAGTGCCAGTTCCTGCTGAACATCCCCCACGGAGTCTCATGTAATCCCAAAACAATCTGGGATGCAGGTCAGGATGCCTTGCTCCCGGCCTGTGTGGTAAATTGGAAGTGAAAAGCTTTGGCCCCAGATGGCGTTACCTCTGAATCTTGGTCAAATGGGACTATGGTGAAGGAAGGGTGTGATTGATGCAAGCCCTTGAGCCCTTGCAACCCTGTTCAGTGGGAGCGCTATCTAAGGGGAGATAAAAGGGGGAGAGACCTCACTCCTTAGCTGCAAGCCTTGCTGACAGCTCAGGAGAGGCAGCACAAGATGAGCAAAATGATCAACTTATGCAAGTAATTCAGTTCCATCACCTCTTCAGAGATCTTAAGGCCTGAGCCATGGTGTACACTTTGGAAAACTGTCCAAGCTGCCACAAACATACGGATACCAGGGAGTAGATGTTTGTGTCATTGGCCTCTTCTCCAGAAGCAAGGCTCCCACCAGCATCCCTCCCTGCCCGTCCTTCTGTGCTCAGCTCTGATGCCATGAGTGCAGAAGCAAAAGCCCCAACAGAGATTTATGATGGACTCATTCCTTTCAAAGAAACCCCTCACCTTGTTGCTCAGAGGCCTGTGCAGATACTAACTTCTGGAAATGCAACTTCCTGTTGATCATCTCTGCTGTTTTTCTTCCCAACTCCAGTTTGCCCGTTCCCCCTCCGAGTCCCCTTCCTTACATTGGGCAGCTTGCTGGAAGGTTCAAGCCTTCGTTTTTGCACTGCAAGGACCTCACATTTGGGAGAAGCAGCCTGGAGACTCCTGAGCAGATCATATTTGTTCGAAGGTGTTGTTGCTCCTGGGGATAAGAAGCTAACTCCTGCTTACTTTGATTTATCTCACTACTGGAAGTGTGGTGAATGGGGGTCAACAGCACAGGGTATGATTGTTTCCAGTCTTCATAGGCATAATAAATTATGAGTCATAGGATCATCTTGAGTTATTTAGTGACTAATCTGAGTCTGGTCTTGAGGCTGAGGGCCAATTTCTTGTTGCAGGATTGGCTTCCCAGAGCTCTGTGTTGTGGATGTGCAGTGTAGACTTAGTTGATACACGGCACCTGGGAGAACTGGCTGAGCTGCCGGAGGAGGTGCTGATGAGTCAGGGGGTGGCACTGCCCTCTGCACCAGTACCTCACTGAGGTGGCTGGATGTACAGTGCAAGTGGCTGTGACTTTTGTGAGTCACTTTGTGGGACTGAGTGTGATCCACACCCTTGCTGAATTGTTGAGACCAGTCAGGGACTCAGAGACATCCCAAGAGGAACAATTTGTGGGTTTAGGTCATCTTGTTAACCATGTGCTGCTGTCCTGAACAGCCTAACCTGTTGCACTGCTGGACTCTGTCCTTATCTTTACCCTCTGTTTTCTCTGACTTAATTTCACCCTTAAGTTTGCAAATGTGTCAGTAGGTGTGTTCCCTTTCTCTCTGACGTAGACCCCTCACATGCTTGTGGAGTCTGATTATGTCTCCTCTGGAGTCATTTCTTGGCCAGTGGCATAAAATGGATCTTCAAAGCCCATGGTGTCAGCTCATCAAGCTCTGCCCTTAATCATTCCTCTTTCTTATATCCCAACACCTTTCATATATAAAAATAATACTCCTTTCCCTTCAAAAGTTGTTTACTGCTGAACACGCTCAAAGGTGGATCACCCCAAAATCAGAGAAGAGGCAGCTGGCTCTGAGCATATCCCCTTACGTCTCTCTCTAGATGCATCTCTCCATGATTGCTCTTTCTCAACCTCTTCTGGCAGTTCTGCTTTCCAGGGTGTCCCCTCCCACTGCAAAGCAGCTTTGCCCCAGATACATTAGCTTATCTTTTCCCAAGTTAAATCTCATTTTGTTTCCTGCTCATTTCTAATCTCTCTAAATCCTTTTGGAGGATTTCTCAGTTTGCTCTGGAATTTGCAATCACTTCTGCTGGAGGTGCCAGCTCGGGGAGTTCATGGGAGAACCTTCTCCTTGGTGCTGCTGAGTCAGGAGGGTGCTGTGGCTGCCAGTGGTGGTGGTGCCCACGGAGTGGATGCAGTGCGGTCCTGCACGTAGCTATGCTCAATCATCTGGTGAGCCGTGTTTCTGCCTCACCATCAGATAGGGATTGCCTAGCACAGCTGAAGGAACCGTGGGAGTCAGCGAGTCCTGGTCTGTAGAACAGAGCAGAGGTGTGGGAAGAGAGGGAGTTGGGTTCAGTTCCCAACTGCATCACTGATACCTCGCTTTCCCTCCCTTGCCTTGATTTCTCCATGCATAAGACAAATCTCATCCTCCTTTTTGGGACCCTTGACAGACACCAAGTGCCATTTACTACTTCTTATTTTATTTCCAGTTAGTAGAAGGCTTCCATCTTGCTGAAATTGTTAGGGTTCTCTGTATACCTTGCCCAAAGCAGGTAAGCCATTGGCCCCTCACCACACAGTCCCAGTGGGAGTCACATCTCCCTGCTCCTCTCCATCATTTGACAGAGAACCTCAACAGGTATTTGGGTACCAACAGCATCCCCTTCCACCTGCTCTTCAGAAGGAGACAGGAGCAAACAGGGTAGTGGGGTGGAGTGGAGGGGGAACAACAAGGCACAGCTCAGGAGGGGCTTTGTTGGCTGGGAGAGGTAGGACATAGTACAAGGGCAATGAGGATGGAAGGTAAGGGATGCCCTGTGAGGTGAGGTGGGAAGATGAGGAGGAGTAGGCTGGCTGTGTCTCAGGAGTGGGGTGGGGCAGGTCTGAGATTATCTGGCAGCCTCAGGTGCAGGGAACCCTCCCAGTTATGAAACATCCTGCACTCCCATGGACACATTTCTCACTGGTGTGAATTGCTTTGAGTGCTGGAAAACTCATGGCGAGGGTTTGCAGAAAGGCCTGAGCTTCCATCCTCTCCAGCACCTGATGAACCTCCACTGGGCAGCCCCTTGGCCAAGCCCTGCCACAGAGAGCCCTGCTCCAGACAGGGGGGTCGTGAGATCCAGTGGCTCTTGACTATGCAGGTGAAGGGGCACCTGCTAGAGCCCAGGATGGCCAACGCTGAGAATCTTGTGCTGCTTACACCAGCACGAGACCAGTGTGGTGTGAAAGACTACTTTTTAGCCAAACCAAAAACATTTTGGCCCTTTATGCTCCTGAAAACACGAAATCCAACATGACCCAAGTATACTAAAAATCTCAGAAGGCAAATGTGCCCAGATTGCATTAGTTTTCAAACTGCTGTGAGGTTCAGCTGGGCAGGTGGTTTGCCAGCAATGACTTTCCTTCCTAGCCTTAAATCCTGCCAGTGAGTCCCCTCGGGCATGCTTCAGACTCTGCTCTTCAGGGTCTTGCCATATCCCTTTACAACCAGGTTCCACCCTATTTTTAATCCACTCCCCATCTTGTGGTGTTGTCAATCTCAGACCTTTCCTAAGCCTGGAAGGGAGCTGTATATTATACGTCCTTGTCTCGCTGTGGATATCTTACAGTTTCTCACCCAGTTTTAAGCCACTTGAGCTCTATTTGCCTCTTGGGCTGTAGATACACACAAACCCCAGACATCCAACCAGGGGTATCCACAGCAACTGCTAAATATTTTTTTCCAGAGGGGACCTTCAAGAAACGTTGGTGAAGAGGTGAAGTTTTGGCTGTTCTGTGCCAGGGTACGTCATCTTCTGCCTATCTGGAGGCCATTTCAGAGGGCTGTTACACTGCTTCACACCAAAGTATCTTTACACCCCCTTCAGGCACCCCAGACATCCCAGCACCATGAGCCAAAGCCATTAGCTCCTCATCCCCAGTGTCCTGGGATCACTCAGAACCGACCAGAGCACTGGCACCCTGCAGCTTCCTCATTGGACGCTCTGCTCCGAGCAGCGAGTTTTCACTTTTTCTTTAATCACATCACCAAGTTTTAATGCCCAGCAAGAACTTTGACCCTTATCCAGGGATTAGTTGTTATCCTTAAGAGCTTTCTGTGGCAAGCCTTATAAAAGAACTCCAGCTTCGGAGAATGTGGGCAAATCATGTCCACTGGGTTAATTTTCTTTATTAGCTGACTACCTCGTTTTTCCATCCACAGCTCTCAGATATTGTCTCCTTGCTCCAGGGGAAGGGCTGTTCCCATCAGTTCACAGGAAGTTCACTGCTGGGATTCTTGCTAACACCAAGCCACTCTCAGCAAGAAGGGGAAATCTTGGCTTTAGTGAAATTAGGGGAAAAATGTTATGTTCTCTCATCAGGGTGTTTCGCATCCCACCCCAGCACAATTAGGCAGTGATGGAGGGCTGCCAGACAGATCCTGTAAAGAGGCAAAGTGTTTTAAATAGGGGCTGTAGAGGCAGCTGAGGTTAAGCAGAAATCGAAAAATCCATTTGGCTGATTAGCAAGTTTCTTCACGAAAAGAAATGTGGGCATCTGTGTGTCTTTCCTTGTATCTCTGCCATAGCCTATTTCAAGTATAATCCTGTTTACTGAGCAGGATTTCAGTAAGGCATAAAGGAGAAATTCTGTTCCGGTTATTGGCTGTTATTTTTCATGTGTGTGCAAGGTACACAGATGCGGGAAAACCGGGAGCACAGTGTGTTTTGCTCTAAATAATTAGAGGCAGGATTCACAGGTATATTCTGGCTGCTTTCAGCCTTTCCCGTGACAGAAAGCAGCTGCACACCCAGCATTAGCCAATCTGCTAATAGGCTGTGTCACAAGACACAGCATCACCATGTCTCACAAAGCAACTGCATTGTCCTCCCTAAGCTTATTGTGTGAAATATCACGGGAACACCACCAAATCGTGTTCCACAGACCGTTCCAGACTAAACATCCATGGCCCAGCTCCCTGACCCAGATTGAGGGTCCTTGAGGGAGGAGAGAAGGCACCTTGCTTTTGCTGTGCCAAGAGCCCAAGAGGTCTGTGCGCTCAGTCAGCATCTCCATGCAGACCTGCCAGTGTGAACAGATGCCAATGCATCCAGAGACTCCTCATTTTCTCATTCAGACGATAAGTGTGTGAAATGCTAGTGACAAAAATCTTGTCTGTGGATACCTCTGAACTAGATCCTTGGCTCTTTCAGTCCAGGCAGCCCAGAAGGCATCAGAAAACAGTGGATCCTTTGAGTCCGGGTGGATGACTGGTCTCGAACTCACTGAGGGTGAGAGGGTGTGAGTAAAGATGGAAGGCAGAGTAAGGACAGGAAACATGCTTGGAGGCTACTACAGAGAATGAAAGGAGTTTTGGATAAGATCTTGTAGCCAAGACAAACCGAAGCTGTAGCATATATGGAAGATTCTTTTTGCCAAACCCTTTGTTTTATCTTCGTGTGAAAGAAACTCATTATAGGTTATGGCGTTGTGCATTACAGGTGATTCTGTACCTCAATACTCTGCCAGAGCTGGGAGTCCTGGATTGTCTTCCCAGCTCTGTCTCTTGTTTCCTAATTAGTGCGGTGTCAATCACTACTCTGGTCTGTGCCTCAGTTTCCTCAGCTGTGAGTGGTGATAACAGTACAGTGATGATAACAGTACTGAGCTGCCCTGGGGCATGATCTGTAAGTGAATTAACGGTGAGGAGTTAAAGAAGAATTAATTGGTGGCCTCTGTTGAGTGCTCAGAGATTCCTCGATAGCAGGCAGTGAGTGGTGAGCAGTTTTGCGTGCTGTGCCATGCACGGCTTTCGCAGCCTGTCCCTGGGCCTTTGCTCCTCGCTGTCTGGCTCCAAAGGAAAGTCACGCTTTGATTAGGACAAGCTCTCATCAGTCACGTAATGTTATTTCCAGGTGTGCAGCAGGCTGTGTGGGCAGGGTGGAGCAGCTTCCCAGCTGCAATTGTCTTCCCTCGAAGCAATATGTAATGACAGAATCCAGGGCTAACATTCTCTAGGAGACCCCTGCGTGTTGCATATGATGACAAAGAGAAAGGAAAAAATTAGGAGAAACAGAGCAAAGTGGGATGTTGCTTGTAGCACACTAGTGCTGTAGTGTTTTAACCATAAACTGGTAAAAACTAGGAAGCACAGCTCTTCATGAGAGAAATCTGGAGAGTGGGAAGCATCACATAAAGTCTGCTGGGAGGGTAACATCAAGAACTGGAAAGAAATGTCTGCTGAAAGGTGAATTTGGCCTCCAACTCCAGAATATGAACTGTGAGTCTGGGGAATGACAGCTGCTTATTAGGTTACAAGTTTTTTCAGTCTCTGAACCCCTGTCCCTCTTTCAGGGCTGTTTCACAGCTTTCCAGAGAGGTTGGCTGTATATATCTTCGCAGAACACCCAGCAAAGTGTCCTACTTCGTCAATTCTTCTGGGTCACTAAGATGTAGTCATGAAATCTGTGGAGATCTCTGGAACACAGACAGTAGATCACTCTTGGTGGATCATTTCTCCTCTCTACACTTCAATTTCCTTTCCTGTGAAACAAGGATGTTAAAACCAACATCCTCCTAAACAGCAGCTTGGTGCCTAGAGCCTGGCAGGGACTATGGGGCAGGAGCAAGAGGCAGGGACAGAGCAGAGGGACCAAATGTAGGCCTGAGAGAGGCCTCAGGAGACCAAGACTCTTCACGGATGGGGAATGGTGCCTGGAGCACGGCTGACCACAGGCTCTGGGAAGAAGGGGGGTGCTCAGCACTGGTGTCTGCTGTGCACCCATTTGCACAAACCGCACTGGGTGTTACGCCAGTCACTCTGGGGCGCTGGGGTCCCCATCCGTGGGGGCTGTCCTGTGCCTCAGGCCAGGACGCTATGCCTGTAGCCTGCTCCTCTGCACACACAGCAGGTCCTCCAGGCAGCCAGGCCCCCTATCCCCATGGGTTCTGCCTCCAGAGATGGAGCCTCTCTCCCCTGAGAATGGAGCAATGTGGCAATGCTCTCAGACCTTGGCTTGTGACAGCAGTAACCTCCGAGCTGCTGACTGTTGCTCAGCAATAAACACCACTCGTGCTATTAATAAACACTATCTGTCAGCCTTGGTATTTTTAATGCCGGGACACTGTGCCCTGGCATGCGGAGCCACTCAGAGACTGAAGGCTGGATTCAGAGACGAGTCTAAACTGCTGCGAGGTGCTGCATTGTTCAGCCCTGCAACCCATGCCCGTTGCAGGGTGGAAGATCTCTGTTCTCCCTGGTGTGTTAGACAGGATCCAAGTTCTGCCCCACAAGGGATTTCCCCTCCTGTCCTTTGCAATCCCACAGCACCGACAGTCACAGACAGGCTCTACCCACTGTCATAGACTGCGATAGATCTAACAGGATCTCTGGACCTGTGTGAGTCAGTGAAAATACTTCAGCTTTTTCCCCGTGGTGATGTGCCAGTACATTCAGCTGAATCAGCAAGGGAATGCTGTCTGCTCACACTGTGTCTTTGGACTCACAGTCCTGCTATAGGAGGTTTCACACAGCAGACCTTGAGAAGTGCTCCCCTGTGCTCAGAGGTTGTCAAGAGAGTCCTGATGGGATGGGTGCCTCTGAATGATGCACATGGACACTGCCTGACACATGAGACTTCTCCACCGGTAGCCTGGAAGAAAAATAGGAAGGAAAAGGAAAATGAAGCTTTTGTGGGGGCTGATCATGTTGTACTGAAGCTCCTGGCTGCTTCCAGCTGGCTGCAGTGTGAGCCATCCCTGCATCAAGCTGGTGTGTTCTCTGCTGGGGTTAGTCTGTACCCAGGCTGGGCTGAAGGGCACTGGTGTGGAGTTGCGGGGGCCGACGGTCCGATGCAGCAGGAAAGAGCTGGTTTCACCTTCAGCCGCAGTGTTTGGCCCTGGCGGCGCAGCTGGGGCGGTGGGTGTGTGGCTCCTCCTGAGCTCAGGGGCAGGGAGCGGGGCTGCGGGCGCCGGCGAGCCAGGGAGGGGTGCGGGTGGTGCCAGAGGGGAGCAGCGCGGCCCCGGCGCTGCTGCTGCTGGTGCTGCTGCTGGGATGCGCGCCGGGCTCTGGGGCTGGCTGGGGCTGCACCCCAGGGCTGCTTCGCCCTTTGCCACCGCAAGAGCAGCGGTGGAGGGTTCTGGAGGGGCGGCGGGAGAGGAATAGCCAAGCAAACAGTGAGCTGGCCGAGCAAACAGCGGCCAATGTGAAACAATCGGGTCCCGTTCTGCTAAAGCTCAGCAAATACTGCGTAAGACCTGCTGCTGGCAGTGGTGCTTGCCCTAGTCATCAGGTAGAGCACTATCAGAGGGCAGATACAGAACAACCTGGGGAGGCAGGGAGAAGTTGTGCAAGAGAAAGCTCTGGCCATCGTGACTCAACTCTCATTAGCAGCGGCACACCTACGAGAAGCCCATTAAAACTGAAAGGAAGAAGCTCAAGTACCTTATTTCTTCCCGTTGTTGTAAATAATCTCTTTTATCACCGCACATCTCAGTGTCTGCAGAGACGGCAGCAGAGAGAGGAGCCCTGTGTATTGTAATCTCCTCCCAGCTCTGCCTGTGCCCCTCTCTCTTGCCCCATGGCCCCTATCAGCCCAACTCCAGGCCTCGCAGAGCTCCCCCGGACTGATGGGCTTGTCAGTGGTGTGATCCAAAGCCCATTTCTCACTCACTGCCGTGGACTCTGCCTTCTTCAGTGCCATCCACCCTGATGCCTGCAACCTCTTACAAAGGCCGAAGTAGCCAGAGGACAGCACTGCCCTTGTGCTGTGAACCGTCCTGCACTGGGCTGACAGGGCCCATGACACGAGTGTAGATCTGCACCTGGGACATGCCTCCAGCTTTTAGGTTCAAGCTGGGCTCTCCGAACACCATCCGCCTGCCACCTTGCCCTTGCCTGCTGGCTGGTTTCTTGGACGTGCAGTTGAAGAAAGCATCGAACTAGGGAGGGAGGAGACTTCTACATGTCTAGGTATAAATACCCTGACCTGGGGAGCGGAGACATGAGCAGAAATTATGCCTGCAGTACACCTGACAGTGGTGTCCCTTGCTGGTGCATCACTGGGAAAACAGCTTCGTTTTTCTGCTCCTGTTAAAGGCAACAAAACATAGGTTTACACCGACGCTTCGTACACAGCTCTAGGACTGGCTGTGGAGTAAAACTCCCCTAAGTCACTTCTCCATTAGTGTTTTACAGGGACATAGCTAAACCCAGTCATCCCTTGGGTATGTCTGCATTGCATTCCAGAGGGGAGATTGCATTTTGGTAAACATACCCTGATGAACTTGGGTTTTAATCTGAGTTTTAACCTAGTTTTCTACTTCACAGCATGGGTACCAGTAGTGGCATGTCACTGAGATGTCTGGGCTGCACACCCCTCTTAGACCAAGCTTGGCTGTCTGCTGCTGCTGCTGCCCATACTCTCCCATTAGTCCTCATCTAGTTTAAAGATAAAGGGATGTCTTCCCAAGGCATTCGCATGATTTTGAACTGCTCTTTTGTCACTTTATGTCACTGTCAAACTCTCATTGCATCCTCTACTCCAAAGCCACCCCAAGCGTTCCCCTTCTGCCCTGCTGCTCCTAACATGTCTGAGCTTTTGGGCTTTCTGGTCTGGACTGAGGTGGGCAGCCCTCTTGCAGTTTTGAAGAGGGGACCTCACTGCATAGGCAGAGGCTCTGGAAGGTGTGCTGTGTGCTGCAGTGGGGATGGACAGTCCCAGCCCTCTGAGCTGAGAGCGGCTTTGCTGTTCTAGACTGTTACCTGCTGCAAAGGAGACAGGTCATCCTGCCCCATCCTTCCTCTCCTGTGCTCCTTTCCCATCCTCACAGTGCCCACAGCAAGTCTTTCGGAGGGATCTTCTCTCTCAGAAATACCATCTTAGGCCCACTGTCTTTTATCTGATTCAGATTAAGCTTCTTTCTTCTTTTCTCTTTCTGCTGTTGACACACAGAAGAGTGATACCCCCACAGGGGAGGGTCCGGATGTGCTCCAAATGATGTCAGCTTTGATTTATTATTGTTTAATATCATGTTGCTTACTGTTGCCGTTTCATGGAGTTAGCTCAGTTTGAGAAAGATTGCTATTCTTTGGACAGGACAGATGGTCTGAAAATTAATTTTTTCCCTTGCCTAACTAAATATCCAAGGCAGGCTGTTCTGTTATCAGAGCTTTGCTTAGGCAAGATCCTTCCTTGGCAGAAGTGGTAGGGGAGAAAGGGGGGATAAGGGAGAGAGCAAGAGGGGGATGTGTGCGCTCTACCACAGCTGAGGTTTCTCAGTTTGTCTCCTTGTCTCCCCTCCACAGAACCTCCTTCCACTCTTGCCAGTTTCCCAGTGGTTTAATTCAGAGTTACATCTGGGATGGGGCCAGTACCAGACACTGCAGGAAAAAGGGGCAGGAAATGCATCTGCAATTTGTAATTACAAACAACCTGCTCAGATATGTCGTTTTGTCCCTGTCAGTCAGGGCTGGCTTGTATTTTGGAGGAAGAGGGCTTAGATCTCTTACATTTTTATTCTCTCTCATGTAGCCCTGGATGTTCTTTTTTATCCATTGAAACATCTGATCCTTTCGTGCTTCCTGCAAAGCTCTTGGCCTCCCCAATGACAATGATTTCCATCTGTGCTCTCACTCAGATCATTTCCAGGCTCCTTTTGGTGAGTGTGTGGATTCACAGGGATCTGGGCTCCTGTTTTGTGAATGAGCTCAAGGGTTTGCTGGGAAGACTGCTTGAGCTCTTGCTGCCTCTCAAGCTCCACAAAGCTCACCTCCCTGTCCTGCACTTGGCCTGGTCAGTGTAGATGGACCCCCACCAGGATAGCTGGGTTCTGCTGCGCTTCTTGCCGGGGTGATGAGCCAAACTGGTGAACTGTTCAGAGCAGGATGAGGAAGACTTCAGGCAGAAGGAGAGGAAGGCTCCCAGAACCACATGCTCAAGCCAGCCCTATGTCTTGGGGTGACACCCTAGTTTCCACCTTAGCCAGAACCCCACCTGACACACACTTTACTCCTCCAATGTCCACCAGGAAGGAAAAGAACACTGCACTTGTTGCCACTACCACTTTTAGTACACAGCTCTCAAGAACATAGACCTATATCATCTCAAAATGTTTGCTTATTTTGTTTGGCCTGAATCCCAGAGGACATAACTGTGGGTTTCCAAATATTTAGGGCCAATGTGTTATTTATAAGCCATGTCGGAAACATCCTGAGCATGTGGATTTTAGTGAGGAGGGTCTGGGTTTGGTATGTCCACACGGCTCAGGTTTGCCATTCTGCAGTGCTGTCTGTGGTGATGCATTTGAGGTTAGCAGTGTCTGTAGTGGTGCTAGACTTATGACATTCTTTTCTCAATATCGTCGATCTACTGGCAAACAGCAGTGAAATTATAAGGCAGGTAGTGAAGGACCGAGTGAGACCTTGCTTTTGAATCCCTTGCAGTGCCCCTGTTTAACCTCCCAGCAGCCCTCACACCCCTGCTCCCTACTCTCCTTTGGCCCTCAACAGAGCCCTCACCATTTTCGTCTGAAGATGGTGACCACCGTCCTCGGCTTGATACCCCAACCTGGAACTACATCCCCAGGGAGGAGCAGGAGGCAGAGAACTGAGCCTGCTCCTCTGTGTACTCCTCTGTCCACGCATCCCTCATGGTGTTGAAACAGGGCTCGTCTCCATGCTGGCTGCCACAGCATCCATCTTCAGCAGCCTTTCCTCCAGGACACACAATCCCTGCAGCGCAACTGCCTGACAATTAGCCAAGAGCCAGAGCAGCTCCTGTGGCCCACGTTTTCCTTCTGCAGGAGCAATTAGGCTGCTTGAGACTGTCTTCAGTAGGCTGATGTTATCTCCACCGTGACGCAGGCGAGCAGCCCTAAGCCCTTGTGGTAACTATGCCAGGGTCACAGAATCACGGAATCACAGAATATGCTGAGTTGGAAGGGACCCACAAGGACCATCAAGACCAACTCCTGGCCCTGCACAGAAGTATTCAATTTGTCTCCTCTGCCTGTGGTCCTGTACCTGCAAGATAGGCTGAGCTTCAGAACTCTTCCATCTATCTCCAGGCAGTGGGCAAAGATTTTCCTTTAGCAGCACCAAAGACCAAGAAAGCCTTTCTGCTCTGTGCTTGAGTCCTGCAAGGCTTTTTGGAGAAGCATCCTGCACTTCCTGCAAAAGCCACACTTTTCCTGGCATGTTGAGAGTAGGGAGCCAATCTGGCTGGTTCTGTAGGGGAGACCCTTAGCTTTCCAACCAAACCACAAAAGGTCTGACATTTTGCTGCCTGCTAATTGAGACAAGATAAAAGTTTGCATCAGGGATGCCTGCTCCTGCTGACACTGTTGTATCCAGAGGGTCTGCTCTGCTCGGGTGTTAATTGTGTCTAGGAGCACTTCCAGCCACTCTGTGTCACTGCCCAGGGAGAGACGATCTCTACCCTGGAAAGCTTTTACCTAATTAGACAAGACAGATAGGGAGGGAGACAGAAAGAAGGAAGTGGCAAAAGCCTTGCCCAGGGCCACATGTTGGGTGAGTCGTGGCAGCAGAATGTGCAGCCAGGTCTCGTGATATTTGCAGTGTGGATACACATTACGTCCACCACAGGGATCAGGCACAGCAGGGTACCAGAGCCATCCCAGGGTCCACCTTCCAGCCCACCCTTCCCCTGCACCCACGATCTGCATGAGAGTACTTCCCTCTCCTGGCACAAACCCCAGCTTGGCAGGGAAGGCCTGGCTTGGCTGGGAGCATGGGTGGAAGGACAAGGAGGTAAGCCCTGGCCAGCCAGCAGCCCTCAAGAGCAGATGGAGGGTTTGGAGCATTGTCTGCAGTGGATGGTGACATCTGGGCAGATGAAGGGTATGTGGCCCTGGAGCCTGGGGCTCGAAGGTGGTGTGGCTGATGCTAGTGATAAACATGCAGCCACAGGAGTGATGTGGTGAGCCATTCCCACGTATTGGTGGTGGGTCCCCTTCCCAGGGCAATCACAGCACTGATCACTGAGCCTGGGGTCACCTCTCCGAGGCTGCGGTGACTGATGCTGCATCAGCCACCAGAGAGAGAAGACCAGGGTCAGGCCCCACACATGGCACTGGTTTCATTGAACTCTGTCCCCAGCTAATGTGGCATTTGTCATGAGTCAAAGAGGCTGGATTGACACCAAAACTGTTCCTTTGATTGCCTTGACTTGAATGGCTCCAAAGTAAAATTAACTAGACTACCTCTGCTTCTCTGTATGTGGTGGGACACATTCTTGTAGGTCAGCGAGACACCCCCAGCCCTGTCCTGATCTCACACTGGCCAAGGCTCTACTCCATATCATCCGGTTTTGCTGCAGAGTTGGAATGTTTGAGTGACAGGACATAGAAAGAGACCAGTCCAGGCTAGGGCCCTTCTTGATGAGATGTTTTATTCTTCTACCCATGATTATTTGGGGTACATCAAGATCTTTATATCAACATCCTGGAGGAACAGTTTATATCTTATGGTGATTGAAAGTTCTTTAAACAGCGAGCCAAGGTCTTGCTAAGGAGGGGAAAGACAAGGATGAGAGAAAATGACCCTGAACTGTGAGACACTGAGTGGAAGAAAGATGCTTATTTCAACAGTTTCAGCAGAGTTTCTTCTAGATACCAACAATCATTTGGGAGCTGCTTGCTGCTGCCCAGAGCCCAGAGGATGAGAGAGGAGATAAGTTAGGAATGATGTGTTTCCAGCAGACTGGGAGGATCACGGCTACTGAGCTTCAGATTCAGCCTGATTTGAAAGCCATTTCAGTGCATACATGCTCACACACTATTGCCCACAGGACTCCTGGTGTGACTCGTTTTGCCCTGTTCAGCTATTTCTGATGTTTGGGACCACCTGGCACTTGGCTCATGGGCTCTGTTCATCGAGGAAAGACAGCTGGGGCACGAAACAAGGGATTTCACCTTTCTCCCCGATTAGATGAACCAGTCCAATGCAATTAAGCAGCTTAGCTTAAGGCAACAGAAGCCATTATTGCTGGGCTCCTCTGCTCTGCTTGAACTCTGTTATCCACACCAAAAATGTCAGAGGAAAAAAATTTTGCTTCTGTGCCTGGCGTCTCCGTGGCGCTGGCTGAGTGGCAGGTGCATATCTGAGATACCTCTGTGTGCATCTATCTGATCACCTTCTCTCCCCACTTCAGGCTGTCTCATTTGAGGTGGGGTAGGAGTAGGTCTCATAAGAGAGCAAGAACACCTGGCCAGGTGTGACTCTCAGCCCTCTTTATGGAAAACCTCCTTGTTTTGGCACCCTTCTTGCTGTCGGGGAGAGAGCTCATCTTGGCTGCTGAAGGCACCATGCTGAACTCTCCACCTGCCCCTTAGGAAACAGCAAGGGTTGATAAGAAGTCCTCCTCTGAGTTCTTTGTGCTGCTTCATCCTTCTTCTCCACTAGGCCAGCACGAGAGCAGAGTGCTCTTTTACATGCCTGGGGAAGGCATGTAAAACACTCCACTTTTGGGATAATCCTGTGACTTTTTGTCTGAGCCTGATCTTGACATGTACTGCAGGCTTGGGAGGAGGTTTGCAGACTGGCATAAATATTGCATGGACTATTCTCTTCTGCTTACGAATATCCATGCTGCAGTCCCCCTTATTTAGGCAAAAAATGTGTAACATTCAGAGAAAAAGGGACACAAACACAAGCATTTGTGTATGTACATCCACACACACCTGTGCAATGCACAGAACTGATCCCTATACCCATCCCCAAACCCAGCTGGAGCTTGAGGGCAGGGTGTATTCCCTCCTGTCCAAAACCACAGACTGTCTCTTCCTTCACAGCTGGTCCCAGCTGATTTCCTATTTACCCAGGTGTCACTAAGCATGGCTCTGCTACTCAGACAGGTTTCCCAGTAATAACTCATTGTGGGTTTTTACATTCAGGTGCTGTTATCAACCATTCATATACTAATAGAGACAACTAAGGGCCTGTTTTTAGACAGAAATCTCTTTCAAGTGAAAATGCCTCTAATCCATCTTGCTAGTTAGAAAGTCGTCAGTGTCCATTTGGCACAGCAAGAGTTATGGTCCAGTAGCTGCTTCCAGCTAAATAGCCTCAGAAGGTGTCCCAAGCTCTCTGAAAGGGATGTGGGCGCTTCCACAGCACTTCAAACACCACTTTTGCTGCTGGCTGTGAAGAGTCCCTGCAGGAGATGTTGGCATGTATCACAGCAGCTGCAATGTGATGCTTAGGAGAACAGAACAGCAGAGCTTGAGAGCCAGGGCATGGAGAGCAGAGTCTGAGCCAGGAAAGGGTAGGGAGATCGGTGGAGGTAAATACACACCGACACAGACTGCTATGGACATAATAGAAACTGCAGTTATGGAGACACCTCTCTCTTTCTTCTAATAGATGCAAGACTCACACTGCACCCTGAGAGAAGACCAGAATGGACTGGTTTGGCTTCAAGGTGAGCCTCTGTAGAAGATTAGGTAGGAATATGAGCTCTTATTCTCGTGAAAGACCTCTGACTAGAAATGAAGACCTCATCGCTTTCCTTGAAGAGATTGCATGAGTTTTAAGAGCAAAGCTGAGCAATGAGCAACAGAATTTTCTGCCAAATGGGTAAAGGTCCTCTGGGCTGCCAGGAGAGCTGTCTGGTGGGCTAGATAATTGTCTGCAGGAGCAAAGGAGCATCACAAGCCTTCCCATCTTCTGTCTCATGCATGAGGGCACTTCAAAGCTGCTTTCTCTGCCTGTGATACCTGGTGAGCAAAATAAAACACTTGCGTTACATTCATGCTTCTGCCTGTGGGAGAGGAATGAGGAAAGGAGTCCCATAGGGCAGATGTTAGTCAGACTGCCTCAGGTGCTACCAGGAGGTCTTCAGATAGCACCACGATTCGTCTGTGTAGGGAAGGGAGCAACTCCAAGTTTTCATTACTGTGGGCTGGGGGTCATGGCTGCTGGCGTGGAGTCTGACATTTAGGTAAGAGTCATCAAAGCCTCAGAAGTGGGAGGAATGTCTGGTCCTATAAAAATGACATGTGGATGGGGTAGAAAAAGGAGGGCCTCTTTTTGTGAAGTGGTGTCAGGAGAGGGCTTAGTTTTTCACTTTGGCAGGTAACACATTATCCTGGGACAGACAATGATGGATTCATTTCTGAAGCTGCATGTCCCTGTGTTCCTGCAGACACAAATATTCTCCCCAATGGTTTTGCAACACAGAGAGGAAAGTGACTTCATGGCATTCCTTTTCTGACTGTTTCTCTGACATGTGCTTTCTAAACATAGATCTAAAAATCAGAAAGCACCGGGAGAATTACGGGTTTCTACACCCTATTGTGCTTTATAATAATTATAATTATTGTAAATATGGCCCAGACACTGTAATTTTCTGCTCTCCATTGGGTCTTTCTTTTTCATTTTGTTCTTCTTTTTATGACTGTTTTCTAAGAAAGTTTTCATATGTCACCTTATAGATGGGAAATGGCAGAGTCAGCTCTTAAAATAAAAGGAGAGGAGTGGCTTGGGGGGGATGGAGAAAATTATGAGAAGGGAGTGAGGAGAGACAAATGTCATATAGTCTGTGGTGAGGGCACCAGTGGCGACAATCAGGAGACCTAGTGCTGTACCTAACCTATTGCCAACTTGCCATGTGATTATAGGATCCATCTTTGTACCTATTTTTGGTTGTGGAGGCCTTCTCTTATCTCTTATCTTGTTGCTTGGCTCAGCAATTATTTGATTTTAAGTTTAGAGGAGCTGAGCACTTCTCACATGCAATGTCTGGTTTAAGTTATTGTAAGAAGATCTGGTAAAAGATATTTGAATAGGTGGAGTTTTTGCATCACTGTTCAGGTACAGTCAGGAAAACCTGGTTTACACTAAGGATAGAGGGGTGCACTATGGTATCGGCTCTGGTCCTATGCCCTGTGAGTCCCCAGAGCAGAGATGTGGCTTAGATGTGTCTTCTTGCACAGGCAATGTGATCCTATTCCTATGGACATTAAGGCATAGGGTAGAAACATGGAGACTGAGAATCAAGTATATCCAGTATTTGTCCCATCAGGAAATCAGAATGTGGCCAGGCTGTGAACTTAGATGGGTAAAGCGGAAAGTGCTCTTACACCTCAGAGAACAGATACAGGTAATGCCACCTACAGTCAGGTGAGCCATGAGGAAAGGAAAGATGCAGCAAACAGCATCAGGAGAAAAAAAATATCCAGACCCTGGAGTCAGGAAAGAGAGTTTACGCTGAATTCAGACTGAACCTGAATTAGGAAGAAATTTGGAAAGAATTAGGAAGAAAATGGGTAAAGTTACAATAAGATGGATAAAACCTGGGGGATATAGTGCAATGGACAGTAGGAAAACAACAAAAATATCTATGTGATGTAGAGAATAGGAAAGAAGAAGGCAGGCAAAGGAGAAATCACCTGGAATGAGAATCAGTGTTTTGAAATAACGAGCTGAGTTGAAACATCATCACCAAAAACACAGCAGAGATTCAGACTGAACTGCAATGATTTATCCAACTTTTGCCCAAACAGGAGCAAAGTAGTTTTGAGTAGTCTCTCACAGAGAGCTCGGACTTCTTCCTCTCCTCAAGAGTCCTCACTGGAGACTTCCAAAGGAAACAAAGAGCAGAAAGATACACTCTGCCACACGATCAGGGGAATTTTGCTTTTACATAATTGCAAAGAAAATAAACAAGTCTTTCTGGGTGACTTTCTACCAAGAGTGTAAGGTTTAGAGTGTGGACTAGGGGTGTGAGAGATGTAGGTATTACTCTGCCAATGAAAAGGGAAGATTGCAGCCAGTGCAATCAGGATTTTGGCTTCTAGTTCAAGGCTGGAGAAGTGATTGGCTGTAGCCTGAAAGTGGGTTAGTAGAGTTTAATTTCTGCCTTTCCCACTGTCCTGCAGTAACCTACTGAATCACTCTCTTAGTACAGCAGCTCCAATCAATTGCCTCACAGAGGGTTTCCTTGATGCTGAATTTGCTGTTTGCAAATGCCCAGAAATCTGCTGCTGAAAGGAGGAACATTATCTCTTTGCTGTATGGGTCAAGAGGTTCTTACAAGAAGGTCTGTGTATTTGCCTCTGGCTGTCCATAAATACAGTGCTACTGCAGGCCATGCAATAGGCTGAGCACAGCCCTGTGCATCAAGAGGAACATTTGCCGTAGTATTTGGAAATAAGTCAAATCATCTGCTATCTGCATTTCTTACAAATACCACAGATTCCTTACATTTGTGCCTCCACCATTCCAAGCTGTTGCTTTGACTTGCTAATAGGTCTCTGTTGTAAAAAAAACCCCATGTGTGCCTCTTTTTTTTTTTTTATGGAGCTAACACTCAGATGTTACTTTGTGCCCAGAGAGACAGCAAGGACATGGAGTCTGCTGGATTCCAGAAGGAAAGCTCTGCAGGGCTCCCAGAGGGAAAACTGCCTGGCAGGTATTTATGAAAAGAAGGTGATCTGGTTGAATTTAAGAATGTATTCAAACTATGTGCTTATCTGGTGTCAATTGGCAGTTTCATTGAATTAATTGGAGCAATGCTGATTTATAACTACTGAGGGTTTAGACAATTCTACGTAAACAACTCTAATGAAGCCCCTTTCAAGGCACCAAGAGTCTGTACCAAGAGATAAATCTTGATGAGCTATAGGTCCTTGCCAATTGTCTTCCAAACTCTGCTCTTCTTTGCCGCTGTAAAGAATGTACGGAGCTTTCCTGATCCAGGTTCAGCCTAATCACTTTCCATTGCTCTCAGCTTTACTGATGCAACTCCTCCAGCCTGGGCTGAGTCACTGATCAGAATTAAAAACCAGCAGCAATCATGAAGAGATGGATATTCCCACAAGCAACTGCATCAGGTGGGAGACAGTGTATGGAGCTAGGGTCATGTGACAAAGTCTAGTTTGACCCATGGAGAAATACACACCAATGGAGTGGGATCACTGAGCCTTGTGCTCTCAACTTGGGATTGGCTGTCTTTCCAAGAGATAGCAAAAAACCTTGTTCAGCAATCACCAAGGCTTGCGGAAGAGAGGACGGAAAGAAAAGTTATGGGTGGTACTGAGCAGGTGTTAAGAAGAAATCTGTATGAAAAGTGCCTGAGGATCTCTGTGGGCGTGCAGAGGTAAGGATTTAGCCCCTCAGACTGTAGCCATTCTTTGTGGGCTCACATCACCTTCCCCGCAGACCTGTCTGTGGTGTAGCAGCAACACTCAGCAGCCGTTCCCCCAGCAGTAGGTGGAGGATGGGTATGTTACCCACCACACAAGGGTGTGTTACCCATCACACAAGGGTGTGTTACCCACCACACAAGGGTGGGTTACCCACCACACAAGACTGCCAGAGGGCTGTGTGGCATCTGCTGCACCTCTCTGGGCCCTGGGTGTTGGTGTTGCAAGACGACGTGTGTTCGCTGAGAGCACTCAAAAAGAGGAGAGCGTGAGGATCTCCAGAAGAGGCAGCTGGCAGTTTAATTTCAGCATGGGTAGGTACAAGGTAATGCAACATGAAAGATCAATTTAAGCTACTTATGTAACATGACAGGCCCTAAATTATTTATTTCTTACTCAGGAAAACATCAAGGTCCTTTTCAGGCTCCTTAAGCAGCAGCGATCACAATAGCTAGCACTGAAAATGCTGTATTATGATACCCTCCTATGAATCGAAATTATGTCTACATTTGAAACGATGTACTCAGATTTTGTCACTTTTCTGAAAGATATATCAGAAATAGAAGATGTCTAAAGATAGTTGATACAAATTATTAGAAGACCTAAAAGGATTTCACAAAGAAAAGATTAGGACTGTTAATTTAGTGAGAGAGATGTGACATGGGAATGAAAAGAATATTGGCAGGGAGAAGGCACATAAGATCCTGGCATTTACTCCTTATTAAAATACCAGAATGAGAAAGAAAAAGATCATTACTTAAAATACTGTACCTGAAATACTAATAAAGGAGCACACAGCGTTACACAGTATGTAACCTGTGGAATTTGCTGTGTGAAAGTACGGCTGGGGCCAAGAGCTTGGGAAGACATTACTCTCACATTTTCCATACAGAAGCAATAAAAATATCATCCACCCCTACACCAGCTGGGCTAAAAACCTACATGGGATATAAATCTTCATCTTGCCTGACAATAATTGCTGCGGGCTAGACGAGGAAGCCTATTGCATAACTGTCCACTACGAGGGTTTTACTACCTCCCATGAAGCACGTGGTGCTGGCTGCTGGCGGAGATGTGCTGCCGGCAGGGATGCTGCCGCTTTCCCTTGCCATATCCCCTGTTTCCATACGGCCTTTCCTCTGGAGCAGGTCCTTTAGATGTGCTGGTGACCTCTGCATCAGTGGGTCAGGCCACCTTCTTTGGTGCTCGCAGCAGCGAGGGTGGTATTTGGCGTGTGTGGTGCTGTTCCGCTGAGTTGGCTGAAACGAGACATGCCTCTGGCCTTGGGAGATGGGAAAGCTGGTATTCATTCCTCTGGCTCCCTGCAGGGGCAAGCTCCATGGGTAGGAGTCAGCTGCAGGGAAGATGCCCATCTGCTGCAGACATCGGCATTCCCTTGAGACAAGAGGTTCTAGGGTGAGTCACTGGTGCTGTGAGCGGCCACCAACAGAAGGCATGAAACAGTTCCTTAGGCAGCCAGCGCCCAGACTGCGAACTGGTCTGGAGAGAAGGGCTAAAAGCCTGGCTTTGGCCCAAAATTTGGTGCAGACTTAGTGCAGAGAACCAAACGTTCTGAGGTTTGAAGCTGGTGCTTGACCTGGAGTTAGGGGGAATAAATTTGTGGGCAGTCATCTCTGGAAAAGGTGATTCAAAATGTGAATGCAACAGGAAAGAGGTGCTGTGTCCTTGCCAAAAGATGCTTTGTTACTCTTCATCTGCAGTATGATCAGGTGCCAGTCAAGAATGGGACTCTGCTGCTCAAGGCAGTGTTCTTACAGAGCAGCAGATACAAATCTAACAGATGTGGCTATTTCAATGTCTAGAAGCAAAGAGGAGCCAGGGGAGCACCAAGGCCGTGGATTGTCCTAACATGCCAAAAATTGACCAATGATTTTCTTCCCAGCCCGTGCCTGCTGATTTTCAGGGCAAGACCCTCAATTTTTCACGTGAAGAGTAATTCTGAAAGATATTTGCAAATCAAATATTTTTTTTTCTTACAAAATGGAGTCTCATAGCGTTTCCATTTTGGGGATTTGGGGGTTTACATTTTGTGTTTTATTTACATCCTGGAATTTCAAAGCATCAGTTAAAAATCCTAACCATGTCCTTTTTGTGTTTTACAGTGACTGCTGCCTGTTTTAGGACAAAGTTTTAGTGCATGATATGGCAACAGATTTGAAGCCTTCCATTTCGTCTATTTTTAAGCACAATTAAGGCAGCTGTTATGTAGTACTAATTAAAAAAATCTTATCTTTCTCTACAGATCAAAGTGACTTTTGTTTGTAATGGAACAGTCTGACAAAAAGTCAAACACAAAAAGTGTCACACTGCTTCATTACAAAACAAACAGGAGACACTTTGATCTGTGAAAAAAAGATAAGGTGTTTTAATTAGTACTAAATAGCAGCTGTCCATCATGATTTAAGAAAGGAAATAAAACAGCAATATTTCAAGTCTTTCATATGGTGATGTGCATGCTGAGGGGTTCTCATTAAGTTAAAAAGCTTTACAATGAAAATTGGGATAAAATTTTGAATTTTTTAAATTTATGAATATGTATTTCTCAACCCAGAACAAAGAAGATGCCCATATTGACATATTTTGCCAGGGAAATTTCCATGAATATGATATTCATACCTGGTTACTAAAAACAATGCATTTAATCTAAAAAAAATTTTAGGAAAAAAGCTGTGTTTAAAAATATTCCAGCCTGCTCTGTCTGCAGACCCTGGTTTCAGGTGTAGCCACGCTGGGTGGGGTGTGGAGGTAAATAACACAACGCAGAAGCAGCTTCACCAACACGCTGCTGGCACGTCTGCAGACAGGTGCAATGCAGGACTCCAAGCACATGTCACCTGGTCAAGTCAGTCTGGCCTTACAGCTCGGCCCTTGGCACCCTCTTCACTGCACCATGGAGCCACGTGCATTCCTGGAGGTGCTGGGGGAAGGCAGATGAGCTGAGGTCTTGCATGTATTGCTGGCTGTTAGGAAGCAGCAGCTAATACCAGTCTTCTCTTCAAGGAACAAGGTGCCCTCTCGGTGTAGTCCTGCTGATCTTTTTCATGTTCCTGGTCCAGGGCAAGCGTTTTGAAGCTGGCTGTGTCAAATATTGCCAAAAGCAATGCAAGTCTGCTCTTAGAAAAACAATGGTTATCTATTTGTAAGTATTTCCACTGATTCTCCCCGGCTCTGTGTGTTGTGCAAACCTGGTGAAGGGAAACTCCTGTCTCAAGGAGCTGTACTAGCAGAGGGACCATAACCTGCAGGAGGACCCCAATGCAGCTAATGAGGTCAGTGCGAAGGATGGCCAGGCAGTGGGTGAGCATGTCAGAGGGTCACTCAGTGGTCTGACCTATGGAGTTAAATTTGTTCTTCTCTTCCACTTTGCTTTTAACAGGCAGTGAATTTCCGACAGGAACCCCATGGAAAGGGTCCTCAAAACAACATCCTGTGATCTCAGGGGCAAGCAAACATCAGTCTCAGTCCAATTCTTGAACGTCAACTCTGCCCCTTGTTCCCGGATCATTGAGAGCTGCTGGGCTCCTGTTTATCTCACCTTTGGTCCTGCTCTGTGTTTACAGTTAAGCTGTTCATTCAAGTGCCATATAAGTTCGCTAGGATTTGCTGAGGGAGCAAAGGTCTTCAGGCAGAAGATGAGAACAGAGGAAAAACAGCCTCTAGCTGCCACGCTTCTCCAGGGCTTGCTTCAGAGGTGTTACTCAAGATGGGGTGGCAGCTAGTAAGTACAAAAAAAAGAGCAGTACCGGTGAGTCGGCAAAATTTGGAGACCTCCAAGGCTCCCCTTTGTGGTTGTTTGTGGTTGACTTCTCAGTGCCTTTATGATGGCGATGATGCATTCATTGCTGATCTTCCTTCTAGTATTTTATCAGGAATGGTTTTTATGGTTGCACTAAATTCTGAAATACAGATGGGTTGACTGCTTCTGCTGCCTCACCCCAGCCCTTCACGTTTACAGTCTTCTATATTTATGTTATATCTGTGGTAGATAATATAAATAAATAAAGTGTCATGGGGAGAAAGCATACCTTTTGCTTGCACCACATCACGTGATTAGGAAAAAAGACGAGCTTTCAGGCACGTAAGGGCAGGTTTTCCCTCACTTGCTTATATTCTACAGTAATGTAGGATATCCAAATTTAGCATTTTAGTTCTTCAAGATAGGAAACCTTGTCAGGCTGGGCCTTTTTGACAGGATCCTTGATATCTCTGTAAGGAAGGCACAGGCCTCCAATGCTGTAAGAATCCTTCAGTCGTTACTGTCACTGAAATACAGTGAAATTATTTGGGATGCAAGAAATTCAAGGCTGTGACTGAAAGGCAATAACCTGTTGCTTAAGATGTAAAGAAATGAGAGCCACTGGAGAAGAATGTTAACTCAGGCAGGGACTAAGAAGACCCATCTGCATAACGAAGGACAGTAAAAATATTGTGTGAAGGTGGAAAACAGGTGATTGTTTATACAATTTCAAAAGCACCCTTGAAATAATACTTGTGAAGGGTCAGGAGAGGAAAATCCATCTGTTTATCCAGGAAGCCACACTGAATAAAACTGGAAATGGCAACAACGCCAGGGGTCAAGACCAGGTGTGGACGTCATGTTTCAACCACTTCCTTCAGGCTGGCAGTACTGTTAGGGAAGGGTGGCCATGTAGGTGGCTTGGGCCATGGGAAGTGACTCCGATGGCAAGAGCAAGTCTAAAGAAGCAAGCTCCTGTACAGGCCAAGAGCTAGTCCCCTTGGTAGGCAGTGTGATGTAAACCTGAAGGATTAGAGCTGAGGCTAGGGTGAGGAGGTGGCTGGAGGAACTGAAAGAATAAACATGCTGGAGGTGGAATTTCATGTTTTGCTGTATTTTCCAACTTGTGAGTCTGAGGAATCACAGCTGGGTTTGCAGGACTCACCCTAAGTGAAAGCTACCCCTGTCCAGAGACTCCACCTCCATACCACATGTGCCCGAGGAGTATCTACCCCAGTGACTGTCCCCTGCACATCCCTTCTGCCTGGGTCTGTCATTTTAGTGACTCAGGGATTCCTTATGTCCCATAGCCCATGTAAATATGTTCCCAAATCACAGTCCCTTTCTCCACTTGCCACTCCTTCCCCAGGTTCATAAGGGAAGGACAATCAGCCCTCCAGGCGTTAATCACCTTCCTTTGTAGCCTTCCCCAGGTGGGGGACTCAGCATCCTTATGGAGCCCATGTGCTCTGTAGCCATGCCAGCCCCAAAGCAGTATCTCCTGAGGCTGCCCCGGAGCCGCCCCTTTGGTGGCAGGCTGCATGACATTTCCACAAAGGCCCTTCTTTGCTTTTCCCCTCAAGACAGTCCCAAGGATCAAATAATCCAACACACACAACACCCTGTTGTGGTGGAGTCAGTGCTGCCGGGGTTGCAGGGAGGGAGTGGGATTGCTCTCATAAGGGTCCCTTCAGCCAGTTTTCTTACCTGCTTACTATGGGTACCCTTCCTTCTCCAAGCAGGCATTGAGAGGTGAGCCAGGTCTGGTGACCCATCCATCATCAGTGTACGTGAGGGGTCTGTGGCATCATGCCATGTAATTCAGGTTGGCAGTATACACACGTGCAAGTCCTGCCCTCAAATCCCAAGAAACCCCTTTGGCCTCATATTCTGGAAATAGCACAGCACCAGGCATGTCCTATGCCTTACGCCTTTTCTCCAGGATGATAAGCCAACTGTCCCTGTCAAACCATGCTTCTGGAGATGTCCTCACGCTCCATGCTGCAGTGAAGGCCCGAGGAGACCACACTCATCTCTGCTCTGAGCTCAGCCTGGGCTCGTGACTTGTGATCTTGTACACGTTTATCCCATAACCACAAAGGACCTTGGCCTGGTCCCGTGCTCAACATAGAAAGCAGCACCCCATGTTGCTGTTTTATTCATCTGGTTGGGGATCTGCTCATGTTCTGGTAGCTGGGTCTCCAAATGGCTGCATCAACCCTCAGTGGGAGAGGGGCGCAAGTTTTCAGAGGTCATGACCTCCTCCAGGGTACACCAGGAAATTTGTGGACAGGACATCACAAACCCTTTTCTTTCTTAACAAAAGTCATCTCTAGACGAGATTATGGGCTTTTGGCCTGCATGGAACTTCCCACCTACTGGTTCCACAACTTAATTGAGAATTAGTTTTCAGCCACTTCCTCTCAGCAGCCACTCTGAGAAGCTCTGGTCCATGAAAACAAAGCACTTGCCTTGGCCTCATGCTAGAGCTGAACATGCCAAGCAGATGGCCAGTCGGCCGTTTCTTCCCATCTCTTCAGTGGGAGATCGCAGGATGCTTTGATCATGTCCTCTGAGTGAGGACAGCTGGGCTGTAAATCAGAGTCCCTGCTGCTCTGAACTCTTTCGTCCACCCAGCCACCATAGAGCGGAGACGTGTTTTTCCTTTCCATGCAGGGGTGAGCCAGGGTGAAACCTAGACCTGACAAGTGGGCCAATAGACCTTTCTGCGCCATTCACTTCTTGCTTTTGCAGGAATTTTCCACCTTAAAACCCCATCTAGCTTCACCTCTTCCGTGCAAATAATATAGGCAAGAGGTCAACTTCTTTCTTGTGTAAAGAACAACCAATTACACTTAGATGATAAGCTGAAAAAGTGCCAAATTTCTTTTTATAGCTTCTTTATTGCTCCCTGTCTGTGTATATAGAATGAGGAGAGCTGTGATTTACATGG
Source organism: Lycocorax pyrrhopterus obiensis (assembly GCA_014706295.1). Lineage (NCBI taxonomy): Eukaryota > Metazoa > Chordata > Aves > Passeriformes > Paradisaeidae > Lycocorax > Lycocorax pyrrhopterus. The sequence goes on along the minus strand of JACSVZ010000004.1, from coordinate 31,860,346 downwards.
TAACTTAAAGGCTGATCTGTGAAGACTGGGAATAGACCAAGATAATTTTAAGGCAAATGGGTCATAAAAAAATAAACAAACACTGGGTAGCTACTGAAGCATGCATGCTGCCTTTTCCTTCTTAAAAGGCACAAAGGTGATGCACATGAGGGCAGGACAGCAAATTTGGAGGGAAATTCGAAGGAGGCTCCATACTTCTGATGTTATCCAACCTCTAGCCAAAGCTCCACTTCTGCAATCACTTTTCCAGTGAGGCTCATGACCTCTGTTAAACATGCCATGGCCCTGGAGGGGTTGTGTTCAGTAACTGGGCTCTGAAACAGACTTCTACTCCAGGCAAATACCAAGCCCCTTCTAAGATGGAATTCAATATATTCCTGAAATGTAGTGCCTGTGAGAACTGAGGACCAGGCTGGGTGAGCCAGGCGGCCCGTACAATCTCACATTCCTTGGCTGGAGACAGATACTGGATGTGTGCAATTCTTGTACGAGTCAGGTCTACAGTCAACTGGATTTTTCTCTACCCCTCTCCAGCTGCCACCCTGTATCACCCTCATCATTTGGAGTTTCCAGGTCTCTCTCTTCAGTTCCAGAGGGCTTTTGTCTGACAGACAAAACATTAATTAGAGCCTCTGTTGATACTATCGCACTCATTTTGTGTCCTTGCAGATGCCAGGTGAGTGAAACAGCATCCCTGTCTGTGCAGTCCCCAGAGGACTGCCGATCCCCTCTCCACATTCCACCTGGTGCAGGAAAACACCAGAGCTTTAGAAAGACACCCATAAACTTTGTATGCATTTGTGTGTCCTTGGTGTTATAAAAACACCATGCTCTACAACTTCTTTACTCAGGTGGGCATGCTACGCACTCATATACAGGTCCAGAGAAGCTCAGGATGCAGTCTAGGAAGACAGGGCTTTCCTGAGGGCTGTGGAGGAACTTTCCCTCTCCTGCACCATGCTTTCTGGCGTCAGCATAAAATCTTCAAGCAAATGAGGCTGGCTTTTGTACTGGAGTAATTTCATTTACCGCCATGTATTTGACAGCGGGCTAACAGGCTCATTGCTTTGCTCGTGGTACTGCCACTGCAGCATGTTCATCTGCTGACCCTGGTGAGCAGAGGCTAAAGTCACCATGAAGCCTACCTGCCTTCCTTCGGGCCTCACTCCCAAGTTCAGTGATTGACAAGGAAAGGATCAGGTCCAGCGAGCCCCTGGTACTGAGGTTTGCTGGACCCTCTGGGTCTTGGAGGGCTGCACATATGTGTTAGGATTTCTTCTTCTTGGGACCTGCCTTACTCAAAGTTGGGTGAAGGGAGCAATTCTTTGGGTTATGCCTACTGCCAACACTGGCTTTTCTGTTCACTGCTGTCAGATGTAATCCCCACTCTGAAGCATGCTTTGAAGGAAACAAGCATGTTAGAAGCACTGGGGAGCATTTTGGCTTGTGGTTCTTGCATGAAGGTGCTGGGGCCATGAATTTCAAAGCCTTTTTGTCAATTGGAAAATCTCAGTCCTGAGATTTAGAGTGAAGATGGAATGAAAAGGTAACACACAGGACGTACAAGGAAGTCACCGCTTCCTCCCAGGCAGCAGTTTCCCACAGACAAACAGGACATGTCTGCCATGCAGAAAAATGTAAACAGTAAGTTCTGCCCATATCCATTGGCCAGCGTTGTGTTTTGAAGAGGCAGGAAAACCTGTCATGCTGGTGCAGCTGCCCCTGAGAGCAGGTGATTAGAGTACAATAGGCAGCCCTGCAAAATCACCAGGCTGATGCCAGAATCCTGCAGTTGCTGTGGACCATGTCTGAGTCATGTGCAGGGTCCAAAGACTTCCCTTGTGGTGCAGAAAATGAGCAAGGCTTTCCTCTGAGTGTTCCATTTTTCCTGGTGCAAATTGTTGTCGTGACCTTCAGGTGCAGGCACATCAATTATAAAACCACACAAATCAATGCCTGACCCTTCTAACAACATACCAGCAGAGGGAACACACAGGAAACATCCTGAGCTATGAAAGAAACTCAAAGTCACTCAACCACACAAAACCCAGGCAGAGTAGGTGGACCTAAGAGCATACACTGGAGATGGCAACTGCACTGCACCGTGCCCTGAGGCGAGCCTGTCCAAGGGCGTGTGCAGTCCTTAGGGCACCGACAGGCCTTGCACACTCCCTTTCTGCAGATACTCAGTGTTACGTCATCACTCGATCTCAAGGGGTTGCTAATGAGCTTTGGGCATGCTCTGTTGTTAAAAAGGACATCCCAGCAGCTGCACGTGCTGCTTGGGCTGGAGGCGAAGGGGGTACAGGTGAGAACCAGAATCCAGCGTGCAAGTGCAACACTGACGGACCTGCCGGTTTGCAGCATTGGTGACATGCAGCCACACAGGTATGACATAGGTCAACACAGAGGCCAGACTTTGCTTTCCTCTCCACTGACGTGAAACAAACATCTATTTCAGAATTTTATGGGAATGACTGCTAGTCTTGTCTAAAGAAAAATTAGAATTAGTCTTGTTCTGAAAGATGTACATAGTCAGGAATGAGAGGAGTTCAGGACTCATCTCTGGAGATTTTTATCCCACCCAAAATAACATCACTTTTGAGAACTTTCCAACAGGACATTGGGCAGCGTATTACTGTCTGAACTCTACAGAAGGGACCATTCTCCTTGTGTATGGATTTATCTACCAAACAAAACCCACACTGGTATGCAGCAAGAATTTTCACAAGCAGTTCACACCCCAAATCCTACCCTGGGGTTTGGTTTTCACAAATAACTATTTGGCACTAGCTTGTATGAGTCTTGAAGCCTTCAGGATTTCAAGGTGAAGCCATGCTGAGTCTCCTTCATGCAGAGTGCAGATGCAGGACACAGAGATCCCTGTGCTCAACTGGACACTGCAAGCAGAAGGTGATCTTTACTTCAGGGATGAAGGAGGCCTGGGTACAGGATGAAGGAGGCCTGGGTATATGTCTAAGGGGGTCTGCACACCACTGTTCTGGCTGTTGCCATACACATTAGGGAGCCAGCTGCTGCTCGGTAACATGGGACACCCACATCACCTCGGTCACTGACTCAGGCTCACCGTAAATGATAAGCAAGGAAGGTGGTGTGTCTTTCCAGTATGTTGTGACTCCTTCTGGCAGTCCATATGACAGAAGGATGCCTCACAGTGACAGATGCTTGCTCTGCAGGTGTGGCTCTGAACACCACCTCCTCCAAGGCAGGCAGATCATGGGGCTGTGCAGGGGTTCCAGACAGAGTCCATAGGGCACAGGTGCGCACACGTGGAGCTGCTCACATGTTCTGGATGGTGTTGTAGGCGTGCTGGGCCATGTGGGGCAGGGAGCATGTTGGTCTGCTTGGCTGCGGGGGTTCCCAGCAGTGCTGGTGTTTGTGGAGTGCTGTGGGCATTTTGTTATTCCCCAAATGCAATAGTTTGCCCTAATGCTTGGGAATGTTCTTGATGATGAAGTCATAGGGCCACGTGTGATCTCAACAAACATACAATCACAAACATGCAAACATACAATCCAGGGCCAAGCTGTGCAAGCATTCAGGGCAGAAGGCTTTTTGTCTTGGGAGATCTGTCATCGCTTGACAAGTTAGATGTATTTGAGTTTCTGGTGAACTTATGTTCACATAAAAGAACAAAAAGACCTTTTGGATCGTACACCGCACATAAGAACGTAGCAATGGCCTTGCTGGCTTGGACCCAAGCGTTCACCTGAATATTCACTCGGGTCTGAGTGTGGGGACCCAGGACGTCAGGCAGGTTGGAGTGGAGAGGGATGAGCTGTGGGAAAGGATGAGACAGAGGCAGCAGGGAAGATGTGCCCTGGCTGCCAGGCATGAGGACGCCTGGAATACTCAGCCCAAGGGTGCCGTGAGTTGGTGGCAGAGGAGTGAGAAGCCTGCACGTGGCCAGGTGTCTTCCTGGCAGCCTGCAGCCCTCTGTGGACACACACCAGTTTCAAAGCACCACGCAGCCACAGGCACAGGTAGGAAAGAATAACAGCTGCCAGGAGGCCAAGGGCCCAGAGTAACTCAAGAGCATGGATGTTTCATTTTTGCTGGGTTCACTTGGCACAGGGAACAACTTTATAACCCACAGCAGGTTTGCCAGAGCAGTTAAACAGAGCAGTGTGACAATAGGAATAAGCATTTCAAATATTTTATTTCGCTTTGTAATTCCTTTCAGGCTACTCCCAATTAAGAAGAGTAAATTTGTCAAGCCTAAAGTGACTTCAATATGGTAGACAAATTCTCAGATCTTGATGTTGAATTGTCCTCCCCTTTGCCTCCCTCAACAAAAAAACTCTAATTTTTTTTTTAATTGGCATGTGTGGACAGTAGAAAACTTGAGCAAGGGAACAGTCCTTGTCTCTTCTAAAAGTAGCACATGGGTCCAAATCATGAAAATTTTATGAGGATAGAAGTTCCTCTTGTTTTTAAAGCTAAAATTTTGTCAGAGCAATTTATCAATGGTAAAATCGGTCCCAATGTGATGCTTCAGATATTTACCCAGACACTTACTGAGGACAGTGCTGATGTCCTGATGTCACAAATCTATCTTGGTTACTGAAGATAGCTGTCTGATCTGCTCTGCTGCTCTGCTGATGGCTAAGTGGCCTGTGCAGTTCCCTCTCCAGGAAGGTACTTTGATAGACTGCACCTGACAGCCTGATTTACAAAGCCGCTTTTGAGCACATTTATGTGTCATGGTTCTTTGCCACAACAGAGGACTGGATGCAAAAGGTTCTTTCCACTGCTCTGGTCTGTTCACTGATATCCAGAATTCTCAGGAATGGTGACTCAACCTCTTCCCTGGGCAATGCTTGAGAACCCTTTTGGTGAAGAAATTTCCAGTCTAAATACTGAATCTATACCTCTCCAAGCACAGCTGGAGGCTGTTTCATCTCATCCTGTCGCTTGTTACCAGGAAGAAGAGACCGACACCCACGTGATTACAACCTCTTTTCAGGTAGTTGTAGACAGCAATAAAGTCCCCTCTGGATCTCCTTTTCTCCAGCCTAAACTCTCCCAGCTCCCTCAGCTGCTCCTTGTAAGACTTGTGCTCCAGACCCTTCACCAGCTCCATTGCCCTTCTCTGGACTCGCTCCAGCCCCTCAGTGTCTTTCCTGCAGTGAGGGGCCCAGAACAGAACACAGGATTCAAGGTGTGTCCTCGCCAGTGCCGAGTACAGGGGACAATCACTGCCCTGGTCCTGCTGGCCACACTATCCCTGATACAGGCCAGGATGCCATCGGCCCTCTTGGCCCCCTGGGCAGATGCTGGCTCATGTTCAGCTGCTGTCACCAGCATTCCCAGGGCCTTTTCTGATGGGCAGCTTTCCAGCCACTCTGCCCCCGGCCTGCAGTGCTGCAGGGGGTTGTTGTCACCCAAGTGCAGGACCCAGAACTTCACGTTGTTGACCCTCATACAATTGGTCTCAGCCCATCGATCCAGCCTGTCCAGATCCCTCGGCAGGGCTTTCCTACGCTCCAGCAGATGGATACTCCAACCCAAACTGGTGTATCTGCAGACTGACTGAGGGTGCCCTTGATGCCCTCGTCCAGATCATCAATAAAGATTAAACAGAGCTGTCCTCAACACTGAGCCCTGGGGAACAGCACTTGTGACCAGCCACCAGCTGGATGTGGCTCCATTCACCACCACTCTCTGTGCTTGGCCGTCCAGACAGTTTTTTGTCCAGTGAAGAGTGCTCCAATCCAAACCATGAGCAGCCAATTTCTCCTGGAGAATGCTGTGGGAATTGGTATAAAAGTCTTTAGTTAAGTCCAGGTAGATACACCCACTGCCTTTCCCTCATTCACTAAGCAGATCATCCTGTCCTAGAAGGTCAGGATGGTCAAGCAGGACCTGCCTTTCGTAAACCCATGCCAGCTGGGCCTGATCCCCTGGTTGTCCTGGGATGCTTTCAGTCCTAGAGAAGTTCAGTACTATTCTCTGCTGGCAGAAAATTCCATGCAGACATCTATCATTTCAGAAAGATACAGAGGAAAAGGCTGCTTCTCCAAGTTGACAGGACTTCTGCTCATGGCCGTGTACCTAGCAGCTAGGATCTACTTTTGGAGACAAGTGGGGTGGGGAAGACACAGCATTGCTTTTGATAGCAAACCTAAAGACAGAGGGAGTTGGCCTGAAGGTGACAGATGCCCAAAGAATCTGTTGCTGCTTGTCTCTGAGAAGATGAAGGCAGCAGTGATGCCTGTTCCCTCACCCCTATGCACAAGAACCCCCAGCCAATGGGTTGGATACTAATCTTCCACCCTAACGGAACCAAAAATGCTCACTGATCCTGTTAATTGGGGGCTGAGCTGCTACTTGGCATTTGCAGCTGCTGTTGTAAATCAGTATAAAGTCAACTAAAAGCAAATGAGACCCAGATTCTGCAAGGCCCCCGGCAAGTGTCCAGCTTTCTGGAGCAGAGACAAATGCAGAGAAGAAAGGCAAGGATACGTGTTGACATCCCTGCTTGAGCCTTGTGTCAAGGGTAGCACTGGCAGCATATTCTACCCCAAGAAGGCAAACACAAATGAAAGTGGGGGGCTACATATCCCTGCCTTCCTCTTCCCCACTTTCCAGGCCAGTTACACGTACTAACACATTCCCTCTTGAAGAAAGAGTAGCTGTCACAGGAACAAGCCCATAACCTCCTCCATTGTTAGCCTGGGTCCCCATTCTGTCTGAGAGACTGACCAACCTCCTTGGTTGGTCCATGGAATAGAAGTGAGGAGGACAGTCTGCCTCCCTGGGACTCATGGTTGAGCTGGTGAAAGGCAAAAGGCTGCCCTTCTCACGGTTGCTGGAAAATTGCAGCTTATTCTGCTCTCAGCTGTTGCAATTTCTGCATCAGTGCGACTCTCCCGACTTCAGTGGCACCATGGATGGAAACAGCCTTCTTGTCAGCAATGCAAAGACCATTTAGCTTGTGAAAACACCAGTGGGAATGTATTGTGGTTTTACCATCAAAGTGGCTTGTAATGGTTTCCTCGCGTTGTGGATGGCCTCCAGACACTGCATGATCACAGTGGCCCCAGGCCTGTTTGCTGAGTGGAAGGATGTCCGTATGCCTCCTTCATTCCCATTCTCTGTGGGATTTTCCCAGCTCATCTGACATAATTGGGATTCTGCCCTCACTTATATCAAACTGCGCAAAAGGGCAACAGATCACCAGCACAGGGAACCCGTGAGCGGAACAGAGACGTCTTCATGGATGCTGTTTGAAATTCCCAGGATGCCAGCTGGGTCTCCTCATACTGCAACATGACAAACACCAATACAATGCCTGAAGTGTGAGATGTCACAGAACACCTCACAACCAGCCTGTCATCCTGGGTGAAAGGGTGGGAAATAGGAGGGTGCACTCAGCTTTCAGCAGTGCTGCCGACAGGCTGGAATAAACCCCAGGGAATGACTCTGGATCTCTAACAGTGACCTAAGAATTTGGATCAGCACAGCAGAAGAGGCAAACAGAGAGAGGGGTTGCTGGTATAAGGGCTTCAGTATGTGTCAGGGGCAACAAGTCACATCAAAACCTCAAATCTGTTAGTGAATATTTTTAAAGAAAGGACTCACAGAGAGGCAGGAGGTCTAGAAAACTTTTTTCCTCAGGCAATGCTCTGCCTGGGTTCCCATTTAAGCCTGTTTTAAAGGGAACCTACAGCACTAATGCAGAGACTGTACTCTAACAGCTGTCAGGTGATGGTGGGGTAAGGAGGGGAGGGGGTCAAAGTCACAGGTTTGTCATGAGCTTCAGTGAACAGTGTCACGTTTCCAGGCTTTCTAGGCTTAGTATTTGTTTTTGTGAGGGGTGCATGCAACTGAAGATGCATGGCACGACAAGTCCATGCACCTGTCCCTGACAGTTATTCCTGATACCAGGTTGTGCTGTATGCTGCTGCTGCTTTTGTCTCTTCATCCTCTGCTGCAGGTTTCCATGGCAGGATTTCAAAGCTTGAGAGAGCAGAGGCTCTCCTGGTTAATTTTCCATTAAATGTGTTAGGAAACATGTCTCAGGAGGATGATGGTCATGCTTTTTTATCAACATCAATCATTAATTCAAGAGTCCCAGTAAATTCCCCTTTTCCTTTGTCACTCCAAACCCCATCTTCACTTAATTCAAACCCTGTGCTACTTTCCAACCCTGCTGGGTTGTATTCTGCTGCTTCCAGTACTGCCTGACTCCTGGCAGTAAGGGCAGCTGAAGGAGTTAAAGCAGCTGGCTGGCTAGGAGAATTCAGACATGCAGGAGCTGTCTAAACACACGTAGCAAGTCGGCTGGCTGGCACATGACCCACTGAACAGATCAAACAATGCTGCTAGGAGCCAAGAACAATTTCCAGTACCTGCTGCAGTGTCCATATCTTCCCTGGGTCCGTCCCCCTCCTTCCTTTTATGGCCAAGAAAAAGTCATATCCTCCAACGTTACTAAAGTGACACGCACCTGGTTCTGAGCATGTGCGTCTCACAAGGTGACAGCTGCTCCTGCTTAGGCAAAGTTTGTGCTGCTTATGTCCATGATGGCATTTGAGTCAACAGATTACTTGGTGTGAGCACGTGTGCATCCACTGAAACAAAAGTGCCTGAGTCACACAAGAGTAAAACAGTGCTTCATCTTGCATTGTTATATACCCTCTTCCCTTCCCTTCCCTTCCCTTCCCTTCCCTTCCCTTCCCTTCCCTTCCCTTCCCTTCCCTTCCCTTCCCTTCCCTTCCCTTCCCTTCCTTTTCTTTCCCCTAATAGAAGATATGACTTACACTAAACATTGACAAAACAGACAAACACATGGGGCAGCTGGTTTGCAGAGGCACCAAAATTACCCTAAGCTATTGCATACCTTGTCAATGCCACAGCACAAAAAAACTGTTGCTGATGTTCACTGTTGCTGAGTGTAGATTTGGGATGCTGGGGTGTGCAGCTGTTGAGAAGAGCTGGGAAGCACGTTTTCCCCAGCATTCCAGATGCAGAAAGGGCAGCAAAGTGAACACCTCTCACCCATTTATCCAGGCAGTTTTTTTCAGAAATACAAAATTCCTATTTCCCTACCATGCTGGGAAGCTTTGAGATAGTTTTGTGGAGGGATCCTTTCAACCCCTTCTTCATCCAGCTTCTGAACATCTGAGCAGCATGAGGACATGTACGGTTGTCAAAGGAAAGGTGGAATGTCTTGCTATGCTGAAGCTGGGGGGTTGTTATTTTCCCTTTCACTTTTCATTTGTATCTTTGAAGGATGAAACAGGTCCTTTGTAAAAATTTCCTCAACTTGGAGTAGAAAGACAAGCAGTGACTTCTTGCAGAAGCTCACACTCTATGCATGAGCCTGCAGCTGTTCCAGCCAGCTAGAGGAAGGTTCATCTTGCAGCTGAAATTTCCCGAGTGCTGAAGAAGTCAAGCTGTCAGCCATGATGTTAATCTCAAGTGGTAGCTGGTCCTTCTGTTATCCCAGCCTTTGCACTGGGACAGCTTGCAGTTAATGACTCTGACCTCTAACTTAGCTGGGTGTAGTGTGGGAGTCCAGGCAAGAAAGGCTGAGGTCTCAACTGTCCTGTGGACAGTCTGTCCTGTGGTGGGGGCTCTACACTGCTAGGAGCTTGAAAAAATGCATAATACATTTAAAGTTTTATGCATTGCCACATTGCATAGGTTTGATCACTGCATCATCAAATCATGGTGACAAAGAAGACAGAGCAAGATTTTGCAGTCCACCCTGTTGTAAGAGCTGTTCTGCTGGCTGTAATATATTTGCAACTCTACACAGTCCAACGTCACTGCACACTTTGCTTTCCAAAGGTAGTGGAAATATTTTCAGTGATTTTGCATGAAGCTCTGAGGAAACTGGAATCTTATAGCTACCCTTTGTAGTAGTCAGGAGTTGCTCCTTTTTCCAAGGCAGTGACATTGAGAAGGAAATTCTGCTGGGACTGAAGACCATTCTAAAGGGCAATGGGCTGCAGGGGCTAAATTCTGCCCTTAGCTGCCTGCTTTGCTTGTTGCCACATATGGAAAATGGGAAAAACACAAATTGGCCATTTGTGCATTGCTATCCTCTGCCTGCCCCTTCGAGTCTGGTTCTGGCAGTGTGATGGGTGAAACGGGAGAACAGGGATCAGATTGCAGGAGGGATTTTGACTATGGCCAGAGCTGCTTGCTGGGAGGAGCTGGGCAGCTCCACGTGTCCTGGCATTACTGAAGTCAATGGGATTTTGGCCATAGTCTTCAACGGAGCTAGGATTTCGCTGCACATGCCTAAGAAAGCACTGTATCCTACAGTTGTGTTGTCTGCCATGACATTTACTGCTAACGAAATCTCTGTGCCCCATCTCACCTGGCTCCTTGTCTATCTTTATAGGTCTTCACCTGTGGTTCCCCCTCTCCCTGCAACTCTTCTCTCTCTCTCTCTCTCTCTCTCTCTCTTTCTCTCTCTCTCCCCCTCCCCTTATCTATCCTCTCTTATGTTTCTGTCTGATACTGCTTGCTGCCCTCCCTTGCTGTCTTCTCAGCTTGCTTTCTTGTGTACTCTGCAAGGAATGTGCCCACAAGAGGTATTTTTATTTGGCAGCCTGAGTAAGCTTTCTGTTTTGGCTGCAGGTACTGAGATGAGCAGCCAATGGAGCTGACATCTCCTGTGTCATGTTTTTAGCTCCTTCCGTCTGATAGAGAAGATGACCTCATTGGCTGACTCTGTTGAGGAGGTCTGGTTGCAAGGGCAGAAAAATTGGACTTAACCTTGAAAGAAGCAACAGAATGCCTCACATAGATTTTTAGGCTGTTTTGCTGTAATGTAGGACTGTCATAAGGGATTCAGACCTTACTTCAACACAGAGGGTGTGCAAAGACAGTGAGCAATCCAGATACTGGTGAGCAAAAGTTTTTGCTGGGACTTTAGCAATAGGAAGAGGCTGCCAAAGGGGCTTCATCAGCTTCTGAGGAATGTCCTCCTTGGAGCAAGTTGTTCTCTGACCAACCTAGAGGTGATATGAGGTGCTGTATGGCTTTTCTCTCATCTGTTAAAGAAAGTGGAGCTGCCATGTGTCAGGGGTACAACTGATATGCTGTTCTGTAGCATCGTATCAGGTCACAGTGACCCAGTATAAATCAGGGTAACACAGTTCATGATTGCCATGGAGGCGTGAGCCCTCAGAACAGTGTGCCATGAGCAAGACCATTACAATGTAATCCAAGACAAATTTAAAGTCGACCTGATTTAAAGAAATGTAGGAAAATACTCCAGGCACAGATGTTAAAATCTGCTCCTGCACTGATCTTTGAAAGGGCAACACTGGCAACCTGAGAGGACATTTTCAAGACATACAATTTGTTGCTGCAAAATCAGGGAAGAGCTAAGAGGAAATCGTGCTCTGAGCTATCACAAACGAGGATCCAGGCAGGCCTGGGGAAAAGACTGGATTGTATTGCTTCTTTTGATGAAGTTTCTGAAATCCTATCCTCTTATTACACAGCAAGAGATAGTCAGATCAAAACTGGCTGCAAGTGTAAAAAGCCACCCGATGTTCTTGAGACTTTGCTTTGCACACTATCCTACCACCCTTCCCAGCTTTCCAACATTTGATGCTGGGAAGGAGCTGCTCTCCAAAGCAGGGCCGTGGTGACCAACCTATTATAGTGGCATGATGGGGGAGTGATCTGTGTGGATTTTGGGTAAGAAAGGTCCCCCATGAACAGCTCGCACCTCATGCCTGGAGACAAGAACTTGTTTTTTGCCTCTCAGTGCGACATGAAGGAAACCATGATGCTTTCCCAACAAGATGTGTGCGTGTGCATACACAAACCCAGCTACCTCTGGTCTACACAGGTGCTACCTCAGGCTGTGCATCCTTGCACGTAGTAACGATGGGGCAGATGGGGGTGTGTGCTGAGACAGCTAAACTGCTACGCTCTAACAGCTCCTTTGCATGTGTTAAAATAACATCACCCTTACTTGTTGTCTCTCCTCTTCCACTCCATCCCCTCACTCAAAAAAATCTAAAGGGAACAAGCTCTAGGTATTAAAATAGCTCCAGTCTAGCTTGTTCAGTCTATTTCAAGAGGCTGCTTCCATCCTGACACAGATAGAACACAGAGACGTTGTGGAAACCACAGCCACAAGAGGCCATCAGCCAAAACTAAATGCTTTCCCAGCGTTTGCCGAGTGGTTCATTTCCCCCGCTCCCTCCCTCCATCCCCTCTCCTGGCTTAAAATAACAGCTGGAAGCTGTTTGGCTTTGTTTTGTTGGATTCTTCTGCTTGCTGTGCTCAGTCTGGTGGTATTGAGAAGGAAAGCTGGAGGCAGTTTTGTGGCAGCAGGGGTTCATTGCCTTCTGGACTTTTAGGTGAGTCCTTCAGAACCATCAGGGAAATGAGAGTCCCACAGGTATTTCTGGGATGTGTTTTCAAGGAGAAGGCAATCATCTGGGGCTACGACAGTGATAATGCATGGATTTACCAGTTTAGACCATGTATTTTGTCTCGTAGCCTTAGATTGACTAAAAAGGCAGTGGACATCTAGAAATAGGTTAGGGGAAATGTGGCTGAGGCATAGCAAAAGTCCAATGAAGCAATCTGTAGGGAAGGACTCATTTTCTTGTTTCTGTGACCCTTCTGTTGCTAAATTAGGGCTTGTGACATGGAGATGCACTGCTTCACACCAGCTGAGGGTTTGGCCCAAAATATCCCTTAGCGGAGGATCTGGATGATAAGACTGTTACGAAAACACCATGAATGCCTCATCCGGTATGAATGCCTTCCTGCCTCATCTACATCCAGTGTTCCACTTGTCTGCTTGGAACATCAAGGTTTTCTGCATTTCCTCACCTTCAGATTTGTAGGTGTCCTTCCAGTTCCTGCTTCTCCCTGATGTTATCTGTTGTTCCATGGAAAACAACAAATGACACCAGGCCCATTCCTCACAGGGAGCAAAATTAGGGGTCTAGTTAAACCTCCATTCTTCAGTCTAAACAGCACCAGAGTTTGTGAATATTTCCAAATACCTATTTTGAATTTGAAGGTGCTCTTAACCCTTAAGGAGAAGAGTCATGAACTCTCAGATCTTTACAAAAATACTAGCCTTATTTTCCCAAGAGATGTCAAATTGTGGGCGTGCAAATTACAGTGGGAAACTGCAAACATGAACTGAGCCTTGGGACCAGATGGCTTAGCGCCAGAAGGGTTCACAGGCAGCCTGGCCTCGGGGGTGAACCTTGGTGCTTGGCAAGTGAACTCCCAGGGCTTGCTCTCAACAGTACTAAACTCCAAAGTTTAATACCATTCTGTCATTCTGCAAATCTTATGACCTGAGGTCTTCTCTGCCTCATCCCAGTGGTTTCATTCATTGTAAAAAGACAATTTGTTTTAGCAGCATTCAATGAGCACTTCTGCCATTGCAAGCAGTAACAGTGCACAGATGCAATATTCAACCTCAAGCAGCAAAAGTTTCTAAGACTCATTTAAAGGTTGTGAACACAGTGTAAGCATGTAAGTTATGAGTTCTTCATGTCAGACACATCGTTTATTTTACATAATAGCAAATCTGCTCTATAACTTAATAACTTGAGCTAGAAAAAGATTAACTTTTTTGTGTGTGTGTGTTTGCTGTTACACAGAAGGAAAGCAGAATATAAATGAGAATTTGTATTTAATGAAATAGATGCTTCAGCATTTGTTTTATGGCAAACATTGAATGTACACTTGAAATACAGAGGGGTATTTGAATGAAAAAGTCTAAAGCATTTACATCTGTAAATTGCTTCTATTGACATTTCTGAGGGGAATGGACAATTTGACTTTTCAAGGTGGCAATGTTCTGAGTCATTTCATTCATTTAGCAGAAATTGCTTTCTTTAGCGTTCCTTCAGTATTACAAAGAATATTTGTATGGGGGCACATAACCCAGGTTGAATGGTAGCCCCATTTCCTCATGTGAACCAGAAGATTGTTATATTACAGGAAAGAAATGCAAACACTTAGGAGACATTGCATCACAGTATGCAAATGCACTGGAGAGTATTTTGGGCCAGGTCAGCAACATAACATATAGTCAGTCACACTGAATTTTCTGATTTAAAATATACAGGTTTGATTTTCCTAGTAGAAAGCTTTAAGACAAAAAAGCCCTTGGGAAATAAAACCTGCTGATATTTCTATAAAGTCCATTACCCTCAGACAAAGATTACAGCAGAAATTACCTGACTAGATCTATTTTGAGGTACATAGAGTTTATCTATTATCTATCTATCTATCTATCTATCTATCTTTCTTTCCACCTTTCCACATTTCCATCTTTATATATGTTGGAGTTTAATCAAGGTTTAATAATTTTGCTCATAAGAACAATCTGTCCTTAGACTTTGGATCAAGTCTGAAGTCGCTGGCATGTGCCACACTTGAAATTATTTGTTGTGTCCCTCTCTATGTGCAAATCCACAGACATAACACAGCAGACTATTGTCAGTAGTTGAGTAATTACCTTAATTTAAGCAAAAAGGTCAATGGGACCAAATGTTGCTGTAGCCCTGTGGTTGGGGTATTACATACCAACCCACCCACACATGTTATTATTTGTTCAGTGTTCTTTTTTTTCTCTTTATTTTTTTTTCTGCTAGGCTTTTCTTTTTTTTTTTGTTTTTTAAACAAACCATAAAAATAAATCGTAAGTTCCTGAAATATTATATGTCAAATTAGCTTGTGTAAAAATGCTTTCCACTTACATAGCTTCTAAACACTGCTAGGACAGCCTGCTCTCGTTGAGCCAGACATGCAGATCCCTATTTCAGGAAACATGGCACAGGAGGCATAACCCAGCCAGGCCAAGGCAAAGTCAATGAGGCCACCTTGATCTGCACTAGCAGAGTATCTGCTCTGATGATTTCTCCCTGAGTCCTCCCTTTGTGCTCCTGCTTCACCCCATACCCAGCAGAAGCCCTCACTCCCTCCCCCATGCATACCCATGTTTTTTCAACTGTATTTGTCTTTGCTTTGCAGCAATGAGGAAAGAGGTGCCTGAGTGCTGGAAGGGGTTGGCAGGACCAGAGGGTGCTCAGCTGAACCTTTCTGATTTGTGATGGGCAGTTTGGCAGCTGAGTGGGTGTTTAACCAGAGCTGCAGCAGAAAATTAGTGTGTCTTGGAGACCCCACTGCTTGGGGCTCTCAATGAGAGACATATTATGTGAGGAGTCTCTGAGAAACAGAAGCTTCGTAGTGAACAGTTTCCTAGGTATATGGAACAAATTTTCTAAAGTGCTTTTATCTGGCACACTGGGAGTCACAACCCAACATTTTGAGCGTAAAAGGGGAGAGAAGCCTAGGGTGGGCAGGCTGCTCACATTCACCATCAGAAGTGACAAGGGGGCTGAGAGAGTCCCACCCCATCAGATAACACCTCTGACTGCCAGGATAACGACCCCAACAGGATCTCTGTGAGCTGCCACCAGAGGAGCTGCAGGCACCAGCCCACCCATCTCCTCCCTGCTGTACTCGTCTCTTTCCTCAGGCCAGCCCCAGGAATGCTGAGCATGATATTCTTTTCATGGAGTAGAGGCTGCTTCAACACAGCCTACTGGCTGCTGCAGTGTGCTGGGAGGTCCCTCTCCTGAGGGCTGGATTAACTGGTCCTAGTGTTGAGAGCACCTGGGCAAGAACCTGAATGCCAGTGGGACTGGTCCTTATGAGCCATGAGTAGAACAATGAACAGCAGACAATCCCATTTCCAGAAAGGGAATTGGAGCACAGGCAGCTGAAATTGTTTCCTGTGTGTCACAGAGGAAATATGTGTCTCAGTGTCATACAGGGCCTCTGTAATAGGAATGATATTACATTATATTCCTATATGCCCAGTACCAGTCTGCTGACTTCTCCTTAAGACATTCCTCCAGCCCCTGCCTGGACCAGGACACATCTCTCCTGTTTTTCTGCCTTTCTTCCCTTGCTGCTTGATGTGCCAGTATTCTTTGTCTTCAGCCGTGGAAGAAGAAAAAGCAGAGTCTTAGCACTATTAGATTTCTTTTCTAAAGAAACTTCTTCAGAAAATCTTTTATGGGATACCAAGTGGGGTTCCTGCTTCATTTTAGATGCTAAGGACACCTGTCAGACTCCAGCACAAGGGGCCATAGCAGACAGCCCAAGTGTGTTTTCTTTGTGGCTCGCAGGACAGCAGAAGCAAAGCCACAACTTTGAGGCAGCAAGCGCTCAGTGGAGGGCGGGTTCCTACAGGGGAAGGGAGGCACTGCGGGGGTCCTTGCCAGTGCACAAACACTGCTCTGCATACCCAAATTGCCTGGGCAAAAGATGGCTGCAGGCTGCTGCTCTCAGACCTCCACTACTCCAGTAGAGCAACTAAAGTCCATGCTTTCTACGCCACCCCTAGGTCTGTTTGTGGTGTCCCAGCTCAGGTAGGAAATGTTTACCAAGTGCTGATCTCTGTTGAAGTCATTGTTTAAGTACCTGGGCAGATGTTGGATTGGGATGAGACACTCCCTGAAGCTACGTGGGTAACGGGTGAGATGTTCCTCTTGCATGGCCTTGCTTGTTACCATCTTATTATTGACAGTATAACTGTCAATCCTTTGTTATCTTTTAAAATAAATACTTCTCTTGGATCTAAACCTACACTGGAAAGGCTGTGTCTTTCCAAGTTTGAGAGGGCACCTGACAGCCTTCCATATGTTGTCAAACTGGCCCTTTTCCTCTGTCTGCTTCCATGGTTTGAAAGTGCTGAATGTCCTCCCCATGTTGCTCAGTCACAGTGGCTGTGTCTGGCGCTGGACATTTATTTGCACTTGTATGAAAGGAAAGGTATTGTCCCCTACCTATAAGTGAGGGTGCAAAGCAGGATGGGAAATAGGACTCTACGTTTTAACTCTTTGTGGTCATTTCTGTATTCATCTGAGTCTGCCTGAGGTTGGGTTGTACAGAGTACAGAAGGGAAAATGCTAGGAAACTGAACAGCTTGGAATATTCCCACTGTGCCCACCATTTCCCAGGGAAGAACTGCCCGCAGTATCACTCTTTGCTCTGTTTAGTTACACTAAACACTTTATAAAGGTTTCAGCCACAGACTTTCTCTTTGTATGCCTCCCGTAGTATTTTGTAAGCCAGACTTGTCTTCTTGGGTGGTTTTAGTTCCACTCCTTCCCTGCACAGGTTTATCCCTGCAGTCACCAGGGACAAAGGTATGGCCATGGACAAAGAGAAAGCAAAGATTTGTTCCCTGTGGACAGTTTGTTCAGAGGCATCATGGATGGCTCTTGAGGTTCTGCAAAATCATGGTGTGGCAACAGCAAAGAGAGCAGTTGTTATTTTGCACTGTACTGACGTGACAGTGATCAGTAACTGGCATTTGCTGGGGCCCTCGACACTGCATGATTGTGAGAGATGTTCTTATCTGGCAATGACATTCATCTGACTACACACACCCTACATATTCACAATCTGGCTCCAAAGAAGGAGGGGTTGGTTTATTTTAATATGTCAGAGCGAATATTTCATCTCTTGTCCTAGGGGAACCTGGTTCTCACGCTTAAGGATGTCCTCACGTGGCTTCTGCTCTGTGACAGACACACAGATAACATGGGAAATAGTAGGGGCAGTGTCTGATGTGGCAGTGGTTAATGCCCCCAAAGCGTGTGAGACTCAGATCTCTGCTTCACAGTGCAAGGCACAGCTGTACCGTCTAGGAAATGCTGGTGCTGAATTCATCCCATGCAAGGGAATTCTATGGTGAGAGTAATAAATACCATCTGCATTCAGCAGCCTAAGTGGGAATGTGGTGGGATTGGGCTCTGGGAGTGGAGCTGGTGTAAGGGTAACTGTTGAAAGATTGCTGTGCTGGAGGAACATGATGTGCTACAGCATGGGACCTTGATGCTTTGTGTTGTAGAGCATACTTTCGTCTATAGAGAGACTTTAGACCTCTTGTTCCTAGGCTCACTGAGCCTCTATGACAGCAAGGAGAGCACCTTCACCTCTGCAGACCCTATTGCTCCGTCCCTTCCAGGGTATGGGAACAGAAACCCCCTCAGCCTGCAAGTGGCATTGACCTCAGGTGTCAGGTGGGCTCTGAGCAGTGGTGGGCAGAGACAGCCCCTTCATGAGCAGCCACACACTTGAGAAGGAAAGCAGCGAGAGGCCGTGAAAGCCTAGGAAGCTGCTGTAGTCCTTAAACAGCCCATCCAAGTCATAGGCTCATTTCTGGAGCAAAGTGCTCCTCAGCAGGAACAAGGTGATCAGATGCTGATATATAATAAAATTACTTCATGGGTATATCTCAGTTGAGAGCTGAACTAGAGGCAGGATATGGCTGGGCTGTGGACTGGATCCTAGGAACAGGGTCTGGCAGTTGTTCTGAAAGGCCAAAATACGTGTTACAGTGAGTTTCAGCTCTCTTTGAAGGCTGATGGGCACCTCCAGAGAGTGTCTGATTCAGATTCAAGCTCCCCATGGTGGTATTTGCCTCACTCCACCTGTGGGTGACTGACCTGTTAAATACTTGTGTGAAGTGCGTACCATCAAATGGATGTAATGCCTCACTGAGCAGTGATGGGCTTTGGCTCCTAGGTCATTTGCTCACTTTTGAAAATATTTTCCTTTACTGAAAAGGGGTGACACTCAGGAATCAGGAGTAAGTACGCCAAACTGGCAAGGTGTCAAGCGCAGAGGGAGTGGTGTATCGTCATTTACCATACACAGCTATGGCACTTGATCAAAGTGACGCTGGTTTCCTTCTCTGTGCCTTGGAAGTGTGAAATCTATCTGGGGAAGGCGCCACTCACACTCCCTGTTTCTATGCCTGTTCTTCTGCTGGGAGTCTGCAGCAGAAGGAGCCTTGTGGGAAGCAAAAAATACTATGCAACATGGTGAGAAAGTTGTTGGAACCTGCTGGTTGCTGCACATTATGTCCTGAACGTCCCTCCTGTACCATGTAACCTTGCTATGAGCTGCTGGGGGTAGAGAAGCATGACTGCAGGGTTAGTGAAAGGGACGGGAACCGTGCCATGGGCTTTGGCAATACCTGGCTGAACTGAAAGGATACCTAATATAGGCCCATGTAGTCAGGTTTGAGGGTCGGTTACCACCGTTGGATTTGTTTTCTGCAACAGATCATAAAAAGCTTTCCTCTTCATCCTCCCAATGTGGCCTCTTTTTTCCCGTGGCACACTTCTCTGAGTCCTCTTCATGGTGATGACCCATGGGTTTTGCCGCAAAGGTGCAAGTGTAATTTAGGTGGCATGCCTTTAAGATGTAAAAATGGGTAGGGAAATGAGTAAAAACTGATTCCATATGAGGAGGACACAAATGTTCTCTCTGGAAGGAACCACTTAACATAGATAGCACTTTCTCAGTCACGGGCACCTGGGAGAGGCAGGGAATCCAATGGCAGTCACCAACACCAAATGTGAGTTCCTCTTTTATCATGCTTAGCACGGGTGATCTGCACATATCCACTCAGGAGCCTGGCACATCTCCTGCCAATGGGCTGGTGGATGTGGTGCTATAATTCCCTGCTTCTTCTGACTGAACAGTTGGGTTGCTAGACATGACTCTGCCATGGTGCATCTTGGAACTGATCATTTTCCAATGCAAAGACTTCTACCCCACTTCTGGGGACAAATCTATACAGGGATATTACAGTCTGGGGCTACTGGTTTGATGTTTCCTTCCTCAATTAAGAGGAGTAGTCTCTTTACACCCCTCCAAGTGTTACTGTTGAATTCTTCCTCAAGCATCTTATTATGACAATTTTGCCATCTGCCTGTAAAGGAGAAGATGTTGGCAGTTTTGCAGTGAGGTCCCAATTCTCTACTTTGTAATTCAGAGTTGTTCTTTGCTGTTTAGATTTGCACGAAAATCAGCTTCTTGTCATGAAGGGTGTGCAGTCTGAGAACAGGCATGTGTGTGTGTACCACAAGATCCGTGGTGCATTACAGAGCAGATCAATTACGCTCACAGACCAACAGATTGTTAACTGCTACCTTTTTTTTTTTTTTTTTACTTTCCACACATGTGACTGACCCTTGGATAAATAGTCCTGTGACTAATCTGTACCAGGAACATCTTGATGGACTTCCTGATCTCGTGTGCCCCAGGCTTCCTGACTGACAAGGAAGTACGGTCCTTGTGAGATACAACACTCTGTGCTGTTGCACTTTCTTATTTCTTATTACGTGATTTTATCACGTAACATTACAAGCCCATACTCAATATTTTTCTTAGCCTTTATTAAGGTAAAAGTCTCACTAAGTTGGTACTCACATGACCACATTGTTAAATTTGACAGGAGTGGTGTTGCTGTTGTGGAAAGTTGTCTTGGGATGACTCTATCACATGTATCATGTCTCTTAGGGACAGTGACAGGTAAAGTTAGGCAGCACTTTGTCTTGTTCTGCCTTTTTTTTTCCCCTTGCAGTTGCTTATAATATTGCCAGTCATTATTTTACTAAAAATTTTCCATTCTGGAAAAATCTTGCTTCAGCATGATTAATTAATGAATGAGTTGATTGAAAAACAGTTTTTGTTAAAATGATTCATTGGTTTCTGAGAATAAGTTTTAGAAGATGACATTTCTTTGCCCTGCAATAATCTTTCCTTTTTCGTGGTATTTTTCCGAAGTCCCAAAATAGGCTGAAAAGGGAAACTCTACCTGCAGCCAGCAAGGTGATTGTAGTCACTCACTGAGGGGTTTCTAACTCTGCCACTATATATAGAGGCAATATTAGGTAGTCAGTTTCCCACCATAGGGACCCTAGGGGACACAGGGGGAACCCAGGTTGAGCACCAGCCAAACCTGGTGGATGATCCAGACGTTGGAACCTTAATCTCATCACGTAAGCCTTAATCTCATTAGTGTTTGTGAAGGAGCAGGTACAATGGGAAAAGTACCACAGCAGGAAATGAATAATAGTGTGTTCAGGGCATAGATTGGATAGAGAGTGGTTAATAAACACAGATAAAGCAAGAGGGAATGATGAATTCATGTAGATTGCATATTACAGTTTGTTCTGTGTGGACAGGAAACCTGTGGGGTAAAAGTAGAGCATCTTTTCCATGTAAAGCATCATAGTGTTGGGACCAGGGGGAGGAAAAATAGGGTTATAGAAAAAAGTCTAACTTATGCTCTTCCTAATCTGGTGGTTCTTGACTTTACAAATTTATCTGGCTCTGAGAAAAGCAAAAACGGTGAGCTGAGGGTGTGGTCTGCTTTAGAGGGCTGGGGCTCCCTCACCCGTAAAAAGTCAGAGTAGGCTGTAACATCCTTGAGCAGAGGAGAACTGGCAGTGGGGGACGTGGGTTTCGCTTAGGGAGATCTTGGCTGAGTTTCTTTCCTCTCCCAGACCATGGAAAGAATAATAGAATCAGGGAACCATAGAATGCTTTGGGTTGGAAGGGATATTTGAAGGCCATATAGTCCAACCCTGCTGCAACAAGCAGGGACATCTTTAATTAGATCAGGCTGCTCAGAGCCCTCTTCAGTCTGACCTTGAATGTTTCCAGGGATGGGGCATCCACCACCTCTCTGGGAAACATCTTCCAGTATTTTACCAGAACTGCATTGGAGAGCTTTTTGGGGAAGGCAGAGGCACAGTAGGCTGCCATCTTTAATGCTGCCTCGGGGTGCGTCTGTGGCCCCTTCCCAAGCCCTGAGAGTCTGGCCTCATGCAACGAAAGTCACCCTTGTGCAGCGGGCCCACAGGAGGCCTGTGTCCTGCTGATGTCTAGAATTAATGCAGCTGGGCTGACAGATCCCTTTCCATCTTACCCCCTCAGACATTTCCCTGAGATGAGGGTGGGAAGGGATCAGCAGGCAGTTTCACAGCACAGCTCGTTAGCAGAATTACTGCAGTGTTACCCTTTATGGAAAATACTACATTGAGGCCTGAGTCTTCAGGGAAAATGTTAGATGAAGATGCATGTCTCAGCTCAGTCAGACAACTTGGGGGTCAACAGGTTCTCAGACTACATGTCCCCAGGTGCCCAAGTCCTTACAGGGAGCCACTGTATCTGGGTTCTCTCTATTAAAAAAAGCTGGAAGAAGGCCAGGGGAATTAGTGCAGCAAAACACTTACCAGGAAGCTGAAGATAAATATTCATGTCTGGATTTGTTTCCCATTGACTTTTTTAATTACGTAAGGAAGAGATGATGTCTGTGAAAGAATTCCCCTTTTCCTCCCACAGGATATGTAGTGCTTTGATGCATGTCCTTTTCAGCAACAGGAATCCTCCTGAAGTGAGTTCCTAGAAAGTCCCTAAGGAAAAGATTTTCATATTTTTTATGGCTTAGCTGCCAGCTCTGAAGAATGGGATGGCCAAGATTCCCCCTGTTGAGCAGTGGAGCTGAAGGCCTGTTCATTGTCTGTGTGACACCCAGCCCTCTGCTCTGAGCTGACACAAGGGAGCCGAGGGTCCTGCTCTACCATGAGGTAGCATTCACCTTTTTGTTACTCTATTAATAATTACTCCTGCATTTCTTGTACAATTTGTAAAAAACTCCCTCTTTGGCTCTGTGTGCGCAAAAATATTTCAGGTGCAGTTAATGTCAGTATTTTGGGGGCCAACACTTCCCTCCTGTCTCACACATGGGCGATTGCTTCCCTTTTCATCTTCTCTCAGCTATGTGGCATCCCACTCCCCATTCACTGTTTTGCTTGGGAGGGAATTGACTCTCAATGGGCATTGTGTTCTTCAGATGGCAGCCCTTTTTTGTGGCAAGCCCAGGTTTGCACACTGACACCTACAGCTTGCTTGTACTTTGATGGGAAGTCCACTATTTTTGGGCTTCTGTAGAGAAAATCGTCTGGGTGTAACATGACACCAGCTGCAGGATTGCTGAGTCTGTCAGGTAAAATGAGCTGGAGGAACTTAGGTGTAAAGTTCTGTGGGGAGCTAGGCTGCAAGTTCATCATGGAGAGAACTACATCCAGGACATGGTGGCCAACAGAGCAGCGACCCGGACAAGAGGAGACTTCCTTGGTACAGGTAGGGCTCTCTTACATGCCACATGCAAAGAAAACCATGGAATTGGCCCTCAAACACAGCCAGACACAATCCGTCCATGCTGGGAGCAAGCCCCTTCCTGGAAGGATGCTGTGTTATGTTTACCACAGCTGCTGCCTGGGTGGTGAGGAGCCTCAGCTTCTGTGCCATGCTGATGCCTCCCTTCCTCTGCTGCTGGCTTCATGGAAAAACTGAAATGCCAGAACATTTTGTTTGTGTTAGGCATCAAATCATATGACCACTGGCCAGTAACGCTGCTTCCATTCCTCTCATTCTCCCTCCCTTTTTCTCTTCAGCCACCTGTTCCCACTTCTCCCCACACCGATGTTCCCACCCTACTGCAGTCTGGCAGAGCCTTAAACAGGAAAAGGAAGGTTCCCAGTTTGATCAAGGCCTTCATTTTCAGCTGATACTTAGCTGCTGCAAGGCAAATTGCCTAAATCAAATTGACAGAGATCTTCAGCTTTGGCAAAACGTTCCCGCTTATTTTAATTGCTTTTAATGAGAACGCTGACTGCAGAAACACTTTGTCGTGCAATTTGTGTTTGCGTGCAGGCAAATACAGGAGAGTTTCTGGTAGACATGTTTGTTTTTGTCATGCACACTGAAGCAGTATAATCCTGCTGGGGCCATCAAATTGGCACTAGCTTATTTTATACTTTCACTTCTTACTATTTAAAAAAACAGTAAGAATAAAAAACTCTTCTCTGCCTTTGAAGGACTAGCCTACTAAGTCCTCGGATAGTTGATCAGTGGGTTCCTGTTGCCCTTCCTAATTTATCTTCCTTCCTAGCCAGCTGAAAACTGGACAGGGTGTTCCACAGGAGAGGGAGACTTCTTCTCCTCAGCTATAGTCTCCCTCACTCCTGGAGAAGGGAGTTCTGAGGAGACCCATTGCTATGGGGAACAGGCTTCCCCTTCACCTCTTTTTCCTTCAAGACACCAAGACTCACCTCAGCCTTTCCACTACTTGTGACCCCAGACGAAGCCAAAGCTCGTGGGGAGCTCAAGGGTGGCTGGAGCAAGGGCAGTGGTGGTGGTTCTCACAGCCCTTCACAAAGCAGAAGTGGGACTGCTGGAGGCAACAGGCTTGAGCATGCTGGCACTGTGGGTTTTTCCAGAGTCTTCCTTGTCAACGTGGATAAAGCTGTATGATGATCAACCAGACTTCTCAGAGCTGCTTCTGTGTCGGGTTCAACACTGTGGCTTGAGGTGGAGAGCAAAGAAAAGGCAATTGAGTCCAATGGATGGTGACAATTCAAGTCAGGAACCTCGGCTGTGTAAATATATCAATAACTGCTTTGTTTATGTTGGCCAAAGTACTTGTTTCTCTGAATTGTGGCATTCACCCAGTATTGTGCTTCTCTCAAAACAAACACCCCACAGCCTGGGCAGATATCCCATGGTACTGCCACCATGCTCTGGGCATGCTGGCAATGTCATACCGTTGCTATGTCAACAGGTGTCTAAATAGAGCCCTTTCCTTGGCTTTGGGGTGCTGTTCCCATAAGCTTTCCCACTGGAGGTGTACTCAGTGTAAAGGTAGACTCTGTCCCAGTCTGCATGGGATCGCTGCTTACTCAGACACTACTGCCATGGGGCTGAGCATGCCACCATCCACTGGCTGGTAAAAACACACCATAAATTCTGCCAATGACCATGTGGTCATCCATATTTTCCTAGCTAACTGCCATCTAACTGGGGTAGTCAGGAGCAGCCGGGGCCTGGGTGACAACGGCTGGGTGGCATTGTCCCAGCTCACTGGTCTACAGGTTTTGGAGGGCTAAAGTGAATGCCCCACAGGTTTCTAGGAGAGGGACGTTTGTTCTGCTCAAGCTCTACTTACGATCTTAACAGATACAGTTGTGCTTTGTCCCACCAGCCCTATCACCATGGAGTCCATAAGAAAAGCCCATTCCTGGACAATTAGCTTTCTGACTTGAGTAGATTTGCCTTCCCCACCACCCCAGTGCTGGTGGGACCGGCAGTCAGAGCCTTTGGTGAGAACAGCACTTTGCATGCAGAAGTAGGTTTTTAAAGGCTGCAAGGGTGACAGGTCTCTTCTTGGGAGAAGCACACGCTTTGTGAGCAGTGGGGACCTGAGTCTTGGAAAAGTGAAAGAAACTTAGTGAATCCAAATGTCTCTCCTAGGCAGATGAGTTGTCACTTTCAGCTGGAGGCAGTAGCTGGTCATTCAGCCCGCACTACCTGTGATTGTGGAGCAGAGAGGGCTGAACTGGCAGCAGAATAATGCATCTGGCCCCTGTGCTGCTGAGAGGCAGCGTTTACACTACAGTAACCTTCCTGTTTGCCACCTGACCTTTCCAGTCTCATCCCCGCTCCTTTCTGCTTGACTTTTGGCTGTCCTCAGTTAATCTCTCGCCATGCCCTTTCCTTTCCCCTTTCTAGCATATTTGCTATTCAGCAGGTTCACACAGCAATAAATGATTAACCAGCAGATTTGTTGTTTCAGTCCTCTATTGGAATGCAGCAAAGATCTCCACTAATTTGTACATGAGGTGTAACAGAGAGGCAGGGCTTCTGCCACAGCGTCAAACAAGCCTTGGCCTGTGCATTAAAGGTAAGCAATAATGACAGGAAAACACTTTAAAAAAATCACATCGACTTGAGTAGGGAGCCGGCCAACCCCAGGCCTGCTGGAGACAGCTTCGTGCATATGCCTTCCTCACACATAGCAGGGACGTGCCGAATAGCTGGGCAAACTTCAGGGCACCTCCACTGAGACCAGCAACCACATTTCTCGTCAGGGACCCACACCTCCATGCCAGCCCCACAGGAACCAGCCATGGGGAAGGGCCTGGCTTGATTGCTCAAGGCTGGGGCTTGGGCTGACACAGCAGCCGGCTGATCACCACTGATGCAGGAACATGAAGCAGGTGCCACAAAAGTGAGTGAAGGTCTGGCAACACAGAGAGAAGACCTTCTTTCTCCAAGGTGACCTCTCTTCCTTCAGAGGCAGCCAGAACACAGCTGGTGGGAAGCGGAAGGCACCAAGCTGCTGGTGCCATTGCACCCCAGCAGGCGAGAAAGGGCTGGGGAGAGAGAAAACTTCCCCTTGCAGGGTGCTTTCCTCCCCCTAACAAGACAAGCCAGCAAATGATTCAATTATATATCAAAGAACAATGAATTAAATGTTTACAAGGTGCCTTTTTAAATGCCAAGAGTTATAAACCAGTGAGTGGAAGAAAGCAGGATTCAAGATTCCCCGGTGCCCAGTTCAGGCAATGCTTAACTACTAGACTGTGAGGTATTGGAAAGGCTCCAGTTCCTCTTCTGGCAGCTCTTCTCCCAAATCACAAGCACAATTTTTCTTTTTCATTCAAAGAAATAAATAAATACCATCCTCAATTCTGTTCTGTGTAAGTGCCTTGAATGGAGAAGAGAAGGAAAAGGAGAGATAACAGTTTCTCCTATCATGCCTGTCTTTCCAAGCTCTTCCAGGCACTGGCACGTACACAGGCCCTTCCCTGGTTACAGGCATATATATAATTAGCACAGCAGGTTACACATTGCCTCCCTATTTGCCAGCATAGTTCACCTCTGTGCAGAAAGACACAATGCCTGAGTGCCACTTACGTGGTATTGCCAGCCTCAGCTGTCCCATGTCCCTGGGTCAGACTCCTGGAGGTTTGTCTTAAAGAGCACAGGCACTGAGAAAAAGGCAATTGGAGCAGGAGCATTTATTTGCCTTTCCGTTTTCAAGCCGTTACCTTTTGCATTGTCAAGTCTTTCTCATCAGTGTGGGTGTCTGGAAATCAGCTTTCTGTAAAAGTTAAAATTGCTGAATTACAGCAGGGCTTCTGGAGCTGGAGTTGGCAGGAAACCCACCTCCTTTCCACCCAAACAGGGGAGCACTAGCAAGGTCCCTCCTCTGCTGCCTGTGACATTTACCTGTGACTGCAGAGGGGAGATGGAAGCAGAAAGAGATCCCATGGGCAGCAGTGGGCAAAGCTGTGCAGATGCATGACCTTCTTGCCTGCCTGTGTGTGTGATTCCTGAGCACGGGGTCGGGGGGTGCTGCCCCCTTACCCTTCTCTACCTGGAACAGTGAGTCAGGTCATAATACCAGCAGGTGTTTCTGGTGGGTGTGTGGGGTCCATGCTGAAATGCGTCAGAAGATTTTTCCAAGGAGGTTTCATAAGCCAGATAACTTTAGCAGGGACAGACAGTGCGAGAGGTTTAAACACCTGCACAAAAGCATGTGTTACCCAAATAACGAGAAATGATAACACAACTGAGGAGACAAAGGAAAAAGAGAAAAGGAGATGAACGTATGATCAGGGTCTTTGAATGGCTTAGAAACCCCAACAGCTTCTTTCAGGACATGGACACTCCTGCTCAAGCTTGCCTGAGCAGCGCCCTGAGGATTTGCTATCTGAGGACAATCATGACTAAACAAATAGTGGAAGATGCAAATGTGTTCTCTGTGGGATAGGGAATTTGGTGCCCCTCTTTACTTCTTCCTCTAACCACTGGCCATGTATCAGAGGAACAGCTTGAGAAGGTTTTACTACCAAGACAGGCAGATGATGAAAGGAGGTTATTTCTTCCCCAGCCACCAAAACTCTTAGGTTACTGCAAGGGGTTGTACCTGCTCTGCTGGAGTAGTGCAGGGCTGGCATCAGCCTTGAAACTATTCAGAAATTCAGGACAGAAGAGAGGCATGAGCCTTGGAGACAGAGGGGACGGCACTGGAGTTTCTGGACGTGTCTGCTGTTTACACTGCTACTGTATTTGCTGACTGAACCTAATAACTCAGACTCTGCTCACTGGCCGACTTTGCTCTAATATCTTAGGAATGATACACAAAGAGCAGGGCAAAAAGGCTGCTGCAGATGCCTGGTGGGACCACAGTGCCAGTGTAACTCTGTGAAGGAATGGAAGCAGGGAACAAACATGGATGTGGGAGTGGGAACTTCTGCAGATTTGAAAAGTGGGCATTAGTGTGTTTCGACACTTAATATGTTTAAATCTTTAAGGACCCAAGAGTTACTTTCAAAAACTGATCAGTCTTAGAAACCTCTCCTGCTGAAAGCACAGTCCATTTCTGAAATGAATGTTTAGGGCTCTAAGTCACTTTGTTACCCTTGGGTATGGGTCCTCTTCCATGGTTGCTTGCCTTCTGTAGGGGAAGGAAAGACCAAAAGAAAATTCTTAAATGCCCCGCATAGAGACCTCTGTTTCCTGGTTTTCATCCCTAATGTAGGGATTTCACCAGTCCCCTCACAAAACGAAACGTTTATCCTCATTTCTGGGTCTCTCAGCATTAAACACGCTTCCTAATGTGCAGATTGTGGTTGTAGGAAATAATTCTTACTTATTCTGCTGCCAATGCAGCTCTGTTTATTCGAAAAGAAATCAAGGGCACTGGCCAAGCAGTGGCAGGTAGTAAAAGACTTTGGAACAGTTTTACTGGCACAGCCATTCACTTGTGCTACTCCTACCACAAACTGCAGATCTTCCCTGCCTCCCCTTCCCATACTTGGGCTAGCTGGCTTGGCTTTTGCACGTGGTGAAGCACCAAGCAAAAATAACTGCACACCTTTGCATGGCAGAGGCTCCTTCTACCAGGATGACTCAGCAGGATAGCCATGCACTCCTATGCAATGTCCTCAAACAGACGGCCTCTTCTTTAGACTGGGTTTGGGGTGGGACTTGGGCCTCCCAAGCAAGGTTGGTGCCAGAGAACAGCTTATCCTTAATTACATTTCCATGATAGGATTTGACTGCGGAAGAACAAACACCAGTGAATTCAAGGTGATGGAGTCGTTTTCCAGGCAAAATAAATCAGATAACTGGGAACCTGAAGTTGAGCATAAGTTCTCCAGAGATAGAGATTTCATCATCTCAGAAATAGCCCTGGCAAAGCCCCAGGAGACAATGTAGCTGAGTTATTCTGTGGCTTTTATGTTCTTTCATGTGGCTCCTGGATAGCTAAAGCCTAACCACAATTACAGTAATTTTATTTTAGGGAATCACACAATGGCATGGCCATCTACTCAGACATTTTGGGTGGCCCGTAAGAGAACTATATTGGTGGCATTTTCAGTCTTTGGCATTGTGGGATGGCATGTTCCTTGCAGAACTATGGAGTGCAAAGCCAATACCTTTTTTTAATTCTTATATTCAAACCTCTGTCTTCTTTTATTCTCAATAAACTTTCTATATTCGTTATTTCTATCCTTTCATAGGTGCTGGGGCAGTGCCTCAAGGCTCTATAGGCTAGACAGCATTTGAGATGCAGAAGCATTTGTTAAAAGCCTATCTGGAGGGTGTTTGGATGCCTGGTAAAAAGCGGGAAGTGTCCGTGAGTTTGTTTTTCGGAATTGCTCTCCAATGGCGCCAGTCTGCCTGTTTGCAACATTTCACCCAGTTTTGCAAATCTGACAGCCCTCTGGCCAGTGTTACATGTTCTGCCACAAAGTTTTGCGAAACATCCTCTGTCTCTTATCGAAACAACAGGGTAGAGTTCTGCTTGTGGTAAAAGTTCACAACACTGAAGCAGCCAAAAAAAAAAATTTTGGGACAGATCAGCACCTAATTTCGGAGTGAAGCTGCACTAGTTTGCGCCACCTGAGGATACTGTGGTGTGGTAGTAAGGCCATTCCACAGACTTCTGTGCCCCACTAACTTCAGGGCTGACTTTAAGGGGTTGTGCCCCCTCAGAACACTGATGAACTGAAGATCTGATATCTCCTATGTCTTGTTGTGGACATCAGGGCGCTGCAGCCTTCCTAATGACTAGTCAACTCTCAATGGCTCATCCTGAGCATTCCTGCTCCAGACCTCCCTGTGGGTTTTTTTTAACCATCTCTCGACTTGACAGACCAATTTCATCAGTATGTGTTTGACTACACTGGCAGACATTCTCTTAGGCACTGGTTAGGACATTGACACAGATGTGAGCATGGTAAGCCCTAAATACCCATGTCCCGCTTTCTCTTTCACCTTGACCTTGGTGTGATCTGAGTTTCACTTCCAGTAGGTGGCATGGTGAGAGGTGGAGAAAGGAGAAGACAATGGAGGTGAAGCTGGGCTGTTATTCATAGGGACAGATCACATGTGAGTTATGCACCATCAGACAAATTGTGCCTTTGAGACCACTGTGCCAACTCCTTTATCATCCAACTATTCTGACCTTCCTGATTTACCCCCTCCCCCCCTCCTTCCCCATGCTGTGATTTATGTCCTTGCTCCATTGTGTCTATCTGTTCTTCGGGACACGTTTGTACAGCTGATGCAGAGTTTATTGCAACTAGGTCTTAATCTTCACCTCGTGTTTGCAAATTCCTCATGAAAAATAATAACAAGCATGCTAAGAAACTTCACAGCACTTGTGAGGGTGTAGAGGTAGATATGTTCTTGCAGTATATAAACCTGCTGAAGAGAGGAGGGCGCTGCTTATGGAAGAAGTCATGCTCTGCATTGTCAGGTTCCTCACTGACACCCCTCACCTGTTGCATGTCTTGCCTGAGGTTCCCCAGTGTTCCAAGAAGACAGAGAGCCTCCTTAGAACTCCTACACCACACCCCCTTCTCCTTGAACCAACCTCTAAAGAAATGTCAGACCATAATCAGAAAAGGAAGCTTGGGAACCCTGAAGGTTTTGGGCTTACCCAACCACGGCTCATGTTTGCAGTGCACAAGCATGCCCTTGATGCCCTTGGGCAGAGGAAGGCTGGATCCACCAGAGCAATCCCATTCCTGATAACTGGTTTCTGCTTTCCCACAGACCTGAAGGATTTGTGCAGCAGAACAGGTGTCGTTTTGCTCTTTGGCTAAATCTAGAAGTCTATCTTCAGCAAAGCCAAAGACTTCTAATGAACAAGGGAAACATGGACTGCTTTTTTTCTAGAAAACCCATGTACTTTCTCAGTGGCTGGAGCTGCTGGTTTGCCTTGGCCTTTGTATGGAGTGCTTCAGAGAAGTTTGTGGACAGGGTACATCTGACAGAACTCTCCTGCAGAGGTGTTCTCAGAGGCCTCCTGTGGTGTGTTGGGACTTTGAGATGGACCTGTGTTCTGTATTAAACTCATGAAAGGGACGCAGAGGACTTAAATAGCATTTATTCAATTTCTTTGTGAGTATTTTTTTTTCTTGAAATAAAGCCCTTTTCTCTTTTGTTTTATTGGAAGCACAACCACAGCAGGGTGTCCAGAATCAGGCAGGGCTGTGCTTGGCAGGAGCCCAATGGGAAGCAGCGTGCAGTCCAGCAGGGTTGCACCTCGGGTACATTCTGTGGTTCTCCATCCCCCACTCCAACTAGTTCATGACTCACATTCACCAGGTACCAAATGACTCTCAGACCCTCCTGGCTAACTCTGCCTCTCTCTGTCATACCAGCTGCCATGAGGTAGGTGTAGGTCTAATTCCGGCCCTGAACCATGTGCTAATAGGCCACACCAGGTCACCATCCCCCCAAGCTTCTTTGAACACATGAAATTTCCACTGAGCAGAGTTCACTGAAGTGGTTTCCCTCTCTGCAGGGCCACAGGAGGTGCCAAGCTACCATAAAACAGTGCCTGAGGTAATGCTCATAGCCATACTGTACCCAGAGGATCCTGGTCTGAGTGAGATCAGTCCCTCTTGCACTGGGCTTTAGATGTATGAAATATTATACATATATATAATTCTATATATTTTTATATGATTTTTGTGTATATATTATATATTAATGTTCAATAAAATATAATAAATGCTTATATTTGTTTTTATATGTATTAGATATAGATATAGCTATAGATATATAAATATATAAAAGGCAATCTTTGACATCTGTGTGAACAGCTGTTGGGAAATCTTTTGACTCCTAAATAGTATACTTCTTCTTCAATATCTAGTTATATTTAGTAGGGAAATGCAGAGCACTTATGCAGTGTCTAGCTACATCCCATCCTTCCCCTGCTCCATGGAGAAACGTTTGAGGTTCCTCTCCTGCACCATTCTTGCACCTCGGTCTTTGCAAGTGATTTGGTGACAAAAAGCTGTCTGTGGGAGAGGGAAGCAGCTCTGCTAGGACGTTGTGTAATTTTCTAATGATGAGGTACCACTCCTGCTGCAAGAGGAGATGAAAGCATGCACTCATCTAGCATGATCATCCCTTGAAAATTCAGTTTGTGTCAAATAGCAAACCTCAGAGCAATCCAGCGTGGGCAAGGCCCTGAAAAGATGATAGATGGCATTATTTTGCCATGCAAACAAGAAGAAAACAAGCAGCCAAAAGCCAAATCTCTGCTGAATCATTGACGGCTGTCATTCAGGCTTAACATGGTG
Source organism: Lycocorax pyrrhopterus obiensis (assembly GCA_014706295.1). Taxonomy (NCBI): domain Eukaryota; kingdom Metazoa; phylum Chordata; class Aves; order Passeriformes; family Paradisaeidae; genus Lycocorax; species Lycocorax pyrrhopterus. The sequence goes on along the minus strand of JACSVZ010000004.1, from coordinate 31,828,043 downwards.
TCTGGGTCAAGGCAAGCTGGCTCTTCAGAGCAGGTATGGGAGCTGTCTCTGGCAGCACAGTGGATGGCCTGCTAGCTCCGTACCTCTAATTCGGTGGTGAGCGCAATGCAGCTGAGTAAGGCTCAGCATCAGCAAGGGGATGGATGCAAAAGTTGTGTTTGTTGTTGAAAGTGGAGTTGAGGTCAGGGAGTCCCAACAGGGAGCCTTGCAGTGTTTTAATTCTGTGGACACTGGATGGAAAGCCTCTCCTCCTTTTATGAATGTTCCTGAAGAACTTACAGCTGGAGCAGGATGTGAGACCCTGGAGCTTCAGTGCTTTTGTGCAATGAGTGAGATGGAGCTCTGTGGTTCCTGCTGTGATGAATTAGCACCAAGTAGCTAGCTGCTGTTCTGGGAAATCATTCAGATGTACTGAGGTGTAAACAAACTCTTCCTGAAGGAAGAGCCAGGAAAGAAGCTAGGTGTCTAGTCTTGTTCTTCCCTCGGAATTAGGACTGGCCCGTACAGGGATATGAAAGCCAGCTGAGAGTGACTCAGTTGAGATAAGGCATTTGTGAGGCTTATTGGAAAGGCAAGCACTAGAGGGACGCAGCAAGCACTGTCTGTTGTGGGAACCTGTCTCTCTCCTGCAGATATAGGTGTATTTATTTAGATTTGTTAATATACACTGCTGTAGGAAAAGCAACCCAACCTGAATGCTCAGTCATCACCTCCTGCAGGGAAAGGGTACATGCAAGAGAAATCTGAAGGGAGTTCTGGCTGCCAAGGAAAGATGAAAGGATTTTAGGAAGAGAGGTTGTGAAAACAAGTAGTACTGGAGAGCTTATCCATGCATAAATGAGATGGAGCCTGAAGTGACGGAGAGTCCCCATTGCTTCTTTAAAAACGTAAGGGCAAAACAAAAAGATTGGCTGAACAGGGTGTAAGGCAGGAAACAAGATCTTTTAAAACTGTTAGCAGTCAGGAAGGGAAGGAAAAATCTGTATGTGTGCAAATCAACTTTGATTTGATGCCCACCCCAATGTCCTGCTGCAGAGGGATAAGGTTACAACCCTCCCCCAAAAAAAGAAATGGAGCATGCTCCCAGCTCTCTGGGTCCATGCCAAACTGTGAAGTTCACTTTCAAAGGCAAAGCTGACACAGAGACATTTGACAGGACTCATGCTTCTAAATCACGTGGATGCTTTTGTAAACATTACTTCTGGGTGTACTTAATATCTCCACTATTAATCAGGTTGCGGGGAGTTAAAAGCCCATTAATGGCATTAACAAATGCTATTTAACTGGGCTGAATTGCAAATGCAAGTTTAGACAGAGAACAAATACAATGTGACTTTGGAGGAGCAGAAAGCCAGCCAAAAAACCCGACATTTCATCTTGAAAAAAAAACCCACAAAACAAACATCAGTGAATCAACCTGAAACACACAGACTATGAGAAGGGAGGAGAAGCCTTGGCAGATGTGATATTGAAAGAACTTATGAGTATGTTGGTTAAAGCCAGATGTGAGGCTCAACAAACGGGAGGTGGTAGGTGGGCCAATACAGGGAGCAGATTTGAAAAGATCTTGGCATGCAGTGTGACCTGAGGACACTCAGTGGAGTTTGGTCTTGCTGGCACAAAGAGCACTCAAAACAAGACCAGGAAGTTGATCTTTCTGTGAAATCAGTGGCCTACCAAATGAGGGAGGTGGTGATAACCTGGATGGTCTTCAAAGCAAAGCAATAGCAAGGACTGAGGGTTTGGAGAAATCATCCAAGCCTTTTTGGGTTTTTGAAGAGTGCAATGGGAGAATGACTCAAACATGCTTGGTTTGGTTGGCTGCTTTTGTAGGGGCATGTTAATACCTGTTCATACTTACTGTTTCTGAGTAGTAAGGACAATGAATCTTTAATGCTGTGCTTGCTTGTATGTAAAAATATAAAAAGGGCAGGAAATTGGTTAAGGGAAAATGTAACCTGAATATCATGGGGAAGTATTAAATAGTGAAGTGCACAAAAATATTAATATCTCTCCAGAGTCTTTGCCTGGGGCTTTCAAAAGCAGACAATAAAATGTATCCTATGAAGTCCAGTTGTATACTCTGTTGCAGAGCACAAATGCCTAATAAAGTAATTATTTTCTAAATGTGCTAACTGCGTAATATTTGAGCTAGATTGGCACCTATTTTTATATTGTCTGTCCTTATTATATTTTAAAAATTACATTAAAAACCACTGAGGTTGGAAACATTAATTGCTCAGGAATAAGATATTAAAATCGTAAGAGTTCTTCATTTTTCAATTTAAACTTCTATATGCATCTGCATTGTGTCACAGTCACAGGATTATCACTGTAAAGGACAGATCATCACTGTGCTCACTGGGTAACTGCTCAGAATTTCTTCTTACCCTCATCACTTGACCCCAGGCCTTATTTACTAAACACCACTTAAGGTCTGCCTAGAACACAAACTGATTACATTTCCTCATGGGCTTTCCTGTGACACTTTCACTCTAAATCTGAGCAGTTCAGAAACATGAACAGATTTCCCCTTACCACAGCCCTTATGAAAAGAGGAAGGAGCTAGTAGCACTTCCATTTTACCAAAGTGGAACTAAGATAAAGACTTTAGAGTTGTGACCACTGACTCTTGCTATTCACTTTGCACCTACACAAGTTTGCTTTTTTTTCTTCTGGCTGGTTCCTGAATAAACGAAATGAACACTTGAGGACCGTTTTGGGCAGGACATGGAGCTGAGATGTCAGAAAAAAGGCGAGCTAAGTAGTCCCTAGAATATCCTTGTTAGCAGGTTTTGGTACCGAAGCCACCCAAAGGGAATCTCTGGCAAACCTATGATGGCCTGCTATGAACGATTTCTAGGGGCAAAACACATCCTTGTCTGAAGAGTGGGAGTACAGGGCAGGGAATTTCTAAGAGTGGTCAGGATTTCTTGAATCTGTAGTGCCAGGAACTCTCATAATTTCATGTTGAAGACACAGCTCCCAGCAACTTTGCTTGCAATGCAGAATGCTCAGCACTTTTGCCAGTCTGGCCCCAGGTGTCCATAGCTTGGCAAACAAAATGGGAGGTAGTGGCCAACTTAGAAAATGCTTATTTAAGTGACTTGCCAGTAGCACACAAGGGCTCAGTCCTAGGAGCAGGGCTAGGCAGTGTTCAGTTGCATTAATGATCAGATCATCTCTTCTCCCCCTCCAATCTCCTTCCTCATTTCCTACACTCCCCTCCATCTTGGCAATAAAACATGCAGGGGTCCTGTGGGAAAAACCCAACAAAACACTGTGTGATCATGTAATTAAAGGCTGTACTATAACACACAGGCACAAAGGAGATGATTTAATGCTGTATGGAAAGCCTCCAGATTAGCTTTTCCTCACTCCACTGTGCAGTCTGTTCCTTCAACAGAGCTCTCCATGTGCTATTGCACAGACTTGGGGGGGGAACCACAACAAAGTTTCAGAGCTTCCTTTCTTACCCCTTAGAGAGAGAGCGGTGTGTAGATGGACTGACCCTGGCACAGGTCACCAGGGACCAGGGAGCTGGAGATCTGCAGCCCTTTGCCACCTGAGGTGATGGGAGAGCAGCAGCCCACCACCCCTGCAGACCACAGGGACAGGAGCATGCTGACCTTGGTGTTGGAGCCTGGGCTGCCATGGGACTGTACAGACACAGACGACTGTCCAAAGCAGAAATTTATGGCTTTAACAATTCTACTATATCACTTAGATCCTGAATGATGTACCCCCACGTGCTGTGGCATTCCTGACCTCTGTCTTGCTTCTCTCACTCATACCACATCTCCTCTCAGCTCTGGCTGGCACCTCATGTGATTTTTTTCATTCCTACCGCCCAACTTTCTTCCAGACTGTACCCTTTGAAGGCAGCGTGGGTACAGTCCTCTCACAACCAGAGATCTCAGCAGCAATGGTGGCAGAGGCAACCCTGTTTGATTGTTTTGTCCCCATACAGGGACCTACACCAACTGCACCTACAGAGGAGCCAGAAAAGATGAAGCACAAACCCGTAAGAGATATCCTAGAAACCTTCAGAGAAAACAAGTGCTTGACTTGTCTCTTTTTCAGACAAAATGCAAATGTTGGCTTTTCTGAGGCTTATAAGGTGTCCAAACAGGAAGATTTTAATGAGGTTTCCAAGAGCACATCCTTGACACCAAGGGCAGCCTCTGCTTGGGTGCCCACTCCGAGACATGGGAGTCACAAACCAGTATGAATGTTTCACCATGAGGGAAACAATGCATTTTTCTTCTCCTTGTTCTCAGAAATAGCCATGCCACTTAAGCAGAAATGCAAAAACAAATGAACAAAACAAATTCAGCTTGAGGCAGACACCCAGCATGGGGAATTGCAGGCCAGATGGTTAGTGTGACAAAGTTAGAAGCAACTGAAAACAGCCTTTCAATAAGAAGTGTTAGGCAACTTCAGGGTTAGGTGGTACCACCTCGGCTGAACCCCCTTCCTCTTTTTAAAGATGACTTTTCTAAAGTCAGCACACCAGCAAATTTGCTGAAGAAGCACAACGATGGCGCGAGAAAGGCCACGCTGTTGCTGTTGCTGTTACATCATCAATGTGTCAGAGGACAGCAAAACCTTTCTACCACTTGTCCTGCTGCTGGGTCCTGTTCCTTTCTCCTCCTCTTGGCCCCGTTCCTTGGACCCACACTCTTCTCATCCACCCTGCAGCTAGTCCCTAGGTGCTTGTCTCTTTCCCCTTGTGGCAGATGCCCACTCAGCCTTCTGAGCCTTCTCCTCTTTGCCCATCCCGCTGCTGGCTCTGGCAGCATCAGCTTGGAGTCCAGCAAAGCTCCTTACCTTGGCTCCCTGCCTCACTTCCCCTCCCCTCTGCTGTCAATTCGCCTCACTGGTCTTTTGGAAATATCTGTGTCTTCCTAATCTACTGTAAAACAAAAGGGAGGGAGCCAAAATCTCAGCTCCTGATGATTGCTGCTGTTCTGTTGACTTTTTCCAGAGCCAAGGCTGTGTTACACTGCTTCACATCACCGAAGGATGAGCCCTGCTTTTGTCAGTGGACAGATGCCAACTTGCTTCAGCGAAGAATCTGTCATGTTGGCTTAGGTTTCAGTGTGGCTGGACTGATTGGTGTTGGAGGATGAGCTGACCCCTGACTCCAAATGAATGCAGAAATAGCTAGACACAGCAATGTATGCCCTCCTCATCTGCTTCACCTGCTTTCTGCTTCTTTCATTGCACAAGCACATGCACATACAGAGACTAAGAATGTACAGGAGTTTTCAGTTGTTCTGTGCACTGAGGCTCGCTCTCTTTAGTTCTTGGAGGATTCCCCTGCTCTCAGGAGATGCAGCGCACGATGCCTTTACAGCGTTTGCATGAGTTGTTCCTGCTTGTTCCACACCATCAGGTTGTGTACTGACAAGTGGAGCATATGCTCTCAACAGCATGTCTGCTGTGACTAAACCATATCCTGGGTCATCAACTCAAGGCTCGCAGAGTGTTCTTCCAGTTCCAGAGGGAACTGTTGTCTGCTTGCATTGTTTATAACCCTTGGGAGACTTGGGCAAATCAGGACAACCATGTGCAAGACCCAGCATTGTTTTCTTAAGCTGCACAAGCATTTGCTTTCTTATCTCCATTGCTCTCTGCATGCACTACAGGCATCTACTCAGTTGTGCAACACCTTGGGTGAAGTAGAGCTCCTAAGTCACCACTTGACGCATCTGTGCAGAACTTGGTTGCTTTTAATAGGACCCTAAAAATGCAGCCTGGATTGATATGAGTACATACTACAAGTGGTTAAACTTCCTATGTTGTCACTGCCTTGGCAGCATTTGGGAAGTCATTTGACACAGGTTATGGAAATCTTGCCATGAACTTAAAACTCAACATGTATGAGACACTGAACTTCAACAGTGTCATTTTAAGGTCAACATCTGTAACAACTGGGACATTTTTTCCCTTCTGTCTTTCTTTCTTCTTTCTTTTTTTTTTTTAATTTAGCTGAAATTTTATTTTGTTTAATTGAAACCTTTCCCCACTTGCAACTTCAGCAAGCACATGCTGAAACAATTCCTGATGTTCAGTGACACTTCTGTCCTAGGCAATTATATCATCAGTAGACACTTACATTTTTACAGTTTGTAGCATCTGTGCACTGAAATGTTTTGGCACCTGCCCAATAAATGTATCGAAGTTGCTCAACCCTGGGCTTTCCATGCCAAAGGAGATCTGAAAAACCTTATCAGTCTATCTAATTTTCTCAAGAATTTGGCTTCCATCGAGCAAAAATTTCAGTCCAAGTGGAAGTTTTCTCTTTGCATGTTCCTGCTCCAGAGGCCATTTAAGGCTGAATCAACTATGCTGCCCTCCATAATTAGAAAGGAGCAGGCTTGCTTGCATCTCCTTCTGTTTTGCAAATACTGCCACTTACTGTCATGCAGTATCTCCAGGCTTTCCACTGCAAGGCTGGAGGAATGTTTCAGATTGTCCAGATCCAATTTTCCATGACATCTTCATCTTCACTTAGATTCCAGAAGTGCTTTGCCATGACTAGAGGTTTCACTCTCCCAGACGCTGTCCAAAAGTGTAATGAGAGACCATCTCGACTCCCATTACATTATGGGTCACAAAGAGAAATTAACTATTCCTGTTTCTGTTTCTGTGCAAAGAGCAAGCGTTGGCTCACCGTGCCCTGAATCATCCTGTAACCATTTTTGGACCCTGTTTCATTGAGCTTACTTTACTAGAAAACCATTATTTCCTTCTTTGAGTCAATCAGAATCAACTTTTCATGGCTCAAGGATGTCACAAAGGTCATACACTCTTTTTATTTTCCTTTCTTTCTTTCTTTGCTTCACATTCTCTCTCTCTCTCTCTTATTCCCCCACCTCCCCCCTCCTTCTCTCATTAGAAGGCAGACCATGACTGTGGACATCATGCCCACCCCACTGGTGGACCCTCTGTTTTCTACTTCCAGCTCAATGCACAGCTTGTAATCATTACAAAACGATGGGGTATCTTCTGGGTGATTGTTAGAGGGAATTACATTCTGGCAGCCTGTGAAGGCATGTGGATGCTCTGATATTTTATATTCTTTTACTTTCTGTCTGCTCTAGCTATTTCCCTTCTGTTTGCAGGGCATTTCTTTCTTCACAACTGCTCGTGCCTATAGCCTACTGGGTTCCCAGTCTGAGATTATCTCTTGTAGTTGCTGAAACTCCTGTTGTAAGCTGGTGGACTTATTGCAGATTGACAGTTCTGTCACTACAAAGAACATTTGAGCCAAAACTTTGTCCTGTGTAATCTCCATATCTCAAAGTGAACTCATTGTTCATTTTTTCTTCTTTAGTTTCACTAGCTTATGAGGTGAGATTCCCAACTGATGTAAATAAGTATATATTCACCAAAGTCGAAGGATGTGTATTGATTTATACCATCCAAAAGCCTAATACAAGGCCTTCAGGGAAGGAATCTGTCACATGTTGAACTCAAAACACTGGCTTTTTAAGTGTGTGAAATTCCTCTTTCTTTCTTTTTATGTGCATTTTATTTTCCATCATCCCTCTCCTCTCCTCTCCTCTCCTCTCCTCTCCTCTCCTCTCCGAACCTCTCCGAACCTCTCCGAACCTCTCCGAACCTCTCCGAACCTCTCCGAACCTCTCCGAACCTCTCCTCTCCGAACCTCTCCTCTCCGAACCTCTCCTCTCCTCTCCGAACCTCTCCTCTCCTCTCCGAACCTCTCCTCTCCGAACCTCTCCTCTCCTCTCCGAACCTCTCCGAACCTCTCCAGAAAAAGCAAAAACAAAAGGCTGAAAAAGTGCTGCTGTATCTCATTTTCCCCCCTAAACTGTGCAATTTGCTGGTTTAATCACCAAACCTTCCTGTCACTCCTAAGTTTCAGAGCTTCTGTTGGATCTTCCTGGCATGGTTATGCCAGTCTAATGATGGCTATTTAACTTTTATGGTTCTTTGCTCCATACCATTGAGCAGGCTGATCAAATCCTGAAAAACAATTTTTCACTCTGTGACATTGTGCAGAGGAACTTAATTTACAATGAAAAGCTGATTTGAGGGAGACTCATGTGAAGACAGATAATCAAAATACTACCCAGCATGGAAATGATCTGTCACCCTCAGGTTGAGGCTCTCCTAGCGCCTCCTGCGTGCAGCAAGCTGAGGAGGAGGAAGGATACACTGGTGTTAAAGGTGACACAGAGGAGTTCATACTGCCTCCTACCACTACCTATTTACCATTCTCTGAATCAACATCCCCCTTCCTTGGCTGCAAAATTAAGCCACAACTTTGAACTCAGAATGTTTAAAGAAACAAGGGGGGAGAATAACTGTCTGGGCCATTCTTCAGAAGCCCCGTGTAAACATTGGGTGACCCATTCCTTGTTCTTTTCCTAACCTGGCTGAACTCTGGAAGCAAGCAATAAACAGCAAAGGTTAATTAAATCCATTTCTAAGTTTAACACCCCTGCTCCCCACCCTGTCCTAACCAGACTTTGGGGTCTGTGTGTTTTGGGCAAATATAACCTGGTTTGAATTTCAAAACATGATTTCAAGCTTCCTTTAGAGACAAAGAAAACTGATTCCTATATGCCAAATGAGTCATTCAAGACAGGGAACCTAATTAGGATTGCAGCAGCAGCTAATTTCGCCACCAAAAGAAATTTTGTGCACTAGAGAATGAAGTGCTAGTTCCGGGCAGCAGCACCAGACACTCAGTGTAATTATAATTTATATGGCCCTCACTGCTGTAGTAGTTAAGTGCCTGACAAGAACCAAGGGATTTACTCTGAGGTAGGGAAAAGTTTTTTTCTCTTTTACAGCCAGGGAAGCAGAGACGAAATGACCTGCCCCACGCTATTCAGTGGATTTGGCCAAGCTGAACTCAGGTGTCCCCAAGTGTCTCTTTAAGGCTTTCAGCAGGAGTTTCAGATCCTTCTTTTGCTCTCGCCTCTGCCCTGCCTGTAGCCCTGAGAAATCTGGATCCTGTTTTTAAGTAGGGTAGTGAAAGGAAAGGAGCAGCCTTCTCCTCTGCAGCAGAGCCATGTGTCCCAAGTTCAAACCACAGATTATTTGAGTAACAAAATTCCCAACAAGACACAGAAAAATATTTCCCAGACTTCAGAAGGTGAAGAGCTCAGCTTCCAGTTCTCCAAGGACACCAGGCTGATTTAGCTGTATCACACCCCTTTTCTGGAGAACTCACACCTGACCCTTACCTGTCACTATTTGGACGCATCACCAGTATGCCAGATACCCAAGCAGGGTTAGATTTGAGTACACTGGACTTACAGAACTACACCATGGGCTACCCGGTCTCCTTTTCTTGGCTCTTCAAGAATTGTGCAGTTCAAAGTTTCTCTACAGGCCCAAGAGAACATATTTTCTTGCAATAAAAAAAAAAAGGAGCAGCATAGAGCTGGGTTGTCATTGGGAGTGGTTTAGAAAAGTTTCTTTGCTTTAATGAAACCTCTTCTTTAGGAAAGCAGAAGACAGCTTGAAAACCTACAAAAGAAAGTACTTTTTTCTGAAACTGAGACTTGGTGTCTACGCTGAGGTGGCAGTACTGGCCAGAATTCCTTTGAGGCTGGCAAAGGCTGGAGAGAGTGCCCCTGCCCCTGAACTACATTTTGAGTCAAGTGGAAAATAGGAAAAGATCCATGGCTCAGCAGTGAGGCTAAAGCGTCACCAAATCCAGCCTCTGGGCTGGTGTGGGAGGGCTGGGAGCCTTGCAGCAGGGCTGGGGTCTCACGTCCAGCAGCTCAGGTCTAGCTGGGAAATGCGTGAAATGTGACCTTGTCACTGAGGCTCCCGTCAGCCAAGGAGCTCAGTGCTGCCTGGGGCTCTTGTCTGGGCCCCAAATCCTCCTCCTGTCTTGGGGGCTTTGTTCAGTCCTGGAGGCCAGCCTAGAGCAGCTATGTATGGTTTCACTTTTGCTGTCAGAGGATATCTGTGTTGCAGGAAGCTCTTACAATAACTCTGTAAACATGAATGAACATGTTTCCCTGATAATGTCAAGTGAAAAATCCCATATTTTTCTCTTCTTTAATGAGCAATTCTTGCCCTTCAATGTCTCTGACCTGAAACATATGTTTTTACTATTGGGTGACAGTGCTGTAATCCCGTTCTTATACTTGATTTATGAAGGCAGGGCCTGGAGCTGTGTAGGGTCGAGGCCTCGTTACACCAGACACTGTATGGGCTCTTAATGAGGGAAAGAATCTGTACCTACAAGAGGATGGACAAGAGGTGGGAGGGAAAAAGAAGGCATGGTGGCCATACCTGGAAGGGAGCTCATGTCTCCTGAACCCTAGAGTAGCAGCCCAGCTGCCGACATTGTTGCCCCTATAAATATTCCAGAATTTCCATCATCTTTGCTGTGGCTCTAGCTCTGGTGCCAGAAGAGCCCAGTGTTCTGCAGTTGTTTCACCTCATGGGTCAAGCAGCAGTTACAGGATGCACAAACACAATAGTGGATTTAAGTGACACATCTGAACTTGATTATGGTTTCCCAGGGGGAAAGAACCATGTCTTCCACTGTGCTTCAGGCATCATTCAGGGGATACTTTTTTCCAGCTCCTCAGGTTGGGAGTGCCTGCGTGAATATAGCCACAGTGACGCACAGAACCAAAGGATGGATGGGTCCAGCAGTTAAATAGAAAAATCTGCTTAAATAAATAAACGAGCCTTATTAAAGACCTCAGGGCAGCTGCTGATGAGCTCTGCATGGAGCCCCACAGATTAAGACTGCCTACTTCTCACATCTCTCACGTGGACAGGAAACTGGAGCAGATGACAGAGCACAGAGCACACTTAATGGGATCTTCCTCCTCTCCAAGAGGAACAACAAAACAAGCAGATGGACCATCCAGCACGGGCTGCAGCTCATCTGCGGTCTGTGTGTGCAACAAGGTGTGGACCTTGTAAGGACTCCTGCTTTAGGGGTGGCTTCTGCAAAGCATTTCAGTGGACATGAGAGCAGCCATGCTGAGCATGGGTGGAGAGCAGCTCCCCAGCTGCCTCCTGCCACATGGGAGCTGTCACAACAATGTTGGCCTGCAAGTAATTCTTGATAAGCTGTGGGGACTGCGGTGCAAGGAAGGAGATAGGGCTAATTGCCCACCCCCAAACAAGAGCTGGAGATTGCTGTCTTTCCCCTTCCAAGAGCAAGCCTAACCCCCACTCAATCCCCTTGGAAAATCTTCCCTGTGCTGTCTGTAACATACACATCTGCAGCAGAATACAGATGACCCATGCCAGTCTTCTCTCTGACCAACCTCCTTCACGTATCTGTTCCTAGAGGGCAGAGGGAGGAAGAAAGAACAAGTACTCTTTTAGTCTATGATGTGCACACATGTTTTCTGTTCTCTTACTTATTCTAAACTCTTCCACTTCACTCCTTTACCATGTCCTTAATAATTCCAATAAATGTCAGGTCCAATATCACTTAATGGAATATACACCTATTAAATGAATGAAGTGGAAAAACGGCTCTGACTGCCTGCCTTGGATCTGAGCTGCAATACATGTTTTTTTTCCATGCAATCAGATTATTTTTACCAGGTCCCTAGGAAATTTCCAATAACACAAACAAACTTTAAAAATCCTGTGAGATCCCCAGCCCACTTCGAAGAGGAACCCTGAGATGTTATTCAATCCTTGGAGCCATTTGTTTCACATGTGATCCCAAACACTAACTAAAGGCAACATAATATGATAGGTATTTACAACATATCCATTATCTTATCAGAGCTTCAGGTACAGCTGTAAATAGCCTGTTCCAGCTGGGCAGTCTGCTGTGTTAAATGGGTTCTACTTTTAAAAGCAGGAACTGGAAAACATGTCCCGTTTAATCGGAGATTCACTTGCACCCAAGGGATGGAAACTCAAACAGCAGACCTCAGCTGCAGAGGAGGTCCATATTCCATGAAAAGCCTCTCCCTCTCTCTGATGCAAAAGGTTGGGCTCGTGATCATCGTGCCGCTCATCTGGGCACATTGGTGACAGAGCCCTGTTAGCAGCTCACCAAGCATAGAGAATTGCTGCTCCCTGGATGGAAGGCAATTTTGCACAGTCAGCCAAAGACAAAAGGATATAGAAGGCTGAGGGTGGAGAGAAAAGAGACCACATTGGAAGTTGTGAGAGGAAAGGGAGGGGGGCAGAGAGCTGGTGGCTGGAAGAAAGGGGAAAATATGAAAAACAAGACCAGAGAAAGTGCAATTGTTAGGGAAAACCTTTTCCACTGCTTCCCTGGCTACAACTAGTCTGAATAGGACATAGTGTTTACTCTTCGCATGCTGCCACGCACTGTGTACCAGGTGAGAATGGCTGGTCTTTCACTACAGGACCCCCAGCAGCAACTTGATCAGTGTCAGAAGGAAACAAATCTGTTAAATCCTGGTTTGGTCCACAGGCTTTTTAAACTCTTTTTAAGAGCCTGGTGAAGAGTCAGGATTGGGTTGCATTGAGTCTGAGCTTATGTAGAAGGAAATAGTATTTCAAAGAAACAGAAGTGAGGAAGTTTTATTTCTGAGGCATGTGAAATCAGCAGCCGATTCCATCATGACAGAGAGATTATCCTCTGGCCCTTCAGAAACATCCCAGAGGCAACTGTACAAGAGACCTATTGTCAGGAGATGCCATTGACCATTTTTATCGGCTTGCTGGCTAAAACTGAACCTTGCTCATTAATGGTTGGTTGGCAGCTGATCAGAGAGTGAGTGACTCATGGTGACTGACCACAAGAGGAGGTTACTGCTGGAAGTGGACCTAATTCGACAATTTTCACCAGAGATTTGGGAATTTAGTGAAACCAGCACTTGGAAGTGTTAACAAGCAGTGAGCCAGTGGTAGTGAATCTACTTAAAGATGCATACCAGGGCACAGAAACCAGTGCCAGAGTAAACAGAAAGCAGAGAACAGATTGGTTTGCAATAAACGTGGAAGCAATTGCAACGGAAAACAATGAGTCCGACAAAAGAGATTTAGTTACAAACCCTCAATAAAAGCATCCCGTCTAACAAAAGTATGCTGCTTTTGGCAAACAGCAAAGACATCCAAAACCAAAGTGCATTACTGCACATATGGCTGAGGGGACAAAGACTTCAAACTCATCAATTTGATGATGAGGCAAAACCTGAAGTTCTTCAGGTACCCAGCCTGGCAGGAGGAGAGGCTGCTTTGTGATTGTGGAGTGGAGCAGATGCCCTCGAATTCTGAAATACTGTCAGTACCAGAGAAGACTTTCTACTTTTATAATTAAGACAAAATGGTAACGAACTCAAGTGTGATCACAGAGGACACAAAGGGTCTATGTTGCCAAGCTCTGTTGGGTGTTTATGGAAGGGCAAATGCTAATCAGGACACAGAGAGTGGAGAAAGCCCAAGTCACATGAGTGTCTCTAACTTCACACATAACTGATGCAGGATCTCCTTCTAAAGAGCTGGTGAGTGGCCTTTAATGCTCTGAGATGGATTAAAAACAACATACTCGCTGATTTGAATACCCAAGTGGCTGACACACTATGTACAAGAATTACCCACCAAGGACAGAGATAGATGGTAAAGATTACCTTGATTTCAAGTATTTGCTGAGTGAATAGATAGCATTCACTATGTCTTGACAAAGAGACACCTGCAAAAAACAAACCAAAACTTTCCTCCTCGTTTGAGATAGTGAGGGTAGTGCCAGAATTTCATGATGGGTTGAAAATGGCCCATAGCTGGATGTGGTGGTCTAATGCCTAGAAAGTAGCTGAGGAAAGGGAATGGCAGAGACCTCCATGAGAAACACAAGCAGAGCTGCTCATTAGGAGTAAGCCTCTCACAAAGTAAGATTATTGTGCAAAGGGAGGAAACAAAGATTTTTCTGAAAGGGGAAATGGGCCACCTCTGAAATGCAGGCATGTGGGAGAAAGGCATTTTAGGAGCTCAGGTACCATGGGAGGTGACCTCTTGCTATTCATTTTGCTTCTTATGTAAGATAAAATGACATCACTGCAGGGACAAACAGCTGTTGCACCGTGTGGCAATGTCATTTATGCAGCCAGCGCCTGCTGCCCACAGCAGACACTCGGGATTTGAACTCACGATTGCTGGTGAAAGGTCTGCATTGAGAGCACCAGTTTTCCACAATGGTCCTTAGTAGGAGGTACAAAGCTGGATCCCTCCCATGACATATATACCGAGTGAAGGGTTTTCCCTCAGCAAAGGTGGCTCATGCCTCTAAGGTCAGTTGCAGTGCAGGGTGGGTGGTCAAATGGGAAAAACAGGAAGGAGAGCTGTCATATTTCACCTCCCTCACCCCCTTCCTGAGGCTGACAGGGTCATTGGCTGTCCTCAGTCCTGTGGCATGGGTCTAACCTTAATCTTGTCTCTTGCAAAAGGGTTTGAGGGGGCTTCTTGAAGCCTGCAGGGGTTAAACAAGATAGTGTGGCACTTGGGATTGGACAGATAGGAATATACACCTGTCAGGACTGAGTGAGGGTATTTTGGGGTGATGGCATGGCATTGATCTAGAGTTGTGTCTGGAGTGGAAGGATCTCTCACTCCTCTCTGAGAGACGGAAGAATGTTTGTGCATGCAGGGCATGGCAGGGAGAGGCACTAAGGTAATTTACAAAGGGTGGCCGAAGCATGAAAAGGGAGCTGTGTGGTGGAGCCAGGATGACGTGTGCCTAAATAGTGAACATCAGCACGTAACACAGTCAGGTCCTTCATGGGGTAACACAGGGAGCTCTTTTAAGCACACACATACGTGCAAGCACAGAAAGAACAATTTATGGTTGTGTCAGACTCACGTCTGGGCTTCTCATTAAAATTAATGAGGTAACGTCTCTGAGGCATTCTGAAACGGATGCTGCCCAGAGAGTGTGGGAAAGACCTCTATCACTTTGAAATAGCTACTTAGCAAAATCAATTGCAAATTTTATTTTCCATAACCATGCATCAAACTCATGCCAGGAGTATCAAAGACTACTGTCTAAACTTGTATGCAACTGACCTTTCTTCAGACACTTCCATTACCATGACCAAGGTTCAATGGCCAGATGTGAGTGATGATGTAACAGCAGAATGGCGTTCAATAGCTCATCCTGATGACTACCTGCACCCTGGAACTGAACCTCTGAGTCTTCAGTCTCCCTATTTGTCTGCTGTCTGCAAATAGCTGTGAAACTCGCAGCCAGAATGGGTGTCCTGCTCCATTCCTTCCTTCCCCTTCTATCCTTTAGTGACAAGCTTCTCTATGAAGAAAAGAACAGCTTGTTTTATGCAGCAAATCTGCAGTGCAGACCTTAACTACTTGACTGAAACTAATAATTCTTCTATGGCAGCCAAAATGGGTGATCAGTATAAATCCATGTGACAAAATATTTTTACCATTTTTTCTCTAAAAGATTCATTGCAGTGCCTTATGTTAAAGTTGCAGAGTTGATCACTCAGTGAGGAGATGCCAAGCATAAGGAACGTCTCTGCCTTGTGCTCAAGAGACATTCTGCTGCTCTCTGGTTACGTGAGCACATACTGTATTTTTGGTATGACCTCTGCCTCCTTCAGCACACAGGGCTGGCTGATCGGGGAAGGAATTGGGCTCTGGAGAAGAAAACTGCTCTGGGTCAACTGCCAGCAATGTCACTGGCGTGGCTGTCATGGCAGGAGCAGCAAGTGTCTGGTAGACAAGACAGAGAGATGTTTTGCTGGAGAAACAGATGCTCTCTTCCCTGTCTGGGCAACAGCAGAGCCCACTCAAACTTCTCTGTCTGTCACTCACTGTGTGTTGTGGTTTTTGCTGTAGACTGTATTTGTGGCAGTGCTGAGCACATATACCTGGAAAGGAAATCAGTGGGAGCTACACACTGAATACCTAAAAGGCTGTAATCTTGCCCACAGCTTTGGGAAATTAAGCCCTGAGTGCCTTCATTTTGGCATCCACAATTAGCGAGAAGCTTCTGGCAACTTTGATCTCTCTCTTTTTGTGGAGCAGCATCATCCCCTCTCCCATGCATGCTGTGAAGAAACATGCATCGATTTTTCAAAGCTCTCTGACTTGAGGGTAAGACCAGGAGGTAATTCAGTAATGATGTTTACAGGGCTGCTTGTGGAAAACAGGCCTGCCGGCAACACACCAGCTCAGGAGGACAAATATCTGGCCTGAATAAACACGGAATAGCAGCAGAAGCCCTATGGAAGGAGAGTGCGTGTTCATGAGATCAAGTGCTGTACGATGCCGTATGCTCAAGGCTGTGAATCCAGATTGTACAGTCAACAGGAAGTGCATAGACCCCAACTTTGGATGGCCAGGCTTTGCTGGATGTGTGTTTGTTTACTGCAGTCGTTTGTAAGCCAAACTCCAAGTGGGCAAAGGGTAGACTTCCATGCTGGAAAGACATTGCCTTTCCCACCAGCTGAACATCTTCCCTATGTCTTCTCCCTGTCTCAGGTGCTACATTATTTATTGCTACTTGAATCATAGAATAATTGGCTCTGTAATGGAAGTCCTTAATCAAGATGTCTTGTTCTGTATTTAATAACTAGGCTTAACTCTTCTTGTCCCTGCAGATTGGCTTGTTGACTACTTGCTGGTTTGTTTCTTCTGTCTCAGTCTCCATTTTACTGTATAAAAGGAACAGATTTCGAATCTTATACTTTCCCAATCCATGTATTTCAGGAAATGGAAGATGCTAGTCTCTCACTTCCTGCATATTTTCGAAGATAGCTCAGAGCCTCTTCAACATGATATATCAGTGATTCCATTTAAGCTGGAGAATTATCTTGAAATATTTATCATCAGTATATATGAGTTTCATTTTGTATTAAACAGGTTGATAAAATTAAATTGGATCTGCTTTCTTGAAGTGTCCTGGATAGTCCTGGGGTGCATCAGGCACAGCTTCACTGGCTGGGGAAGGGAGGGCATTGCCCTGCTCTGTTCTGGGCTGGGGCAGCCTCATCTTGAGTCCCCTGTTCAATTTTGGGTGCCACAATATAAGATATTAAACTATTAGAGAGCATTCAAAGGAGGGCGATGAAGATGGTGAAGGGCCTTGAGGGGAAGCCGTATGAGGAGTGGCCGAGGTCACTTGGTCTGTTCAGCCTGGGGAAAAGGAGACTGAGGGGAGACTCCACTGCCCCAACTTCCTCATGAGAGGAAGAGGAGGGGCAGGCACTGATCTCTGCTCTGTAGTGACCAGTGACAGGACCCAAGGGAATGGCCTGAAGTTGTGTCAGGGAGGGTTAGGTTGGATATTAGAAAAAGGTTCTTCACTCAGAGGGTGGTTGGGCACTGGAACAGGCTCCCCAGGGAAGTGGTCACAGCACCAAGCCTGACAGAGTTCAGGAAGTATTTGGGCAATACTCTCGGGCACAAGGTGTGACTCTTGTGGATGGTCCTGTGCAGGGCCAGGAGCTGGACTCAGTAATCCTTATGGGTCCCTTTCAACTCAGCTTATTCTGTGATTCTCTGATTCTGTGATTTTCCATTCCTGTTGTGAGTGTAACATCTGTTTATTGAACATTAAAAAAGAGGCAAGAGAGAAATCTCTGCTACCCCCTGTAGTCTGAATGTCACTGAACCTTATCCTGCTTCTCCAAGCTTATGAAGACATTAATAGTATCAGACACGTGGAAGCCTACAGTCTTCTGATTAATAACCCATAAAAATGCAATAATGCTTCATAAACAGAAGCATTTCCTGATTTCCTAACCCAAGTCAGTACAAATAAAATTGCGAGATAACAGGAAATGATGAAGAGATGAAAGTGGTCCATCTTCCCAAGCCAAATCAGCCCGTTCTTGTCCTGGCTCTGGTGTTCACAGCATCAGAGGGTTTGTGCCCCTTTCTGTTTCCACTGCTTCTGCTCTCATGTGAGCAGCTGGTCAAGTCCTCAGTATCCCACTTCCCTCTGGGAAATCTATTCTTCATATTCCACTGGCTGGTGTTTTCCTCAGTCTCCTCTTCAAGTGTCCTTCACCCTCCTCATCCAAAGATCTCTCTACCAACCAAACTTGATGCATACGTCTGTAAATCTTGTGTTGTGTGAGAACACCTTCCTTCCCTTCTCCATCAGACCCATGTGCTCACTGTAGGAATTTCTAGCATACGGCTCTCCTCTTCCCTGAGCTGTGAAAGGTGGTATTTCATGGCAGAAGCCATGCCACTGTGTCAGGTTTGAGGATGACATTATCTCCACGGCAGCTCATGGTGTCATCCTCTTTCGGTTTCTCACTGCTGCTGTCCTCATCTCCTCCTCTCCATCCTTCAAGCAAATAGAACTTCCTTCTCCTGTTCTTTTTCAGTCTTTCCTCTGGACTCAGCATTTCCCTGTCTGTCAGATGTGACCAGCGGCAGGATGTGTCCATCAGCAGTCTCTGACCATCTCACAGTACAGAGTGCCTTGCCTGCTGCAGCAAGACCACATGCCACGCAGGTGACAGACTGCCCTCAGACCCCCTGTGCAGTCCCCATGAGCACACGGGATTGCTCACCTGCCTTGACCCTTGGACTCGCTGTCCAGAAGCAATCTCCAAGTGGGGAGTTACCAGCATCACTGCATGGCTCCTGCTGAAGCCTGGTGAGATGCTGAGCACAGCTACCCTGGCCACGCTCATCCCTCAGTTCCACTGTCTGTTTTGGGACTGGACTCGTACGTTCTTTTCCCTTTGACCCACCTTCAAAGATATTCCCCTAGCACACAGTGCCCAGTTGCCCTGGACTACTTGATCTGATGAAAGAATCAGGACTTGTTTTCAGAGCCAGAGGGAAGGAGGAGGAAAAATGAGGGGATCAGGACTCAGATTTTGTTCCTGTGCAGCTGACTTGAAGAGAAACCCTCAGGCCCTATTTGCAGAGCAGCAGATCTGCACCTCGGCAACAGCCCAGGACCCATGCTTGATTATTTCCTATTTGAATAAGAGCTCTGGCATAAGGGTGTGGATGCTGGCAAGACGTCTGGGGAAGGATCTTGGATACAACAGCAGCCCAGATTCCCAGGGAGAAAAAGCGTGCGGACTGTTGTGTGGCAGAGCGACAGGCTACAAAGAGCACTTGTGGCTTTGAGTTCAAGACAAACAGACCCTAAAAAGCATTCTGGCTGATGTGTCCACATTACTAGGCCAGCACCACTGGCAGGGGAGCCAAAGAGCAGAAATCATGTCTTGGTTGTACTGTCACTGCCATTGCCATGGTACCCAGACACCTCACGCATTCCAAGGTAGAGGACTGGAGGCAACATGGGGAATAAACACTGCTTTCCCTGAGGAGAGGATGATTTGCCAGTCGGTCAGCTCCTGCTAGTGTTCCTGTGGCTCAAGTTCCCCAAGACTCAGGCTCTGAACTCAGGTCATAGCAGGGCTCAAACCCTGTTAGATTGCCCACTGCCCCTCTCCTCACTCCTGGAAGGAGGTGTAAGTGGGAGTGATGATGACAGGCAGTGTCTGGAAGTACTGCCTGGTCACACCACAGCTCTGGTCCTGGTGGTGGGCTCTAGGGACCGGTGCATGCCACAGAGACCTATTAATCTGCTCAGCTGTTTCTGGGATGACCTGCACAAGTGCATAGGCAATGGTCAGCAGAGATCACGAGACACCCTCTGGACTGAGATACACTGCCAGAACAATGAAGCATGCTAAGGTTAGTGACTTTCTCAAGCCAGTGGCTGGGAGACATCCAAGGAATGCAATGAGAATAGGACTCTTCTGGGAAGCTGCCAGCAACTTAGTATCACATGCCTACATGATGTTTAATATTCCATGCAGTGCCTCTGGCCATCCAATGCCAAGCAAGGCCTTCCACTTGGGGTCCAGGTGCTGCACAATGTAGAATTCAAAGTGGGAGCCAGAGTGGGGCAAGTAGCCTATCAGGGGCTGGGGCTGGGCACTCTGGCTTCATCTTCTCCACCTCCCCTCTCCAATGGCTTCCTGCTGTGCCTTGCTTGTGGGCTTCTCCATGCACCTGATGTGGTCCTTCATGAAGTTGTGGGGTCAGCACTGTCCTTTAAACGTCTTGCAGGACCACTTGTGGTTGTGCCCAGTGACCATCATTTCTTTTGTCTCAGAGTATTTGAAAAAGATATGGTTCTCTTGTAACGTGACCATGGAGCTAAGAGCTACATCACTGTGACCAGGAATCGGAAGAAATCCTTCTGCCTTGCTGCCTGTTCTGAGGCTAAAAGGACTTGTTCCACTTCCTTTCCCTCAACCCTCAGGAGAGATTTTGTCTGCAGAGAGTCTAGGCTATCATCAATTTTGTTGAATGCATCTTACCTGAGGCTGACAGCTCCTTCTTCCATTCCTCCAGTAGCTCCTTTTGCACCGTCAGAAGGCAATGGATGCATTATGGGGCAATGGTTTTGCTAAATCATGAGATTATGTCAACTTAAATGTTTTTGGCGTCTGAAGCTACAGAAGAAAGTTTAATACTTTGATGCCGATGTCTGCATCAGAATGAAAAAAATACTTGCCGTTCAAACCTGCCCAGACTTATGTTTTTGAGTGCCTGAACTGTGTTTTTTATGTTTGTATGTGGCAGGAGCATAGATTTCCAGGAAATAAGCCTCAATAAACAAAGGATAACCTTATCCATTACATGATGGTCCTGGTAAATGCTTGTAAACATAAAATATTATTTAGTACAGGCTAGGTGAGGCATTTGCTTCCTTTTGTTAGGCTGTAAATGATAGGCTGTTCTTCTGACAGCCCCAAGACATTCGGGATTATGAAATTGTGATCTCTACTAAACAGAGACAGGAGATACCCAGAGAAATGCCTCTAGTGGAAGCTTTTGGTCTGGTCACACTCATTTATTTTTTTAAGTACTTTCAAGGCATTAAAGCATAGCATGAGCCAAAAAAAAAAAAAAAAAGATTTCTTAGCTGTCTTGAATCAGGGACTACTGTTCCAGATGGTTTTTACGCAGGTCTCAGCACCACAGGGTCCAAACTCCTAAAGTTCCCCTCACAGAAAGAATACAGATAAGAAAGCCTGCCCAAGGGGCTGAGATTATAACATGCAGGAAAGCCAGTGGCTGCCGGAAAGAATCATTGGCAAAATCGTGGCTACAGTGACGAAGGATTAGAACAGCAAGTTTTATAAGAGTATATGTTTTTCTAGATCTGTGATAAGGAAAGTCTTAAACGTAGAGGTTAATTCCCACAGAAAGAGTTAAATAAGCTCTGCCAGAGGCAACAGAGAAAGAGAAAAGCATGACAAAGTGTTGTTGTTAGCTTCAACAGTCAACATGTCATAAAAAGGGTGAAGTATTTGTAAAATTCTGAATGACAGAAGTCCACAAGGTATGTCATTTTAAAATAGACACAGAAGCACAAACAGAGCCCTGCACAATGTTAACAGAGTTCACGGAAAGTAAATGGAATAAAATCTCATTGCACAATAGGAGGGTATCCAGAGTGCGCAGTCCTGCCAGCCTGCCAGCAGTGTGAGATTTGGGTATAGTACTGACAAAGAAGCTGTGCCCTATAGATGTGTGTGGATGATGCTTTTGTGTGGGTAGCCAGCTCTAAAACAAGGTAAGGACTGGGCACAATTAAAGGAACAAAGGAAAACGGGCTTAACAAAACCTTTTTTATAACAGACCACAGGCAAGTTTTCTCAGGTTCAGTATTATTGCACTCAGTTGCAAAACAACACTCTTGTATTAATACCTAGGAAAGCTCCAGTGATGGTCCTGGCTGGACTATGGGGCAAAACAGAGATTAAGCAAGAGAGAGAAATCAGAAAAATTCCAGAGACTTGGGAAATTACAGAAAACCAGTTTTCCCAAAGGACTTCAAGAGAACTGAGTTTATGCTTAAATCTGAGATAATTGAATGCTATAACATCATGACACTGTGCCTCCACGGTGCAGCTCCTGTGAACCCAGCCCAGCAGGCAAATCCTCAGGCTGGCTACTGTTGTGCTTGCTTCAGTGATGCGAGTGCTTCTCGGCATGGGGTCACAATGAAGCTCCGGGAGAGACATGCCAGCTCACAGATCCCATCTGTCCAAACCCCACTACCTCCCATTGCTAAAATTATGATCTGGCTGCTAGTGAAAGAGACTTGTGAATAAGTAAGTATTTGGTTATTTCCTTTGGGTTGTTCAGTTCTTGCATTTAGCAGGACCTCATGTGTATTATTGTCATTGTTTTGGATGCACACTTTCCCCTTTCAGCAAGTTTTGCTATGAACTCAAGAGGAAACCAGGAAAGCTGTTCTCAGATTCTGCTTAAAAGAATTCTTAGTCCAGGACAAACTGCTAGAGGGAAAATACGTCAGAATGTTGATTTTAAAAAAATCAGTCAATGTCAAATTCCAATACAAATGACAGATGCTTTGATGTTGGTAAACCAGTTCTTGGTCCCTAGATGGATGGAACTACAGGAATACACAACATTATTATTAATCTAAACAGTGAGTTATTCAGAGGCACAAAACAATGAATTATAAAGGGGGACACCTCAAACCTTCCTTGCAAAAGCACACCAGTGCATCACTTCTGAATGTGCTGAGAAGGCTGTTGACCTTCTCAGCAATGGGAAGGCTGATGCAGTTCACATGAGTGTTCCTTAGCTCCAGGGCTATTTATCCAAAACACTGAATTTACAAGCCACTTCCCAATAAAGAGAATAGGACTTGTGTGAGACTTCTTAGTTGAGAAAACGAACAAAACCAAGAGAAAAGAAAAAGAAGAAAGAGACCTCTGACTTCTTAACACATTCTGCTTTAGGACTTGTGCTGTGGTCTTTGAAATTAAGTTGCAAATGTCTGTGCACCTCTGGACTGACTTAGCAGTCCCGTGCATCTGTTGGGACTCCAGCAAGACTGAAATAATGCTGGGAGAGCTGTTCACCACCTTTCAACCCCTCCATCTACCATGCTCTTTTGCTCAGTGGCTCACCTTTGAGCACATCGGTAACAGGGAGCCTGCACACAAATCCTCACTGCAAATCCAGGGAAATCCACACACCTGTGTCACACTCAAGTTTCTGAAATGCCGGGGTCCCTTTTGTTCTTCTGACACTTCACAGCCTCCTGGGAGCCTGGGAGTCCAGGAGGTTCCTGACAGGGACCAGAGAACCTGTCACCAGAAAACACTTCCCAGCCTATGCCAGAGGTACATGGATTTTTCCCCTGCTTGCACTATGGTGTTCACAGTCCAATTTGCAAGCTTCTCTGAGCTATTAGTAGTACAGTTGATAAGCCAGGGAACATTACAGAAGCTGCTCCCTGCATCTGTGATTTATGTTTCTTGCTAAATATAAAGCACCCAAGGCTCAGCACATCAATATTTTGGAATGGAACACATGGAAATATTTGATGGACTGGGGAGAACAGATCCCTGTGGCCAGTCACTCACACTTGCCCTTTTGTGAGCAATCTGTCTTTCCCTGCAACAGGCAGTGGGATTTGGGCACAACAGCTGGAGTTTCAGTATCCCCGCATGCTTTATTCATGAGGGAGCCTGGATTCAAGCCATCCAGACACTGACCCTCCGCAGATGCAACTGTAACATCAGCAATGCAAGAGTCTCTCTGAGCTCTGACAGGCTGTGCAGAGCACATACCTCCTGCCCCTGACTCCATGTGCTGCACCATAACCTCAACGGGTTCCTTGGGAAACAACCTGTCCTACAGGGACTCCAGGTCTTCTCCCAGCTGTGCACTGGGATGCTGCCTGCTTAGCTGAGAGATTAATGTTCCCAGTGTGGCTCTTTGGGCTGCATCTCTGTAAGTGCAGTAAAAAGCCCAGGAATCCATAGTCCTCCTGCAATGGTGTAAATTTGGGACATGGGGCAGTGAGATGTATCCATTCAGAGAAAGGAAGAGTGGCCAGTGAATAACTGCCAGTGGGAAAGGCTCCCTGGATGGCAGAGGGCAAGCAGACCACCCAGTGTGTGCACACACCTTTTTGTGTGCTGTGCCCTTATATCCCCGCTGCTGTAAATCATTTTAGCTCTGCTGCAGTCAAGGGATTTTTTCCAGCTGAGAATCTGCTTTTGGGTGGAGCCATACCAGGTCTGCATCACCCTGGGCATGGATCTAACAAGCAATGTTGCAGATCTACCACAGAGGTATCCAATATTTTGGACAAATCTCTCAACACAACGCTCATTTTATCAGTCCAGGGTATGTTGTTTTCGTCAGAGGAGGAATGTAGCAGAGGAAAGGCGTGTGGCATTTGTAGCGTAGCAGGTCTATCTGTGTGGCAGATGTCCTCTGACCTATCAGACAGTCTGGCTGAACCACAGTCTAGGAACCTCAGTTGAACAGAGTAGAGTGTACTGTGGAAAACACACAAAAGCTCTCAAAATTAGCAAAAAAACCTCAAAACAGCAACCCTTTTCAGAAATGCTTTCACAGTTGCCTTTTGTGTGTTTTTTAGCATGTAACATTTATTTTGGAGTGGGGCAGAGAGGTGGATTGGCTGCTTGCCTGCCTTCTGGGATGGAGAGCTTTGCATAAAAGGGAGGAGAAAGAGAACATCAAAACCAGATTGAGGGGAAAACAAAGTCACCTCTTTGCAGTGAAAGCTTATGGTTTTGTGTGAGTTCAGGATATAATAGTTATTTTCCAGCTATTGCTATTCTGAATTTGTCCTATTGAATAGCCTAGAGGAGTGGCCATGACAAAGTAAGAATGCATATGCTTGTTCTCACAGAAGGCAGATTGAATTTTGCCATGAAGTGGGAAACAAAAGATGTGTGTAGCTAGTTCTGTTGTGTGCAAACCACCAGGTACTGGTTTCCTTGCATGAATCTCCACAATACTCTGTATGAATCACTGCTTCCTAACACACAGGTTCAAGCCAGCAATGCAAACCTATTGTTCTGGCTGATTGAATTCCTCCGATGCATTTGATTCTGCAGCATACCAGAGTGTCTCTGAGATAAGGGCTGGTTTGGCAACCGCCCTGGCAGGGGAAAGTCAGATTGCAGCTTGGAATGACAGCCCTGGGAAGGGGGTAGGGGGGGGCCTCGCCAGGGTGCTGGAGCATAATGGCCTCTTTCTGGTCATCGAGCCTAGTGTGCGGTGGCCAGACAACTGTCGCCTTCGCTGGCAGGAACATGTGCACTCTGGGGCTGCATAAGACATACTATGACTATGGGACACCTCCTCACATCCTAAAACTAGCATCCTGGCTTTTGAAAAGCAGCTGTCACTAAGGTGAAAAAGGACCAAAAGCCACAAGCACAACATACGAGAAAGCAAGACTCGTGCAAGCTATGGCTCAGTCCGTATTCTCTCACACAAGCAAGTGATTTGCTGAATAAAACTCCAGTAAGGCTCAATCTTTCTCTTGGAGAGTTGTACCAAATCCTTGTAGTGAGCCTTCATTGGAGGAGTTCTTAGAGACACTTCCTGTTTGTTGAGTATGAAGTACAAGACCAGGGAATCAATTAGAAGAGCTCTAAACTTCGATATAAAATGCCTGGCTTCCTCCTACCATGCCTACAGCCTGCATTTTGGCCGGGGTGATTCTTGCTCTACAGTTTGAAGAAGCCTCCAGTTCCCTTTTCCCAGACAGCAATCTGCCAGACAAAGCAGGTGCAACTTCATCTCAAAAATGTCAGACAGAAAATCATACTACAGACCATGTCAAACTGGTGCGTTTATACAGCCATCTCTGTTTCTAGTCACTATGACTAGATTAAAAGATGCCCTCTTTATGAATTGGCTTTGCCTGCCAGGTCACAAGGAACAGCCAGGAGTTGCACTCTTACCTCTTCAGTAAAAAGTGCAGAAGAAGGAGATCCCTTCTGGCACCAAGAACTTCATAGCACGCAGGTGTGGCATAGAAACGACACACAGGATTTTAAGGTCAGAAAGGGATCATTTCATTTTAATGCATACATGCCACAGGCTACTGAGCAACCTTGAATTTGCATGCTAGGATTGCGGAGGAGCTTTTAGACAACAGACAACCTTGGTCAAAAAATTTTCCACAGAGGAAAATCCATCACAACCTCAGCCCATTGCCCCAGTTGCTAGCTGACTGCTGCCTTACTTCTAGTTTGACTCTTTCTTTGCCAAATATAAGATCTCACTTTGTCTTCACAGGCTTTTCACCCTAGTGGATAATGGTCACATTTCTTTTCCCCTAAAGACATCAATCAAAATTTTTTTTGTGCAGCTCACCATAAGTGTCAGCTCAATGTCTAAGTGTGAGATCCATCTAGCATAATCAGCTACCTAAAATTAAACGTCTGGTCTGACCCAGTTTTCTGGCCTGCCTCTAAGCTTTGGAGAAGTACAGGCTTTTTAAGATGGTAATTTGTCATGGCTAGAACAAATGTCACACCTCTCTAAGGAAGGGTGAGACTTTATTATTAACGGACTTAGGTCTCCTTCCAGGCTATCAATAAAAATGTTAAATAGCAGAGGGTCTAGGGCTGGTATCTGGAGGAATTCTCGGGAAATAGGTGAGAAACAGCACCCCCTTTAGAAAGACACTTCAAACCCTACCTATTATTTGACTGTTAATCGTTTCGAGGGTGCCTTACATTACATATTTCCTTAATAAAAGTACTGTGTGATACCAAGCCAAATGCGTCACAGAAGCTTAGGTGAATCACATCAACTCTTCCTTCCACTGACTGAGCCTATAAATCTCCTAAATCTGAGATTATAGCCTAAACTGACATGTATTCCCTTCATGGCCCAGTGGGTGAGAAGCAAGGGAAGGTACTCCTTTTAGGAAGTTGTCTTCTGAGCACTGAATATTCCATCTTTAGCGTTTGAACGAAGACTGATGGTGTTCAAAATCTGTGTGCAAAGCATACCTCTGTGTACTTCCATCTATTATGCATCCCTGAAAAGACCAACTGTGGCCTCGGGTCAATCACACACTTCTGATTAGAGAAGATAGTACTTTTATGGAACTGGAATGACTTGGGCAGCTGGTCCTTAGGGACAAAGGTTGTTCAGCTGCAGGATCTTCTTCTGAGAGGCCAAGAAAACCCCCTGAGACACAATTCTGAGTGAAGTGCAGTCGGTGTCCCACCAGGCAAAACTCAGTCCGGGACATTCCCTATTACGAACTTCTTTCTCCTATCCAATATACTGTATATTTGGGTTCTTCTTTGCTTATCTTATTTCTCCCATGATTTGTTGGTTGGTTAGTTTTTGTGCATTTACATTTGTTGGGGCCTTGAATGCACTATTCTGAAAACAATTCATAGTTTGGAGGCAGTGAAGTCCTGCAGTTCACATATTATCAACTCACAATTTCACATCTTGTTAGCTTTGCCTTAAGCCCAGGAATGATTGTGCTGTTAGACTGAAGAATAATGTCCAGAGAAGCATCTGGCCTTGCCAAATGCCAAGCATCTCAAGACATAGAGAATCCAGAACCTGCACTGGCTGCTTAGTAGCTAGGCACCCACACTGTAATCCAATCTATCTGGCTTCTGCTTTCAGTTCCTTGATCTTCCTTTCCTTATGGTTTACAGAGGCCTCAGGTCTTTAAATCTTCTCTCACTCTGGCTTTAGATAGGCAAAATAAATGGAGCTCTATAAGAAAGATACTGGCAAACTGGCAAGAGTCCAGCAGAGGACCATTGAAATATCTGGGACATATACGGTGTGTGAGGAGAGGTGGAGGGGACTGGGATCACTCAGCTTGAAGAAGGGAAAGCTGAAGGGGAGTTGCTTGCTGTTTTCCGCTCTCTAATGGCTGGTGGAGACAGACTTCTCATGGAAGGTCACAACGGCAGAACAAGAAGCAATGCTGCAAGTTGCAGCAGGGTCATTTTCTATCCGGACATAAAGATTTCATGGTGGGGGGAGGTAAAGAACTGGAGATTACTAGAGGTTTTCAAATCTGGGGCCTTAAGAAACCTGCAGTCTCCTGCAGCATAGTTTTTTCCTAAGTCATACTACATAAGAAAATTTTTTACATCCATAGAGACCTCTGTGTGGTTCTTTTACAAGTACCCTCCCTCAAGGTTTAAGCATCTTCTAAAAACTGCACGCAAAACTGACTGCAACATTCTGACATTTTTTAAGCAGAGCCCCAGAAAGATCACCTTCTATGAGTCTTTCTATATCGCAAGGGATTGTATTAGCCATAAGACAGCCCTTGACTGAGGATATTCAGTTGTCCTCTTCTCACCTTTAATTATTTTCAGAATCATCCCTTTCCAGAATGTCATCTCCAGGCTGTTATGAGCGGCTTGTGCTCTCTAGATGAATATATTAGCATTTGCTTCACTAAACATGTGTTGTTTGAAGGGCCTAATTTATCAAGTGATAGAGTCAGGCAGTGTGATTGCCATGCTTTCCACACTATTTACCCATCTGCCAATCTTTGTGTCATCAACAAATGATTACCAGCGGTAATTTCAAGCTTCCGGCTCATTGATGAAAATGTTGACTACCACTCTCACCAGAGATATATCCTCCTTCAGCAAGAGCTCTCTGCTGACAGCTGCTTTTAATCTGTCAGTCACTTTGTCCTTCATGCCATTTCACCTGCCCTTTCCTGATGTTTGGTTATGCTGATTTGTAATCAGACTGTTACATGGTGCTAAGGGAGATACCTCATCAGGGACTATCATGCAATAGTTGACTTTACTGGCCATACCTGTGAACTCATCAGAAGAGCACTATTATATTTATTCAATGAGACATACTTTCCACAAAGCCATGTTATAGGAGTTAATTGCTTTTTTGTTGTCCTTTTATTCTTTATCTTACTCTTTATCTTGAGTCCCATGTCAGGTTTTCCATTTTGCTTGGACTGGGGTTCAGGTAAGCGATCTGCAGTTACCTTGCTCATCCAGATTGCCCTGTTTGAACTGGCATTGTGCTGACGTTCCTTCCATTTTCTGGACTCTCCCATTTCACAAGACGGTTTCAAAATTAATCCCAACAGGCCTCAGCTAACAATTTTGTGATTCCTGAATGCAGATTATTTGGTCTTCTGGTTTGCAAATGCTTTGTCTATAAGAGACATTTAACTTCCAAAGACAGGAATATTTACTGAACTGCTTCTGGTTCTTCATGTTATCACTGCTGCTTTTGCTATCTTCGTCCAGTAATGAGCCTGGGTGGTTGCTGCAGTTTCCTTTGTTCGGAATATCCTTTTGGAAACATCCTTCTGTTGCCTTGGGTCCTACTGGCCATGTATTTCCCTCCAGATACTCTTACCATTTTAAACCTTCAGTTTTAAAATTCTGAAGTTTGAAAAAACTATTCTTTTCTCATCTGTTTACTGAAAATTCTTCTTTTCTCCTTATTACTGTCCTCAACCTTACCACAAAGCTTTTGACTAATGTTGTGCTAGTTCTTTTTTTGTAGGCTTGCAGATATTTGCCATCTAAATACAATTTTCCCGGACATATCTACTTTTATTCACAATTTTTTCGTGTCTGAGTTATTCCTCACAATCTGGTTAACTCCTAGTTTTCTTTGAGTTTGAAAAATTAGCTCTTTTGAAGTCCTGGTGCACATATAACTGTTAAGAACATCCCCTTATTTGCCCATATTGAATATAATCAGGTCATACTCACTGTTCCCTGGACAACTGTCAGCTTTCAGCCCAGTAATTAATTCATCTTTGTCAGAACAAAGTCCAGAAAGGTTACAACGTGATGGCCCCTTGTGTTAGAAAACAGACTACAGTTTCCCCCAAATCAGGATGCTTTCTTAGTGGCTCTTTGGAGCTTACAGTGCATGGAAGTCCCCTGGAGGATCATCCTTCTTTCCTTGCGTTTCTCATGGAGACTGTGGAGTAATTCCTATTCTATGGCCTGCTTTTATGGCATGATTCACACAGTCCATTTTCACTGACTCTATCTTTCCTAAGCAGGTCATAAGCAGTTATTTTAACATTCTGATCATGCAAATTGAAACCAGCAGATTTGAGTAATGCTGATTATATCACATTTCTTCTCACTAATGAGAATTTCCAATTCCTCTTGCCTCCTACCCGGACGACTAATGGCTACGTAAAATCAAATGGAAAACTTCTTCTGTTCACATTCTTTGTCACACGATTAAGTCATTTTGCAACATGCCAAGCTTGTTTGTAGTTCCTTAACCCGCAGTTCTTGCATTGTGTAATGCCTTGACTGCTGCTAGATTCAGGCGAGGAAGATTAATTCTCGCTCCTCACCAGCAATACACCTGTCATCCTGTTTATACAGGGGATGTGACCTAGTGCCCCTCAAAACCCAGGCCTTCAATGTCACCTCCCTCAGCTAAACAGTAGTTAGTTCATCCTTGTGTTCTGTCACTGATGAGGCTAAAGGGATTGTCGGTAGGTTATGTGAACCTTGCTCTTCTTTGGCTCCTTTCCAAGGGTTCCTCAAATCTTCTGTTGTCTGTGCTTCTTCACATGATGTTAAATCAGGAATTTCCCCACTTATAGTCACCAGTGTGACTTGCTGAGAGAATGCACAATCCAGTACCTATTGTACTGTTATCCCTGTTATTTTCTCTAGGGATATGACTTCCCACCCCATTTTCTTCGTGCCAATGTCCTCATCCATTTCGCAATTAGATTTTCTTGGTGAGTTCAAGAATCCTCTTCATTCTTTTCACAGTTACCATCAGCATGTCCCTGAACAAGTTCTTGGCTATTATTTTTTTCTGTTTGAAATTCTTTCTTCTAACCAGACTCAGTTCATGTAACTTGTCCTAAGCATCCACACACTTCATGCAATCCACATGTAGCTGAGTTTGGATTTACTTTGCACAAACTTAGCAAGTACAGTCAAATCATGATTACTTGCATGTAAGCAACCACTAAACTTGTCACTGATCAGTTTCTCTTCTCTGTCAATATCAGGTCATATGTGAAATGCGTAAAGGATGTAACTCTTTCTGAATCCTGAGACTGTCACTTGCAGTTTTGAATGGCACATGGACAGCTGTGTATTAAGGCTAGCACCCTATGTCGTTCTGATTGAAGCACCCTGAAGCATTCACTAGGGTTATTGGTTACTGTTATGAGAACCTCACATTTCCAAAGAAAGTTTAGGTAAGTTCATTTTCGAGTAAGCGGCTTCATTTGCCTTTAAGGAGGTGTGATTTCCAGAGTGTACTAGAAGCAGTGTGCAGACTGTGCTGGAAGCAGTTCAGTCTGGTCAGGCTGGAGTGTTTGTTTAAAATCGGAGTTGTTTCCTGAACCATTTGTTAAAAGCTGTATCATCACACTCTTCACCGCACTTCTGCCTCTCCTGGGAGCTGTAATGTCCACACCCAGTTTGACTTAATTGTTATCCCTACTCTCTGCCCACCCAGCACCAGATGTGGGATCCCATCCACAGGGGAAGGGGGCGAGTATCTGCTGGATCCCTCTGATCTCAGCCAGCAGGGCTGGTTTATTGGCTCTGTCTCTGGTCATTTTATGATCCAGATTCAGATGTCCCCAGACTAATCAGGGGAAAAATCCTTACCCTGAAACCCAGTCCATCCTTGGAGTAAGCTGTTAGATGACTTGGGATGTCTGCTGCCTGTCTCCAGCAGAGAGTGGGATAGTTCAGAGCTTTCTTTGAAGTTTCAGCACAAGGGATCCTGTATTTGCCTTCTGTGGTGCAGCTTTGCTATCCATAGTGAAATAACCAATAATGGTCATGGTGTCCGCACACTGCGTTTCTGCATCCTTTCCTTGCAGAATCTAATCCCTCTGTGTGACAGGAATGTAGTGAATTGTGCTAAGAATGGGTCACTAGGACTGCTGGGACAGAAGCTCAGCTCATATATTTAAATAACTGTGATCTGAAGGGCCCATCCATATCACCTGAGAATATCGTCCCTTGGGTAGCGGCAGCAAGATCAGAGCATGAGGGAATTTTCTCTGTTCCATTCTGGCTCTCCTGCCCAGAATGTAACATGACAGTAACACCTTCATGTCAAAAAGTCCTTCCTGGAGATTTTCTTCCACTGTCCTGCTGAACCAGTGGCATCTGAAGATGTGACATGAAGATCTGGTTTGGAAAAAAAAAAAAAAAAAGCCAGATTTGAAGATAAGTTTGTTTCAGCTGGGCATTTTCTGGTGATTCTGGAGGCCGTGTAAGGCTGGGCTAACCTCAGGTGTGGAGTGAGACTGTGGAAATGTAATTGCACTTCCAAGTTTAAATAGATCTTCAAGGCCCTCGTCTTCAAGCTGCAATATATGTATACAGTGACCCTAGGAGCACCTGGATCCTGGCTGTTGATAAATGGCATTATTTAATTTATTTCTTTTCTGCCAGTTGCAATATTGGCCAGGGAAACCTGCCCCGCCAGTTTTGCCATCACAATTCTCCCACTCATTTTTGGCTTCCAGCCACACTATAAAGTCAATAGTAGTCAATGAAACAATAATGGGAGAGGAGGACCAGAATTAAAGACAGAGCCCATCTCTCACCAGTAGACATGTGACTCCAAGGCTAAGTGTTGGCTTATAATTATTATTAACAAAAGCAACCTGGGAAGGAAATGTGATCTTCCCTTTGTGCCATGTGCATGGTCAAATCTTGAATATGCTTCCTGGGAAAAAGAAACAACCTTCTGCACTGTGGAGAAAGGCAAAGACTCTCTGCTGAACCTGTGGTTTTCATTTGTCTGGTTTCTGGATGACTGCATTACGTTATGGAAAGTTTTTTATAGTTTCTAAGTCCTTTTGTGAAGATCAGAATTGTACGTTGGATGAAGAAAAATAAATCAAAGTTGTTGCCATTATCCCTTCCCCAACCTTACAGTTTGCTCCAGCTAGGATGTGATTTATGAGAAATACCCTGGCTTTATTGTGGAAAGTATCAAATGGAAGAGTATATCCATTTCATTCAGCATAGCTTAAGATGATATAGCTGGGAGTTGACTGAGTTGAAATCCCAGGGTATATACTGCCAGAATTCAAGTGGCCTAAAAATACGCACAGTGATTTCCTGATGTCCTCCACACTCACCAGAACAGCGCTAATGCGCTGGTCATGGCACAAAATGCTGCGTACAGCAGACTGCTAGGAGAAAAAAACACACTAGGTTTTAAATTTTCAGTGTAAGGTCTGCTTCAAAGCAGTTTGGCCACTCTGAATGTTCTGTGCCAGAAGGGATTTTGCCACAGTCCTCAGAAACCACCTCTTTCTCAGGTACCACCTGCTACATTTGACCAGATGACTCATTCCTGTACACTTCAGTGTCTGGGGTGAGGCCTTTCTTTTGCAAAGAATCCTTTCTTCTCTCATCAAAACTCTCCAGGGCAAGGATCAACTTTTGTTCTGCTGTGTTTGTACAGCACCACACACAATCTTGCATGGTCCCATATAGCTCAACCCTTCACAGTCCTCTGACGGGCTGCAGCTCCTGGTTACAGCTGACTGCGGAGCTCAAGTTTCCTTAGACATTCCTGACAGAACTGCTAACATCTTACAGATCTGAGGTCGGATATGGATGCCCTTAAACCTAGACACCACTCTAAAACACCACCTCACGCTGGGTAGCAGTCTTTGTTCCTAAGAGGTGTAAGTGTGTGTGACCATGTGGTTCTTTGGTGGGGCCTAAGCATTTTTTGGCAGCTGATGCCAGTACTCAGGAGGTTTAACCTCCCACTTTGCCCGTGGATGAGGATGCCTTGACGGAGAGCACATGGAGCATAACTCCTGTTTGCCGCAAAGACAGCTTTCTGTACCATACACTTCATGGGATTCTTATCATAGGCCAAAGGTTTCAGAAGCAGGACATTAAGTGGAGAAAAATGGGATCTAGGAGGACATTAACAACTTGAGAAGTGCCCTTTTTAAACAATGTTTTAGGTTACGCACTTTGATGGGATGGTATCTACTGGGTATGCAAAAGCCTCTTTCAAAGATAGGTCTTCCTGAGAGAAACATGGAGTAATTGTGAAGGTTACCAGCACAAACATGAGGAAATATATATAAAGTTGGGACTGGAGGTGGTGTATGGGTAGGAGAAAGACAGAAGATACCAGATGAAGAGCTTGCCAGGCTTTTGGTTACATGCTCAGTTTAGTGGAAATGAGAAGGAAAAGCCTTCTACTTTTCCTCTTAGCATGCTATCCTCATGGCCTATATTTGTCATCTAGGACTTCAACAGCAGAGAAAAAATTTGCATTGCAGTAAAAATAAACTGGCTTTTTTGTTATTCACTATTTTTATCAAATGTTTAAAATGAAGCACTGCAAAAAAATGAAAATCATACCCATTCTTTTGCCAATTTCAATACAGATAGAGATGGGCTGAACTATTTTTAACAAAAAATAAATACCCCTCTTTGAGGTCTTCCTCTGAATTTCATACCAGGACCCTTTGTGTTCCCTGGCGTGAGTGTTTGATCCAAAAATACGCAAAGATCTGCCAAACCACTAACTACAACCGAGACAAAGTTGAGTAAAAATGGAGCCAAAAAAAGTTGTGTGTGTGGCTTTTCTGGAGAGGTTAGATCACTTCTATGTTTTTGAAATATGTAAATATATAAATGTATACAAGTATATTTATAAATTACTTATTGCTGCTCATCAGGGGAAACTGTGCCGGCAAATAGAAAAATATAGAGAAGCCCATTAAAACAGGCACAGGAGAGAGATTAGAGAATGGAGAATGGGTCAGGGAAGTTAAACTCGGCTGTTCCATCTTCAGACTGAGAAAAATGATGGTTTTGTGATTCTTGGTGGAATTATCATGTAAAACCCCATGACACAATATGCAAGCAAACCACAGATTTTGGAGAATTACTAAAAGGAGCTGACAGTTCTGGTGCTGATGTAAACTGCAAGACTTGAGATGGGAAGGACTGGAAAAGTATGTTTTGGGAGGGGGTACAAAGCCTCTGACACCTAACACAGCTGTTCCTAAACCAAAGGTCTTGACCCCAAGGTAGTTTGCAAGAGTGCACACAGCTGGCAAAAATCCAACTGCAGAAGCAAGGCTTTTAAGCAGAAATGGGGCTGCAGGCTGGGAAAAGAGGCTGGCACCTAGGAATTGGGCCTCCTAATGCTGGAAGTAGGAAGGTGTTGCTCAGCAGCGCATTTTGTTCTGTCCCTAGCTGGAAAGACAGGAGGCTGACCAAAGAGTACCACGGCTCTGAGGAATTATGACTGCTATATACCACCAGTACATTTAACAGCTGAGAGGGATCCCAAAAGGACAATCACAAAACTTTCTTAGAGAGTGGGCTATGTGCAGAACTGGGGTGTTACCTTAAGTGATAGCAAAGCTTCCTTGTGAAAGACGTGGCCACATGGATTTACACCACCTAAGCTGAGTATTCAGGACAAAATAGATATTAAAGTGCATACATGTATTTTTTTATATATTTGACTTTTAATTACCTGGAATAAAATAAGTGAAGCCAGTATTTCTTGTTTGTGGCACACCAGAAGGTCCTGAAAGGAACCAGAAGAGGTGACTGTTTTCCAGAAAACATTTCCAGAGTATGGTACTTTTCTTACATTCTTTTACCTAAATGTGACTTTTTTTACCTACATTGAGAGGTTTGTGTTATATTTTGTCTCAATGACCCAAATACTGCTTTGTGTCACAATTTGGACCTGACAATCCAGGGATGATATCTTCCCAAACAGCTTTGATGGTGTCTTGTCCTCATTCAGCTGACAAAGAGCTAGAGGAAGGATCTTTCACTCAAAAGTAACACAAAGGATGCTTTACTATTTATAGAGAGGAGAGCTCTTAAGCACAAAATTTTGTGATAGGTACATAACTCGTATAGTCTTTCACTGGAATTGGGGGACCTGTCTTCTGTTTGCATTTCAAAATGTGTCCTGACTTAAACATACTCATCTAAAGCATTACAAACAGAAAGAAAAAAAAAATCAAGACAGGGAGGCAGGCTTATTTTCTGGTACAGTAGGAACGCCAGCTTTATCTGGATGAAACAAGCCAGAGATTAAATTTAGTTCCTCAAAAGGATGGTGAATATCAAACATTACTGCAAGGTTTGGATAAGCCTTGTTTGTTTGGATTCTTGTCCATTCTGCAGGCAAGAATAATTTTCTCTCCACAAACAGAAAAGTTTCCAAACCCAGTCCCTCTTTACCAAACAAAAGTGTCAGACCTAGAGACAGCAAACATTCCCCAACCTCTCTGTTTCCTCCACACGGCTTCCCTATCAGCCCCAAAATCTGAGCTCTCCCAAGCTTCCTGTTTTCCACAGTTGCATTCTCACTTTCATGGTATTTTCTGAAGCATACCCCACCACAGCTGGTGTAGTTTCTACTTGGGAAAATATTATTTTCCTATGGTGCTGCTGAATCCCCAGAAAAGCTGTGCACAGACACCTGCACAAAGAACTCCTCAGAGAACACTACCATGGTCAGTCAGTCCTATAAATACTTATCAAGGCCAGACACTCAGTCTTCAAAGCCTAGAAGTTGTTTGGTATTCCAGGAGAAAGTGATTTCAAATTGCTTCACACCTCCCTTGCCCAGCTGTAGGAAAAGATGTAGCACAGGGGGAAGTAAAAATTGTTCCTTGTCTGTTCCATGCCCCTGCTTGCAAATAGCTTAATCCTGAAAGCAAATTTCACTCCTATGTTGCCATTGTAGTGGGCGACAAACACCTTAAAAAAACAAACAAAAACCTTCAATGAAAAATGGCTTTTAATCTGAATGAAGAAATGTTTTCCAAAAATGTCTACTTTGCTAAGTAATGTTTGGGGTTTCTTTTGCTTTTCAAATGCTGCCTTTTCAGAACAAGGGACCTGATGGGACGCTGGTGGGTGGCAGGCACATGGATGCAGTGACAAACAGTGGGATTTGCCAAACACTGACACCATTGTCCAGGAACAGGTACTTTATGTTTGGGCCCTTGCTAGCAGATGATGGCAGGAATGGTAGATCCCTGGGCTTATTTTACCAGGGCCAGATTCCTCTAGCCTAGACAAATAACCTGGTGGACAAACAACTTCTAAGCTGGTCCCCCAAACCCTGCATGGAAAATAAGATGCATTCTGGTGATGGCTCCTCCTGATCCAAGCTCCTGTCAATTGATGATGCTCACCTGAGAGAGCTTCTGGAAAAACCTGGGATAATGAAGGACATGGGAGCGCTACCAGGCAAATCCCAGTCAGTGGGGATGTGGGGTGCTCCTGGATAAGACCTGCTCAAAGGAGATGACTCCAGGTTGTGGTTTCCACCTCCAGCTGCTGAGGCTGCTGTGTCTGGGCTGCGGTGTTTGCCTCTCTCTCCTCTCCCCAGTCCCTGCTCTCCTGTCTGGCTCATCCTCCCTTTGTTTACTCACCTGTGAGATACATCGTCTCAAGGCCAGACTGCTCGCTTCCCAGAGCAGGCAGCCCGGGAAGCGCAGCTGCCTGGGTTATGTGTTAGTACAGTTATGTGCCAATCCTTTTTAGGGGAGATGCACATGAATGCAGGGCTTGTAATAAAAAGCAAACAACAAAACACGGGTGTGAGCAAAGACACGACAAGTGGTGCCCTGGTGAAGAGCAAGGACCTGGAGGCAAAGAGCCCTGGGGAGAAATAATGGGCAGCCCTGTCCCCTTGTCCTCTCCACTCCGCCACTGTGCTCTAGCCCATCTCTACCCCCACCTCACCCTTTGGCTAGGCTGCTAGAGCAGGAGGACAAGGATGTGAAGGGTCTTCTCACCACCTGAGAAGACCCCAAGTGTTCAGCCAGGAAGGACACAGAGAGGAATTCTGCTCTCCCTCCTGCTTCCACCCTATCTCCTGACCCTCCCTACCACTGAGGGGTTGCCTGAGTGCTGCCCGGACTCACATTTCTGGTGCATGTTTCACTTCTGGTTCAGTTCAAATAGCACAGACGTGATGCTCACCTGCCCTTCTGCTTCCTTATGTCCCATGGGGAGTAACTGGATGGGCTCTTTGATCATCCATACTGCAGTTAGGTGTGTGCAGGGCTGTAGGGGGTGGGGACATGCACAATTAAGTACAGAGGAATCCATGACCTTCATTCTGGCTGAAAGAGGGAGAGTGAAGTGAGGTCCTGGGAGCCAGGGATGGAGATAGTAATGTGTCATTTAGGGCACAAATAGAGCTTTCAGACACCATCTCTGAGTTTTTATGCATTGGGTTCACACAGTTTGGCCCATCACTGGAGTGAGGGCTTTCCAGAGTCAGCTTGTGCCCTGTGCCACAGCTAATCTGTCCTCTGGTGGATGTTGTGTGGAAAGGTCCTGTCACATAGGTGACGATTTTGGAGAGGGTCTGTGGAGAACAGACAATGACATTGTTCTGCCTTGGCCTGCCAGGGAGCCGCTCTGCTGCACAGGTACTGTATATAACATACGGGATGTTAATTCAATTTTCATGTACATTTTGGAGGAGCTGAATGTGGCCTTTGTCTAATGCTTTGGCTTACAAGGGCTTTTTCATAAGAAATTCTATTTAAATGAAATAGAAAACTTTCTGATAGTTACCAAACACCAGGAGACAATGCCAGGCTATATCTGTTCAACATCATCAGCCATTCATTTATCCTAGGGAGGAATTTCTCGGTGATAATCCTGAGTGAAGGCTTGCTTGTTTGCATGACTGGATGAGATCCAGCATTGATAGCACCTTGCTGAACCCTTTGGAGTGTCAAGCTAAAATTACAGGAGAGACATAATAAAGCTTGGGAAGCATTAACAAAAAAACCCATTTTCAGCTGCACCATAAGCATCTTTCCATCCTGGCATATGAGGATATGAAGAACAAGAACAGATGGGCAAAACACAGACATTACTCCAGCGAGAGGTACTGTAAAGACCAAAACACGTTAATTTAGAAAGGATGAACAGGAACATGTTAGAAGGGATAATGGGAAGCAACGAGCTGGTGGAAGGTGTTTGTGGTAAGAGTGGGGTGCAGGGGGGCAGCACCACAGCAAATCAGGAACCTGAAAGCCCACCTAGCGCTGCTGGGCCCTGCAGCTTGGGCTCACCTGCCCTGTACAGGTATGTGCATCACCTCCCTTTAAATATACCCTACAGTCTTCCCAGGCACTGTGCGCTGCTGCCTCACACCTTTAGCATTAGAAAGCAATCCCCAGTCCCTAACTTGGCTCTTCCTTCCTCTGCTTAAGCTCATTAATTATTATACTGCCCCTGGAGATGCGATAATTAGCTCATTAGGGGATACTTTTCCCTGCCTAGAAAGCAACAGTTGCAGCCATCATCAGGAGAGAGGAGAGTGTCTGCGTGCAGCCATCTCAGTGCCAGATGGAGTCCAGGTTTCAGGTGAAATTCTGCCTGAAAGAATTGACTGAGAAAGGAAGGCTTTTTTTCCTTAATGATGTTGGATGTGTTCCAGGACCTTGCAGAGAAAACTCGAGTTAGATCCCAAAGGAATTAATGCATCAGTTAGCTCCAACTAAAGCTTCTAGGGAAGTGATAAGAAGGCATAC
This sequence comes from Lycocorax pyrrhopterus obiensis, assembly GCA_014706295.1. NCBI lineage: Eukaryota > Metazoa > Chordata > Aves > Passeriformes > Paradisaeidae > Lycocorax > Lycocorax pyrrhopterus. Next base: position 31,788,721 of record JACSVZ010000004.1, on the reverse strand, counting down.
TAAATATTTTACCAGGGGCTAGGCCGAAATATCTGAACCACTCTGGGGCAAATTAGTGGCTGAGCTCCTATCAAGAGCACCTAGCAGAGCACAGCTCCCAGGAGGACGCACAACCTCGTTTAACCCCAAGGAGGTGTCAGTGCTTCTGTGGCAAGTTTCCATCCTGCCTCGGGCAAGCAGCTGGGCACAGTCCAAGACTGCTTGTGCTTTCCTTCACCAGTACCACAATGAATAGCATTCCCCTCTCCCACACTCGCCCACGGTTCCAGAAGAGCTCACATTCTCCATTTGCATTTCAGGTGGTTTCAAAAGTGTGAGCTCTTTGTCACCTCTTGATGGGAGCTGAGACCTCTGTGCCTCTACTGTGGGGAGCCAGTTGTGGAACCAGGGGGCTGAAGACCCTGAAAATGGCTTTACCTGCTGCTTTCAAGCAACAGTCCATGTGCGGTGCAGGAGATGAACTGTGGGGACTAGATGAGTGTATCATGCATAAAGGCCATGGGATCAACAGGCAACTAATGAACACCAGAACTATTATTTGTCTAAGTGATTGTGACAGGGTGGGTCCCAAAGAACCCAGTCTTCACTAGGGGAAGCTGAACCTTGTCGGTCTGCCAGAATGCCTCCAAATGAGGCAGCAAACTGGTAGCTAAACTAATTCAAATGATTTCTTAAGGGATTGTCAAACATTACCGGCAAAAAGCTGGCAGAGAAAAAAAAGTGTGAAGGAGTTAGGCAAATGACTACTCTTAGGTTAGTCCTGGGGCTATGGGCATGCCTGTGAGGTGTTTTGCAGCCAAATACTGATACACTGTCCGAACTCTGAACTGATCAGACACCGTAGGATAGCACTGACCCTAAAGTAACCCAAGCTTGGGTTTTTCAAGGTGATAACTCCTTTAAAGCAGCTTCCATTCAACTCTGCACACAGAGAGATCTTGAGCATGCTTGCTCAGTGCCTGGGCAGAGTGCAAAGTCGTGGATGGATGTAGCCTGAGAGAGAAGCTTAATGGATGCAGGCAAAGTCCTAGAAGGTTTTATCCTGAACCAGAACACGGGGAAAAGGGCATACCCAAAAAATGTGAAAACCAAAAACGTGTAATGTAGAGAAGAGGTACACCAGTACCGAGTTATTTGTGGCAGTGAGTCCCAGGTGTCGCCCCTTGCTTAGCAGGCTGAATTTCTCATGTCAGTGGAATTAATGTGAATGGTTGAAGATACAGTAGCAATGCTTGAATCAAAAAGAGTAGGAAAGCTGCTGAAAGCTTCACAGAAATTTGCTTCAGTGCCTGAGACTGCCTGCATTAAAGATGAAAAGGCAGATATCTCACTGCTCCCTACAATCAGGGTTTCTGGATTGTCCTGTGTGGCAGGAAGGACACCAGTACCTGTGGGACTTGGTCAATATTTGGAGAAATATGGTGTTCAGTACTGTGTATTGCTCTTTACACTCAGTTTGTGTCCTGGCAGGATGGGGTTCCCCACCTTGCTGGACCCTGGTAGGCAGCTGCCCATGGTGATGCAAACTCTGCTGCTGGCTCTGCCTGGCATGGATGCCGGCAGACAGGCTTCAGGGCAAACGGCCACTTGGATGGGCTCCCTCTGGGCTGGCTTGGGAAGGGCAGAGCCTGGGGCCACCATCAGGGTAGGCAAGAGGCAAAAAGAGCCACTGCTAACATTCTACCTGTCTTAGGGATTAAATATAACTCTCGGGTCAACCAGAGCTGCCAGCATGGCACCTTCTGCCACCATAAAATGGCCTTTAAAGTGGGAAGGGAAATGAGTATGTAACACAAACAAACAAAAATTGGTTGACCAAGAATTCAGGGAGGGCAGTATAACTGCACACAAAACTGAGTTTTGCCTCAACCACCAATTTACCTTGTCTTGAGGGCACTGGAATATGTTAAGAGGCATCCAGAGGCCACAGACGTCTGCTGCTCACAGCCAGGGCCCGGCGAGCGGCGCCAGCACTTGCTCCTCCTTGAGCCCTTCCCAGCCGGCAGAGGTGGTGCCCTTCAGTTCTGCATCCCAGGCCTAAATGTGGCCCTGGCAGCCCCTGGGCTGGCCTTCCCCACTCCTTGCTGAACACCGCGTAGGTATGCCCAGTGAAGGGTCCTGGGACTCCCAGAGGAAATCCCACTGGAGCTCTGGAAGGTGTGAGGAATTGGGAATGCACATCCAGCAAGAAGAAGTGGCCGCTGAGCATGGCACTTGCAAAGCATGGCAGGAAAGCTGGAGAAGAGTAATATATTTAACTTCCCCACCTGGAGGGGATGTTTTATGGTGGCTACACTGCAGGCCAAGCAGTCATGAGACCATAGGGCAAGGAATGCTCTCTTTTTGCAGTGGCAAGTCCCAGACAGAGGACTAGGGCAGCTCTGCCACTCTTAGCTGTCTGGAAACATGTTTCTCTCTTTAACAACATTAAATACAGATGCATTTAGAGGGCAGAGTTACAGAACTGAGCTTCAGTTTTTTGGTTGTGGCGTTTCTGATATTGTTTTGGGGGCTTTTTCATTTCCTTTATTTGTACACAATTGCATCATTTTCCCTCATGCTGTCCTCCACCAGAGCTGCCCCGAGGAGCAGATTGACCTGTGTGAAGCTCCTTGGACTGCGCTGCACATCTCTCCTCATGCAGCATTGCTAAACAAAAGAGGGGGCCCAAGGGAGCCATGAACCCCGTGGCGGGGCTGGCGGCATTCTCCAAACCCAGCTTCTGCAGAAAGCTCAGTGCCCATGATGTCCCCTCCTCTGCCTACAGGGACATCTCTGCGGTGCTGGGAGCTAAGTTTAAGTGCTTTGTCGGTGGCTGTCGAGCTGACTGCAAAGAAGGACTCAGAAGTATTCAGTGAATTTGTCAGAGATCTGGCATTTTCAACCCTTTTTCCAACTGGTTCAGGCTGGAGCTTCTTAAAGACACAGTTGTCCCCAGAACCAGTGAGGAAAAGTTGCTAAGCCTGCACAGCCGAATCGGGGAAGCTACGGGTCATTGCAGCCCCCAGCTACAGATGGTTAGCTTTTTAACCCAAGCTATCTTATCTCACGCTTTAGACTTCGCAGAGGCTGGGTTCAACTCCTGGCGCCTCAGCCAGGAAGCTGGCTGCCTTGGATGCTCTCCAATGCTTATTTACAATATACATATGCAGTGTGGCCATTGATTTATATGCCAGGCAGCCTCCACCCCAAAGAGGCAGATTTAGAAGCAGTGTCTCTTCAAAGCGAGAGCGAGCTCCACTTTACTTTGCCCTCAGCTAAGCCTCATCCTATCTGGATGCTCAAACACAGGTAGTGGTGCTGGAATTTTTGGCGGAGCCCCCCGGCAGGATTAGGCACCCAAGTAGGAGCAGAAATTTCCAGTCTCTTACATCAGTGTCTTGGTTCTCCACAAGCACTGAGGCTCTCCAGGCTTTGTAAGGGAGTCTAACGGTGCTCCTGGACAGATTTAAGTTCCTAACTTTAGACCCCTCTTTGAAAAAGTTGGCCTTTGTGTTCTGGGCCCAAAGTATTTCTGCATGATGACAACACTGTCGTCCCTTCTATTCTGTCACCCTACCACCTATTCAAACACACCAGCCATACTAAAACAGCCAGATCAAACAAGTTGTGTTTTCTTCCTCCTTTTTCCACACTCTACATGTGGACACTTTCTGTCCTGAATCACCTGGTCTGCTCTCAGAATGAGGCTCGCACACCTAAAGGGAAAAATGTCCTGTTTATTGCATGAAGGGGGAAGTCGGTGCTGAGGCTGGGCAAGTTTTAGCTAGCTGATCTCTGCCCCACAGCTGCAGCTGAGCATCCCACTCTGCTGAGCTCTTCTCACAGCACCCCCAGCCTTATGGCTCCACTCCACCGGCCGAAGCCTGGCTAGAGGCAGCCTCACACCTGCTTTTCTTCAGCAGATCTCCCTTTTCTTGGGCACATGAATCATTCTGTGACATTTTCAAGGATCTGCCTGGCGCTCAGGATCAAAGTCTCAGCACCTTCCTTGTGTGTGAACTTGTGCCAGCATTTTCATGAAAAAAAAGAATTGTGTGCCTTGTTCAACAGACCTGGCTAATGGCAGGTTCTGAGAAGCACCTAAGTACCTGGTAGTGGAGATGTAATAAAACCTGCTATACTTAGGCCCTTGCAGGCACTTCCAATTATAAAAATCTATTTTTGTACCTTTAGAAGCGTCCTTTTTTAAAACTATTCTTAACAAAGAGCCTCAGCCTTTGAGCTATATATTTTTCTTACATTAAAAAAGCCCGCATATTGTTTTGCCTATTTTGAGCTGAGCATTTGGAAAAAAAACAAACAGATTTGCTGGTGGGAGAGCTATTTTTCATGTTTATGCAAATAATGAATGGTGTGGTTGATAAAAATGAAAGTCCACAAAGGATGCAAAATTTCCCTTTCCAAAAGACAGTTCTAAGCATGTTTTCTGAGGTGTTTTTGGGAGGAGGCTGCAGGGCTTGTGGTCTTACTCACAGACAGAAAGGGCTCTCTAAAGTAGGAAAAAACTTTCAGGAGAATCACTGAAGACATCCTACGTCTTGTTTGGCTCCACGCTCACTTCAAGGCAATACAAAAGACAATTACCAGTGGGGAACAATTTCCTCCTCACTTGATCATTTGGGAGTATGACCTATGAAAGACCAGAAAGAAAGAACAACACCTTCTGACTTCAGTAGGAGAATGTATACAGAAAGTCCGGAGCATTTTAGCTGCCTTCTAAATAAAAAAGATAGAGGAATTTTACTATGGGGTTTTTTTCCGCTTTCTTTTCAACCTAACAAGTGAAACTGGAAAATACGAAGTCAAAGACCAACTCTGCACTGAGAGTCACTGAGCCAATTCTGTAACAAGAGTGCAATTCAGGCATAAACGTCAAATGTAAATTTATATTTCTTTTAAATTGGTCACGTCCTCTCCTACTACGTTATAATTTAGTGGGAAGGATGCTGTATTTGGGATGGACATGAAAGAGCAAGAAGTGCAGGCTGATGCACAGGCTGGGATGCAGTTCATGGGGTCCAACGCCTCACCCCCTGCCTCTCCCCTTCTCACAGGAGACATGAACAGCAGCGGTGCCGGGGAGCCTCAGCTGCTCGGGGGGCTCCGAGCCCAGGCAGTGCACAAAGCCATATGCACCAAGGCAGCTTTTTGCACGGCTTGACGTGCAGCTCTGGCTGGGCACCCCTGGGCAGGCAGTGTGGGGAGGGTGGCTGAGTCAGCGGGGCAGTGAGGACGGCCCAGGGCGGTGAGGAGAGAAGGGTTCTGTGTTTCTGTCTGCTTGGTGCAGCACAGTGCTGTGAGCGGCCTGCGAGCTCGGGGCCGTGGACAGAGCAGCCCGCTTGCTTTCCCATCATGTCCATGCTCGTGTGCCCTGCCCCATGGGCTTCTGGAATCTGTACAGACAGAATCAGCTCCAGACTACTTTTGCCAGTACATGCAGGTTTGAACCACTTGTGTGTCTTGGCATAGAAGCAAAGAGTTGACATGAGGGACAAGGGTCGTGGCCTGGTGACTAACCTTGGCAGGGTGCTGTTGCCCATACAGATGGAAGGCTGTGCTGGCACAGGATGCTGATGGGGCCAGAAGAATAGAGAACAGTGTACCTCGGTGTGCAAAGGGTTTTTAGAGGTAGCACCAAAAGTGGTTGATTTAACCAAGAGGCGATGATTGATTCAGCAGAGATGGGTGGAGAGACCTCTGGCAGAGCTTTATCCCATCACCTTTTATTCCTTGGCTGCTGACCTTTCAACAGCACACTCAGGAGTCGGGGATAGAGTAGTACAGGTGGCTCTATCTAGTCTTTGCATGGTATGGGGCTGTTTGTAGGTTCCCCAGAGACAACCAAACCATGAGAGACACCAAGAAAAAGCAAGACCAATGCCAAAGGCAGCATTACCCATGTGTGCATTTAGATGCTCTGTATCAGCCTGGGGCAGGGAAGAGCAGCATCAGTACACAGATTTTGGGGTGGCTTGATTCTGCGTGTGGATAAGGTGGATGTGGGCTCCTGGTTTATGGCTATTTCTCCAAGTGCTCCTTTGCCCTGGGAAACCTCTCCCTAGGCCAGCTGTGAGTCTGTGTGCAAGGTGTCCTGCCGAAACCCATGTCAGATCCAGCAATCTTGCAAAAGGGTAAGAGATTTGCTCTGGCACTGCAGGCTTTGGGTATCTCCTGGGAACTGGGAACTGTTGTGGTGTTGTGGTAGGTTTTGGACATAACTGAGGGAGGAGACGTGGGGAGAACAACAGCTTTTACTGGATCAGATGTTATGGGTGGGGAAAAACAAGTGAACTTTTGTCCATATATGTCCTCCTGAGGGGTGCCTGAATGCTTGCCTGTTTTTTCTGCCCATATCTGTAGGTCCAATGAAAGCTGGTATTGGCCCCTTTGAAACTTGCTGTGGGAGCCGAAAGGCAGTTTGAAAAACCAAACCGAAGCAACAATGTGTAATTGTCTGTAATCAGAGACAATGTTCTCTTAGCTCAGTTTTTCAGTCAAGCAGGATAAATGCTGACATGTTTCCCACAGCTGAATTCAACTTTTGGCAACAGAAGGTGGCAAAGCAAAGAGCACCTTACAGTGTCTATGACTGGTACTGCTAAAGCTGCTCTTGCATTGGTCTTCTCCTCAGCTCTGCTTGACCGAGTACAGGGCAGCACACTGTAAAGTGCTGCTTCCAAGAGCATGCAGTGGAGAGTGCCTCCAGGCAACAGCTCTGGGTTTATATTTGACCAACAGCGATGTCACCTTCTGCTGTTCCTAGGCAGACTAAGGGGCATCTCGGCTGGAGGAAGAGAGGAGGAAGGAGACCAGAAACAAGAGATGCAAGAGGAATCCAGACAGAGAGAGGCCAGCTCAGCTGAGCTCAGATCTTCGTGGCTTGGCAGATGCCTGACCTGCCAGGGGATGGTCAGCATGCGCAGAATGAGGAGGACGGCTGCAAGCGCTCACACTGTCTGGCCCGGCAGCGGGGAGGTGACCTTGACAGAGTGCTCCAAGTGCCAGGGTAGTCAGAGGCAGGAGGGCAATTGGAACCATGTCAAAGAGCATGGATCACTCCAGAGGGAGAAGGAAGCATGAGCCGTAGCAACTGGACTTGTTTATAACTCGTGTTTCTTGGTATGTGAGTGACAGGAAGGCAGGAGGTGTCTGAGGCAAGGAGCTCCTGCCTGCACACAAGAGTATCTGGTTTAGCAAATTAGCCTCCTTGTTGCCTAAAATACCCTCACATGTATGTGCTTTATTATCATCTCTAGTCATTATAAATACATCCATAGATATATAGATGTGTAGATATATAGATGATAGATATAGATATAGATATAGATATGGATATACATAAGCCAGTCAGTTCCACTATGCTGTGGGCTGCATCCAGTCACATTTCTGCCTTACTCTTTGGTGTTCCCAGTGCTCTGCAGACAGACTTCAGTGCACGGGTCCCTGCATCTACTTTCCCTGGGGTTAACATGTTGAAAGCCTAGGAGCTGCAGACTCTAATTTCCATCCAAAAGACTACGATGAAAACCTGGAGGGGAGTAAAATCCGGGTTGCACTGCAGCAGTACAATTTCAGCTGTATGTTGCAAAGGTGGTTTGAAATTGTCTCACTTCTTGCAAAAAAAATGTGCTCAAAGATAAACTACACCTTAAATCCAGAACTAAGGGCTTCTAGAAGGAAAAATATTCTCTAAGTTCTATTTTAGTGTAGCTGGATACACAGCTTGTTCTAAACACTCAGACTCTTTTAAGTGCACTCATGAATAGCACTCACTTCCCTCATCCCTGGGACAATAGGGCAATAAATGGGAACATCTCTCCAGGACCCTCCATAATCTGGAGCAGCATTACTCAGTCTGTAAGCTAGGCAGCATCCAGGCCAAGCAACATGCAGAAAACCAAAAATGGAGGGAAATAAAAAAAAGACAAAATAAAATGCATAGCTTTTCACCCAAATTTTCACCAGCTGAATGTGAACATTATGGCTACAATGCAGGGAACCCTTGGTGTTGTTCAAAGAGGGTAGGTGACCAGGGGACAAGGATACCCTTACAGCTATCAATAAATCTGCAGTTCACACAACTAAGGGCTGCTTCATGAGACCAGGGAAGACCGTGGCTCCCATTTCTGCTCAAGGCTCAGCAATACCTTTATGAAATGCCTTATTCAAAATACACTGAAGCCTTTACGAATGCCTTCTACCCACCTGCTTTGACAAATGTTGGTTGTGGATCCATCCTGAAGGACTGAATTTGAGCCCTTTTCCTTGGTTTACCTGTGGCAAGTCTGTACAAGCTTTTAGTAATAAAATGCTTTTTTAAGTGTAATTCAGTCTGATTGAGAAGGGCTATGGCAAAACTGCCTCCTGCTCCAGAAGAGTTCTCCATTCTATTACTCACGCGCTTTAAAATATTTTACCTGTTAATTTTCCTGCTCCTTTTTTGGGGGGATTTTTTTTTTGAGTGCTTGACAGTGCTGCTCCAGGCCATTCTCTCCACAGTGGAAATGAAGAGACATCCCAGCCTTGCTCCTTGAGAGCCGACAGTTGATCTGTGCCTGAAGTAGGCTGGAGTGAGAGACGTCAGTGATGCCAAGAAACACCAGCCAGGAGGCTGCTGTGGGACAACATCTGGTACCACTTCAAGGAGCTAGGGGACAGAAAAGACAGAGCTCTGTGAGCATTGTCTCATTCTCTTTTTTATTATTAGCGTTATTTTATTGTGCTAAGGACAAGGCATCAGAAACAAAGCACGACAGGCAAACAAAGAAAGAAAAAACCCAAGGCTCTGGAAAATAGTACTCCTAATGAAAGTCACAACTCCGTTATTGAGGTTGGGTGAGGATGGATGGCTGGTGTGTCTCAGACTTGGAGAGAAGAAACAACCAGGTGAAGAGCCCATGTTCCCCACCACAGCTCTCCTGCTTGCAGTGATGCAAGGGGAATGATCAGCAAAGAAGGGTGCTCTACCTACAGGGAGGTGACACAGTGGAGGGCACCACAGCGGACTTACACCAGTTTCTGCAGGGCAGAGCTCTGGAGCCTTCAGCACTCTCCCGGGATGCTACAAGAGTCCTCTCAGCCTGAGATGGACCTTGCTATGGGGTATCACAGAGGGCAGGAGGTGTGGAGGAGGTCAGGATGCACTTGTGGGTAGAAACCACAGGGCATTTGCTGCATTGCTCAACTCAGGAAAACCCTTTGGTCCTGTTTGCTGAAAGCTCAAAGAATATTTGAATAGAAAGATGACTCTTTTCAAGTCTGTATCTAATACACTTTCCCTAAGTATTTTCTGCCAGGGAGAAAATAATTAGTGGGGTAAATGAGCCACTAGCCTGATCTCATGTACCTAATAACTTTTGACAGCGTTAGAAAATAGCAAGGGATGACAAGAAGGCATCCAGTTCCTTTCTGACCTACAAGGCAGATCAGTTCATTTCCATTCATGTTTCCCAGTGATCTCTGATCCCTTCCTACTTTGAAAGAGGACTGGACTCAGTCACCACTGGCACTAGTGTCCTACCCCAGAAAACGACATCTGGCAATGTGACGCTGCTGCCAGAGGAATTCAGCCAACCTACACTCTCTTCCTGAGTTGCTTCTCGTAAATAAGATGAGCAGGAATAGGCAACAACCCAAGTGGTTAGATTTGGAGGCTGTAAAATATTCTTCAGAGAATAGAGAGGACAATCCTGATTTCACTCTTTCAGGACACCCTTCAGTAAGGTAAGGTGCACATGCTCTGCAGGCAAATTGATACTCCCAAAAAGTAGAAGTGACCAACACATCCAGATAAAATGGCAACCACTCAGAAGTGATTTTTCTGTTCCCCTGGGTACCTTTGTGTCTTTGGAACCCTTTAATTCCAATATCCTTGGCAGATGGCAAAGCCCTTCCAGCAAACTTTCCTGTCTCTTCCTGTCTTTTGTCTCCCCTTGTTTAAGATAGAAAGTCTTAAAAGCAGACTTTGCATGTTGCTTCTCTTGTACTGGATTGTCACATTCTCTATTTCCATGTGGAAGAGCTATCAAGACTCAATTGCTGTGCTGGAAACAATCATGAGTCCTCACCAGCACAGAGTTCTTCTAAACTGTCTTCACTTAATGATCCGTTCCTGTTTTCCAGATACTGTTTCAGAAAGAGGAGTCCTAATCCATTGCAAAAAATATAACCAAAAATGCTGGTTTTAGGTCAGGAAGGCAGAATTGCCCAAAGACTCACAATCTTGTAACACCTCCTCTACAAATAGGTATCATCTCGACTCATGCTCAGGCCATTGCAGTTTTTCCTTCCTCAGCTGCATGGCAAAAGGGGATTTATCTGGGGGACAATTGTACTGGTCCTTCCTTAAAACTCATCCTTTGCTATGGTTTCTAGAAGGAAATAAGCCATTGTTTCTGGTAGTTCAGAGTCATACTGTCTGCTGACATCCCTGTCCAACACATACCATTATTCCTTCAAGAGACCATCTCTGCTGCTGCTTTCTGCATTTCAATTTCCTGTTAGTCTTACCCATTTACTGTAGGACACATCTGCCATGTAACAAGTCCACAAGCAAAAGACTTCACCTTTTGGGAAGGCTGCACGATGGTCAAATCATGGCAGTGTAAGTTGTTTGAAATCATGAACTTTTTACAGCATGTCTGCACAGGTCCTTGCACAAGAGGAGGCCATTGAGATATCCCTGCCAGCCAGGTGATGGCATACAACGTGGTGCCCATAGGAGCAAACTCCACAGCTGTGTGGGAGAGGAATGGGCTTCAGTAGGGACTTGAATCAGCAGGTTCTTCTGTTCTCTCTTTCAGTTCTGCTTGTGGCCCTGTAGTGATAACAGGGTCTATACTTCCTCAGCCAAGAAGAGGTGACAGAAACTTCTATCAGTTGCTCTGGCCTCTGACAAATATTCCCTAAAAATATAAATATCTTGGACTGTTACAGCAAAGCAGGTGAGCAAAGCCCTGCCCAAGATTTACTGCCCCACTTAAAACTCTTCTGATATGTATCTGTATCTTGGATGTGAAAAGGAAGGGCTGTGCATGTGATGTGTCTCTGGAGAATGAATGTGAGGAGACACAGACCAGCAAGAATTGTGTCTCCACCTTTCTTATTCCCTGTGGAGCCGTTGGAGACCTGTGCCTGTCAGACCTGGTTATTGTTGGCCGTTGAGTGGCGCTCCGTGGGAAAGCGGTGCTCCGATACCCTCGACATGGTCAGTGAGAAGGTGTTGGTTCTCACCGTGTTTTCAAAGAAGGCACAAGTATTTCCCGCTTATTGAAACATTTGTTTTGACTTTTATCACACTATATAAAAGTCTTTGAGTTTTGTCTATTAGGTTTCCATGCCATAATATTATGACGGGTCACGGCATAATAGTCTTACTGTTTTGACTCCAAAGCATGCTGTAACATGGGTCAAGCTGATGAAATCAAAATTAAATTAATGTTTTATTTTGACAAGATTGTGTTTCTCTTTCAATTGTTTGATAAAGTCAAAGCAAAAATGTCAGCAGGATTTTTCCACGGTGCAGTCTCAAAATTACATTTTCTCATTCAGGTGTGGATTTTGAATGGGCACCACAACCTTGTTTTGTGCTCAGATCGTAGTGGAAACATTGTACATGGATAGCATCTCAGAGTAACAGACTCTACTTGACTCTTCAACAGTTTCAAAGAGCCTGTTTCAAAAGTACAGTCTTGGACTTTTAGTTCAAAGTATTTTTTGAACTATGCCACCTCCTACTGTGTAGTTCCCAGTCACCCATCCCTTCTGTTCAGCCAGCAGAAACCCAGTCCAGAAACAGACTGAGAAGGAAGAGCTCCTGAAAAACTGGGGGTTGTGTCCCTTCGGGTCAGGAAGCCTCCAAAATGTGGAATAAAATTGTCCTAGAATAGCAGGGCCCCTGTAAGAAGCCAGTGGTACAGACATGCCCTGTGTGGCTATAAGCCTGATCCAGCTTTTATTCATGTAGCACCCAGAAAGCACAATCTCTTTATCCTGTTCCTAGTCCTTGCTGCTCACACACGATGGTAGACAAGTGTTTGTTCATTCTTTCCCCTCTCCATCTTCGTCTAGTTGGACTGAAGTGTTTCTGAGACCAAGACTTAATTACTTTGTGTACAGAGCACCTGGGGCACCATGGGGTCTTGATCTCTGCTTCTGGTGACTGATAATGTACCCTTTCTATTGTGCAGTTTTCTACTCGGAATACTGACTTTCGTGGTAATATATTTATTCCCCTTGTTTATTCCATCTCTTTTTTTTTTACCCCAGAGCTTCCCTTTGTTTGCTTGGTTGTGCTCTGATGCACAGGTATTTATCTAAATGGGGTCTGCTGTATTTGTACCAGCCCAGGTGGCAGGTTAGATGCAAACATCAGACACCTCTTTACACATCCCAGGGTTTCCTGAATGATTGATTAATTGCTTTCTCCCTTATCAGCTATTCTTCTCATAACTGGGGGTCAGCTTGCATGGACTAACACCTTCAGGGAGGCCCTATTTCCTATATACATCAGCTTTACTGGTTTCTTATTATCTCAGTCCTATCTGTACCTTTGTTCAATTCAAGAGGTAATTAAACTCAAAGCCAAAGCAAATGTCAGGGTGATAATGAGACAGATAAGATTAAAAAGAAGACTTTTTTTTTAAAGACCTTACACATACCTGAAGTGCCTGTTGGCCCACAGCCAGTGGAAAGTTTCCTTTCTTGCCTGGATATAGTCAGAAAAGTGGCCATGTAAAAAAAAGGCACCACCTCACTCCAGGTGTGTGCTGCTGAGAACAGCATCTACCTGGCAAAGCACTCAAGCTTATAAGTATTTGCCCTGAAATTGTTTACTCATATGCTTAAATTTAAGCATGTGCTTGAGTGTTTTGTTCAAGCAGGGCCTCAACCAGTGCAGCTTGAGTGGGTGTAATTTGTCGGGTGCAATTCCATTCATTTCAGTAATGCCATGGGAGTCACCCTGGGCTGTAGCCGTTGCCTTCAGTCTGCTACTCCCGCCCAAAGCCCACGGTGAGTGCCAGGGCTTTGCCATGCTGCCCAGTTTGCAGGAGAGCTTGGAATTCACATGGTCACTCCTTTGGGCTGCACAGTGCCATGCATCACCTGCCAGGCTCCACCTTTCTCTGCGTTGTTCTGGGATGGAAAGATGAACATGCTAATCTCTGCTCTGGGATAAGTTTTTCTCAGCAGGAGCCCCCAATGGCTCAGGAACCACTTTTGGGGGAGATTGTACAGGGGATGTTGTGGGCTCTCTCTGCCTCATGGGCTGTCCACACTTCCTTATGCCTTTCTGCATTGAATGAGTTTATAATCTGAAGCAGACCTATGGTGTAATTTTCAGAGGTTGGGGTGGAGAAGCCACTAATCAAAAAGAGCTGCAGTTTTCCAAGGGAGCTTCAAAGTTCTCTGCAAGCAGGAGAGCCTGTGAAGGGTACACATGTTGCTGGCTAGGCAACCCCTGATGGTTAAAGTTTTACTTAAGCCCATGTGTTTTTCCGCTGGGTATTTTTATCCTCTGAAGCCTACTGTGCTCAGCTACGTACTGTAAACACACCCCTGTTGTTCTCTCACATGTGTTTACTTTGCAGCTGGGGGAGCACACCTCACCATGCTGGCTGTTGGTAGGTGGCTGAAAGTGAAAATGAAGCACCAAAGCACCAAATCACCCCAGAAGCCTCAATGTATCCTGCCTATCTTGTCTGTGGCCTCCCTACCTTGGAGGCCTGTTCTCTGCCTCCATCCCTGGGCACAGGTCAGATGCACCTGAGAGCCGTGCTGTCCTCAGCATCCCTTTTGCAGTCTGGCTCCCATTCTGCTCTGTTGCCTCAGCAGCAGTGGATTGTCACCTGCCAAGTAAAAGAAGTTGTCCAAATAAGCCTCTCATAGAATGAGTGAGAAGTAGATTTATTATCTCATACCTGAATGCTGAGTAGAGGCAGGAAGACAAATGTCTCTGTGCTGAGATAATGAAAAGAACCTGTGATGGAGTCAGGAGCTAAGGCTCTGCATCAATGCAGGATCTCACATGGCCTTTCAGCAGCTTTCAGTGTTTTGAGGTTTAGCTGCCAACTCAGTGGTTCCACAGGACTCTGCATCCTGAAGAAAGATATTGAAAGTGACGACACCAAGGTCAAGTCATTATGTAAGCAGTAAAATTTATTAGTCTCTTTACCATGGCTCTGTCCTCTGGGGACTCTGATATCTGCCAATGTGTCCAAGTACCTCCCAGAACCTTTACCCTGAGAAAGATGGGCAATTTTTTTTTTATTCCTTCCTTAGCTAGATGCCAATTTTACAAAGCAGGTAGAAATACAAGGTCTCTTGAAGTTCCCTTTTCTTTGCTGCTGGGCTGAGAAGCTGGGAGGGTGTGGAGCTGCTAGGCACCAATAGTTGCATGAACATTGTTCTGTCAAGATACCAAACGAAAAGATATTTTCATGGAGCTCTGAAAATAAGCAAGCAAATAGGAAGCAAGGGAAGAAACCGGTTGGGAGAGGTCAAGTTCAGCACAAAGTGCTGCTGTTACAACCACACTTCACCCTGAGAAGAGGCTTTGTGCTTTGGGTGAAGCTTTGGTCCGCCTAAATAGCCATCTGTCTCCTCCCCAACATTCAGTGTTTGACTGAAAACCAGTATGTTACACCTATGGGTGCTTCTCTCCTGCTGTAATATGAGTTTTTTTTAATTCTCTGAAAAAAATTCTTTATTCCATCAGCCTTCCATTATTTATTGACTGCCTTATTTTGAAAGACAGCTAGGACAGAAAAGTTTAATATAAAGGCATGAAGAAATATGTGTGTAATTTTGAATACATATTGTGAATACATATTTAACTGTATTATATTATACATATTATGTTGAATATATAAAGGGTTATATAAAGCCCCAGCAGAAAGGGCCCAGGTCCCAGATTGAAATCTTTTGAAATAGTTGCCACATATTTATTACTCATAAGGATAATCTCTTTTTCTAAATGGTTTAAAAAAGAACTGTGGTCAAATAGAAGAGAATCACTCCTTCAAATAAACAACTAAGCCCACACATTTAGAAGATGTGGTTCTTGTCATGTCTGGGACAATACTAGAGAAACAAAATTTGCCCGGACATTTGCTACTTGAAACCTTCTCCCTGCACCCAGGGTAAAAGACAAGAAGGCTTCACCCACAAAGGTGGGGAAGGTCTTTAGGTTCCTGCTGCCTGTCTTTGGAAGGGTTGACCAAGGGATTGCTTGGCTCTCGTGGGTGTGCTTATAGGCAGCATTACCTATGTGAAGGAAGCCCCCACTGTGGAGAAGGTGATGGGGTCTTTCCCAACTCCCAGCATCTTGATGCCACCCCAAGCAGATCCTGGAGCTCCTGAGGTCAGGGCACAAACCACAGTCTCCCCAGGAGAGGTGACTCACTGCGAGACATTGCATGCTGAGAGGCAAAGCTAACAAATGCCACTCTGGGAAAGGCGGGCGGATGTGCGGTGGGTGGCAGACACCAAGCAGCCCACCTCCCTCTGGGGGCAAGAGACGGGGATTGAGGTGGCTGCAGCGTTTCCAACACTGCAAGGACATTCGGATCGTGCTGAGGGCAAAGACACCCACTCACCGCCATAACCAGGGGCTCTGCAGGGATGGGTAAAATGTCTCCCCGGGATCAGGACTTGCTTTCACCAAATGCTGAAGCCAAGACAGGAAAATTCCATTATCCTTCTATGAGCGTGCTTCATGGCTGCTGCTGCAGCTGAGAAGGTTCCTGAGCAGTGGGTGCATTGCAGCAAAGCTCTCCTTCTAGCTCCAGGTTTTAGTCTGTTTCCAGGCTCTGTGCAATGGCTCAAAAATGGTGGACCAGCCTGAAGTCACGTCTGTTTGGTGTATTCCCTTGCTCCTAGACCCTGCCCAGTGTGGTGCTAGGAGCATGTCTCCAGGATAGCTGGACTGAGTTCATTGTTGGTGTCAGGGAGGTCTGTCTGGCCCAATTAAGCACCAGACCCCAACAGATGCTGCAGAAACAGGGGAGCTCAAGACTGTAGAGAAGAACAGAGTAACATGAAAGCCAAAAAGTAGAAGTTTCTGTAGATCCTTCTGCCTGCTTTTTCTGCTTTTCTGTCATAAAACCTTAGCAAGAGGATGTTTAAAATGCCAGTCATGCACTTACTCATTCAGTTTGTGATGTCTGGTATTTCAGAACAATGGGATCCAGCTCGCACTGTTGCAGTGTGTATACATAGCTCAGGGGAAGGGCAATTGCAGCTCTGCTCGTGAAAGATTCTGTCACGGCACTTGGACCGAGATGAGCTGACAGAGTCCCACAAAGATGAGTGACTCTTCCACTTCAACCTTTGCTCTGTACAAGAAATGTACATTGTACATCTTGTACAAAACTACAAGAAATTATTTACTTGCTGAGAAATCAGGAACTGAAGATCGAGGCAACCAGCTGATTACACCTGGTACTGCAAAACTGGAAATAGGAAACTGCTGATGCATTTTGGGGAGTGTCTCTTGGCCTTTTCAGCATGGGACCACCCATTTCTAGGTGAGGGCGAGATCCTGAGGACCAAGTTGTAAAATGTGCACTTGCCTTTCACTGGGTGCATGTATAGGGGAGGTTAGCTACGAGCACTGTGAGATCTGGTCATGCAGCTGCTGATACATACAGACAAAAAAGAAGATGCAAATGTCTGCAGCAGAAGTGGTGGGATCAACACACGGTTGAAAAAATGAGACAGGCAGCATGCCCATGACATCCATGGATTGAAAGTTACAAGCAGAATGAGGCACTGCAGGAAATCTGCCATTCACCTCATGAGCTGCCAAGAGTGGTATTAAAAAAAAGCATAGGCTTGAACATGTTATGGGGCTTGGGATCAGATTTTCTAGGTTCCCGTGGAAAATCAAACCAGCATTAGTTTGATTTTCCAGCCCATCTAGGGTTTGGTTAAAGAAGCATTTTCCACGGCTCTATTCTCTGGCCAGGAGCACAGCAGCAGATGTGCAAAGCTGCAAAGCTGCAAAGCATTTTCCAAGGTATCTTCTGAACACGGCATCCTGCTGGCAGCCCTTAACACAGATATCGCTACATTTCCCTCACGTTGCTCAACTCTAGAAGGAGTCGCACTTCCCTTGAGGCATCTTTCTAGGACTGCTGTAAAAAGTTTGAGTAAAGAAATAGGCAGTGCATAACCCCCTGTACTTTACTTTTTGGTCGTACATCAGGACAAATCTCAGCTGTTCAGAAATGAATGCTGGTCCCCTGTGGTGGACAGAGCAGGGTAGAGAGAGGAGTGCTGAGAGAAAGGGTTGATCTACGGGAATAGAGAAAGTTTTTAAGCCCTTCTTCCCTCATCTTGCTTTGACATCCTTATTTTTCTTTTATTGGGCCACATCTCTTGCCTGATTCCAAGTGCTCCAAAGTCTGGCACATCATCTCCATGCTGATCTCATTTCACTGGGCACCTTACAGTTCCAGTTTTACTTTACTTATAGGGTGAGTCAACCCCTTTCACCAAGTTCTTTTATTTATGATCACCCTGTCAAAGAAAGAGAAAATAGAAAACTGTTTCAATGACTGTAGAGAACTTTCCTTCCTGAGAGCTCTGAGCCTGGAAACTTAGTGGAGGTCGCACCGACAAAAGTTGTTTTCTCCAGGCCTGAACCCTGGGGTCACCTGCTGTTTCTGGTGGTTTTGGGGACAGGAAACATCACCTCACGCTTCTGCTCCCATGGCTTGGTATCCTTGAAACTGTTTTGGTTTTCAATTTTTAACAGTGGTGAAAGCTATTGATCTCTTAGGATGAATTGGTAGGATTGGATCATTTATGCATCCAATGTCTCAGCAGAGACATTAGTTTGACACTTGGGAAAATGAAGAATGGAAGTCTTTTCCTCTCTGTGTCAGCCAGAAAGAGCTCAGAGAGGATGGGAAGAGCCCATGGCAGCGCACTGGTGATTTCTTGCATGGTGGAGTGTCATATGCATGGACCAGGAATCCCCGGTACTGACAGAGGGGGGCTTCCACAATCTCCTTTAGCCTGAAGCTTGAGGGGACGCTCGAAACTCAAAAATACATTCTTCCTTTAAAGTCACACCAGGGCCTACTGCAGTAGTAATGGCTCTGTACAGTATTCACGTGCCGGTCCCTGTTGGTGTCCAAGACAGCTTCCCGTAACAGGAACAAACCTTGCTCTTAAACCCTTGAGGGCGTACTATGTAGCCAGACTCTTCCTGGACCAGGGACTTGGACCTGGTCTTAACACAACCTCAGAACCCACCTCCATCAGTGCCAGAGGATGTCACTTCTGGCTCAGGCCTACAGGAGTATTTCTGAAGCCAGTGTTACTCTGCCAGATTTCTTTTTCCTTTGTTATTTTAATCAATGACAAGAAAGTTTTGAGGAAAGGTTTAGTTCTTTTCCACTCCTTGGGAGTTTTGTAACTAGTCACAATGCCAAGTCATCCACCTTGTTTGTACAGCCTTACCAGAATCTCTGAGAAGCTAAATACAATCAAAAAGAGGACCGTGAGAACGTTCCATTCAGTCTGAGGATCCTTTCTGCAAGAAATGTAGGAGTGAGCCTCCTAGCCAGACCTGCAGTTCTGCTGGGTCATCATCCCCAGTACAGACCAATACAGATATTTTACAGGAAGGAATTATTTTCTTCAGCAAACCCATTAAGAAGACTTTGGCTTGAGCTCAGAAGGTTTTATATCCTTTCTGTGCCTCTTAGATGCCTATGTTCTTGCCTGACAGATACACTGGTGAATCCTGGGGAGAGGTAAACAGAAGAGATAAAGACTCTGAAGCTCAGAGCTTGTTTGCCTGGTGTCTGTTTAAATGACATACAACAAAGCTTTATTAGCACAAAGCAGCAAGGTCTGCATGTGGTCAGAAATCTCTCCTGCCTGTTGTCTCTTGCATAGCCCATGCACTCAGTCCTTATCCCTGGTTTATACAGCTGGTCTGAGGACCACCCCAGGTAACAAAGAAAACATCAGCTCTTGAAGGATCTGCTGGGAATAGAAAGATGTCGTATTATTTACCCGTCTGGATTTATGCATGTGTGTGTGTTTAACAAGAAGCCCGGTGCCTGCTGGACTCCTGAGGCTGGAATTTATACAGGCCAGCATTTGGCTGCTGCAGTTTATCTTGAATGCAAGAATAATAAACTCAGCTGACAGGATGATGTATGTAAAGCATCTTCTCCTCCCACGGCGTGTGGTAGAGGTGTCTGGTTTGCAGGGAGTCCTATTATTAAGTGATTAGCCTTGCAACATTATCAATATCAGATTGCTTAGGGGCTTTGTGGGATCAGCCATACAGTAGGACTTGGTGTCCATCTGTCACGGTGGCAGTCAGATACAGATGGTGGTGTGACAGCACTACCTGTGTAGGTGAAATAGATGTGTGGGTTTGTCACTTGAAGACTCCCAGAGATATTTGCGAAAGAAAACAAAGTTGCGCCTTCCTTATCATAGTTCCGTTATGAGATAACTTCTGCTACATTGTTTTAATGGCCCTCTTTGTCTTGTCCTTCCTTGTCCTGCTACTGGCTCTCATTCAGCAAGAGCAAAAACAAAAACATTCCAAGCACCACTGAATATAGTATTTTCTTGACTTTTCAAGCAAGGCTGATTTATTCACCCCTAATTAAGTTTTAGCATCCGGGCAGCTTCAATCTCCTCTTTGTGCTTCTGCCAGCTCAGATGGTAATTCTGAGATCCTAGGAAGCCTGGATCCTTGGATATTTTTTCATCACCAAAAGAAGATCCTGAAAAGACCATAAAAAACCAACAGCTTGCTGTACTGAGCGTGTTTTACCCTGAATAATCATTAAGGCCCACATAGCCAAAGGCAGATCAAGTACTTTGGGGGATTTGATTGTAACTGTTTAAACTGTGTTCTGCTCACATCATAAATAATGCTCACCCATTGTATAATGCAAAAAGTCCTTCATGGCCACACCTTGCCGTGCATGTTTCCTCTTGTTGATACTTTTATCTTACCCTAGCTGTGACAACAAAATCCCATAGGTAAGGGCCTGCTGTTGCAGTTCATTTTATAAATTTACAGTGTTGTATACTTGAGTGATTACAGTGGATTGTATATCTGTGGGAATTATTAGTCCCTGAAGAGCAACTGCGCCCATGATACAGCATGACTTTCAGAAGAGGGAACGTTAGGCCAAGTACAATCAGGCCAGACTGGCGCTTGTAAGAAAATTTGGGTCTAATCCATCATGTCCACATGGAGCAGGCTAGAGCCTAGATTCTAAAGCCTTTCTAATTCCCTTACCTCCCAGTAAGTCTTTGGTGTCCTGTGGGACAGACTAAGATTTGACCATGTGTTCCTGGGAGGTAGAGCTTTTAATCCTGTGATTTGGACATGTAAGCAGACACTTCCCTGATCCCACCCATGTCAAAAGTGAAGAAAGAAATGGTTGCAAAGAATCCAGGCCACTCCTGACTAAAATGTTCTTGTGCTGGCTGTCTGTACTGAAGGCCAAGTCTCTCTAAGCATTGTTTTCAAGCTTGGAGCAGCTTGCAGAAATTCATAAAGCAGTTGTGGAGAGACGCAGTAAGACCACAGACCTACACTACTCCGGAAGAGAAAGGCTTGAAAACTTGAAAACTGACCCCCACTTCACGAGCGTAGTTTCACCCAAACAGTGACACTGGCTTCCTCCTTACTGGTGTCTGACACCTATCTAAGTGGGCACACTGGCTTGCTCCTTTATGTAGATCCATTGCTGAAGCTCTAAAGTCAGGGCACTGGTTTTGCTTGTCCAGGACTTCACAATCTATATATAGTGTTTGGGTATGGAAACTTTCCTGCAGTGACAAGAAGACACTGCTATCTAACATAGAATATTACATTGCCTAGAAAACTGGAAGGTCAGTTCAGGTACCTGAAATCCCTTGCTCTCCGTGTTGCTTTGCACTTCTCAAATATGTGGGAGATCCTACAGTACCAGCTTTCCTCTGCCTAGGAGGACATATTTTTTTTGGAAACAGGGACCTGGTCCACGGAGGTCAGTGGGAAGTCATTCATTGATTCTAATCAGCTCTGAAGTGGGTCCTGGAGGGGCATCATGCAAGTCAGTGATGTTACCCAGATCCTTCATTTGCATTTTGTCTTGTCCTCTGTTTCCTGTTGTCTGTTTTCCCTCGTGGAGACAGATTTATCCTAGCAATTTAGAAAACATATTCTGCTTCTTTTTTCTTTTTTTTTTTTGTGAAATCCCTTGTACTATTTCTTCATCCTCTGACTTCCTCTGCACAAAAACCACCTTTGCTTTTCCTTCAGCATGTTTGCCCCTAAGCCACCCAAGTTTCAAACCATCATTTTCAAATAACCAGCTTCCTAAGCAAGTCACAGTGTTGTTTTTTCCACAGTAAACTCCAAAGAGCAGAAGTTAGCTGGTGGGGCAGGATCAGCACCACTTCTCTGTTGGTTTGGGTTTGTGCCATCATGTATCGTACTTGGCCCTGAGTGTGGCATCGCACTCCCCACATCGCCCACCCCACATCTCCCAGAGATGGAAAATGGAGCAGAAGTTTTATCTGAGCTTTCAAATATTTTGCATTGTGGGCGGCTTGGAGCAGATCGCATCCTAATGGACTGTTAGGCCAATTTGGGCTTGCTAACTGCCTTTGTAAGGATAAGAAATGAGCTGGGACAGAGAGGAGCAAAATGCTTTGGAATATATATTTCATTCTCTGCTAGCACTTCTGTGGAAGAGCCAAAACGGATATCGCTGTCACTCAAATTTCCCTCCTGTTTTTTACTTTATCATCCCTGCCTCGCAAGGCCACGCTCACAGTGAGTGTGCAAGCATCCCACTCTGCTGACCTCATGGAGATATGGTAGCAAGCACCCAGCACAGCTGTGGGCCTCCACTTTCCATGGGGCACACATCCCAGGGAGTGGATGGGGATTTGGGCTGACACTGTTTGCTTCATCCAGTGAAGTGGAGACCAAGCATGGCCTCTGTGGGCAGCAGAAATGAAGCTTTGCCCCTTGCATCTATAGGAAATAATCTACGTCAATAGTGCACAAGGAAGGGTGGCTGGGCTATAAACACAGACATTTTGCTCTATAACCCCCAGGTTATTCCCACCAAGTGAAAATTTCACTGTAGTCAGCTGAAGGGACCCCATACTGTTAGGAGCCCAAATCCCACAGTACGTGGTCACAGAAGGGAGCAGGCAGTAGCAGCAACAAAACATGGACAAAAACATTGTGTGTGTTTGTGTGTAGCCGAAAGACAGGATGAGAAGCCTGTTGGAGGAGATCTGTGAAGCTGTCTTGATGGCCATATTATGCAGGGTCTAGGTGGGACAGCTTCAGGGAGAAGGAGCAGAAAGGGCATATAGCCTTACTCCCTAGCATTGCAGTCACAGAATGTGATTTTGCTTTGCAAAGGGTTGTGAGATGCCTGTTGATAACTTTTCAGCCTTCTGAACTTTTCTCCCCTTTTTCCACCATGACTTTTTCAGCATCTTGATCACCACATAGTCTGAGGAAATGGTACCATGCACATCCAGAAGGGTATTACCTCCTGAAAGCAGGAAAACTGTCTCTGCTCAGTCAAAGGGAGCAGGTGAGTGTAAAATAGTGCTCATGGTTCCAGGTTTCAGCCTAGTCAGCCATGAGATGTGTGACTGCAGCACAACCACATCCTCATTTGACAGCATTCCCTATTCCAATTGTTCTGAGTGCTAAGAAGAAAAGAATTCATGTAGCTTCCTGTTTCTCCTACATATGGAAATATTTTTCCTTCTTGGAGCTGATTTAGCATACTGGACTGCTCCGGCACAGGCCAGCATAGTGTGGAGAGAAGCAGGTAAACACAAAGAAATGGAAAGAAGTTTTCTCCTCTCCTATGTGGATTCTAATTCTCACTTGCCCTAGGTAGCACTAGGGTTTTGGAGATCTCCACTGGAAACCCAGTAGAAGAGATACAGGAATGCTTCACCCAGGCTGATCCATGTTCAAATAATTTACTGAGTATTAAAAACATTTTGGAAAACGCCATTCTGAGCCTCTTAATGCATAAAATAGCTCCAAAATACATTTGCTGTGTTCTGTGGTCATGGAAACAACATTCTTTCCTTAAGTTTCTGGGTGTGCTGGATATTGTGGGTCCGTGCTGTGCGGACAGCAAGCACACGTAGTGCTGGATACACCACTGATCTTCATGGAGCGCCAGTCACCACCAGCTGCACAGTCAGGGAGGTGAAGAACAAGCAGCTGATGGACTCCAAAAATTTCTGCTGGTCTGCTGCTGCCTTGCAGGTGTCTAGCAGAAACTCAAGTCAGAATCCACCTCTTGGTGCCCGCCCATCTTGTTCTTCCAAGGAAACCTCTTTTAAATAGGTGTTTTCCCTTCTCCATCATTAGAGAGACATCTGAAGAGTTGCACTTACCTTGCTGGAAGACTTGAAAATCAGTAACTTGCACTCTTGACTGCTCTTGCCATGTTTCAGATACGGGCTTGTCTGGGGACAACCTGCTGCTTAAGATCCTGAATCGTGCTTTGATTCTGTTTTGTTCTGTTCCTGCCACCTCTTCTTTCTTCATAACAATTGTTTAATGCACAGCATATTCCCAGTGGTGAATCAAAAGATGGGGACCAGGGCCTTCCTCCCTCCTGTCTACCAGGCAGACTATCCTAAATCTTGGCAGCTAGGCTTCCCTCCAGATGCTGGAAGGCATGGGGGTTAAAGCTTCCCAGGGAAGACAGACAACAATATGCAGCTCTCTGCCTTGCACACTCATCACTGTTATAAACCTCCACTACAGTATGGGCAGCCTCCCCTCCCTGTTGCTCTTTTGAATGAACTGTTTGGGACATTTATCCTTTGAGCAGAAGCGAATGGCAAGATCTGGGTCCATCTCCTAGGCTGGGCCACTTGAAGTCCATCCTCAGGAGATTGGAAAATGCATAATCAAGACAAAATCTTGCTGACCCACTGTTCCTCTGTCCTTCTCTCTGAAACCAGGCACACAGGACAGTGCCAATTCTGCCCTTCACTGCTACTTGCTCTGAGTCAACCAGTGGCTGGGTACCTCTTCAGTGACCTTTCAAAGATGGTCACTCTCCCACTGTCTCTGTAAGCCCCAGAAGTCCGTCTCTCCTCAAAGCAGGGAAAATGAGTCAGCTGAGGATCCCAAGGAGAAGCTACCCATCTCCTGTCTAAAATCAACACCTCTCCCTATTCTCTGCATCTTTTGTGCATGACTGTACACTCTTGCTGGGCATAAAAGCCTTCCTGTATGCACTGTCTGGGGTGAGCTCACTGCCCACTTCCCTTCCTTGGGTGGCCTTTTGCTTCTAGCTGCTTGCAGTACTGTAGCTGACAGAACGCCTCCAGCACACTCTCTTCTTGCAAGCCTGCAACTCCCTTGCTTGGAGGCAAGCAAGGGAAATCACACAGTCATAGTGTGAACGTTTGAAAAACATTTATAGAAAAGGGAGGGAAAGGCAAGTCAATATTAATAAATTACAGAAAGATAGAACATCTGCACTAAATTACTGCAAACTCAAGTGAGAGTGGAAAGCTAAATAAATAAAGAGAAAATCATGTTAAGTTGGAAGATGAGTAATAGAAAAATTCTCCTTCAAAGTGCCACCAGTTAGCCTTTTTGTACAGCACTATATACAAACAAAACTAATGGAGATATAACAGGGGTCAGAAAGCTTGATGCAGCTGTCTAACAGCTGTCTGCCCTGTTTATTTTGCTCCCTTCTGACTCTACATTATTTTATGGCTTGGATGAGTGCAGTGCAAAGAGAGAGACCCTGAAGTTTAGGTTGTCTTGCCCTGTCAAGGTGGCCAGAGGACGGACTAGATGAAGGCAGACGTCCTGTGCAGGCAGGATAATGAAGTTGGTACCTGCACACAGCAAGGGTTTAGGAATGGTCTTGGAGAAACCACGTGGCAGTCAGGAAATTTGAATGCCAAGGAGCTCAGCAGCTCCTGGCCTATGAAAAGAACACCATTTTCTTTTGTTCTTCTAGTTCTGTTGCCGTATCTACTCCCAGTTGGATGTGATAGGGCACAGAGGTGGCAGTAGATGGCTTTCAAGGGTCCTTTCCAGGCATGGGACTTGATGCCTCATAAATTGCCTTTGTTCAGGGATGTGACTGAACGAGAAGTTCAAGTTAACATATATACCAGTGGGAGAGAGGCTCAAAATGTGATAGACTGTTTTTCTCTGTCCTAAAGCAAGATCAACCATACCATTACTAATAAAGGAACGTGCTTATTGGTCCTAAAGACATTCTGAGATAGCTACTTTATATCTTCCTCAAGCAACCTACACTTGCTACTGGAAGATTTTTTTGAATACATAAATTGATTTTCTTGTAGTAACGTAGCCCCAAGGATTCACTATGTCTGTGCGATTAAAACAGTAGATCCCTTTTATTTTCAACACCCATCTGTTTGTTGAAAAGTAAGTTATCATTTCTCCTTCAGTTTTCCTTATACAACCCTGATTCTTTTAGTCTTATTTCATAAACAGCATTTTCTACATTTTGAGCAGTCCTTGCTCTTCATTTTTGTGGAAGTGCCTCCTTAAGTTCGAGGAACAAAATTTCAGTGAAGGCCTTCCCACTACTAAGTAGAGTGCAGTATCACTTTTCATGATGTGAAGGCTTGAATTTCTGTTTGCACACTCCCATGTGATAATTTGTCTTTTCCACATCAGCCTGTCATTGCTGTTTCAGGTTCAGCTAACCCACAAATCCTTTTTTCCAAGAGACTCCTTTCTAATCAAAATATCCTTCTGCATTTTTAGCATCATAAAATTTACTACGTGTGCAATCTCCAGAGTCTACCTGAACTTAATCCATTGATCTTGCTCTGTCATCCCACATGCCTTTTTCAGACTATTTCTTCAACATGTTAAAATCAGCTGGAGTCAGATGTTTTTGTTGAGATGCATGGTAATGCAATAGCTTTTCCTCTGTGTGTAAAGTCTTGTTTTCCTAAATACTCCCAAGGCTGTGCTTTTCCCACTTAGCCTTAAACCTTACCTATTTTTCCTTGGATTGGCTGTGCTAATTGCATCCTCACATTTGGCCATTTTAGCTGCAATTTAAAAAGACATGAAACACTTTGATCTTCTCATTGTAATCTCCCCATTATCTTCCCTCTTCATGGAGTAATGAGCTAACATTTTCCTCCATCTTCTTTTTAGTCAATGATTGAATTCTGTTACCTTTGTTGTCTCTTGCTAATTTAATTTCAAGTTTCCAGACCTTGTTTTACATGGCTATGTTCATACTCATCCTTGGACATCTGGTTTTGTTTCTACTTGTTGTGGTTCCTTATTGTTTTTGAGATCAATGAAGAGAAGTCAATGTTTTTCATTTCTAGACTTTTTTCTGCATCTGAACTTCTGCCTTTAGCATTGTTTCTTTGGGGAACTACTAACTCTCTCTAAGCCCTCTGTTTCTTGTCAGTTTCCCAAGTTTACTGAAGTCTGTCTGAAACCCATTGAGTTGGGTTTCTTCTCTTCTGACTTGCTTCACCAAGGACCACAAAATCTACCTTCCATGGTAACGCCCGTCCACATTGCCTTCCACCTTCCCTTTCCTACACTGCTCTTCTCTTGTGCTAAGACTCAAACCCAGAGGACCTTTGACTTTAATTCCTTTCTGAGTCTTCTGAATACAAACAAAAATTTTGATAAGTCTGTGCCATAAAAGTGCTGAAGACTTTTTAAGCAGATGAATTCTATTTGTTCAACAAATGCCTCTAAATGTAGCTAAAATCTTCCAGTTCCCACAAGACCTGTGCTTCAGATGTGTCTGTTAGTTACTCTCAAAGAGCCTCATACACCTAATCTTCATGAATGGATGCCCTTTAATAGACTCCAATAAACTCTGACAATGGCATCCTATTTCCACCTTTGCATACTTTCAGCAAGGCTAACTCCATCTGTCTTCTGGATTTCAGACCAAGCTTATACCTACAAGACTCACAAAGTGACACCTCTTTTATGTCTCTGCTATCCATTCTTCTTGAACAAGCAGCATCCTTTCCTGTCAGCATTCCGGTCATATAAGTGATCCGACCATGTCTCCGTGACTTCAGCGACGCTGTAATCTTGATCCTATATTAAAACTCCCAGTTAGAATAAAGAGAATGTTTATTAAATGTTGATTTCACCATGCTGCTTTCATTACTATGCCAACATCTAAGACTGATGCATTATTCTCTTGTTTATTCTGTGGCATTGTGACAAAAAGCATTTTCCTTCTTAGTTTTAAGGTCTTCCTCTAGTTTGCCATGCTGTCTGTGCGAGCACACACTGATCATGTGGTTTTGACTCCCTATACATTGTCCTTTTCCTGAAACATCATGCCACAGATAAAAAAGAGAGGTTTTTTAAGGCTCAAACACTATTTTACTCTTTTTGTGGGTACTGGTGCCTAGGGCACTACTGTGAAGTCTTTCAACCCAGCATTTGCTCTCAGGAATCATGAGTAGTGACTCTTTCTCTAAATTAAAAGCAGTTGCTGTAAAATTACATTTGTCTCAGTTCAAGAACGAGATTTCAGTAACAGGAATGAGTTTAGGACATAAATACATCACTAGGAATAAGTGAAAATGAGGGGGAAAGTGCCTATCTTACTAAGCAGAATTTTATCTGTTTCCTATAGACTAGAAAGATACACAGCTCTTTCCATTCCTTAAGTTGGATGGGGATGTAGCATGCCATGCCAGCAGGAATGCTCACTTCATCTACATGCAAGAGTTTTTCCTCACCTTGGTGACCACACAGCCCAAACTCAAAGTTCTCAGCAATAACACAAATGGAGGGAATTGTCAGTCATGGGAATACTTCAACACATTCTGTGTTGCCCAGAAATGTAAGACACCATCTGGAATTAGTGTTGAATATTTTTGCTAATGACCTCATGATGGAATATTGAGAATGTTTATTAAATTTGCAGATGACACCAGGCAGGGATTAGTTGTGAGTCTGGTAAAGGACAGGATTAGAATTCAAAATGATTTTGCTGAACCGGAGGAATGGTCTAAAAAAAAAATTAAATAGAATGCAATTCAATAAGAACCCACAAAATACATACACTTAGACGGGAATAATCAGCAGCAGCATAAGCCCATAATGACAATTTTTAGAAAGTTTGGGCAAAAAAAGACTGAGAAGAATTCTGGCAGATCACAGAAGTTGTCAAATGAGCCAACTGTATCATACTTCCGTGAAAATGTCAAATATTATCCTGGGGCATATACATGGGAATAGGTGGATACATTAGATGATACATTCTACTCAGCACTGGTAGGGCCTCAGGGGCAATATATGGTCCTGTTTTGGGCACTGCACTTATGAAAAGATACAGGGTGTTTGGAGAAAGGCAGGACAGGACCAACATAGTAATGCAGAAGTCTGGAAAAATGGGAATTGCAGAAAAAGTTTGCATGGAGGCTATTTAAGAGTGGAAGAGGCATGAAATAAATTTTAGATAAACCAAGCTTCCACAGAGCAGAAGGAAATTGCCTGTTCTCTCGGCCTGAGAACTGAAAGACATAAATGCATCAGGAAAAAAGCAGATCAGGCATTACTGAAAAACTTATCTGCTGGTCAGAAAAGTGGAAGGAGTTTTCTTGAAAAGAGATCTCTACCCTGCAAAGTCTATAGACATGGATCTTCACCTAAGCAGAATTGTTGGTACAGAAAGATTTGGACAGCCTCCCCAAAAGATCTGGCTATCTGAATACACAACTGTGGCCTACAAACCAGAGATAAAGCAATATTTTTAAAAAGGAAGCCTAAGGGAGTTATCCATTTCTATTCTGTCTTGAATCTAGCAACTTTGGGGCATGCCCTCTCTTCAAAAAAAATCAGACATTGTTCCTACATGCTCACAGTGGGTACTCCCACTGCACCAGGAGCCTGTTGTTCTCTGTCACTAGGGGATGTTTGACAACGTCTTGCTCAACAGCTCCTGAGTGCCTCAGGTATGCCTGGGTAGAAAGCACCCACTGGGCTGCAGTTCACTGGGGCAGACTGCAGCTTTCTGCTCTCTCCCTGAAATGCCGAAGTGAGCAGGGATCAGGGCAGGAGTGAGACACAGGGCAGCATATCAGCACCTGCTTTCACCTGTGTGTAAGCACACAGGCCCCTCATTTCACCCTTCTCCCACCTTCCTGTCTCCAGGTGGACTGAACAAGCAGGAGCTCAGCACAGGATGCAGAGGAGCACGTCCCCTGGTGCTGAGGGACCATGTTTCCTTATGCCTTACCCACTGTGGAAGGCAACAAGGAGGGGTAACAGTACTCTGCCAGCGAGGCACACCACTAGAAAGGTCATGATCTTGGGAATCAAGAGAGCAAGCAGTAGCCTAATCACCTTGAATTGAGTAAGACCTGCATTTAGGGCACTGATGATTCAGAGGTGTCATTCCAAATGGAGTTTAGGTTTGCCTTTCCTTTATTTAAAGTTATCACCTCCGCATTGGTTCTGTTTGGCTTTCAGTGATGTTCCAAGTAAGTAATTTTAAATTCCTATGATTCATATTATCCCTGACTAATGGCGCCCACAATGGAAAATTCTAGGAGTTTCGTGATGAAAACCATATTTAGAGTTGGTAGTATCCATATATAGTAGGGACTGGCAGTAATAAAGGGAACGAAAAGAAATATGCTGGTAAAGATCGGAAATGGAACCTCTAGAATGAGACTTTTTCATGTGACATTTAAAGGGCATGCTAGAAATATTTTGGTGGGAGATCAAATACTGCCATTCTCCACATTTCGGTTTGGTGTCTAATCATTCTTCTTGGTCAGGTTCTAGCGAGGAAAACCACAAACACACACAAAACATCTTCTGTTCATCTTCTGGTTTTGTACTTGAGGCTCCTCCTCCCGCTTCAGTGCCAACCCCTCCCAGCTTCCACATCACCACGGGGTTATTAATCAATTGTGATATCCACATGACCTCCAGTTTCAGCTCTCTTTGGTCCCTCTACTCCACTAGCTGAACTATTTCTAATTGGCTAATCAGCTTATCCGGTTTGGCCCTTGATGCAAACCAGGTCTAGACATGATCTATTCCTGGGAGGCCCCTGGGTTCAAGGGGCCAATCTCACACCCTGTCCATCACTATTGTCAGCACGGTACCCTATCTCAAAGACACGCCAATGAACATTAGCGAGAGATTAAAATGACAGCCTTGGTTTTCTTACATGCCTTTTAATCATCGTAACATGCAGTCTAATGTTTCACTCTGTCTTCCTTTCCCTGCAAGAGCATGTTCTCAAGGAAGAAACCAGGAGGGACGAGAGTGGGTCAAAGACCACAGCAGGGTGAAAAGAGTGGAAAGGAGTTAAAATGGAGGGTGGGGGAGGAGGAGACAAGAGACAAAACCCAAGTCAGAATCTGGCAGCCAGACAGAGCAACAAGGCTGGAATATAAATTCCTCCATATGGCTCCTGTAGGCTGACATCTTTCAGGTACCACTCTCATCACACCAGCATGCTACCAACATGTGCCAGTCCTGGTGTCTACTGCAGGCTGCCTGACACCCATAGCCACAGACCTGAAAGGTGGTTTTCACAAAAGCTGCACATCTAAACTAGTTCTGAGAAGAGCTGTGAGGCTTGGCTGCTCTGGAAACCAAGCTGCCTTTTTGAAGTGCCTGCATATGGATTTAGTAGCTGGCTTTTAGACCTTTGGGTTTTTGAAAAAGTCTTAGTCTGGTCATTTAGCTGTGACTTTATGCAATTATTGACCATTTACACAAATAACAATCAGAGGGCTGCATGCAATAGGGTCATGTCTGAATTCCTTCTTGGTCTCTCTGGCAGTGAATAGTTGGCGGGTCTTAAACAAAGCCCCATTCTCTCTGCAAAGAAGTGTCAGTGTAAAAGGCGGATGCTCCTAGATGAATATCTGCTACACAGGCAGGCATAAAGAAGGTCTCCCTGTGCCCCAGCTGAAGAGCTGTGTGGCTGTGTTAACAGCATGCACGACCAAAGTCAATGACCTCACTTGTCCAAGACTTCCTTGTGCTCGGCCAGCTCTGAATGCAGACAGAGCAAGTTCACACCTGCCTGCAAAATACCATATGGACATCATCTGTAACAAACTTGCTCAGATGGTTCATTTCTAAGGGGCATTCAAACTTTTCCTGGATGTGTGTGTTTTTTCCTCTCTTAGTCATGCTTTTACTGAAAATTTTAGCTAGTGTAATACTGACTCCTTAGCTTTTCAGCTCCTTGGTCCAAAACTATTTGGCTGGTGGGATGTGTGAATTCCTTTAGCCAACCAGTGGAGCATGTAATTAGCTCTATATGCACGAATGAATTACGCATATGTTTCGCTATGTGGCCTCAGCTGGTAACTAAGCATGAGAAGTTTCCAGCTAGAAAAGGAAACCAGTGAGAAAGTTAGGAAAGTCTGTGAAGTGGGCAGTGCACAGGACATCTCTGGCTTTCCTTGCTCCCTTTCTGCTACATACCTGATTCTGTCTGCATCCTCATTTTTTAGGCTGTGCTTTTCATGGAATACATGTTCTTCAGAGGATGCTGGGAGCATACTGCAGGATGCGCTCTGTTTTCCGTGTATCACATTCTGCTTTCACTCAGCATTGAGTCGGGATGACTTTTGCTGATCCAGTAAGGATTAAGCTCAGCCAGCTGCAGAGGTTAGCATGAGTCCTGCTCACCCATCCCAGACTGCCTGAGCAGGAGATGGAAGCAGACCCTTGCAATCACACCTGTCCAGCTTATGAAGTTCCTGTCTCTTGGCTGAGATGAGGTATCTGGCTCTGCGTGGGTGTTGATGAGGCTGTTGCAATACACAGTTAAACAAGTTTGCTTGAAAAGCTTCACAGTCCAGCTACATTGCCTACTTGCAGAGAGACCCCCCTGCAAAGGCAGCTGTCTTACTGAACTGTTGTGCTGCTTTGCTGCTTTTCGTCACCTGTTTAGCAATTCTTTAAGGATGCAAGCCTTAAAGCAGGTCAGAGTTGAGAGAAGTTTCGTAGTTTTAAGTCTTTTCTCGGTCCTTTAATGCAGTACTCAGCTCATGTTGAGTTGGCCTTCCCTGAACAAGGGGAATGTAACCCTGCTGGTAGCACCATCATATTATTTATATAGCAAGTTACAGTGCGGAGTTCAGACTTCTTTTTTACATTTCTGGGTGGAAAAAATGATTAGAATGTTTTGCATAAGCAAAATTTATCCTGTCCATTTCAATAGTCATTTTTTGTAAAGCGCCCTGGCATGTTAGAGCTATTATTTCGTGATATAAATAATAACCTAGTATGCAGACTTCTCTCCTGCTGAAATCCATCCTAGTTTTTAAAGCAATAACCTGCCTAGACGGAGTAGGATGGATAGAAACTAATATTTTCAAGGAGAGGATCTTTTAGCAGACTATCAGATCTCATTTAATTTCATGGTGAGAGAAAGCCAGAAGTGTATTCAATGTAAATGCTGATGTGTTTCACTAGTGTTTCATACTGAACTGTGGCATCCAAGGACCAAACCAGGGCTTCCTGAAGCCAGCAGAAGTCTTTGCACCATTTGTCTGGTTCTCAGGCATCCAAATGAAAGTTATCCAGCGAGGCAGCACACTCGGCGCCTTTTCCTCTGACCTCCCTCTGAAACTGCACACAAGGCCACACATTTGGCAGATGGGGAAAGGCTGAACAGCAAGCATTTCGGCCTCTTACAGATGTGGTTAAATTATCTTAATGCGTTTAAACAAAGTGCAATGTCAAAGTAGCATAAATACCATATTTCAGCAAAATGGCTGCTTCTCCAGTGTTCTGCTTGCTGATGCCAAATGAAATACTTCTCACTGTTTATTCACAAAATTCCTTCTTGTCCACTGAATTTTCATATTGCTGGGCTGGGCCAAATAATCGGTTTCCTTTTAAAATAGAAAAACCATTAGTGCATTCCAATAGGCTTTTCATGTTATGCTGGAAACCCTTGGGAATGCAGTGTGATTAGCTTTTTTTGGTCTTAATTACTGCTGATGGGAGCCTACCTGTGGGGAAACTCTGAAAGGCACACAACAGCCGGCCACGCACACCGAGCAGCTAAAGGAGGAAGCCTGAAATGTGTGGCAGCCGTTTGGTGTATTAGTGGCAATTCCAGCCTTCTTAAACAGGATACCCTTTGCGTTAAGAAACACACCTGCACCACTTCAGAGATTAATGGGCAATTTCTTGGCAGTACTTGTGGACATTTCAGTTGTCCATTAGGGTGATATAAAACCAGAGGAGAAATTTTTTGATCAGCTTTAATTGAATGGTAATCTCTTCTCCTTGAAGTAACTTAGGTTTCTTGGGAAACTCATAAGCCTCCTTGACTGCCTGGACAAAGAGTAAGGAAATGACAGAGGCCCCCTAAAGTATAAATCCTCCTCCATCCTCCCCCATTAGTCATATCTCTTCTTTGAATAAGTTAACTTTAAAAAAATCATATTACTAAGGATTTTATCAAAGCAAACATTTAATCAAAGTGAAAGGAAGAGATACTAGTCCCCTTCTGGAACGGGATGGAGACTGCCAAGATGTGTTTTAATTCCTTAAGAAAACAAACTATGTCAAACACTGGGCTTTAAGCAAGCAGATGCTCATTTATCATTCGTTTTGTCTGTGCACACACTTGGGATCCTGCTGCACACAAGTTTTCTGAGATGGAAATGACCATATGGCCCATACCTTAAAAATTAATTCAACATGCCCTGCCTCTCGTGCACATCACATCCTTTAATGGTGCTTTTCTTTTTTTTTTCAGTGTTGGACAATGGAAACAGAACAACCGCCTTTGTGAGAATCTGGTTCATTGCAGAGACAATCTATGACTGATGCTGTATGCTACCAGCAGAGTTTGGACACTTTGCAAAGGCTGTGCTTTCATGGTCCCACTTCTTTCAGAGGTTATCTCACAAAAAAACCCAAACAAAAAAACAGCTTTGCTACTGTTTTAGGTGTTGTGAGAGGGCCCACAAGGAGTGGCCTGCAGCTGCCCCAGAGCTGTGCTGGTGTGCTCTAAGCGGAGCACTGGGTGTGTGGCGTGCCAGAGAGGTCCGGGGATGACAGCAGTTCCTGCACTCACCAGGTGTTGTGTGCACTCCTCATACATCACAAAACAGCTAAAGTTTGCTGACTAAGGAAAATGCGAGCAAACAAAATAGGGTAGCTTTATAAACTCAAACTCCTAATTTGCAGGTACAGTTACCACAGTCACTGGAGATTTACATGGTAAAGGCCCCTTTGATTTCAGACAGGTCGTTTGTGAGCAAAATTAATGCAAGTGCAATTATGGCCATAGGTCCTGATGCAGTAAAAAGACATCCAATTGAACACAATTGATGGCCATGTATGTCATTGGAGGCTGTAGTTTTCACCTTCCTCATAAAGACTCAAGTGGCAGCCAGGAACCTGAAACATAGCTCGGTGACATAATTCATAGATACTCACTTTATCCTAGCCAGAGCAGGGTGTTTCCGTGGTCAGCAGAGTATAAGTTTGTCTGTCTGCTGGTATCACCCCTGTCCTGCCCCCTCTGCTGCTTTGTTCCTCTGCCTGCCCTCTGCCAGTAATCACTATTCACCCACTCGTTTGCAAGAACTGCCCTAAAGCTCCACAAGCAAGCAGAGACACTGGCAGGCACTAGGGATGAATATTATCAGCATGGTGTACTGTGACTGGTCACACTACTGACATCTTTGACACCTCGTAAACCCAAACTTGAAACCGTCACATCCCAGAAAAATAATTTGCTGACCCGTGCTGATGCAAACAGCAACAGCAGAAGTACCTCGAGCCTGCATACACAGCTCACAGGTTTGATGCTCTGTATTATTAGATGCCACAGTACCAGTTAGCTATAAATACCATGCACCCTGCATGTGACACAGCTGCTCACCTGGGCCTGAGCCTAGAGTTAAGGGAGCAAGGATGACAGGAATGAGAAAGGAAGAGTAACTGTTTCAGCTCTCCTCTTGCCTGCTTCCAGAAGGTGTGAGCCTCAGTTTCTTCAGATCCAAATATCTGAAGAAATACCTGCTGTCTGGAATGTGCCCAGAGAACTTCCTACCAGGGAAGTAACCAGACATTTGTCTTCCAAACAGCACTGAAAGCCCTAACTGTGGCTCCAATAAGGACACGAGTCATAAGGGAGGGAATAAGGGAATAGACTATTTCAGTTGGAAGGGACCTGCAATGATCATCTAGTTCAACTGCCTGATTAATTCAGGGCTAAACAAGTTAACCATGTTAAGGACATTGCTCAAATGCTTCTTAAATGGCACTGACCACCTCTCTAGAAAGCTTGTTCTGTATTTGACTATTCTCTCAGTAAAGAAGTCTTCCTAATATTCAGTCTAAACCTCCTTTGATGTAGTTTTCAACCACTTCCATGCATCCTATCACTGGATCCCAAGGAGAAGAGCTCAGTGTCTCCCTTCCTAATTTCCCTTCTCAGGGACCTGTAGAGATTACCCCTCAGACTTCTTTTCTCCAAACCAGACAAGTCCTCATAGGGCATTCCTTACAGTGTTTTCACCGGCTTTGTTGCCCTTATCTGGATCCAAGGACCTTCACATCCTTCTTAACTTGTGGGGCCCAGTACTGCACACAGCGCTCAAGGTGAGAATGGCAGACAGCAGGATAATCACCTCTTTTGATCTGCTGGTTGCGCTGTGTTTGATGCATCCCAGGATGTGGTGCCCTCTTGGCTGCCAGGGCTCACTGCTGGCTCACACTGAGCCTGCTCCTGACCAGCACCCCCAGATTGCTCTCTCAAGCCACTCGTCTCCCAATTTATACTTGTGCTCAGCATTACTCTGGCATTTCAACTTGTTAAATTTCATCCCATTAATCATAGGCCAATGCTTCAATCTATCTAGATTCCTCTGCAAGGCCTCTTGTCCCTCAAGAGAGTCAACAGCATCTCCCAGTTTGGCATCATCACCAAACTTGCTAATGGTGCGCTCGGCTCCTACCTATTGGACCTTATAGTGTCCTCTGCAAATAAAGGCATACTGATACTCATTGTATCACTCTCTTTCTTCCTCTTTTTTTTTTCTGTTATTTTTTTGTGTGAATTTTATATTTGATTAACCATTGTAATTTCAGAAAACAATTCATTGAGGTGCAGCCACATGTCACATCTCAGTGAAAGCCTTTTGAACTGCACTCTTCTCTAAGGAAATTGGTTTTGTGTTTGAATTACCTAGAAATCACATTCATGTATCTGATGGGTTCTTTTCTGGTAATGTCATCTTATTGTCTGCACTCAGGAAGGTTAACTAATTGATAGGGATGGAAAATGCAGCCCATCATTAGAAACAAAGACTCTGTGTGGTGACGATCAGTAAGAAATCTTTCCTAATGCCTTCAGCTCTGTCTTTTCCTGCTTTCTGCAATAGTTACTCTGTTTGCCAACTGTCTACTCTTCTCTTCAGAAAGGCTTTGATTTTTCAGCCAATGGGAATAGACTTTGGAAAAAGAGGCCGGAGTTGTCAAAACCGACAGCCAAACTCACCAATCCTCATAAGAGGAAACCTAGATACACCGAAGGAAGAGCTCATTCACAGAAGAACCAAGATGGGTTTGTGGAGAAGTATTTTAGCAAGATTAGCAGCTAGTTGATTGTTTTGAAAGTCAGTAGCAAGTTCCTGGATAGATGGTAAATATTTATTTTGAATAATAATATTTTAAATTCAGAGCTGGTCCTTAGACAAGCATCCTATCCAACATGCCCATGAGTCAGTGATAGATCTGAGAAGAGGATCCAGATCTCCTACTGGCTTCTATCATGCTCTGTGCATGTCAGACCATACACTCCCCCTTGGCAGGTTGCCATTTCTCTCCCAAGAAAGAGGTGTCTCTTGTCTGCACTGCTTTATATAAACAAGTCACCTGATTTCACTGCTAAGGGGACATCTGTAGGATCAACGTCACACTCCATCTCCAAACCTCTGATTGCCTGCATTGGTCATAGTCTGGCTCACACGTAGGCTGATCCCACCGATCTGCAGGCCAGGAACACACAGGCACAAGGAGAGTGCTGACCAGGACGTGGGTCCTGCCTCCATGGGCAGTGTGGGTCCCAGCAGTGCCCTGCACTGAATTCTCTAGCCCAGCAGTGGGTTCCAGTAGCCCTGTAATAAGCCAAGGGCTGAGTTTCAACATTGACTATACAGAGAAGATCCGGGAGAGAGCCTGACTCACACATTCGTTTATGAGAGTTTGGCCATCTTCTACATGTCTCAGAGTATTTCTCCAGGAAATTTTATTTTTTCCTTATCTCATGATTTGGTGTTTGTTTGTTTAAAGTTCCTGAAACACAGTCCAAGCAGGTTGAACCTTGTGACCTGTGGCTGACTGAATACTGCTTTGCAAACCAATGTGCCATGACCACAAAATGAAAACAGTGGGCTTCAGTCCCAGGGAGATTCCTTTTGCTCTCCTTGCAAGCCTAGTAGCTTCTGTAGTGGAGTCCATGTCTGCACACATCCAGAGATCTCTCCTGGAGAGGCAAGCTGCTCTTTGATCTGACACCTCAGCTGCCTGCTAATCTCCAGTCTTCCACAGCTACATCATCAACCCTGCAGCATGAACAGTCCCATGCCCTGTGCCTTAGTGAAAAGGCAAACATGAACCGTGGGGAAGAAATTACTACTCTGTTTTGGTTGTCCTTTCTGGCAGCTGGTGGCATTCCCACCATGTCCCCTTGAAAGTCCTGATCATTCTTGTCATACTGGCTCCGTGCTGATAATTCAGTACAACAGCAGCACCTGTTACCCCAGTCTCCTCCTTCAGGGTTGGCTGCCTTGGGCTTGTACAGCAGGAACTTCCTCGCAGGAAAGGCATGGCTGGAAGCGTCTGCTGGTCAATGAGCACATTCAGCATGTCAGCTCATACTCTGTTCCCTGCAACTTTTCCATGGCCACATTTCAGCTATTTGATCTCTGGGTAGAGCCCGTGGTGTGGCAAAGCCTGGAGCCTCCCTCTGCCCAAGGACTGTCTCCAGCCATGGTAAGACAGGCAGATTGCCTAGGGCAGCTGGTGCCCTTCTGAAACCTTCTGTGCAGCGCTGCTATTCTGTGCTGACCTGTGCCGTCAGTGCACCTGCTCAGGAAGGCCCACAGACCCTCCTGGCTGCACCGCAGTGACGTGCAGTCTCCCTCAGCATCGTCCTCAGTACTGCAGCCCCAGATTTTTAACTGCCTGGAGATATGGGAGAGGAAGAACACAAGACAGGAAGATAAGCAGACAGCAGTTTTAAACTGTCCCCTTTCCTGAATTTGTATGTTTTTTTCAGAGAAAATTTCTATCTCAGAAGTGATATTTATCTTATTTCCCCCTTTTAAATAACTCACCAGCAATTCCCGGCCTCTCAACAAGTTATAGGGGTGAATGTAAATGTGTTTGTGTGCATGACCTCCATGCTGACCATGGGATCTCTGTGCACCCCAATCTTGCTGTTATCTTCAGACAGTCACCTTGACAAATCAACAGTGGTGAAGGTATTCCGTGTGCATTTTGGCTTCCCAAGATACAGTCATATCACTGTTCTTGGAACAGATGTTGAGACACATTTCATATGTATACATTTATCTATTTTTAATAAATTATATAAATACATATATGCTCAATATAAGTGAATTATTATTATTATTCCTTTCCTAACACCTCAATAAACTTGTTTTTCAGAAGTCCTCTGACATTTGAAAAGTTGGCCTCTCAGCCCCATCTGTCCCATGTATGTTCCCTAAAGTGGGGGAATGCGAATCATCAGCCCCGTGACTGCTGTAAATTAAATTATTTAGGTAACACAGAAGTCCTTTGCTCTATCATCCACCCTGACAGTAAGTGTCGATAGTCCCGTGAATGGGTTATGCAGGGTTACCTTGCTCCCAGCTGATTCATTTTCTCACCTGGAGAAGGGAGGCCTGGGAGCAAATATCTGGGGGTTTCTAGTTCCTGGGCTGAAAGGGAACTTGATGGTGTCTTGCACCCTGAAGTTTGTTTGTTTGGGATGTTTGTCTTTGCACAGACTACAGACCCTGATTAATGTGATGTTGTTGCTATGGTCATTGCTCTATCCTGCAATGTTTTCTGTTTCTGTCTTTGCTGACAAGGCCTTTAGCACCAGTCTAAGGGCAACGAGTAATAACAGGGAGGAACAGAGTCATAATGACCGTCCTCTGAACAAACAATTGATATGCTAATGACGTTGGTGGGAACCAAGCTCCTATCTACAAAGAGGGGGAATGGAGAATGAAAATAGGACAGGGCGAAGAACAGAGGGGATTAAAAAAATGAAGAAGACTCTTGTGGGATTTTTCCAAGGACCTAGAAATCTTTGTGGAGGAAAGGGAAGG
The DNA here is from genome assembly GCA_014706295.1 of Lycocorax pyrrhopterus obiensis. Classification (NCBI taxonomy): domain Eukaryota; kingdom Metazoa; phylum Chordata; class Aves; order Passeriformes; family Paradisaeidae; genus Lycocorax; species Lycocorax pyrrhopterus. The sequence continues at coordinate 31,749,340 of JACSVZ010000004.1, read as the reverse complement.
ATCCAGTGTGATTTCGTACCAAGAGGAAGTCTGGTTTATCAGCAGAGCTAGCAGAGGAACTGATTCAAATTTAATATTACCCCACCACAGAGAGGATATTGAAGTACAAAAATCTGTGCGGAGCTTTTTATTTTAATTTTATCTGCTGTGCACTTCTGGTACTGAGTAAAGACCTCAGGTGTTCCTGAATCCCGTCTCAACCCACGTTTTCAAAACATCAGTGACGTGCCCTAAACACTTACAAAGCAGCACCAGATTTCCCAGGTACCTGTGGTCCTGAAGAATGGAGTGCTTTGCAAGTGGCAGCTGGAGCACAAAGCAGTTGTGTTTGAGCTGTCACTGTTTCATCTCTACACAGGACAGCAAACAAAGCCAGTGGCCTAGATATGTTTTGAGACAGGTCATGGAGAAAAGGAAGCTGCAGTCAACCACAGTGTGTGACGGCCCTGGGAACAGTTCTGTGCGTGCCTAAAGAGGGGATCTGCTCTAGCCAAGTCATGGGCAGTTGCATTTCACACTATCATTCTTTTCTTATTTGCTCCCACAAATAATCTGACTGAACCAGACATATTTTTAGAAAAAAATCCACTCTTGGCCAAAGACTTCAAACAATGAAAAATCTAGAAGTCTCATGAGAATCTACTCCACTGCTAACACCCTCACTTATTTCTGCTCTTGTTTTTTTGCAGTTCAGTTTCCACATTTCAGAGTAAAGAGCTTCTCTATCTAGATACTTTCTTGTGCAGACACTTTTTAACCCAAATCAAGTTGTCTCTTATCTGTCTCTTTGATCAGTTAAATAGATAGAATTTCCTTAAATCTCTCTTTGTAGAGTGCAATTTTCTTACCATGAACCACTTTCATGCAGTCTAGGAGCTGAGCTGAACAACACTGAGGGAAAAACTTCAGCCAGACTGTGTTTTGAGAAAAGACTTAGGAGATAGACTTTGTTATCTGATTACATTTGGTGTTAATAAAAAGTTGATTATACAGCAATAATTTCTGCAGTTTGTATTGTTTTGAAATGACAGAAACTTGAGCCATCTATTGCACTTCTCTGTGAACTTCTTCCCTTTGAAACTATTAAAACAAGTATGATTAGATTGCATCAATATAAATCAACAGTGATGCCCTGTCCTGGTTACAACATATTGAGCTTTATTCACAACATCATGAGTTTTCTTTTTAGGCATTTTCAAAAGTATAAATCTCCCTTTCAGGGTGCTCAGTAGCAAAATTAGCATTTGCTTTTTGTCCCTGTGCTCCCAATTTTTTCATGGTTGTCAGTCCAAGTATTTGGCCTTTAGTTGTCTGAGGGGAAGCATAAATCAGGCATATAAAAATCCATTATATAAAAATGTAGTTTCTCTTACATGCAAGAAAAAAGTTCCTTTTTGCAGGTGTAAAAGTGGAAGTAAATCTCTGTTTAAAAGTGTGGTCACTGGTTTTTCACTGCAGAAAACTTCGCAGCATATGTTACTTTAGTGAGAAAATCATTATTGGTCAGCTAAAGGCCAGTAAATCGTAACGTGCTACTGCGTCTTCCATAGAAAAAATCATGATCTCATGATGGAAATGTTCACTGGGCTATATTATTACGGCAACTTGTCCTCTAAGAACAAGGGCAGAAGCTCGTAATGGATATGGTGCCGGCACAGTTACAAATGAGAGTACTCTGCTATCCACATGCCTCTGCACCGCTTCTCCTCCCACAGAAAGGTCAATGACATAGAGGTGAGAGGATTTACGTCCCTGGTGCTCTAGTAAGAAATACTTTCAGGTAGGTTGGGCCTGGGCTGTAAACAGCCCCACCAATTTCAGCTAAACATTATTAAGGTCATAAAGTGTCTCAAGATTCACGTAAACTTCGTGCCAGCTTGGCTGCGGCCCAGGTGCATCTGCTGTGAAAGCCCCCTGAGAATGGTTGGGGAGCTTGGGGCTATGCTAAGTCAGAGCTTGAAAGGCGTTGCTTTGGGAGGTTTTGTGTCCGGTTGTGGCAGTCCAGCTTTCTACGGGATGAAAGCACTGCAAAAAGAAAATGCAACAAGGAAGCCTTATGGCCTCCTGAGGCCCTCTGTGGCTGTGAGTGGCATCCCCAAGTCAGTGGCTGGGGCATCATGGTATTTGGGTTCATCTGCAAGTGCAGGTGTATTGCTTTGGAAAACAATGGAGACTGTGGCATTGTGAGGTGAGGTGAGGTTTTGCAGTGCTACTGGCTTCCATGCTCCAGTGTATGAGGGTTGCCCAGTAATTCTCACTAATTATTTATTGTGTAGGCTTTCTTTTGAAGGCAGTGGCCTTTCTTTCTCAGGAAGGTAACAGCTTGTTCCTCTCCCTTTGCAAAATCACTGACTGCCACATTTAGCTAGTGGTGGGGCTCAGTGCTTGCCCTCCTTTTCCTTATCCAGTGGCAGGGCACAGATATGAGGGGAGGCTCAACAGTGCAGCCCAAAGTCTGCATTTGTAGCGTGGGGATGGGGATGTTCCACCTAGACATCCATACTGGGATGGCAGCTGGGGTGAAGCTGGAGGAGTGAGGGATGCTGGAGCCAGGAGTGCCAGTGAGCTCCCACACACCCATGGGGTTGGCAGCTCTGACATCCTGTAACACCTACAGGGCACCCTGTAGCGCAAGAAAGGATGGGAGGCCCTCCCAGGGCCAGGGAAGGGCTGTGCTCCCGTGACAGGAGACTAATCAGGCTGTGGCAGCCTGGTGCTGCCTGATTGGTCTACAGTGACATGATGATATGCTTCCAGTTCCAGGGGACATCTTCCCGAAAGAGATTTTGTATGCTAATCCCTTCTGCCCTCATCAGCCAGGCCTCAGGCTGACGGCTGCCGAGCTGCCAAGTTCCCAGCAGGAGTAACCTCTGTGCACTGATAAGAGGGGACAAAAGCCAACCTCCTCAGGCTCCCCTGGCTGTGGTGGGCTCTCCTCAGAGCCCCCAGCAGCCAGCCCCTCACTGGATGCTGCTCCCCTGTCTGGGAGGGTGATGCAGTCACCAGTGAGGATGGTGCCTGGATCCGGGTGAGCATGGACCACCAGTCCACAGATGGGGTTACCCCAGACCCTGGGGAGCAGGGAGAGGGTTCTCCAGCTCACCACCCCTGTCCTGGTGAATCTGTCCTCTTTTCTGTGCAGGTCAGATTGTGAAGCAAAACTGGGCACGCTGACGACGGACAAGGCTCTTATCCAAGGGATTACCATGGCCTGAAATACAGGCAGCTCTTTGCTCTAAAGCTCAGCGAGCAGAAGAGGGTCTGCTCTCCCCCACAGTGATCTCTGAAGTTACCTTTGTGCTGCCCATGACCCCTGGGGCTGTCACAAATATATCCCACTGCTCAGAGCACCTTCAGGGTTGCTCACGATGTCAGGAAAAGCCTCCTTTTGGCAGCTGGGAATGGCTGGAGTAGACCATAGATTGTGTCATGGACATTTGTCCAACCTCTCTGCAAAGAGGATTATAAGAGCAAGTAATATACACCTCTCTTGTTGATATTCCTGCCCCATGGGGAAGTCAACAGTGACAAAAGACTCAGGTGTATGAGCTCCTCTTCTTTGCTGCAAAAGTTCTGAAATACAGTCAAGTTTTGGGCTTCTGGTATTTTGATTGGTTTTGCTGTCATATCTTGAGAGATAACTCCCAAATTACATGGCACCAGCCAAGCAGCATCCTGCTAAACAGGAAAAAAACCCTTGTTGCAGCAAAATGTTCTATGACTAACTTCATTAACAGATTTGTCTCTCCTTCCTGAAAGCCGTTTTAAGAAAAATAGGTTGGTTAGGCAGACAAATCGTGTGTCTTTAGTAGATCTATACTCTAATCAGGTGAGGTAAATACCCAGAGACTAGTTATGGGGGCTGTATAAATACCTCCATAGATAGAGGCATCAAGAGATGAAATGCAAAGATATTTATTATTTTATGAGGCTCATTCCTTTCTCTAGGATCTAAAGAGACATGCTTCATTGAGTGTCAGTAACGTGTCTTTGATGTGGAGAAAACTCTACTAGTTTGGATACATTTGATCTTTTAAAAAATAACCGTATATTAAAGTATTTTCTATGGAGCTGGTGACCTTTAATGTCACATTACTGAGTCTCAAGTGGCCATACATGGCTGTGACAGAGCAAGGGCTCTATGTGACTCAGGGAGTCCCATAACACAGGAGCTCTCCAGAAGTATTAAGTGTTTGGCACAAAGTCAAGACACTGTAAACTCTACACAGTGTGTTCATATCCAAATGCTTTGTGCCATTTAGCTTTTTGGTGATTGATTGATTGATTGATAGCATTGCAGGTACCAGGAATATTTTCTGAGCCTATTTACTCTGAAGGATGCTGTTGCCTGTTTCAGTAGTTGTACATAAATTGGCATTCCAACCCTTTGGGCTGCTGAGACAGACAATGCTAATACATGGAGCCGATGAGAATTACATGTGCCAGGGCAGGCCCTGGGAATGGGCAGCCAGCCAAGGTTTCACAGCCTTGGTGATGTCCTCAGAGATGAAGGTAAGGGGGTAGCCCCAGTTGCTTATTTTAGGTGACTCATAGATAGTTGCTTTCAGAGAAAGGCAGATAGACACAGCTGTTGATCAGAAATCTCTCCTGCTTGCACAGCAGTTTATGAAAGAGAGAAAAAAAGGACCATGCTGAAAACACCTGTGAGAGTGTTTTCACAGGTGTTTTCACAGTCCAGATTGGCCCAGGAGCTAGGTGGAGGAGACCTGAAGTTCAGATGGGCAGAAAAGCTCCCTCTGACAGTCCTTTCTGCAAGAAGTGAGAAGGAGGTGGCAAAACGTCCAAGCCCCTCAGCACTGCTTGCTGGTGAAATCATGCAGAGAGAGTTTGTTCCTTCTCAGGATTTTAATCAAGGTTTTATTCTCAGAGGGAATAGTACACTTTTTTTCTGTGTGGGAATGTTCTACTTCAATTATAATGTCTTGCTCTGGACCCTTTGGCCAGTTCAGGGCCATCAGATACCATTCAGTGATAGGGATCTCTTTAGGAACAGAAATAGTTGATGTATCTTGAAGTTCTTGCCTCTTAGTGGAGGACATGTCAGAAGGACAGCAACTGGGAATGAGACAGCGTGTTTGTTAAATGTTTGTTTTAGTCATGATCTTCACCCTCCTTCCTATCCTCAGGTTAAAGAAAGTGCTGGTTTTCCTTCGTTGTATTTGTTTCAGTAGCTGGTTGCTCTTAAAGACTGCAAAGCCCCACCCTTTTTATTAACGGATCAGTGCCCGAAACACGCCCACTGTTATTCAGATCTGCCGAGTTTAAACAGCTGCTTTTTCTAACCCACAGTAAATATGAGCTGACTTTTTAAAGTCAAGCTGTCCTTCTCACAGCCTAGAAGCAGATCTCACTTTCGCGATTACCCCCAATGGCTGTGAATTTAAGTGACACCTATCCTGAACAACTGCTATCTTGGGACATGGTCCTTGGCTGATGCTGAACCTGCTGCTTCTGATGAATGGTCTGGTAAACTCTCACATGACAAAGACACCTGAATCTAAATCTGTTGGCAAGCAGAGAAATGACTGTCTGCCACTACACAATGCCGTGTGATTGGGTTTTTTTCTATTTCAAACCCTTATCCTAAGGTTGTATTTATAGCAGGGGAGGGGACTGCAGCACTCCTCCCATGTATTCTGCCTGGTGTAGAATGTGCTTTCTGGTACGGTGGCAGGTGAGTGGCCACCCCACATTACTGCTGCTGAAGGCTGTGGGTGAAATGTGTTCAGCAAACTCCAGCAATATGATGACAAGTTGATCTTCAGATCTGCCTACTACCAAGAGGAGGAGGGAGGTGCAGTACTCAAGGAATTGGAGAAGGACTCAGGAGATTAATTTTCACTCTGCTGTCCTTGCTTGGAAACAGCCAAATCCCTTTTCCCCAAGGATGCTGCTTAGGACAATGGGAAGAGTCCTGGAGGGATGACTTCTGGACCTAAGTGCACAGAGCATGCCAATATGTGTCATCAGGTGGCACACATTTCATCCCCAGCCAGAGCCAAAATCCATCACCTTCTCCAAGATAAGACACATTTGCATTTGGTCTTTTTACTAATGCTAATGGAGGAGAGGCCACAGCCAGTGGTCCCAAAATATGACCTCAAGAACATCTTTGTGATGGTATTGTTACCTAGATTCTGCCGAGGTGGGGTTGGAGGGACTATGTGCCCTGGTGTGACCAGAATTCCTTTAGATTACATTTGCTTTCCTGCAAAAAGTAGCACAAAACTGCCCCAAAGAAGGAAGACCAGCACTCTGTCCCTTCACAGTCCCCAAATTAAGATGGAGGCCTGTCTGTCCCCCAGTACTTGCGCAGGTCATTGAGAGGGATCAGTAACTTTGTGAGACATCAGGTGTCAACCCACAGAGACCCAAGGTGAGTTACAGAGTGCTTGTCAGCCCAGGATAGCACAAGCTCCCCCCAGGACAAGGAGGGACAGAGGCCTGTGCTCCTTTGCGGCATAGTTTTGCCTTAATATGCTCCAAGTACCAGGGTATGGGGCTGTAGGCAAGGCAGGGTGAGGATAGGCTGGAGAAGACAGCAGTGGGCTGAGGGTGAGGACCAGCATGCATGGAAAATTGCTGCCCTGCACTCCCGGGCATGTCTGCTGAAACACGGCATGGACAGACCAGTCCAGCTGAGGAGCAAAATGGCACTGTAGGGGCACAGACATGTAACACCCTTCACTAATATTTGGCAGCTCACATCTGCCTGCAGGGCAGAGGGGCAGGGGGAGCCAGGGCACCTTCTGAGCAGGAGGCGGGCAGCAGCATGACAGAGTGTCACAGAGCAGCGGGCATGCGAGGGCTGTGCGTGGGGATTAGCGAGGGAGTGGGGCATTTTCCAGAATTCATATTCAGTGTGCTTAGCTTAATCCACTGTTTTGCTCCGTTCCCTTTCAAGCACCATATCCCACCAGATATGACGACTTTTCAAAGCCCTTTTTGGGGTGAGTTCTCTGTTTGTTTTGTGGGTTTTTTTCCAAAATACTGGAGAGGCAATATAACACAGCCCAGCCCTGCGTACGTGCTGCACCATTCTGGAAGACGGAAAACAAAAGCTAAAAGAGGATGGTTAACCTTTTCTAATTGTCACAGCACAGGACTAGTTGCCAGGAGGAACTTGAGTGCTAATCCTGCTTTACTCACCATGTGACCTTTGGGTAAGTTACCTAATTAACTTGTCCTTCGGTCTGCGGAGCCTGCAAATAGCAGGTGTTCCAGTGAAACCCGGCATTGCTGAGCCAACATGTGGCCTTAGGAAATAACCAGAGAATAAAACCTGCTGTACTTTTTAAAAGGTGGTATTATTACAGAGAATTAAAACGTCCTGCTGTAAATTTAAGCTTGCTCTTTAATCTTTTGGTGGAGTACAGGATCGAGCCCAGACTATTTGGTTGAATGGAAGGTCATTCTGGATGGCATTTGGTATTTGTGGGGGAGTGATGTAGAGTGATCTGATCAAATTATAACTGAGTCAGTTCTGTTCTCTGGAATTCATTTCCTTCCACTGGAGGTACATGGATCCTGATTTTCCCTGACCACCCTGTGCTGTACTGTTGCTTTTAGAAGTGCTCTCCAAAAATCACTGTGGCTGCCCTCTAGGAGGACGTAGGATTATCCCTCTTTCCCCTTGCATTTTAAAGGAGTTTTCAGGCTGAATCAAAAAAGCTCGGTGCAAAAAGGTATAGTTATCCCTTGAGTCCAAGATTTTTCCCATTCAGTTTCTCTCCCTACCCGCATATGTCTTTTTTATTGACTCACTTTAGCCGTAGTTGAATCTCTTTTGTTCTTGAAATTATTCGGTATTAGGTACATAAACACAGTCAGATTCTTCATGCTAATGTGGAATGAAAAGGTACTAACAACCATCCCCAGAGATCATCCTCTCTCTGGTGAAAGATCTTTCACCCTGCATTGGAAAAAGCATTTTACAGAAGTATTCACTCCTTCTTTAGCATTTGATGTCAAAGAAAATGCCTTTGCATCTCTGCTATGGATTACAGACACATCATTTATTATTATCTGGCACTCAGGAGGCAAGCCTGCCTCCTGGGGTAGGTATGGCTTGTTTTCCAGGTTTTATCTCTCATTTAAAGAGGGAGCTTTTCAGGGAGATTTTTTTTGCAAAGAGCCAATCTACACCTTCTCTTTCAAGAAGTTCGGTCTTCACAGTCTTTTGCTACAATGGTCCCATAGAGTGTTTATTTAAAACTTCCCTTTTTATAACGTGCTGTGGACTGGACAGCTGAAATGCAACTTTGGTTTGGATGAATGTATTCTACAACCAGTTTTCCAGAATCAGGTTTTGATCCCTTCTTATTCAAAATTGCCTGTAACCATGAATGGTCTAATTGAAACCGGAGGCGCTTGCTGCAGACTAAGGAACAATTCAATGGGATTAAGGCAATGTTGCATCTGGGCTGTTGTGATTAAATTTTGCAAATATTAACTGAAAAAATCTTGGCTCAAATCCTAGCCAATATGTATTTCAGCAGTTCCCCAGAAAAGAGTGGAGCTGAGCCTTGCCTGAGGTGTAGCAGTGTTGCTGTTTTAACACGTCCTTCCATTGTCTTCACTTGACAGAATCTAAGGATTTTGGCTCAAAAAGGGCAAGCTCCTTGAGGGATGTTAAGGTTAGAGTTTGGAAAGAGCAATTTCCAGGGGAAAAAAGTTTGCAACATGACAATGAAACCAGACAGAAACCCTGCTGCCTTGAAAAATAACTCTGGGAGTGAGAATCTTTCCCACAAACCCAACAAGCTCCTTGGGGCACGCCCACAGCATGCAATGAAACATGCTGCGAAGATCCCAGTGCTGGCCACTGAGCTAATGGCAGGACCAGGAGCAGAACAACTGTGTCTTGTCTGCCCAGAGAGCCATAGGCCGTGATTTCAGGAGAGAGCTCACCTTCCTTCAGCTTTTGTGCTGTACTCAATTTGCAGACTAGTCTGGAGTTTGCTCTGGAATTTTGGCAAAGGCAGTATAGGCACACTAGCATACTCCCTCACCCAGAGAGAAAGACCTGGGACATCAAAAGGACGAATTTCCTTTTCTGGGACAACAGGACAATGTCACTTGTCCCTGAATACATTGCTAACAGACTGTTTTGTTCTCCGCATGCTCTTCAGAGGAACTCATTGTAAATCTATCCAGAAACTGAAGCAGAAATAAATTTAACTGTGTATTTATCACAAAGAATACACTATGGCAGTTCTAGTGGTGGGATTTTTTGTGTTGGGGTTTTTTTTGTTTCCTTTCTACAGCTGCCCGTTAGGTTCCAGGATGAATCTGAGGTGCTGATATCCATCTGTGAATCTGCTGCTTCTCTGTGAGACTGCCAGTCTGACTCAGAGCCAAGTTTTGCAGAGCTGCCACAACTAGAGTGACTAGGTCATTCGCAGTCAGGATCTCCCAGCTTTGAAACTACTCCCCTCTCTCCTTTGGCCTGAAGTAACCTGTTGAATCAATCTACATCCACTTGTGAGCACCAGGCTTCAAGAATAATGTTGACCAACTGGAGAGAGTCCAGCAGGCAGGAATAAGAGTGATCAGAGGACGAGAAAACATGAGCTATGAGGAAAGACTGAGAGTTCGGTTTGTTTAGTCTGGGGAATTGAAAACGGGTAGATGTGCTAACACCCTTCAAGTGTGTGAAAGGCTACTGCAAGGAGGAAGGATAAGCTGTTCTTCATGTCTGCTGGGGACAGGAAAGAAAGTGGGAGGTTTAAAGTGAAACAAAGGGAATTCAGGTGAGTCATTTTCCGGTTGTGAGACTTGTGCAGCCCTGGGATTGTTTGCTATCTGCAAGTGCTCTTTTGGGAAGGCTTTAGCAGCAGCTGAGATAAGTATCTCATCACCTTCAGTGCAGATTATCCTATCTGGAGGCTGGTGGAAGGGCAAGATAACCTTTAAAAGTTTCTTCCATCTCCGTTTTGTGTGATTTCTGCTATGGACGCAAAAAGTCACAAAGCTGATTCTTAATTCTCTGGTAGGTGTTCTGTGACCAGGCCACCATCTGGTTTTACAGACTGTTGTCTGATGGGAGAAGAGATTAGTTGTCCATCCTAAAATTGCCCAGAAGAATATCCCCAAAACACCACAGGAGCTCCTCTTCAAGGGAGTTACAGATGCAAAAAACCATGAAGGGCAGGACTCAGCTGATGTAAAAATATGTCTCCCTGGTGGACCAGCTGCCCTTGGCAATGTCCTAAACCATTTTTCCGGTGGTGACTGGTGTGGTGGCCTTGCAGTGAGGTACACCTTGGTGCCCAAGCAAACTGAATCAGACAGACACCCAAGCAGCCAGGACCTGCTGAGTTTCTTTATGTAACTCAATAAAAGGAATAGAAACAAAACAAAAGCAAAACCTGACACACACAACAAGCAGCACACAACAATCCCTCCTTCTCCGGTTTCACAGAGAAGCAAGTTCCAACGCTGTAAAGTCAAAGATTAAATAAAAGGAAAAAGCCAAGGGCACCCTGCCATGCATATATTAGACCTGGGTAAAACAGCAGTGTGCACACCCTCACAGACTTAAACACCATGAGGTGAGCAGGGCCTTAGGACACGACAAAGAAGCTGCCTTTTCAGCAGGTTCATTGTGCCTGTATTTTTAGCACTTCCTTTTCTGTAACCCTGTCCATTTTTAATGAGGGAACATTATGCAACTGGAATTCACCAGGAGGAGTGCCCAGTCATGGGCCAGCACAGCAGGAGGGAAGGCTTGGATGGCAGTGGTGGCTTAGGGCTCCCCAGGCTGTGGCTGCCCATGATGCTGCTCTCTAAAGAGGCTGGAGCTCATCTTTGCTGCCATGAGCCAGGGACTGCTGGGCAGAATTCTTCCATGCAGCTAAGCCAGCACGATTATCATTGGCTAGTTTAGAAGTAAAAGGCATCTCAGACATACCCATGGGGAGCAACTCCCCCCTGGTTGTGAGTTCAGCTCCTTTCTGTTGCACTTCTGCGTCCTTTTGTCCTCTCTTGTGACTCTTCTGGAATTTAGATTCAAGACGCAAACACCAGCCAAGGGCCAGCGAGCTCCTTTGACCTTCCACTTCATCTGCAACAGACCCATTTCTAAGTAGGAATAATGATAGATGCTGATGAGGTGCAAGATTTGACATTCATCTGGGAGTGCAGAGGCATGCAATTTCTAATTTCACCAAAAACTAGAAATGGGTGGATATTTTTCTCTTTTGTTTGCACAATTTTAAAGGTCAGCAATTCAGTTGAATTTCCATAGGTTTCAGAAGTGCTTATTTTTCCATGGATTTGCTAGTTGCTCAGATTTTTTATTTCATCTTTCTCTTCTTGAAAAAATATTAATATTAAATTCTTAACTTCAAATTTAAAATTTTCTTTCAAGAAAAAATTTCTTTTTTATTGTTGCCTTTGAAAAACTGATCATGCTGATCAAGGGAAATGGTGATTGAAAAATCTAGAATAAATGCTAGAGACAAAGATAATGGAAAAAAATGGAAAGATTTCCAAAAATACTTGCAGAGGAACAGTTCCTTAACTCTTTTTAAATTGTTAGCAAGCTTTATATAAATGATGCACAACCTTGGTTCTATCATTGCACCTAAAAGGTAACTTTTCTCCAAGAAGAAAGTTTCCATTGCAGGTGGAGGAGTTTTTTTGGTTTTTATAGTGAACTTCTTGAAAATTAGGAAATCATTTTCAAATTATGCACATCAGTTCTTTTATCCTCCCCTTTGAAACTTCTGAAAACATACTGGTCTGGTAGAATAATGCTCCCAAGATGGCAACACGTTGAGAATTTCTTCTGCTTCCACTCCTCAGGCAGCTGGAAGGCTTTCTGTGCTTGGAGGACCTGTGCCTGGGGCTCTCAGTACTTGGGATGTGCATGTGGCTTCTGAACATAGCTGCTGGCAAGCACTGAGGGAGGAGGAAGTTGTCTTTCTGACTAGTCTAGTTCTGGTACCAAGTCGGGGCTGGGATAATAATGCCATCAGATGCTTTAGAAATACTTAGCAGGACAGACAAGTGTGGGTCCTGGACAGCAGGATTGTGACCTTAATGTGCTGTCCAATGAAATAAGTCAAATAATTTTGCTGATCACATTCAGTATTTAGGTTTTTTTGCTATTTTATGTCTGGAGGGGTCTTTGACAGGGTGCCAAAGCATTCAGTTATTTTTGTATTTGGGAGTATTTCTCCCCATGAGACCCAGACACCTACTTCTTGTGCATTTGCTCACAAACACAACGGATGTGATTACAAGTCACTCTGTGTGTTCCCAGGTTGTCTCTGGGAGCACGGATTTCCTGGATCCCAGATGGCTGGGAGCCACGCACAGGGGGCAGGGCCGGGGCTGGAGCAGGGTGCATGTGGTGCAGCTGGGGTGCAGGCTCTGTATGAACACCTGGTTGTTCTTCCCACCATTGCTTGGGGCAAAGGTTACCGAGTTCAGCTTTGCCCTCTGCTCCGTGTATGCAGGATGTACTAATGCTTTAAAATGCTGCTGAATGGAAGGTGTTTTATGTATAGAGGGTATTAAGCCTTTGTACAGGACTGTGGCTCATATATTTACTTTGGGTCCTGAACACCCAGCCCGAGTTACTGGAGCAAGTAATCTCTGCGTGCATGTTGTCGCACGCACTACAAACTGCTGCGACGCAGGCAGCTGCCTCGTGAATCCAGCTCAGGGTTTTAGCCTCATGGCACTGCTTCAGATGCCAGTCGGAGGGACCTCCTCTTCTCTTATGCAATGGTGTTTGGGTAAGGTTTTTTGTCTGGAAAAAATCCTGCAGGGGAATCCCAAGCTAGATCTTTCCTCGACTGCCACTCCTGCCAGCTGCACACCTAGTACTGCAGATCATGCTGAGACTAAACAACAACTTTTAAGGTTGTTGAGGAATTCTGCCTGAATGAATGTAGCTAAATCTGCACACCTCAGCAGGAAGAACTCTTCACCCAATACAATTGTGGTGGATTGTAGCACTTAATGCACTGTGGAGTAAGCTGTGGGCCTGGTACAAGAACAAAGCATTCTGGCTGCTCTCATATCCCACTGGGACCTGTCAAACTGGAATATCCCTCTATGAAACCCCTGACTTTAGGTAAATGGCAGGGCTGCAGACCTCTGGGAGACCAAATTTTCTTGTGCCTCTGGCAGAGGTCAAGAGAAAATGAGGCCAGCCCAGGCAGTAATATCTAAGGCACCCAAAATGGAAGGAAACATGATTAAACTGATTAAATGTGTCACGCCTACATAATCCTGTGCTGCAGAGGTAGGCAGAAAATCCCACCCTTACCAGTCTGAGCTGCAGATAGCAGTGTCTGTTAAAATGCTTCTTATTGTAGGTACCAAGATGCTGGTATCTATGTTATTTCCTGGCAAAAGGGTGTCATTTTTGCTTCACTGAAGCATGACAAAGCAGGAACGGTCAGTGCTTGGCCTGTGTTTAAGTGTCAGGGTGTCTCATAACTGCGACGCACAGTGTCTGTGTTTTCATGAAACTCCTGAAGTGGAGGAAGTATGAGGAAATCAGAAGGATGAGGCCAATAGTCATACCCTTTATTTGTGCATATTTCCACAGGCAAGACTTAAGTCATTAAAGTAGCTACAGTTCCTTTTGGAACAGCCACAGAAGGACAGGATAAGTGTGCGGTTGAAGAAGATAAACTGCCTTAAAGTGGGTTTGACACTGCTGCTCCAGGATCTGTGGACAAGTTTATGAGGCTGCAAGAACTTGCTGTGTCATGACATCCTCAGTCTGTTCAGGTAGAAATGGACACTGACCTCATCTAAAACCAAGTATTTCAAGGGCCACCAAAGTAGATTCAGTGGTTTCACAAACAGGACATCAACTGGGATTGTTTGGTGTCTGGTTTAGAGGTCTGTGTCTGTGACCTGGGACAAGTCCCATCACTCTCATATGCTCTTTTTTTCCTATTTATCTTTTCTCTTCCTTGCTTACACTCACCAAATATTCAGGCCATGCACAGGCCATTACTAAGTGTTCTTACAAGGGTTCATGTGCCCTCTGATGTTACCAGTTTAGTTTCCAAATACTGTGAAATGTTTCTAATACACAGAGCTTTTTCTTTCCGCTGTTTCTTTCCACCGTCTCTTACTAAGCAGTAAAAGTACTGGAAAGCCTTTGTGTTCTCCCGTGAGGACAAATGGGCAACCAATTCCCACACAGTCACCTTTTCATCTGACAGAGGGACAGGCACACCTCCCCAGGGCTGGTCCAGGGATTTCATTTCCCTACAACTATGATGATAAACGTGAAGGCTGTGTTCATCACTAGCTTTTATGTCACTTTTCCAAATGTGACATAATCAGAGAAGGCTGCCTCTTTGGGAGCAAGAAAGATTTAAAGAGGAGATCACTAGCTCAGCTAACAGAACTTTTACTAGTATTTGTTGGCTATTTCAAGGCAGATGGGCAACGAAAGCTGGGCTGACGTCTCGAATGGCTTCCCTCAGGCCAGGCCTTTGCTTCAGAGAGGAAAATGCAGACCCGGGAGATCCATCTCTCTCTGTCTAGCCAGTGCATGTGCCACGAGTAAAACAAGCCTAGGTGAGGTCCCTCCAGTGTAAATAGCCATCCCAGAACATCTCTGAGGATTCCAACCAGCTACCTCAGGTATGTCTACCCATGCTGCGCTTGCTTTTCCCAGCTGCAGCCTGCATAGCTGGAGAGCTAACACAGATGGAGAATCCAGCTCCCTCGCTCCCAAGTGTCCAAGGAATGACCCAGCCATCTGCAGGAATCATTACCATCCTCCATGAGAGGGGACAAGGTCAAACCAATTGAATGTTGTCTAAAGAGGATCTTGGGGAGGGAATGTTTTCATTACAACAGTTCATCTTTCTTTTCACAGTTCATCAAAAGCAGGCCTTCTGCATACACACGCAAGACAAATAGGACCGAGGGGTGATGACGGATACTGTAGGCCCGCAGTGATTGGGATGACCCTCTACTCACACAGTTGATCAAAGGCAAGTAAAACAATCAGCCAGCCATCAGCAAAGATGTAATATTAAACTCCCCAAACACCTCATTTAATTAAGTCTTTATGATCAAAATCTCCATACCAGATCTTTTAAGTTAAACACTCTTAGACCTTGCCCTAAGATAGCAGAAAAGGACTTCCGGAGGGAAAACGTCTGTAAAAGAATTATTCCTAAAATAGTGTCTCTTCCCTCTACCCTCCCAAATAATTTGCCCTCTGAGAAGATACACTTCTGTCTGATTTGCTCTGGCAGCACTCAGAAAGCTGGGGTACCTCATGCCCAGCACTTGTCCCTGCTTATTCTGCAGGAATAAAAAGCAGGAAACAACAAAGCTGCCATTTATGATGTCATTTTTTTGTTGTGGTGATGACTAGGGTGTGCTAAACCCTACCTCTCTGAACCAGCTGCTGGCCTTATGAGTCTGAGCCAAAGCTGACTGAAAAATGTCAGGCGTGGGCAGGTGCAGTGCCAGTGCAGGAGGGGAGGAGAGATGGAGGGGAACAGGCATATACCAGGAATACCTAAGTGTGGAGGATGCCTGCACTGTTCAGCCTGGTCCCCAGAGAGTAAACATTTCTGAGCCAAACTCTAGTCAAGAACAAGATGGAATGTGAAATGCAGATGTCCTGGAGGTGGAGCTGGAATTTATAGTAAAGAGTACCTAAGCTGTTAGAGCAGGTCCAGGGGAGGGGCACAAAAATTATCAAGGTGTTTGAGAAACTGTCCTAGAAAGAAAGGCTGGGAGAGTTGGGGTTATTTAGTCTGCAGAAGAGAAGGCTCCAGGAAGACCTTAATGTTGCCTTTCTATATTTAAAGGAAGCTCTTAAGGCTTTTTACCAGGACCTGTAGTGACAGGAAAAAGGGTGACAGTTTTAAAGTGGAAGATGGTAGATTCACAGAATCATGGAATCAGCAAAGTCATAAGAGACCTTCAAAATCATGTAGTCCAACCCACAATGCAGCACCAACATTATTTCCTCTAAACCATATCCCCAAGTGCCACATCCAGACGCCTCTTGAACACTTCCACTACACCACCTCCCTGAGCAACTTATTCCAATCCCTAACTGCTCTTTCAGTGAAAAAATGTTTTCTATTATCTAATCTGAACCACCCCAGCACAACTTAAGACCATTTCTTCTCACCTTTCACATGAGACATGGCAGAAGAGACCAATCCCCACCTCACTGCAACCTCTCAGGTAGTCGTAGAGAACCAAAATGTCCCCCCCAGCCTCCTCTTTTCTTTATGATGAGGATGGTGAGACACAGAAACCAATTGCCCAGAGATGATGTGGATGCCACATCACTGGAAGTGCTCATGGTCAAGCTGAACAGGGCTTTGAGCAACCTGATCTAGTGCACAGTGTCCTCGTCCATGGCCAAGGGGTTGGATTAGATGATCTTTAAGGTCCATTCCAATCCAAACCATTCTATGATTCTTTGATCTCCAGGTGTCTCAGACCCCTGAAACATCCATCTTTGTTTGAAATACATCCTGCTTTGGAAGCTTCTCTCTCCACTGACCAGAGGAGCCTGCAAAACTAGCTTCAGCTAGCTGGATACGTGACCAGAGATGAGCCCCGTCCTTTAGTATTGCAGTAATTATTGTAAAGACATCAGACATTGTAATGATGACAGATGGGTATTCTTTTAATTCCTACATGAAAAAGGGGTTTTTTAATTTTCTCTCTGTTTTCATCCTTGCTTAAGCAATTGGACTACACCTGAAAGGAATGACTCAACCCTGCATCATGTGTTCTCACCACCTGTGTTCCTTGGTTATCATGTGGTTTAGCAGTCAGACAGATTGGGGATTTGGAAGAGGGAACCCTTCCCTTTTTTTCCTGTTTTCTGCTGGGTGGAGCATTTATCTGGCTCAGCCTGATGTGCCCCATTTCCCAGATGCATGAGCCCTACAGCTGGCACAAAGGAAGGGATGAGAAATTATGGACAGGGCAAAACAATTCTACGCATTTTGGCAAAATCCAGACTTAGAGGGGCTCAGGGTGGTCATGAAACCACACCTAACTCACACATGGTCTGGTAACCCAGTGGTGAGAGATTCTCTGTCTTGTTACTGGTTTCCAGAGTCATCTGAGCACTGCTATTCTTTTCCACTTCTTTATAGAAAGACAAGACAATTAAGCACAGTAAAGCTTGCCATACATGAGTTCATCAAGCCCCTGAAATGAAACCTGTCAAGGTGCTGTGTGGCATTAGGCAGCCAACTTCTGCACTTGTAGTAAGCATGGTTGCATTTTCCAGGACTAAATAGGGAAGGAGGCTGCATGGGAAGCAGCAAGTGTGGTTACCCTGGAAGTTGTGAGACAGAGGGGAACCAGGATTCCTGGAGTAGCAATTAGTGTAAAGAAGACCTTTTGGACAGGCTAAGGATGTGATCCTGTCAGAGGTTCGGAGAGGTTCGGAGAGGAGAGGTTCGGAGAGGAGAGGTTCGGAGAGGTTCGGAGAGGAGAGGAGAGGAGAGGAGAGTTAGCTATTCAGGAGGAACCCCAAAGGCTGTGGTTATGTTTTATTTTGTTAAAACAAATGAATTAGTTAAATTTTCCAGGGCTGAGTTCCAAATCCCTCACAGTATGTTTGGTAAAGGTAACAGCAGTGTAAAGACCTGAGTCACTAAAATTAAACCACCTTTATCTGCTCTATGCCACTATCCACTTATTTACACCTCTATCCACTTTAATAAACCACCAGGTGACTCAACTGCCTTGACAGGTTTATACAGTTAGGTTACTCCTAAAACTGGCTCCTTTAGACACTGTGAAGCACTATTTTTGTCTGTTTGTTTGTCTGCTTTCCACTTTCCCCTAGTTGCTATACTAGGCAGAGATCTGTTTCCCTGGGCAGTACACACGGCGACGTAGACCCTCGCTACCAGATCAGCTGTACCTGGGGGTTTTTTCATGTGTGTATTACCATGGCATAGCCACGAAAGGCAGAATTGTTTGTAGCTGGAATGGGACTCATGAGGCAGAGCAAAACATGAGGTTGCAACTACATCTGGTGATCCATGAACTAAACTCGTGGTGGTGTCAGTGGAAGAGCTTTCTTTCACGACAATTTGGTGAGGAGCCATTGCCATGTAGTTGAAGCCGGAATTGGTGACTACCCTAGCTGTGTTTCCTGCCTTCAGACTGACCAACCTAATGTCAGCCCAGAGCAAAGGAATGGAGGGAGGAGGAGCAGAAGTTAAAAGAAAAGAGCCCTCTCAACCTTATCATTAAGTCTTCCTCTGGGGCTTGGGTTTCAAACAGACTCTCTGAGAGTTGCATAAGTAAGATCAGAGAAACTCTGGACTGTGCATGCAAAAGTAACACAATGAAAGCCTAAAGGCAGACAGCAGGATGGAGGACACAAATTATCCTTCAGCAGCCTCTGTATTGATGAAACCTTTCCAGTGAATGGCTCACTGCTAAGGAAACGGGATGTTCTATAGGCCCATGTAACAGTGAACTGGAGTCTCTCCCTTGCCAAGCAGCCACAGAGCTAAAGGGTACCCAAGCTGACATTTCTGTTTTACCTCTTGTTAGAGCAGTTCAAACTTTGCTAATATAGCAAGGGCCTACTTTTCTGGCTCAGTGGTTAGAACATGCTGGGATTGGACGGGGAGTTACCTGACATATAAGCTCTGATCCAGGGAGGAGCTCATTAATTTCGCAAAATTGAGCCCCATCAGCAGAAGTCCTAGAGAGCCACTCACCACTGGGGTGAGTGCTTGGAGGTGTGAGCCCAGATCTGAGAGGTGGCCAAGATGTCAGCTTAAGATGGCACTCACTCATCACCATATTGTACTTCCAGTTGACTTAAAGATTTCCAGTGACAGGACTAAATTTTAGAAGTGCTTCAGCAACAAAACAAAGCAAAAGAACAGATTTGTTTCTATCCAAACCAAAGCATTTGGAGATTTTTTTTCTGTCTTTTCATTTGGCTGACAAACAAGTAACTTCTGCATTATTAAAGGAAATGAACTAAGTCTTCTGCAGTAATAAGTCGTTCCCCTCTCCCCTTTGGTTTCAGGGGTTCAGGAAGGTCAGCAAAGACTCTGACCTCGTAGTTCACAGAAACCAGAAGGTCATGTTCTCCAGAACAACAGCTGAGTACTCTGCCTCAAGATTGACTTTGTTTTACCCAAGGTGTTTGTTTGGGCTGTCTCCCACTCTCTGAAAAGTCCCACTCAGAGATGCTAGGTATCTGCAACCACTTTTTGGCACAGAATAAATGATGGATGAGTCATGATTCTGGTAAAAGGAGTGATGTCTCCTCTCCATGGACAGGGATAAATGAGGACACTGGCAACAAGGAATTTGTCCAGCTACTTGCCTTCTCCTGAGGGCTGAGGCACAGCCTCCAACCAGTTCATGTATTTCTATTTGTTCGCTCTTCTGTCATCCATCTTGTCTCATGACAGATGAGCATGAAAAGACCTAAACTCTGCCAAGTCCTCAACAAAAATATTAATATAATTCACCTTCCATAGCTCTGCTCCAGCTGCTCCACACTACATCTTTTGTTAGATTCTTATATGAATAAAAATATCTGCAGTTAGTCTAGCTAAGATTGCAACAGAAAAAGAAGTTAACCCTCCTGCTTCAGGGCACAAACCAATTCAGATTCTGGCAGGTTTGCCAGGCCTGAGGGTAGGAGTTCATACAACCTTCTCCACAGGAGCCAGCACCACCTGCATCCCTTCCCTCCACTCCTCCTTCCTGGCCTGTTTTCTTGACCTCTTGCACTACCTTTCAGGATTTTTGCTTGCTGCCAGCTTTTGCTCCTGCCTGGAGAGGCAGACTGTTCACCCTGTTGCATGCACTTTCTCCAGCTGCAGCTGGTTCCAGCTCTCCGCTGTGCATCCTGGGTTTTGTCAGTCATCTCTTGCTACAGCTTGAAGTGAAAATTTCTGGTTTTCCTTCCCCGTCACTGCTGTTCCTTTCTCCTCAGCCTTAGCCATCCCCACTTTCCTTGATACCTTTTCCTATTCCCTTTCTCCCTCTCTCCAGGCACAGAGTTTAGAGACCAGGCGAGGCATAGACATGGGGCTGGACCTGATGGAGCTGAGTCCACACACACCTGCAGAGGCGCCTCCACCTGGATGCACATGCTGCCTGCAGGAAAGAAGAGGGGGTCTCCTTACCCACCTTGGATTTCTCTTCCTGCATCCTGAGAGGGACAAGCATAACACTGGGGGTCTCCCCAGCTCCCTGCTCCCACCAATAAGAGCCCATCGGCCCCTTGTGCCTGCGTGCAGTTCCACGATGAGGTGTGGCCCATGGCACTGATATTCATTTCCTCATCAGCTGCCTTCTTCCTGCCTACCTGAGGTTGGGTTACGAAAGGCGTCCCCATTTGCTTCAAAATACTGAGTTACAGAGGGATGAAGTTTTTTGTAGCATGCTCGTCTCTGTTTTTCATTGATGCATGGCAAGATGAGCAGGGAAAATATTCCATAATCCCTCCTTCATATCAATCATACAAACCCCCCTTTGTCTACAGGGTGCTGGATAAAGATGAGAGCTACTGTCTAGTGTGCTAGCCAGAAAAGTCTCATTTTCTACACATTCTCCCTGAACTCCTGCCTTTTATTTATATTTGGATGGCAATTTTCCTGGAGCTGGGACCATCCTTCCACTCTGTTTTTATTGCACCAAACACGAGGATCTTACTGGGTTAGTAGGGTCCGTGGTCACCACCCAGGTACAATGCTGACTTCACTGGCTGCTTATATTAGAGTACATGAGTAAGACAGGGCTGGAAGAGGAGTGACAGGACAGCCCATCACCCAGTCCTCCAAGCTGGGACACTTTTTCCATCTCTTCTCCCTGTTGCTATAGAAAACATAATGTTACCTGCTGCAAGAGTTTTGCTGGAGGAAGTTTACATGGCCCGATTCTGCTGGTACGTGTGCTGTGCAGAAGGACTAAGGGCAGATGCCCTCTCAGGATTTGCTGTTCCCATTTTGAGGTAGGAGACACAATGACAAATACTAAGCAAAAAAAATAGACTTACCCAGTGCATCTCAATGCAGACAACAGAATTCAAGCCAGAGAGTTTGGTGCCTCCCACCACATATTCTCCTAACCTGCTCTCACCTTGCCCTCCCCCATTTTTGTTTCCCTCTAATCTTCCTCTTATCATAATCAGGAAAATATATCAAAGCAGAAGATGGACTCCTTCCAAAGCTTGTCCCTGTCTGCTTACATTCTGTGGTTTTATTTCTCCTCTCTCCCATTGAGATCATTTACCCAGAAAATAGCCAGAAAAATGTAGTAGGTGCTAATGGAAGCCTATTACTGACCGTGGTTCACCATGCACATAATTGTAGGCCTGGGAGAGTGTGATCACATACCCTAGAAGTGAGGAGTTTATAATGGCCTGCTCCAAACCCCTGTAATGTAAATGGCATCCTTTTCATTGGCTTCAAGGGGCTTTGGGTAATGCTGTAAATAGTCCAGCAAGATACTGTACATGGATATGACAACTATTTATAGGCGTTAATGATAGATAAGATGTGTACTCACCATCTAAATCTAGCCACTGTGTCATCTGAGGAGAGACAAATCAGGACTGATGCTTAGTGGAATGAGAGATGTCAGTGACAATGAGGGACTACTGAATGATGTGTCACCTGCTTCCCCAAAACAGAAGCACCTGAGATCCTTCACCACCTACTGCAAATACCCTTTGTAACTGATAGTTTCGTTCTAAAGGAGAGGTTTGTCAAACAGAGCAGGGTAATGGCCTTCAGATTTATGACATTTTTCTGCAGCAAATGCTCCTAGAGCATCTCATGGTGATCCAAGCCCTGTGAGAGACCTGTAGTCTTATATCTTCCTTTGACTGGATCTCTTTAACTGTGGCCAATGACCCCACAATCATTGAAAACCCATGCTTGGTGATGGTGCAAGTTAACGTGGATGACCTTGGTACCCAGGATTACGTGTGCAATACAGGCTTGATTGCTATCATCAGTACCCAAGGTTACCAGCCCTGACACCATCAGAGTTGAGTTACCTGCGTGGAACAACCTATTCATATTCATACCTGTGAGCAAGCTCCTCACTGGCATTCATAAACACGATTCTCCCTCTGAGCAGAACACAGTGTGCAGATGTTATCAAGCAAATGAATTTTTTCAGATAAAGATGTCCTAACTTTAGATGTCAGAGGAGAGTGTTGTTTCACATTAGAGAGGGATCACCAGCAGATATTTTACAAATCTTCACCTCAAAGTGCAGGTGAGAGCAGGTTGTCCGTACTGTTGTCACTATGGTGGTGCCTAATCAAGAACAGCCTTTTGGCACTATATAAACACACAGAGAGAAATGGACAATCTCTGATTACAAGAGTTTACAGCTCAAAAAAAAAAAAAGAAAGAAAGAAAAAATAAAAGACAGGCTTGAATTGGTTGAAATGCTAAGTGTTTTAGCACAAAAACCTCAGAAGTGATACAGATAGCACTCATAAATGGGTGGAGAGACCTTCAGTAAAATCATCAACGGAGCATTAATCTACAGTCCTGTTTCTCCATCATGAAGGAGAGAATAGGGGAACAGAAGAGAAAAAGAGGAGGGGTTCTACAACTCTCAATAGTTGATGTTGGTTTTACTTCCTCAAAAATGTCACTGGCAGACATTCACTTCGGATATGATCAGAAAATATTTTAAAGGCCTCTTTCCACACACAAAAAACTCTAGAGCCTTATTTAGCAAGATCCCATGCAGTAGCAAGATGAGAATTCGATCTGGCTTGTTTGAGGCTTAGCACTGATCCCAAGATATAGGAAAGACGTGGACATTATGCTAGGCTTTGAGGAAACACACATGCAATTCCTCAGCCTGTGGCACAGAAACAAGAAATATCAGTGAAGTGTAGAAGAGTATCTCCTTTCTCTGAATTGCCAGATGGAATTTGTGAGACTTGCACAGTGCCTGAATGGATCTTCCATCACACCTACACAGCTGGCAGACAGGCAGTGCTGGCTGGTTGTGCTTGAGCCCCACGTAGTAAGTTCCAGGCACCAATACCCAGGGGTTTGTGTCAGTGTGGTTCCTCTGTCACACTGAGTTCTGCAATCCCGTTTCTGCAAAGCATCTCTTTTATTTCAGGGATCTGCTCACATCCATTAGTGTTCATGAAAATACTGGGGGCCATACTGTTCATCTCCAGTAAGACTCATATGCAAGTCCTCTGCTGAACAGAAACTTCTGGTCCCTGGACAACACAGAGAGCCATGCTGGAGACTGTAGAAAAGAGGGATGTACATAAGTCAGCTGTCTCACACTGACAGCAGCACTGGCACATACGGATTTTGGGTTCTTATGTCCTAAAGAATGCAGTAAGTCACCACTGTCTGCATACGCACTGTTACGGAGTGGTAGGATAGGTCTGTTTGTTCATTTTATTCTTGATCCATTGAGGCTTTCGAGTCCTTCTGTGCTTGTGTTTTTCTGTTGACTTAGTTATATAAACTTCCTCTAATGCAAGAATAAGTATCTTTTGTGCTGTAACCCTAAGATCCTCTGCAAGGGATTCTGTATGGACTGCAAATGGTCTCAGATATTGTGACCCTGTAGTGACCACTCAACTATAGTTTTCTGAAGAGCTCTCAGACTTCGAGAACAGCCACATGAATTGCAACCTCAACTGTTTCTGCAAGTTTAGTCCAGAAAAGCCTATACTAAATCTTTTACTTTAAAGTCTTTTAGGTTTTTGTTGACGAACCTGAAGAAAAACTACTTCGGTTGCAAAGAAAAGTTTTTCAGTATTGGGTTGCAATTTTCAGTACCCAGCCCCTAAAAAATGTAATTGCATTTGGCTTTCAACAACTGAAAACCAAAAAAAAAATTTTTTGCTTGACATAATCCCCCAAAGTCTAACGTTCTGGAAATGTTAGTTCTGTCCACAAAAATGTGCCAGTTTTGGTATCTTCTTCTATTGTTGTCATTCAAATAAAATCCTGGACTAACTTTACTCACTTATTTTTTTAATGATCCTTCCTCTGGCTGAATTTTTTCTTTTCTAAATGCATGTATCTAGTTAAGTTCTGAATTCCTTCACAGTGACAGACCACGTCACAGAAGGAAGTGTGCTCTTCCCCATAAGCAGGACAAGGAATCCCTTCTCATCCTGCCACCGTGTGAAGAAGCAGATACTGTGTCTCTCATTTCTTCCAGTTACTCACCATTCCAAAATCTTCTGTGATGAACACTGATTGCGAATGTTCTTTACAAAGGGGAGTGTTTTCTTGGTGAGTTCCCATGTGTCTTCTTCACAGTGAGACCAAGAGCATTGCTCCGTTTGGGCAGCTTGTTACAAAAATATCATATGCCTCCAGTGCATCTGGTTTAGATACTGACCTAACACTAAGCTGGAAAATGACAGCATATGGTGTATACCTCCCAGACACATAATATTGGTGGCATTTATTTGTGGTTGGTTACGCTCTTTTTATGGGTTAATTTTCTGTTGGCCAATTAGAAACTGTCCACTAAACTGACCGCATTTGAAATGCTAAGTCAATGTGGATATTCCATCAGTGTCATTCCCTAGAAAGTTATAAGAATTTCAAGTTGTGGTGGCCTGAGGTCTGGGCACTTCCAAAACCTAAAAGCATAAACAGGTCAGGCAAGTTCTGAGCTTCTAGAGCTGTTTCACAGCCCGTGTCTCACACCTTCCTTGATTGTAGATAAATTCTTCTCTCTCATCTGCTTTCCAGAAACTTTCCCCGACATGAAAAGCCATGGAGCATTAGTGAGCACTGATTTATGGTGCATTTGCACATGCAGCATATGTTTCTCTAACTCCAGAGAAAATCTGGCTCTGCAATGCTTGGAAATGGTCTTTAAAAGCCCAAGGCAGAGTGTTACACACATCAGAATGTGCTCTCTATGGGTGAAATTCAGCTCTCCGTAGTGACATACCACAATGCTGAGGTAGTTGCTAAGTTCTGTTCAAATGCCAGGATGCATTTCATCCTGTAGCCTTTATTGATATATTAGAGAACAGATCAGAAGTCATGTACCTTGGCATTGATTTGGTATTGGGACTAAATCAACATCAGCTTTGATCGCTCCAAATTACTCTGTATGTTACCAGGCTCCAAATGCTCTGCCAGGGGATTAATCACCAACAACAAAGAATTAACTACGTGTCAAAGTTATGAAAGGAGGGGTTTTAAGAAGCCATCTCTTTATCCGTCTTTGTGAAAACAAAGCAATGTGCAATGAGAGACGTACAAATAATCAGAACACCCAAGGGGGAAGAGCAGAGGTGCAGAACAAGCTTCCAGCAAGACAACCTGCTAAAAAGGTTACTTTAAAAGCTTTTTGATGATGGAGCTTATTGTATTTATGAAAGATGTGACAGGACACACTTGCCTGTAATAGCAAGGGATTGGAATTGTCAACTGGAGACAGCCCTTCTGGCCCTTTTCCTATCATGCACTGTCTGAGGCATTGCAATTAAACTCAGCATAACAGCTGTAAGTAGGGAGAGCTGCAAAAGTACAGTCAGGTGAAACTCTTATCAATTAAATAATAAAAGCAGCCAGTGTAGTGTGAAGAAAGAGGGTAGCAGGATAGAGAATGGCTGCACAATAAGAGAGGGGAAGCCAGCAGGCCAGTTTCTGGACGCAGACCAGTATCTTGTGATGCATTGTGTTGTGAAGTCAATCATTTCATGAAGCCTAGGACTTGTATCTCAGGAAAAGGAAAAGATCATTTTGAGTTCAAATGTCTGTCATCACAGCTAGGTTTGCAATGCCTTTCCAAGAGCTGAAATAATAGCTGAAAAGGCTCATCTGTGTGCAAAATCAAATAAAAGATAGAAAGACAGATTTGTCTCCACTGGAAGGTCAGTGAAATTTATCAAACCATTAAAACCACTTTGTTTCTTCAAAAATCCTCCAAAAACAGCCTCTCTAACTCTGTGTTATTTCCAGACTGCTCACCGCTTCCTCTCATCTTTATAATACAAGAATGACCCTCCTTTCAGACTTGGCTTTGCTGAAGTTTATATTCTGCTAAATAAATACTACATCGTGCAGCTCTTAGCACTAAAAAAATATCAGTCCATCTGGGTTTTTTTTCCCCTCTTGATGAAAAGTATATTCAAGGAAGACTGCATATGTGTGTCCTGAAGGATGGGGCCAGGCAGTAAATGCTATCCGTGATGAAAGCCATGTTCTGTATTTCCTCTTTTTATTCTTGATTATAGCTGTGCACATACTTGCCTTTTGCTATTTCCCCATCTTGAGCACTGTGCAGACCTTAGACACATCAGGGTCACAGCTGAAAACAGTGTTCTGGAGTCTGACTGATGGCAAATTTGTGGGGATAGATCCTGGTAACTGACTGGTGACTAGCTCATCATTACCACTGAGGACATCACGAGCGACCTTTCCTTCAGCCCTTTTCCACCACCCCCTCCTGTGGTCCCAATGCAAATGAAGCCGACAGATGGACTGGACTCTGGCCACCTCCTGATCTGTGAGCATCACCTGCTGCTGTGTCCAGGTCACCCAACCCTGGAAGCAATGGCCGCTGCCTTCTACTAACACCTCGTCTCTGCAGCACAGGCATCCAAGGGCAAGTGTGCCTAGAATAGCATGAAATGGTCTCCTGAGGCCCCCACCATTGGCAGATCCGGTACATCAGTTAGAGGGAAGAGCTGAGGGCAGGATAGGCACAGGTAGATGGACAGCTCCAGCTACTGCTACTGCAAGCCCGCCCACCTCCCCAGCAGTGACAGGGGTAATGCAGAGCAGAACTTGAAAATGTCCCTTTTAATAGTCGCTTGAGTATCTTGCTTCTTCCAGTGTGGTTGGTCTATGGCAGACCACAGGCATCTAATACTGCTTGAGACCTTCAATGGCAACAGAAAGAGCAGAGTAGTTCCCTGCTCCTTGGTGAAATAACAGTCAGCATTTGGGTGATGCAGATACTGTTTCCTTCATGTGCCTAGAAGCCAGTGAGAATAAAATGCCAATGAAGAGAGACAAACCCAGAGCAGACAACCAGATCTGAGGAGAGAGTGCTATCTTCCATTTAATGAGGTGCATCTCTGATTTGTATGATCAACAGCCATGGACTAAGCAAAGGAATTCACCTGCCAAGAGATTCAGAGAGCAGTGTCTCCTCCTCAAGAACCTAAGATGAAAGGCAGGTCTTGCATATAGAAGTGTCCCATCAGGCTGACTTGATTTCTGACGAGTCTGGAGAGGCAGCTTTTTGTTCTCTCTGATTTGTCCTCTGCATTAGCATTTGCTTTAGATTCTTGTCAAAACAAGAACAGCCTCTTGAAGTGCAGCACACACTCTGTCCTGTTTCATTCTGTAATGTTTTGTTTGGCTGCTGGCAACTTGTTCATCAGAAGAAACAATATATCCTCGGTCCATGCCCTAAGAAATTCCCTCCTGTAACAGCAGAAATTTAACAAAGCCCACCCTGTCCGTCAGACTTCAACAGAAATAAAATAGCCAACCAAATCAGCCTTCTGACAAAATGTTGTCAGAAATCCGCTTGTGTTAAGCTGCACAGAAAGTTCCTGGGATCAGCTTATTGGGGAACAAGTGACAGAAAGGGACTGCTGCATTAGGAAAAACTGTCCACATGGTCCAATGCCGAAACTACAGCTAACAGTAGTAGATGCTTGAAGGACAAGTGCAAAACCCTTCCTAATTCACCTAAATTCCATGCTAGTAGGGATATCTTACTCTGCCCCTTTCATGGCTGATTCTGTCATGCCCTGATCCTGGGCACTGACAGTTCTTGTGATTTCATCCTGGCCAGCCTGGGCTTTGAAGGCACATGTATGGCTGGTGTACATCCGTAAGTGCAGATGCCATTATTCATGCTTTATTAAGACACGGTCCATTCCCTTTACCTAACAGCAAAGGTAAATTTAGTCCCACGTCTATCACATGTTTGATATAAACTCTTTGTCTCAATAGCATCCTGCAACATAGAGCCCTCTGAAAGTACTATATGCATTGCCAGAAAAAAGCATTTTCTTTTATCCTTTCAAGTCTATCTTCTTAAAGTAAAAGGAGACTCCTGGTCTTGTGTTATTGGAAAGTGAAGTAGTAGTGGTGGTTGGACTCATCTGCATTACTATGTACTCCTGCTTCCCCTCCTTGTGCTCTCACCTGAGTTTAATTGCCCTGACAATATTTTCTCCTTATATCAAAGCTCTTCTTCCCTTCACACCTCCTGCATTTTTGTAGCTCTCTGGATAGACATATTTTGTTACCACCGCTCAGTTCTCTAGGAGCAAGGCGATTTGTGGCCCATACATACCCAAGCCTTTCACATTGGCAGTCATCCAGAGTCCCTGCAATGACTTATTTGCTGCCTCATATCCCATCATGAACTGCCTGTTTGTCTTTCCATCACCTGGCGCAGCTGGTTCTAACGTTGCCTGGGAGCTCTTTGAGGACAGAGCCTGGCCTTTAACAGGCATGTGTCCCACACTCAGCCTCATGGAGCACATCATGAATCCCATACCACGGGCTGAGTGGATTCCCTTGCCAATACAACACAGGCAAAGATAGCTTTTTAATAGATAGCACATCCTCTTCCCGTAAGCAAGACCACTGGCAAATACAATAGGATCGGGAAGAAGCTTGCTGAATGAAGTTGTGTTTCAGTTAATATCAATGAAGTTGACACCAATGCAAATAACATTTTCTTCATTAGCTTCTAAGCACTTCCAATTGTGTCTCATCCTATTTTTCTGACCAGTTTTTTACAACCAACAGTAGCTCTGTTTCGAAAGAGGGTTTGAAAATATTCCTTCACAGGTATACGGAACTAATTCTGCAAGTGTCTGTTCATGAATAGACCTGAACGATTATTACTTTTGCAAAGAATAGTACATACTCTGTGAATGTGGTTTTAGTTGTCCTGAAACTGTTCACACATTGTTAGTACTGTGTTTCATGAATGATGCTAGCTGGGAAGGAAAAGAGGAAAAAAATGGAATTAACTTCACAAACAGGAAAGAGGAGGTAGTGCTCTTCAAACTGTACCTCTATGTCTTGTCTCAAGAGTGTAGAATAACCAAATTAAACTCCCACACAGCAAGGGAAGACGCAACCCTGCCTCTCAGCTGCCTGGAGCGTAGCTGCGGGCAGCAGGACACAGAGTGTCCTGTCCAGACCCCCCTAGGATGTGAGAGTAGCTCTCAGCCTCCAGTCTCCTGTTGGCTTTTTCCTGACATAAAGCTCATAGTCCCTCCCAAAAGGAGGGGAGTCTATGCATCTCATCTGGTGGGACAGTACTCCAGTCAGGCAGGATGAAGAGGGCCGTCTTCTGGCCCGATCAGTATTTAAACAAGAATGTCTTCAACAGGAAAGGTGGACAAGTAAAGATCAGCCAGCCCAGAATCCTTTAGAGACTGGGACTCTTGGGCAAGGAGATGCTAGAGTCCCATGCTCAGGCCAGCTGCTTTACTCTAGGCAGGGACTTCAGCCTGAACTAGCCTTGCACCAGGCACCAGGGCCTTTGGAGATGGGGAATCTCTTACGGCCCCCTCTATAACAGATAAAAGGCTGCAATGGCAATAACTGCTCCTTCCTTACGCAGTTGCATAACCTACCCCCTCTTTGTCTTTGTTCTCATGTGTCCGTAGCAAAGCATTTCATTTTGGATTACATGGAACATTTTGTGTCAACTGAAAACAATAAGACTGATCCCCTTCCTCTGCCTGTGAGTTAAACCCCCAAAAATTTATATTTGTTTTTTTTCTCTGAATCTAAATTATTTTCCAGCGAGTCTGCCAAGCTCAAAATCATTTCATCATGCAGCTCCAGAGATGAAATAAATGCATCCTCTCCCATGCCTACCTGATTCCCAATGAGAAACAGGAAAAGCAACCCCAAAACAACACAGCCTGGCTTAGCAGGAAAAGTTGTTGCTGGTGTCCACACAATAGGCATGAAGAAGAATTTCAGGTATGTTGGAGCAAACGATGTGTGGTCTTTTGGAGCAAGATTTTGCTGCAGATCCGAGGACCCTGACTGAATTCATAGTCAATACATCTGGGAGGATGGAAATTATTTGGAACTAAATAGAAAAATGAGGATTTACACAAAGGGCAGCGTCTCCTTCCCCTTGCTCTGCTCTGCTGCAATAGAAGATCCCAACGCCACCTCCACTTTCTTCTTCTGTCACAGCAAAATAAGACACCCAAAGAGCCACTGTTGAGCATAATTCCTCAAGTTCACTCCCCAGTTCTTTTGCAAGAGAGGTTGCATCCCTCCACGAAGCTGCTGGACTGTGCTGTCATGAGGTTTTTATTATACCTTTTGACAAGCAGATGCAATCTTTGCAACCAAAAGCCATTTTTACTTTTCAGGGCAGAGTTGTACTTTACAGAGGTGAAGGACTATGCAATCAACAGACTAAAGTGGCTGAAGAGATAAATAACACTCTAAACCAAAGGACACATACAGTTACTTTCTGTGTGCTAATCAACGCCCCCGACATGGGACATCAAAGCAGGGCAAAGCAACCACAGAATTCAACATGCCCCTGAACTCAAGGCTGCGACAGGGACAGCATAGAAATGTCCCGATTATGTTTCACAAGCTGGCAAATCTTAGACCTGCCCTCAGAGGAAGACTGGCCCTGAAGGCAGGAAGATGCAGTGGGACATGCTGTTCTGTGTGACTCCAAAGAGAATCTGTGATATCCCTGCTTTCATATGGCACACTCTCATGTGAAATCTCCAGTGAAGATGATAAAAGCCTTTAGAGTGGGACTTTCCATGGATGAGCCAAAAGCTGATGGCAGAAGGCACTGGAAAGTGAGGATGAGTGGGAATACTCTTCCTCGACAGTGTTGGTCGAGCTCTGACCCCACCACTGAATGGGAGAGCTTGGAAATAAGCCTGTTCCATTGACATGGCTCAGAGGGATTATCTCCTCCTTGACCTTACAACCCTATGGCTGATGAGCTTACCAGGTGCTTTTATCTAGCCCCAGCTGACACTGCCAAGGGGTTTTGTCAGATCTGCTGCTGTTGAGCAGAATACCGTCGGATGGATTCTCCATGCCCATTCTGTTTTATAAATGACTTGGACAATGAGGCTTTCACACCAAGCAATGGGGCTTTCAGGCTGAGAGTCAGGGCAGGAGGACTGAATGAACCCACACTCACGGTCCAATCTGGTGTCCAACAGGAGCATGGATCTCAGCAGTTGAAAGGAGAGCTGAACCTCTGAACAAATGCCTATAGTAGGCATTTGTGCCTACTATAACTCCATATGAGGGGCTTAAACACAAGCAAATGAACCAGCCATTCAGGGTTAAATGCAGTGCTCACGAACAGAGATGTGGCTGTAGTCAATCTGCCTCTCACCAACCCATCACCAGTGCTTCCAAAGCAAAGGATGGATTGTCAGAGCTGCTGAAAAACGAGCACTGGCCACTGAAGGTCCGCAGTGCACAGCACTGAAAGTGCATTTTCCTGCATCCATGTGGTCAGCAGAAGCCGTGTCTAGGCCAAAGAAAAGGTTGATGTGAAGACACATTAGCTAGTTTCTTGGACTCCTGTGTAGTTCAGGCAAACCACTGTCTTAACCTCACATACACATGAATAATAACAATAAATAAGCACGATATAACCATCCTTGCCAAACCACAGGCAATCTGCTGCTTTATAATTCATCACAGCAGCAGGTCCATTCTCTTTCCTACGTAACACTCGCAGTGGAGCAGAGAAACATATTCCCTGGCTGGAGTGGGTTTAGACCATAATTCAAGATACATGTAGAGCCTGTCTGGGAGTGACACATGCCTGTATGTATTGCATATGCATTGCCAGTGTTTCCTTTTGAATGCCACAGGCACAATTTAATCCTAATGAGCTTGTTCAGTGTTTTAAGGAGCAGTTCAGCCACAGAGACAACTCCTAAAATGAAGTCAATCCTGATGAAAGTGGATTTTTAACACAGATAGGGTTGCAATGATTATTGCTTTCATTACAGTAAGTTTAGTGCTGGCAGCCCGTTGTGCTGAACAGGCAGCCCTGGAGCCTTAAGTCCTCTTCATCTCCCAGAGTGCTACAACACGAGCATTTGCTTCCACTACAGCGACCTGTCAAGTTGCCTCAGCCTCGGCTCAGCAGGGTCACTTCCAGGAACAAGGAGATAATTCAGCCATTATGACCCTGTCCGGCTCTCCCGTTCTTTGATAAGCCTCCGAACAAAGGTACCAATTAGTGACAAGTGTGATGGGGAATTTTGCAAGGCAGGCACCTGGGAGCTGAGCTGAGACTACGTGCTGGTGGCCATCGGCACTGCACTGGCAGATGCTTCCCCTTGGTGCTCACAGGCACAGGGTTTAGGGGTGATTTCTGGGGAAAACCCCACTGCTGCAGGAGATGCAGGGTGTGCTCCAAATGTACTCCAGGCTGGTACTGAGCCCCTGCTCTCTTGCTGTGTCTGAGACAGTTTGTTTCAGATAAAAATCAGGCTCAGAGCACTTTTCTGTCACAAAGGGTCCCATAGAATATTTATGGCCTATTTCAGGAAAGAATAAGATGGTAGCTCTTACATCCTCACCACATGTCCCTCTCATCTTTCTAAATCTCCTCTGCACTGTTTTATTTGGATAATGCAGCATTCACAACGTGCTCTCCATTATTATATGCTGCTGTCCAGCTGTTCACTGTCAGGCTTTGCTTCAGGCTTCTTTTCTCTCCAGTCCTGTGTCTTTCTCTGCACGTTTGATTCACTGATGTGCAGCGTATGCTCCAGGGCAGTTCTCTTTCATGGGCAAGCACCGGACTAATAGATGATCTCAGGAATGATCAGATCAATTCATTAACCTTCTGAATAAAGTTCTCTATTGATACAGCCCCTCTTATCAGGGAAGCCTTGGGTATTATTTATTCCACAAAATGGAAACGCTGCTCTCCCCCTCTCCCACCCTGCCAAGGTTACGGCCTTACGTCAGCCTGTGCTGCGGCGGCCTTGAGGGTACTAACCCTTTGGAAGCGCCGGGCTTTTTCCCCGTCGGTGCGTGCATGGGCACGGCTCCCACACTGCGTGGTGATCTGCACGTCTCACTGCACTTTGCATACACAGGGCTCTTAGCATATATTTGCATGAGGGTTATTGGCCTTCTCTTGCTGTAGCACCAGCAAGATGTTTGGCGTCAGAGCAGCCTTGTTGCACCAATTATCAGTACATGGCTTGCAAGCTAGGGGCTGAAAAGGCTTGGATTTGTCAATTAGGGAGAGCTGGAAATAGGTTGACCAAAGAGGTAATGGAGTTTCCATCCATCATGGTAGCTGTTTAAGAAACAGCTGGGCATGGCCCTGAACAACCTGCTCTAGCTGATCCTGCTGTCAGCAGGTGGGTTGGACTAGGTATCTCCAGAGGTGCCTGCCCATGTCAGCCACACTGCAGGTGTGTGATATGTGTGATTCAGTGACCTTGCTGAGTGTGTTTTCAGGCTAGGAGAATTAGAGGCAGCAGGACTAAGGGGATTTAGGGGGTTAGAAAGGGCAAAGCAGCCTCAGTCCAGAAGTGAATCCACACTGTTTCCTCCTGAAAACACATCCCTGGGAGAGAGGAGACTGCAGCGTGAAGCCAAAAAGCTCAGGGCAATGTTCTTGTGAGGCCTGGAGACACGTACATTTGCAAGCCAGCCCTGTCTGACTACCTCTCCTCTTAAATTCATCAGTTTAATAGCTCACAAAAGGCTACAGATTTCTTGTTGCTCTTATTCTAATTACTTGGATTAGCACTGAATCATCTTTTTCAGCTGTAATATGTGAGAGACACATAAGGTTGTGTTCTGTGCCTCTTTGTTCTTCTATTTATTCAATACCTGCAACCCATTAGCTAGATCATTATTCACTATGATCTTTCTTCTTACCCCTACTCTAATAATCTCCAAATGTAATTTTGAACATTTTGGTTACAGTTACCAGTTGTCAGGCTCCTGGAAAGTTCTTGGCACTTCTCAACTAGCAAAAGTAAGCACGTCCCAGCTTCCCCTGTATCCTTTTGAATAGACAAAATAGTTTATATCACAACAACACAACACTCTCTTCCTGGCAAGTTTGCCTCCCCAGTCTGTGTGGTAGTTGGGGGAAGGGTGAAGGAAGCCTGTTCTCATTGCTGCCCTTCTGGGGTATGAATGAGGAGGTTTTTTTCCCTTTGCCATAATTTAAGCATGAAAGAGAAAGGCATTTTTATGGTCCAAAAGGTAACATTTCTGGTAACATTAGCCAGCTTTTGCCTGCTACATTTTCATGGAAATTTCCTAAGGAAATTAAATTTCTCGTTTGCTTTGCTATGGAAAGCTACTGTAGCAGCTGTCAAAGAAAATTGCAAGTACCCACAAATATTGTCATTTTCAAACGCAAATATTTGCAGAGCATGAAGTCAAGTCATGGAGTTAAGCCATCCCTTTGGAAGGGTTCCTGTTGGCTAAGGCTCTTCTGCTAGTGCCACTGGTCACACCTTTTCTCTCTATGGCATACCTGTTTTTCCCTCCCTCACATTATGGTTACTGTAGTCACTGCAGTCCCAAAACAAGTGCAGGGCCCTACCTGTCCATTGTACAAGTATGGATAAACTCACCTTTTTTCAACTCTTATTCTTCTATTCACTCCCCTTTGAATTTTCACCTGGAGTATGTTTGGGGACATGTTTTATTTCCTCTTTGAGTGTTTTTTTTTCTTTGAAATAACGAGTTATAACCCATTCACCCTCAAACCAGAAGTGGTGTTTGCCTTCAGCTTTCAGCATTCATCAGTTGCAATTTGAGCCAGAGCAGCCTTCTTTGCTGCACACACCCCCACCCCACACACACCTTTAAATAAAACAAGGCATCCTTGAGCAAGCACCTGATTTCAGCACCTACAAATGGGAAATACTGTGGAATGTCGACAGTATGCCTTTGCAAGCCGATGACCCAAACACCAGGTGTAGGGTTTGCCAGTGTACTTCAGGTCAGCACACTGACGTACCAGAACTCATCTGAATCCCTGGTACCTCAGCCCCCCATCCCACATGAACATACCTTGGTAGTCCCATGTGAACACAATCTCCAAGGCAAATCAGCAAAATTAGCAGGAATTTTCTCAGTTGTTTTAAGAGCTCTACAGTCTATGCAGTGATGGATTCCAGCAGCTGACGGATATAGGCTCACCAAAGGTCCACCATAAGTCCCTCACAAGCGTCCCTAACTTGAAATTTATGCTCATGGTGTGAGAAAACAAAGATCCATCATGTATTGAGGCTTGTGTGAGTGCTGGAGAGAGAGGGATTTGGGAAGGTGGGAGGAGAGAGCTTTCTGCGTCGGAACCCTGTAGGACAGCTGTATAATGTCCCCTCTGACAAGCTGCAAAAGTCCTTAATGAGCTTCTCTGCTTTCTCCTGGGCAGCCATCAGGTCCCTGCCAAGACAGCAGAACACAGGCTGCGTGCCTTGGGTCTGAGGGGTGGTTTTTTTTAAATCCGGCCACTCTAGTTGCACATGTTTTTACTGTGGTACTGTATAAGTACACAGTCTCTGGGCAGGAATGTGTCCAGGAACAAACAGGTGGAAAACCTCAGTGTTTCTAAGAAAATAGGGGTTATCATTATATGAGGGACACTCCCTTCGATGTTGTCATGGTAAGGATAACATGTGACTGTAAACACCATAGGCTAAACATCTCTGCATGAAATCAAAGGGCTGTGCATTATCTGGTGAAGAACAGCTGAGAAATTCAGCAGGGTTGGCAAAGAATGGCATTCAAATTATGAGCTCCAGCCTTAATCCTCCCTTTTGGATGGGCAGCTGAAGTCTTTCAGGATGGCACTGGAATCCAAAACCATAAGAAAGATAAAACTATGCCTGAGGAGAGAGCAATTTCTGGCTGCTGCAGTGCTTGTGAGCTCCCATCCGCAACACGGGTGGGGAGCACAGAACTGATGGAGCACCTGGAGGCGATGGAGTCAATGGCTTCAAGGATACCATTACCATACACAGATGAAGATGCTTTTTGTAGGGGAGAGGTTGCCAGAAGTGGGGTTGGAGAAAGGTAGACTCCTTACACCCTGAAGAGTATTTGAAATACAGTGTCACCAGCTGGCCTGAAATAACTACATCCCACGGCAGTCTCCATGGGAGGAGCATCAAGGAGCTACAAGGGAGACTTGGGGTGCGGATGGTCTCTGTTTATTACATAGCACTGATGGGAGGCCACACCATTGGGACAGTCCTACTGAGGTCTCAGCTGAAGCTGGGACCCGTGGTGACTGCTAAGCATTCCAGCTTACTACCCATACAGACACCAAAGGAGATGTCACCACCTTTAACCCTTTCTCCAGCATCATGAGGAGCAATCCTGTCTTTGCAGAGCAGGAATGCTGGCAGCTCTGGGAAAAACTGTTCAACTTCTCCATTAGAAATACATTACCTTTCCTCCTGCTAGTGTGGCAAAGGGACACCTTTGTTCTAGGACTTATGGGTAAAACCTAGTAAACAACAACATTTCAATAAGAGTAAGAGAAAATGCTTTTGGCAGTCCTGGGGCATTTGCTGTAGCAGGATTTACTATTAGCTTAGTAAGATTAAAAGGGATCAGACACGTTATGTGAGAAAAAAAACAATATAAACTTTAAAGTTCTTTAATGCTTTAGCCCTCCTCCCTCAGATATAAGCCTGCAGGAATCTTCAAAGATGCCTTTCCATTACTCCTGTCACTCATCCTACAAACTGCAGTGGCATCCCAGTGTGGGCAGGGAGGAACAGCGCTAGTGATGCATCTGGGCTGGCAGCTGCCAGGCACACAAATGCCAGCCAACAGCCATGTAGACTATGGACTCCCTTCTGGCTAGTTACTCCTGTGATTTCCAAGAGGACCAGAGTTTCAGAGGATCCCAAGACAGCCCATGCAGGGAGACATCGTTCCTCCTCCCCTCTGCGAGCTGGCTGCAGGCACGTCCGCCCTGCTGCGATATGCACATTTCAGATTATCTGACCTTCTGCAGTCCGGTTGTTTTGGCTGTGCAGCCTTGGTTTATATTTGGTCTGGGCTGGCTTTTGCTTTGCAGATCAGGTGGGAGGGTTTAACATTGTGTTTCTGGGGATTTGGGGATTTCTTTTGCTCCCTCTCCCTCTCTCTTATTTCTCAATGATTTCTCTGGCTGGGTCAGGTTGATCTGTGTGGGATCCTGGCAGAGCACCAGAGTGTAGCATAAGCAGTGCTTGTAACATTGATTGCATTGTATACTCAGTCACTGGGCTGCTTGGGAGCCGGAAAACCTTTTACAAAACAGCAGATTTGTCCCCATTGAGTACACTTACAGCAAGTGAAATGAATAAAAAGCCAACCTCAGGCAAACCTCCAGGTATCTCTTGGGCAGAAAATGTACCAGGATATATCCTGTCACACTGCAGCCTTCTCACACTCATGGGAGATCAATGCCAATTGTATTAGGCAGTACTGCTTCTTTCTACAGGTTATTTTGCTTTAGCTGAATTTTGTAGACAGGAATTCATCCTGTCATACACAGAGGTCAAAGTGATCTTTGCAAAGTCTGCTCAGTCCTGATTTCCCCTCCACTTTCTAACAACTCTGTTTCGTATTTATGGCCTCTTCCAGACCTCTAGACCACTGCTCCTACCAGCAGTGCCGGGTGATCCAGCAGAGCAGTGGTGGCAACTGGGCAATCCCACAAAGGATGATCCAGCAGAGGAGTGGGGGCAGCTGGGAAATCCCATGAAGACTGCTTGGTTCCTCTTGAACACATCCCAGGGTTGTCCCCAGGAGCAGGCTTCATGGGGAAGCCTTTGAGCTGAGAAATTATTTTCCTTGTGATGCTTCTGTAAATTGCTGTGTGCCATTGCCTGCTCCCTTCCTCACTGAGAAGGCCAGTGTGAGCACTCTGCACTTCCACGTCTTCTGGGAGCTTCTGCAAAGCATCCATGAGGTATCCAAGGCAGCACTACAGTGTCTGCACAGAGGTGCAGGCCAAGGTCAGAGGAAAAGTGGGTCTGTGCCTAGCAGAAAAAAGTTACCCACGTTAACCTGGTGCTGGTGCCTGAGGAGAGTCAGAGAGTGATGGCGGGGGCTAGCATGCCAAGGCTGCCTTTCCCAAAGGTTAGACAGATGCAGGACAGAGCTTGCCAGGCACTGCACACACCCAAAAGTCAGTTTCTAATTTGAGAAATTTTCTAATGCCCACTGTACTCTGGGGAACGCAGCCTGGCAGAAGGCATGAGCTGAATGTGGAGTCCTCCTGCCACGCAGCTCCATACCTCTGTCCCCAGCAGAGAAAAGGGACATTGTGATGGCCGGGAGCACCATGCCAGGGAGGAAGCAGCCTGGCCAGTGCACAGCAGGCAGCCTGCGGCCAATGCCATGAACCCTCTGGGACACCTATGGATGTGGTCAGACGGGAACAGCACAGTGGGGAGCTCCTCACACATCTCTGTGACAGCTTCTACGTTGCATCTCAGCCTTTCTCCCTACCTTCTGAAAGTGACAGAAGATGGTGTGCAGGGAATGGGGTCCCAGCAGCCCCTGGGGGCAGGTGCTCTGACATCAGGCTGGATGCAGCTTCGCTGTTGGACAGGCAGCAGCCTCATGAGGATTTTGCGGTCCCGTGGGCTTAGAGCTCTTCCGGTTTTGAAGCAAATGCTCTAAGCTGGGCTACGCTTCCCTGCTGCTCTGACACCCGAAACCCAGCACTAGATTTATGAAGCTCGCAAGGCAGCCTCGTGAGATGTTTGCCAGGACATGAAGCTAAAAATTTAATCAGGTGAATTCAAACGGGGTCCTGCGGCGGCTCGGGTTGCGTTATATAACAGCATCCACAGGAGACTTTGCTGGGTGATAGGCTGGATGCTGCACAGCCTGCTCCAGGATGGCCATTAAAGAGAAAGTCTGCCTCCGTTTTGTACCCTGTCCAACGACATGAAGTTTCACGAGTAGAGAAATGCATCTTCCTTTCCGTAA
The DNA here is from genome assembly GCA_014706295.1 of Lycocorax pyrrhopterus obiensis. Lineage (NCBI taxonomy): Eukaryota > Metazoa > Chordata > Aves > Passeriformes > Paradisaeidae > Lycocorax > Lycocorax pyrrhopterus. Next base: position 31,710,347 of record JACSVZ010000004.1, on the reverse strand, counting down.
AACTGCAGCAGGGCTTTGAAAATTAAAATGGTTTAGTTTTATAACAGAAAATATTGTGTTGTGGCCGCCCGCTTCCAAAGCAAGAGCCAGAAATGGTGCAATTCAGTCTAAGAGACTGCACACAGGTTTCCATCCAGCTTTTGAGCGGGTTTAGCAATCCAGCCAGCTGGCCCTACTGAGGCACTTCACCGCACAGACCTACAAAGTCTATCAGCACATGCTACCAGGGGCCTGGGGCAGGTGGCTGGGTGAGAACTGCTGCTCTCATCAGGTACATGAGGTGTCCCGGGCCTGTGTCACATGCTCACTGTCCTGTCCTTCCTTGGTGGGTTTGATTAGTATCTGCCCAACACTCAGAGTGTTCCCACCCTGCCACTGCAAGGCACTGACCGTGTGACTGAGGGCACTGCTGCTCTGTGTGGCAACACAACACAGAGGACATGAGAGCAGGAAAGATTAAAAAACCGCAGGGGAGATTGTGCCTGCAGAGGCAACACAGAGATTTGCTTTGCAACAGACGGAGCATCAGGTGGGAAGGGACCAGCACATGGGAATCCCAGTTTTTTGGACCATTTGGACCCCAGTCATCCTTCCCTTCCTTCCAGGTGCCCCACTAATTCCCCACTGGTCATATTGAATTGCAGACCCAGCAGCCCTCGGAGATGAGTCAATCTCTAGGTGGGAATCCAGGGCTTACACTTAGGTTCACGCTGTTATTTTAGTTTGTGGTGTTTGCTTCTCATTACGGTAAGCTCCTAGGAATGTCAGCACCAAAATAGCACAGAATCACAAGGTTACCTGATGAAGAATGAAGTAAACAAGAGGGATATTCTTTCTCTCTGCTTCCCTTTTATTATTTTTCGTTTTCTTTTTTTTTCTTTCCTAAAAAGAGGCATCTTGAGTACTGACACTGAACTCCAGGGTGGAGATTTCAGGTTTGGAGATTAGGTGTGTCCAGACACAGGAGGTGTTTCGGACAGGCTTGGCCTAACCCGCTCTGGGGAGATGTGCAGCCAAGGTGCCATGGGTCAGCAGCAGCTGTGGAGATGCCATTCCTGCTTGCCCACCCTTGCCGGACACAAAGGTGGGGCTCTGGCAGTTCTGGAGAGCACCAGTGCCCTGGCTGGTATCTGCCTACCTATCTCTGGTAACTGCAGCTGACACTGCAGGGTGATCCAGTGAAGTAAAAGAGCCCTTTGGAAGAAGCTGCACATTAGGGATGTTGGAGTGGCAGCACTGCCTCTGATCCCCATTTCCCAGGGCTTATCCCAGAGGAATTATGACCATATGTAGTTCTGTGTTCAGGAGCTTCACCTGCAGCAGACAGCCCCTGGCCCTCTCTCAGAAGCACAAACAAGCACACACAGCCTCTTTCCAGAACCACACTGAGGTCTCCCGGGATACCAGTGCACAGTCCAGAAGGGACTCAGAGCTGAGCTTCTCTGTTTAGACTCCATGAGAAATGAGAGCAGGCGAAATACAAAATCAGCATCTGGCAGACAGAGAGGGGCCAGGAGTGACTTCCCTGTTTCTAGGAAGGCAGTGCAGATGGTGGGAAATATTTCAGCCATGCAGTGGCAGCAGTGGTAACCTGGCACTAGGGCAGCTGAGGTCCAGTTGCCTCCTCTCCTGGGCTCTTTGTGTGACCTTGAACACTGGGCTTGTACAGAGCCTGTGTTGGTGTCCCCACTGCAAACAGCCTCCACCCGCACAAGGACAAGAGCATTCAGGACAGGAGGGGTGCTTGGTGACCTGAGGACCCCATTAGTATGTGGAGGGACCAGTCCCCTCCGTAGAGCCGCAGCAGGAGATTGGGATGGAGTCACCACCCCTGCTGCTGCTTCTCTGTGTGCCTTGGAAAGGACATCGCTTGGCCCAGGTTTCTGAAAGGGCACTTGGGAGGGAGGGTCATACAGAAACCTGGGCTCTCCATCTGTGATTTAACAGCTCAGACTGCCAGCCTAGGGATTGTGTTATGCTCCTACTCTGCCTGGAGGATGCCTGGGGCAGCAGCAGGGACAAACAGCAGGGGTCCCCTCAGAACAGAAACGCCTTCATGGCTGAAGGGGACTGCTGAGGCAAACAACACTTTCCAGCAATAGCTGCTCTCTTCATTTCCGCTTCCACTTTTTTGAAAAGAAGTCTACTATACACAAAACTGGTTAAAAAAAAAAGCGACAAAACATCCATCTTACAAAACCAAAATAACCAGCATATAGCAAAAGTTAAAACGGCAGCTTCAGCTCCTGTACCTGGCTGGGATGCAGTGGTTCTGTGGGATCAGCCATATGCCAGATAGTTAAGATAAACAAGCAGCTGTGGCCTTTATCCCTGTCTGGTATACTAAAAAAATGATAAAAAAGCCACCGCGGTTTCACTGGCCACACTGCACACATGGCTTGGGGCTCCATGATGGAATACTATGACAAAACTAGGGAGACTCCGGGCATGAGGACATGCAGCAGCTCTTTCTGTATCAGCAAGGAGGGACAAGCATGTGGGGCACTGCCGTGGGAAGATGTGCTACAGAAATTGCCTAACTGTTGCAAGGGCAGGGATGAAAGTTGGAATGTGGAGAAAGGTAGAGTAGAAAATAAGATCTGGAAATGGAGCTTTGGCCTTTCCTCTTCCTAACCTTCAGCAGAGGAACTTGTGGGACCACAGGAACAATTCCTTCAGACATGTTTGCACTGTGCATCACACTAAAAACTCTGTTGAGGTTGCAAATAAACCTGAATCTGGATTGGGCAGGGAGACGGCCACTGGTGCCTGATTTGGGGCTGCCTGGCCCTGGCTTCTGTCCCTTCACCCATTGTCATGCTCAGACCTGAACATACTTTGGAAAGAAGGTGTCTGCTTCAAAACAGTGACAATCAGTGTATTTGGCCAGAGGCAGGCAACAGCTGGGTGGAACACAAAGGAGCTGTGAAACAGTCAAGGTTAGCAAAAGGAGCAGCAGCCCCAGTAGACACCACCTGCACGAGAAATTTCCAGGCATGGGCAGGCTTAAGTTTTCCTACTAAATGTTGCAGGGGCTTCCCAAGGGAGAGAGGTGACTCATATCTCTGTGATGGTCACGGGCCCAAACCAGCCAAGTCACAAGCCAGCAAACTCAGGCTTTGTGCCTGAAATTACGTAGCAGGATGAAGATGACTCATGAGATACTGCAGGACACAACATAACAGATGTCCTGGCCTAGAGTGCTGCAGGGAGATGCAGATACCAGGAAAAGCTGAGCAAGAGATTTCAGTGTGAAGTGGCTTTGAATGGAGGAAGGTGTATTTTCAGCTGGAAGGGCTGGGAATCTCACAGCTAAGAAGGGGAGGAAAGGTAAAGCTCGATGTGGGCTTCAGGGTCTACTTAAGAAACATGTCCTGTCAGGCCAGCTTAGTCATGGACTGCTACAGCTGTGTGGTCATTGACATCTGGTTGGCCTTGAGCATGGGAACATGCACTGACCATGGGAAGGGGCTCTATCACTTCAGTATGGATAAATCTGATGTTAAAGTGCTGGAGGAGGCAGTGGGTAGAAATGCAAGCTATCATGTTACAGTTATAATCTATTTACAGGTAGTAGTGGGGGCCTTTGAAAGATAGAGCATGGTGCTAATAATGTCAAGGTCATGGGTTTGATCCCTGTATGGGACATTCACATAAGAGCTGGACTTGATGTTCCTTCTGGGTGCCTTCCAACTTCGACAATTCCGTAACTCTGTAATACGATGAGTTTACACTTTGCATAAAGAAGGAATCCCAACAAAAAAAAAAAAGGGTATCTCTAAATTGAGGACTGAACTCCATGGAGAAACCCCATTAAAATGTTGTGGGTGATCCTGAATTGCTTTAGAACGAAGCAGAAAACCAGAGCAGATGGGTAAGTACGGAGAGGTCGTGTGCACATGGAAGATGGAGAGGAAACCAGTCACGATGGCAGGAATGGTGCAGACTCGCCTGTTAGAGTTTGTTTTACACAGAGCCTCCCACTCTTTCAAGTGATTCCATTGCAGCACTGGGATGAAAGAACAGAGATCTCACATCCGTTTTAACCACTTCCTCTTCCTTTTGGCTGAATAGCTGAGCTCACAAGATCCCACAAAAGTCTCTGTGCAACAGGATATCCATTCAAGCAACATGGAGAGATCTTTCTCCTCTTCTTTAACAGGCCGTTCTCCTTCCGTGGAGTTTTCCTCCTTTGGTGGCAGGGAGGGGAAGGATTTCACAAGGCCACAGAAGGAGTGAGTGGCAGCTAGTACACACCACCATGGAGGGCTTCCATGGTCCTCTGCCACAAAAAGGTCTGAACCCTATTTCCAATTTTCCTCTATGAGGAAGAAACACTGCACCAAATCCTTATCAATGGCTCTCCTCAGCAAGTCCATAGCCTTCAGGATGCCTGGGAACATGAGCTGCTGTCTGCCTGCAGCTTCCTAGCTGGGAGGCAGCTTTGGTGGCTTCAGACATTATCCGGTAGCATCTGTTTCCACGCTCTCATTCACAGATGGTGGTGCTGCAGAAACCCCAGAGTTCAAACTTACACCCAGCTGCTGGATGTGCTTGTGCAAGGCCAGGGCAGCCACAACCAGGCAAAGCAGAGTGTAGCCTCCTTTATTAGAGCATATAAAAGCAAGGGATGTGTTTATGGAGGTCAGAAAGGGCTGGCTCAGAACTTGAGATATTCTTCAAAAGGACAAGAGCCAGCTGCTACGGGAAGCAACCTCCATCTTGGTCCTTAGTTGCATGTCAAATGTAACAGCAACCATTAAACAAGAGTTGATAATGCTCACAGCACTAACAGCCTTGAGACATTGTGCAAATGATCACTCAGTTAAGTATTTGCAGTAAAATCTGCCTAGGAAGCATTTTTTTCTCCAAGTAGATGATATTTGGTCCATGTTGAATTTTTTCTTTCCTGTTTCAGTGTCTAGTTCCTCCCTATTTGGCAAGTCATTGCTTTACTTCCAGGTGGGCAGAAGATGGACACTTGATAGAGATATTCATTTTTAGGTCTAAAGTGGTTCTTATCATTGCCAAACACCTGAAACTCCCCATAGTTTCCATTTTTATCCAAGTCTTGGACAACCCTGGCGCAGCTTCAATCTTTTGCCTGGAATCAGGGTTTAAAGGTTGAAGACAACATCTGCAATAGTCTTGAGAGAGAGACTGTGCAACATTGGATTTCACGTTAAAATCTCCCTCATTTACTTCATACACAAATCAGCTTTATATACCTTGTAAGAGTGCTCAGAAAAAGCTTCAAGTTCCAGAGAACAAAGTGGAGGTGTTATTAGCAGAGAGCAAAGAGCAGAGCTCTGTAAGCAGGCATCATGCTGAGCAGGAGGTTTTAAGTAGTTTCCTCTGAGACAATTTTGGCTCCTTCTGTTACACAGTTTTACTCAAATGTTCAACAAATTATCTCATGAAGGAAGCAAATATCACAAGAACAATGTCCCTCATATGTCTTGCAGGGGTTGAAAACCACAGCATGGAAAGAGCAGCCTCAGTTCCCTAAACAAGTTAGACAGAAAGGAAAGGCACAGAGAGGGAAATCCTCTCTGACTTTGTTATGGAAATGTGATACAGTTTGACATTTTAATTGCAATTCTCCCCTTATTATCTGGCACACGTTCATAGTGCCCAAGATGTTGTTTAGTGAATCCAGCTGCCTCCTCCGCTCCGTTTGAAGTCCGGTGACTCCGCGTGATAGGGGAGTGTGAGAGTCAATGTGATTTGTGTATGAGGAAACATAAATATGTCACAGGAGTTTAGTCTTATAGGTCTGCAGAGTTTATACTCACAAAATCTGTTGTACCCTTGTTTACACACCCAGATCCAAAGGCCTGACACGCCCTCGCTCTAGCTCAAAGCTTTCATCATTTCTGCCTCCTTTCTAATGAGGCCATTGCAAAGCATGTGGATGATGTTTGACCACAGTTTAATATATCCAGGAAAATGTGCTCTCAAATGTTGAGAAGAGCTTTAATCAAAATGATTCTTTGTCATTAGCTGAGATGAGCACACACAAGGTTCTGCTGCCACATGTACAAACTCCTAGGCATGGGCCTCCTCACATGCCAAAAACTTGTCCACACCAAAAAAAAAGTGGAAGGCTTGCAGATATGTGAACTTTAGCACACCCCTGAGCATAGACACCTGAGTACAGAGATGCAGCTGTGCCTAAGTGCTGAACAATGTCCATGTTCCTCCGGCAGCTTACTTCTGCCAGCCAGAATTGTTGAGATAAACCCATCCTTTCGGCACTGCTTTTCACCTGAACTTCACTACTGCTGCCAGCCACAGGGGAAAGCTTGGCATAAAATGGGGCCATGATTCTATGTAGCAGAGGAATGGAAAGATTTACCAATGGGTGAATTTAAAAACAAACCATAGGAAGCCCAGTGGTCTAACTTAAGAGAAGAGACTTTCAAGAACATCCTGTTAGAAGCAGATGTCCTAGTCTCTGAGAGTGTCCTTCAAACCCCAGGTTATAAAACCTGTGTTTCTGAAAATGAGAGACAGTAATAACCTCCCTTTGGGTAGGAGGTTCTTTGAGAGAAGCAACCATGTGAATAAAAAGACTCAGCCTATTTCACCTTAGGACTACAACTGTCTCCCTGAAGGGAGTAAGAATTCTGCCCTCCTTTGAGCGAGAGAAAACTGTTCAGTAATTAATACTGCTGGAATAAATGTCCTAGTAAAGGCTACCACAAAAAGGCTTGGTGACCTTCCTAATCCCAAGCCCAGTCCTTTCTCCAGAACTGGGAGAGCAGGGAAGAGTATTGGCAGGACACACTTGAAGAATCTGGCTAGAAATCAGACCTATGGAGCCTTATGTAGAGGTGTCATCTGGGGAACATCCAGTTCTGTGCCATCTCACTCTAAATTGAGGTCTGAGCCTTTAAATGCCTCTGGCTTCTAACCTTTACTTCTAAAGCCCTGATGAGTGAGTTGGTGTGATAAGAACCCATAAGTGAGTCACAGTTTGAGGAACAGGATTCAAAGTAACATTCTGTTCTGGATGCTCAGACAGAAGCTTTAATGAGTAGTAAGACAATCACCACATGGAAAATGTCAGCTGATTGCAGGACCAAATCACTGGAGGTTTGCCTTCATGGACACACAAAAGATAGCTCCAATTTTTATAGAGCAGATTTAGAAAAAGCACAAAAAGGGGGCTTAGACGCAAAGGTCATAATTTTCAGGGTATCTGAACACATGGTTTCATGTGTTGGCGTTTCCTGCTCAATTTCACAAAAAAGTAGGGTTCTTCTCAAGATGGAACAGAGGAGTATGGCTTAGGCATAGCATCTAATGATACTGTGATGACGTGGTTAGCATGGGAATTGAGTAGAAGGTCAGATTGCTCTTCTCGTTCCTTCTTTAACATCCATCCATCAATTAACTGCAAAGTGACGTGACCCCCAGATACACGGCTATAGGCTGCTGGTTACTCCAGAAGTGCAGTTAACACTGCAGAAATGACATCCTTTCTGCCAGCAGCCACCATGTCCTAGCCGCCAGCACACGGCACCGCACTTCACGTAGTAACCAGCTGAGCTGGGGAGATGGCTGTGATGAGAGGTGGAGGATAAGCAGGTATGGGTAAAGTAGCCCTTAGGGAGCATTTCAGAGGGGCTCACAATTTTTTATCCCACCTGTGGCATCTTAGTAATCTCACTGTCCAGATCTTACACATTATTTCTTACTTATGTCCAGAGTCTTGGCAAAGGGAGCCGTTCAGTGGCCAATGCCAGGCTGAAGCCAGGGGTTTGGTGATAAGGGAACATGGAAATGAAGCCAATACTTATTTTTGTCTCTAAAGCATGCACCTGATACTGTAGCATGAGCTTTGTCAGGCCTTACTTGTCTTCATGCCAAATGCCCAAATCATGTGAGAGTGGGGGGCCATTCAGGAACATTTTGCAGAGTGGAAGCTTCTCAGGAGGACTTTCCCTCTCCCCTGCCCTCACCCTTTTGATTGAGTAATGCTGGTCCCTGACCTGCCCAGAGCATGAGCTCAGTTCACACTTGAGTCAGCTAGAGGCCAAGCAACTTACGAACCTCTCATCTCCCTGCAGATACTGCTGAGAAATTGCGCTCGTCCCAGGAGCAGGCTCAGGGAACTAAATGCAAAGCTGTGAATTTGCAGCTGACCTGGGTGAGAAGAGCCCTCATGCTTTAGATGACCTCATATCTATTTCTACCAGTAGAAATATTGCCACCCTAGCCACTGAATCAGTAAATCTGGGATTAAAAAGGGAGCAGTGTCCACCTGATAAAGATGATTTGCTCTTTTGCTTTAATTGCGGTGCTCAGAAGAGCAACTGATTGTAAAAGTTCCATGAGCTCCAAGATATCAACTGAGCCACAGTACCTAGCCATGCCCAGGCTCCTCACCCACAGCAAAGGAGGACTTAAATGCATTTTGTGGCGGCGGTGAAACCTGCACCCCCCACCTCGTATTTGTGAAGCGCTCACACACAGAATCCATTCCTCTGTCCAGCTGACACAAGGCAATCTCCAATGACAGACTGTATGTCTGGGCCTTCAGAAGTAACTTAGGCTGTTTGAGTGACTGATCTGTCCAGAGTAGAGAAAAACACCCTTTTGTGGTCCTAAAGAGAGCCAGCAAAGATATCACCCAGCCCAGCTGCCAGTCACTCCCTGTTGGCTGATGGGAGCTCTCCCTCATCTGTTTTAGTGCAAAGGTTTTAGTGCAAACCAGTTTTAGCAGTAGGTTAAGCTAAACCAGGTGACTATGTCCTTCTTCATCTGAGGAACACCATCCTAGCAGAGCTGTGGGATGTCATACAAACTCCAGCAGAAGCATCATTGCAAGTAAGTGTTGAGTGCAAACATCCCAAAACTTTTCCTGGTCACTTGCAAAGGGAGTGTGCAATTTTGTTCTCAGTGGCAGAGATCATTTTGTGCACTGCATTGCCTGGGTCATTTACCTACACCACAGGATCCTTCCTGGTTATTCTATATGAGAGGCAGACATCCTCTGCATGCAATGGGGGCTGCCTTACAAAGCTTTGGTGGGGGCACTGCAGGAGAAGTAAGTTTCTGCAGCCAACTACTGACACTGAATAGCCCTGCTCCTTTTAGGAACCCACTAGTGAGACCCTTTAACCACCCATTCCCTTTTATCCCTGACTAACATTGCTAGTTTCACTGACTCTCCTCGTCTCCTCCTACCCCCATCTCTCCTTATGTGATCACCTAACCAGTCCAAAATTAGGAGTGCTATGTTTAGCCCGTTCTGGCACTCCAGGCACTCTTGTGGATTGTGAGATGGTCTCACAGGGACCTTACGAATTTCCACTGCTAGTGGAGAGAGGAGTGTCTTCAAAACTGCTGACACCAGATCCCAGTGAGTGAACTAAACCGCTGGAGCCCGTGAAATGTTCTTAATATAACCGGGGCAAATGGCTCCCATCTTGTGTTACCGAAGCCCCACAGTCATGTGCCCCAGCAGCCCCGTGTCCCTGTCAAGCAGGAGGGCAAAAGCGTGAGGTCATTTCCAACAACTCTGTTTCTGTGACATCATCCCAGGAAAGCCAAGCATCTACTCGTTTTGGGCGTGGGAAGTCAGAGGAAGGGGCAGGCGCAGGACTTAAGCTTTCCTTTCTGCTTCCATGTGAGCCAAACATAGTTTTGAAGGGTAGAGTGGGGTCATTTTCCTCCCCTTTCCTCCTTCTTGGAGGACACTGTAGCCGTATCGCTGGCAGCTGTTTAGGAGTGCTGGGCTGAGTGAGGCAGCTTTGCTCCAGCCCTACCGGAGTATGCAAGAGCCATCTACAGGTGATGGGAGATAAGGCGGCACGGCCCTACCTTCCCTTGCCAGTGGGAGGGCAAGATGCTAACCCCAGCTTGTCCTGCCCCCCTGCGTTACAGCCAATCTCCAGGGTCACCGCCATCCCTCTCACAGGGCACCTGTGCCTTCTGTGAGTGGCCACAGAACCTCTTCCAGCTCACAGCTGCTGACTCCAAGACAGAGAACCACCATCTGATCTTGCTGGGAAGGCTGGCGGTCCCTGGGGTGGTGAACCCTGTCCAGAGGGCCACAGGGAATGTGCCACGTGCAAGCCACCAGGGGTGTGAGAGCCCCTTGGAGACAACTCTGAAGCAGCCCTTTGCATGCCTCTAGTGAGGCAGCGTGAGGCCGGACCTGTGTGAGGCCAAGAGACTGGATTCACAGAGTGAGAAAGGCACCTTCACCTCTCAATCACCAGCCTTGAGATCTTGCTAGACTTGGGCCATGTTCCAGAGAGCTTTGCTGGCTGCTGCACGGTGCTTGCCTGTGGCAACCTGCATGACCATGGTGCCAACACACAAGAGGAGACAGAGCCCAGCTGGCTGCTGGAGAAAACACAGTGGTCATGCACAGGCTACTAAGGAGGGCCAGGCTTCAATTGAAAAGAGAGGGCTCCAGATGGAGAGCAGTGATTGCAAAACGTTTAGAAAACCATGGGAACTTCTCCTAGTCAGAAAGGCTGGTGTGAATTGCTGTAGCAGGCAGGAGAAGGTCTGGACTGGAAGACCACTTTTGTTCAGTAGTCCTTGGGAGATTTCATGTAAATCTATAAACTTTTATACATTTGCTTTTTTCATCCACTGTTAACCATAATAGTTCCTTCTTTGTCCCCCTTGCATTTCTACATGAACCAAAGCTCACAAGAGACAGGAGGAGAGCTCTGGTCATACTCTGTGCCTAAAATTATACTGATCTCAAGAAAGGCATCAGGTGTTTCTCTACCATAGACATTTGCCTACCTCATTTTTTTTGCTTTCTTTTTACCCTCTTGCCTCCAATATCTCATCGTTCTCTCTGTTTCCATTCAAGGTCTTCCCCCACTACCCCCACCATCTGTCTGTCATCTTCCATTTGTTTCCCACATATCATTCTCATTGAACCCAGCTCTGGCTTCTGAGCGCTGTAGCCCCCAAGGGCTCTGTCTGACTGACACATGACATATTTTAAAGAGTGTGGACTTAGCCCCAGTGAGGTGAAAGAGCAGTAGTCAGCATGTATGAGCTGTGCAGCATAATAGAAAATACAGCTTTTAATTAAAACTGGTATTTCAGGACCTCTGCTGGTGGCAGCCCTGCTGAAATACAACATTGCTGAAGCCCCATGGGTTGTAGTGTGACCCCATCTCCAGGAGCTGCCACTCCCGCCATCAGGGCCAGCTCTTGGACTGATGGGAAGTGCTCTGTGTAGTGGCTAAATACCCAGCTTGGGCTCAGAGCACTCCCATAACAGGATGGAAACAGCTTTGTAGCCTGGACTAATGGACCTGTGTGGCAAAGTGCACGTCACAGCCATGGCACCGCTTTACATATTGTTTCCACGAATATCCATTTAAAATTACATGATACTGAAATGTTGTGGGATTGTGTCCCTGTTGTCACATACATAAGTGGGACTAGATCCCAGGAGACTGGGAGCAAGGTCTTCCAGCACCAACCCTGCTTATTTGACACAGGACAGCACCCTCTCTTACACCTTGTTCTGCCAATATCTCGTTTCATTTATTCCTTTTATTTTTGGCACCCACTGCAGATGACTCTCCAAAGCACTCTCTGCAAGGACAGCCCCACGGCTCTCCCAGCAGGATGCAGCACCCCAGCTCTCTGTTTGCTCCTCAGCCCCTTGAAGGTATCACCACAGCTGCAGGGAGGCACAGCTGGGAATTACAGCCAGTGCTCCAGGCACAGACAAGCCTTGGTTTGCTCCTTGTGATGCTACTGCCTCCCTGTGATACCTGGGGCAAGTCCCTCAAACCTTGGTCTGCAAAGACAAGCATGACTTCCTCAGTCTCGGTGTCTGTAAACCCGATTAACAACACCGCCTTGTTTCACAAGGCACCGCAGTGGAAGCGGATGTGCCCTACGGACAACTCGCAGGACCAGGATGGCATCTCAGAGAGAGAAAGCAGCAGCAGGCTGAGCTTGTTATGGATAATTCTCTTAAAATGGAAGCAGTGCTGCCCACATGTTCCTGAATACCTTATCCCCCTGGCACAAGTGGAAAGGGCACTGGGAACCTCAGCTTGCCCAATTTGGTTCCTGTGCGCACGGTGCCCTAGGACAACAAAACCGCCAAGATCTCAGAAAGCTGCAGTAGCTTCACACAGCACTTCTCCTTTCCCTCTGTGCCCTTTCAACCAGTCCAGGACGCGTGCCCAAGGAACGTCTCAGAGCTGGGTGTCTCACAACTCAAAGTCACAATGTTACCTTCTCCTGAATTTTCAAGCAAAAAAATACGTGCTCCGTCGGTGGGCTGCGAGATCGATGTTTCCCATCAAAGCTGAAGTGAATTGGTGTTCTGTCCTCCCGGGTGCATCTGCCAGAGGCCAGTCACTGCATAGCACTTCATAGAAAATCAGAGGGAGAAGAGAAACTAGGTATTTAACATAGAAGAAAATACAGGTTTTGGGGCACACCTGGTGCCCAGAGCCATCATTCATTTGATAAATTGAAGCTGGTTGTTTGGGGTTTTTTAAATTTACAATATTAGGGTGGATCATGGGGAACAGCTCCATAATTTGGACCCAGCAATACCTCTACCTATCAGTAGAGGAAACAAACAGCAAAGAAGAGCTGCCAGCAACGATCCTTCACCAGCATTGCCCTCGGTGAAGCTCTGGGGCTCCTTGGTGTCAGATCCCAGTGCAGGAGCATGGTCCTCCAGGTGGGAAGAGGAGTCAGCAGCACTGAAGGTAGCCATTATTCCTCTATAGAGTGCCTCAGAGGTCTGGCAAGAAAAAAGAAAGGACCACCAACAAGAACCCAAGTTTGTGCTGGCTGCTGACTCAACATAGGAATGAAGTTTCAGGGTAGGAGCCGAAGGTCTGGTTTGGATTTGGTGGGGAGTGTTTTCTGCAGCTCTGGAAGTGGGGGCCTTAATGACTGCTGCAGCCATGTAATGGAGGGAAGATTGGGGTTCTGCCATTTAGCCCCAGACTTCCTGAGCAGAGACCCTACAGAGCTTCCCCAGGCTGCGCAGGGACTGCAGAGCACAAGGTACCAATCAACTTTCCACTCTTGCCCTTGCTCAGGCCTCTTTGAGGAGAACCATCTCCAGAGGAGGAAAAGGAACTGCACCTGATGATGTCCCTCAGCACCTGTCCTTCAGGACTTATGCAGGGGAACTTTGGCTGTCAGCAGAGCTCAGCAAGAAAGTTGTGAGAAACCCACCCCAAGGGACTCCTGTCCTTTTTATCCACAGATTTAGGTCTTTCACACACCGGCAAGCATGGAGTTAAGACTGCAGTACAGATGAAATCCAAACATTTGCAAGTGTGGGAATTCCCAAAGAAAGCAAGAAAACTACCTTCGCTCTGCCCTCCCAGCAGCGCTTTTACACAGCCTGCAGCTGAGTCTGCCTCAGCCAGCTGCAACAAAGACTTTAATCTTATCAGTGACCATAAAAACTCAAATTCCTCTTAGCAGAATTGCTGATGGGGACGGTAGTGCTAAGCCTGGCTTCATTGCAGGCTTGTGCAGTCAACAGCAGGGAAAAATGCTATATCACAAATTCCTGAATCACAAATTCCTATATCATCCCCCACTCCACAGGATCCAAAATGGCTTTTCCCTCCATCGCTCTAGGGGTAGGATTTTCACATTACTGAAGTTAAACAGGTACAATGCTTCCTGTGGGCTCATCTAAAGTGCTGCAGAAGTGCTCTGCCCTGACAGCAGGTGTGCTTGGCTGCAGGTGGGACCGACAGCTCCCCTGCATGGCTCTGCCAAAAAGGCGAGGGGGGACTGTGTGCCTATGGGCAGAAGTTCCTGGCAAAGACACACTTCTCCCTGCAAGGTACAGTATGTTCAGCAAGGATGATGTGTGTCCATGGGAATGGCTTGGCATTTTGATGGTGAGAAAGCAAACCTTCAAGTGCTCATCTCCCACCTGGGCTCTCTTCCATGTATGTGGGCAGGTGCTAGAGCTGGGGAGCAATAGGTGGGGTCAGGTCTCAGACGTGGAGCTGAGACCTGGGTTACACCTCGGTGGCTAATTTTGGTGTTACTGTCAAACAAAAAGGTGCCGATAAGGTTGTCTCCCACAGTGTATAACTTGGAAGTGTGAGCTCCATCCCACAGATACTTGGACCTCAGGCAGGAGGTGGTGAGGAAGACCTCCCACATGCATGGGCCTTTCCTGGGTTACACTCAGCTGTCTCTCCCTTGCACATCTGCTGCTGCCAGCATCCTTCCTGCTGTCTCAGGTTCATCCCACTATCTCCCTATTTGTCCTCTCTTGAGGTATTTGTCTATCACCTGCTATGACCCCACCAGCTATGCCCAGCCTCCCCACACTTTTAGAAGAATTAACCATTTCTGTGTTTCCCTTGCCTCTCCCTTATGGTGCATGTGTTCTCTCCTCTCAGCCCATTCACCCACATGCATTTCCCTCCCCATGCACATGAGTGGTCTTTACATGGACACTTCACATGCAGGGCTGTGAGACGGTCTGAGCACTGCCCCAGGTCAGTCTGGTCTCTAGTGGAGATGCCTCACCCATGGAAGGAGGTTTCCCCTCTGCTTTGCAGCAGATGGCTCCTCTTGCCCACAGGGAAGACCCCCAGGATACCCAAGGACAAAGCACCCTTGTGCCAAAGACCTGGAATGACTGTGCAATGCAGACACACTTGAACGCCCTCTGAGAACAAGTCTGTAAGTACTGCTCGTGGTTTTCCAAGGTCTCGCTCCTGATGCTGATAGGAAGTCACCCTGCTTACACAGGAGAGGCTGGTGGAAATACTTGGCATGCACTTCAGCTGCTGATAAGGCTGGACTATCTGCCAATACACACTGTGCCTCTCCCTCTGTCTGACTTGGAGTGGTCTACAGTTCTCATCTCCATCATATGTCAACAGCTGTGCCTTCTGGCTCCTTCCCCTTGCCTCACCCTTTGTACATCTTGGATTAGAGTTGCTCAGCACAGGGGTTGGCCAAGACCCCAACGCCCAGGTCCTGTGATATCTGACTGCTTTGGGAATCAAACCGTGGAGGATATCGCAGAGGCACAAAGTAGTGCTTGCAACTGCATTCAAACACGTGGCTTCACTTGCAGCAGTGTGCATCTAACCCTGGTGTTGGGCAGAGGGAGATAATAGGCCTCCTTCCTCACACTGTCGCAGGCTGGGAGGTGACAAAGAGCCACCCTAATTAGGGGCTACAGAGATGATGCTTCCACGGAGAACAAGTTTTATTTATGAGCCAGATTAGGAGGCATTAATTGCTTTCTCTCCTGGTTTCTGCTCAGAAAGGTACAGTAATCACAGGAACATTTTTGACATTGTTGACATAGCTTCCCAGCCCTCCTGCTGAGAAACAGGGACTCTTGCATACTTCAAAAGGGCTTAAAGGCTCGGGCTGTGCCACCACAGTAGTAGTGCCGATCTAGGACTGGGGTGGGGGGAATTTGCATTAGAAGGATTAAATACCAGGGCTATTGTGGAATTTTAAACTGATGTTTTCCGGCTGACCACAGGCCCAGAGCTTGTGTGTGGCATGTTTGAGCCTCAAAAGTGCTCTTGATCCTCTGATCTTTGATTTCATAACATTTCTCCCCACTCCCTCCCTTCAAATGTATTTTGCTTTTCTTTTGGCTGCTGAGCAGATGCGCACTAGTGAAAGAAGCACGTTGGGTTGACAATACTGAGAGCAGTGTGAAGCTCAGGAAAGCTTTCTTTGCATGTATTTGAAACACTGAGTGTCTGGATTACTCTTATAGTCCTGGGCCCTGCAGTAACAACAAAGTTAAGACAAGATCCATTCTGATCTTTCTGATCCAAGTGCCCTGTGAAGCTTTGCCACAGTCCTGCACAAACACTGAGGGGTGTTCTTACATCTGATTATCTTATGAGATGTGTGTCTGGCTTGTGGTTCATACAAAACCCTCCTGACTTTCATAGCATGATGCAAAATGAGAGGTTTCTTGCAACTTCATCAACATAATGGAGTCTCTGCTGAGACAACCCATTACCAAAACATCAGTCCATTATATTCCTGGCACTTCTCAAGTACCTTGCTCTGCAGGGACAGATTGATCCTGTGGGGATGCTCAGCCTCTGACACCACTGCGACCATCATGTTTCTGTGCCAACCTGCCATCCAGCTGTCATTAAATACAGGCTCAGGCTGCACACATATTTCCTGCTGTGGTAGCAAACGGCATCTTTTTAGGTCCTGCAGCTGTTCCTGGGTTAACTCTCAGAGTAGTCACCCCCCTGCACAGCATTGTGTAAGAAAAACATGGTTCTGGCAGGGGCCGGGGGTTTGGGTTGCTTTTTGTTTGAGATTTTTTTTATGCTCTGCACAGAGGTGAATACCCAGCCTTCCAATATTAGCCTTGCCACATGCAGCATCCCGAAGTTGAACAAGACTTGCCTTGGCTTGTCTTTGAGACAGACATTAGAAGCTGGAAAGGGCCAGTCTTGGCCCTTAGAATGCAGCATTGTGGTTTGATGTCTGAGCAGGGCCTGAAAGGGAGGCACACGCCCCTCCCTGAAGACTGGGAGCACTGGGGGAGTCCCCTTGCTGCTCCCCCACATCACCACATCACAGCCAGCAAGCATCCCTCCACAGGATCATCATGACAGCTCCACGACAGCAGGGACCCACAGCCTGCTCCCAGCTCTTGCTTAAATCTGGTTGCCTCCCCAGAGCACATCCCTGTGGTTCTCTGTAAGCAGAAGCAGTCTCTTTCCACTGCCATGTGGCCCTTTGCGGCTGAAGGCCCCTGTCAGTGTCAGCTAAAATTGCTGGGGACCCAATACACAAATATATATCTGTTCCTGTCCTTTCAAAAATCACTCTTTCTGGTATTTCTAGTAGTTATTATAATTCAGCAAGGACTTGGCAACTCATCAAAGCTAGCATTTTCCCTTAGTCTGATGCAGCGAAGTAATAAAAGAGCAACCACTAAAGATCTTGGACCAGTTACACAGAGAGGCAGCAAGAGGAGTTCAACTTTTTCCCTGCAGCCATGACTCAGCTTTACAGCCTGTCCCCTACATGGTAGTTTCCCCAAAGTGATGGTTGTGCCACAGCCATCTAACCCCACAGCTATCTACCACATTTCCTCACACATCCCAGGATGAATCCTACATGGGAAGCTGAGTGTGCTGTCATGGAAGCAGTAGCAGATAGAGGCTTCAAGAGCAGGTGTGCTCTCATCTGCTTTTGACAGATGCCTGTTAATTATTTATAATGCACAAGAGGTGTACTTGGTGCTAGACCAAGAGCAAGCAAGACCAGCCCCTTTCCCCAGTGAGTTTTCCATGCAGATTATGCAGATACCAAGAGGTGAGACAGGATCGGGCATGAAGGAGGGAGCCAACCATATCACGAAGGAGGATGGTGATGAAAGGCGAGACAAAAGGTATGAGACATTTCGAGGAATTGAAAGGAGGTGGTTTGAAGAAGGGAAGAGAAATGGTTTTCTACTCATGAGAAACAAAGCATAAAGAGGCAGCAGAAATTTGTCACAAGTACCAGGGAGTGTTGAGAAGACGTACCAGCTTGAGGCTTAAAACCAGAACAGCTCCTGCCCTGGCCACCATATCTTACTTGTGCAATAAGGCTATTGGAACCTGGGAATGAATAGTCCTAGAAATGCAGCAGAAGGGGCTGCCGTGAGTTGGTGTTTTGCAATGTGCACCAATGCGCAAGGTTCTGGATGTGTAGCATGAAAGGATAAGCAGGAGCTGGGGAAATACAGGCATGACAAGATCTATGCTGGGCTGCCTGTTCAGGCCTCTATCATCCTGCATACTTGGGAACCATTTGTCTCACAGCAGTGTTGTTCAGACAACTCTCTCTCTCTGTTTAGGAAGGGGTGGCCAGGAAAGCACCAATGATACTACAAGAGAGGCATAAAGTCACCACTCCCTCCTCACAGGAGACACAGCCCACAGTCCACCCTGCATCACTCTTGTGGCTGCAAACTGTAAGGAGAAAAGCCGCTGACAAAAGGGAGTCCTTTAAATCAATAGACAACACAATGGCTTTTTGATTCACAGTGCCCTGATTCGATATCCTGCTGGAACAAGGATAAGTTTCTATTTGATGGTCTACTCAGTGAGACGCCTTTTTGGAATCCTGCACTGACCACATCAGATCAAGCAATTTCTCTCCTCCTTGCCAGAATGCACTTACATGTTGCCTGCTTTAATAGTTGAGGTGGCCCTTTTATTTCAATCACTTCTTTTCATTGGCTTCTGCAGCCTTCTGAAACCATTTCAAGTTGACATTTTTTTTCCCCTGGGCTGAAACTTCTCATGCTCATGCTCAGCCCCGGGAGATGAAAGTTTGACGATAATCTGCTGTTGCTGGTGTCTTGACTCAACAAAGTGGTGATTTTGGGCTGGAACAACTGGAACTCACTGATACACTGATTGGAGGAGGCACGGAACAAATTGTGCCTCCTCAGTAACTCCACATACTCTAATTTTCAGGTCCCGGGGTGCTTCTTCACCGCCGCTTCAGCACCCAGGCAGCGTCCAGATTCCAGAACACCCTCCTTGCTTCAGTCAGTGCTGCCTGCTTGTCCAGCGTGCATGGTCCTGCTATGGCGTACCCATGCCGATCAATTCAGAGACATTAGCAAAGTGGCTGATATTATTAAAGAGAAACATAATCAAACAGAGCCCGCAGGCTTAGCAAGCCAAGTCATTGCAGGGTCACAATGCTTTTCATTAACTTCTTTTTCCTTTGGCACAAACCTTGCTAACATGTGGCCCCTGTTTTTGCAGAGTGCCCATCCTTTTCCCTGTTTGCCTCCCCTGACTTCTAATATACAGTACACAGAGTTTTCTTTGAAATCTCATGGGACAAATGGGCCTATTCACAGGATTAAGTGCTTCTCAGTATGGTTTCCAGAGCTAGCTTGACTGCGGCACAAGACCTGGCGCTCTTGATTTCAGCTGACTTCCTCTGGGTGTGGGGAAGTGAGCTGCCTCTGTGTAGGTTCTTATGGCTCTCTTGCACTCCCTTGTTCTCTTTTTTTAGGGTCCCTTCGCTTCATCTTTTCCTCTCCCCTACACATACTAGTGCCAGGAGACCCCTTCAACACCACCTTCCCCTCCCTGCAATTGGGCCCTTAGCAACATGATCTCAGCTGGGTACTTCATCTCTGTACCCCACTGATAGCTCAAGATCAGTCAAGGGTGACATCCGAGCCCACATTCTTCTTTACACGGCCCCTGTGTGCTCTGCAACTGTTGGAAAGAGCCCTGCTGGAGAGTTCCATGAAAGGCAACACCGGGCAGTGGCAGAGGACTTTTCATCTTGTTTCAACCCATGAAGAGCCCAGCTGAGCAGATACCTCAACCTAAATGTCTGTGAAAGGAGGGTGGAAGAGATTAAAAGCCTTGAACCCCTTTAAAGTCATGAAATAGTCTGATAGTGAAGGCATCTGGCATCAGCCAAAAGCTAAGGGAACACGGCAGGGAAAATTATCCAAAGCCAGGCTAAATTCAAAAGAAGGCCAAAGCTCATCTGTGCCCCCCTGTGCTCTCTCTTGGTACCCTCCACCACCTGGAGCACCCACTGCAGAGCCCGCTGGGAAGCAAGGCGCTTTTCCAAAGGGCAGAGTATTAACTCTGAATCAAAAGGAAATTCAGGCAGCCAGCAGGTCTGGCGGGAGGGAGGGAGCCTGGGGGGAGCACAGCACCCCATCCTGCCCAGCTCTTGGAGCCCAGCCAGATCAGCTGGGGCAGGGGCGAATAAAACGTCTCCAGTGTCACCCAGTGAGGCTTGTCTTCCCTTTATAGCAGCCCTGACGGCTGAGTGAGAGACACCGCAGGGAGAGCTGAGCTTCAGGGGTGAGGGGGGGCCAAATGCTGGCCTGCAAAGTCAATAGTAATTTAACACCCCACTGACTTTTTTGGTTGGCAACAGGATAGATATTTAAATCATAACCTTCTCCCTCCTATACTCCTCCTCCCCACCAAAAATAAATAAATAAACCCAGCAGACCCTGTTTTGGCCTGCCAAGAACTTGGAGCATTTGCTGTGCACTCCCCGAGCCTCACGTTGGGCACCACCAGCTGAGTCTTTCCTTGAATCAGGGATGCTCACTCCCGTCCAGCCTTTGGAGGGGTGCTGAGGACCAGGGGTTGGCAGGGCCGGCCCCAGCAGCTGGCTGGGACCCAGGCCTGTGTCCCTGGGTTGCTGTGCAACCGGAGGCACAAGGCTCAGCATGGCAGTGCATACGTGCTCTTTCGTCCATGTGACAGCCAGCTCATACCAGCCTCTCTGACCCCTGGCACGGCACTCATGGGCCCCAGCTGGGCTCATCGCCTGCCAGGGGGAGCAGCAGAAGAGGCCTGGAGTCTGTGAAGAAAGTGGGGAATAGGGGGAGGGAGGGAAAAAAAAGGTATTTTTGAGTCCTAAGTAGTGCCCTTAGAGAGCCACCAGGATCTGAGACCAAATTCTTTTCCACTTGAAACAGATGACTGAAAACAGGGCCTACAAACTCCCTGCTCTCTGCAGGTTACAGGGCCATTGCCCCTCAGCCCCTCAAGGCTGCAATCTTCTTTTTATAAATTTGTTCCAACCCTGGAAGAAACGGAGCTCATTGCAGAGCCATCTCCTGCTCAGTGGGAATTGTCCCAAAACCCATGTTTTGTCTTCCCACCCCACAGCATAGGACAAAGAATCAGCTCCCGCATCTCCCTTACCCCCTTTCCCTTGAAGGAGTGTCTTTTCCTTGCACATGGTACTGCAAAACAGCTCTTTCCCTAAGGGAGCTCTCTGTCATTCTTTACAGCTCTGGTTTCTGTTTGCACCCTCTGTCCCTGGGTCCTAATCCACAAGGCAACGAATTCAGTGGAAAAACATCCATCAGCTGCACGGCCCATTGAATATGCCTGATATCAATTAGGATTTAATTTGTCTAGTCTTATTATTCACATATGAGTCCTGTGACTGAGACTCCCAGCAGTAAATGGGAAATTTTCTCCCTCTCTGCACCTGGGTTTCAGCGGTTTTGATCAAACTAAATAGCTTGGCTTGAACTTCCATGGCTACAGCCCCTACCTACCACCACTGGGCTGGATGTAGCAGAGAAAAGTGCTGACTTTGGGAAGGGGGAAGCAAGAAGAGGAGCTAGCTTGGAAGAACACATGAGTAATGAATGTGCAGTGGAATGTCCAGTTAACCCCAGAGTCTTTCTAATAGGATGACCTTCAGGTGAGCAGCAGGAAAAGGAGATTTGTTAACATGTATGGAGAGGTCTGTATGCTTTCATAGGGTTGGCAGGGACTGAGGTGCTCCCCAACAGCCTGCTTTCCATTGGACTGTGCATACCAGTTGTCTGAAAAGCTGAGAAGTCAAAAAAGGAGGCTGCAAACAAAGAGCTAAGTGATGCTCAATATAACTATGGGATCAGCTCTCTCCAGTCTCCTTTGCACATCGACACAGCTCTAGGCAGAACTGCGAGTCCAAGCACCTATAAATTAAGGCTATAGTCCAAAAAATGTCTGAAGAATGCCCTGCTGCCAAATGCAGGTGCTGACTGTGAATATTAGTGCTAAATCTGCTGCTTTAGAATATCTGAGAGTTGGATTCTGTCCTATTCCCTCTCTTATAGTAGTGCAGCAGGAGAGCTGCTTAGTGCAGCCCAGCCTTTCAAATGTTGGTGCCTGAAAGTTGGTTCGGAAATATGTGTGGAGCAGCCCTTTTCAGAAGCTCAGTGAATCTGGATGAATGATGTCAGATGTCCTCAGAGCTATTGAAAATGCATTCCAGCTGCCTAACTCTGGTGTTCGGAGCCAAATTTGAGGTGAGTAGGATGGAAAAGTTTGGTTTCACTTGTTAGCAAGTCCTTCAGTTCATACCCAGTGGAGAAAAGGGACTAGCAAAATTGAGGACAGCTACAGCAGAAGACAATAGAGACAGAAAATTGGTCTGTTAGCAGATTTCCACCTATTTTTTTTTTGTAAGCCCATGAATAAATATGTCTCTGATGGCACTGTTTGTTTTTATTCTTCCTGAAAATGGTCCTCCTATTATTTTTACTTCATCCCTTGGCAGCCTTTGTAATCCCTCTAGTACCTTCTTTTCATAAAGAAATCCAGTCTGAACAGAAGAAAGGTCATGCTCTTGGCCACACCTCTGTTAGGGCCTAGACAGCAGTGGTCTATGGCATGAGGTTATGGGCTGTGCCACTGACTGAATGGAAACAAGAATGGCTGTGGGACTGTGCTTCCTTTTGTCCTTCAGATATGTCTTACTTTCAGGAATGGTGCACAATAGGTTCTAGGGAATGCTTTTTTTTCTCAGTGACTGCTTAAAAGTGAGCAACTTTTTTTCCCTGTATCAGTTTTGTACAACTCTTAGTTTATATGCACCTCTTTTCAGGGCGAAGGGGATATTTGGGAACACTGAGCTTCACAGACCACTGGGCTTTGCCTTATGACCTGAACAGACCCCAGGTTGAGTGGACACATCTGGATGATGGAAGCAGTGGGTCTGAGAGGAGGTAGATTATGAGTGTGCAGGGCTGAGGAATTCCACTCGCAGCTCTTCCCATCAGAGGGAGCCTCTCACTCCCTGTGCCTTTCGGAGCTAGCTTTATCAACTAAAATCAGCTCAGGAACTTTGCCTACAGATTCCAAAATAGTCCCATCCTTGCCTCCCTCCTTCCAGCTCCCTCTCTTTAACCAATACCTCCTCAGGGCTAGGGGGATGGCAGAGATCCCAAGGGAGCGGTGGTGGCGGGGAAATCCCAGACATCTGGAGATGAACTGCTGTAGGGGAGGAATTTAAATGCCAGCCTTCCCATGAGTACTCAGGAGACATGGGGAGAGAGACCAGACTACTTCTTTCAAGTCCCTTTGTCATTGAAGAAAATGTTGCCCGAAGACCCCAGTGGGCTGGCTCTTACAAGACGCATCTTTGTGATGTTCTCCAGGCACAACTGCTCAACAGAAACACATTTGGCCTAAGCAGGAATAAATGAGCTTGTGTGTCCCAGGCCTTTAACCCTCTCAGTCCTGACTGGTCAATGTACCAACAGACATTGGTATTTGAACTATGTTTTTACAGAGTTCCACTGGTAGGGAGGAGATGTTCTCATGGCAGAGAACTGTTGTGGGGGGCCACAGTGGCATTGTGAGCTTGGTATTTTCTGAGTTAGTCTCATGTGAACACAGTCCCAGAGGAGAAAATGACACAAAATCAATTGCACAGATCAATACCTGTTCTGATGTATTTCCTGGTGACAGGCCAGATGGCCAATTGAAGGTAAACATAGTCTGAACAAAGTCTGGGCACAGCAAAATGTTCCAGATGGGAACCAGAAGTTCAGAGCTCATCAGAGCCATCTCCACACACACATTACAGGCACCAACCAAACACTAATAAATGATTAACAGGTCTGCTGTGCATTAGCCTCAGCTTTTGGTCTCCTCCCACTACTTCTGGATAATTTCACAAAAAAGGCAGATGATAGGGAATTGTGCATTTGGAGAAATTAATTAGATATTTAGCTCTCTGTGGACCTCATACAATCCTGAGAATCCTGTTTCCCCCTTCCTAAATGCCTCAGACCATAGACGAGTCCTTTCACATGGAGGTTGCTCAAAGGCAACATTTAGAGTCCATCCAAAGTCTTATGCATCCAACTCTTTCCTGAAGTCCTACAGAGTAATGCAGCAACCCTCTTCTTCTTTCTGTGAATTGATTTTTATCTTCAGAATCCTCAGTTCTTCATATGATGGTAAAGAGAGACAAGACCTAGGGATGGAAGTTTCTGCTTATGATGACAAGAAAATTGCTTGGGCTTATTACCTCCTTCAGACCCTCCTCCTCCATTTCCACTTCCCCTTCACTTCCTCTATCCTTCACCTGTGGGTAGTCCGAACATCCATCTGCCACTTCGCCTCTTGGCCCATTTTCCATGCCTGTAACACTATAGCACTGTAATATCAGAAATATTCTTTCTTTCTTGGGTGCTGCCCACTCTTTTGCACTCCGTAGTACAGTCACACTGTCAGATCTGTAACAGGCTGAAGGGAAGGAAGCCTTCATTTATTTTGTCAGGCTCCAGCCCCAGTTTTCAATATGGCCTGAAACTGGTGGGAGGGACTCTGATATCCAGCTGTGATCAGATATAGCCCAAGTGGGCAGAAGAATCTGGAGCTGAAATTGGTCTTGTTCTTTCTATTCCAAATGGGGTCTTCATGGCCTTTCCCTTGAACATGGGCATCTCGAGCTAGAGAAGATCACTGGTCAGGTCTCCAGGAGCAAGAGAGGATGGCACCAGAGGGGACTGTGCCCTTTCATCTCTGCAGAGCACAGCAGCTCTGCACCAGACAGCTTCATTCTCGTTCTCTGACCTTCAGTTCCCCCTCTCAATAATTTTATTCATTATACAACACCAGGATTAGACAGTGCCTGCTGGTTGGCACGCTCTGATGGGCTTAATACCTGCTGGCACAGAAGCAGGCACATGCCAATACTCCTGTGTGCTAATGAAAAGGCACCATTTCCACTCCCATTTCAGCACACACGAGGTTTCTTGAGAGCCAGCACTGATCTTTGTGTTCAGGAGAACATGTGCTGCCGTCAGTCCTGCCTTGCAGCTCCAGGAGTCCTGCGGCTTAGGGCAATGACAGAGAGGGGGATGAGGGCAAACTGAATCCCTACAGAATTATTGTGGGGCCAGAGCTTGTCAGAACCAGGTCACACAGAACTCCCAGTTCTAAGGCCCAGCAGTAAGACAATATCCCCAAGAACACTGCACGTGACCTTACTGTCATCTTATCAGATTAGCAGGAACTCACTGTCTCATAGTGCTATGGGGCACATGAGCTAAGCAAGGTATTTTTCTAAGAAGTAGGTAATATTTATAATGGTCTCCAAATGTTGTGTTGGAATAGTAACTATTTAAAGCATGTTAGACTTCCAAAAGAAAAATGTCCTTTGTTGCTTCTGATAAACTGATTTCAAGGCCACAGGGCTGAGAAGGAATTTGCCCTCAAGCTTGCTTAGTCCAGAACCAACCACTGCAGAGTATCTTGAAGTATATCTCTGGAGGAACTGATAACAATCACATTTCGACTCAGAATGGACAATGGAGCTATGGAGCCATTAGGCTGATTCAGATGTCTGCTATGACCAGAATGGACAGCATCTGTCCACCTGATCCATAAATGTTTATGTTTCTGATCTAGATGCGATGTACGGAAATATAAAACATTTGAAAAAGTGGAGTGCTAAGTGCAGAAAGGGGCATGACCGGTACTAGCATTGGAGGGGTTCATATCCTGCAGGTGACAGACCTGATGTTGTATGACAAACCAATTTAAAACAATGCTCTAAGACTATTAACAGCAGCCTGGCACTGCTGCAGTTCGTGTGTCAGGCAGTGGGTCGTCAGAAGCCTCCGTGAACAGGACCATATACACACACATGCTTGGTGACAACCACTCACCCCCAGCAAGCTGAGGGTATGAGGATTTGCTACTCAGCTCTTGGGGTGTGGGAATTTTGATTCAGTTCCACACATGCAGCTCTGCAATTCAGGCTCTGCAAACAATAGTTTGGTCACTCCAAGAGCAGTGAGCATGAAAGGGGTGTGACTGGAGCGGCTCTGTTCCCAGAAGTCAGGCCAATTCTCTAATGGGAGCTCAACCAGCATCTCTGCTGAGTGTCCAGGAAAGCGGTTTTGGCAGCCTCTATGGAGATAGTTCCAGTTCAGGAGAAACTGCTGCTAGATTTGGGACAGACAGCGTGCAGATCACGTCTGCGTGCAGCCAACAGCACAAGCAGACATCTTTGCCAGACATACTTCTACAGCATGCTTGATCTTGACTTTTTATTCATTGTATTGCATTGTTCCTGCATGTCAGCCCCTTCCACTCCCCTCTGCCTCACCAGCCTTTCATTGCCAAACCATGCCACATCTCCCCTCTATCCAAACTTTCTTTGTTTCTCTGCTCCTTCCTCTACAAAAGGATTTCTCTTTCTCCTCTGTTTCAGACTCACATGTCCCCTTGAAGACACCCTGATCTGAGTGTTTCCTATTAGAAGCACAGGAAATACAGGAAAATTTTTGCTTAAACAAAAAGCCCTGCTACTAACCTGCATGAGAAAAACATCCTCTCCTGTAAATTCTTTGGGCTAGGCACCGTTTCATCCTATGTCTCAGAGAGGTCCTCCAGCACAAAGCCTCTGTGCAGCTCAGTTGCAGTTAGCAAACAGGAACTATGAACTGAGCTTGCACGGGATGAAATGGTAAAACTGACCTTACTGGAATAAGTTCATTCCCGTTTGCAATTATCTGGTGACAGACTTCACCTCAGGCTGAATAAATATAGTAATCCAGTTTCCAGAGCTCCAGTTACTGTTTCATAAATGGTGCTCAACTGTGACTTGGCCTGGCTTCAAACAGGGATGAGTAGCCTAGCTCCAATTGATTTGTTCTTTAAGTAAAAATTAGAGCAAGTACACTGCCAGGATTGCAGTCCCCATGTGGAGCATGATATCTCTGAGAGAGAGAATATGGCTTTGGACCTTGAGCTGATAGCTGGGTTCTGAAACAAACTCAGCAGGTAATCTTCAGAAAATCACCATTCTTCAGGTTTCAGTTTCCTGAAGGAAAAGGGGAACATCAGAACACAGTATCACAGGAACCACTAGAGTGTATTTCCCTTTCTTGAAACCAGTATTGAGTATTATATAATTACATTTACAGCCAACTTCATGTGGTATTTCTTTCAATGGAGCACTTCCATCCTAAAAGCATTGTCCTCAAATGCTCATGAGCGCTGCTTTGAAGAAGGGCACCATAGGCATCTAGCATCCTCTGACAGAAGAAAGATTCCCCTGTACAGTGCTGTCTGGTCCAGACAGGTCAGAAAGCACAAAACGTATCAGCAGAGGCCTAGGGTTGATAGATGTTGTGTTTGAAATACGTCAGAAATGAGCCTTCATAATTCGGTGGATATCTGTTCCTAAAACATGAGTCAACACGAACACAAACATGGAGGTTTTAACCATTTCCACTGAGATTCTGAAAGATGGTGACTGGCAACACCTCTGTACACCAGCATAAATCAAGAGCCAGGGGATACTGAGGACAGCTGAAACATGCCCTGGTGGAACCAGGGTTGGAAAAGCTCTGGACCAGCTGAAAGGTCGACTGCATCTCAGGCAGGAGGACAGATGACAGAGCTGTAAGAGGCTAGGGATTGGAAGAATGGTGGAGATGTTCTAGATCTGGACAGCATGGCAGCAGCAGAGGCAACATGGACTGACAGGGGAAGGGATGTTGCCAGGAGGGGTGGTGGCCACAAAGGCTGCACACAGTGGCCTGCAGCCAGGCAGTGCTGCAATCGGCCTCTACTGCTGTCAGCAGCTGGTGAGGCCACAAACTGAAAGACAAGACTGCACAGACAAGATTATGAAACTCACCACAGCTGCATGAGTAGGAGCAACCCTAATTTGTCCAAAGAATGAGATATTAAGGTGAGGCTTCACACACCCAGGCTTCATGCAATAGAACCACCACCTCACAGCAGTCCTCAGCACATACAAAACTGGCCCTGATGAGGGTAATGAAAGGGTGCAGTAGAATATTTCTGCAGGGCTTGGAGCTATTTGCAGTTCGGCAGCAGCTCTGGTGACAGCGGCAGCTCTGCATCCCTCCGTGAGAGACTGCTTTGCATAGGGCTGGCTGCTGGAAACTCAAGCTGTAGCACAGGGGAACAGGGCTGGTGTTTAGTCCCCTTGATGGAAAAGGGCATGTTATGCCTGAAGGGTGGTCAGTCTTCCACTTCAGCAGAGAGGAGAAATGAAATTGAGATACAAATGTTAAAAGTGTTCCCTATAACCCTGCCTGGAGATGGTTACTGTGAATACCACTATGAGTGCACCACACCACTTCTGGCATAGTTGGCTGGTTTTTTATCTTTTTTAAATCACTCCTACTGTTGGTAAAAATCCACAGACACTGACACAATCCCAAAGTTATCCAGAGAGAGTCAAAATATCCCATGGCTTGCAAACTTAAATAAAAGCTTTGATGTACCATGGATGCCTCAACAGCAACAGAGCTGCAATTCCCTGGGTTAAAGTGTCTCACAGGACAACCTGCCCTTGACTGCCTTTACACAGTTCCAGCGAGTGGGTTGGATGGTAGCCCTGCAGGGGACAGCCTCAGCATGTAGACAACCACTACTCGCCCATGGCCACAGGCACTGGCAATGCCACTGTCCCCATGGGCCTCAGAGGCTGGCAGGACTTAAACAGAGGACTCTGCTGAGCACCAGGACACATGGCTGCAGGACTGGTACCATGAGCCACCACTGAGAATTCCTGGAGGCCAGCCTCAGAAATCCTCAGGACTGCATTTGGCTCTCAAGATGCCACCTATCTGCCCCCTCCCCTGCCAGCTGCCTCACAGGCAGCTTCATCTGCAGTTTCAGTTGCTACACAAGGCTGTTCACATTACCTTGCGTGCAAACACTGGCCAGAGCTTGCATGAAGAGGACGACAGGCAGGAAGACCCTACCAAAGAGCAGGAAAGCCAAAACAAATTTAAAATATACCCATGCTGGTAAGTAGCAAGAGCCCAAGGTTCGTATTCTCCAGTTCATCATGCTCAGCTCTTGTATTGCTGATGCATGGGGTCTCAAGTTGGCAGAGGGTGCCAGCTCCCAAGGAGCTGACCCATGCTTCTTTCCATAGATTTTTTTGGCCATCTGGATTGAAACATCAATGTAAGAAACTTCAAACAAGTCTTAATTGTTTTTTTCAACCAGTATTGAAAGTCCAGTCCCTAGGTGAGTGGGCACTGAAAATCCCAAGCAAATTTTGAAAATCCTGACCCAAATAAATAACCAATTAATACTTACGACATCAAAGTATTGCAATGAAGGGGGAGAACCCTGATGGCTACTATAAACCTCTGTTCATTGCAACCACATTGGGAATGAGATATGGGAAACCCCATTTCCAAGTAGGGCAGGATCTCCCCCACTTGCACACAGGCATGCAGTGCTGGCAGTCATGTCCACCCTTGCAGCAACTCCCTAGCTTTGTCCTTGTGTCCTGCACAGAGGTGAGCTCCACTTGTGGCAAACATCTCTCACAGACTATCAAACCCAAACATGAGTTATTGCCTTGTTGCTGGAGGTCAAGGGAGGTAAAGACTTCACATGAATATGCTGGAAACAGAAAACAAACACACAAAAATCCCCAGCAAGAAAGGACAAGCCAACCTTAACAAGCAAGTCCGTTACCCGTAAATAAAAAGAAGGCAATCACAACGTGCGTTAAGCTTGCGGGAGCCAAAAGTCATCTCTCGTCTGTGGGTGACTGATGGCTCGCAGGCTTTCCAGCACAGACTTGCCTGGTGTCGTTTGTCACCTGCGAGGGGTAAGCCGCTCCTGAAGGCTCCTCTGTGCTGGTGTGTGTGCGTGCGTGCATGTAACTCACGGAATTTCAGCAAAGTCGCATAAGAGGATTGTAGTCCTGGTTCAGCTAAAGGCTTAGGATTCTGCATAATGTGTTAAGAGGAGCTTAATGCAATCCTACTACTCTGCCACAGAAACCCTGAACAGCAGCCTGTCTGTTCTCACCTTTCCCCATCTGCTAGCCAGCTGTGGAAGAGCTGGCTGGCCCTAGGACTGCTTAAAGGAGCAGGTGCATAGGTAGAGTTTGGGATTCTACATCTGTGTTCTCATGAGAGCAGATTTTTGTGCTCACTACCATAAAAAGACACTATGCGGGACAACTGATGCAAAATTCTTACGGCGTGGAGAATTTGCATTTTTGCATCATCTGAAGGCCTCTGGTCCATGTCTCATAAGAAAGGAGGCTTCACAGCTCTGAAAGAGGAATAGAGAGCCAGAAAAGAGCAGCTTCATGTCTCAGTGGCAGGAAATATTCTGAAAGTGAGGAATGGATCTCTTGGCCAAAATTATGTCATCTAGGAGGACATGTGCTATTGTGGAATAAGTTATCATGGCTAAGGCAACACAGGTAAGTGTGTACTTGAGATGAGACAGCTGTCTGAGAATTAGAGCAGGGATGGCAAAGGGTAGGGAAAAAGAAACAGAAAGGCAAGATACTAGTAAATCAGACCTGAATGTCAGGCAATACTGGGGTCAAAAGGTTGAGTGAGGGTGTTTCCTGCTACTCAGTTGCTGGGAAAGTTTGGATTTTAACAGCCAAGCCAGAACCACATACATCCTTATTCTGAACTTCTCCATGTCACTGTGCCCCATCTGCAAATCTGTTGTGAAATCCTTTCTCCTAGAGTCTGCGTATCTTCTTCCTAGATTCTCAGATTACAATGGTGCAGTGTAACGAACAGTCTTGCTACATGCTTAGGCACAAGCTCCTCTGGACTCTGTAGTCACTGCCTCATATAAATAAAGAAGTAATAGTGCAGATTATGAAATAATGATGCAGATTTCCCAAAGCTGTCACACTGACCAGGATACTAGAGACTGGGGAAAAAAATAAAGGAAGAAAATTTATTAAAACCTGGTTGGCACAACCATAGCAAAAAAATAAGTTTCAGGTGAAAGTGAGTGAGGCAGGGAAAGGAAGTGGACTGGAATATGAGTTATTCCCTATTCTGGAAGACAGCAGAATGCTAGGACAGCATTTCAATGCTCCCCATGCTGGAGAGTTTCTGAGTAGAAAATTGGAAAAGTAAAGCGGCAGTAAGAGCAGATCAGTGATACAAAGTGATTCGTGCTGTTCATAATCAGTCAGCAATCAGGTGATGTGTGTCATAACTTCTGTCCTAGATGAATATTGCAGGGAGTAGTCCATATAGACAAGCTTTATATGTTTGGAAAGCAGTGACTTTGAGGAGCTCTGGAGGGTTACACAGACAATTTACTGGAAGCTGGCTCTTGGCAGAGCAAGAAAACCTAACTTATTCCTCCTGGTAGATAATTAAGGAGATATGGAGCAGCAGAAAGAACATTTCCCACTGGCATGGCATTGACAAAACATTTACCCACATTACAAAAGGGAAGCAGAGTGACTTGGAAAGGTTCAGAAATGAGCTACAGAAATTACATACAATCTCTAAGATATTATCTAAGATAATAAATTCTTCAGGATCCCATATAATTTACCAGAAGAAACTTAGGGTCACTATGATATTTTAATGTTCTTCTAAAGAAAAATGCACCCAAGAGCAGGAAGGTCTATTACCCCACAAGCAAAACCCTAATAAAGTCCAATCCAGAAAATGGAACTCATAAAATTCCAGCTGAAAGTAAGATGCAGGGGTGGGGGGTTTTTTAAGATTTCAGGAAAGAAATAACTGAAATCATTTCCTGAGAAAAACAGTGAAGTTGTCATCACTTGGACTCTTTACATCCAGTCTGGGATAATTGCTAAAGTACGTGGTCTAGTTTACGAGAATGTGCTGGGTTCGATAAGTACCGGGGAAGAACGAAACATCTGGACTGCCAGCTGGCCAGGCACAGCTCTGTGTGTTGGGTTTTGCAAGTGATGTGACGAGATCAGCCACTGTGGTCCTTGTGGCTGTAACAGTCAGATCTTGTAATGCATTTTTCATCTATAATTCTGACAGTGGCTTTCATAAGCAGCCAGTGAGGTGGGCTGACCCACTGTGGCTGTGACCAGAGAGTCTCCTTCCTCAGTGCCTGATCAAGGCTAAAACCTTCATTGGCATTGCCTAATGACCACTCTCCTTCTGAGGAGACAGATAATAAGAAATGGCTTTGGTGCGATTTCTCCACAATATCCAAGCTACTTAAAGTTTGGCATGTGGGCAATCCTGGAGCCAGAACAGGAGTCTCAATGGAGTTTTCCTTACGTCTGCTGGCACTGATTTTATCATCCATGTGCTGTGTTCCCTAGAAATCTATGCGCAGGGTGAGATGTGAGCACCAAACTTTTATATCTGTCGAGATGATGTCTCAGAATTTATACTGCTTTTCACTAGGGCCAGCATTAGATAGAGAAAATTAGGTCTATAAAAAATAATTATCATCAGTTTCAGGATGTGCCTACAGAAGAGTTAGGTCCTATCAGGAAACTTCAAAGAGGCAAGAAGAACTTATGGTATAAGCAACAGTAATGGAGGGTACCATACTTGACTCCAACTCTGAGTTTTGCCATTAATGGTCTTTGATTGCATGCATGTCCTCCTCCATGCCTGGACTTCTGCAGCAATAGAAGAATTGTACTTCCTGTCTCCCACCTGTATCTTTACAGATTCCCAAATCCAGGGGCTGTCTCTCTTCACATACGCTTGTGCCCAGAAAAGAAAAACACTTCTGATCTTCTTGACTTGGTTTGTAAAAAAATGTCTAATAATAACTCCAGTGTCTGCTGAGTATGGTCACAATTTAGGAAGCAAAGTGTGTGGCCCTAGGTGAGATTTTGATGGAACTAAAAAGACTGTATTGATGATGGCTAAATTGTTTATATTTCATTCTATCATCACATTCGAGTAAGTCAAAAGATAGATAGTTCCCCCAGTCCATCTTATAGTCTGTGGGCTCATATGGTTTTAAATGACCTCAACTCTCAGAACATTGTCCACTAAAGACAATTTCTTTCTCCCCTCTTTGATCACTTCTCTCTCCCAGTATACTCTGTTCTTCTCTGCTTGTACTATTTCAATATAAGTATTTGAGTCTCTCCTGCTACAGAGTGATTTTTGGTTTTGTTTTGTATCCAAGTAGAAGCTTGCTACCCTGCTATGGAAATAATTGGAAGTTTTTTCATTCTTTTCCATGAGCTCTTGGAGTAGGTTCACTCAAATTTTTGGTTTACTTGTCTTATCTTTAGCGCTGAGAGCTGGATTACTACTGCTGGCAGGTATGGAGACCAGACTCCTTCTGTAACACATTTGTCTAGGAAATACACATTTTAAAGTGCTTGCTTAGAAGCCAGTGAGAAGGAAAAATAGAAGCGAGATGAGACTGGTAAAGGAGAGTAATACTGGTAAAGGAGAGGTTTTCAAAACCCTGTTTGTCTAATGCTAATGAAAATAATGGTTCACTAGAACATTTACAGGAGCAAGAAACACCACGTCTCACATGCTGGGAAGAGAATGGAATAAACTTCTGGAGAAAAGATTGAGATTCAGTGAAAGATTTTGGGTAGTCAGTCATCATTTGTTAGTGAATTCTTTCATGTATCATAGAGGATGTAAATATTCCACCCTAAGTAGTAGAAAGCCATCAAAATATCTACCAAATGCTTAAAAGACCATGAAGAAACCTACTACTTGTCACTTCCCAAAGTTGTGCACTCCAGCATTATGACACAGAGAAATAAAATGCTCTTGCCCCTAAAGCAGAGGCAGATTATAAGTACCACAGCAAAGCCCTTGGGATGCTGATGGATAAAGACAGTTCAGGAGTGCAGAGGTGAAGCTCCAGGATCATGAGGGAAGCCCTAGTCAAGCTGAGCATGTGTTTAGTTGCAGAGGGTGGAATGAGAAATGTTGCTTATCAGGAGAAAGTTCTTCCCTTATCTCTGTGCTGAAGCTCTTTGCTAGGGGTGGGGAGCAGCTGCACATTCAGAACAAGGCAGACTGTTGAGAGTTTGTCTCTTGACGCTCTTGCTCACAGGGTCTTGAGAAGTCAGGCTCTGCAGAGCACAGGTTTCCCTCTGGGTATTTCCTCTGTATTCCAACACAACCAGCTGATTCTGATTCAGCAGCGGTGGCTTCCAGAAACAGAGGAAGTGTCCATCCATCTCTAGACAGGTGCTGAATAGAAAAATGAAAGTAACTGAATAAAAATCCCTGGAAACAGAGATGGTGACAGCGAAAAAGGGGAAAGTAACTTTGTTACTCATCAGGCTATTACCTTTGGGAAGGAAACCGTGTAATTGAATATTCCTCTGGACCATTCATCTTCATTCTCCTAACTTGATA
Source organism: Lycocorax pyrrhopterus obiensis (assembly GCA_014706295.1). Classification (NCBI taxonomy): domain Eukaryota; kingdom Metazoa; phylum Chordata; class Aves; order Passeriformes; family Paradisaeidae; genus Lycocorax; species Lycocorax pyrrhopterus. The sequence goes on along the minus strand of JACSVZ010000004.1, from coordinate 31,676,443 downwards.
TCAATAGCTGCCAGGTGGTGCCTGCAGAGGCCATTCAAATCAGATTATGCTATCATAGTTCTCCAGTCATCTCCAAGAGCAGGATCATGATCATGAGGAGGAAATTTAGTTATGCAGGTTCATGTTACCTTATTAAAAGTTTGCACAAAGTACATTGAGCCGTTATAATGGGATTAGGGTTTGAGTTGTGTTCTCAGGGTTGCCATGACTATGTGATTTTGGTACTGTGCTCTGGGGCTTGGAGAGCACAGCTCCACTCCGGCCAACCGCAAATAATCCAGGCCATCATCACAGAGGAGTGGACACCAGCATGGACTGTGGCCAAGAGCTCGAAGCTTGTAGAGATTAGGTTTATCTAGGTACAAATGCCTGAGGCAGAGAATGAAGGAGAGGTGTGGAAGGATACCAATGCCTACTCACACTAAGCAAAGCAGCAATCAGGGAGAGCGAGAAGAATCAGCTTTGATAAACCTTCTAGAGTGTCTCTCAACACCCATTTCCAGCCTTTTGCTTCAGTATTAGCAGATGTCGCTCCAGAAATCCAGTCTTTTCTCATTAGTGCCACCTGTTGTAATAGGGTATTAGGGTTCTGAACGGTTTTTTCTCCATCTGACAGGAGTTCATAGGGTTTTATGTCCTCCTCCACATTCTCAGTGAATAGGAACCCACATAACAATAGGCACTAAAAGGTGCTTCTCAGATAGAGACAGTGAAGGACAAAAGCCGAGGCAAGCAGGGGGAGCAGACTGTGACAAACATCAGCTTTCCAAACTGCTTTTACAAAGATGTGTCTTGCTCCAGAGCCAACAACACAGCATTTTTTAACACTACTACTATTTGAATAGAACTACTATAGAGGTGAGATTCTCTGTCTAGGATCTACTCTTACAGTTCAGCAACACGCTGACCCAGGAAATGTTATTAGTGATGACCTGTGGACAAAATGGCCAGATTCTCAAAAAACTCTTGTCTCAGTGTAGGGTGCAGGTCTCTCAGTGAGTGCTGAGCATGTTTGAAGCCATATGCCTTCTATTTTACACTTTGCCTTTCAATTTTTTTTGGTCCCACCAGCCTTAAAATGGTCACTCCTCACCTTTTAGTCCTGTAACTGGTGCATGGCTAGCACAGGAGACATTTCTAACAACAGGGAAAACAACATTTTTTTTCCAACTACTCCTGTGCCTGGAATAACACTGACATTTTGGGACCACTTAGTAGGTTCCTATTCTTAATCTCCTGACAAGGAGTCAAAAGTACCTTGTCAAAACTGACAAGGGGTAGTTGTGGCCCCCTCAGAGAATGGCCAAAGCTGACACGTCTCCACACACACTTTCCCAGGAGGGTTTATGGCACGAGGTTCAGCCCTTTCCTACCATTACTGCAATCCTAAACTCACATGGCCAGCACCAGCCCAGATGTGTGTCTTCTGGCCATTCCCAGCTTTTGATGGTATGCATATACATCACTGAATCACACAGAATCACAGAATGACAGGATATGCTGCGTTGGAACGTACTCACAAGGATCATTGACATCCAACTCCTGGCCCTGCACAGGACACCCCAAGAGTCACACTAAGTGCCTGAGAGCATTGTCCAAATTCTTCTTGAACCCCGTCAGACTGGTACTGTGACCACTTCCCTGGGGACCCTGTTCAGTGCCCCACCATGGGTAAGAAAAAAGAAGTTTTAACACCTGCCAAACCCTCCACATTTATATATGCAACTGCTGGGTAAGGAAATGCTGGCAGAGAACAGAACACACCTCTACTCCTTCCCCGATTCACTAAATATGCAGGATATTTTCTCCTGACCTATCACTCCACAGCAAAAAGAAGTGTGACATGCACTGTGGCAGGAGACTTCTCCCCTTCTGCACAGAGACTTGAATAAAGTCAAACTCCTAATGTGCATCTGCTAAGTGCTCCTGGACCTGGGATTAACTCCTGGAAAACAGTTACACACTTAAAACCTTCAGCTGTCATAAAGCCTTTTTCACACACTCCCTCCCTGGATTGTGCTCCAAACCTGTCATGTGCTCAGGGATAAATCCCTTGATGAAGAGATTTACTTCTTTTTTCTTCTTTACATTATTTTAATATATTTTATAATCATTTTAGTCAGCATTTTTTCTTTGGAAATGCAGATTTTAGATCTTGGAGTACTGAGAACAACCATGCATTCATGAAATACAGTAATTTCTGTAATGGGTTTAATGGGTACAAACATGCAGTGCAGATTTGCTTAGGACAGGATTCCCCTCTCCTGGGGACCCAATGACTCAGGCAACAAAAAAAGAGGCAAGGAGTTGCTCTGTCCAGGGTCTTGGCACCAGTCCAGGCTCTTCCCTTCTTCTCCCAAGGGATCCACTCCCTAGCGGTGTGCAGTGGAAAGAGCAGGGCAGCGGTGGAGTCCTATGGAGACGGCTGGAGGGTGAAATTCATCCCCAGTGGGGAAAGCAGGTCCCATTAGGTCTGAAGTGACATGCAGGCTCCTGCTGGCTCTCTGCACAGGGCGCCAGCCACAGCGAGCTGCTTTGTATGAAATCCTGGCCCTGCTCACAGACTACCATGTGTCCAAGAAAATCCTCCTTTTTCTCATCCTCTCTCTCTCCACAAAGGAATCCTTCCACAGAATTTCTTAGAATCCCAGAATGTTGGCCATTTAGCTGAAGTTTCTGGCTGCGGCACAATTATAATTGGTCTCTCATGGACAGGCTCAGCATGGAGGCCAAAAAACTGCAAGGGTTATTAATGACTGAGTTCCCTTCTACTTCCTAACAACCAGACAGGCAGGAAAGCTAGAGGGGAACACTTGGGGCTGAGCCACTACTCTCCTCTCATACGCACTGTCCTGGTGCTCCAGCGCCTTCTTGCAGACACAAAGCCATCCACAGTGCGGACACCAGACAGCACTGAGAATTGTGAAAAGCAGATCAGGTATTCAGAAGCCTCTCTGGTGCTCAGAGAACATTTTGGGGGCCTTCTCTCTGCAGCTGCAGGGCACATCAGGGTGAAGTTGGCTGCAACCTTTACAAAGGCACCTGGTTTGCCACAGGCAAGGTTGGAAGGATAAAGAGACACAGCTGGAATGGCAGACTGAGAAACACAGAGGCAGACAGAGATCCTTCTCTCTCCACCCCTCAAATAAAAAGACTGTCTCAGGAGAGGTTCAAACTGAGCGAGAATCATATTATTACGATTATTACATTCCCATTTTACAACAATCAGATGGCACAGCGCCAGCTGGCACTGGGAAGCCATTGCTGCTTCTCCTTCCTTGCCCGACAAACACCGTGACAAGAATACAGTCCTTGTTAGGTTGAGAACTGAAGAATGGGAGAGGAGAGGCCAAAAACACCTCCTTGAACAATCACTGACAAGTAAACAGAGCTGCACTTGGGAAACACATATTTTAAACATATCTTCCCTGAGGTTTTTGGGGAGGGGAGCTTGATGCATGGGTTGGGAAGGTGAGTGTATTCACACTCGGGCATATTTCTGTGGTGTCAAGCAGGCTAGTGGCAGCTAAGAGGAGAGTCCGTGATGCCTTCATTTCACAGGGGAAGATAAAAGTCCATGAAGCTGAGATTTAGGGACTCATGCCAACATAGCAGCTTGGGTAAATTTGGACTGGCACTCCATGCTGGTCATGGCTGCGCTCAGACTTTGATAAGGGTTTGTCTCACAAGAGCTCCTAGCAATCTATGATCATTCCAGCAAGCCATTCTCTTATCAAAGGTCATGTCAAAAATTTGGAGGGAAGCAGGCCCAATAAATGCAGATGACACAGGGCATTGTTTATTCATGTTAATGTTCCTAAAATCATACCTCCCACTGACAAAACAACTGTATGGAAGCACTGAGAAAAACTGCTGTTTGTCTCTGCCTGGTTTGATAAATAAGACAATAGCTGTGTTCTTGTCCTGCCTTAACTTCTCAGGGCTAGCCAAGAGACTCTGTAAGGGGATGTCCTTACAGAGAATGTAAGGACAAATGTCCCTTACAAGGGCCATTTATGCATCAATGTTTGGCATCTCCTCCCTAGAAATAACTGCCCAACTATTGTCTCTCCCTGCAGTGAAGGTCCTACATTTGGTCCTGTTTCTGTTGCACTTTTCTATGACCTTTAGCAAATCTCCTAATTTCTGCTACATATGAGACAAATTCAGCTTCACCGTCTTAAACAGAGTGGGGCTGATGATGGAGCTTCATGATTCTTCTTGGACAAAGTCCACCAACTGCTGTCTCTTGAGCAGCCCTCCCTGAGATGGCAGCAAACCAAATCAGTGTGCTGAAAGTGCCATGGCTCTTGTGATCCATGTGCAATCAAAAAGGCAGAGACCAAGAAGGGGTCCATACCACATTTCTAGTTTGCAATGTTCAGGAGGATGGTACAGCCTCCGGTATAGCTCTGCCTCTCCTTCTATCCTTCCTTCCACATGCAACTGATTTAGGAGAGTAAAAAGGCTTTAGGAAACAACAAGTAAATGAAAGAAAAAGAGACCTCTTGTGAATGCCCAAAGGGATCTGTCAGCAAAACCCTTTCAGTGGCTGGTTCTGCCTCCACCTTCCTCCCCAGGCGAACCATCTTCCTAAAAGAGGGCTGCAAGCAGACTACAAATATCAGGCCTAAGATCACAGCATGGCTGCTCCACAAAGCATGAAAGAGACAGAAAAAGGGGAAGGGAGGGTAACAGCTAATATTCTTCAACAACCTGTCCTCTCATGCTTTAGTAAAACTGGCACTGTGATCTTGCAAGGTAATAAGGAAGACAGCACGATCTGCCGCCATCCGCCCTGCGCCCCTCCTACGTTAAGATTTAGATTGAGCTGTCAGTGACCAAACACAGCTGGTGAGAGAGACACAGCTCTCTGCCTGGATCTGTTTTGGCTTTGTTTGCTCCTCCTCTCTTCCCTACTTGCATTTCCTATATGTAATTTTGAATTATTAAAAATCAAATTTCCTTGGTGATGGGTTTGCATTAATCTTGGGATATGTTTGCATTGTTATTACTCTTAGTTTCTTCTCTTCCTCAGAGATAAGATGGTTTTGCACACGGATGGGGAATCATTTTTTCAGGCATGACATTCAACTCAGGTCCAGCTGAATTAAACATGATTTTTATCAGGATGCATTTAATGGCTAGGTCCTGAGTAAAAGATGGCACGGGAGTTGTGGAAGGTTGTCCAAAGCTGGCACACACTGAAGCCATTTCTCCAAGCAGCATAATACTCTGCAGTGTGTACCACTCAGGTGGATTACGCAGAGAAAGGGAGGGGCTGGACAAAAGGCCAGCCTTCAAACATGCAATTGTGGCGCTCTTCTTTTGGAGCAGGAATGGCTGGTATGAACAGCTGGTTATTGTAGGCAACGTCCCAGCTTCCCCGTCTCCAGTCAAGAGTGCTACACGCCCTAGCGGATTGGCCCTGGTGACCATGGGAAAGAAGTGCAGGCTTTCTGAATGACCGGGGCTTTCTGGGTACAGCACAGACTCGAAGGGTGTGGCTAGAAGTTGAAAGTGAAGGACCTCGCTTATCCAGCCCCCAATTTATCACCTCTGTTGAGCCCACACCAAAGCAGCCCCTTCCTGTTCTACCTATGCCTGTAGCTCTTTTCCTGGTGCCCAATAAATACTCATCAATAACAGCACTTAGTGCTTTGTCACATGTTCCGCCTGCTAACCCCAGACCAGAAAATATTTGACCCTGAGTGATGTTTTCTTTCTCCCCAGCCGTACTTTGTAGTATCAGACTTCAATCTACATCCAACTCAAACTTCAGCTAAAGAATGTGTTGTTGCTAATGTATAACCAGAGAGTGTGAAGCTGCGTGTGAGAACAGCACACACCACCAGAGTGAGAACAACAGCAAGCACATTGTGCTGCTGCAGAGCATTGTTTGATGTACTTTTTGCAGGACTGTGTCTGGAGGCCTCAAGTTGAAGTGAGCTTCAAATGCAGCTGCCTGCCTGTTTCAGGGCCAAAGCACATCATGGAAGAACTGAAGACTCACCCCTTCTAGGTGTTTGGTTTCAATCTGCACTGCTCAAAGATTCCTAAAATCTGACTGATACCAAATCTGTCTCTTGCCCCATGCCTCGCTGTATGGAGTCTGTCTGGGAGGAGATTTAACAGCAAGATCCCTAGGTCTGTGGACCTGGCATCAAACCTTGCCTCTCCAAAGATCAATTTGCTAAGCCAGCTGTTGGCCGCATCCCGTTCCTCTCACATGCAAAACTTCTGCTGTGTGATGAGCTGAGAGACATTGGGGCAAGGGAGAAGCAGCTTCCAGGATAACTTCAATGGTGTGTTATGCATAAAAAAAGGCGCTTCCTACATTTAAGGATTGCAAAGGCATATGTGTAGTCATTTAGCAGGAAGCATTCCTGCAGTCCCACGGAAAGCCTGCATGTGAATACACTGCATTCCCTGGCGCCAGCTAACACCACCAAGGCTTGGCAAACTGGCACCTGCTCGCAGTGAGCAAAGGTGGTTTCAATTAAAATTCCCTTGGATCAGCTGAGACATTCCAGTTTGGCAACTGGAGCAGTAGTTGCAGGGCCAGGGTGGGTGAGTGGGTGAGTTGCAGCAGCACTGCTGCAAGCAGCACAGAGGATCCCCCAGGCAGGAGAGGCTGCATGAGCCAGGACAGAGCTGCCTCCTACAGCCACAGCAACCACCTCAGGTGCACTACGTGCTTCCACCCACCACGGAACATTTCCTAATACCCTCCGAACAAACCCAGCATGCTGCCGAAGGAGAACAGAGTTTGCCTGCAGCTAGAATGCCCAAATCAAAATACATGCCACAGCCAGCATGTGCAAGGCCAGGCTGAGGCAGGGACATTTTGCACGGTGTATCCAGAACAACGATATGGGACGGTTTTCACTCAGAGCAATGAGTGAAAGGATGGCAGGCCAAGGTGGCTGATGGGGAGCTCGGCCCTCATGCAAGAGGAATGCAGTATGAGGAACCTGCCAGGAACACTGAGCAAGGGTCTCAGAGGAAATGAGAATTAATTTTGTGGCTCAAGTGGTCCTAGGAAGCATCTCAGGAAGTACTCAGACTGGGAGCAGTCTCTGTGTCCCATCGACTATTGGTGAAGAGACATCTTGCTATAAACACAGGACCACGGTGCGCTGTGGGAGTCCTGCTGCCTCTGCCAGATTTGCTCTGGTTACAGACTGTGCAGGGACTCTGCAGAGACTGGGCCTGGAATGGGACCCAAACTCTGACAATCTACCCAGAACACAAGGAGGCCAACCAGCCTCTCACCTCCCTCTACTGCCAATTTTGGAGCTCTACTGCAGGTCAAGCCAAGAAGGGTCATACCCTGAGGTGTAAAAGGGCTCAGGCAGCAGCCCTGCTGATGACTGTGATGTCTGCACAGGAGACAGGATTGCTTGGAAGAACTTGTATGTGTCATGAAACCAGCCGTGGCATTGCAGAACAATAACACTGGGACTCTTGAGGCCTGGCTTCTGTCCCCAGCTTTGCCATGGCCTTCACAGGGTGATGCTGGGCAAGTCATATCTCTTATCTGTGCCTTCACCTGAGGAAATGTTGCTGCCTTGAGTTAGAAGGAGAATAATGAGGACAAATATTTGGGCTCCAGGGCTGGAGGCTCCCTGCAGGCTCAGGGTGAGAGCAAACGAGAACACCATCTTTGCCTGACACACCACCAGTGTGTGGTGTCAAAGATGACATCATGGCATGTGAACAAGCATTTACCCTCAGAAAGAGAAAATAGCAGAGGCATGTGTAATCGTTTGCCTTTTGTGCCAACATATTTTCCTTATGTAAAGAGAGGCTCTGGCGGCCCTAAGGAGGTTGAGAGATGCCCGTGCTCCCCTGCGAAGGTGGAACTATCACGCAAGGATGCCAGCATACCTGCCTGGGTAAATTTGTGCATGCACTTCACATGGTAATAGAGTTTAGTATCTGATAACAGAGACCTGCCGGAGTCTGGCATGAGGACAGAAGGAATCAAAGGTCATGCCATGAATTCCAGTTATGCTGATAGGCATCTGCAGTCAGAGGAAGGAGCTCAAGAACAGGAACTGTAAACTGGTGGGGAGGGCTGGAAAACAGAAGCTGGTTCAGGGATGACAGGTATGGGTCACTCTGGAACCCAACTGGACAATTGTTTGCGCATGTTTGCCAGGGACATAGGAAGGTGTTTTCCCTGATGGAGTGAACATGAACTCTGCCATTACTAGTTTAACAGACTAAACACACTGCAATAAATGCATTAAATAGCTAGAACAGAGGCCTCTCCAGAGGCCTCTCCCTCATGGAGGAGCTGATTCATGACACGGATGGGCTGATCAGCAGATAGGTAGGAGATGCAAACATGCAGTGTGTACCTTGCGCCAGGGGAGCTGTCTGCACATGGAAACAGCTGAGAACAGGTACGATACAGCACCAAGTTGCTCTGCTCACTGCCTGCTTTTGCCTCATGAGACTGATGCTACCACTCACCTTGTGCCTTACTCCTAGCAGATGCCTGGGTGGCACAGTGCTCTGTGATGCACACTGGGGGCTGAGAGAGGTCACACAAGGAGAGAGACTCTGCAGCTGTGCACAGAGATAGTTCAGAAATCCCTGCACTGCACAGCTCTGTGCTGGGCTCTGGAGGCTGGAAGAGGAGTTTTAAGGTCCTGTGGTACCCAGAAGAAAAGGATGGGATGGGTTGGGATGGGATGGGACAGAAATGAAGTACGTAGAAGCAGAAGAAAAGCTCCTAGGAAGTGGAGCACGTCAGGCAGCGATAGAAGCTGCCTGTGAGGAATTGCACGAGGGGCTGGTTTTTAGCAACTGAGTAGTCACAGATCTGGATCACTGAAAGATGGTCCCAAACTCCTGGAAAACTGATGGGGAAAACCTGATGGAGTTCAGGGAGGCTTGGCTTCAACTTCCCAGAGAATAGCCTGAAATCGAAACATTGGGTGCATAAAACCCCACCCATCCAGTAACTACAAGGAAACTGGACTAAAACTGATAAATTTGAGCCTCAGTGAACAGATTAAATCACCCATTTAAATTAGCAAGCAGGAGAGCTTATTTTAAATATGAAATAAAACCTTCTTTTCCATTTATCCTTTTAATTATTTTCCATAAAGAAAGGTTGACAGTCATCAGGCTGTAAACAGAAAGACTCTGATGACTTAAAACCACATACAGTCTATCTACTAAATTACTGTTACCAGCAGACAGTTTTATCTACACATATTCATTTACAGCTTTATATGATTTTATTAGATCTTGATTATTACTATTTTCTATGCTGGGAAATAGTGAATTATGTATTTTTAATTTGTTAAAGGATGACTGTTCATCTTTAGAATTGATTCATATCAGGCTGCAATTGGAATGAAATTTGAATCCATTAAAAAATCTCTAAAAACAGTTATGTTAAACTCTTTGTTTATTGTTGATATAACCCACCTAAATTGCAAAACAGAAAAGAAAAATTAATATTAAACAAAAGAAGTTGTACCAGTGGCTAGTGGGTTAAACAGGTTGTTCCAGGATACCATGTACCCCAACACTGTAGATCTGCTGGATCTTGTTTGTTCATCCTCATTTTCCTCATAGGTCAGAGGAGAAAAACAAGCTTGCCTGTTTTTTTTTTTTTTCAAACTTCATTAAGTTTCTTAAGTTTGAATAAGCAAGTCATTGAATTTAAGTTGTTGAATAAACTGAAATGGAATAAATAGTCATCTTCTACTCATGCTCTCAAAAGTGGATTTATCACTTATCAAGCTTTGGTTCCAGGTGCTTTGGCAGTGTTTTAGTTCAACTTTCTGAAATGTTTTGGCAGGAAGCATGTGTAACTCGATATTTTAGAAAGTAATCAAGACAAAGAGATGCTTTTTATCAAATATACTGAGCATCCAAATACACATGGCCATTGTTCCACATTTAAATAGCTCTATTCCAAAAGAGAGAAAATATATTGTATTTGTAATTCTTAAAATTACTAAAAGTCTGCCATTGTCATCGTAAGTAATCTGCAATGGATGTTAAGATAAGGATGGAACTTGCATTTCCTACACAGTGAACAGTCTACCTTAAGCTGCCACTAGGAGACTGTGGGTGGCTTCAGCACCACAAATCACTGCCTCAGAGACAACGTTTCCACCTAGGAATTACAAGTAACCCCCAGGATGAACAGAGCTGTCAGAGCAGTCATGTCCACTTGGGTTTTTTATCCTCTTCCACCCACCCTGTTTTTCTTGCTACAATCACAAAGGAAGTCTTTCTATGCTGGTTGCAAGACTGGAGAAAGACCTTAGAAAACATAAACAGAGCATAAAATCAATGCTGGTACACCTTCTTGGATTGGAAAGGCACCTGAAACACCACCTCGAAGATCCTGCACCCTGGCCTCTGTCCACCCTAGGAAAGAAGTCTAATCATGTGGGAAAGGGGCAGCCCCTCCCTGCAGGACACTGTGAAAAAGGCTGACACATGCTGGGCTAAAAGGTTGTAATACTCTTCTGTTTTATTGCCAGCTGGCATTAATTAATTGGCTACTGTCTTCTTTCAGAACTGTCTCAACCAAGCAGTATCTGTTGGTGATCTATATTTGGCACTTCCCTGATAAAAGTTTTTCCACTCTAACTCAGCTTGAGCAAGACTTGTCTCTTCTTCTTCATGCCAGCTTCACTGAAGTGTCTCATCTTCCCGCTTCTGCCTCTCTTTGTAGTAAAAGCCATGGGAGCGGCAAATGGAGAATATTTGTGCCAGTAGCCTGTCTGCTAGTCTTCCATCACCAGCATTCAGTCTGTCGTCTTGCCTGGTGGCAACAAACATGTCACCATTAAGAGGAATTGTTTTGGGGTCAGATACTCCTAACCTCCAGCTTCACTGGCTTCAGTGAGATGAATCTGTGTTATGCCAGCTGAGGATCTGTTCCTTCAGGAAAACAAGGCCTATCAGAAAGGCTGCACAGGGAGGAAAAACAGGGTTTCTTAAAAGGTTAGCTAACACTGCTTTAGCTAAAGCCCACCACAGCCCAGTTTCTGGAGGCTTATGGCACGTAAATCTTGGATTAACTTGATATTCAGTAGAGCTTTGCAATCCACTCGTAACATTTTCCAGTTCAGTGTGAAGAATTGGGCCTCTCATGAGCCTCTTTTCAGCATTTCTCCAAAGCTCTGGATATCCTTCTCCAGTGAGGGATTTGGAGGGGATGCATTACGAGCAGGACACTAATCTGCTCCTCACTGTGGCGTGTGAGGAACGGAATCTCAGACGGCATCATACGGCATTTGATCCCTATTTCGTCCCTAGGGTAACCTGGTGGAGACCAATGTGCAGCCCTTTCAGCCCAGACTCCAGTATTTAACTGCTAGAGATGTTCTGGTGTCAAGTTTTCACAGATGTTTTTAGGTGGAAGAATATATCTAGCTCCTAAATTAACTTGAGTAGGAAAGGCAGTTTGCTGTCACTGCTGGAACACTGCTGTCAGTCATTGGTGTTCAGAACTTTTATATACATCTCAGGAGCCATGACAGAGCAAAAACCAGAAGCTCAGTCTGTTAAGGAATCATGGTGCTCACATTTTTAGTTTCCAGGTTCACTCTCTTTTTCTTTTCTTTTTTTTTTCTTTTTTTTTTTTTTTTTAATGCCTGAGAGGTCTTCTATTTGCAATTCAGTGCAGGCTTCTGGCTACAAGAAACAACTAACCATGCCTCCAATCAGGACGGAAACAGAAAGGTATGGAGAGATGATTAAGATCAAATCCCCAAACATAAAAGGAAATATAAAGCAAAAAAATTGAAAAGTGGAACGGCATGCTTCATCTCTATCATTGATAAAATATTTTGCAATCCTGGAAAACTTAATAGCTTCTTTGGCATAATCTTTATGACCTTAAAGGGGTGATAAGGAAGGTAATAAAAAACTGTTTCTGAAAGGTTATGCGTTTTCCTAGTCAACTCAGTTTTTCCTTCTCACCTCCAAGGCTAACATTCAAAAGGAAGTTTGACACATACGGGTTGTGTCAGAACTTGGAAGCTGTTTATTTAGCTTCTCCCAAGATACTACCTATGGAACCTTGCAGAGCAGGGCAAGAAAGGGAGCCCTGTGAAGTGGCAACAGCGTCAGAAAAGTGAAGGGTCCATAGCTCAAACTGCTCGAGTTTATTAAAACAAAATAAGTCAGTGGAGTTACCCAGAGGGTTACATAAGGCAGAAAGTAGCACTCCACGAAGAAGGAGAAGGGAGCCTGTTAAAAGGCAAAACCACTCCAGTTTGTTTATGGCCAGAGATAACTGTCTTGTGGTGTGTCTGTTCTCCATAGCTGACAGAGTAAATCACACTCTTTATCTCCACAGCAGATGAGAATTTCGACTGAGCTGTTGTTTTGTGAGCTGCGGATTAAAGCAAATGGGGCTGTTATTTATTATTCTGGCTAGCATTATTATTTTGTTCCTGCCATCTCTGCATTTCAGTCTCTACGTAAGGAATTTCGCCACAATGGTTTCTTGCAGGGAATGTTAGGCATCATAATAGCAGTAAGGATAAAAGCTTGATCCACCTGAAAAGGATACATAAGAAAGGTGGTTTGGCAGTTGCAGTACAGGCAAGGGAAATGATCAAATGTCCTTTGGGATCCTGACACTCTCACTCTGGGCAGGAGGTCAGCACAAAGTCAGATACAACATCTAGGAACATGGAAGTACATGTGGCCTGCTGAAGCATCTGTCCCAGTACCAATCTCCTGTTCTGCCCTCTCCTCCTGTGCCAGAAATCCAGCTTCACACCTTAAACACTGTCCTCTGTGTCCCAGTTCCCTGGTCCTTGGTGTAGACAGGCATCTCTTGCAAAGATGTTAGGTACCCTGCAGCTCTCACATCTCGGTAAGGGTGTTCTCAGTTTCAGGTACCCAAATCTCAAGTATTTATCCTTCAGAAGTGGAAGCCTGCTGTCCCTTTTCATGCCTCCTCTTTCGCTCCTGTGGTACATCGCTCCTTCCTTTCCACAACTTCAGCTCAGTGACAGGGCAGAAACACTTGTATTGAGAGCTCTTCCCAAAATCAGGCAGTGTCCAGGTCCCACTGAAGCTCATACAATCAGAGAACACCTGATGCCACAGAAAACACGAGTACTGTTTTTCATGTTTTCAGGTCTGTAAGAACAAATGAGAGCTCTTCGCTAGTTTTCAGACTGTCTGATGCAATGACACCTACGGAGTGGGCCATGACCTAGGAAGCTTCTCAGCAGCTTCAGGAAGAGGTTCCTGAGAGGAAACATGAACCACATGCCTTTGAGCCATTTGCTGGGAGCTGGTCAGAGGAACAAAGGAGCTTTATCTTCCATGGGAAAATGCTGAATCATCAAAATCCACATTTTTCATAGGGGCATATCAGTTTTCATGACACTTTCAGGAAGAAGTTTCTCTAATGCAGGATAGAAAGTGGAAGGTTATTTTTATTTTCGTGGAGGATGGGGAGTTGAAAGAGAAAGACAGGGATAAGAGGCTGTAATCATATTCAGTCTGCTGGACAAACAGCGTGAGAGTCAATTCAAGTTTTGCTCTGCCTGGTCCAGAAGCAGGGCTGGATCTGCTCTGAGCAAACACCTGCATGCTAGAGAATAGCTGGAGGGGAGAGGGGTATAAGTGTCTCTCCTTGCATAATTTTTGCAAGACACATTTAAAAAGGCCTGGGTCTGTCCCATGTCAGAATTTCTGACACCCTGCAAACATCCGTACCTGAGGATTCAGCCGTCCCAGCCAGATGGATGGTTTGCGTTCTCCTACACCTCATCTGCATCCTTCCAACCCACCAAGCTGCAGCGGCATCTGCACCATGCATCAGGATCACATCCCTACAGGACAAAAGGGGATAAGACGTGAGTCCTCTCCTTCACTCACAGCACTGCTTCCTTTCTTTCTTGTGCAGAAACTTTTCTCCTTATCAGCCACCCTCTGCCACGCCAGCATAGAATAGGTTCTTGTCTGCGAGAGCACTGGCTTCTTTCACGCTACACCTATTTAACCTAGTAGAGGATCTGGGCCCCTGGAGCACAGCAAGGATGCTCCTAGAGCAGCACTCAGCCCTTTCTGGAACAAGCTCACATGAGCACTGCACACTTCTGTCCTGATCGGTCAGAAATGCATCAACCTGCTGCTGCAATATCCACCTGGACAGGAATGCTGCTCTTTAGGGTCACTTTCTTCCCCCACCAGGTCTGGCCCTGTCTTGTAGGATCTTGCTGCTGGGAGAAATGCGTTTTCTTTTGGCAGATGCCTTTGTCTGGTTGGCTCTGCTGTTTTTAAGGGATCACCCACAGCCCCTCTAGCTCTCACCCTGAGCTTTCTTCCTTTTCAGTGCCCCTGAAAATGTGTCATTTTCTGATTAATTTAAACCAAAGCTCAATTCAAAAGGGACCTGATGTGTATCTTTTTTTAGTAGGCCAGGCTTTGACAAAGCAGAAATCCTTCTCAGGTGCGGCAGCTCTGTTTTCCTAACAGGTAGCCATTTCCGTGACTAGTAAAGGTATTCATTCCTCCTCAGGTGTGGCTGGGAGCCTTAATTCCTGGGAGGGAAGAGCACAGCGTAACTTGTATGGTCCACAGTGTTACAGGCCTTTGAAACTGCATTTTCTAGTCCTTCAGCTTCTCGCTGAAGAGGCCAAAATTTAAAGCAGGTCTGTGCTCTAGTGAGTAACTGATGTAATTACGCTCACTTGTTACAAGGAGAAGCTTTCACAAGAGGGGGAGGAGGTGGCCCCACGCCAGGAGGTGTGTCCCCGATGACAAGCCGCGGAGCCAATCACAGCCCTGAAATATCATCACATTCATACCAAAAAGAAAAGAAACCGCCCCAGGGTATTTATATTGAGGAAGGAGGGGGAAAAAAAAAAAAAAAGAGTTGGCAAGAAAGAGAAAAAGAGACTGAGAACCTGCAACTTTGTTAACTAACTCTGCAGCTGAATTGAAAAAGGCCAGGCTGGTCCCCCTACAAATCTTGCTTCCTATCCCCTCCCCTCTCTCAAGCATCTCTGGAAATCTGTCTGTAGACTGGAGTGAAAAGTTCAGCTGCTTGGAGTGGTCCTCCTCTCCCCCTGGCAGGCAGCCTCGTGAGCCGCTGCCTGTGGGGCTGCCTGCCCCGGCCTGAGCAGAGCTCAGGAGGGCGAGCCCCAGCGGGCAGGTGGGCAGCGATCCCTTGATGCCAGCAGGCCAGGGAGCAGGGCCGGCCAGGAGCCCCCGGGATTAATAATTACCTTCACAGCACCCAGCACGGTGGCATGGGCTCCCAGCTGCCCGTAGCTGTGTTAAACAGCTAGGGAAAGAGAAGGCAGGTTTAGCTTTAACCAAGGGGTAAACGGTCAGCACTTACAAATGCTGAACCACCAAAAACCAGCCAGCCACAGGTTATTTATTCCACTTGCACAAGGGGACTGTGAGACCCAAAGGATGACAGGGCCCGTGGCAGCCTACAAACCCCATTTTCTGCCCCTGGCCTGTTGGATGAACCAGGGTACAAAAATGCTTCCCCTCCCTGAGTGGCGTTTCTTCCTGCCCGCCCTCTCTACTGCCTTTCTCTGTTCTGACTGCCTGTTCCCGGGTACAGACTGTCTCTGACCGCCCTGTGCGGAGCCTCGCACAATGGGGCTGTAATATAAGCTCAGCGCGAACGAGCTGCCATTAATAATAACGCCCATCACACCCTACGGCAGCTGCGGACAGGGCCGAGCAGCAGCCGCAGCCCCGCTCCCCCGTGGGAAACCGGTGTCCCCCGGGAGCCCGCAGCCCCCTCTCCGCCGCCGCTCTGGCTGCCGGGGGCAGGCGCTGCGCTTTGCCGGGTGGGGAACACAAAGGCCCTTTCCCCGCCCGGGAAGCACCGCAGCGGGCTGGGCGGCCGGGCCGGGCCGGGGCGAGGCGCGGGGCTGCCCTGCCACCTGCCGGCTGCGGGGCCTCCGTGCGGGCCGCGGGCACGGCCCCCACCCCGGCCTGGAGCCGGGCCGCAGCCGGGGCTGGGCTCGGAGCTGCCCTCGGGAAGGGCACCCCGGCGCGGCCACCAGGCACCTCCCCGCCCTCCGCAGCCTGGGTCAGAGCCGGGGGCCCCGGCGCTCTGTGTAACCCTGCCCGTGTCTGTCCAGCCTGCGGAGCTGCACAGCTGCCGAGAGCAGAGGCGCTGGGGCAAGCGGTGGCCTGGGATAGAAGGGACATGGCCCGCCCCGGGCTGCAGGGGCAGCGGTGGGGAGAAGGCTGTGTTGCTCTGCGATGGCTGGTGGTGCCGCGTTGTCAGCCCCGGCTCTTTGTTTCCTCTCCTCCCCACCTCCCGCACAATCGTCTGACTGTTTCAGGCACGCACAGCTCTGGCTACTCAGCCCCTCCCCTTGCAAAAAACAGGAGACCAAGGAAACTCCTCTCCCATCCGCATCGTATGAGAAATGGGGAGGGGACCTTTCCCATGCCGTAATGGGCTGCCAGCGGCAGTTCTCTGTGGGGCTGGAGTACCTCTCTGGCTCCGAACCAGGCAACGAGCCTGCGTTGCCAGCTGACCAGTCTCTGATGGCCACGCAATGTGGTCATCTTGGGCTGGGCAACAGGGCTTCTGCTGAAACACCAAACGTCTTAGGGGTGGGGATGGGGGAGAGCAGAATGGGCACATCCAGGTGGGGGCTTTCATTCCAGCTGGAGGCCTCGAGGACTAATTGCAGCACCTTCTCTTTTGACAGAGGTGATGACCTCAGTGGAAATATGCGGGCTCAGTCTAGAGGTGCCCATCTTGCAGCAGCTCAATAGAGAGCCCGCGTTATGGGGCAGCCATGCCAGATGTCAGGCTTGCTGTCACAGCCACTTTGCCAAAGGTGGTTCTCTGAACACCACCTCTCTCTCCTGCACTACAGTCCCTTCTCTCCCTTCCCACGAGACTTTTGGGCTGCCTCTCTTTAGCATTGCTCCCCCCTTCTCCTCACACTAAGACTGTAGCTCACTCCCCTTCCCAGTAAAGACCACCCATTGCCATGGTAACATTGCCTCCTACAAAGTTGCAAGCACACACAAAGATATGTTTCTCCTCTGCTTTACAGCCGCCCATCCCTTCATCCCAGTTAATAGGCCAGGACTTTGCTTGAAGGGAGGAGACAGAGGGCTCTTGCATTTCATTTTCATTGAGGAGGGAGAAGTTATTCCAATGCCTCTGCTCCACAAGTGCTGAAGCCTCTGGTCACTGTAGGGAAAGCTGTCATTCATGGACCACCTGAAAGCCCTTGAAGGCAATGGTGCCCCAGGTGGATAGTGGTAGTGCAGATACTGGCCCTGCCCTGGGAAAGAGTATCTGCCAGTTAGAGGGGACAGGGCCCAAGGAAGACAAAAGAGGGGATCTAAGACCTGTATTTCATCCACTCTGAGCAGAAAAAATCTCTGCTGTGGTTGTGTTCTGCTGCTGCCTCCCTGAGCAGCTCTGGTTCTCTTCCCAAAATGATTTCTTCAGCTTACAAAGCTAATCAGCCTGTCTCCAGGACTGCTGGCACCCCTTGCTGCCACAGCCACACCATGAATAATGGTGTGGTACTACTTACACAGCAGTACCAGCAATTCGATACTACCTTGGATGCACCCATGGTTCGCTGCAGCCATAGCTATGACTGCACTGTGGACAACAGCTTATATTCATCACTCTCTTGTTCACTTTTCTTTTCCTTCCCTTCTTACTTATATACATCTCCCTATTCTCTTCCAGTGGATCTGCCCCAGGCCTTTGCAACTCTGAACAAAATCTTTTTTTCATCCTCCTTTTTGTGTCTTTTCTTCTCTTTCACTTTGACCAAGACATTCTTTCTCCTTGAAACCAGTGAAGGATCTCCCATATCTCCTGATCTGTTTGTCAGTCTGGTCCCTCCCAGTTTATCATTTTTGTTGTGTAGTTGCCATACCGGGCTGTCACATATTCTCTTACCTCCCTTTAAGTACTCCATAAGTCTTCACCTCTTCCACAGTTTCCCCCCTCTCCTGAGTTAACCTTACTACCATCACCACTGAATTTCTCTGCTCTGACCAGTCTCTGTTTCACCCCGCCATGTTTTTCTAGAGGTGGCTTTGCAGTCACAGTGTAAAGCCTCGAGCCACTCTGCTGGTGTCAAGTGCTGTGACTTGCCACATGCTACTGTAGTGCATCTGTGCCGGGCTTTTGCACCACAGCTGTGCAGGAGAGCTCAGTGTGAACATTAGGAGCTGCTTGAAAATGTGCTGCTGAAACTGCTGATTGCTCCAGAGCAGGAGTGTGTTTACAGCACCTGAGAACTGGCTTTGAACATTCCTATTTAATGCAAAGGTGCTACAATAAAATAATATTTTTAAAAGGTAGCTGGGCTAAGGAGAAGAAGGATTGGTATCTGTAATGTTTATGCTTTGGAACGCCTGAGAGAGAAAATGGCATGGAAAAGAAAGGAATTCTTTCTCCTAATATATTTTGCAGCAAATGGAAGAATCTGAGAGGAAAAAAGAACTGGTTAAGTGCTTTAAAGTGAAGAAAAGCAAAAGAAACTATTCCTGATATACAATCTGGACTCATCCCAGCATATTCCGATAAAATAAAAATAAACATGTAGGCGATTCCAGGCTTTAATTATCTTTGACAAACTCCACTGTCAAAGTCCCTCTGATTGACTGCAAATTTTGCACCCTTCTGAGCATGAATGAGAATTAGGAGGAAAACTACAGTAAATGAGGCTGTAGCAACAATGGACTTTCCCAGAGGCTGAGAAAAGTCCACAGAGAGGAAAATCTGCCAAGCCAGAAGTGCAAAGGCACCCCTGACCCCACTGCTCTCGTCCCTACATGTTGCTTCCTCAGTGAAGAAAACTGTAAACTCAGCAACACCCATGACAATCAGCAGGGTCAAAGCCAAACATGAATTTTGTTTGCAAGTCAGAGCTTGGCCTAAATCCTTCTACAGTCCACCCATGTTCCAGCCATTGTTCTAGTCCAAACGTTTACCAGTGCTCTGCTCTAGTCTTCTGCTTAGTCTCATGGTCCTTTTCTCTAACTTTTCTTTCCATTCTAATTTTTCCATGAGATTTTGCCAACATTCCAACACACTATGTCAGGAGCATCCACTCCATGCTAATTTTACAGTCACGATCTTTTCATTACTGTCTGGTCTCTTTCACTCTGGCATGGAGGCTGGAGCTCTGGCCTTCCTGAAAAACTCTGGCATTGCCATGCCAGCTGACCTCTACTAGGGAGTGCTCCTCCCATGGGATTTTATTGGAATACTATGCCTGGGGTACAGACTTCTAGTAAGCACCTTCTGCCCTCTCTGTAGTCACAAGGACAAACACACACCTCTGCAAACAGCAAGATAGAATTTAGTTGACCTGAGTATTCTCTGGATGTTCATCTCTCTTCTTTGACTATAAAGTAAATCCAAGGATTTACGAACCCCTCATTTTGTGTAAAGTGAGCTGAATTCAAGGTTTTTTGGACACATTGTTATTTTCCCATAGTAGTTCTTTTTCTTCATAACAGACAGGCCTCAATCCTGTGAGAAAAGCCTCCCAAGAAACAGGATACCTTTTCTACTCATCAAATGCTGTTGCTTGGCTCCCTAGCCCAGCTAGAGTTCAGACAGCTAATTCTCTCCCAGGGCAGTGAGCCTGGTAGTAGCTATAGCTACTGATTTTTAGGCAGGACATATAGGTCTCGTATTTAATTTAGGTGGGTTCTGCTGCTCCACTCATGAGCTAGAAATTCCTTAGCATAATCCATATTGTCCCAGACTTCTAGGATACCTCTTGCATGTACAGAAGACAAACCTACATCATGTAGTCTGAGCCTGGATATCATGGGCCCCTTCCTCAGTTAGGATGAACCAGCAGAGTTCCAGAGCCTCCAGAGAGGCTGTGCTGATTTACACCAGTCAAGGAATGAGCCCTCTCGGTGCAATGCCAGCCCTTAACTACATAACACAGATCATCTGGGCTTCTTGGAAGGACCACAGTCCCTCTTGGGCTGCCTTCTTCACTTCTGATTCCTTGTGAAACTGTTATGGCTGGAGGAAAGTCACCGCTATGAAAAGGCACATACTACCGCAACATTCTTTCTAGCTTTGACAAACTTGTCCCCCACTAAGTTGCTCGAACAAACTCCCAAGACATGACAAGACACTTTGGCCCCCTCTCTCACCTTTTTCAGAGCTACCCTAGGGATCTGCAGAACTCCTGGGTAAACAGCAATATAAAATATTCAGTCATCACTGGGCAAAAAAGTCCGTTGTGCCCTGCAGGAGTGAAACCATTCAGCTTGTGTATGGTGGCACCCCCAAAAGCATGGATAGGCTGCACATCCAGCACAGGCATACGTGTTCAGAAGAGTAGTGTTTAAAAGACACTGGTTTCTGACTCTTTTCTTTATCACCTCCTCCCATCCTGTACCGCTGACTTCCCCAGCTGCCTTTCCTCTCTACCTTGTTTTCTTTTATGCACAGACCAGGAAAAGGCATTGGACTATCCAAGACTTAATTCTGTAACTCAGTTCTTCAGGATAGATCAGATCATACCTGTTTCCTGAGAATAATTTTTATTGGTTTGTAAAATTATCATTTGACTTGTTCTGATCTCAGTGGCAGGTGCATCTCTGAGCAGCATGAAAAGATTTCAAGGTAGAATACTCTGATACTGTTTCTTCTGTGCTCCTCTTCCCATTGAAAAAGGCTAAAAGTGCCTTTCTGTTCCCAGGCATTATCTCTTCAAATACCTAATTAGAAATTATATAGAAAATTGAGGCTTTTCTGGAGGTATACAGCAGAAGAACAAGAAGCAACAGAACAAGTTGTAGCAAGAGAAAATATAATTAGATATTAGGAAACATTTTTGCACAATGAGGGTGGTCAAACACTGGAACATGCTGTCCAGAGATTGTGTAATGTCCAGCCCTGGAGATCTTCAACTGGACAAAGCCCTGAGCAACTAGATCTAGCTCTGAAGATGGATCTAACATAAAGATTTGCCATGCTTTGAGCAAAGGCTTGGACCAGATGACCTCTAGAACTGCCTTGTAACCTAAATTATTATATGAGTCATGAATCTGTAATTGCAGGAGCAAGCTGTGCTTCCCTTTGTCACAGTACCCTATGCAGTACCCTGCAGTAACTTCAAAATCTTCTCTGCCAGTTCATGATGTCTCAGTCTTGAATCACTAGGAGACCCTCATTAAAGAAGCCCAAGTGACTCCCAGTAAAGCAGAAACTTAAGAGACTGCTCGGACAGTCCTCATTGCACACCCTCAAACCATCTGAGCAAGCCAGAGCAGGGAATGACTGGATCTGGAATGACAGCACATTCTGCACAGGGAAGAACCGTGTAGGTCATGCTGCCCATTCACACATCTCTTCAAATGAAGAGACCGGTTGCCTCCATCCTTTCCTGATGAACTCCTGTGGCACTGTAGTGTTTTAGACATATCTGGAAGCTCCTCTTCACAGGAAAGAAATGTATAACACATGAGACACCAGTCCCAGAGCCACCTCACTCTCAGGATTATTTTGGAGGGACGCTCCCTGATAGTCAAAAAGGGGAGGAAAAAGACAAAGGTTAAGAGCTCCATAAGTAGCCATGTAGAAAATCCCTCCAGGGTTGCTCTTTGCTGTTGCCTAAACCTACTCCCCTTTCATACTCCTCCTACTCTTCAAAAAGGAGCCAGGTCACCCCAGAGAGTTACGATGTCCTGCATCCCAATGTGCCTAGGTTTTGGAATCCCTTAGTATCACATTTTGCTTAGGTTGCCATGCTGCAGTAAAAAAAATATTGCTGCCCTCTCCTCAGTGTCTCCAGAGCACTTGTCTCCAGGAGCAGCTGTACAAGAGCCAGGAAAAGCGGGGAATGCTAGATGCTTGAAAGGTTCCTTGGGTATGGGAAGCAGCTACCGTTTGGGGTTTGGACATGGATGCAGATGAAGACACATGCGTGCATTTATGTGTACACCCCATTTCCCAGCCAGCAGCATGTAGTATGTATCCCCACTGCAGTAAACGTCCTCATGGAAATTGTGGATGCTGCTGAGCAAGCAGTACAGCCCCAGATAAATTATCAATGGCAACTGGTAGAGGGACACAAGCACATAGCTGGCTTTCTCCACAGAAATTGCCTTTTAGCCACTGACTTCTCAACCTGATCCTCAGGGAGATTTATAAAATACCTTCAAAGAAGAAGCTGAGAGCTAGAATCCACAGTACTTCTGGATGGCAAAGCTCATCAACTCTGTAAATGCACTATTTTATGACACAGTATTTCTTATTTCTCACTACTTCTCATCCCTCACATTTTTACAGATGCTAACCACCTTTTTCTCAAATTGCCCAGTTGATTACCAAACCCAAACTAAACTGAAAACTTTGGTTTTCAGCCAGTCCTTTCTAGGAGTTTGTTATTTGTGGTTCAAAATTGAAAAGGAGGCTTTTGTGCCTGTAAGTTTTCCCAATTTTTTTCGAAACCTGTGACTGGATCAAAAGAAATTGGTTCTCCCTGCAAGCCTATCTGCTTCATAGCTGGTAGAGCATGGTGGTTGCTAGTGCCATAGAGAGTCTGTGCTTGCCAGAGGAGACAGCATGACTCAGCTGCAAAGGAAGGCAGGTGAGTGAAGAAAACCTTAATTTCATGATCAGGCCCGAAACTGTAACTCAGGCAGAGATACAGACACACAGTGAGGAGGGAGCAGGCAACTAGGGCAAAGGAACTGCCAGCATATCACACGACTTGGGGAAACGTATCCTGTGATGGGAATTGCATCAGAAACAAGGGCCCTTAGCCATTTTCATCCAGCCCTCCCCCAGCTAACAGATTACGATGGAAAAAGAAGATGACACAAATGGCCAGAAAGAATTAAATGATCCCTGAGTGGGATAAATGAGCTGACTAAACTGTTGGTGCTGTGGGATGCAATCTGTTTAGGTCTGACAGAGATCAGAGCAGGGATGCTACTTACCATTCAGGGCCTCTCTGCATGCTACAGAATACCAGCAGATACTAATGGGAAGTTTAATGGCTAACATGAGATGAGCGCACACACACACATACAATAAAGCAGGACAAAAATCAGAGCTGGTGTCTGCTGTAAGCATGCACAACTCCGGCAAAAAATTAATACATTCCTGCCTAGTCACACAATGCTAATGGCAAGGTCCCAGTACATGGTAGTCATGGAGGATTTTAATTACCATTCCTGCATGTCTGCTGGGAAATGCACAATGCTAAACACCATCCAGCAGGAACTTTCTCAAAGGGCTTGAATACCATTCTCTGATTCAAAGCACTAGAAAGACATGCTAGGCTGATAGCTAAGTAAGCCAGTAATGGGATATGGAGCCTTTCACCTCGAGGTCACCTTCTAGTGACCCATGGTTATTACCATCTGATTGCTGTTGCCTGTGTGAAATGAGGTGAGGAGCTGCGACCAGTTCCTCATGGCCAAGTGCCTCTATCACACAAAACCTGACGCTGTGGTTGGTGCTAATTGGCCCTGCTGGTCGCCAGCCTCCCCGGGAAGGCTGGGGAGCCTGGCTCCCTGCTCCCTGCTGGGGGGCATCCCTGTCAAAGACGTCAGCTCAGTGCCCCCAGGGCTGGAGCTCAGATGGTTGGGTAGGCTGAAGCTCTTTGAGGGCCCTTTCTTGTTGGGTAGGCTCCTTGGGAGGAGGGCAATTCCTTCTCTGCGAAGGGAGGGTTTAGGAAAGGCTTTCTCCTTTAAGACAGGGAGAAGCCCCCCTTTCAGCAGCTCTCCCAGCTGACACACAATGGCATGCCACCTCCTCGGCTGCACAGAAATGATAATCAGAGGTTCAGCTAACAGGAGAGAAAGGGAGCTGCTCCCTGCCCTCCCAACACTCCTCCCCCCACCCCCCCATAGCATGATTCGTGTCACACGAGATGAGGTGGCAGATGGGTCGTTAGGGCCGCATTGGCTTTTTTAACTCCTTCCTCCCCTTCCCAGCCCTCTCCCAGAGGGGTGCATAGAGGCACACGAAAAGCGAGGAAGCCCTGGTCCAAGGGCTAGTTTTGCCGTGGCGAGGAGCCCAAGCTGTTTGCACGGAGGGCCACTCTGTATCATATCAATATCACAGTGTTACATCAGTTGCTTGTTTAAAAGATGGTATCTGTGCTGAGTGAAGTATTTGGTTCCATCCCATTTCAGTCAGTTCTTCCCAGCTCCCACACCCAGACAGGCGAGATGTATCTGAGAGGTATGTGGGGCGTCGGCACATCACAGAGGGATGGAAAAAAGAAGTGCTTTCCTGTCCAGTGGCTCCATCTGCTTTACTTCGTGGTCATTATTCACACCGATTGGCAGGGACAAGCTCTCCCCCTCCACCTCAGCATGGACTGCCAGCGTTTGCTTAGCCAAGTAAACTTCACTGACCCAACCTCTATGAGGCAGTGCTACTCCTGGTGCAGGGCCAAATCCTGTGAAACTCCTCAGGGTCTTTTGCCATCTTTTTGCTTCTAGGGTGCTCTGAACTTCAGCAGCTTGAGGAATGGCTGCAGGAGGAAGCACCTACCTGCTATGTGCCTGCCTTTGGTGGCTTCATTTTTTTCCAGCAGTGGTATGTGCTGTCAAAAAGAGAGAGCCTGGCAATCCAAGCTGAGCTCTGCTACTGATTACATTGCTTCAGTCTGATCCCATTATCCCTGACCTACAGAGACCTGGAGTTACGCCACTGTTTATTGCCAGGCATTATTAACATTAGAAACAATAGTTCCTGGCATAGAGGTTAAGGGGGAGTTGGGGCATCTTCAATGAATTCTGCGGCATTTCCAGCATTTTTTGGGAGTGCGGTATTGTTGCTCTTTTTTTATTGTTGTGTCACATTTATTATGTGTGTGCTGGTTGTACTCAATCTGTTTGGCACATTTTAAAGGGCCACACCATGCAAAGGGATGCTGCTCAGGAGAAGGCCATGTGTGCTCTGTTAACACAGCCAGTGCTTTGCTTCTGGAGATGTATTTGGTATATCACTGTGAGCCATGGTTTCGCAATACCGGTGCCATCAAGAACTGCACAGCTTTACTGTTGCCTTCAGACCTGCCTTGCAGCCTCCCCACTAGCCTAGTCCTGGCCCCACAGCTCTACCCTATTTGCTCCTGCCCCACAGTCCCTGCTATGCCCTTCCTCCAACTCTGCCAAATCCCTTTTCTCTCCATTGCTATAATGTTATTCAATTGCAAATTCTTAATCTTTACTAAATTAACGCATCACATTGACCCTGTCTCTTGTGGCATCTTCCACAAGAAATACCTGTCTGACACTAAACAAAAAATACTCATGTCAAGCCTCTGCTTAGAAATAGAAACCCAATAGCAGAAGGTGGGAGTTAATGATCTTTGAAGGGTCACATTCTGCACTGTAGTTCCCACACTAAGTTACCGTGGTCATGCAGTTTATTGGTGCATCTTGCCCTCTGTGGGAAGCAACGGATGCCTTGCTCCTGTTAAACGCTGAAATGAGGAGAAGCCGGGAGCTCTGATCTCTCATGGATACAAGTTCAGAGTGTAGCAGGCAAAGTTTGCTGCTTACTGTGTTTGACAGCCTGGTGGTGGGTTGCTCCTCTGCCTCCCATCAGGAAAGGGCTTTCTTGCTCTCCCTGTCACTTTTCTTCTCCACACCTGGTGCTGTCATGAGATGCCACAGATTGAAAGCTGCTCCAGTTTGGGTAGGAGGAACTGGCAAAATTTTGCTGTGATCTAGGACTCATAGGCAGTGTCTGCACATACAAGATGTGTAACTTGTTTTCTTCCTTCATGCCCAGCTTCCCAGAGGTCAAAACACAGAATTCAGGAAAACAAAGGCTCTTCTTCATCCTTAAAATTTTCTTGATCTAAGCCAGTACAATCCTGATGCAGTGAGCAATCCTCGTGAATTAACAGACATCAATTTTCCAGAACCTCACCCAACCATCCATTTAACATACCAGTGGTATTCCTTTCCTCATAAAACCAGACATTGCAGTGTTTCCAATCCAGAAAAGATGTGTGTACTCAAGGATCCCACCAGAGCCACCTGACCTCTGCAGGAATCTCCATGGAGCTCTGCAGCCACTGGACTGGGCTTTCAATGAGCCAGAGTCTTGTGCTTAAGGAAAATATAGTGCTCTCTCTGCTCTTTCCCTCTTTCATTTGGGAGAGAATTCATCTCGGCTGATGAGATCTTCAGACAGTAGCTCCAGCTGCATGTAGGGTTTTCAATCCATTTTCTGCTCATGCAGCTTCTGCATGACAACTGCAAGTCCCAATCAGACCATGCCATGCCTCAAATCAGAGCAGGAGTCAGGCTTGGCTGCTTCAAGCTGCCAGCACTGCACTGGGGGGTCAGAAGCAGGCCTGGGGGGTCTCCAGAAGAGGAGGAGCTGCTGGGCACAGCTCATGGCAGTGCCAGGCTTGCAGGAGAGAGGAAGGTACAGAGGCTTTCCCCTGGCTGGAGGTCTGGCTGGTGGTGACGTTTGAGCACCCTGAGCCAGGCAGCAGTGCAGGAAAGCCTTCCTATTATCCTCTGGTGACAAAAAGAGACTGTGAAACAGATGTGCAAAGCCATGCTCTTCAGGATGCAGATTGCTCCATAGATTTGAGCTGATCAGTGAGCCTCCCGCCCTCCTCCCCATCCTACTGTACATGTGTTTCAAACAACAATTACATTTGTATTGCACAAAATACACTGCTCATAAGAGGAGGGGAAGCCACGGTGCTCCCTGCCCCCACTCCTCCAGGCCCCCATTAAGTCTGTTTGCCTGTGATTTCTTCCAAATGACATAGCCAGTCTGTTAGCAGTTAAGTTAAACAGAGCTTGTCCTGTAATAACCCCGTTCAGGCTGCTAATTGGTACCAGTACCTACTCCCTGCCTCCTCCTTGCTGCTGGCAGGGCTCCGTCTGCTGCTCTCCTGCCAGGTCAACAAGAGAAGGGGTGTCACCTGCTGGCCTTTGCTCTGGGACAGGGCCTCTTGCCAGGGCACAAGGTAGCTTTGGCATGGGGAGACAAGCAAGGACGGGAAGGGCTTTTCCAGAGAAAGCCATGACCATGTACCCATGAATGTGCTCTGTTCTCCGCTGCTGAAATTGAAGACAGCAGTTGCTCTGCCTGATCTGGCCACAAAGTCATCCTAATCCTCTCCTTATGACTTCGAGTGCATTGCTGTTCAAACAATAATGACATCCCAGCATCACCACAGCAACATATGGCTTCACAGCAGGGAAGGCAGGCAAGGTACTGCCCCAGCTGGACACAGCTATGTAGTGCTGATCCCATGAGGTGCCCAGCTTCCCTGGAGATGCAGCTATTGTTACTACCAAAATGCTCAGGATTATCTAATAACAGTCAGCCCACATATAGCACCATGCACTAGGAACAATTCAAGTTGAGCCACAGGTGAAAATAAAGATCTTGGGAAGGAACGCACTTGCAGCCCTGCCCAGTCCCTTGGAGAACACAGGTGACTGGGCAGAAGTCAAGGTTTGTTGTTTGGTGCTCAGAGTACATGGGTTCAAATCCTTTGGATGACTTTTGGGAGTATGATACTATTTCACTTCCATAAGAAACTGTTATTTTACTGCTCAAGATACTTCTAGCCACCACATTTCAGTCCCCTGCACAAAATAGGCAAAATAGAATTATTTTTGCAGTAATTTGCCTCTCAGAGAACATACTTGCTCATCTGCTCAGGGATCAGCAACACCCTCTACATGTGAGGAGCCACTCCCACTAACACACACTGAATTTCAAATATTTGCTGTCAAGTAACAGGAAAAGAGATGACCAGATGTTTTCATCGATTTAATCAACAAACAAATGCAAGAATGCAAGAAGAGCGCAACTTCATAGTGAGTGCCGTTCGAGGAAAAGAATGAGAAGGCCGGATCCGACAGGCTGCTCATTATGAAATATTTGTGTCACTCCTATTATTATTAGTCACTTGTTGTACATTTCCAGAGCAGTTAACTCAGTAATCCTCACAGGGCCCGTGGGAGGTAAGACAGTTGTTACCCATTAAGTAAAAACCCTGGTTGTCAATGGTGCCAAATGTTTTGGCTGCAGGGAGGCTAGCGGAAAAGACGATGCCTGAACTCTTGGCAAGTAGGGCTTTGCTAGGGCAGCACAAGATCTCAGAAGTTCTCATTTTGCCTGTATCCAGAGTCAAAATGGTCTACCTGCTGGCCAGAGAGGCCTCCCTGCAGTACGTGCAGTGTTTCCAGGCACTGAAGGAGTAATTTGAGCCTGCATCCTTCTCTGAAGACCTTTGGTATGATCCTGAAGAGTGGTCTCAGGCCCCTGACAGAGCATCTGTCAGGCCAGATGCTCTTCCCAGTAACTCCTGGGAATGACAGGAGTAAAGGGTCTTTATCCTGAATGTTGCCACATCTTTGTGTTGGGTCCCCCAAGAAGCAATTGGAAGAGTATCCTCAGGCACTGCAGCCCTGCACAGATGGGACCCTGCCCAGCCTTTGGCCCTGCAGAGCAGAGAAGGAATGCAGCATGGCTTTCCCCACCAGTGTTATTCAAAGATCAGGCTCCAAGATCCCACCCTGAACACATTCTTGGGAAGAAAAAGAAATTTCTCTGTTCACTGACCAAGTGCCAAGAAGTGTGTTTATGCAGCCCTTTCTTTGAGAACAGTGTTTGATGCTGCGCATAAAGCCTCCCTCATCCCCATTAGGCAGAGCTCCAAGCTCCTCCAAGATTCCCCAGCTCCCAGCTCCTTGGACCTGGAGCTATCCATGGTTTGTGCAACACGTCCAGTTCTCATGGTCTTACAGCAAACATCTGACTTCACGCACGGTTCCTGTTTTGGCACTGTAGTGTCCAAATCATCCCATCCCATCACATCACAAAATTGTTCAGCTCAGAACAAGTGGCCCCAGCATTCACTCACCTTAGGAACCACCAACACCACAAATGTGGAGAAGATAGATTGTTTGTTGCAACTTCTTAACTGACATCTTAATTTAAGGCATTTTCAGAACCTCTGCTCAGGAGAGAAAGATCAGAAATGAGGGATGCACTCTGGAGCTCCAGGTAGTGGAAGAGAAACTTGATGAATTTAGGAGTTGGCAAAGACTGCTGGTGTGAGAAACTGTTCAGGAGAGTCCCAGCAGCATCTCCACACAGAAGTGGTCAATAGCCTCTGTGGCTGGACCAGAGGGAAAGCGGAAGTCTGGGCTGGCTGTGAAGCCCAAAGCTTTTGGATCTCAGGAGCAGAAGCTATACAACCAGCACTTTCTGTGTCTCTGAGCTAGTGGAGTAGTTTTAAGGACCTTGATAAGAAAAAGCAGTGAGAACTTGCAAGCCAAATGGTTCTCATTAGTGATACATTTTCTTGGTGTGAGGGATAAAAGCTCAGAAAGAGCTAAAGCATCTCCCAGCATTTGGGTGGAGGGAAAGAGAATGACTACAGAAGATCATCCTTTCCCCAGGCAGTGACTCTAGAGCTTGGCATGACCCTGAAGCAGGGCTGTTTTGCATCCCCGTGCTGCTGTCCCTGGCTGAGTGCCTGGCAGCACATCTCCCAGCCTTCAGGAGCTAAATGGGAAGAGACTTGGGCAACAAGGGCAAGAATACACTGGCTGTGCTTTGAAAAGCCACATGAGCGTGGTGTTTCTGGAGCTTGTAGGCTTGTAGGGGTCTCCGGGTCTTCTGGAGATTCCTCAGGGAAGCCATGCTTGAATATAACCAGCTGGGAAGCATAAAAAAATATATATATGGAACAATGTTTGCACCCATTTTCTGGCATTTTAAGAGCCATCAACCTGCCATCAAGTCAGTGGAGCACTGCTGCAGGTCTCAGATGATTCCTGTAGACTGGCAGCCATTAGCAGGCAGTAGTCTGACCTTTTAGTGTTGAAGAACCAGCATTAAAGAGGACTCTGGAGAATGATCCCGGGGCTGAGGAGTGAGCTGATGAAGGACTGTTCCTCCCAATGGCCAAATGGTGATGTAGCAAATCTTCACTGGTGGTAGAGAAGAAACTCATATGTTTAGAGCAGCTGCAAAACAACTGGCCATGCTGACCTTCCAAACAACAGTGAGAATTTTCTGAAATATCTAAGAGACTCTTGGTGCCCTTGCATCCAGCTGTTTGCATGCTTGGGGTAGATCCACTGCTTCGGGAACCATCCACTTGAAATCTTCACTGTGAGGGTTTGTTTGCTCTTCTGAATGCTCTCATTTTTTGGAAAGCAAGGTGCAGCCCACAGAAATAAGGTCTAGTCTTTCCAAACGCAGAGCGCCAGCCCTGTTTGAGTCCAGCTCACAGCTGTGAGCCATGACAGACTGTAAATCTGAGGGCCGGAATGGGAGAACATCTGGGTGGCCACCAGAGAGGGCTGGGGGGAGCTGTCAGGGGCACCGCCTGGCTTTTGATCAGCCCTAGGAACTGGCAACGTTCAGCGGGCGCTAATCCGCTCTTTTAGCGATTCTCAGCAATCAGCTTCCTTTCACAGCTGAAGGCGGGAAAAAGTTACTTGATCGCAAACCTGAGGGAGCTGGTGTTGAAACATACCTCTAGCTTTTTTTCTGGATTTCTTTTAATTATAAAAGAGGAAGGTAGGAGGGAAATACAAATAAATATACACCAAATATTCACTCTACAGAGTAGAACTCTCCATTAACTCATGGTACATTTTCAAACAGATTATTTGCCTTTGGGTTTTCTGCTTTCTTGAGATTTCACATAACTTGGAGAAAGGATTTTAGTCTCTTGAGATCACACAGGCAACCATCAGGACAGTCAACTGTGGCTCCTTCTGCTGGAGGCTACTCAAGCCTGTTAGATAGCTTCACATTTGTGTGCAGTCTTCCCATATAAAAGGGATAGAGTACTGTTCCCTTTATAGAGAAGAGTAAGCTGAGAGCCTCAGCTCATGCTGCAAATCTGTGCCTTGGAACTAGATCCAGATCCAATGATCCCAAATGCCTTAGCTCTAAGAGTCTCATTGTGAAATCCTTTGTTTGAGCTGTCTTTTCATTTGCATGGTGCTGTTTCTGCATTCGATGGACCACCCTAGAGCATATGTTGTCTCCTCAACCCAAAAGTGGATCTATCATTTAATTACTGTCAGAGCAAGAACTACATTCACTTGCTGGGATCACAAAACTTCCTACAGAAACGCTCATCGGCTGCAGAGAAAATGATGCCCAGTTAAAATTTAATTCACAGATGGGAAAAAAAATCCTCTAAAGACTGACCATTTGTATCACAGCTGTCTTAAGCGGAAGGGAGACTAGAGGCTTGCTGTGCTCTGTACTTGCAACTGGAGTCAGTCTTTAACTCAAAGATTTATTGCTCAGGCAGGGTCCCACTGGAGGCTCAGGACTCCCTGGCCTGTATGATGTGAATGGAGCCACAAGTCAGGTGGCTTTCCCAACATCATGCTTTGAATCCAGCTGATTGAAGTGCAAAACTGAAAACTCACGAGCTTGATTACAGCTCCTGACCTGTGGGACAGCCCTGCTTCTCTGAATTTAATAAGCTTTTAAATGGGAGCAGGTGTGCAGCATAAGATAAAGGAGTCTAAGGGAAACCTCTCACTCACAGGTAGCCACAACCATGTTCTGTAGGTCCAACCACCGGTGTCACAAGAACATGCAGAAATGTTCTCTACCACCACAGGACGTGTCGCTGTCCTAAACATACAGGCTGACTTCTAATTAGCAACACATGTCCCAGAAGAATGGCAAGATGTGTCTGAATTTACCTCTATCTTAATTGCATCAGGAAGTTGCCTTCTGGCACTGATCAGCTCTGAAACTTTTGGCACATCTCATGCTAACAGAGCAAGGCTGCAGCTTTCAGCTCCTCCCAGGCTCTCCCTGGGCTCTTATTCACCAGCCTCTGAGTAGCACCTGCTGTGGGCGGAGCCTCCTGGGAGTACCAAACTGGTCCAGTGTTCCCGTGTGGGAGAACAGGATGCTCTACAGAGCCACCTCGGTGCTGGCAAGCAGAGGAGTTACAAGGCTGCAGTGGGATGGGGTACAGTGGGAAAGGGTAATTGAAAGGGTGGGAGGTTTATACGAGGATCATCTACAGGGTGAATCTCAAGATTGGATTTGTCACAGAGAAATCCCACTTTGTTATTCCAAATTATCTTGGTTCCACTTCAGTTCTGTGTAGGTAGAGATGTATGTAAATGTGAATGTGATACGTGTACACACAGGGCATAGCCAGACAGCCACCTCTACAACCGTCTGGCTTCCCTCGCCCTTGCTACTGGCTCCACTGTGCCAGGAACTGATGTGATTCCACGAATCAGCAGGCACAACTTGTCAGAGCACAGCCCTTTTTGCTATCCTTAATGCCAGCTGGGAATGCAAAATGGGAAACTGAAGGACCAAGGGATAGAGCACATCCCTTCCCCATCTACCGCCTTATTCCAGGAGGAAAAATGGGCTCTGGTGAAGCCCTGGCTCACACCAGCCCCACTCCTCTCTCTCTTCAGGCTTGCTGTATTTCTTCTCCCTGCCTAATTCCCCTGTGAGGGAGCATGGCCAGGCTCACTTCCTCTCACAAAGCAGGTGTGAGGTTTGGGACTGCAGCTCCCGGAGAGCTGGGCTATATCATCCTGTACCAAAGCCCAGCCGTGTGGTGGCCTTGATGTCGCAGCACACAGTGAGTTCAAAATGGCAGGGAGGTACTCCTGTTAAGCACATGTCCCTTGCTATACTGGGTGGTCCAAACCTGCTGAGAGCTTTAATTTAGGAAGCTGATGGTGGCTCTCTACACACTTTGTCTGCCTGTTGGTTTGGCTGAGCTAGAAACACATCCTTCACTCCCCGTGGCATCGCCTATTTGGGGTCACAGAGTGCCTCTGCTACCATGGGAATCATGCATCCCCAAGCTCCCCTCCTCCACTTGCCCTTTTCCTCTCAGGTTGCAGCCTAGAGAGCATCACAGAGAAGCTTCTGAGGTCTGAGAGCCTCGCAGCAGCAGGATGACAGCATCCCTGCCTGCAAGAGCCTCAGAGTTAGAGGGTGATGTCCAGTGGCCTTCATGGAGTCCATGGCCCAGGGACGAGGCAGCAAGAACGTCTGCAGCTCCCCAGATGGTCCTTAGTACATGTGAGCAGCCCTACTCCCCTTTCTCTAGCCTGGTTCCTCGGACTCAAACGTGCACTGTGGCAGAATAGGGTCTGTGTACAGGAGAGGCTGAGCTGGAACAGGCACTGGGGCTGAGACAGCCTTCTTGGTGATTGCTTTTCTTTATTTAGTATCTACTGCTGGAGGGCAGCTTAATCCTAGCACTTGCCTTTCTTCCCACATTAAATGCCTTTGCTCAGACTCTACACACCTAGGTGCTAACAGACTAAACAAGATGAAGGAGCAGGGGGTGTATAATCGTGATACCAATGTATGTCACAGCTTACACAGCAGATAATTGGTGTGTGCCAAAAAGGCAGTGGTAAATGGCTCCCAGAGGAGATTTCTCCCTAGAAGAGCAGCATTTCACACCACCAGCCTCTGTAATGAGGGGGAAACTACGCATCCTTAGTCCCAGGGGTCCTACCATGAGGTGTAGGCAACAGACTGCGGCAGCCCTCAAGCACAGCTATTTGCCTTCCTCGGGCAGTGGATACTCCTTGTGCTTCCTCAGTTTGTTTTGATGCTCTTCTACTGTGAGACCATATTTAAAGAAAAGAAATGAGTTAATTCTGCCAAACCAAAGAGTTTGACATTTGAGTGCAAGTTTTGAGAAGAGAGATAAAATGTTTTTCATGACCACTTAGAATTCGGTTGAGACACTTCCCACCACAGCAGTACAGTCTTTCAGAGTACACTGCTTTCTTAAGCCATCTTTTTGTTTTGGGCTGTGTGGTTTTTGTGGTGGGTCTCAGGTTTCCTTGTCAGATTTGGGAGCTGTGTGTCTGTCTTCAAAACTGCTGAGCATGTCTCACAAGCCGCCTTCCCTGCACACCTAAGTTAAGAGTTGTTTTTTAGGTATTGTTTTCTATTGCTCAGGGGCTGAGAAAATGCCAGTGAAATAGGGCAGAGCTTGATGGAGAATGAATTTCTCTGGAGGAAAGAGAGAACCGCAGACGCCTGCCCTTCTATTCCTGTTTACCTTTGCTTTCAGGAGGTCAATTAAATTGTGGGCATAAACTTACATTGCGGTTTGCAAACTGATACTCACCAGAAGGTGTTCTGGCGTCACAGAGCATTTTGTGATTCGCTTTCTTCTTTCCCGGATCCTTTATGGCTTGGTAATAACTTGCAACACATGTATCACAGAAACATTATTTACACAATATTTTTGCAGCATCACAGTTAAATTTAGTTGGCAAAATTCCCATGAAGATGTTACTCTTGTGGAATGACCAACAACCCATCTCAAACTTGGACTTTCCCATTTTTTTTGCGTGGTACAGCTGTGGGATTTCTTCATAAGCACTGATTGAAAGGTTCATAGTTTTTACTTCTGTGTATGTTGAGAAGGGGGGAAGGGGTGGGGGGTAGTGGTTCAGGCAGCAAACATTCGTTTGGCCTCCCTACCCACTCAGTTACCCCCTTTAACATGGGATATAACCACCCCATGGAACTCATTGCTGTGGGATATTGTGGAAAACAACCATCTCAGTGCCTCAAACAGCACAACAGATTATGAGAAGCCTCTCATGGTCAAATACAATGGTCTAGCCAAAGCTCCATCTCTGGACATGTCTGCAGTGCAAGCTGTCAGGTGCTAAAAGGCTGCAGAAGGGAAAAGACCCCTCTGTCAAGGCCCAGTTTTTATACTTTAGTTGCTGTCAAATGAACTAAATGGAGAATGAACTAGGTGGACTTTTGACCTGATCCAGTATGGCACTTAGTTCAAATTTACACTGGCTGGGAGTCAAGCCTGGTTTCTATCACAGGGTGTTGTGCAATTCTTGCTCTCGTTTCCAGTGTTGTCCCCCCCATCCCACAGAGGTTAGTGAGTTTGTATCTCAAGGAAAAGAGAGAGTATTTTCTGACTGCAGTCGCATTTGTACCACCAAGCCTTGCCCAATTCTGCTTCTGAGTTCTTACTCAGAGAACGGCTTGCACTTACTTCAAAGAAAGTGCTTACATGCAACTGACTTTAACAGATATCTTGGAGTGAAGCTCCATCAGCTCTCTATCCATGTGACAGCTGTCCCCTCATTTTATCATCCATTTTCTTGGTACTGGGCTCTAACAGAGCCTCTCTTAGGCTCTCCCTTCCCACAGGTACTGTCCTGATGCAGAACACAAGAGCTGCTATCTTAGGCCCTCAAGTCAGGACGAACTTTTCTTTGCTAGACTGACCTAAAGAGAACAGTCAGCTAACTCAAGAAGAGCTTTCCAGCAAGAATTAATGGGATATAGTGTGTTTTTCAAATTCCCTTAGTAAAGCCCTGAAGTCAAAGGCAGAGGCTGATAGATCTATCACATGGAACTGTCTGGGGTTGTTGGGATTTCTGTCCACTCATCATCCTGGCTCTTCTACAAATCTGCACTGTTGCATTTGTTGGCAAGTCTGTATTTTTAGCATCTTGAGATCCCTTGCATCATACAATACTCCTGAATTTCCCTGATCCCAGAGCTTGACATGCTGGCACCTAATAACACTTATCCTTCATTCCACTTTCCTCCTGGCAAGGCTCTCCCACTGGTCAGCAGCCCTTCTTCATTGCCATGCGGTGATTCCTTTAATGATCTAGAAAGGAAGATGTACAATAATACAAGAAGGAGGTGTAATGAGGTAAGGAAGATGTATAAGGAGATAAAAGTGATGCAAATGCCTCCTGGATGAGAAAGGACTTGACAAAGCTTGGGGAGACATTCCTCAGTGGTTCAGTGAAGAGGGATCCCCGTTGCAAGAGAAAGTCAGGGGGATGAAAACAAATAAAGGCATCCTGGAGCCCTTCTCTGACTTGTGGGCTTTATGGGGCTCTAAGTGATACGTAGCAATGCTTGGGGAGGAGGCTGGCACGGTAGTCATGGTGGGACCAGTGCTGAGGTCCCAACACCTTTGTGTCAGCTGCTATGAGCTACAGGTCTGCTCACCCACCCCTTTGGGAGATAACACAGTGATAGTGGTAAGACCCTGAAGGTTCCAGGATGAACATTGCCTCAGGAAGGAGAAATAGAGTCATCAATATGAGTGTGCCAGTGGTCTTAAAGGGGACAGTTGGGAACACCTTTCTTTTTCCCTCATAAGCACAAAAGTGATGGAGGAAAAAGAGTTAAAGAATGGGGAATTCCAGTGGAATACACATATTTTAACACCAGCCATAAACTCAGCAGTACTCAGAAAGGGCCTGGGCAGCTAGAAGGCACCGGGCCATTGCAAATAACAGTAAGTTATGCAATTTTTCTTCTAATTCTTGTTGCTGGCTTCTGAGAGTTGGCCTAGGGAGCTTCTCTCTCAGGGAGCGGCGGGAGCATGTCTGACTTCAGTTATCTCTATACCATCAGGCCAACTTCTGTAATTTTGAAGGCAGTCAGCAAGGCTCAGAAACCCTGCAAATAATGACCACTTGTGTCAGAAGGATTATGAGCTATCCTGCTCCAGGACCTGTCTTTGGCTGCTCATTGACGGAGCTACTTAGCTGGCAGGTATACCCATGACAGAGGATGAAGGGCAGAGATGTGCTTACTCCACACTTGGCCCCTCCAAGCCCTGACATCTTTTCTAGGAAACCTAGGAAACAGTGCTGGCCACTGTTGGACATAGGATGGAAAGAGGGATTCATTCCACGTGCACATTTCCAGTGGTCCCCTTTTTTTTTCTTCTCTGGTGCTGCAAGCACTGTTTCAGGCTTTGGCTACTACACCTGCCACAACCTCCCATGCTTTAATGTCTGCAGCACCTGTAGAGAAACCTGGAGCATCCCGCATTTGATTGCCTGATTCCACCAGCTACAAGCCTGGGGATGACCTGGCTGTCATGGTGACAGTCTGAAATAACCCCTGGACCTTCAGGGCGTAGGAAGAGGGTTAGATAGTGTCAGAGTGATTTGAAAGAGAAGCAAAATATTGTCTGCTCCAGAGTCACTATGGACTTTGTGTTGAGCCAGCTTGGTGGAGTCAGCAGTTCTCAGGACTGCTCAAGACTGTCATACCCCACCAGTCTGGGCACTCCAGCAATACTGAAAGCTGGCATTTTGCTTTATTAATCAAGTGCTGTTTCCTTGTGGCTTTCTCTTAGCTGCAGTTATAGCCTGTCTAGTCATTAGCAGCTCCAGGCTGACATACAAGCAGCAGGAAGACTGCTCATCACTCATCAAATGCTGAGCTTATTTGCATGCTTTCAGTTTTCATGCAATTTTTAAAAGTGCAAACAGATGCCATGAAATTTTTATCTCATTACCTTCATATGGTTTGCATCCCCATTAAACTTTCAAAGAAATACTACGTGCCACCAAGTTTTTGGTCCAGCAACTGTAAGAAGCCCCATGCAACAGAACAGCCCAAAACCAGGTAGCTTGGTTACATAGAAAGCCTACATACTCCATGACTGAAGTGTTGTACAAACTAGAGTCTTAACAGCTCAGACTGATCCAAGCTACAGAAAACTGTCTTCCTTTTTCATACACTCTTCTTTCATTTACAGCTCAGAACATCTTGGTATGAAATTCCCTCCTCTCTCTTCTGGTAACCTGCTTGCCTTCAGTGCCCATTGTGTCAGCCCAAAACATTGTCTCTTCAGAGCAGTCCTTGCGGTTGGAAAGTGCTCTTGCTGGTGTGCTGCAGGCACACAGACTGGGGTGGCACCCCTGATGGGCTCCCCATCAGGCATCAGAGTCTCTAGTGAGTCTGGTGTCCAGTCACCATGTCCAGCCTTTGCTGTCCGCTGCACAGCCCAGTAGAGGATTTGAAGTGGACTGGAGGGTATTGTAAGAGTAAGTTGGGGAGGCACACGGAGTTCCAGCACTGCAATGCAGGCATTAGAAGCTAGGCTTCCTTATCTCTGCTTCTCCCCATAGATTTAACTACACTTACTGGAGCTCACGCCTCAGAGCAGCACCTGCACCTTTACAGGGGACCATGCTGGTGCTCCTCTTTCAACAAAAATACCTCCTGCTTCTTTGAAGCTGGAATTGAACAAATCTTCCTCCAAGCTGCTTTATATTGCATCTAGTCCAGGCATCAGCAGGAAATTCATCTGTATTTCTGCATTACTGTGCCAGCGGGCAGGAACTGCAGCAGCATCCCAAGGTGAGGCCTGATCTCTTTTCTCACATCATCAGCTTTCACAACACCACCATAAAATGGTCCTGCGCTGCAAAAGACAAGGGGGAAAATCAGACAGACCTCTCCACTGTTCTGCCCAGGTGACAGGCACTATTCATATGACATCACTCTCTATGGGCTTTGACTGAGCCACACAGAGCCTCCTACAAACAAAGGGGATGAGACAGATTCTGCTATGAAGCACTCAGCATGTAAGGAGACAAAAGAGTGATGGGATCTGAGAAGAAACAAATAAAAAAGCTTTTTTTTCAAGATCACAGAACAGGTCAGCAGCATTAGGTAACACAATGCTGAACTAAATACCAAAGTGCAGGTGCTTCCTGTAGGACTCCTTCTGTAGATAATTTAGTCTATTGAGCAGGTTTTGTTACAGAAATATTTAGGAAGATGTTCACTGCTTTGATTCGGGTTCACAGGCACATCAAACATGTTGCAGCTGTGTATCGTCAGAAGTGAAACGAGCAACTGACAGTACAGAATGGGGCAATCTGTCAAACTCATAAAACCCTTTTTGATTCCCATTCCTAGGAGTAAAAGAAACATTTGTGCAATCACATGAACTGCTAAACATTCTCGCATTGTTATGCTGTTAACTCCCTTCTGTACCAGATGGAGGAAGGGCGATTAGACATTTTACCAATCTGATTTTTGGTAAGATTCTTTAAGACCCCTGTAAATCTTGTCAGAAAAGGTATTTGGCATTTAAAAAAAATCGCTCAGGTGAGAAAGCTGGAATGTGGGGTGGTGTTTTGCAGAAAGAGCCTGCCTTTCTGGAGCATCCAGCCCATGCGTTACTACATCTTCCAAGGCAGATCTGAAGAAATAGCCCCATCGCCCAGTTTCCAAAGAAAACGTCAATTAAAAAAAAAATCCTTTTCTTCAGTTTTTCATTCCACTAAAATATTGAGCGGGAATATTGTGAAAGGATGCATGGATTTTGCTCTGGTTATTTGCAGAGCTGTTTCACATCAGGATCACTGTTTTACCAATAGAAACGTAAATCACAGCTGAGCCAGTAGGAAAGGTGAGACAGCTAAGATGGCAGGAATCCATTGTTTCAAGCCGTTTGCTCAGAAAGCTTTTTCTATTTCTTTTCACCAACATCTCATATGTTGTTTTTTCTATTCCTTTTTTTTTTTCTCACAAAACATAATTAACTTAATCAGATTTTTGTTAAAGGAAGGAGCCCAGAGATAGGCTGAAGCCTCTCCTAAGCGCCTTTCTGTCTGGGAGGAATCCGAGTCCCAAATATTGAATGTTCCAGTCTGGCATGCTGAATGTCACACAAATATCAGCTGTAGTACAAGTGAAATGCTTTGGTGAATCATTGGACAGTGCCTGAGGCTGCTAACAATTCAGTCCCATCCTATTGTTACATTAGCAGCCCTGTTAAAAAAAAAACAGCGTGAAAATTATCCAGTGTAAAAATATGTAATAAATTAATTTTGTGCAGACCTACTAAGATTAACAAAACACACCCTGAACTTCCCCTCTAAGATCAGCTACATTATTTTTATAAACATTTGTTATCACAACTGGCCTTTTTAGAGGGTTCAGAATTTGCACCCTGGGTAGACAACTACTTAAAAAAGGAAAACTCATTGTGCTTTCTCTATCGACACTTTATACCTGATCCACTTAGCTGCCTAGGTTTTTTCTGGGAGCAGAGGCATGCACTACTTTCATCATTCCACAGCAAGGCTCTCCCCACTCTCCAGCCACAGAGATTCCTGGGGAGAACAGAGATATCTTAGGGGATCAGAGATATCTTAGGCTGTGGACCTGTCTCCTGCTGAGCAGTGAATTGCAATACCATCTTCTCTAAAATGAGAAAATAGCCACTCATGCAACAACCAGGTGGGCTACACTCCCCTCCACAAAGGGGTGCAAATCCCACTTTTTCAAAAATCCAGAACAAGTGTTAATCATGCACTACTCAAGAAAAAGAAGCGAGTGTCAGGTTTAGAGAGCCTACTTCCTAAATGACCCAATATGAACTGAAAGAAACCGCCCTTTTCACAAAGGCAGTATCAGCGTGGGTGATAATTATTTGGATTTTAAGGCCAATGAGGCCTACATAGTTCATGGCACAGACCAAAACACCAACTTGCAAAGCAGGAGCTCAGTTATAGCCATACCTTACAGAATCTTGTGCTGTGTTGGCCCGTAAAATGAATTTAAGTAAGGGAGAGGCACACGGTTGGTGTCTGCTTGAGGCTATAAAGCAGTGCTTATACTTGCACGTAAGCAAGGAAATACAAGCCTAATGGAGAAAAATGTGAAGCTGACACAGTGAGGTGTCTGTAGTCATGGCTCGTGTAGCTGCAGTACAAAGGATGTCTGCAAAAGAGTGGATGATGAAGTGAGGCTCAG
Organism: Lycocorax pyrrhopterus obiensis; assembly: GCA_014706295.1. NCBI lineage: Eukaryota > Metazoa > Chordata > Aves > Passeriformes > Paradisaeidae > Lycocorax > Lycocorax pyrrhopterus. The sequence goes on along the minus strand of JACSVZ010000004.1, from coordinate 31,635,885 downwards.
TGGCACGTGGATGATTTTTTGTACATAGCTTGTTCAATTCGTCTATTCCATGTTGGGCGGTGTCACCTATCCCAGAGATTTCAGGACACTTCTCTGTCACAGTTTTTCAGAGTTGGTTTCAGCTGCGGAGTCACTGTCTACCTTCACCAAGCAGCCACGGCCACCAGCCTGCAATCACCTGCAGCATCCGTGTCCCAGCCAAACTTCTCCACAAGCACAGCCAGCCAGTCTCTTCGTTAAACAGCTTCCCCTTGGACTGACACAATGTTGGTTTTCCCATGTCTGTCATGCCTTCTAGCCAGGGGCCCACTTGCCACAGCTGGAACAGGGGCTGCCCTAGCTGGGACCAGGGACAACAGCCACAGCTGGCACAAAATGAGGGGTGGTTCAGACAAAGCCAGTGAAAATACTGCCGTTCACCCTATGAAGACAGACTCAGTCCTGTCATTCTTGATCTCTGCCCCGTGCTTTAGATGTGCACCACCTCTTTTCCTATCTCACCGTTTCTCCAACATCCATTAGAGCACAAGCTTCCCCAGCTGGCCTGTGTCCTCCCAAACACCTCAAGCCAGCAGCACCCTGGCCAAAGGCAGTATTTTTCATTCATTTTTTTTGTTTGTTTTATTAAAATACTAACAGTAAATACATTAATTAGTAAGATAGAGCAAGTAGGAAACTCGAGGCAGGATGGAAAGGTTTGACCAGCTATAAATAGCAGACAGAATAAACAGGCAACTGCGAACCATGGGCTGTGAGGCTGGGTTTCACGTGGAGGCAGCACCTGCTGCTGGGAGACTTCCACCGGTTTATTTGTTTGCTTTTAAAACAAAAATTATTTCCAATGATGGACTCCAGGCTGACAGATTTGCCACTTTCTGGGAAAACATTAATACTTAGTCATCACTGGCAGGTGTTTTTCTACTTCCTGTGCAGTACTTGACCCACTCTGCATGCCAGAGGCAAGGTAGGGCTTTCAGCGTGGACTGCCCTTACGCCAAAACCTTGGGATGTGCTGGAAGCCTGGGCAGCTGCTTGCATATTAGCAGGATGGGTCACAGCACATTAGCTGAGCCTACGGGAGGCTTAGGATATTTCACAGAAACGGAGATTTTGGGAACAGGAGGCATGGTTAAACAGGGGAGCACATGGAGGTCTCTGCCCTAGGGGCACACAACAGGAGAGGATCCTGAAAGGTCCCCTGAGGGAAACGTGCACTGATGCTATGGATGAGCCTTGGAAACATTTGTGAGCAGGGGAAAGAAAGGATACAGAGGCTTGTCCTGAAATGGCTACAGAGCCTTCACAGAAAGGCTTCCCAGGGAGTGGGGATGGTGACTCTGAGCAGGCCTGGCACAAGCTGCTGGAAGCACTTACGGGGTGCCGAGGCTCAGGCATTTTGTTTTCCCAGGAAGGCAGGTTGTCAAAGTCAGGAGGGACGGCCCAGTGCAGCTCTCAGAGTGGCTGTCCCAGGTCAGCAAGTGTGGCAGTGGACATGTTCCTGCAGACACCACAATGACTCCTCCTGGCCTCAGGCCTCCACTCAAAGACCATTGCCTGCAGCTGCTTCCACACAGACTAATCCTGCTTCCCCCCAGGCAATAAAGGGATGCACGATTTTCTTGGCCATGCAAATGTTACAGCCCCTTAAGAAGGTGACTGCACTCACTATCACCCTGGGACACTCCCTATGGGTGAGCTGCTTGGGTAAGGGGGGTATTTTTCAGTCAAGTCTCCACCTGAATGAAGAAAAGGCAGGAATTCTTAGCCTGACTAATGCTCCACCACTGAATTTCAGCCATCACTGCTGCTGAGCTCAGTAACTTGTTTTTATCTCCCAGAAAATCAGCCTGTCTGGACACAAAGCCATTAAGAGATGGTGAGCCCCACACAACCTCCACGCATACTCTGTTTCAATGTATGCCAGCACCCCCTGTGCAACGTGCCTCATTTCTTATTTACATTTGCCAGGCTTGAAACTGCAACCCCTGTTGCTTGTTATGCCTCTCTCTCCTAGATGAAAGAGCCCTAAAATGTCACCCTTTCAGTGTTATCACTGCCCTCTGCTATTATTGCCTCTCAGTAAATAAAAGGGACTTCCCAGTCATTATTTTATACCCCACAATGACAGTGCTTTTTCAGATCAATTAGTTTTCACTCCTCTTATCTGCATTCAAGCCTCACCTCCCTTTCAGTGTTTCCATTGCCTGCTCAGGGACCTTTCCTGTGTCTCCTCTGACCTCTGGGAGAGGAGCTGAGCTGACTCAAAAGGAGAGCTTGGTGTGAGGACATCCGATCTGCTTACAGACCCACAGACCTAATGTCGTACACGGACGATGCCTTTGTGCATGTCTGAGCTTCTCACTGCACATCCTGGGAAGATAACGATTGCTGGCTTGCCTGTAAAGTTACATCCCCTTTAGCACGATCAGCTTGTACAAGGCACATCAGTTTTTGTGACTGAGTACTTATCTATAAGGACTTTTATCCTCTACCTTGTGCACAATTACCTTTCAATAGGAACCTCTCAACTGAAACCATCTTATTTCACTCTCCCTTTCTATCCTGAAATACATAAAAACATCAGGGCAAAATCTTTTTCTGCAAACAACTGCAAAAACTAACTTGACTGGGGATGCTCTTTGGATTTTCTCCCTGTCTCTTCCAAATTAGTATGTTTTCATTCTGGCAAGTACCCACCCTATTGCCACCCAATAAACAGAAACCAGAAACTAATCTTAAGTGGGTCAGACCAACTTCATTGTCCATCCTAAGAAAAGTTTAAAATGTAAGCTGTCAACAACACAGTTTAAAGCACATTGAAAGCCATTGAAGGGCAGTTTGGACTACATGACAGTGAGATGTCTTTTAAGGGATGATAGGAAACTGTGTTTAGCTTTTAAATATAGCTTTTCAACCCCCTGGTATGGTTTGACAAAGTAGGAGCAGCATCACTGCTCCCCAAAATATCCTAACCACACCATGTTAGAAATGGAGCTTTACTACTTCGCTTTGTTTCCTAGCTACCGACATTTTTTTTAGCTTAGTAGTAGAGATGAGCAGTGAAATTTGGCATTCAGACTGCAACTTCATAAAAGCCTTAAAAAACCTCATGCATACATACATATCTATCTATATATACATCTGTAGCAATTACAGTTGCTAGCACAGTTCCCTTTTCAGAAATGTTGCAGTTACTAACCTCCATCCTGGTTATCCACTCATTCCCATCCTGGGGCCTCTGCCAGCCTAGTCCTGGACCCCCCCCCCGCACCCAGTTCTGCCCCTACCTCACAGCCTCCTCCTTCCCAGCCCCCCAACTCTGCCCTACACCCCTTTCCCACCCCAGCCCCATCTGCTGTTGGAGCATTCTCTCTTCTCTCCTCTCACCCTTTCCAGCTCTACCAATCCCTTTACATTCATCACATTAAAGAAAACATTTCATGGTCATCTCTTTTATCTCCTTCAGTGAACAGTTAATCAGAAAAAATGCTTTCATGTTGCTAAATCAGGGCCAGTGGGCAAAGCCAGGCTGACAAGAGACATTTTCCTCTGCTACTAACCTGGGCTAAATAGTATTAATTACAGAGGCTGGGCTTTGATTGCTGGAGTGTGGTGGGGCTGGCGAGAGTTCCCTCCTCCCCCTCTGCTCTCTCCCACCACAGGCCCACACTGCGCCTCGTTACCTGCCTGCCCTTTGCCAGCCTCCCCATCTCATGTCACAGCACAGCTGCAAGTGGGATCCCCTAAATCTTCACCTGGGCTGCTCAGACAGTAACTCTGGAAGAGTCAGGTCCCTGGGCTGGAGGACAGTCTAGCTGGGTGGTTGGGGTGTCCCTGTCCTTGCCTCCCCCGTGCTTGTCTGCCCAAGGCAATGTCTTTTCCAAGACAGAAACCGCTTCTTTCTATGTGTTTCAAAGAACCTGAATTCTGGGAGGCCACTCAGTAGACATCACCCCACACAGTGTTTCTCGGCCTGTGGTCTGTGGGCCGCAAGTGGTCTGTCAGATGTCAAAGGGACTGCAGAATGACTGCAGACAATTTTTTGGGACAGACATATCCATCCTCACACATGCCACAAAGGAGCGAAGACAACAGGCAGTGGGAGCAGAAGGCAAATTGAGGACAACGTGCTACAACTCAGTCCTCTGTGGGGTGGTCCAAAGGTGTTTATTGCTCTTTCAAAGAAAGAAAGAAAAAATAGGCCAGACTTGCCCCACAGACCCAAGAGGCCCGTCTCTGCACATGTCCAAGGACATTATGAAGGAAATTATGCTGTGCCCCAATCTGTTGGCAATAGTATCCCCCACGTCTCCCAGGTGGAAGGCGACAACCTTCCATCCCAAAGGCGGCATCAGCAAACAACTGGTTACCAATTCTGCTGAATTGGCTTCCCACAAATTAGCAGAACAGGCCAAATCCCCAGACGAAATGAATCACAGCTGAAACACTCTGCTTTTTAGACACAGAATGCCACTAACTGCTTTCTCCGTCCCTCTCCGAGCTGAGCAGGACTTTACAGAAGTGACCACAGGAGGAATTTTCAGGGCAGTCACTCTCCGTTTCAGAGACCTTCCCTTGGGATGGGCGGCACAGCTGGAGGCTTTAGTCAAGCTGTGGTTTAAGCTGATTAAGGTGACTGTCCCTGGTGACCCATGGTGCCAAGCCCTGATCCCGTGCAGCTCATGGGCAGCGTAATGGGAGCACAGCACTCCAGGAAAAAGGCACCTCCACATTCACTACAAAACTCATCTGGAGCAGCCAGGCAGGACAATATTTTCAAATGCTTTTTGATTTGTTTTGAGTGTTTGCTGCTGTATATGAAGACCTGTTTCTCCAGCCAGTGTGAGCGGGAGTGTGAGCCCAATTGGATGACCTTTGCAAGTTGAGGTCCCACATTCCCATCCTGATCCTGAAGACTCCATGTCTTTCTTCCTCCTCCTTCTCCATGCAGCATCTGGTTTCCACAGGCTCACCCTGCCTCCTGAGTCAATGCTTTGCTCTACCCTGCACAAGCACAGAGGGAAGCAGAAGGGGTAGATCTGGTCCATTTTTCCCCAGTCCACACTCTGATCCTCTGTGGGCTCTTCTCAAGGACACACGGATGTGGTTTTCCCAGACAGCAACAACAGGTTGGAGTCTCCACCAGGGCAAATCAGCACATGGCCTTGGAGGTCTGCCAGCACAGTCTAGCCTCTTAGACTGATTTCCTCTGAAAAGCAAAGAATTGGAGAATTTGGAAAACACCTGGGGTGATCAGGGCCCAGCAACCAAAGTCAGCTAAACATTCCTATAGCAGTAGCTTGCATGGATCCAGATGCTCAAGACAAGTTTACTCCAAATTTTTTGGGAACAGGGCCCTTTGGACTACCTGGACCTCTAGGGCAAAAGACCTCAGACTTGTCAATAACTTCATTCACACCTTCAAATTACAGTGTAGCACTTAAGAGAATGAAATACCCAAGTAACCCAACTAGGTAGTTGTCCCCATGCTACTCCTCTCCATACTCAAATGCATTTTAGGCTGACAGTGCTGTATTTATAGCACACAGTGTTTCAGTTACTGTGCAACACTGTTGAGGAGGCAGAAATAGGCATTTTGCTGTCTGGGAGGGCAGCACAGAGCCTAGGGGATAAACACATCCTCCGGCAACACACAATAGTGAGGGAACCTAAGGCTTGAGTGGCCATTGCTGAATTTAGAGTTAAGAGCCTGTTGATATGAGTGACAGCTCAGAGTCCTCGTTGCAGCATAATTCAGACTATGAACAATGCAGTGGTTTTTTTTATATTAACTTCAGATATTTAAAGCTCTCTTCATTGCCAGAAAGATGAGAAACTTTTTTTTTCTTTTTTTTTTTTTACAGTGGAAATGTAGAAGATAAGAACGGCCTGGATCAAATTAAGCCTCCATCTCACCCAAAGTTTTCTGGCAGGCTGGTTTTTGGTTGCTTCTGAGAGAAAGGCAAGAAGCTTTGCATCAGTGGGATAATGTGCTTCCAAAAGAGTTTCTTCCTCAGAAGTTGTCTCTCTTGCTTAGAAGTTGTCTTCTGCCTTGAGGCAGGGTGGTTTCTGTCCAAAGCTACTTGATTGACTTTGTTCTTTGTTTATTTTCAGCTCCGCAGGCTGTCCCTGTGAATAATGGGTCTTTGGTGCTGGAACACAATTCTCAGATGAATATTGTCTTCCATGGTAAATTCCAGGGCTGTTCAATTGCAGAATAAATCTTACCTTCATGGAGGGGGTGGCTGGTGCCTTTGGAGATGGTACAGGGTGCCTGTACAGCACCTCCCTGTCAGTGCACAGAAGGTCATAACTCCTTGCTGAAGTTCTGCCTGTGGAAGCCAGGCCGTCCTCCAGCCTGAGCAATGAGCTGGGTCTGCCTGAAGCTCTCCTGAGCTCCACACTTGGGAATCTGCTGCCACATGGTGGCATACACTCTCTCTTCCTGGCCCTAGGAATCCCTCCTTGGCTTCCAAGAGGTAGCACATGTGGAAAGAGCACTTCTGAGCTCTGCATTGTAACTAGCTCACCAAGTTTCCAGGGACCCATTCTGGAGCTGCTAGAAGCTTTTCCGAGAGCATTGTTTCCTGTTTGGAGCTACACAAAAGTATGAGGAATGCTGGCAAAAAATCTGAGAGTATCTCAGGTGCTTTGGGGTCAGAAGGTAGGATTTGTTAATGAAAGACTTTTACCTAACCTGAAAACACTAGAAGTATTTCCACAAAGCAGGCCAAGGTCTGCATCCATCTCCTTGAATTTCTGCTCTGCAGCAGATGCAAAGGCAGCACCAGGCAGGAAAAGAAACTATAGAGATCATTCCTGTTCCTGACAAAGACTGAAAAGCAGAAAGGTGGTTGTCACAGGAGCTGGTGGAGGGCATCACTTGCTCTGTCTACGTGCAGTACTTTCAGTTTTCAATGCTGCATTTCACTCTTTGAGGCCACAGGTTGCTTTGTCCTGGGTCAGGCAGCTGCGTGCTAGAGAGGATGCATTTGCAGGGCAGCTGCTCAAAACAAGGCTGACTGCTTCCTTCCGGAAGGGTGGTGGCACCTGTGGGTGGAAAATCCATGGGAAGTGCCCTGGGGCCATGTGAGGCAGCATGCTCAGAGCCTGTTGTTCACACTGTGCCCTGTTCATAGTGCTGGAGAGGGCAGCTTTGCGCAGCAGGCATGGCTGGCTGGCTGGGAGATGCAGGGAGCCACCCAGCTGAAGAGGGAGGGTGGCACAGCAATGCACCTGCCCAAAGGGTCACCTTGGTACAGCCACTGAGTCGGCAAAGGACTTTGGGGAACTGGTCCCAAACCAATAATGCCTGGAGTCTGGAACAGAAAGACTGATGCCTGGCATTGAGAGCATTCCTGCTCTCCTCCATGTCACGACAAAGTTGAAGTCCATCCAGCAGCAGCTCCTGGATGCAGGAAAAATACAGATTCTGTGAAAATGGTGAGTTGCCATGGACCTTCCTCTCATCCCACCACAACCCATGCCCAGTGGTAAAAGCTGCACCTATTTCCTCTTCCAGCCTCACCCCTGCTGCAGTCCTCTCGCAGTGAGACTAATGCAGGGAGCAACACAGGATGGGCACAGTGACACTGGGAGCAGTAAAGGGTGAGAAAATAAGGATGGGGAGGTGTGACCCCAAGGGAGGAAGAGGGACTGTCCAAGAAGCAGAATGGACAGGCGGAAAGGAATAAAGGGGCCGTGAGCAACATATTAGGAAACTCTGTGCCATGGTGGGATCTCTGTGTTGGCAGGACACTGGTACCCAGAGGCACTGAGTACTCAGGCCTGTAAGGCAGGGACTGGAAGGACCATCTCTCCCACAAGCCAAGTAGATGTCTTCATGACACATCACAGAGCTGCCCCATCTCCTGCCTCTGCTGTTCCTCAGCTGCCTGAGCTGTAGGGGAGGAAGGGATGGCCAAGGAAGGGGATTTTGCAAATGTTGGGACAGAATAGGCAACAAGGCTGTTAGAAGCTCAACCACTGCCATTCCATATGGTTTGATGTCCTATGGCAGTACATGCAGATAAGAGGGAGGCTTTGAGATTACTAGTATCCAGCTGTGGAGCATGCAGGCACCCAGGAAGACCCCTGGGACCATGCCATGGCCTGTGTGGCAGCAGTCAGGCTACTTACTGTCGGCTGTGCCTCTCTTCCTCTCCTCGTGGAGATGGGCTAGCCCTCTGCCCCAGATCCTCTGTCCTCACTGCTGCTCTCTGCTCTTGCCTGCTGCATCTTATTTCATGGAAAAGGATTCACCGTGTGGAGCAGAGGCCATGTCTGTGCCCTGGGGGACCGACTCTGCCTAGGAGACGTCAGATAGCAGGATAACCCGCCTGGGTGATTAACAGTGGTGGAAGGTGCTGCAGAAGTGCTCGGGTTGATTCCCCGCGGAGGCACTGTGTGAATGGGCGAACACATCAAAGGGTGTCTCCCTTTCATCTCACTGCTCCGAGCAGACGGCTCCGAAGCATCTCTTCCAAGGACAATATGGGGGAGAACTCTAATAACCTTACAGTGTGGAGCCGTGCCAGCGCTCCCAGTGGCCACTCTGGCGGCAGCTAAAGGGGCGCCTTCTCCGCTTCCACCCTAATTGCCCTTAATTGGCTCCTGCCTGCTGGCAGCAGAACGGCAAGGGCTCTCCAAGGATCACTGCACAACAGTGACAACGTTTGGAGAAGGATTGTCGGCCCCTGCCTTGCCCCACCTCCATCATACTCTTCCCCACCCACCAGAGCAATACAATAACCTTTCCAAGTACGAGATTTTTCTGTCAGTACATGACTTTTTCCTTCCAGGCCCTGCTCTGGAGGAGGCCTTGCCAGGGAGCTGGGGCAGGGCGGCAGGGCAGGGTCTGTGTCTCAAACCCAGAGGAGGGGGTGTGTGGTGGCCCTGGGCTAAGGGGGACATAAGCATTGTCCCTTTGTACAGCACTGCAGCCACAGTGCCCAAGAGCACATGTCGGTGCAGTGAGCCCTGCTGCTCTGCTCTGTGCCAGGCCTTCCTGTGCACGTGACCAGAGCTTTGAGGTCCCCCACTGTAGAACCAGCAAACCACAAAAATACAATTCAGCCCACAAAATCCCAATTTCCCTAGAGAGAGGTGGTGCTGTCCTGCGGCAGCCAGGTGGGCATGGGGCTGCATCCCAGTGTGATCTCCTGGCTATGGCCTGCACTGTTACCCTGGGAATGTGGAGAGGTGATAAGGAGGGCTCCTTTCTGTCCCTACTCCATATCCCAGTGCTGAGTGAGGGCACACAAAGCAGAGGGTCCCTGAAACCCCCCTTCCCTAGGAAGGGTTCTCCAGGACACACTGGCCCTTGGCTCATCTGGCTCCAGTTTCCTGTGGCAGATGTCCCTGCACTTTCCCCTCTCAGCCTGACACCCACAAAAGCCATTCCCTCATGTCAACAGGAGGGTGGGAAGCCGCAACACAAAAAGCACCTTGTAGCTCTGACCAAGTATGTCCCCATCAGACTGCATCCCTGCTCCTGCTCCCAGCCAGGACAAACTCTTGCTGCAGCAGCAAAATGCAGCTGAGCATCTTCCCAGTCCCTTATGGTTGCCCGCATCCCAGCCAGGGCCAGTATCTGCAGGCAGCAGGCATCATATGAGCAACATGCTCCACAGCAAGCTGACAGGGGCATGGAAACGCAAATGGGACACAAATCCAGTTCTGATGAAGGGAGTTGCAATGTCTTTCCCACTGAGGTTATTTTTAAACTGTTTATCAAAGGCTCACTGCTCTTGGCAGCAGGGTGGGCTATTTTTGGATGCCTGCTTCACCTCTCCACGGAGATGTGTTGGCATAGGCTTGTCCCTTCTTTTGCCTGGCACCCTCAGACCTCCCGTGGTCTCTGAGGTTTGCCCTGCTACGGTCACTGCTGTTTGCTTCCTCACACGTCGAGGGACTTTTTAAGCAGGAGGTCTGAGCTCAGGCACAGCCTCATTATGAGTCCTTAATTAGCAAAGCCCCTCTCATCCTTTCCTGCTGTCAGTGGTGACACAGCTGCATGGGTAAGGGCAAAATACACACTTGTGCCTGCTGTTCTCCCTCAGGATTGGTGGCATTTGTCCTGACCTAAGCCTGGCACCCTGGGGCTTTGCATTCAAGTTTTGTCCCTGCTATTGACTTTCCACTTGCTGCTGCCGTGTCTTTTTGCCCGTCTAGAAGAGCAAGGCTATGTTTCCCTACTCCATGGGATTGCTGGGACAAGTAATTGGGACAGGATGACTGAAAACTCAGCACTGTCCTCACAGGGCCTCTTCTCTGTGGATGGCTGAAGGACATGACAAGTTTCACTGAGGTGCAACTTTGGCAAAGGTGGTCTGGTGAGGCAGGGCTCAAAGCAAGTGCAGGGAGGGAACAGAGGTGCGTGGAAGCGCAGTAGCTGTGTGTTGGAATCAGTGAAAGCACAGACTGGAATGGGAATGCAAAGCGAGCCATCAGGCTCTGAGGTTAATAATAGGCTGTCTGAGTCTTGACTGTATAAAAGAAAATCAGTCCTTAAAAGAAGCTCACTGGCAGAGTGCTTGGCCCTGACAGAATTATCCACAGGAGCCCAAACAAATGACTGGCCTCATTACCGACCTGCAGCCTCAAGCACGGCTTGAGACACGCTGGGCTCACATAAAGAAATCAGCACTGTCCACACTGCCCCTGCAGTACCAGAGAAAAGGACTTGGAGAAGTTTCCCAAGAACATCAACAAATTCAGGGACTTCCTTTTGTTAGCAAAGCACAAACCTTCTGCTGAAGGAAGATTTTCTTCATTCAAATATGATTTTGGAGAGCCAAAGGTACGTGCAGGCCAGGAGATTCTCCTCCAGGAATGAGGACAGAAGAAAGCCAGCGCTGGCATGTGTGAGGTTTGTACTCATTTGTAAGATCTGTACTCAAAGAGAACGGATGTGTCTTTTCTTACAGGAAGTGACTGGATGAAAAGGTGAAAACCACTTACTTGGGCTGGTTAGAAAGCTCCAAGCTATATAAGCACACGTAATTGTACTCTCCAGCCCTGAGAGTTAATGGACAGGCGTCTCTGAAAGGAGAGACTGGCTCAGGCTTAGGAGAAAATGATGTGGAGCCCACTGTGATCTGTGACATCCACCACCCAGTCAGCCCTGTGGCCTCACTGGTCACCATCTCCATGGGCAAGATTGTCAGAGGGGACTGGAATTGCTGCCAGCAAAGAGCTCAGGGGGAAAATCCTCGGGGTAAAGAATCAAGGGACAAATGCCAAAGGAGAAACATGGATGAGGGAAGGGAGATGCATCTCCACGCTGAGGACACAGAACTATATCCAACAGCACCCACAAGTGCTGGAGTGTGTGTAAGACCACTATGCCAGCACAAGGCAGTGTGTCTGGGAAAACAGGCATTCTGATTTCTAAGCAAGTCAGTAACAAAATGGGCAAGGTCACTAAGCAGATCCTGCAGACACGCACCAGGGGAGGTGACAGCAGCATGTGGCTGGCTGTGGTGGCCAGCACTGTAAGCGTGGCCAGGGCAAGCTTCACGGGGAGCACATGCTCATGGAGTGAGTCCCGCTGGTGCGCGGAGGCTGCTGGCACAACATGTATTGCTGGCATGAGGTCTCACTGAGGCAAGCTGCCCCCGACATCTGTGGGCATGCTGGATGTGAGCAGACATTCCCGTGGTGAGTGAAGGTGATGCCGTGCGGTACAGTCAGAAAGACACATTCACCATGAGAGCATGCAGAGCAAAAATCATAGCCCTGACCTTTTCTCTTAGTAACAGCGGGAGACTCACTATGAACAGTAGGGTGATTGGGAAGTCTAGGGCAGTGACCATGAGAACCTGAGCCTGCCTGGATGAGGGATGAGTTCACTGTTCCCAGCCAGAGAACTCAACAGGACAGAGTTTCTGGAAAGGAAACAAATGGAAGGCAAAAATGAAAGAAAGAAAGAAAGAGTATCAAATGTGCTGTTGCTGTAGGCAGGATTCACAGGTTAACGAAAGCAAAACTCATAGATCCCCCTCAAACCTTGAGTCAGAGTGCACCTGGTTGCCTTCTGCCCTGGGTCACCTGCAAAAGAGAGGTGGAGAAAAATGCATCAGAGGGCTTTGCACAGAACTGTGGCCAAGAGTCTGCCATAATACCTTTGCCTTTTGGGAGTCATGACAATACAAGGGTAGATTTCCCTGATATCAGTGCAAAGAACTCAGGCTGGAAAAGCTGGGGGAAAAGAACTTGGTGAAAGGTGGAAAAGAGACAGGGATTTGAAGGAACAGTGGGGAGAGGGACATCATCCTGGACATCACAGGGAACACTAACAAACATGAATGCAAGCAACCCCTGCACACTACTAATGTGCAGAAGGGTCCTGGTGTCTCCCTTTTAATCCTCCATCCATCATTTGAGCTGACAACATAAAGGCCCTGCATATAGGCCCTTTCATCTGGCGGTGCTTCTGTCACAGAGCTCCTCATCACCAGCCACCACTGTATTTTGTACAACGTCCTGATGGGTCAGCCACCTACCCCAAAATCTGGGCCAGGCCACCCAGCCATATGTGTCACAGCAAGACCCTGATGTGACACAGAGAAGGAGGGGAAGCAATGACTTAGTCCATGTTGGCAGAGGCCCAGGGGTCCCAGCCCCACCTGGCAGCAGAACCCTTCTGCTTTGGGCAGCGGGAGCCAGGACAAAGACACAATCCTAGGCACAGCAGCTGCTTGGAGCACGCTGCCCCCCCCCCCAAGAGGGACATGCTCCCTGCCTGGCACAGAGATCGTCCGCTCCGGACGGCATGAAACAAAGAGCAGAAGGAGGGAAGGAAGTGACTTCTCTGGAAACGATTGTGGTGGTGGCATGAGCACCCATCTCTTTCCAAACAGACCAAGCAGCGATGCCCCCGGCCCTTCTCCCACCCCCTGATGCCTCCCGTTCACTGCTGGCATCCCCTCTTACTGTGCCCTCCGCCTCTCCTTATGCAACAGGGCGAGTGGGAAAAAAAGCAGCAAAAAGAAAGCCAGAGCGAGGGAGGGAGGAAGCCGATGGGCACTGGCTGGCAGGCAGACAAGGAGCGCGGCAGGGGCGGCTGGGAGCCCGGGACACGCGGCCTCTGCCAGGGCCTTCTGGGCTGCGGGCATGTACGTGCGGTCAGCAACGTGCGAGCCGCTGCGAGCGGGGCCGGGCACACGCGCGGCTGTGCCGAGCGCCCGGGCTGGCAGCCGCCCTGCCCTGGGCTGCGGCGCGGGGCTCCCCGCACCAGCCCCCATCAGTGGCCGGCAGCAGGGCAGCTGGTGGGGGACACGCTGCTCGTCCCCGGGCTGCGCCCGACCCAAGGGCAACACGTGCCCCCGCGCACATCCCCGGCCGCTGCCACCCGGGTGCCCACGAGTTTCCAAGCAGGCAGGTGTGCGGCTCTGTCTCACCAGCCGTCTTGCCAGTTTTGACCTAAGAGGGAGAAATAGTGACCTCCACTGTCCCAAGGCCACGCGCCTCCTCCCGCTGGCCCGTGTGCGATGCCGTGCCGGGGATCACGCTGCTGCTGCTGCTCCCTTCTGCTTGTGTCAGCAGTTTCAGAGCGGTTCCCAGCCCGGCACAGCTCCCACAGAGCACCAAAGCTCCCTCCCTCCCTCCGCTCAACCTCCTGCATCCTGGCCACCTCATGCACTCCTGTTTGGGAGCATCCTGCCCTGCTCCCAGTTCTCACCCACCAATTCAGGAGCAAAAGGAAGTCTCACTTGTACCCCCCACTCAAAAATGCCTCCCCAAATCACCCAACATTCATATTCCACACTCAGACACAATTTCGCCTGTATCGGGAAGGGAAGGGAAGGGAAGGGAAGGGAAGGGAAGGGAAGGGAAGGGAAGGGAAGGGAAGGGAAGGGAAGGGAAGGGAAGGGAAGGGAAGGGAAGGGAAGGGAAGGGAAGGGAAGGGAAGGGAAGGGAAGGGAAGGGAAGGGAAGGGAAGGGAAGGGAAGGGAAGGGAAGGGACTGACACAGTGGAGCATTTCAGAAGACGTGGTTTCTTCATGAGCACCTCTGTGCATTATGTCACAGGCCAACTGGGAGTTAAGTCTTAGTCTCCTTCTCCTCATCTCCTGGAAATGAATGAGGTTTACAGATATTTTGGAGACGGTTGGTGTGCTGCACTCATGAGTCAGCAGCTGTCAGTAAGAGTTACACACACGTGGGTGACACCGCTGGGGTAGGAAAGTCCCTGGAATATCACACATCGGACAATAGGCACGTAGTGACCTCAAACCCACCCTTGGCACAACTAAGAATCTACCCACACCGCAACCAAGGTGTCCCTACGACCCGAAGAGCACGTAGCACTTCTGCTCTCCGAGGAGGTAGCAACAGTGTAGCCATGCAGGGATAGAGCCCACAGCAGCTCCTGTGGGTCACGGCTCTGCGGTCAGTGCCTGTCAGCAGTGTTTCTCTGCCATTCGCATCTGCTTTTGCACGCTTTTGGGATATCCAACCCAAACAACTGCTCCTCAGAAGGAAGGGATTTCAGCAACTGAGATCCTCTGAGAAAGATATTCATCCTGCAGCAGACAAACCCAAGGGGAAGCGATAGCACATGGGTTTGGGGGTGACTGGTGCCTTTTCAGGGTACTGAGATGCTCCTGGGCAGCAAGTTACCTCCCTTGCTGGGTGTCACTTGCAGACCAGCCCAGTGGGCATTGTCGCAGAGCCCTGGCTCTTTGCAGGAGAAACACAAAGAAGACTGGGCAGGGAGAGGCAAATGTCATGGGGAGGCAGGAACATCAGCTTCAATCATGCTTGTAAGTATTTTATTCATTTCTCAGTTACTCACTGTAGAAGGCCACTATCCAGCCCCTGGCTATCAGAGAGCAAAAGCATTTAAGAGCATTAAGTGTATAAGCAGGCCTGACATGTAACAACTGCTGCATGAAGGCAGCACTTTTCAACTTCATGTCCTCACTGTGGCTCACTAGCCCAGCCTCAAGGCCCTGGCTCTGCCCCTGCCCCCCACCCCTGCCCTGAAGCATGCCTGCCACCTAACACATCATGTACACAGCAGGTTTATAACTCATCCTTCTAGTCCCAGCAAAGTAGGGGGTGCCAAACAATAACCCAGGTTTCTTGAAGCAGATGAGTAATTACGTGTCTATAAAACTAGAAAAAGCTAGATTGTCGATGGGCTGCCACCACATTCCCTTCAATGAAGGCAAATGAGGCAGATCTAATCACATCCTTCATTCACTGCATCCTGCAAACTGCCTTTGCAGTGCCCAGTAAGGAAGAGTGAGCCTTTGATCCAGGTAGCCTGAGCAGAGGAGCTAAGATGGGTAGACATGCAAACAAAGTCCAAGCTCCTGGGTCCAAACCAGCTCTGGAGCGCTCTCCAAATGTGTGGGCTGTTCAGGTCTGTACTTCTAGTGGAAAGGCATCTTGGCCTGTTGGCCAAGGCACAGCAAGGTCCAACAAAAGCGTGTTGGACTTCATTTCAGACCACTGGGCACAGTTCTGGGGTGACATGGCAACCTCTCTGCCACCAGGGAAACAAGCAGGTCACTGGGAAAGAGGAAGAAGAGGGGCCAAGAAGTAGCAGCTGGGAAGCTGGGATGAGTAGAAAGCAGGTATGAAAAGCGTAAGAAGTGGTGTGGTCAGAAAAGGGGAGTGGAAGAAAGGAGAAGACAAGTTAAGGGATAAACTGAAAGGACCAGAGGGGAAGAGGTTGTTCTAAGTGAATTTCAGGGGTTGTTTAAACTGAGAACTAACTGGAACAGAGACTGCCTCCATGGTTGCCCAACCCCTAGGCCTGGATCTCAAATGAGCAACAAATTAACAGATGTGTGAATTTAAAACAGACCTTAGAAAGGAGATGAAAGGGTGGGAAACCAGCATTCAGAAGACTGGTGGAGATATTCAGACACAGCGAGGCAAACATAGAAAGAAGCTGGAAATGCAAATACAGCCAGGTCTCTGCACTGAAATCCCTAACACACGGGGGATAAGCAAAGGAAATTATGAAGTTGAGCTGGCACATGGGGAAACAGCCTGGCCCTGCCATGTGCCACCAGCGCTGCTTCAGAGGAGCTTAGCACTGCAGCACTCCATTAGGGAAATGTCACTCTGGAAATAGTCTACTTGGTGGTGAGATCATTTATTCTTCTCAGCTGGAAACCTGACCCTGTTGCCAAACGTATTTTCCAGGCTAGAAGCTGATGCTCATGGAAAACTCTGGCCCCGAGGCCCAAATAGAGATCCTGAGCTTTTCGGTGCCAGTGCTCAGCACCCCAGCAGTCTGCACAGCCATCTCAGAAGTGTCTCTGGCCACGTTGCAGCTGGGTCAGTGGCTCAGCTGGGGAAGCTGAGCACAGCCAGCATGATGGCAAGTCACGCTGCACACACTGTCACCAGCTCCCAGGCAGCCATGGGCTGGCTAAATTTGGGTTGGCATGGAGTGCTCATCGCATGATCTCCCAAGAGATTTTACAGGGACAAAATCCTGGCAGTAAGTGGCAAGGGTGTAAGAGAGCTCAAATACCTGGTTTGATACTAGGTCCCCTAGCTGCTATTAAAGGGAGTTAATTTCTCCTGATCTCTGGCAGCAGGAGGAGACATGTTTTTAGAAGCCTTTTCTGGCTCCAAGCATCACATGAATGAGTGTGGATATGTCCAACTCTCAGTCATGGCTTTTGTCACGAAGTCATGACTCTGCCAAACCACCATCCTACACCTGAGGTTTTGGGCAACTTACACCATGCCATGCCAGGGAAGCGAGCCATTGCATTGGCAGGGCACTTCCCCCAGCCCAGCTCTGTGCTACCTGCTGTCCATGCTGCTTCAGCTGCTTTTCCATAAGCAGTTGGCCTCAATCCAAAGAAAACAGCAGCAGCGGTGCCATGTCAGTGCAAATGTCTGTGGGAAAGCCAGGCCTGCTGCGGGCAAGCAGTCTTCATGGAGCTCAGGGGGAGGCTGGGCACCCTCCAGGCCCTGTGCCTAATATTTGCCGTGACACCCAGATAATATTTGTATGCAGCTGGCAGGTGCTCACATCGCTTTGTCTGGGGCAGTATTTGAGTGTGTGGTGAAGATGTGAATTATACCCTGTTCCAGGCACTGTGGAGCATTGAGGGATAGCCAGGGCTGCAGGCATCTACCCTGCCTCCAGCTGAGGCTGAAGACAAACCCCTGCAAAGCCCTCATCTCCCTCCCTTGCCTTCCCTGCAAAAAGCACTGGGGGGACAGGGCAGCCCCAGGAGCCCCCAGTCACTTCGGTCTCAGGCACACCAGGGAGAACCAAGGGACAATATTCCTAAGGAGGAGCTGAATTTGGAGAGTCAGAAGCACATCATTTGGGACGCTGGAGCGAACTGAAATGCCAGGTGTCCGGATGGAAGGGCGGCGAGAGTCCCTGCTCCGGCCGGCAATGAATAACCATTAGCCGGGGCGCCCACAAAGGCCGCTGCCTGCGGGCAGACGTGATTGCAGGCACAGCCTCGGCTCCCGTGCTTGTGGGAACCTGGCGGAAACCCTCCCGGTTTCCCCTGGTCTCGGCTCAGCTGCGCTGGGAGATTTGCATTGGCAGCAGGGTGGTGGGGAAGCTCGCCCGCCCCTCGCCCGCATGCTGCCAGCGTCCTGCCAGTGCCGGCAGCCTTTCGCCTCTGTGAACTTTTTGTCTCTCGTGTGAAAGCGGAGTGTTTATCAAAGGAATCGTTTAAACAATTTAAATGCATCTTAATTAGAAGTGAGCAAATGGCACAAGAAGCCATACGAGGAGCAATACCTTTCGCTTGGAAGCACACCTTTGCCCACGCACTCCTCTCTCACCTACAGACACCCCTCCCTTCCATCACAGGTCCCTGGGAAGCTCAGCTGGCTACGTACCTCGATCCATCCTGGCAGCCTGCAGTGTCCCCACAGCTCCACGCTGCCCCCAGCCCAGCTGCGCGTTACGCACGGCTGGGTCAGTGTCCCCTCCATCCCCTCTCCCAGCCTCCCACCGCTCTCCCAGCCCCAGGACCCTGCCCCCTTCCTGCCCCCTCCCTGCCACCCCTCGTTCCTGACCCTGGTGTCACCTATAGCTGCAACAGCCATTCAGCCTATATCCATTACTAAATGAAGAATCCTCTGTAAAGCAGCAGAAAAGCCCTGGCTGTACAATGTGCGCAGACTGAAAAGGGAAGGCTGTTAACACCACTTGGAAAGGGGCCTGCATTTGACAACAAACACAGCCAAGTTTCGAGCTCCTTGCTAATTAGTCTATTAGCTGTGTGAGCAGAGAAAGCCTCTCACCATCCAGCGCCGCTCCACTCTCGCGCTTCAGTCCCGTCACCTCAGGAATCCCGTGCCCCATCTCCATGGTCCGGTGCTACGTAGGCATCACACCAGCAGCTGGCCACTCGCCTGCGCCTGCACAGAAGAGCCAGCCAGAGACAGTTCCTTGCTGCTGACCTTCTCCGAGGGACAAAAGCTGCTTAAAAAATGGAGCCAAAGTCCCAGGTGCTGCTGGGATGCCAGGCTGTGGAAGAGGAGACCTGCATGTCTGTCAGATGGACACCCCCAGCCCCATGGTGCTGGCAGGAGCCACTGGGCACAGCCCTGTGAAGAAGGTGTTGGGGAGAACCCATCCTCCTGCCAAGCAGCACACTTCCCAGTCATGCTCCAGTGCCTGCAGAGCCATCAGCCCAGGGAAGATATTGCTCCCTGGGGCATATTCGAGCAGGGAGCAAGCAAAACCATTGTTATTCCCCCTGGCACACGAACCCTGCACCCCCAGCCTTTCAGCACCTTTCTGGCAACCCAACTAGCCAGTCCAGCAGAGAGAGGCTCCCAGTGCATCAGCAGCATCTGTCCGTCCGTCCGTCCGTCCATCCATCCATCCATCCATCCATCTGTCCATCTGTCCATCTGCCCAGGGAATGGGTTAAACAGTCTGTGCCCCACCCTTGAGGCCAGCCTGGGTTTCCAGGCATGGAAGGGAGAGGCTTGCAGCTGGGGATCATTACTGGGCAGCCATAAGAAGGGTGGAGGCCTTCCTCCCACACTGATCAGAGGAGCTTTGCAACTGTATGCCCTGGAGCCAAGGGATGAGGTCCAGGGCTTGTTTACCACCTTCTGCGAAACAGGGGAGTTTTGTCCACACCAAAGAGAACATTAGCAGATCCCACCATGAAGCAATGTGTTATGTGCTTCCCCAGGGCAACTGGACCACTTGATGACCACCCAGTCTGCTATAGTTGACTTCTCCCAATAAGAAGGCCCTGATTTGGCTGGTCTGCCTTGGGATATTTATTCATCTAATATTCTCCGGACCAGGAGGCAAGAGGGGATATTGTGTTCCCTAATGGTTTACTCCTGCTAACAGAGCCCATTGACAAGTCATGGGAACAGATACACCTCTGCTGCCTGAAAATATGGAGCACCAAAAGGTCTGATTCAGTCCTGCCTTGTGCAGGGCTTGCAGGAATCAAGAGAAAAGGACAGGCAGCCTTTCTGACTTGAATACAGTGTAAAACCTCCAGACACGGAGTGCTCTCTACTCAGACTGTCCAAAAGACTTGGAGAAATTTAGCAAAATCCTAAGGGATGAACTCATAGTAGAGGAACTAAGCAGCAGCCATTTTGTCGTGGGGATGGCATGTTGCCTGGACATCCACAAATGAATGGAAATCCACATGCCAAGGGATGCCGGAAGCACAACCTTTTCCTTGGAACAATGAGGAGCTCCACATGAAAAATGGATGACTCAGTCTCCTGAGCACCACAGTCAGACAGGGAGGGGAAGAAGTTGTGGTACTCCTCCAAGCTCAGCCCCTGGAACAAATTTGCCAGATACAAAAATGAGATGTTATGAGATGTTTGGCTGGTGTGGCTGTTTCCCTGCTTCATGCCCTCAAGCAGCAAAGCTGTGCTGGCTGGTAGAAATCAATAGTGTAGACACAATCTACTTGGTTTCCAGTGAAAGCTGGGAATGTCTGGAGGGCCAGTCATAGCTTCTGAGGGTTGAATGGATGTGTATCTCTTCATCCAGCAGAACTGAACCAACTGCTGGGGAAGTTTCATCTTGGCTAAGCAGGACATCCAGAGAAGGTACTTTCCAAGATCTAATTTGTATTATCTACTGTGACCCCTTTCTCCTCCCTTCCAAGCACAGGGATTTTGTAATCTCTGCAGGATGGCCTTATCAAGTACTCTTGAGCTGCAATATGAAATTTTGGAGGAAGCTATTCCCCTTGGTTTCAGCCTGCACATTACACAAGGGCGATTCAGCCAAGGAGTTTGGAGGAATTATTTATTAATGGGTCATGAGATCACTGACGTCGCTTTTCTGTGAAATCACTGAGAAGCAGAAAACAGATCATTGGCCTCAGGTCCTTGAAAATCATATAAACCTGTGGGGAATGTCTCTGCTGCAGACCTCATCTGCTCTTGACAGCTGTTTATACCACAGTGGCCTCTCTCATCTCAGTGCTGTAATCCAGACAACGGTCAGCTCGTTCATTGCAAACTTGCCTCTATTACACTAACTTGTGGTGGGTTGGCTTTTCTGTGTCAGCGAGGTTTAGGGTCTAGCTTTCCCATGCAAACTCCACCCAGCCTCTGTGAACATGCTTACCCTCTGGCAGAGGCACCCACTGCTTGAGCCAGCTTTCACAGAGCATTCGAGTTTGAAGGAGTGGTTTGTACACTTCAGCACCAGGCTGAACCAGCACAGACAGAAGAGGATTCCCCACACAGACAATGGCAACAAGTCTGTGTGAAAAGGAAGGTAGCTCAGGTCTGCTCTGGACAGCCTTCTGCAGAAGTCTGGCATGGCTGTGATGGACTCCTGTGGGTTCACCTTCACACTGAATCTCTGGAGGACTCTGAAGTTTCATTGTGCTCTCCTGCTGTGAGGTCTAGTGGAGACTGAGCCCCTCTTCTCCTGCTCTCATGAAACCTCATTCAAAGACTGTTATTTACTCCACATTTGCAGCTTACCTTCCATCAGTGGTTGAACTTCAGCTACCACAAAGGGAAGGCTTCCTCCACCTCCTTTCTCAATCTTCACTTGTTATCTACCCAGCACCAAATGAGGGACCTATTCAAGAGGTCTTCCCATCTGATTCTTGTACACAGGAATGATGTAATAAGCCTTTCTGGTTGACTGCAAATTTAAGAGCCTCCAGGGTGCAACTAAACCACTGCATTTCCCATGAAAAAATGACAGTAGCCTGCTGTCCTCTGTCAGCTCAAGGGCAGGTCTGTCTGAACAGCAGGTTAAGCTTCATTTAGGCTTCCTGGTGTTGTACCATATATCCTGCAAGGCTATGCACTTTTTGAAACAGGGAATATGGTGTGGTGTCCAGAAAACATGGCAATGTTGGGAGAATCACTGTTATGCCCTTGTCATCCTGCAACGACCAGCTGTGCCTTACCATGTAACAGTGCATGATCTAAAACAGGGCACCTGAGACATCATCTAGCTATATCTCTGCCAAGAACAGGTACCACTACCCAAGCAGGCCTGAAGACTATTTGTAGCATCTTGGTTTTGGAAATTTCTCAAGAAGGAGATTGTGTTGTTGGAGTTGGAGAGTCTGGTTGGAGGCCTGTCACTAGTGGTGTCCCCAAGGTTCAGCACTGGGCCCAGCATTGTTTAACTTGTTCATCAATGACCTGGATGAAGGGGTAGATGCCTTCTCAGCAAGTTCACTGATGCCACAAAGCTGGGAGGAGTGGCCGATGCCCCAGAGGCTGTGCAGCCCTTCAGAAGGGCCTCAGCAGGCTGGAGAGATGGGCAGAGGGGAACTGTCTGAAACTCAGCAAGGGCAAATGCAGGGTCCTGCACCTGGGAATGAATAACCCCAGGCACCAGCACAGGCTGGGGGCCAACCTGCTGAGGAGCAGCTCTGTGGAGAATGACCTGGGGGTCCTGGTGGACAACAAGCATCCATGAGCCATCAGTGTGTCCTTGTGGACAAGAAGGACAATGGTGTCCTGGGGTGCATTAGGAAAAGCACTGCCAGCAGATCAAGGGAGGTGATCCTGCCCCTCTACTCAGCCCTGGTGAGGCACGTCTGGAGTGCTGTGTCCAGTTCTGGGCTCCTCAGTACGAGAGAGACCTGGAGCTTCCGGAGTGGGTTCAGTGGAGGTAAAAAAGATGATTAAGGGACTGGAGCTTCTCTCTTATGAGGAAAGGCTGAGGGAGCTGGGTCTGTTCAGCCTCAGGAAGAGACACTGAGAGGGGACCTCATCAATGTCTGTCAGTATCTGAAGGGAGGGTGTCGAGGGTGTTTCCAGGCTCTGCTCGGTGATGCCAGCAATAGGACAGGAGGCAATGGTCAGAAACCAATGCACAGGAAGTTCCACCTGAACACGAGGAAGAACTTCTTTACTGTGTGGGTGACCCAGCACTGGAACAGATTGCCACAACAGAGAGGTAGTGGAGTCTCCTTCACTGGAGATACTCAAGAACCATCTGGACACAATCCTGTGCCATGAGCTCTAGGATGGCTCTGAGTGAGCAGCAAGGTTGGACTAGGTGACCCATTGTGGTCCCTTCCAACCTGACCCATTCCATGATTCCGTGATTCCGTGATTCTGTGATTGTGCGGTCTCTGCAAAGCACGCTGTCTTAAGAGAATAGGAGCCCTTAAGGAGCTGAAAAGTTTTTCTGATGTCTAACCTTATGTCTAACCTCCTGAAGATAGAGAACAACTTGTTTGGTTTCTTTTTTAGACCCTTTTTACAAATGTGAAGGTTGTCACGTTTTCCCTTTCCTCCTCTCATAAGCAGACTAAACAAATTAAGTTCTTTGAAACTTTACTCATAGGTCATGGTTACTAGGCTGCTGATCATCTTTCATGGACTCTTAATAGGTGTAAGCTTTTCTTGAACTGTATTACCTAAACTGAATATATCCAGAAAGTATGAGGCTTTCCTAATACTTCACAAAGTGGAATGATTGCAGCACGCCTGGTGCTTGTGGCACTTTTGTTTATATAGCCTAGCAGCAACCTTTGTTTTTCTTCACATCTGTGTGTCATCAAGTCACTCAGTAATGACACCTATCACCTCAATGATATCCATGTCCTTGTCTGAAGGCCCTGTTGCCCCCTCGTATATGCATACAGCAAATTATCCTGCTGTGTGTGGCTTGCATTTGCTCTTATGAATTGCATCCTGTTTATATCCATTTCACCAGTGTCACACCCTGCCTGAACTCCCATCCTGAGCTCCAAAGTGCCTGCAACCACCACATGGCAAATCAAAAAACTCCACATGAGCCGGCACTCGGCGCTCACAGCCCAGAAGGCCAGTGGAATCCTGGGCTGCATCAAAAGTAGAGTGGCCAGTAGGGCAAGGGAGGGGATTCTGCCCCTCTGCTCTGGTGAGACTCCACTTGGAGTGCTGCATCCAGCTCTGGGGTCCCCAGAACAAGGAAGGACATGGAACTGCTGGAGCAAGTCCAGATGCCAGCCATAAAGTTGATAAGAGGACCAGAGCACCTTCCCAACAAAGACAGGCAGAGGAACACCAGATCAGCCTGGTGAAGAGAAGGCTGCATGGAGACCTTATAGGAGCCTTCCAGTATCTGAAGGGGGCCTACAGGAAAGCTCAACAGGGACTCTTTGTCAGGAACTGTAGTGACAGGACAAGGAGTGATGGGTACAAACTGAAAGAGAGGGAATTTAGGTTAGATATTAGGAAGAAATTCTTTACTGTGAGGGTGGTGAGACACTGGAACAGGTTGCCCAAGGAGGTTGTGGATGCCCCAACCCTGGCAGTGTTCACAGGCAGGTTGGGTAAGGCCTTGAGCAACCTGGTCTAGTGTGAGGTGTCCCTGCCCATGGCAGGGGGTGTTAGGACTAGTTGATCTTTAAGCCATTCCAACCCCTTAACATCCTATGATTTTGCAGCATGTAATACACATCTTTGAAACCAACAACCAGGTTGATCATGCAAGTAGCTCTCAGCATTAGAGCCAGGACACATCTTGCTCATCTCCTCCAACCCTGTTGTAGAAGGACATTAGGCTGTTGCCAAACACATGTTGACTCTTACTTCTCACCGTGCTATCTTGGTCAGCCTTATAAATAGGGTGTCTGTTCCAGGGCCCTTGCTGGTGCTCAAGGCAGCCTGAAAGTTCTGAAGTCCTGTGATTCCGTTCCCTTTACTCCTTTAAAAACAAGTACTATCCTTCTGCCTTTATTCCCAAGTCATCTGGAACCTCACCTCTTCTTCTTAAGATAATTACAACCACATTTAAGACCATTTCAGCCAGGATTTCTGCAGGGCCAAGTAATCTGAAAGGAAGAGAGACACATCTGAGGTCACTGACGAAAGGATGAGGGAACCAGTGACTCTGCCCCATCTGTGGGGCACGTGGCTCCGACCTCTCTGCCTGGCTGAGAGAGCCTGCAGGTGCAAGTCCAGCACCTCCTGTGGCACAAGGAGTGTACGTGAGCCTGCAGAGAGCATCCTGCAGCATCTGGCTGGTTTACATAGCAGGGAGCTTTTGTTAACATCAGGAGGTTAGCCAATGAAGGGAAATTTTACAATTACACCACACAGCTCTGTTGACTCAAAAGGAAGAGTTAACTTCAAAGCTCCACGTAGCCAGGCTCACGTAGTCCAGCCAGCTGCACAATGAGACGTTTCAGCGGAAGGCTGGGAGTCTGCTGGATGGATGCAAGACATTCACATGGGGCAGATAGCAGCTCTCGCTAGGCAGCTGGCAAACGGGCAGCTCCCAGGAGCCAGAGAGCGCCCTGGGAAAGGGGCAGGCAGAGCAGGGAACAAAGGCTGCCGAGTGGCTGCGGGTTCGATGCTGATCAGCATCCTCTCCATCAGGCTGGAGCTGGCAGCTGCCTCTGGGCACCCTGGATGAACGGGCCACTGAGTTCCCAGGCCCCTTGAGGGATGCGACAGCAGTTTCACAAAGTGCAGTTCTGCGCATCAGTGAAGGGGCTGCCCCAGTGTTGCCCCCCTGTCCCAACCACACTGTTTTTCATTTCTTTTCCTAGACAGGATAGGCCCAACTCTTTGGGGAACCTTTTTGCCTTGTCCCCTTACCTTTAGCCATGAATGAATTTATTCTTTGCCCTGTTCTTGGTCCAGCAGTTTTCCCAGCCGAGCCGTGAGCGAGGCAGGCGGAGGGAAACACTACACCCAGCTCTCACTCGCTTCTCCCCTGCCCGCCGCAGAGCCAGGCAGCCCTGCACACGATCAATTACAGGGGACGGAAATGCCCCGTGCCCAATATCCGGTGGGGCTGAGTGATGACAGCCCACTAATCATTTCCAGAATTTGTGATTGGAATTAAAGAGTTTGGTTTGCCTTCGGTGAGTGTGGGAAGGGCAGCTGGGGGAAGGGATCGGCCCATGTTTAGGTTGGGAAGAGACAAAGCTGTGCAGAATATTGCTGTGCTGCTGCAGTGATTCAAGCTGGGAGGTGATTTATGAGTTTATAGGACACAGACAGATGTCCTGTGGGACATCTCACAATAGTGAGCTGTTACAGCTTTGCTGGACACCAGTCTCCCTTCCCACCCATCACACATAGCACCTCCACTTCCAACAACTGCATAGTCCCTCCCCACTTTCTTAAGGTCTTGGGAGGGAGCAGGTTCTGCCTCCACTCTACCTGTGCTACCAGGCGATCAATTCTGCCTGCTGGCCTGCTTCCCCAACAAGTACCTGCATGCTCCTTCCCTCCTCATCTGCTTGTGTCCGGGAGAGGCTTCCCACACATCTTATCCAGACCTCTTTTTCCACTGTGATGCTGGGAAGCGTAGACAGAGATCAGCCACTTGCTTTATCCCAGCTGTGAACCTGCCTCACTGAATTTCCTGGTCTTCCTCATATCCCTGGGGGCTGGTGCCAAGGCTTTTGCTTGGCTGCCTGCTCTGGGAGAAGTACATCCTTGGAAGGAGACACTTTTTATAGTCTTGTGCCTCAGCAGGACCCAGCAGCACCTCAGGGGCTCTGCTTGCACAAGGAGTATTTGGTCAAAGATCAGCTCCTGCACTCCAGACACAAGGTATGGCCCAGTGGTGCAGGACAAAGGCAAAAAAAAGCCTTTTATTATTACCTATGTCACCACGAGATGAACACTCCAGAAGAGAAGCAAAGATGTGCTTGCTGACCTGGCTTGTTACTTTGAAGCCCCTCATCCAAAAGCAGTCCCAAGAGGGTCACTAGGATGTTGCCCTTTCTGAGAACAGACCTGTTTTCCCCTGGCAACAAAGCACTACCCAAATTTTCTCCCCTGCTCATTTTAGGGGCTTCTCTCATTTTTGTCTGAAGGTATAGGTCTGGTCTCTAAGGTAAGAAAAAACACCCCTGGTCTTTCCATGTATCCCCACCCTGGGCCCCAGCTATGAAGCTCCTCTGAAGGGAGGCTAGTGGCAAAGTCCTGTGGAGACAAGCTGGAGAGAGCTATGGAAATGGAAGCCAGCAAGAGGGTGGGACGCCTGGAGGGCTGCAAAGAAACTTTTAAGTAATTGTTTCAGAGGATGAAGAGATTGGGCTGTGGAATGAAAATTAATAAACTGTCTGCAGGGCATGTGCAGGACAGGCAGGAAGACTTGGGACACTCCTGGAGCAGGGCAGCCAGCTCCCGCAAGAGCAACATCATACATAACACCCTCGTGTCTGTGCTACACACAGAGCTTTGGCAGCATATATATTGTGGGATGAGCCTCACTGCCTGATTTTCAGATAAGGATTTTACAGAGATTACTTGCTCCCAGTTTCAAAGCACTGCAGATGTGACATGTTTCCAAGCTTCAGGTGGCCACTTTTTCCCAACTGCTGCAGGCAGGGCTGGGACATCCTTTAGCAGAGATCATCAGAGTGGGAAAACTTCCCTGTGTAGCCTGCTAAAAGCTGAATTTGACAACCTTCTGCAGACCCTGTCTGCTCCAGCTGGGCGAGGAGGATGTTTGCAAAGAGCCCGGGATGAAACCACAGTCTGGCAGGTCTCTTATTCCCCCTCGCAGCATTAGAGTCGAGCTCAGTGCCCTGCTCCACTTTATGAGTGCTGCTGTTTGATGTGAAATCTCCATCCTGAGTTCAGGGCTTGAGATAGATACAATTAACAAGTTTCAAGTAGTAACTGAGATAAAGGGGGATGTCTGCTGGATGCCAGGCCAAGCCCTGCCCGGGATCATGCCAACACACACATTTGGGAGAGCAAACAGGTATCAGGAGTGTGAATTAATTACCCAGGCTCATTTATCACCACTCTCTCTCCCTGCCTCTCAGGGAGGCTCACTTCCTGTCTCAGTGCCAGGCTGCACATACAGGAGCACGGCTCTGGCTAAGGCTTGCCTAGGAATCCCAGGCAGCGTGCCCCCATCTCCACACCCTGGCTGCTCCCTCCTGAGCCTGGCAGGCAGGGCAGAGCTGTGGGGAAAGCCAGGCAGGAGGGGGGCAGCAGCCCACTTGTGCCTTTCAGCTGCTCCCGTGGGACTTGCTCCTAACTGGTTGCCAGCTCCCCGCAGGTGACCATCTGGGATGCAAGTCACTTTCGGCTAACGGGGCCGAGCAGAACTGGGGGATGCTGGGGTGCTGGGGCAGTGCTGCACAGCTTCCAGAAGAGGGGTGGTATTTGTGGAGGGCCTGGGTGGCAGTAGGGTCTTGGCAGCTGATGTGGGGGAGAGAGGACCTGGATCAGCCCTTCTCAGATGAAGAGTAAAGCAAGGAGAGACCCCAAAGACCGAGGTGTGGCATCACATGTCAGGCATTGGGAAAGGCCTGCAGATGTATTCTGAGGCACAGGGATGCGTGGAAACAGGGACGTGTTTGCTCTGCTCCAACTGCCAGACCCACACTGAGGGAACGTTCCTCCTTCCAAAGTCCCACTTCAGTGCATCCCTGAGCTCACAGCACAACTGGCTGCCGGCACTAACAGGACTATGCTCCTCCAAAAATGGAGGTAGTGAGGGGTGGGAGAACCCAGTCCTACCGCACTGCAGGGTTCCTCCCCCAGGCAGCCTCATCTCCTGGGCCCTCCCTTGGCTCCTGATGGGCTGCATCTCCTGTCACCCCACAGTCTCCTCCTCCACCATTGGCCACCAAGAGCTGAGTCTATTGGTGATGTTAGCATCAGCCCGTCTAAGGCTGATCCAGCCAGGGATGTTACTGAGGAGCTGGCAACAAAGAAAAACCTGTACCACTGCCCAAAGATTCCCCATATGCTTCAAGAGCAAAATCCCTTTGGCTTGTAAGGAAGATGCAGACAAGCTTGTAAGCTTGTTCAGCAGACAGCACCCTGTGTTCACCCTCCTAGCACCCCACCAAGGGGCTAGGTCAGTACCAAAACAAGGAGAACGTAGTATGTCCCCAATGTCTAAAGAGCCCCACAGCTTTCTGAAAGCCCTCATGCTCTGCATGCCCCACAAACTTCTGCAAGCACTGGCCACACTGGGACTGCAGCTTGCAGAAGAAGAGGGCTCAGATCTTAAGGAGAACTTGGCCAGTGTTAGAATCTGGGGAGACAAAAGACCAGGCCTGGATGTAAAAATAATCCAAGGAAGAGAGAAAGTTTGTAACCAGGTCAGAGAAGGAAGCCTGTGGGAGGACAGGGAGTGTGCTCCAAGGGATGTCATGATGCAAGGTCTGCACAGACACAGCAATTCCTGTGTGCAGTGAGCTCCTGGAGCAGCAGCAGGAGAGGGATTAAAACACGAGTCAGGTGGGCTCTTACTTAGAGGAAGGAAATGGTGTAGAGGACAAATACCAGCCAGGTAAGTGGAGAAAAGGGCCACCACCTCCTCTCCTGAAACACTGCTCTGGCCCTCATGTACCAGGGGCTTCTGCAAGAGGAACCAGCAGCATCTCCTAGAGGAACGGATTCATTCCAACTGCCCAGCTCAGATAAACAGAAATGGGGGAGCTCCTCACCACACTGACTGATAAAACACAGCAGCAGCCCAGGTACTCAACTTGAGAACACGTTCTAAAGCACCCTGCCCACCACACGTCCCTTGTCCTCCAGTGACATCTGTCTGTGTACTCAGCACAGCCACAGCAGGCAGCCCTGCTGGTGTGCAGTACAAGGCACGGAGACAAGCACCGGGACTGCAGCAAGCTGGTGAGCTGCCCAGTGCAAAAATTCCCTGTAAGAATTTACTGCAAATTTCTTGACTCCTTTGGCATCGCCCCCAAACACACAGCAGGGTACTGATGAGGAGGATGGCTCTTGGGCTCATAGGATGTTTGTCCCAGAGAGTATATGTGCTGTCCTTGCAAATGGCATAGCATGCTGCAAAGGACTCTCTATCAGTCCTGAAGGATGAACCCAATCTAGCATTAAATCCAGCTGGCTTGAGTGCCAAGAGCAACAAAGCTCTGGTCCCACAGACTTCAACATGAGTCATTTACCCCCAGCATGGAGCCTGGACCATGGCCTTGTGGTGACTAACTATTGGCACCGCTAGCTCAGAGGTGTCTATATATGTTCTGTACCTGCCCAGCTGCTGTCCTTTCCTGGAGAAAAGTCATCCCACACACAAACAGCCCTTGGGCTCTGCCACCAGTGCTGTCCTGCACAGCTCCTGCCCTGTGCTACCTCCCCCTGCCTTGACTGGCACACAGCAGAGTTGTGCTGATGGGCAGCATAGTTGGTGCTGTGGGTGCCTCAGCTCTCCCTCCCTGGTGCTGCAGCCGGTCACAGAATCACAGGATTGTAGTCTGTGGGAACAATGACTCTGTCCTGAGACAATGATGACAGCAGAAATCCTCATAATGCAGTTATGTATGAGCACTGATGCTGGTTGCTACCCTCAGTTCGAGGCCCACAACACCTCTCCTTTCTAGGTCCCCAGCATTCTGTTTTCCTTGCCAGGGCAGACTATGACAAGCTTTGGTTATTTAAAGAGACTCACTCCCAGTCAGTACAAGGTTTCCTTGGCCATCCCAGTCCCACTGGTTGATGGGCATCTCACACAATCAAAACACAGTGTATCTATGTCCAGCCCCAAGTCCTCAGCAGGATGAGCAAAGGGCTCTTCTCCAGTGTCTCTCTGGTGGTTTCACCCTCCTTGTCACTGGGAAATACTAACCCATTGGAAAAGCAAAAGAATAAGTACCCCTAAGTCCCCTCTGTGAACAAACCAACCCCAAAGACACCAACCAGACTAGAGTGCAAGACACAAGGGGACCGCCACAGCTGGGGAGAGTAGCAGCACAAGAGATCTGAGCCATGCCATGGCTCCCAAAAACCTTCTTCCACCCCACCTGCTTCCTAATACCCCTACCACTGCCCCAGCTCCCTTTCTCCCTATGCCTGCCAGGTCAGCCCACAGCTGCGCTCACTGTGGGATTCAGTAATTTCCTGACATTCAGCGCTATGCAAGGTGACCAGGAGCAGATGTATATGAGCAATCAGAGGAGAGTGAGAGATCTAATACCGCAACCAACAGCACACAGAGAGCGTGTCAGGCAAGGGAAGGAGGAGAAAAAAAAAAAAAAAGAAAGCGAAAAGAAGGAGAGAAGGGAAAAAAGAAAAAAAAAAAACAGAAAAAAAAAAAAAGGAAAAAAAAGAAAGCGAAGAGAAGGAGAGAAGGGAAAAAAGAAAAAAAAAACCAAAACCCTAAACCACAGACGGCTCAATACTTTCCATGTGGTGCCGCTAAGGAGGAAATCGCCTCCATTTGCTACGTGCAGAGCCGGGTGTCTGCACAGCGGCCGGGAAGAGAAGGGAGCCTGTTTCCCAGGTGGGGAGGAGGGGCTGCCGGAGGAGCTGCAGCCGGGAGGAAGGTGCCTCCCACGCCCACGCGGGACGGGGGCGGCGGGTGCAGGTGGCGGGGCCGTGCCCGCGGTGGCCGTGCTGCAGGGGCACCTCCGCAGGGCTCCTGGGGACCCCGCTGCCCGACGCGGGGTGCGGCCGCCCCGCTCCAGCGCTGCTCCGCTCGGGGAGGCCGCCTGCGGGTCCCGCACCCGCTCACACTCCCAGCGCCAGGGGCTGCGGGACACCTGCTCCTTATCCAGCATCCAGTCTTGCTGCTTGAGCTGGGATGCCAGCTCTGACCCACCCCTCCCCGTGTGGTACCGGGTGCATTTCCCCACCGCTCAAAACGGGGGCCAGGGGAGGGGAGGACAAATTTCCCAACCCCTCTGCGTCCCTCTGAACGGTGTGGTGAGTGGGACGAAGGCTACAATGTCCCCCCCGCTCCCTTCTCGTGACTGCCCGTCTGGCCTCTGCACCCACCAGGGTGCTGCCAGCCTGCCACATCAGCTGCCTGTTGCTGTGCCCTGTCCCCTCCCTGGGCCTCCTGCCCAGCCCAGCCGCCTCTGGGGGCTGCTGCCCCCACCCTTCACCCCAGCTGGCAGCGTTTCTGCTGGGGCAGGAGAGGGGGAAGGATGCTCCTGCCCAAGGTCCCTATCTGAGGCACACCCAGATTGCTGCTTGCGGGATGATGGCAGAGGATGCAGTACCTGAGGGCAACTGAAGTCCCCCTGGAATTTTGAGGGCTTATCCTGTGAGGTGCTGAGCACCGCAGAGGATGGGGGTCCCCTGTCTCCAACCACTCCTTCCTCACTTCCATCATCGCCACCAACACAGCACCTACCCCTTCTTCATCCACAGACTTGTTTCTGGGCTGGTGCCACAGGGCCCATGCTCCTCACCCTGTCCCACAGCACAGCTAGACATGCTGCAAAAGCCACCCCTCCTTGCCTGCCCCAGCACCAGGGTGGGGCCCACTCCTTGTGCCAGCCTGGCTGGGGCAGGGAGAGCCTTGGGCTGAGGGTTGGCACCACATTACCTCATGCATTCAGATCAGGGGGCAAAGTCCCTGATCAGAGGTCTGCCACAATCACACCTGGGCTGTGCAAGCCAGAGAAAGTCCATGGTGTGCAAGATGAGCAAGGTTGGGTTCAGGGCAGGGGCTCAGCATGGGGGCCAGGGCACAAGAAGCCCTTCTCCCCTGCCCTGGGCACCTCAGTGAAAAGCAGAGACGTCTCTGCTGTGGCCTCACTGCTCTCATGTCCAAGCCGCTGTCCACCACAGCCCACAGAGCACATGGGCTTGACTTCAGGAGACTCTCGTCCAAAGCGCTTCTCCAGCTGTGAATGGAGACCGCCAGAAAGGCTGGGAAAATACCTTCTGCTGCCTGCAGCAAACACCTCAGCTGTGAACTGTAAAGTCAGCCTGGTTCCACTCCAGGCTGCTTAAACACCAGCCTAGACCCCCTGAGTGCCTTCCCCGTCATATCTGCAAGATCACAGCTGCTAAGGAAGTTACAGCCCTCCCAGCCCCCTCTCTGGGAAGCCACTACTCTGTCCCAGTTTGACCCGTGTCCCTGGGGCCTTGCGTAATCTCATTTGCACAGGTGGGGGACCCTTGTAATCCACAGATTTGCATCCATGCCAGGTAAAGCACAATCAACCTTTAGGCCATTGCTGTTTCCTGGGGAAAGACAGGATTAACAGGGCCAAGTAATGGGAAATCCAAATGGCCCATTTCAGAAACTGTCTGCTACAGGAAAGGTTCTGGAGGAGAAAACAATATTTTGATGGCTGTGGAGTCTTTTTCAAATTCATCAACCATAAAACACAGACAAGCAAGACAGTGTGTAGCACAACCCATACCATTTTGGTTGGTCCACTTTTCCCGCAGTCCTGCTCATCCTCGGAAGACCCCACATGATGGGTGCCAAGACCCACTGCAGATTTTTGTGGGGTGCACTGGGGTACAGATCATTTGGCAAAACCTTCAAGCCTTCCGTGATATGCAGAGGAAAGCTTCAGACTGACACACGCACGTCTCCAGCACCCCAGTGGAGAGAGGAGGATGCCACTTGAGTTCTCAAAAATGTCACTCAGTTCACCTCCTCACCCACAAGACCTTCTGGCAATTATGCTGTCTGTAGGATACCACAGGAATCAGGATCCTGGGCAGTCCACCCCAAGGCCCTTCCCAGCCTTTTGCAAAGAGCAGAACTTACCTCCAAACACCTCCTGACATGTGGGACTCTCCCCATTGGGATGTCTCATGGTTCCCCTGCAAACTGTCACAGCTGGAGACTTCCTGGGCACCTTCTGCAATGAAGAAGGCTGTCAGGCCGTGAGGCTGTGTGTCCTAGCTCTGCAGCTGCCAGCCAGCTCCCACTGGAGGGGCTGTCCAGCTCTGTATTCACCACCTCTGTGCTCTACAGGATGCACACCATGGTCGAGAGCTGCTGGTGCCTATTGAGGAAGGTCCAGTCCATCTGCCTGCAGGCTGGGCGACCCCCTCACCACATGCAGAGCTTGGGAGGAGCCCCAGCATAACTGGGTGCAAAGCCATGAGACAGCGGCTTGTTTTTCCTTGGGAATTAACGTGGTGCCCATAGGAGCTAGCAGTCCCCCAGCAAAGCACAGGGACTTCCAACAGGGACCCCAGTTCATCTTCCAGGAAGGTGTAGGGCGGCGACATCTGCTTGCTGGTGGTTGAAGGCACAGTGGGGATGATGCCACACCATGCTGCCCATGGGGAAAACACCCACTTCTACTAGGCATCTCTCCTTGCGTTGGTTTATTAATTTATTTTTCATTTTCCCTCCCTCCCCTTCTTCCTCCTCCTTCTTTCCCCCTAATCTATGAACAAGATTCTCAGAACTAGAAGAGAGGAGAAAACCAGCACAGCTGCAGATGGGATCAGTGGCGTGCTGGCAGGCAGGCACGCACAGCTGGGAGAGGGGAGCACGCTCTCACACACACAAAGCAGGACCAAATGGAGCGCGTGGAAGAAGGCCAGCAGAGGCTGGTGACTCATCCCTGGCCTCCATCAGCTTCAAACTGAGCAACACCAGTAGATGACTGAGGCTGGCAGGAGATACCACAATGCTGGAGCCATGCTGAGCACCCACAAGCCACCAAAGCAAAGGATGGGCAAACTCTCCTGACCTCAGGGGCTGCTCATCACATCTTGGTGGCAGCCAGATGCAAAGCACCATGTTATCTTCTGTGTATCCTAGTCTAAATATTTATTTCCTTGTCCAGGCCCTGACATGTCCCTCCTTTCTTCATTTGTCAAAAGCGTCTATATCAACAGTGGCAAGAAATACTTAAATGGGAGAGAGATGCCACAGACTCAGCAGATGAGCAGAAAGGAAAGTGCAGTTTGCTCCTCGTTGAGCACCTACGAGACATGGAGAGCCCTTCCCTTGGCAGAGGTGGAGAGCGAGGAGGCTGTTGTGAAAATTGTGGCTGCACCATGAGTTCCTGCTCTCCACCTCTTGGGCTATTCTCTCCCCTCCCCAAACACCCCAGTGGCACAGCAGGGCCTGGGATGACTGCCAGATTCTCCTTGCTCAGAGGCTATTTAGTCTCCCAGAGAGGAAAAAGAATGCTCATGGGAAACTGTCAGCAGAGCACAACCAGCACCTCTGAGGACACAGAGCACCTTTGCAAAGGGCAGTACTGCTCCCCAGCCCTGCCTGCACCCACCACAGCACCACCACAGGAGGGTCAGCTCCTTGCCTTCCTTGCCTTCTGTGACAGCAGTGGCCTGTGCCAGGGCACAGCAGTGGTGCAGGAGGGAGGGAAGGGAAAAGGGCCCCGAGCTGAGGCAGCATCTGTACCCACCTCTCAGTGCACAGTGTTTCAGCAGCTGGTGCTAAACAAGGACTTAAGGCTTCTCCCATCCTCTGTGACACCTCCCCTGCTGCAGTGCAGCCCTATGCCAGTTGCTGTGGCCCAGCTGTACATCCTGGTGCTGGGCTCCTTGCAGGACGAGTTCCTCCCAGTCCTTGGCAGCATCACTTCTGTTTGGGACGCTGACTCCCCAGCTTGACAGAACACAGACACACCACAGACCACCAGAAGAGAAGCTGGTAAAGCACCATTTCATCGCGCTGCCGAAAAATGGGAGAGGATATTGTCCAGCCCTGAGCAGTGGTACAGCCTCGTCCAGCCCTGCCTGTCCCTGGAGCCCCCATCTTCAGCCATTTGCTCTTGCACATCTGCACTTCCCAGCACGCGTTGGTCTGTGATGCCTGGCTCCACTCTTCCCTCCCCTCCTCACCCTGCTGTAAGGATCACACAGCCTCCTGCTGATGCAGGATGTGTTGCAGGATACACCACCATTCAGAGCTGCCATGAGGTGTAAGTTTGAGGTAGCTGGAAAGCACTGGTATAAGCTGACCAACTCTACTATGCCTAAGAAATAATACTATGTCCACTCCAAGTGCCATCTCCAAACCAAGGCATACCACTCACAGGTTAAAGATGGGACACTGTCATTCTGGCTTGGAGAAAAAAGAAAGTGAAGGCAAAAAAAGATCTAAGTGTAATTTCCCTCAGCGTGACCAAACATTATCTCCATTCCAGCAGCTCTATGAAAGCAATGACACAAGGGACAGGCATTGCTGGTAAGCCTCCTCCTGCCCAGCGCTGTGGATCTGCAGTCACTCTTCCCATGCCAAGAGCTTTTATTCAGCTGGTTTTAACTAGGCCATGCTAAAATGTTTGGGTTGAACTTCATCTTGCTGGTTAGCTGCCTAATGCTGAACTATCTAAGCAAATATAGTTATAAAATATATAATTTCAGCCAAAATGATTCATCTACTTCCAAGAACATTGTAAGGGGAAATGCTTTGGTTTCTCTTGCTTTTGTTACAGAGAAATCTGATGACCTTTTCTTTGAAGAGCTCTTCAAGCTGCATGTTTTTGGCATGCAGGCTTGAAGTTTGGCAAAAGGAGAAGCAGGGAAGGCCTTTGGTTTAGTCCAGATGCACCCTTTGCTGCCGCCAAACTTAGCCAAGTCTTTGAAATATTCCGTTTCACATGTGCTCCCTTAAGGCAGTCTTATAGAGCTTACCAGCTGAATTCCCTGAAACCTTTCCCCTTTCAGGATGAGCTCCAGCCAGGGGCTGAGCAGGATTTCCAGATAAGCAAAGCTGTGGATCGCTGCAATCTAAATCACAAGTCCAGTCCATTCCTGAGACTAGGCAGCTCCTGCCACCTCACACACCCCATCCTGGCTCAGGCAGACTGAGCAATGCATGCACAGGCAGGTGGGGAAAGGGGCTGACTGGACCAAGAGACAAACACAGGAACTGCTGGGAGGAGGGAGGATTTGGGATGGGAATTTGACTGAAGGGAAACTGGACTGAATCTAGGAGGGGAAAGGAAGGTGAACCTCCATGGGGACTCAGCATGAAGAAATGCAACCAACCAAGAGCACAGCACAATGATGGAGAGGATCCGGCAAAGCTGCAGCCCTGGAGAAAGCTGGGGTATCCCAAGAACCACAAGAAACAAGGAGAGGGGCAGGAGGAGGGGGCAGCCAGCTGCTGAGTATTAGCAGCAATAAATGAGGCAAGCATTCAGTTAAACCAAGATGTCTTGGAGGGCACTGCAGGCAGAGGTGACAGCCAAAAGGTGTGCAGGGAGCATAAGGGCTGACTTTGGGGATGTCAGGACAAGACCGCATCTGCAAAAAGGTTTCTTTAACACGAAGTATGGAGGGGTAGCTGCGTGTCATGGAAATACACTGTGAGTGCTCATCCTGGTAGCGGGTGGATCAGTCCTGCACCATGATGCCCTGCTAGTGGAAACCAACAGAGCCCTTTAAGCGTGAGCTGAGAGTCTACCAGGGGTGTGCAGGCTTCCCTCTCAGAAGACAGAGGAGGGAATTCATCAGAAAGTAATAGACTGTAAATCAGGACACTGCTCCCAAACAGGGAGGGACACATCCTGGATGCTGTGGTGCAAATGAAACCCTCCAATGTGTCTGAGGCTCAGAATAGCACCATTTGTTTATTTATTTTCATTGTGATGGCTCTGGTTTTGCTTGGAAGCAGCTGCACTGAAGTCTTCGCAGCTCTGAGGACTCCAACCTCAGCTGTAGCCCAAAGGAGGGCAGAAGGTTTGGAGACCATCCAGGAAAGCATTTAAAGCTTGTGAGCCTTGCTTTGCACTAGCATCAGGAGCCCCCTTCACAGTCATACTTCATTAGCTCTAGGAACCAGTGCTAGCAGACATTAGCCTTTCATGGGACCACTGTTCTCCATGGATGAGCAGTCAACACTACCAGTCTCTGCTTTTGCTTTGTTTTTCCCTTAAGGAGGAAAATTTTCCTACCACTTTCTTAAAAATAAAAGAATGAAAAAACAACACACATTAAAAAAAATGCAGCGCTTACCCTCATAAAGCAACAAAGCCTTTTCATTTTTCCCTCAGAATCCCACAGGAAGCCCAGAACAAATCCAGTCACTTTTTCTTAGGAAGCACATCTCCTCTTTCTGGTCTCATACCTAGTTAAGAGCAGAAAGTCTGTATTCAGGCTGTGTCAGCAGCAAGGGGGTGGCTGGTCCATCTTCCAGCCAAGGTGCCAGCCAGTGACTCATCGGCCACGGAAATCAGGGCGCATGAAGCAGAAGAATGGAGAAAGCAGTGGTCCATGCTATTCCAAGTGCGTCACTTTGCCAGGAGTTGTCTTCCTGCGCAGATGGGGTCACAGGTCCTGGCAGGCCCGATGGGCAGAGCTGGACCTCAAGCTGTGGGGAAAACTGAGGTGGAGAGTTACTTGTGCGTGCGAGGGCCATTGGGAAAGGGAGCATCTGTGGGCAGCTCTCCCCTGAAAGGCTTTCTGTATGGAGTGGCTGGAGAGTATCTCTTGGAGCTTTCTCTTTGTATTAGAATATCCTGAGTCAGAAGGGACCCGCAAGGATCATCGAGTCCAAATTACAACGAAGTATTGAGTACTGAATTTTTTATTCTGCTGTAACAGCAGGTTCTGTATTCTACAGGGAGCTTTTACTTTTTAACACAAACCTGAACTCCTGAAAGCCAAGCAGTCTGGCAAATGCCCTCCCTCCCCCAGGCCTTCACTGTGAAGAACCAGGGCTGCCTCCTGGTCCCCACGTCCTGCCCTGCCAGACATTTCCCTGCCATGGAGGCTCCCATTCAGCACCATGGTCATGCCACCACATTTTGTTAGCAGGACATTGTGGCACACAGTGGGATCAGTGGTCCAACTAGGCTGCTGAGCCTGCAAAAGGACAAGAGGGTCATGAGCTACCTGGACTGTAGCTCCCAGGAGACAGAGCAGCATCGATACCAGGTCTGTGTTTTAACCTCTCTCTCTCTCTAGAGGAAGGCCGGGCAGGCATCCAAACTGGGGTAGTCCTCAGGAACTGCACAACTCAAGTGGCTTTCACAGGAGCATTTGGCATCAGAAGAAGGACCAGATGAGATTTGGCTGCTGAAGTCCTTCTGCTGCTGAAGTCCTTCTGCCCTCAACTTCTCCTCCACAGGCTGGCTCCTGCCAGCTGTTTCTCCATCTTTTCACCACAGCATTTTCAGTTTTGGCCAAGCCGAAAGATGAGCCTTTCCAGCCTCAAAGCTGGGAACCTGCCGAGGGGAGCTAGACTTTAGCAGAGATCGTTTGCCTCACAAATTGATCTGAGAGCTCCTCCAAGGGGCAATGCCACCGCTAACCCACCATTTCCCTCCCCCTGCATATCCACAGGTGTCTGCAGAGCTGTCAGACCTGTGATGCTCAGCAACCTCAGGCGTCTGCTCCACTTTCTCTGGGAGAGACAGCCAGGACACTTCGCTGAGCTCGAGCAGCTCCCACGCAGCGGGCCAGCGCTCAGTGCCAGGGGATGTGTGTGCAGAGCCAGCCGGAGGTAGAATTCGAGCCTGCTTTCTCTGAGACAGCCAGGGCCAAGTCCAGAGGAAAAGGCGAAGAAAGGCTTTGCTGTCAGAGTCAGGGTTTACAACCAGCCGTAAATGGCCTCGGTCCCTAAAGTTCCCATGGTGACAGCCCTGGTGGGAACAGAGCTGTCTCCTCTGTCCAGTCTCCACCAGCTCTTCCCAGGTCAGGGGGTGTAGCTGCCTAGCACGGCCTGGGTGAGCTCACCCAACGCTGGTACCCCCTGACAGGGAATGAAGTGCAGCCCCAGCTCCGGGGGAGTAGCAGCCAGGGCGCCTTGCATAGCATCCCTCTAGGTATGAGCTGCAAATGCAGCAGCTTTGGGGCTTGATGCTTCTCCTCCAGCTGAGTACAGGGTTTGGTATTCACCTCCCTCCCCTCAGGCTCCAAAAGGCAAGAGATTGGAGACAGCAATGGATGCACCAGTTCTCCATTGGACACAGGCACAGAGCACCTTCCACCAAGGTCAAAAGCAAGCTTTCTGGAGAGAAAGGCTTGGAACACATGGTCTTTGCTATAAGCTTCTCTTCGTTCACTAGCTAGTTTTTTTTGCTGGTGTCTGGCCAACTTGACTTATAACTCTTCCCAAAACACGATGTTCTCTTGCTTGCTATATCAACTTGCTTGCTTAATCCATTCAGAATGGGGAAAGGCCCACTGCAGAGGCATCAGTGTACAGCGCAGATCTAGGTTTGCTCCCAGATCTAGGTTTGCTTTGACCTACTGGGAGACCATGAGTAAATCACTTGGTTCTTCTGTGTCAAAGACTCCTGTGCGTTAAAAGAAGACATAGCTTTTCACCTGCTCTTGCTCTGCCTTCCACGCTGTTAGAGAAAAATCTTGTGGAGATAGATGGATGGACCACATCCCACCATGGGAGCTACTCTAGATTCCCAGCAAGTGTGACTGGCCCCAGCAGACTAACCCCGGTGTGGACACTGCTGCCTGAGCCTATTACCCCTGGCTCCCCATAGAGATGATGGGAGGGAAAAGCATTTTTAGGACTGGATCAAGCTATCCTATTTGATTTGTGTACTTGAGGATGAAACAACTGATGCCCTATAAATGCTACAGGCTGCTCATGAAGTCCAGGACTTGGTGACATTAGATGTCTCCACTGCAGAGCCTGAGACGTGGTCAGACAACTCATGCTGGCCATGGCAGCTGCAGTTAGGATGCACAGATGGTGTGACTCCGGTGAGTGGAAGAGCTGACTTTACCCAGTCATCTCTCAGTGTGTAATTCCTCTTAAGGCAGAAGGCCTTGCCTTGGCTGATTATGGCATCACTGCGCAGCGAACATGAGTCACCACTGTAACAGGCTGAATTACGACTCCTTGCTTGCTGAGTTTAAAACAGAGGAAGGCAGCTTAAGCAAATGGAAGGGCCTAAGCATGTGAAAAATGTTCCCTTTTCAAAACTGCCATTAGCCAATTGAAAATCTCTGTATTTGGGTTGCAAGTCCATGCCAAGTCTCTGAGGCTCAGTTCAAACATTCAGGCTATATAATCCCTTCCAGTCTGGGCTCATAATGGAAACGCCAACAGACCATTAAGCACAGCGGTATTGCCAGGTTTTGCTATAATTAAACACACACAGGAAAAGGTATAAATAACCAGGTTAAATTAAGGCAGGGGGCTGTGATTGAAGGGATCTCCGGGAAAGCCTGCAACCTGGTTATGTCTGACTGGTTCAGGGGTGGTCAGCCGGGGACTTGGGATTTGTGCCTGGCTCAGGTAAGCCCTCTCTGGCAGATGCTGTGTATTAAAGTGAAGTCAGCTGGCAACAATCACCTGCAGAGCACCATGTTCCAGCCCCCAGGTCTGTGCTCCTGCCCTTGAGAAGCAGCTAAACCTTGCCTTACAGAAAGCCAGGTGAAGGGAAAAATGAGAGCCTTGCTGTCTTCTGAGTCACACTCAACCTTGCTGGGTTTATTTGCCCTGTTGGGGGCCCGTGTTTGTTGTTTGCCACCTTGTCCTCATTTCCACAACAACCAGATGAAGTGGCCTGAGGAAATGATGATGCAGAAGCCATAGATAGAAAAAGTTAAATATATAGCAAAGAAAGAATGGCAGAGGAGGCAGAGACTTCCTTCTGGGATGTTGGTTCTTGCAGACCACTCAGCCCACAGCCTGCAGGTCCCCCCAAGGGAAGCACCTCTCTGCAGCACGCAGGCATCGCAAAGCGGCCAGCAGAGACACGGTGGGTTCTGCTCTCTCCTCTCTGCAGATTGTTCCCACTTTCACATCCCAGCTAGCTGGCAATAAACCCTCCTGCACGTAGATGCTGGGGAAAGGGGGAACACCCCCAAAGAGGACACTGGCTTAGGTGTGCCAGCAGACAAGTAAAGCTAGAAAAAAGGCAGATTCACAAGAGAAGCATTCCCAAGCCAGCCTTCTTCCTTCTGATGATGTGGGTAAGTAACACCACAGGAATGCTGCAGGACTCTCAGGGAAGGCAGCGTAGGCTGCAGGATGCACCAGTGCCTCTGCACAGTCCCATCCTTGCTCAGGGCCGCAGTGCCAGGTCCTGAGCTTTTCAGCGAAATTAGCTGCACGCACACATCCCTCATGGTTTTCCTCTTGTGACTCTAAACTCAGTTTGAATGAGTTTTCTGGGCCAACTCTTCTAAATTTGTATCAGTATCCAGGGAGCTTTAGTAAATAGCACAGCAAATATTTGGTTTTGATATTTGTCTTTCAAAAAGACAATGAGGCAGCAGCCTCACGCACAAGGACGCAGCCACGCGTGCGACCTCAGGCGATCATGGAGCTCACCCTGCATCTGAAAACTGAGGCTCGCTTTTCTGTCTAAAGAAATAACTTCACTGGGATTAATGTGAAAAAGACCCCCTCCACTGAAACCAGATCCATGCATGTTCTAGCACATACACATTATTGTGTATGCTCATATATTTTTCTGACCGGAGTCATCATGCATCAAATCTTGCACTTTCCAAAAAAAGAAAAAGCTCATTTCCAGCCTGCAAGACCAACTCTGACCTCAGCTTGTGCTTCCCCAGCTGAGCTAATAACACTCCCAACCCCCAAAATATGGAGGCAGCTCAGAATGGAAATGTTAAAGAGCCGTAATTCCAGAGGATGTGAATGGCTAATTCTGTACATTCAAATGAAACAGAGGGGAAATATACTGAATGGAGCCCATGTATAAGATCATATGAAATGTAAAAAGACTTGTTGTTCAGCGCACACACTGCCTCTTCAATCTAGTTCTGTTTAAATGCCCATTCTTTTCGTTTGGCATCTCCTTGTCCCTCGATGGCTGAATCAAAAGAGGAATGAAATAATGACACAAAGATTTTTAAAAACTCAGCTCCAGCTGCAGCAGGGAGAAGCCTGAAGCGAAACGTGAGAGCGTACAGCTCTTTGTTAAGGCTTCCTTGGCTATAGAATATGGTATATGAAACGCCTGGCGGATCCCGTTTGGTCCTATGGAGGGAGAGCTCTTAAGGTGGCTCTCTTGGGTTTGTGGAGGATTGCGGGAAGGCTTCCCCGCATTTGCAGGCAGCAAGCGTCCCACCTGCAGAGACCCCAGGGCACAGATGGTTCCCCCTCCAAACACCCCGGGGGCCCAGGGCACTCTCTCCCCAGACAGTGGGTGGTCCAGCCTTTTTTTGTCTTTTTCTTCATTGTAGCTGCCACTTTACATTGAGAAACCAAACTCAGCACTTCTTGTTGGGAGATGGTTCCAATTTATACAGATTTCTAAGAAATAAATATGTTTTATTCCATGCCTCTAAGGTATTTTTGCGTGCCCAGCTGGCAGAGCCACACATACAGCTGCGAGGAGGTGTTGGTGCCAGCAGAGTAGCCCACAGTACCCAGCCACAGCCTTTCCTAAACTCTGCATTTGGAAGCTGGTGGAACAATGGATGTCCTGATGACTGCAGGGACCCCAGTGGCAGCATCACAGCAGAGCTGGGACAGAGCTGGGGCAAGGATGCTTGTCACCTCCATATCTCCAGCACCCATAGCAAAGTTCAGCAGGTCCTTGCACCAGATGTCTCATGGTGTCACCACGGCCTCTTTGCAAATGCTGCAAATACCTTTTGGGAGAGGGCATCACCCAGAGCATC
Source organism: Lycocorax pyrrhopterus obiensis (assembly GCA_014706295.1). Classification (NCBI taxonomy): domain Eukaryota; kingdom Metazoa; phylum Chordata; class Aves; order Passeriformes; family Paradisaeidae; genus Lycocorax; species Lycocorax pyrrhopterus. Next base: position 31,593,201 of record JACSVZ010000004.1, on the reverse strand, counting down.
CACTTCTGGAAAGGAAAACCACCACTGCCTCAGCTCTCTGGCTGAGGAGAAACCAGGGAGAGATGGTATGGTGCGGAGGAGGAGGCTCCCGAGGGTGGGGCCAGCTCTCCCCACCGCCACTCAGTCCCTTGGCCAGTGCCATGAACAGCAACACCAAAAGACATCCAGTAAGTGCTGTGGTGACCGGCTCCCCACAGCTGAGAAACTTGGAGCCATATTGCTTAATCTAAACAAATGTTCAGTGAACGTCAACACTAATTCATTTTCCGTGGGCTGAATTCTTCTCCTCTCCAAGGCTCTTCCAGCAGCTGTGGCTGATTTCTGCTTATGCCCAGCATGTCTTCCCCAGGACCCCCCACCTTTATGGTCACCACGGTGGTTCTCAGAATGTCCACTCACTGACACGGGCCCTTGGCACATGCTGAGAGTGGGCTCTTTCCAGGGGTTCCCTGGAGGAAAACCCAGTGATGCTGGCATGCCCTGAGCTAGCATCAGCACTGAAGGCCCAGTATGCAACCTGTGCACCTGGACAGGTATGAAAATTATTCATCAGCATTGAAGGATTCTCTGTATTGTGTGTTACTTGGGAAGTGGAGTCCTTGTATGCTGTGCCTACCCCACCTCACAGCTGCTGGGCACCCACTACAGGGGCAGTACAGGCAGAGTGCCGTGCCTGGACAGGCAGCAGGATGCTTCCCTGCTGCAAGGAGCACAGGTCTGCCCTGCTCAGCTCTTTGCCTGGCACGAGGATCCTTGCAAAGCACCAGGGAGAAATTTCTGAAGGCATTCAGTCACCTCAGTGCCCTTGGCTATCTCCGTTGAATCCCAGAGAGGAGGGGTGCCATGACCACCGCTCCCTGCTGCCAGGGCCATGCCCCAGCCTCGTGTGCTGCTGGCACATCAGGAGACATGTCACCTGCCTGTCCCAGGGGCTGGTAAGGAGGAGCACGTTCCTCCACGGCCGCTGAAGCCACCTCATGACGCTTGCACGCATGGCTGCCAGAAGGCTGTCATAGTGCAGGGGAGGACAGCCAGAGTGGCCATGTGATCCCTTCGCTGCTATTCCTGGTGCCCAGTGAGGCTGGAGGACTGTCACACGAAGTGAGAATCACCCGGCTGTAGCGTACAAGCCAGGTGAGTCCAGCTGTGGTGACAGCAAATTCCTAATTAGTTCATTGCATCAGACGGCCAAACACTCAGAGTCATTACCCAAGGATGGCCTACGTGCCCGGCAGGGCGTACTCCCCTGATCCCTGCTTCCCAAAACAGGACTGGGAGAGCCAGACTAGCTCACCCTGGAAAAGGGACACGCTGTGTGGTGTGCCCAGCAGGCCAACAAGCTCCAGGTCCCGCAAACCACATGGGGAAAACCCAGCGAGACAAAGTGCCAGGCACGCAGCACATGGCCTGAGTGTGGCTGTCCTAGACGGTGAGGTCTCATCCTGCACCACGCATGGATGTGGAGTGGGTCTCTCTAAGCCACAGCTACAGGGACCTGAGCACAGGATGGTGGGTTGCACACCAGCTCCCCCATCCTGCTCTCCTCCACCTGAGGCTGCAGGCAGGCATTATCCACTTGTTTCCAACCGCTTCCTGAGGACAGAGATCTGGGCACGCTTTTGGATGCCCCTCAGCAAAGTGGTATCAGGGAAAGCTCCATGAGTACTGGCTGGCAGGTTTGCAGAGGGAGCCTCTCTCCGTGAGCTTGGCCGGATACTGGGTCGGAGCCCTGCCACACACCCACTCCCGGCAGCACCAGAGAGCAGTGGCACTGCTGCCTCAGAGGTAGCAGAGGCAGGCTTGGCAGGGATTTATGTATCTTGGAGTTGCTTTCCCCGTGGTGGTAGCTGGAACTGATTCTGAATACTCAGCTGGTTTAATATGAAAACAAAAATCCCTGGGTTGACAGCTTGTCCAAGCAAGGCATCATTTGAGTTCCTGGCAGCCAAGCAGTGAGAACTAATGCTGGTCACAGGGTGGAGGTGAGAAACTGCGGGCCCAGCCGAGCAGCTGGGCTCTGCTCCATGCTTCATCTGGAGTTTAGATGCTCTTCTTTCTTCGAGCCAGGCTAACACGGGGTGGCAAGGTGCGCCCTTGTCCTCCCTGGGCTTGAGCCCCATCAAAGCCTGTGATGCCAGCGGCTTGCAGGTGCTGCAAAGTGCAAAACTAGGCAGGGACCTCCTGCCCACCACACTGTGGAAGCATCTATGTCACTGCAAGCTCTCCTGTCCTCCTCCTGCATCCCCTCCCAGCCCCAGGGGCACCTCACTCCACTGGATGGAGAGTTCTCCTCTTGCCTGCCCTCTGGATGAAGGGTCCTGCAGGATCCAGGATGCCACTGAAGCATGGACTCCTTTAGCCACCTCCCAGCACACAGCAATCCTACCTAACTGGTTCAGGCAAGGGGTGATGAAAAACGCTGTGTCCTGCTGAAACCACTGTGGGATTTAGGGCAGGCAGGTGGGATCATCCAGGCTAGAGCAGGACCAGTGGGCCTGAACTGGTGCCCGAATAGTTCCAAAGGCACCACCAGATCTGCACGACAACATTCCTGGGGCACAACTGGCCATGCTGAAGGGGTCAGTGCTGCAGCACCATCCTTGCCCATCCCCTAAGTAATGTGGGTGCTGCTGAAAAATGGGGCCCAGCCACTGCAAGCACTGTGCTGGCACTTTCTGTGGGGTTCCTGGCCCACACTGCAGGACAGCTCTGCTCCTGCATAGTGACATGGGGGTGGCACAGGGGTAGGTACCCGCAGCAGGAACTGGGTCAATGTGCAATTTGGAAAAGGCATGTTAGACCTTCTCTCCTGGAGAAGTGCCTCTCTCAGGGTCTCATCCAGAGCTCCCCCTGAGTAGCTCTGCACTTCCAATGCTCCCCAGAAGGAGACCTCACCAATGCAGGCAGGCAAAGCTGCCTCTGAAGGAAATTTTATTCCCCATGTGATAGAATGAGCAGAGTGGATAGGAAAGCAGCAATTGCCCCAGCTCACTACCTCCTGGGAACAGCAAGGGCTGTTTCGTGGTGCACTACCGACATGATCCACACCTGCCCCGGGGGGGAGAGGGAAGCTGTGAGGCTGTGTGCAGTCACTTCTTTCGCTTAGTCACTTGTCCCACAGCTGTGCCAGTAAAGCTATTGTCCTGGTCCCTACAGTGGGAAATCCCAGATTCAGCTGGAAACGACCAACATATATAGTCCCAGGTGATCCTCGGAGGCCCCAGAAACAAACAACAAAAAAGGGGCTTTTCCTCTCCTTACATCAAAGCACCAAGCAGACCTCACTTCCTGCTTCTGCCAGCAAATACCACGGAGTTACTCAGCTCCTTCTCCTGGCTTTCCCCACCGAAGGGGACCCCTGATGCAAGTGGTGGGTCGTTGGAGAGCAGGATGTGGGGCTGTGAATATGCCCCAGGGCACAAAGAAGCTGCAGAAGAAGAGGGTTGCCCCAGCGCTGCCCTGCGAGGCCGGCCATGGAAACGGGCAGCAGGGAGAAGGGAGTTTGTTGACAGCACGATGCGGCTGTGCCCCCCAAAGCCCAGTCTGCTCCCAGCACCCCCACCCTGGGACTGCCAACGGGGCACAGAGGGGCTCGTGGACAGCAACACTGGGCCACCTGGGGCGCGAAGTCACGGTGGCAACCCGGCGTAAACCCTGTGGGGTCCCGCTCGCCCCGCGGTGCGCTCGGCTCGGGGGCGGCGGGTCGCGGGGGGCGGTGGTGCCGGGCGGGGACAGCGGTGCCGGGCCCATCTCTTTGAGGACACCTCGGCGGCGGTGCCGGGCCCATCTCCTTGAGGACACCTTAACGGCGGTGCCCGCGGGCGCCTCCCGCCGCCCGCCCCGCTCGGCTCCCGCCGCTCCTCGCGGGGAAGCAGCTGACTCGGGGCGGCTGCCAGCGCTGCTGGCTGCTGGATCCGGCCGCGGCAACGTGCAGCCCGACATGTAAACCGGGCAGGCCTATGCTAATGGCGGGGGGAGGGTGCCTGGCGCAGGGGCGAGGGGGACGGAGGTGGAGGCCGGAGCACAGCCAGAAAATTCCCCCCCCCCTCCGCCCCCCCGCTTCTCCATCACCACCTCCCCGCATCCATCTGCCTCCCCTCCTCCTCCTCCATTCATAAAATCCGGGCGGCACTGCCACCTACCGTAGCGTGCGACAGCCAGCCCGCCGCTCCGCTCGGCCCGCGGGCAGCCCCCGGCCCAGCCCCCCTGCTCCCGGCACCCAGCCGCACCCCCGACCCCTGCCCGCGGGTCCCGGCCCCAACGCGAACCCTCGTCCCAGCAGCGCCCCCAAAGCCCCCACGGGGCAGAACGGCAATCTTGTCCTTGCCCTTAAAGCCAACGTGGGGTCTCTCCGTCCAGCCCCTCACCCCAGCCTCAGGTGTGCCCCAGCTGTATTTGGGGTGGTCTCCTCGCCAGCCTCGGGGTGTGCACAGCCAAGAGCTGAGCAGTCAGCCCCACCACCACCCAACCTGCTGGAAATCAGAAGACAGAGACAGCAGTCTCCTACATGTGCTGTCTGTTTTCTCACCCTTAGGGAAACCCCCAGCTCGTGTTTTCAAGCATCTCTTTAAAACCACAAAGCCCTCTCTTGGCACGGGGGAGACAGAGGACATAAAAGCCTGAGACAAGTCTTGGGCCTTAGGTTTCAAAAAAAGAGATTAAAGTAGCACATACCCGCCAGGAGAAGGGTGAGTTAGCCATCAGCCATAGTCCCTGCTCAGGAAGAAACCCTCCCAGGGCCAAGCAACCCCCTCCAGGAAGAGACACTGAGGGGCAGCCCCTTTTCCTCGCAATTCCTTTCCAATTCCCCGCTGGGGAGGGCCGGGACTCCCACCACCCTCTCCTTGTAGTGTTCTGTTCTCCTTCCTCAGCACACAATGGGGCAATCCCTGGTTGGATCTTATTCCACATCCCTTACCAGCACCCACAGGAATAAACTCCTGTGCCTTCCCACATCAGGGGACTCTCCCCAGTCCTGCATGACTGACTGGCTGGCTGACTGACTGCCTTCCTTCCTTCCCTCTCCTCTAACAAAGGATAGTTATCCCCAGTCAGCAAAGATGACAACCCCACACCCCAGTGGGAAGTGAGCAGCCCTGCAGGGCAGCAGGGGCCGGACCTCCAGGCTCATGGGTGCGTGAGCAGGAGCAGCAGGCTCACTGGCCAAGTCTCCCCCCTGGCAGCATTTCAGCTCACACCAGCCTCCCTCTTTGTTCACCAGAGTTGCCCCTGCCAGGACTAAAGCCCTAATGGAGTGGGAGAAAGGGAAGGGGGGTGAATTTGGACGGGCCAAACAGAACCTGCAGGCAGGTCAGCGTGAGCAATGCCTGTGCAGGTGGAAGACCTTGCGCTTGAAGCTGAATGGGGAACACTGAGCATCTCTACAAGGAAGAGAGAGAGGGAGGGAGGGAAGTAGGAGGGAGAGAGGCAAAAAAAAATCTTGTGAGTGCAGAGTTTGCAAAATGAGCTGGTGGTAAATAGCTGGAGGATAGACAGCGTCTGTACGTGAGGCGCAGCACGGAGAACTGCACCTGAGCGAGGCTGGGCCACGGCTCGCTCCAGCATCACACGTCACTCACTGATGCATCCTCCCCAGCCTGCTCTCTCTCTGCACCAGCTCCCCCGCCTCCGCCACGAAAAGGCAGCAGGAAAAATGGGTTCCCCCCACACTCAGTGCAGCCGCAAAGCAGAGAGCTGGGAGAAGCACAGCTGAACTTGATTCAAGGTCCAGCAGGTGCCTGCCAAAGGAGATTCAGCACCACGAACCTCCCGATCCCCTTTTCCTGCTGGGAACCCACAGCCCCTTGAGCTCAGTGTCTCCCCACGCCCCTGCTCAGCTGCTTTCTTCCCTGAGCAATGGCAGCTGTGTTTGCCAACACTCCCTGCTCGCTAGAGCTGCTATCCAAGGCCCTTTGTTCCCCTCATCGGGCAGCCTTCCTTTGCATTCCGCAGCCAGGGGCTGAGGCCCAACACAACTCATCTCACCTGGGATGCTCCAGACGGGAGACTACCAGCATTCCCCTCCCTGGTCTGAAAGACCGGGCAAAACTCACACAGCACCTGGAAAACGTATCTCCCTCCCTACGTGGGAAAAGGAAGAGAAGCCATCCTTTCCTTGGAGAGAGGCGCGCTCGGGGGTGTCGGTGACAGCAAACCCTGCCCCTCATTTGCAGTTTCCCCAGGCGTGCTCCCCAGGCCCGCCGGGATCGCTGGTCCCACGGGCGGCAGCCGGCGGTCCCGCAGCCCGGTTCCGTGGGAAGGCAGCCCGGCACCCGCCTGACACCCTGTGGCCGCCTCCCGCCTTGCAGGGACGCGGAGCGGCGTGGAGCGGGATGGGGACGGGGACGGGGATGGGGATCGAGCCCGTGGAGAGGCTGCTTGGGAGGGGGCACACAGGGTGTCGTAGCAGAGCAGAGCTGACAGAAACAAGGAGAAACCAGAGACCGGGCACATGCCTGACTCCTGCCACCCGCCATGCAGGGATGAAATGCTACATACTTTAATAAAGCAACACACACATGTCCCAGCAGTTTCCATAAGTGCCCATGGATTCAGCCCAGCATGTCCAGGAGGAAAAGAATTTCAATTTACTGCTAGCTGATGCCACAGGCTCATATGAGTGCACAAGACCTCTTGCTCTATGGCAGCACGTGACAGTGGGGGCTGCTATAATAGTGCCCCAACAGATGGGAGGCTCCTAAGAACATCCATATGGGTTTCAAGCCCCTCAGAGAGTCCTCCCCACTGCACAGCAAGGCCTTTTCCCTGCTCCTCTCTGGCTTTACTCACCTCCTGCCAGAAGGCTGAATTTCTACTTCCCAAAGCACAAGGGTAGGAGTCTCTGCAGGGGCTGGGGTAAAACATGGCTATTTGCACACCCCCGGCCCCACAGGGTGCCCACTTGCTGCATCCACGAGTGAGGCGTGAGGGTCACAGTGACCACATGTGGCATATGTCCCACCCAGGTCGGGATGGGGGACACACTCGTGCAAGAGTTGAAACACCCTGGCAATTCCCATTGCTCGGAGCTAAGCCTGCAGCATGTCTGAGGCACCACCAGCAGCTATGCCACTGCAGGACCCCAGCCCAGGGAAACTCCAGGAGCAGTGTGGGTGTAGCTAGCACTCACCCTTCTTAGGGAAGTGCGAGGAATGGCTCCATGTGGTGCCCCAAGGGAGTTACTGATCCTTAGCAAACCCCTGGAAAAGCTGCCAGTACACTGGGGGCAGGGGGAGGTGAAAGTGTTTTTCTTAAGAGCAAAGCCACCTTGGAGCAGGCAGCCCTTGCTCCAGATGATCTCCTAGGTAACCCAAATGAAGCCCTGCAACCTTGATAGAAAAGCTTCTCCATTTAGGAGGGAATTCTTTGTATACTCCTACTGACCTGCCTCTCTTCTCCGTTTTTACAAACCCCAGTGGATGTCCCACCCTTACTCCTCTCAGGGCCTTGGAGAGAGTCCTCCAAACCCCACCAAGCGTGGTGCGTGGCTGCCAGCTTGATTCTCCTGCAGGAACATCAGCCGTGCCCAGGGTGCTGGTGATCCCTGCTCACAGCATTCATTCCCGGCCTCCCCTGGGCATCCACAGTTCCGCACGCCTCTGCAGGGAGAAAGGCCGTGTCTCATTCCCAGGCCTTCTTGGGGCAGCGCTCCCCCTTGCTGAGAGCCCATGGGCAGCGGGGCAGTGAGGCCATCAGCTGCTTTCTCTGCTCCGGCTTTCTCTGGCTGCAGTTCGGAGAGATTTTGACCTGATACTCTGCCCCCACACATCCCTCTGGCTGGAGCCCAGCGGGAATAACTGGAGACATTCAGATGATGCATTGCAGGGGAGCCATTTTAATTAAAAGTGATGCTTTGGTCAGCGGGGTACAGACTTCTTTGGGGATACGGGGAGGAGAAGTGAGCTGGGTGAGTGATGTGGGGGGGAAAGATGTGCCTCCTCAGGGTTAGCTCTGAACTCAGCAGCTTTGCCAGGAAAGTGGGAAGTGGCAGGGCAAGCTGCCCTGAGGTACTCACTTCTCCAAGGCCTTACTCTGGGGCTGGTGCTCTTGGCAGTGCTTAAGAGTGTCCTGAAAGCCTGGTGCAAACTGGGGTACTCCCTCCCCCAAACTCAAAGCATTTGCTGCTCCCAAATACCAATCCCTTTCCCAGCAGAGAAGGAGGATGTCTGTGCACTGCTTACAGATGTTTAGAGGTACAGGAGCCTCATGCTGAGTGTCGAGCTCTGCCAGAAAAGAAAGCTAAAAGCTCAGCAGGGCCCTGCACCAAGTGGATTAGTGCAGTGTAGTGGGGAGCCACCGCAGCCACAGCCACCTCCTGTAGGTGGGAATCACCACAAGGCCTGATGTCCCTGCCGTTTTCTCAGATCTGGTGGCAGAGGGGATCCATCCCTGCCAGGAATGTGCTAAGACCGGAAATTACTTGTGAGGGGGAGTAGGGTTTGAGGAAAAATTAGGCAAGGGGGTTCTTCCTCACACAGAAGTGAGGAATCCCCTGGGACTGGGCGGCTTGAAAGAGGGCCAAGCCCTGGTGCCCATCCTAAAAAGTCTCTCTTAGGCTGGTTTTCTAGCTAAGAGAGCCTAGTCTACCCTGGGCAGTTGTGATCTTCCTGCCTTCACAGAGGATGCTCTGGAAAAAGCTCCCAGACACCAAACCACACGATTCTAAATCACCAGGAATGTGTTTCCATTCAAACACCCGCTAGGCCTGTTTTCTGCTCCTGGGAGAGCCACGGAAAACCACATCCAGGCCCTGCATGCCGCACCTGCCCACAGGCATACCCCTGGAGGAGTCAGACATGGAGCAGCCTCCAGCCTGGTGCAGAGGCAGGTGCCATGACAGCGAGAAGCACCACACTCCTGTCCCAGCAAGGATGTGTTCCATCACCTTCCCACCTTGGCTAGCAGCAGCCTGGCCATGTCAAACCACAATTAGCTCTCAAGTAAAGTGAGATGAGATTTCTAGCCTGCACTGGTGGTTGCTATGAAGAGCCATATTTGCCGATCAGCAATAGCAAGACAGAGGGAGTACGGCAGGAGGATGGGTGGCACAGGATGGAGATGGGGAAGTTTTGCCACTGGACCTTGGCAATGCCTGGCAAGACAGCGAGGAAAGGGTGGAGAGCGACTACGTGATGCTTCGCAGGGAGAGCTGACCTTATTAATAAAAGCTGCTTCTTCCCAAGGCCTTGATAATCTCTCCTGCTGCAGATTATTTACAGCTGTGGAATTTAATACTCCAATGAACAAAGCTCTCTGAAGCACAGAGGGAGCAAGCAGACTGTTAACCCTTCTGCATGGCACCAGAGGCTTTCGGCTCAGGTTTGATGTCTCAATGCAGCCGAACCACAGGCAGCCACAGCCCCACCAGATCTCAGCACCTATGAGGCCAGCACCCAAGCCAGGCTGAGACTTGGTAGAAAGTCAACCCAAAGCCCATTCAAACACCTGGATTCTCTTAATTAAAAAGGCAGGCCAGTGAGTAGTGCTCGGAGGCAGAACTTGGGCAGGGCTGGGAGCTGTGTTGCCTCAGGTGAGCTGAGGTGCTGCTGCATTACACCACCAGGTAAGCACTTGACCTTACAGATACTGGGTCAATAAACTCAGCCTCCAGGCTAAAGAGATTGTCAGCCCTAGCTAAGTTATCCACCTGTCACATTCAGTGCCAGGTGTGTGAAACTGAGTCAGCTAAGACCTGGGAGCCTTGCTGTGGGTCTGCAACACTGGTGGGGACACAACTGCAGCACAGCACTCCTGCTGCCTTCCCTGGTACCAGAGACCCCGTGGCTAAAGTAGACGCTTTAGCATATGCTCTGCAATGGAACCCCCTCTTCAGACTGTCTTGAAATCTGGTGCATCTCAAGAGGAGGGCATAGGAGCCATCAGACTTGGCTTATTGCCTGAATTGTCCCTTAAATACAGGTGGTTTGGAGGGGGAAAGAATGGGGCGGGCTTGAGGCACAGCCTGGCGAAATCAGAGGTGAGAAGGATGTACAGGAAGGACTGGTTAATCGTACGGGCTTGTCCCACCAGTGCCTGGGCCTGGTTGAGTGTATTCATTGCTGAATGGGATGGGCCCAAGACAGCAGCTAGGGTAAGGGGTGGGCTGAGGGATGGAGAAAGAAAGGCAAACACCTGCCTCACTTGCATGCTAAAATCCACTGACCACCCCATAACAAAGTGGCACATTTTGGAGCCATAAATGCAGCCTGGGTTTGATCTACACCTCTCTTAGCATGCCTGTACTTCAGACATTCCCCAAGGACCACACAAATTGTTGGTCTAGTTCTGCATAGCATTGTTTAAAGGGTCACAGTAGCATCCCTACCATAAACTAGGTAACTGTAATCCCTAGACATGATTAACAGCCCCTATCCACCCCACCTAGTCCATGTAGGAAAAAGCAGAATTCATGTGGGATCTGGTGTCCCCACAGTCAGTAAAAGCCTGGCTGCTGAAGTTTCCTGAAGCAGGAAACACAGAGCTTGTGCACCAACTCAGGAGTCCCTTGGGGTGGTAGTCCCTTTATATCTCAGCAGCACCCAGTCTGTGCACAGCACCAGAGCAGCCTAGAATACCAGCCCTAAAACCTCAGCATATGCCTCCCAGGTTATGCAGCCCCTTTGCTCTGAGCTTGAACCCCTCTCCCTCTCCCTGCCCTGTGATGCCATCTGCCAAGGATTTCTCAGGGCTCTTCCCCATCCTTCAACCACCCGCAAAGGAGTAACTGGAGGTTGTAGAAGGGAGTTTAGCTCAGCCTCAGCTGGCCCAAAATTTGCACGGGACAGCCCGTTAACATTGCATTTCCCCATTCTTAAAAGTCTTAAGGTTTGTTCAACTTCCCACAGACGCACAAGGTACCGCCTGCCAGCCACCACTCTGCGTTGGCAGTCTTTTGCCCTTGAGTTTTCCTGCAAGCAATGCAGGCTGGCAAAGTGGAGACACCAGCAGTGAAGGGAGCACAGGGAGTAGGGGAAGGGTGGATCCCACCCCAGAGAGCCCGATGGATGTTTGGAGATCCTCCTTTGCAGGCAGGAGGATAGCCTGGCTTCCCTCTCCCCCAGGTTCCACTGCCTGAGCTGTCAAGCCTTCATGAGGGAACTGTCTCTGCAGGGCTGGATTTGATGCCCTGGAGGTCCCCATGTCCTCAGCCCACCCCACTGCAGGTGAGGCCTCCTGGGAACCTATTCCTCCTCCACAAGGCAGAGCTGAGGCAAAGTGTTGGACTTGTGAAGCCAGTAAAACCAGCTATTTATAGATGTTAGCATTATGAAACACAGGTTGGAGGCTTCCTGGAGCTGTCTAGAGCCTCTGGAAGAATGTCCAAGAGCCAAGCATGAGGCTCAGGAAACAAGGGCAAAGATAACATCTACCATCCTACCACCTCCTCTCCTCACTTTATCTACTTCAAGCAAAGAGTTTTCTGCCTCCAGTGAACTGGAGTCTTTCCTACCCTTCTCCAGACACCCACAGGGAATCTCGAGCCTTGTTTTGAAGAGGAAAGTAAACATGATTAAGAGCAAAGCTCAGGTGGCTGGGCAGCACACAACCATTGTCTTTGCTCCAGTCAAGCACAAATACAAAACCCCAAAAGCTCATCCTGCAGAAGTAATAGGCCCTCCTGCACTGAAGATGGGTACCACCTTCCCAAGCCTCCTGTGCATCCCAGGCAGATGCTTGGGGTGAAGTCTGAAAAGTCAGGACAAAACAGCACCTGAGGGCCCTAGGCAGGGCTCCCTTAGGGATGGCCTGAAGCGCAAGAGTGAAAAACACATTCTGGTCCATTCATCTTTTGCCATCCCTGGTGAACCTAGAGTGCTCTGCTGTTGTCAGTGCCTCCAGGGAGCTGCTACTGGGCCATCAGAGTGGACTGGGCATCACTCACCCCACTGTACCTCTCTCTGCCCCATCCCAACATGTGGCGCCTGTTTCAGTGAGCAGGACCAGGCTTGGCAGGACCAGGACATCAAGGGACACCTGAGCTCTTCCTATCCCCTGAATGCAGTGGGTGAAACACACTCCCCAGCAGTACCTGCCACCCCTAATGCTTGAGTGCTGCTCTCCCAAACCACAAAACATTACTCATTTTGGAGCCAAGAAGGGACCACCGTGACTTCCAATCACAGCATCATATTGCCCCAGAAATGTGAGGAAGATTTACCTCATCCAGGGTCAGCATCTAGTCTTACAAGCTAGAGCAACAAATCTTTGAATCCCAAGAGATGTAACTAATATGGGAAACCACATTGGGGTGCCATAGTCACAACTGGGGTCCATCAGAGGAAGACATTTTTATCCCCATCCTGACCTTGGCCCCGGGGAATACTCACCAGTGCCCGTCACACTCCACACTCATAGCCATACCTATGAAGAGCAGCTCATTTGAACTAGAGAGCGAGCAGGATCTGGAGTACAGCCGTGTGCCAAAAGACCTTGGATGTTCTTCACAGGGTCTGCCTTAGGCCGTGTTGTACCTTGGGGCTTGCATGTTTATTTTTAAAGAACTGCATTACGTTCATGGAGTTTACAGCCTTCAGACATTTGCAAAGCAAGCTCATATTTCCAAGGCCCAAGGTCTTTCATGTCTATGCCACAATAACTGGGCACATCACTTCCCAGTCTTCTGGGGAGGGTGTGTGTACTATTCACACTGAGCACACTCAGTGTAACCAGCATGGAGGTGAGCATCCAGGTTCATTTTGAGCTCTGTTAAGCAGTGAAGCCCTGGAGCAATGAATTTCATGAGGCATCTGTGTTTTGGGGAAAGGAAAAATGAAAAAAAGGTAATTTTATTTCCTCCGACAGCCTGTTTGATTGAACACTGCCTCTACTGCACTCTGAGAGAGGGTGAATGGATGTGCCTGGTGTTTTCTCCACATCCTTCTTTTTATCCTTCTGTCAGGAGCCCTCATTAATGTTTCGTCTCTCCAGGCTAGACACTCCTGAGCTTTCCAATTCTATTTTCTTGTTAGAGGGTGCATTTGCGACAGGCCTAGGAAAATTTCCATCCTCTATCCCTGACAGCTTCTGAGATAAGCCGACCAGCCTGGCATGCTCACTTGAGGCTCCACCACTGCAACAGCATTCAGACTAGATTCAGTGTCATTCACCACCCCATTTCTTATGCTGTAGAACAGGAGAAACTACTCAGAAAATGAGTTGGCAAGGCTGTAGTTGGTGCTAACGCGCTCAGGGGAGACCCCTTTGGGCAGCGACCACACAAGCTTCAACCTTGGGGCTCTGCCCTGGCAGCAGTGCCAACCCCATCCCCCTTCCCTCACTCCCAACTGTTTGCCCCCTTTAGCCCCTCTGCATTTCCCAGTACAAGTGTCCAGCCCGTAGAGTTTCCCTGATGGACACTCTTCCCCTTCCCTTGTCTATCTTGAACAGTAGCTGCAGGATATAAACAAGTGTCCAGCTGTTTCCCTGCCCTCTTTGCTCTTCCTGGGTCATGTCAACCCTAAACAGCACAGCCACGTTCAGATGAGATGCAGACACTTAAAGAAATGACAGCCTTCACTCGTCTCATCAGAAGGGCTCAGCAGGGTCCTGCCACTGCTTCTGTGTGCAGCTGAGCAGAAAATGCTGCTCAGCCTGCAAACCTGAGGCTTGGCATGCCTTTCGCTCAGGGAAGGAGATTTAGCATCTGCCTCTAGATGAAAGACCCTGGCAAGGAGTGACAATGCATTCTGAGGGGTTGTTTTGCATCAGGAGAGTGGCCCAGCTCAGGGCTTCACAAGAGAGCCAGGCTGTGCCTCCCTGCTGCCCACCCCTGACTCCTGTTTTACAGCCCCCTGCCATCCATGGGCCAGCATCCTGCTGCTGTCCCTCCTCTTTCCAACCAGCCACCAGCCCCACGGGAGTCAGAATGCTGCTTGCAGACCGATCTTCCCAGTGATTTTCCTAGCCCAGCACGCCTCACCGAAAGGTTAAAGCTGACCCTGACGCCCCTGGTCACTCAACAACCTTCCGTGGAGAAAGGGCTCAAACGCAGTCAGAGTTCCCTGGCTCTTGCCGGCTGTTTCCCCGAGAGACCAGGTCAGGCTCGGTCCCCCCAGAACCTTCCCGCGGCCGGCCGGAGCTGCGCTGCCCTGCTGCGGGCCGGCGGCTCGGGAACGTGCTGACCAAGGGAGACTTTGTGTGCGGCGATTTTGTGTCGTCAGTCAGGCTCAGGGGCCCGCCGAGCGCGGGGAACGGGGCAGGCTGCCCGGGCACACCATCACGCCCACATTGCCATCTAGCCTCCCGCTCGGGGATGTGCAGCTCACCGCCCTCAGCCCTGCCAGCCGAGCGAGGCGTCCAGGCTCCGGCTGCATCACCCCCAGTTCGGCTCTCTCCCCCTCCTCCCAGCCCCAAAGTCACCAGCTGCCTCCTCCAGCTCTGGGGTCCATCCACCCTGCTGGCACAGGGCCACGAGACGGGGCCGCCTGTCTCCCAGCCTCAGTCTCCAAGCAGATGGAAGACATCAGCTCCCTGCTGCATCCTTCCAGAATAATCTGTCTCGCCCGCTTCCTTTCGGGGACACCTCTTCTCACGGCCAGTAAATCCCCAGTGCTCGCCTGTCTTTTTCCAGACCCCAGCCCTCATCCAGAAAGCCTCATCACGAGTCTTTCATTGGCAAGCATCTTCCCAAAGGCCATCCCTCCCTACCCATGCAGGATGCCCTAAAAAAAGACACCTCTTCTCCAACTCCCATGGAAGAAAGTCTGGGCGCAAAGTCCCCACCATCGCCAGAAAAACAGGCACCCTCTTGGGAGCTTAGCTGACACAAATCCTACATCCAAACGCATGGGAATGTACACCAACACAAGGACCCAGCTGGAACTGACCGGGGGGCACATTTGTAATGAGGCAAGAAGACCCCAGGAAGAAGACCTTAAGCATGTGTCACACTGGAAAATTTTTTCATTTACGATATAAAATCATGTTAATGGCAGAAAAATAAACAGGGAGCAAGGGAGAGAATGACCTGGCAGCAGCCGAGATAGGAAGCATTTTGGTTTTTCTTCCCTCCTCTGAGGGAATTATTCCACCTGCTTGCAGCCATCCTTTAAGAAAAGGACCTGCAGGAAGAACTGCTACACAGAGAGGAAATCACATCTGCTTTCCTGGTAGGATGGACACAAAAGGAAAAGCCTCCCATTTGGATAGAGTTAAGCTTCAGTGGATCCCAAAGAAGGGTGCCACAAGCCAGAGCCCAGGGAACCCAGCAGCTGCTCCCAGGACACCACTGGCTTGCTGCTCAGAAGGCTCTGGAACAGAGCAGAATGCAGCCTGGAAGTTGAGAACAAGCAGACATTATCCCCTGTGCCAAAACAAAAGAGGGGGCCTAGAAATGAGGATCCTTGAGCAAGGCCTGCTCAAAGGAAAAGACAGAGAGCCTGGAGAACCCACATCAGCCTGGTCAAGGCCCCATCTATCTGCCCCTGCCTGCACAGGCTCTGCAGCCAGAGTAGCGGGGGCTGATTATCCTGCAGCCATAGCAGGGCCCACATCAGTGGGATGGGTGGGAGCAGGCTATGGGCTCATCCACAAGCCTGACCCTTTCCCCTCAGAGAGATACTGCTACAGGCAGCACCTGGAATTTGCCAAGCACAGAGCTGTCAACATAGGCCAGGGATTTCTGCTGAGACTATATTCCTCATCAGGGACGACAGGTAAAAACTGCAGGAGACGCACTATGGGATATGCTTAGCTTAGCTGTCTGCATGTCTGCTTATTAAGCCCTGAGATTAAGGATTTAGTTCCACACGTATCAGTTTACTTAGAACTAAAGCATCACTCCACATTTTAATCTCAAGTATGCTGCATTGTCTTGCCCGCTTCCTCTCGTGCCCTCTCCCCATGACCTCTTCCTCAGCAAAATGCTGGAAAGTTATTAGCAAAGATTCAGTGAAATGTTTAAGATCCAAACAGCAGGGTCTAGCATCCCATGAGAGATTCATAGCCCCTATGGTCAGGACAAGAAAAACAAGGATTGTTTGCAGGCGCCCAGGTCCTGCTGGTTGATGCTTTGAGGCTGGAGTTGTTGCCAAACAAAAATCTCACAGTAAAGTGTCCCTTCAGACAAGTTATAAAACCAGGCTAGGCGGGACTGAGGTATTCAGCTTGGGATGAAACCCGCTTCGACTCTACCCACAGCCTGTGCACAGAAACAAAATACCTCGTACAAGTGCCATTTCAAATTCTATTTTCTAGCACTGTGTTCGGGGAAGCCATCTTCCTCTTCTGTTCTTAAAAGGATTTACATTGAGGAAGGCCAGGACAGACTTGTCAAGTGGCTTATGATTTATTAAAAAATTATAGAAGTATTTGTTTACGTGTTTATCAGAGTTGGAGGAGTTTCAAAGGTTGCAGGTTTTCTAAAGCAAGACCACAGAGCTATTGAGTGGCATAAACACTTTCCCTAAAAATGCATAAAAGCATATACTCTTTTTCTACACAAAATATGATCCAGAAACAAATTTAACCAGGAACAAAAAGGCAATGGACAATGTCCGAGTCATCAGGCTTTGCCATGCCCTTGTGACACAGAAGCAAACCCCACCCAAGGGAGGGAGGCCAGTCACACTTATCGCTGTGACTGCCACACAGTTTGCTCACTGTCCCACTTAACAAAATGGCATAAACGTCTCCGAGCACACGGAGTTCCTCCTGGAAGTTGACGACACTCAGACTGGAAACACTGACTTCAGCCAGGCGAGCATCTGCTCTGCTGCTGTGCCATTGGGCAGACACCTATGGAGGAGGCAGGCCCAGGGCTTAAAGGCAATGCCCATGGGGCTCAGAGGGCTTGGAGCAGCAGACCCAACGGGACTGAGTCTTGCTTCTGGGGAACTGGGAAAGGCTGAAATACGGAAAAGAGAGCATAAGCAATACAGGACAAGGATTTTCATGTTCTCATTTTAATGATGACAGACCAGATTAACACCACAGGAGGAGTAAGGGTGAAGGACCGTTTCCCAAACATACTGCAGATGTTCTGTGAAATAAATCAACCTTCTTTTGAAGAAAAATAAACTATTTCTATATTTAAATTAGTTGCTTGAAATTCTTAAAAGGGAGGAGGGATTCTTGATGAACATCAACTTTTTCATGTTTCAGCAGTTTCTGGAAAAGGACCAAGAAACAGCTACTGTATGAAAGGATATAAAAGGATTGCTGAAGACCTCTCTTAACATTCATACAAAGTTGCAGGCAATGGCCAATACTTTGGAGAACTCGCCTTCTCTTCTTCGCAGTGTATAGGGTATTGGTGTTTTTATTCTAGTCCCTATTGGAGTTCCATTATCTTCTATGAGTACCACATTGTTGGAATCAAATCTAGGGGTCATGGTGGGGCCAGGCATCTTGTGCCCTACAATTAAAGCCTTCCTCTTTTCTCCTTTGATAGCCAGAAGGATCTTATCTCCGACTTTGCCAACTCCAGTCTTGTTATACACGTGGATACATTTTGGTGGCCGGTGGTATGGCGTGTTCCCCAAGGCGCTGTTGTCCACCACTCGCACACGGGTTAGCTTCTGTATTGCTCGGCATGCTCCAGTGATGCTACCAAAAGACAGGAGAGAATGAGAGACAGAACTCCTCAATAATCCTTGGGGAGCAAAGGCAAACCTGCAACAGAATCTTGTCATTACACAAACCACTCGGAAGGCGCCAGCAACAAATACATACCATATGGGTGACACACTGACTGCATTCAATATGCTCTTTGAAAGCCAGATGCTACTTTGGGCTTTGCACACTCTTCACTAAATGTCAAACATAAAATGACCTTTCTACTCCGAAACACTAAGCTAAAAGATGGCGTGAAGAGTGGCTTGCATTTCATGGGCTTTTTAGCAACTGCAGATGATCCAACTTCAATCTACAAGCAAAAAAATGTGCTCGCTTCTGTTTCAAACGGCCTGCAGGAAGCTAAGACTCAAGTCAGGCTCTTTCAATCTTGCACACAGTCCCCAGCACTAAGGACTTTTATGACCAACCTTCCTTTCAGTGAAGTCTGTGAGTCTCTGTGAGTTTATTCTGCTCTCAGTAAGACCTCTGAGGTCCTGCTGTGGCTGTGCTAAGCTGTCCCCAACTAGAATCTAAGAGATTACCATGTTCCCCATGTGGAAGCACTCCAGAGAGACACAGACTCTTCTGTATGTTTGCTTTGTGGGAGTAAGAAACAACATAAATAAACTGCACAATTCTAAGTTGTTAGGTCTGACTCTGAATATACTTGGGAACATCAGGAACATACTCCCTTATAGAAATCATTATTCTTTTATTCAGTGAGCTCAAACTCAAGTGATTTGTTGCTTGTCTTCAAAGGACACCCAAACACAGGCCATTGGAAAAGCAGGAAGATCCTTTCTGCTGCTAAACTGCTTTGCAGTGAGGTACTAGAAACATGCTGGCCAGAGCTGCAGGAATGCCAACCTGCTGCCAGCTGAACTACTCAGTGACAGCATATAGAAGCAACCTAATCATTCACCTTGCTCTTCAGAGCAGAAGCGTGTAACGTAAATAGGGACCATCATCCCTTCTTGAAGAGGAAGAGCCTGTATTTGCAAAGTTACCTAAAAGATAAGCGCGCACAGTTGAAGCAGGTGTTCTTACACACGGTGAAGGAAGGCTGGCAGAGTCAGTCTGCATTAGTCCAACTACTCCAGAGGTCAAGCACTGCCTTTCAAGATCTGTTTCCCACAGTAGAGGCCTACTTTAGCTTTCCTCTCTCTCTCAGAAGTCACTAATCTCTGCAAGCAGCCACCCTCTCCCATGCCATCCCCTGGCAGGGACTGCAGTACATCACATTCTCTCTCGTCTGCCCACCATCTGTGGCTGCACAACAGGGAAGGCAGAAGAGAGGAGGCTGAAAAAGGGAAGTGTTGTCACAGGAAGGAGCAGGGAAAACTTTGGTGGGACCAAGTGTACAATACAGCAGTAGCAAACAGATATAAATGTGACTGTCCAGGAACCACTAGACAAGAATAACTGCACTGGGAGAACTTTTTCTTTCCCTTTTTTCTTCATTCCTGCCACAGTCTTGGAGCAATATCCCACAAAGAAAAGGTCTCCCAGTTAAGACTTTTGAAGTCCTGCTCACCTCTATGGATTGGACTTCACCTCCCTCCCGCTGTCACCTATATATGCTTTAAATGTATACTGGCCAATGCTCTCATGCAGCCCACTTAGAGAGAAAGCCAGGAAGACCTGGATACCTCCTCAAGATAGCTCCCAGGACTATCACACAACCTAGCCCTGAGCTTTGTCTTAATCCCCTCGCTAGACCACAGTCCTGGGAATGACTATTCTCGTCCTTTAAACTGAAGCCCTGACCCTTCAAAGAGTTATAGAGATTCCCCATATTGGCAGAGTGTGCAGTGGGATTAAGCTCTAAGCTTTGTGCAAGGCATTGTAAAATATGAAGTCCATAAAATTAAAACTTTAAGTGC
Organism: Lycocorax pyrrhopterus obiensis; assembly: GCA_014706295.1. NCBI lineage: Eukaryota > Metazoa > Chordata > Aves > Passeriformes > Paradisaeidae > Lycocorax > Lycocorax pyrrhopterus. Next base: position 31,573,765 of record JACSVZ010000004.1, on the reverse strand, counting down.
CTAGAGCCTGGAACAAGAAACAAAAGAAAAATAGCAGAATAGACACTGTTAAAGTATGAGAACATAATTTTTCAGATTATTTTTATTCTAAATAACTTAAATGATAAACTCTTGAATAATTTTAAGCATTGTAATTGGCTCTGCATCAGCAGGGGCTTGCTCTTGGTTTTTTTTCACTTCCATGAGAAACACAGACACCTTCAACTTCTACTTGCAGGCCCATGCATTGCTGTCAAAGGCCTAAAAGCCTCCTTACACACATATGACAATGCAGAGTTCAGACTGCCAGGAACCTGCAAATGGAGTGTCTGGGCTCACTTTTCAACCCATAAATGGACAACTGTGAGATTTTTTTTTATTATATTACCCTTTTGAATTACAAATGCTATATCTTATTCGTGATCTACTTAACAGCATCTCTTTCAATCATGAAACATTCTGAAGAAAACAAAAGCAAAATTTGAAAGTTACCTGAACTGTCGTTGGATCACTGCACTGCTTAGATGGGTCAAAGATAAACCAAATCGTCTACTCAAAAGAGCCATTTGGTAACCAACCCTGCACAAGAAACAAAAGAATTATTAACTCTGGAAAATGGACAGAATTTGGTTTGCTTTCTTTCCTTTACATGAATCACACACCAGGGCCTCAGCAAGTATACAGATGCTGCAATCCACAGGACACAGAGTGGTAGCAGCATCTGCAGCACACGACAAAGCAGATCAACAACCCCTGCCTGAATTCAGGAGGCAATGTAATTCAGACACACATACTACAAAGCCGGATTCAGTATCACTGCATTGCAGTTTCCTTCACACAGAGGTAAGGGCCCTTCTGCGTGCACTGTGAATCATGTAACAAGAAGCAGGTTTGAGAATTTCAGATGTGAACTGGTTTAGAGGCTGCAGTGCCCAGTAAAAGCCATCATGGTTACTTGTAAAAGCTACCAAGGTTACCTACAAAACCAAGCAAAAAGCCAAATAATCTACAGACTGGCATCATAGCTTCAGGAAATGATTTGCCAGACAAGAAACAAGTCAGAGCTCCATTGGTGAGGGCACACTCTCTTTAGCACACAAAGGTGTTAAGCAGCCTGTTCAGAGACCACAGTTACACCACTGCCAATCTTGCCCTGTTCAGGCTGCCCAAAGAGTTGCCTGTAACTTTACAGTGCTGGCTCAATGCTGCTGTACACTGTACACCACCCTCACTGCAGCAGAGCTAGGTTACAAGGGTAACCTCCGACTGAGAGCCACACCCTCTTCCCTGCCTACGTCTATGGCGGTTCCCTAACCTCATTCTGTCAGACTGATGGGGACCAGGGGACCAACTTGCATGCGCAGCCACAAAGGCTTATCTGAACCCAGATCACTTTCCCAAACATCATCAGGAAGCGATGACCCAGGTGGTTATGCTGGCAAATCCAAGTGAAGGGAGGAAACAACACAGACCTAGAGCCAGTCCTCTTTCAGGCCAGCTCAGGTACAGCTAAGACTTTCCACCTGACTGCAACTACTACCATGTGACACTGCTTGCTGTGACCTTGGCGGTGCAACCAACACGTGCTTCTCTCCTTTCTAAAGCAAACACTAAAAATCCACTGGCCTCATCTCTCTCTCTGACAGTTCTGATGAGTTTTGGGCCAAACTATACTAATACATTGTAAAGCCATTTTTTTCAACTTTTATTTTAAAAACAAAGCTGACTTAACTTCTCTAGGGAGAAAAAAAATACCCACAGAATACCCTTCTGACAGACAGTGCCACAGCTCTTATTACAACCAAGTAAAGTCCAGCCTAAATCTTCACTCCCTCTTTTATTATTTTTTTTTCTCCAATGTGTTTGCTTAAATGGGGACGTATGTAAGTTTTAGGGTTTGCAGTTGTTCTACAGAGCAAGTGTCACCTCAGAGCACAATGAGAAGCACAGAACATGTGCATCACAGCCGTTTTGAGCAGTGCTGCCTGAGCAAAGCACAGGTGGCAAACCAACTCTGTCATACAGGCAGGTTTGGAAGAGAAGAACAGCCAAAGCTTACATTTATTTACTAAAAAAAAATTTTTAAAAGCCACTTTTCTGTGGCGTAGATGATCATCAAATGAGTCAAGGGCTTGCCCGCACTGTCCCCTCTCTGAAATGAGACTCCAAAAAGGCTGTATTTATGCCACATCTCCTTACCTAGCTGTGCGATCCTAATGACAGCAAGGCCCTGTGAAATTTACAGTGCTGCTGGCAATCAAGGTCCTATACCTGGCCTTGCTGCTGCTCAGATTTAAGACCACCATCTGGCTGTGTCCTGCTCTGCATGTGGGTGTGCTGTCCCCATGTAAAATTCAAATTTGGTGGGTAATACTGCTCCTACTTCCTCCAGAATCACAATGAGCCTTTGGATCCTTCTACAAAACCCAAACAAGCAGCAGTAAGGTGGCCTCTCTGTTGTCTTTGATGGACACTTCTTGGAGAGTTCAGACGCCACTGTCACCCCCACCTCTATTTTCCTGGCAGGAATGAGCACCTTGGTGGCTGGGGAAGGTGCGTCTGCTCATCCTCACCACTACGTAAGATCAATAGGAGAGGTCTGCGGGCTCATGACAAGGCAGGCACAGGTGTCAAAGGAGCAGCAACAACAGGACCAGCATAGCCAGATGTGCTTAAAGCACACCTAAAATGTGCTAAAGTGCTGCCTAAACCCTGAACTCACTCATCGCTCCTGGGAGAAGTCACTGTTTGTTTCTACCCCATGGCAGCAGTGAAGGTTTGAAGTTACAAAACTACCAGCAGAAGCATCAACAGCATTAAGTGTCCAAGGACTGTTTATTTTTCCAGATGACTCAGTATCCCCTTCTTAGCTAAGAATTATTCCTCAGCACATTAAGATGTGTCACAAGCTAAGAAATTTCACATGATTGATTATTTGGTATGAAGCATCCTGTTAGCAACTGAGTAAACAGGGGGGATGCTTCCAATTAGCAGGAAGGTTCAGGGTGGAGGAAAAAGAAGAATGCATCTATGGCATGAAGAACAGCATTCAAGGGTGCAAGTGTGTTCACAAAGAGTGAATCACAACTTCAGCTATTGTAACATGCCAGTTTCCTTTCTAGAAAGGAACAGCCAATAGTCTGGGTCTACCTCCAGGTGTTCCTCAACCAGGCCCAGTCCCAATGTAATCCCTCTGTGGCTGTGAACTTCATCTCTCCTGCCCTCAGTTCCCCCCTGTAGAGCTGCTAATTACTAAACAACTAAACTTCGAAGGGCACAGAAGCCATTTACTCTGCCATGCTTGGTGCTGCCACATGAACACTTGGAGCTGGTGCCAAAATTGAAGAGCCGCTATAAATCGATGACAGCCATAAGCCCCAGTGCCCCTGGCACTTTTCTCCTTCCCAGCACAGGTTGCCTCACACCAGTGGGCCTTAAAAAAGCACAGAGGAAGCTGCACTTAGGCACGGGGAATGCATATGATCCAAGTTTGCTTCTGAAGGTGGCTCTCCCCAGGTCATCAGATTTCAGTGCTCAGAAGTGTATGGGAAGAATAATGCCATAACCTTCAAGCACAGGAAAATTTGTAGGAATTCCCAGAAGTCTGCTGTTGGTACTGCCCAACTGATGCAGGCAGGAGTGCACTCCACAATACCCTGGACAGGCAAAACACCACCACTTGCTTAGTACTTAGTCACTAATACACTCCTGACCAAGGATTTATCTTTGAAGGGACTTTTGGAGGTCATCTAGTCCAATCTCCTGCTCAAGCAGGATTAATTTCCAAGTTTTTTATGCTAGGCAAGAGCAGTATTTAAACAGACACTATCCTAAAATGAGAGGCCTAACACAAAGGCAACTATTGATGTAACATCGACCACTCATAGCTGCACCAAAGTACCAATAAAGAACCATGCAGAGGAATCTCTGGCTGTTTCTACCCTGCTGCCCCTAATTTCTAGTAGTGGCTCTATCTCATGAAAATCACAGTCACAGAGACACTTTGCTCCTCTCCACGTATCTGTTAAAAGTTATCACAGACCTCAGACAAGAGCTCAAAGTGTCAGAAAAGGGTGAGGAATTTGTTCATCAAATATTCACTAAAATTACCCAATTTCTACTTCACTGAATTACTTTTGAGCATGCAATAAACTTCTACTGCAAACACTCTTCTCAAGGGCCCTTCAGCCTTACCCCATCCAATGCAAAAGACCGACATCAAATTCCAACACTGCATAACAAAGAAACTCTTCACCAGTTATAAATGTCTGGAAGTTATTTACCCACTGCACCATTTTCAAGTGCTATACCTATCACCTTCACTGGTTTTCCTTGATATTAAAGAACTGACTTACATTTACTGCAATGTTGAGCGGCTTTTGAATGGAGAAATTCTGGAAAATTTTATCCCAGCTAAAAAAATTGGAAAATACAAAAAATACATGTACAGTATTTTCATCAAATGGCTGCAAACACATGAGTAGACCACCTCAGGAAACTGATACAAAGCAAGGACATCTGCCAGCTAAGGAGGACAGGATTACATACTCACTTTCAATGAACATCAGGGCACATAGTACCAAGAAAGGAAGCCCTGTGTGCCCCCAACACACACGTCCATCATCTCCCTTATGCTGGCTTTAGCACTTATGTAAATCAGTCACAGTTTTCAGCTAGCTCAGTTTCTTGATCCAGCTCAACCTGAAGGCACATGGACACTGCTGCAATGGAATGTGGCACAACACAAGAGTGGGGCTTCTTCCACTGCCACCCCAGACTTATATGGTGACAGTATCTCCAAAGAAACACCAGGAGATTTGGACAAGAAAAGGATCTCTTGTCATCTCAGCAAAAACAGTGGTGTGCTTCACAAGAATGGTCTGCATGAATTTACACTACTAATACAGCCACGGGAGCACTGAAAAGGTCTGCATCTGAACACTCCAGATGCCAGTGCAACAGCTCTGACCAAGTTCTTATCAGTGGTGTATATCCTAAACAACAGTCAAGGTACCATTCTTACCTTGCCTGCATCCTAGAGTAAATGTAATTTTAAAGAGTGCTGTTACCTAGCAATCTAGTATCACTTTTCTTTTCAACGACAAGTTTTGGAACCAACCCCTGCTCCCTATATTCCCAAGATCTGTAATTCCATAATCATTTAGCTATTCCTTTTCCCTCTTTCTGTTAGCAACTCATCCACACAGACAGGCCCCAAGGAAAACCAATGGATGTTGCAAAGCAAATGCTGAGGCCAACTACCCAAAGTCTACTGTCAAAGCCAAAGAAACCAGGTAAAAATATTCTTCACTTTTATAGTAGTGACCTGATGTGCACAGTCGAACAGTGGGGACCAACATCACCTTTATTCTTTTAAAAGCTTAAAACAGACATGCTGCAGGCACCATAAAGATTTGAACTGCATCTATCATCCATCATTAAAACACAGGAAATAAACCCAAGACAGTACACGCAATGCAAATGCCTAAACCCCTACTCTGCCACTGCAGGTCTATTTATAGACCGTCTGCCACAGCGAGCTGCAGGAGCCAGCTGTGAACTACAGGATTCAATCCATTCACAGCTCTCCTCATAAAGGAAACAATATGATTAAGGGCTGTGTTGTTAAAAATACACAAGATATTCATTACCAAGACATAATTGGTTTTACATTAATGACAGACAAAAATGCCAGGATCCACAAAGAGGAATTAAGTCTTTTTTAACTCTGTTTATGAATAGGATTAGCTATTAAACGGGATATTTACTGATCCAAGTTACCAACGGAAACTCATTACAGATACATCTGTTAACAATTTTGAAGCAAAACACACTAACTTCATTTTCCAGACCACAATCAGGAATGGCAGATAACAAAAGAGCTGCATATCTTTAAAATAAAACTTACTTCTGACATTTTAATATCCAGAAGTCACAACTCTAAAGTACTTATGGTACTTATTGTTCCAACACCCAAACTCCTAAAATCATCCTACACATTCATATTCACAGCACTGTACTAAAATAGGGAGGGGTTATTCCCAGTGCACCAGCAGAAAATTAAGCTATGGAGAGGACAACTATCTGTGTGAAGTCAAAGGAAATGAGCAGTAGAGCAGTTACTGGATTATCCTCAGAAGTTCTCTCTGGTGGGTCTGTGCGGTTTGAGGTGAAGCAAAGAAAGGTCCCTCCCCTGTCTCTGCCTTTTGGGAATTACATGTGAATTCAGAGAATTGCCCACACTACTGTAACTTTACACCGCTATCACGTCTCAAATGTCTCTTTACTGGTTTTAGAAGTATTGAGGTGTCAAGAACAGGACAACGGTGGAAAGCCACAAGATCAGATTTGTTTCCCAGCCCCGACCTCAGTGGCCAGGTCCCAACCAGTAAGGTGCAATCACAACCCAGACTGCAGTAGCCACGCTGGGGGGAGCTGTGGCAAGGAAAACAACACAAACAAGAAGGAAGAGAAGGTGTGTAGCTGGGTCTCGACCATGAAAAAAATTCAGGAACAACTGAACTAGACCAGTTGTTCACAGAACAAAAAACGATAGTGACTCTAGGCCTTCCTGATAAAGCTGTACCAGAAAAGGATGCCTAATGCTGTCAGAATTCAGGCTTCAGAGAAACATGACCTGGAGACAAAGGCATGCTCATGTCACAAGGCAGTACAGAGCTACCTGCAGCTTTGGTGGCATAATCCTCACTTCTCATTCAGAAACTTCCCTTAACTCTGTCTCTCTCCTTCCAAACAAGACCCTCTCAGGCAAGCCTGGAGAACTCTGGAACCAAACAAGCCAACAGAGCTCAGATCTGCATCTGTGTCCTGCTGTTAAAAAGGCTGGCTTGCCCACCTGTTTTAACTACAAAGATTAAGTTATTCATGCTTTTAAGAAATATGTCATACTGTCTCATCCCCCAGTTGCCTCCCCTTACTCACTGGACCTCCAAAAGAGCTTTCTGGAGAACAACGAGGAAAGCACAGACTAGCGCCCACACTTCCCGAGTCCCCATGACACACGTGAGTAAATGCCACACTTGTCAGGACACAGGAATTTCAGTCTAACTTTGCTGAATGACTACTCATACCCACAAAAGCCTAACCCCAGAAGCACAGCCCCACGCGAATTCTGAGCAAAGAAACTCTGTGAACACGCAGGAACTTCGCAAGAGTGTTTTGCCTCTCTCCCAGGCCACGCTGCGGAGGCACGGACTCCAGTCCAGTGGGAGCACGGTGTGCAATCGACACAAAGGCTCCAGCTCCCAGCTGCTTTAGCGCGATGTCACCACCCTCTGCCGCGCTGCGTGCCACGCAAACTCGCCCTGCGCATCTTCGGGGACAGCGTTTCTCCATCCCTCTAGAGCAGCAGCTCATGCTCAGGGTTGACATATTCCAAGCCCTGTGCACAGAGCACCAGACTCCCTTCAAGGGACAGGCGGCCGGGCCGGAACCCGGGGGCAGGGAAGGCCCGGCCAGCCCCAGCGCCTCGGGGCCCACAGGCGAGCACGGCAACGGCACAGCCCCAGCGCCCGGGGGCTGAGAGAGGCCGTCCGCGCCCCGAGCCGCTCGGCCACGGGGCCGGGTGAGGGCCCGGCACCGGCCCCCGGAAAAAGCCAGCACGCCGGGAGCAGGCTGGCCCGGCGGCGGGGCAAGGCCGGGTACCGGCCCTGCTGGGCGCTACAGTACCGAGCTACGCTGCACTGCGCGGCATTCCCAGCGTCGCGTCCTGTCCTGTCTTGTTCTCCCCCGTCCCGTCCCGTCCCGTCCCGTCGCTCCCTAGGCCTCACCGCGCACCTCCGCGTGGAGCGCGCGCCCCCGCCCGCCGCCACTGTGCAGAGCCGGCGGCTGCGCGCCCCGCCCACCGCCGGGGCCCCGCCCCCTGCCGAACCCAGCCGAGCGCAGCCGAACCGAGCCGAACTCAGCCTAGCCGAGCGGTCGCCGCTCGTTGCCGAGGGCGGCGGAGAGCAGCGCGGTACCGCAGTGCCCGGCCCGGCCCGGGGGGAGCCCGTCCGCGCTTGACACGGGGTAAGGAGCCGCCGGTAAGCGGGCGGGAGCTGCGGCACGGCGGGGCACTGCGGGGCGCGGCGGCCGCGGCTGTTCTAGGCCCGGAGGGTTCTCGCCCGCGGGGACGGGGGGTCCGCGGTGGCGCCTCAGGCCGGGCCGGGCCGGTCGCGCGGCCGTTGCGCCGAGCCCGCGGTGGGGGCGGCCGGGGCCGGGGGCGCCGCTGCCATCTTGGGGCGGAGCGGGGCGGGGGGCGCGCCCGGCGCGGCGCTCGTGGAACGGCCTGGGCTGCCCGCCGCCCCAAGGCCTCCCGGGGCATTTTTCTTTCCCCCCGTCGCCTGTCCTTTGCTATCCCTCGCCTCGGCTGCTGTTGGGTAACGAGGTTTGTGCACCTCGGGGGTCGCCGGACTCCTACCCGTGGCGTGCCCGTCTCTTCTGCGGTCGACGCTTTTGTGCGTGCTCGGAGAGCTGCCTGCCCGCCCCGCGCCGCTCCTGCAGGCACTTCTGTGATGGAGAGCAGCCGGGAGGCAGGAGGATGTTCCAAGGGTGGTGGGAGTAGCGAGCAGGTTTCTGATATTACCCTGCTTCTCTTCCCCTGGAATACTTGACAAAGGGCTATCGAATATGGCTCATGTCCGTGGCCACGTAGCCAAGCAGTCCCTTTTTTGCTCTTGTCTCAGTCACCAGCCCCTCCAAATCAGCAAACCATGTTTTTTCCTTCTGCCGTAGAGTGCACCCTTTTTGTAGCTACCTGCTGGAGGAGAGGCATCACGTCAAAAATCTGCAATGTGGCTGCAGTCAGCCCGGTGTTCTCAGCAGGTTTGGTAGCTCTCAGCTGGATGGAGAGCAGGTGTTTTGGCAATTTAAGGTTCTGGGCACCTCCCTCCCTTAGTCCTCTCGATAGCAGAATTTAGAAGCAAAAGGCCTATCAGTGTGTGTGCTCAGGGTGGCTAATTTAGTTGTGCATAGTCCTCGAGGAGTCCCCTCTTTCCTGGATTTGTCTGTTACTGTGAAAGTGTCCTGCTCCGTGGTGTCATTCTCTGGAGCAAGCATACACTGAAGGCCATGGGCTGTGGGACAGGAGCATCTGATTAGCAGTGGTCACAAAGCCACTGAAAGGTTGCATGGCTTAGATCCCTTTTGGGTGGTGCTGCCGATGCCCCACCTGAGTGTGGGACAGAGCCTTTGCAAGTGCATGGCAGGGACCAGTACCCCTCCCCTCCAAACAATCGCACTGTATGGTCCCTAATAGCTTTTAATTCTCTTAATGCTTCTGAGAGAGCACAGAGCTGACCACTCAGCTTTTAACTGACTCTAAGAGGACTCCATTCAACCAGAAATAGCAAAGCATTACTTCTAATGACTTCAATTAGCTGATATCTACCGAGGAAGGCTTTTTTCATCTTGAGCCTTTTAATAGTAGGAATACGCTATCTTTATGGGGAGAGAAGTCCATTTTGCAGTCTTCACCTGGATACCATAAGAGCAAAATAAGCATGAAAGAAGATGCCTTTGAGGGGGTTGGAAAGAGGCTCTGCTTTGGCTCACAAGTATGTTTTGTTGCACTAAGTTTGCTCTATTTTTGTCTGTTCCTGTCTTTGGTAACCTTGGAAGGAACTGAAGCTACTGTATTTTCTGAGGGTGTCAGTTTTCACATCAAGGAGGCATCGCCACGAGGCTTTGCAATGCTCCATTTTCTTGTCCTTTGACCAGAGCGCAGTGCAACTATCCTGAATTGTTCTGAAGGCATGAGTTGAGCCAAGAAAAGAGAAATCCTGAGTGTGTTTTGCCTCTAGCTTGCTTGGGGGGGTTGTTTTTTTTTCTGGGCTTAAAGTATCCTTGGTTATATTTTTCAGCTTTCTGCAGTAATAAAGTGGGCTAGGAACTTGCTTGGAGGGGTTTTTGTATTGTTTATGTGCAAAAAAAATCTTCATGAAATCTCTTCGTTCTGAGAACTAGAACTTCCAGAAAATCCCAGGTAGCCTGAGGTTTGCAATAAAAGCCTGAGAGCTGGCAGTGCCCAGGCCCTATTTTTTGTCTGTTGCTAATTACACTTTGCGTGAGTCTCCGGTCACTGGGAGCCCTGCAGCATCCTGCCGGCAGCTCCTCCACCACCCCTCCCATCCACACCGAGGTGCAACCCCAGCCTGCATCCTTTCTGTAAGCGCCCCATCTCCATCCTGGTGGCCAGGGTGAGGCTGTATGCTGAAGATCCAAGGACTGCAGGCAGCACCTCCTGCTCCCACGAAAGACAGTTGCGACCTGTGTCGTCTGACGTGAAGCTTGCGCAGCCGTGTGGTGCTTGGGGAGGGAGGAGGCACTGGGTGTAGGATACTCCGAGTGCGCTGTTAATTGCAGACAGCGCTGGTTATGGATCCTGTGGCTGATTTGCATGTCAAAGCATCTGAGAGCTCTGCCGTGGGTAGGGATGGGCAAGGATGATAAGGCTTGCTGGAGGCTGGGGCCGGATCTTCCCCAGGGCTTTTTGTGGTGCACAGATGAGACAAGATGATGGGAATGTTTGGAAAATGGAGTTTGTCTCCGTGTCCTTGAATGACGGGACCATAAAGGCTTTTTTAATCTAGCAGCTGCTTTCCAGAGGGTGGGAACCAAGCAATTCTTGGTGACAGTCTCTCAGACTGCTCCTTCCCTCCCTCCTCCTGCCGCTGAGAGCTTGCTGGGTAGCCCACAGTGTTGACCCCTGCAGATGTCCTGTCGTCCCCCCCCTGCCCCGCCGCCCAATCTGGCAGCTCCTGCAGAAAATTGCCAGTGTGCCAGCCCACTGCCTGTTCTCCACGCTGCCTCTCACACAAGGAGGCAGAGGCCCTGCTTGGAGCCTCAAAGCAAAGGGGCAGATTTCCTACTGCCTGAACTGGCTCTGCAGGGTCTCAGGTCTTTCCTGATGGCTCAGGAGGTGTTGGGGAGGGGGGACAGGGAATGGCAGAGCCTTGAATGGGCCATGGCCTCTGAGATACTGAATGAGTCAGAGGGAGGTTTGGCTATGTCTGTTCTCAACACAGCTGTCTCTTCTTCCTCCTGGCTCTGGAAGTGAACCTGGGGAGCTTCGAGCTTGCTTGCAGGCTGGGCTGGAAACTGAAATGCAGGTTTCCAGAAAGGGAGAGAGGTGGGAGTCCCTGTGTCCCTCTGCCACTTTGATCTTAGCAAGTGTGTTGCTGGTCCTGATGCTGTAGCTCCAGAGGACTGTACCATGGGGCAGCTGGCCTGTCTGAAGGCCAATGAACACAGGCTGTCTCTGTGTTCATTGTGGCAGTGCCTGCTGCCAGGAACTGCAGTCCTCAGCCTCTTTCCTGCGCCCTGTACAGCTCAGGCTTTCGCTGGGAAGGACTCCTCGCCTTCCTATCCGTAAGTTGATGTGTGCAGGACCTGCCTTGAGCGCGGCCTTCTCAGGAGGCACCTCTCTGCCTGCAGCCTTCATCTGTCAGAAGCATTCTGGCTTGTCCAGGGTAGTGAGTTGGGGGGCAGGCCTGATGCATTGCCTAGAAAGTTGGTTAAAAGGAGAAAAATAAAAATCAAGGAACAAGAAAGAAATGCATATGTATGTATGCATTCTGCAACAGAGAGAGGGTGAGATTTGTGTAGTCACTGCCAAGCTTGTGGAGCAAAGGCTTGCAGTATAAAATGGCTTTTCTCTGAGCCTGCAGGCCTGTGGTTGGCACTGCCTTCTCATTTCATGTCCTTCCAGCATGGAGCTGGGTGTCTGCCCTCTGCTCCGAATACAGATTAGCTGTAGGAAGCCTGAGGCTGGCTTGCTATGAGAGATGCAGAACCCTTTCCTCCGTGTTTCTCTGCACAGTGCTCGTTGCCCTTTGCAGGGTTATGTTTGCATGCTCCCTATGTGTTCCTTGTACATGATTGCTAAGCAGTCCTGGAAAGGCTTCTGTTCTCCCCACGGCTCCTGCATGTTGAAATTGCCTGCCTGCCATTCTCCCTCTTCTGTTTTCACCTCCCTTCCTTCACTCCTTGGTAAAGCCAGGTTGGGGGATGGAAACAGGTTCCCAGTATCCCAGTGCTCTTGTCAGGCCAAACTCTTGGAGTGGCTACACGGTTTGTATGGGCAAAGATAGGCATCCTGCTGGCATAGCCCATTACATCTGAGCAAGGTCTCCTGTTCTTGATGTGCTTTGGTCTAAATGTTGATGCCAGCAGCCTCTGCCCACATGGTTATTGTGATGAGAAGAGAGAGAGGTCTTTTATGCATGCTATTTGTCCCCAGAGAAATTGGCTGTTGCTAGTACAGGTCTGGCTTAAAGCAAGGTTTTGAAGATTCCCATTTCTCTTGGCTGGTTTGTTGGTTCTGTTGTTGGTTTCTGGTTTGTGCTGTTGCATTAAAGAAGGGGCTGGATCTCTTAAAGGACTGTGTATTAGAAAGGCGACACATTGCATCAGCACAAGAGAAAGCAGTCACAGGTGGGATTCATGCTGCCTGTTTTCAGTGTGTTCTGCTGTTGCTTTTCTGTACCACCATAGCCGTGCTACCTCTGAGCAGCAAGCTGAAAAACCTCCCTACCTTTCTCTGTCTGGAAGAGTGGCTGCTGCAGACCTTTCCTGTGTGTCTGTTCCCTCTCACTCCCTGGAAGGACTGTATGCTCCCAGAGCTACTTATATCCCTTCCTTGGCTGTGCTCATCGCCTCTGCACCCCTGTAATTTTTTTGTGCAGAGAAGTTGCTTGCTTTGACACTCCCTTCCCAAGCAATATTCTCTCAGGTTTCTGTGCAGGTCTTTGTTCCCAGCTTAGTGCAAGGCATCACTCTGCAGACAGCTAGCTGCCACCAGTGATGTGACCTCTGGCTCTGTTGCCATGTCGTGTTGCCTGTGTGGAGGTGCTGTGCTTTCTTTTGTTGACCTGCATGGAAGAACTGTTTTGATGGGCTCCCTTAAATCATCCACCTGTCTCCTCATGTGTTGCTGACATGGGTTGGGGGAGAGCGCTATTCTTACAAGTGCAATTTTGCACTAGCGTGCATTTGGTAAGAGAGTTGTGCACTGGCCTGGCCCCACTTTTGCCAGTAAAACAGTGGCCTTTAGTAGACTTTGTTTCAGGTCCCTTCAAAGTCAGAGACAGTCTTGGCATGATCTTGTACTCAGAGGAAACTCAGATGGCAGCAGGCCTTGTCTTCTGCTTGAAATAATTATCACATCTGATGTTTTGTGCTGGAGGGCAGAGAGCACCTGGCAATGACACAGACTGGGGAGGGTCTCTGAAGATGGCCTCAGGATACTTGTGCTCTTGAAACAAAAATTTGGTGCCTTTGGGTCCCAAGGAAGATCTTAAAAGGGATTCATCCTTCATCTCTCTGTGCTTATGGTCTATACTCCCTTTATGTGAAGCCATTGAGGTTTGGAGGCTCTCAGGTGATGGTGGTAAAGCTGACATCTTGAGGATGTCTGCATACACAAGTGGGTGGTTTGGTTTTCCTGGGCTCTAACTCCATACTTGAGGCATAGACCTGGAAATGAATTATTGTTGTGTGTCCACTGAGCTGCGGTCGCTGCCCAAGGACTCGCTATTACTCACAACACGGAAAAGGCAGTTTGAATTGGCATTAGTCACAAAGTTATAAATCTGGGAGGAAGGAACTGGGTTTGCGGTGGATGCGGAACTTGGTGTGAACTCCCGGCTAGGGCAGAAGGAGCTGATGCAGCTATTGGATAGAAGGACTTAGCTCCTGCAGGCATGGAAAAGAGAAACAAATAAAATGTGACAGTAAGAACTCTGTCTTCACCTTGCAAAGAAGATCAGGAGTGATGAGTTAATTTTAAAAAGCAAATCCAAGCACAAATCAGAACAGGCGACAAGACTATTTTGGTAAATTAGATGTGGTCATATGCGCAAAGCCTTATGAAATTTCCTGAAAGTACTTACAGACTAAGGCAACTTTTGCATGGTGAGCAGCCACCAGAGAAAACATCTGGTGAAGGGACATTCCGAGGTTTGATCCCTTGAAATAGAGGGGAAAAGAATGGGACTACATCCAGCCTGTCTAAATAAGCTAGAATAAACAGTTAGTGTTTATTCTGTTAGGGAAGTAGGAGAATATGCCGGTTAGAAATCACCAGCATCCATTTGTCTGGAACGTAGTGCATCAAGTTGGTCAACACCCCTGCCTTAGAGGATGGCCTGCCTCGTAGCTGAGTGAGGGCGACGGATGTAATAGATCCTAAGTCGGCCTGTGTCAGTGACCCAGGTGTAAGCCTTGTAAACAAATGAGGAATGGGTAGGCAATAGGAAGCATGCCCCATGTGGACCCTGAACTAATGAGAAAGCTGTGTGCAAAAGGGTTTCTATCTGGTAAGGAGACCCTAGCTAGGCAGGCAGGGGAAGATGTTGGTATTGCCAGAGTTTGGGGGTAGGATTAGTGCTCTTCTGGGGAGCTGAAAAACACAAAGAAAGCCTTGTGCCAGGCTGCGTAAGAAATGACACCTCTAAGGTGCAGGAAGCAATTAGTGCTCTGCAAAGCCTTGTGCCAGGCTATGTGAGGAGTGACACCTCTAAGGTGCAGGATGCAATTAGTGCTCTCCTCAACGGAGATAAGGTGTTGCTGAAGGGCCAGGCTGAGATATAGATGCAACTCTTCGAGAAGGATGTGTGCAAACAAGAGGCTATCCAGCAAAGCAATAGAAATTAAGGTCTTTAGAAATAGGATGTGGGAGGAAGGATGAGAAGAACTGCGAGAAGGGCTGTGTATGTAGCCTGGGTAAGAAAAGGTAGAAGAGGGAACTTCATGGTCTTTAAGAATGTACAGCAATGTACTTTTTTAGAAGACGGTCGTTGTGATGAAGATGGGGCAGGAAGTCACTTTACCTGTAATTAGGGAGTTCAGACTTTATGGTTCCCTGTAATATCAGTTGGGATGGTGAAGCAGAAATGGAGACTATCTTGAAGGGCTTTTTGGGGGGTTGCGGTGTATATGTTAGTTTTGGAAGAAATTAGCTAAAAGTCTGTAGATCTGGATGACTTGCAACTGGCTGTGCCTCAAGTAAAGAATCTTGACAGATGATGTGTTAAGGCCCCTTCAAGCCTGGCGGTTGTAGGAAACATTTTACACCTGGAAGGGCAGCAATGAGTAGCCCTAAGAATGAGACTCTGCTGCTGCAGATGATGCCACGGAGATTGATACTAAAATACTCTGTCTAAATCCAGTGTCGATGCTCAGAAAAGGCTGCTGAAAAATTGAATAGAATGCAGAAAAGTTAGTTTAGTCTGAGGCCTGAAGAGATAGATTTGTGGTGAGAAACATAAGGAGATCGATCTGCTTGTCTAATCAAGGAAAATATGAAGGTGAGACTTGGTTATCCTTTATAAGCATAACATATCTTATGACTGTGTATCATTAGCTTGGTAGAGTAGAAATGCCAGGCTATGAAGAGTAACAAAAAAAACTGTGGTGAGATGCTGGGACTGCGGTCACCTTCAGAGCCGTGCAGCCATCTCTGCCTTCTCCTCTTGTACATGCAGAGGTCTTTGCCTGTTACTTTTTCAGTGCACCTCTGTTCTCTGGGTTTCTTGTTCCCCTTTGCTTGTTGCTCCTTAGTATCTAAGGCCTTTTGTTGAGACTCGTCTACCTTATGAGGAGACAGCTCCAGTAAAACAAAGCACTCACCTGACCCCAGCTTATGTAGGGTGATGCCCTGACAAACCTATGCCCATTCTCTGTGCATGTGCCTCTGGAATTGTTCCCTGCCTCTCCTTGTCCCATCCTGTCTTCGGCCTCTGAGTGATTTATAGCATCCCTTCTCCTGTGGTGCCCAGCTACTTTGCCAAACAGGTACTTCGGAGCAGCCAGCACCTAACACCTCTCTGAACTCAGCACCCTAGCCAGTGAAAATGATGAATGAAACCAAAGATCACCCTTGCCTCTGGTTCCTGCCAGTCTGTAATGCAGTGCTTTGTCACTTTGAGCTACTGGTTTATTTAGGGTCATTATGCCTGTTTTCAGTCCATGAGGTGATGTTTCTTCCTCAGTCCAGTGAACAAACCTCGAAAGGGAGACTGAGTGAGATACCGCAGTGGATGGCTCGCTAAAATCTTGCTACATCCACAATTTCCCTTTCACACACTAACGCTGTAATGCTGTTAAAAATAAAAATGATCCAGTGTGCCTGACAGGATGTATCCCTTGTAAATCTCTGCTGCATAGTGCTCCTGGAATCTCATGCTCTCTGTCTTCATGTTTTATTACCGCCTGGGGTAGGAGGGGAATTTCAAAGCTAGTAGATAGCTCTTGACTATGGTTTCAGGTCGGGGAAAGCAAATGCTTTGATGTGCTTTAAGCAAAAAGGGGGGGAAACCCCCAGCATTTCACTTCTTTGTTTTGCTTTCTTTAAAGCTTTGTTCCATTTGACGAGAGCACAGCTTTGATTTGTAGGGAATAATGCCAGTAAGCCTTTGTGTTTTCATCTGGGGAGTTGAGTGCTACAGGGTGAAACAGCCGAAGTTGCTCCAGGAGAGTCTTGTAGAGTAGGAGCCATAGCTCAGCTTTCCTCTGGTGGGTATGGAGTGAGGGATGGACCTTTGCAAATCAGAGGTTTAAAACCATGGTATGGTGGTAGTATTTGAGCATGGTCTGGGCCATGTCTCTGGGGTACATTAGATGTCTCCTCCAAAACACCTGCCGCTGCTGGCCTGCTTGATGTGTAGGACTGCCTGTTTTGATTGCTCTGCTGATACATTATTTTAGCAAAAAATGCTCCTGCTTCTGAAGTCTGGTTTTATTCCACCACCTTAAAACACTGGGAAGCAGTTTTGCCAGTATAACTGCACCTCCAGCAGCAGACTTATGCCTGTGGAGACAAGCTGATTGCTTGAGTCTTTGCCTCTGTGTCTGACACAGCTGTGCTTGCAGATGTCTCTGGGGGTGGCTGGGTGTGAAAGATCAAATAGAATCTCTAGATGGAGCTTGCAAATCTGGGGAAGAGACAAGATGGGGCAATCCAAGTAGAGGAGGTGGGCAGTTTTGTTGAGCCTCTTTTCAGAATACATGGGAGTGAGTGGGAGTGTATGTCTGGTAAATAGAGAACAAACCAGGTTTTGGACAGTGTAGACAGTGGTGGCTTTGCTATTTGAACGGCAGCACATATATTCTGTCTCATGTTGTTTGCACTGTATTTCTTGGAGCAAAAAAAAGAATTTTTTAACCTGTTTGGTGAAGGTAGACTCAAACCCTTCCAAGCAGTGGTACAGGTAGAGCTGCTTGTTGTGGCTGAATAGGTGTGTGGGCTGGAAACTCCCAGCCTAGTCCTGAAAAGCTACTGCAGGGTGGTGAGCCTGTCTGGCCTGGGGCAAACCTGCTCTTGCCTCTGTTCTCCTATCTTCCCTGTGTTTGTTTCCATCCTGTCAGTCATCCTAATCATCCTCTAATTGCTTCGAAGCCCACTCCAGCATTTCAGAGCATCCTTTGACTTGAAACAAACATTTCTGATTGCGAAACCCGCCCTTTCTACCAACTCCTCCTTTCTGAGCTGGCTCTGGAGACTCCAAGAGCTCTGGGGCAACACCCTCTCCTCCTATCCCAGTGCCAGGGCTTGGCTGCCTTGTTATTCCTGCTCTGCCTTCCCACTTAGACAGGTGTACATTTTCATACCCTTTTTGCCTGCAGGAGTCTTGTGCCAGGTGGATTTCAGGATCAAGGCGGGTTTGAGACTCAAATGTGGCTGGAGAGTGGTGGTTTGATGTTGGGATTTTTGTTTCTTGGATTGTGTTGTTCTGGTTTTTTTTATCTGCCCGTACTTCCTAAAGTGTGTGTGTTGGGGATGGTGGGACATGAACAGCTGTCCTGTCACTTGGTAATTGAGGAGGCAAAAAAAGGTCCAGGAGGAAGACCTGCTGGTACATGTTGCTGCCTGTGGTGCTGGGGTAGGAACCTCCCGTTCTTTCCCGTATTGTGGTACCGAAGCAAATACCAGAGGGAGTAGTCAAGATGTGGTTTCCATTCTCGTAATCTGGTGACTGTAAATGCCAGGGGAAAAGAAAAATGGTCAGGCATATATGCTGTCCCTGTTGACATCCCCCACAGCGCTGGGGACTGGCCTTGCCCTGACATAAACTTGAACCCTACCTCTCCAGGAAGGAAAGAACGAAAGGAGAAAATGTGACAGTGGAGACAGGTGGCAGATAGCAGGAGGAGACACTTAATAGCTGCATGAGGTGTAGAATGAAGAGCCCATGGATGGGGAGCGGCAGCTGGAGGCACTGAGCAGAGCAGCCTCACTTCACCCAAAGGTGGATGCTGCCTGCAGACAGGAGAGGCTGTGCCAGGGTTGGCGTGGGGTCCCATGACTCAGACTAGAGGTGGATGGGGATGTTTTATTCCATCTTTCTCATTTTTTGTGTTAAACTTGCAGCTTGGTGCCACTGCATCCTCCCTGGAGGGCAGGGAGCATACCTGGTCCTGGAGAACCTAAGCACTGTCCTTGGATGGAAAATTAAACTAGAGGTGACAAAACTTTGTAAGGTGTGTTGCTGCCTGCCTGGGTGTCTCCCTGGCTGCTTGGAGCTGACCAAGCTGGCAAGGGCAGCGTGAAGCTTTTGCTCTTGCCGTTACTCTGTCAAGCAGCTGGGAAACCATCCAAAAACATCTTTGGTTTTAATCCTGTGGCTAGTTACAAGACAGGTGTTGCTCATGCAGGAGAGGGATAAATTCATAAGCTGCAGCAGAAGAAGGGACAGTAGGGCAGTGACAGCCCCCTGTTTTTTTTCCTGGACCTTAACAATGGGAGCAGAGGTCCATCGCTGCAAGACATACCCTTCACTCCTAGTAACTCAACAGGGATTTCAGCTAACTGTAGGTGAGAGTGCAGGCAGCAACAAATACTTGTGTGCTGCTAGTATGTATCATCTGGAAAGTGGATTGTCTTTCCAGTGCCTGGAAATTAGCTGTGTTATCTCCCTGGGAGGAATTGTATGTGATTCTGATGAACAGAGGCATGGGGCATATCAGCAGCTTGCCTGCAGTCGTGCAGCTGTTCAAGGTGGGATGCAGAGCACAGCTAGGTTGTCCTGTGGATCCATGCTGCTTCACTGCTACTCTCTAAAGCAGAGTGTTGGCACTTCACCCTGTGTCTTGGTGTGGTGGGGATGCCAGAGGCAGGCTGGATGCGTGGTCAGGAGCAGTGGGCAGTGAGTCAGTGCTGGGGGCCAGTGAATCAGTGCTGGGAGGAGTGGGTGGGCAGGGGTGGGGATGGCCGAGAGCTGCCACATGGACATGTGGGAAGCTGGCAGAGAGTGGGGACCCAGCAGCGGGTACTGGGGTGAACCGGGAGGGTGAAGGGAGCAAAGAATCATCCTAGGCATGGGCAGAGTTGCTGGTGCCTTCACCTCTGGCAGTGCATGGAGTGCAGAAGCCTGCACCCCTGTTCGGCCATGCTGAAGGGATGGTACACAAGGGTAAGCTGAGTGGATGGCTTATAGCCAAAACTTGTTATGCAGCTGTCCAGCAGTTCCTGGACCCTGTGTGTGACAACGTCCTGTGCTCCAGTCATGCCTCTGGACTCCAAGCCTTGGCTGAACATGCACCAGAAGTCAGCTGAGGCTTTCTGGTAAAGCCCCTGGCACCAACACTCCCTTGCCTGTTAGAGAAGGTTACAAACTCAGAAATTGATCCAGCCCCATAATGTAAATATGCATTCTAGTCAGCCCATTTGGGGCTGGTAAGTGCAATGGCATAGGAGACAAATCTGGGGAAGGGAGCCAGGAGGCCCATTATGAGTTTGGTAGGGTGGAAGAGGTGTTGGCTATTTGAGGGCAGGAAAGCAATAACTTTCTCAAAGATAGAGAGGAAAATGTGAGGCTCTGAGAATTAGCCTGGCATCAGGAGATGGCTGGATGCAGCTGAGAGGGAAAAATGGAATATGCTGTGGTGGCTCTAGAAAGAACCAGGGACAGGCACTGATTGTTTTGCCTGGAGGGCCTTCAAGAATCGGATCTGCCACCATATGGGTGTGCAGTTCAATAACATCACATGGGGTCTGTTTGTAGCCACCCAGGATGGGATATAGCTTGACACCTGAGAAAGTGTGTAAAATTCAAGGCGCCCTAGGAGGCACTCATTTCTTGCCTTCCATTGCTCAGGAGCATATTCTTGGACCGTATTCCAAGTGTGAGGTGGTGCCTTGGAGAGTTGGGGCTGTAATCCCTTTCCTTCCCCTACCTCACTTTGAGACCCACAGCAACCTTTGTAGTGCTCATCTCTGCTCACAGCTGAAGACTGGTGTCACTAGTGCCTCAGCAGTCAGATGTCTTGCAAATCTTTGCAGGAGCACTGAACAAATGGAATAACAGAGTGACCATCCAGAGCAGAGGGTGGGCAAGGGTGAGCAGTGGGGGCTGCTTCCCCACCCACCTGCTGGAGGACCAGTGGCTGGAGGGGTCATGGTTCCCCTGGAGATGGGCACTGCCTGAAGAGGCCTTGTCAAAGCACTGTAGCAGCCAGCAGTGCTTTATTGAGCTGCTGGAAGAGGGTCCCAGGAACTGTCAGGAGGTTTTCAGCGCCTTCATGTTAAATTGGTGCTTCAACACCTGCTGGCACTTGGTGCTTCCCAAGCCTGGAGCAGGCTGCAAGGGGATGCTGGCACACTCCTTTGTGCTGGATCTGATCTCACACTTCCACAAGAGAATGTTCCCAGAGCTTACGGGTCTGATGTGAAAAAATAGCGTGCCCTTGAGTCTCCTTGCATTGGTGAGGGAGCTGCAGGTGATCAGCCAATGCTGCAGCACCCATCCCTAAGTAACCCTCCCACGATCCTCTCATCTTCCCATGACAGAAGAAAATTCCCTTGCTCGTGTTCCCTTGACTCATCTCGTCCTCCACTTCCAACAGGAGTGTGTTTGGTGTTAGTAAACATCATGTTATAAATAGGCAACTGATGCTATACTGAGAGGAGTTCTCTGTGGTGAGTACAGGCTTAGTGGGACCTGGGCTGTGAGTTCAGCTCAGGCATGCAAGGGCATTGGTGACCCCTCATCAAGGGGCAGCTGTGGGTATGGCTGAAGGGATGCTTCCTGAACGCCAGCTTTGTTTACCTGGCCCTGAGAAGCTATCCAGAGCCTCCCACCCCTACCAGCCCTGCTGGGCTTCTCACTACAAGGATGTTGAGCTGCTGGAGCATGTCCAGAGAAGGGCAGTGGAACTGGTGGTGAAGGATCCAGAGCACAAATCTAATGAAGAGTGGCTGAGGGAGCTGGGGGTGTTTTAACCTGGAGAAAAGGAGGCTAAGGGGGGGACACATGAACCTACCTGAAAGGAGGTTGTAGCCAGATGGGGGTCAGTGTCTTCTCCCAAGTAACAAGTGATAGGACTTAGGGAAGTGTCTTTAAGTTGCACCAGAGGAAGTTTAGATTAGATATTAGGAAGAATTTATTCCCTGAAAGAGTGGTCAGGCATTGGAACAAGATGTCTAGAGTTATGGTGGAATTCCCCATCCCTGGAAGCATTCAAAAAACATGTGGATGTGGCACCTGGGTACGTGATTTAATGGTGAACACAGCAGTGTTGGGTTAACAGTTGGACTGAATGATCTTAGAGGTCTTTCCCAACATTAATGATTCTGTGAATCTGTGATGTGTAGATTGGTATTAGAGAGGAGACTTGAAAGCAGGTAGGATTCAGGAGGAAGGAGTGAGATGCAAGTGGCTATGTTGGGCTACACTTAGCCCTGAGGGTCTGCAGGTGTTTCATGTAGGGACTAAAGTACTGCTGGCTGGCAGCAGTGGAGCTTGATAGCTGTCAGCTTCCTCCTGTTGAGATGGTCCCGGACTCAGGAGAAGGTGTATAGCCAGCATCTGTGTGACTCTCTAAGATGAGCAGGTAACTGCCCTGGGATGCTTTGCAGTGCCCACTGGGTTGCCAGGTAGAAGGCACCAACCAAGGGATCTCTCTTTGATTGCTGAGGAGTCACACATACACATCCCTGTGCCTGTGCCCCTTGGAGAGCAAGTGTTGACCCTAGAACACTGCTGGGGCTGTGAATTTCTGATGAACTGCAGTAAATGAGTCACGCACACACGCCCAGTGTGACTGCATGAGGTGGAGCGCAGCAGAGATGCATGTGGCAGAGTTGATCCCAGAGCTCCCAGTCTTGAGTCTGACAGGACATGTCCCTGCCACCAGAGCTGGCAGTCGGTCTTCGGCAGCCGTGCCTGGTGGCTGGCACCACAGCCTCAGTGTAGGATTTCCGTATGTGGAGATTCTTGAAGACTTTGACTGGGATGCCAGTCGAGTGGCATAAGCAGAGGGCAGGGTGCCAGTTGTGAAATTCCAGCCTCCTCGCTTACAGAGCTGTGGCAGGATTACTGTAGCAAGTCTTGGGCATAAACAGGTGGGCAGGGCAGCAGCAGCAGCAGGGCTAGCCACCCAGGACAGGAGGCTGGAGGAGTTGCTGCTCTCCTGCATCCCTGTGCTTTCCTGTTTCAGGCCCTGGAGGACTAAGTGTGGCTGTCAGGTTTGATCTGGGGGCAGCTGGGCACTGTCCCCTCTGGAAGCTGGCCTGGGATGTACATTCCCAGCCCCAGCAGTGTAGGGAGGAGATGTGATGTACCCCCAGCAGGAGGCTGTGATTCAAGGAGGAGCTGTAAGTTGGCATGCCTGGATTATCTTAAGCAGGGGACAGCTGACTCTGCAGCCTTCCCCCGTATTAAATGTGAGGGTGACTGGGGGAAGGAGCAGCAGGCTTCCCTGGGAGCTCCAGGGACGGTGGTGGTGGTGGATTGCAAAGTGCAAACTGAATCTGAAAGCTCTCCAGTCTGAGGGGAGGAGGCTTTGCTCAGTCTGCTGCTCAAATAAGCAGTGTTGTCTGGCCTTACTCTGCATTGTCCAGGTTGTGTTTTAAACTGTGTAAATCTAATGCTGCCTAGGGCTTTCCTGGGCATGCTCCTCAGAGCTGATTGGGGTGTGTTGGAAGAGCCAGGCAAGAGGCATCCCACAACAGCCTGACTGGCATGTGAAATGAGGCAGTGTGGCTACACTTTATCCATTGATAAAAACCAAAATGTACTGTAAGAGGCTCCTGCCTCATCTTTAGTGTGTAGCACATTTATTTCCATGCCATAATCTGAAAAACAAATGTTAGGAAGTCTCTCCACCATCATAAATTAATGGAGTTTGTCTCTGCCCTTGGTATCTGTAGGTTGCCTGCCCCAGGAAGAGTGCAGGAGATTCTAGATCATACAGCTGCTTGGCATTACTCTGAGGGAACTTGAGTGCTTTAGTGCAGGAGGCCTTTTCAAAATATCCTGTAACATCAGTGGAAGTGACAAAGGTTGTGTTGATTGTGTGTTTGTGTTTGCCAAGAGCCAGGCAAGCCCTGATGCTGATGACCCACAGCAAGTCTGGTAACAAGGTTCAGGTGTTTCTCACTATGTAAAAATGGCACAACTAGGATGTTTTAATGTTTGTTGATATAAATGGGAAAACTGAAGTTCACCTTGTAACAACTGACACTTATCAAAATACTATGTTTATTTAAAAATTTAAAAAAAATTAAAAAGAAAACCAAACAAAACAAACCTTACTTTCCCCTCCCTCTGTGGACAGTTTGGGCACCATGGGAGGCAGCTGTGCCGGAAGGAAACGGGAAGTGAGAGGACGAGGTAGGATGACAGAGTACTGGGATATATATGTATTTGTCCATAATGTGACTGAAAGAGAACCCTTTGGCCTCTCAGGCTGCAAATGCAAAGGAGTTGTGCTGCAGAGCAAGGAGGCTGCAGTACCACTCTCCCTCTGGCTCTAGGTGTATCTGTGCTTGGGGTGTTCAGGCACAATACATTTAGAAAGATGCTGACCACACAGAGAGACATCAGCTGTGAAAACAGTCACGCTGGAAAGGTGTGCTTGGGAAAATGACAGGTATACAGACTTTAGCTTGAGGAAAGTGGAGGCATGTAAGAGATGTCTTCTGTCAGCAAGGGATCTTCAGTCCCCTTGCTGAGAAGGGAGAGCAGTATTTTTGAAGAATCAGTGAGAAGCAACAGTAATGAAATTTGGAAGCAGAATCGGGCGAAAATGGCATCCCTTTCAAGCCTGCCAAAACCATTTCCCCAGGAAGAGAAGAAAGCTTTCTGGTCTAGGATCATTTATTTAACTGGTTGCTATGAAGTATACTGCAGGAACCTGTTTCTCATCATTAAAGAAAAATTCTAATTCAGCTTCTTGATCTTTGCTGCCCCTACCCTGAGACACCCAAATGGGGCTAGGTTGGTAACTGCTGCACTTAGCCAGAGTCCAGAGAATGGTCTTGGAAAACATCTGGTGCTTGAAGCAGAGCACAGTGCTTGAGTCTGTCCCTTTTTGGGTAAACACTTTAATTTAGCCATGTACTTATGATGACTTCAGTAAAAGTGTTTCAAGGTAAGTATGTACTTGGGAGCTTTTCTGAGCAGGGGTCATTTCTTTTGCGTGAAGATCCTTGAAGAAATATCTTAACGAGCATTATCCTGTACAGTTGCCAAAGAGTTATATTAGGAGAAATACTAAGCGGTAATCCCATCTGGGTTATTAATTAGTAATTTATCTCAGAATGCCATAGTCTAATATTTGGGTTGGTTTTTTTTCTGCTCCTGTGATGTGTTTGGGAAAGTGAGGCAAACTTCATGCCTATAAAGAAAATGCCTCAGCCACTGCTTTGGATGGTTTTTTTTCGTGCAATACATGTGGTGTGTTGTCCCTATTCAGAAACGAGGTATGGAGCAGCATGTTCACCCCTGTGAACCGGCAAAGAACAGGGATTTGTCTTTAGGTACCCTGATTCTTTGGGGTCCACTGGCTCCTTTTTATTTGGGTGATGGTCCCTCCTGCCCCCCTCTGTGGTGCTGTACTTCACATCAGTCCAGCCAGCCAGATGCTTCTTCCATAAAAGGTGAACAGCCAGGAATGTAATTTCTTGATAGAAACCCCATGGTGTGCTTTAGAGCATCCTGCCATTGTTGTGCTGTGTGCTGGTAACTGTCCAGCAGAGGGTTAGGGTTGTACAGGGTGACCATCAAACTTTAAGACTTCACACAAGGATGGAGACATGAGGTCAGAGATGGGTGTCACCTCAGGTTTGGGGCACCTGGACCCATGACACTGTTTTCTTTTGACATTAGAAGTCATCTGTGGAAGCACAGAGGTTGAAAGGCTTTAGGAGGGAAAGGTGGTTTCAGGAAATATGGCCAGAATAGGGACTGAGGTGGAAGGGCTTAGCAGGGCAGCAGATGTGGTGGGATGGGTATAGCACAGCTCTTCTGGGCATGTCTCTTTCAGAGCTACCGATACAGCTGCCATCAAGCTGTTCACCACTGATTTGCACTCTTTTTAGGGCAGTGCTTTCCATGGAAAGCATCCTCCAGGTGTGCAAGCTGCCTTACAGCAGCTCCAGGCTATGATGCTTAGCTGCTCCTGGGTGTGCTCCAAACTCAAGCCCATGGAACACACCCAGGTCTGTTTTCCTTTCAGCGCCATGGCCTGGGGCAGCAGAGCCCAGGAAATGCTGTGACCACCTGGCTGGCACGCCTGAGGGGGCTGTCAGGTGTCTGGTCTTAGTTCTTCTCTGTAATGCTGGTCTGTCTGGGCTGGAGGGCCATTCCTGCCTTCACCTCCAGCAGCTCTTAGTGCAGTGTTTGGTGTGCTCCATGTTGTTTTTTGAGGTGACCTCCAAGTCATTTCCTTGATATCAAGTTAGGATTTTGGTGGTTTTAGTAGATGTGAGCACCCTGGCTTGAGCTGGGGCTGTGAGCAAGAGGAACCCAGGTTACTAAACTGCAGTCTTTAGTGGACTCTCATAGGCTTTATTTGCTTATGTGGAGCTGCGCTCCATGGATACACAGTGACTCGGAGCCGCTTCATCCAGTTAAAGTACTTTGCTTTGTTTGCCCTAACATTGAGATAGAGCCTGGATGACATGAGGCTCACAGTGCTGCGTCTCACAACAAATTCAGTGCCCTCCTCCGAGCCCAAGCAGCTGCTTTATCTCACACACCTTTATCAGTGGGTCTGGGAGCCGGGCTGCTTACCTTGAAGTACCACTTCAGTGTTCCTTGGTTTCTGCTGGATCTCAGTGCCCAGCGCCCAACTGGCGCTTTGTTCCCTGTGTTCCCAAGCCAGACCCAGCTCCTCTTGCCAAGCCCAATGGGGTGTAGTGACATCATTGAAAAGAAGAGCCCGATCAGCATCTGTCAAATGCTAGTGGCTGGCTGAGAGCCCAGCCTCCCCCAACTGGTGCATGCCAGTGACTCCTGCTTGCAGACCCCAGCCCCAGCAGTCAAAAGCAGGCAGAGCTGCCCTGAAAACTCAAGAAGAGGTAGGTGTTCAACCCTCATTTTTCCATCAGGTAAAGGTTATTGGGCACCTGTCTCCAGATTAGAGCTCTCTGGCAGCATCAGAGCAAATATCACGTAGAAGACAAATTGGGACATCTCTGGGTCCTGATGTGCTAAGTGAGGTCCAACAAATCTCTCGGGCTTTGGAGCAAGGATGGTCTCAATGCTCTGTTTAATGTCCATCTACCTCTGCTGTGACCTTTGTTATTTATTCAGGACCCAGCAGGAGCTCAAAATTGGTCTCTCATAACGTCTGTCTCTCTTACTGGAGTTCAGTAGCTGCTGGGACAGAGTGCATTAGGGGAACCGTGTGCTGTAAGGCCTCAAGGTTTTTCCCATGGCACAGTTGTCCTAGTTTGGACATGTTTGTGGCCAAACATGTTACTGCACTTGGTTGTACTGGGTGCCATGCCTGTGTGTAGTGCCGTGGGTTGGGCTGTGCTGCTGTTGCTGGAACTCTGACTCTGTTGAGATTTCCCCAGCAGATGCAGAAAGAGAATTCCTAGATGGTCTCCTATAACTGTCCTGGCTCGCTGGCCACATCCAGACCTCTTGCTGTGAGAGCCCTTTGCTGATATCTGCTGTTGTTGAGGAACAATTGAAGACTTTCCTCCTTCTGCTGTTGCTGCCAAATCTCTTTACAACTCAGCATGAAGTCGTAAAGGGAGCTCAATTTTGCTTGCCGCAGGGCTATGATTACCTTGACCTTTGGTATTTGGCTGTACTGTGGGTCCTTTGTAGATCAGCTCTGCAAGGCAATCACTACCTTAGGAATGCTTCAAGGAAGGTGGGAAAAGTGAGAACAACCCCAGCCTGCAAATTGTAAACACTTGAAGCTGCAATCTGCTTAAGGACGTTGGAAAAGAATCAGCCTTTATCTGTTACAGGAAGGGTGTGGGTGCCAGGATTTGAAGTAGATGTTCCTGTTTTAGGAGCAACGCTAAGGCTGCTCCTGCAGGAGCTCATGCAGTACCCTGGCAGCTTGTCCCTCAGTGCCCACCAGGGAAGGGGGTTCCGTCTAGGCTTCCTGGTTTGCGTTCTGGGTGTTTGCTGCTGGATGAGAGAGCCAGGCTGGTGGGCCCTCCCCTGCTAGTGCCAAGCTTTTTCACCAGTATGTGAAGGAGGGGTTTCCATATGCCACTAAGCACCATCTCCAGGGATACTGCTCTGAGCACATGGACCCATATTGCCACTGTTCTTGAACTGATGCATGGTTTCAATTTTCACATGTCCCTGTGGAGCAATTGCTCAAGAAGGGTGTAGTGGGTTGACACTGGCTGGATGCCAGGCACCCACCAAAGCTGCTCTGTCACTCCTTTCCACAGCTGGACAGGGGAGAGAGAATTTAACGAAGGGTTCCTGAGCTAAGGACTGGGAGAGACCACTCATCAAACACCGTCACAGGCAAAACAGGCTTATATTAGAGATATTGATTGATTTTCTCGCTAACAAAATCAGAGCAGGATAATGAGAAGTAAAACAAAACCTTAAAAACACCTTTCCCCCAGCTCTACTTCATATCCCAGTAGTGCAGGGAGACAGGGAATAGGGTTTATGGTCAGTTCATCACCTATTGTTTCTCCTACTGCTTAGGGAGAGGAGTCATTCCCCTGCTCCACTGTGGGGTCCCTCCTACAGGAGACAGCTCTCCGTGAGCTTCTCCAATGTGAATCCATCTCGTGAGCAACAGCTCTTTGCAAACTGCTGCAATGTGAGTGCATCCATGGACAGCAGCACCCCTCAAACTGCTGCAGCATGGGTCACTCTTCCACAGGGTGCAGTCCTTCAAGGACAGGCTGCTCCAGTGTGGTTCCTCTCTCCATGGGCCCCCTGCAGGTTCACAGCCTCCTCTCAGGCATTCACCTGCTCCAGCATGGGTCACCTCCACGGACTGGAAGGGGATCTCTGCATCCCTATGGTCCTCCATGGACTGCAGGGGCATAGTTGCTTCACCATGGTCTTCACCACGGGCTGCAGAGGAATCCCAGCTCTGGTGCCTGGAGCATCTCCTCTGCCTCCTTCTCCACTGGCCTTGGTGTCTGCATACTTGTTCCTCTCACATGTTCTCACCCTACTCTTCTCTGGCTGCAATTACAACTGCACAATAACTTTTATTTTCTTTCTTTCTTCTTACATATGTTATTGCAGAGGAGTTACCACCATTTCTAATTGGCCCAGCCTTGACCAGCTTTGGAGCTGCCAGGGATTGGCTCTGCCGGACATGGAGGAGACTTCTGGCAGCTTCTCACAGAAGCCACTCCTGTAGCAGCCCTTCCCTGCTCCCCCACCCCTCTTCCTACCAAAATTTGGCCATGCAAACCCAATAGAAAGGGGCATGAAGCTCTTCCAAAGTACCATCCAGGAGAGGTAATGCCTCAATCCCATGCATGCCGAGTTTGGTGGTGTCAGTGCTTAGGGCAGGAGGACTCGGCAAGAAAGAAGCTTACCCCCAATAACCGCTGGCTACTCAAGCAGCTTTCATGCTGCAGAATAAGGAATAGGGATTCTCTCCAGGCTGATGCAATAGGGTGTTCTGCCAGCCTCTGGTGAGGAACCAGCTGTGAAGCCCTGAGAGGTGGCTTGGACTCCTCAGAGAGATGCTCCTTCCCACTACTTGGTGACATGCATCACCAAGGAAGTGCTGATCATACTTCATAGACAAGTGATTGTAATTGTGCCCAGTGAACAAAATTCTTCTGTCTTTGAATACTGTGCTGCAAGAAGGTAAAGACTTCTGTCATGCAGAAGTGAGGAGGAGGAAACAGTCAATGTGACCTTGAGAGACTAGATAAAAACCCGGTTTTATGAGAGACACACACACGTTTCGCTCAAGAGGTAAAGCTGGGTGTAGATGAGAATACCCAGACTGTGGCTGGCAGGAAACAGATACAAGGCCTGAGGAAAGGTAAGTATGTGGTACCCCGCTATACACAAGGGGATTAAGATCAGAAGCTTTAACGTGAGGTGAGGTTACTGATAAACAAAGGAATAAGAGCTGCAAGAGGTACAGAGCTCCTGCTAAAAACATGTCCCTGTGCAAAAGGGACAAGGTGGCATTTAGTCACTTGAGAAATGGGGAAGACGTAGAAAAATTCAGAGTAAATATGAAATCACCGGGGAGATTGGTTTGTGTTTATGCCAAGCCAGGTGTCATGCACCTGAACAGCTCTCCTTAATAGTGCTTGAAAACCAAAGTGGTATTTGTGCAGTAAAGATCCTGTATGAATAGTCACTCTCACTTAAAAAATGAAGTATGGGAGAGCTAGCCTGGGGCAGGCCCACAGATAGGTTGTAAGGAAAGTGCAGGCCGTATGCAGGTAGTATAAATGATGATAATAGACATGCAGGAGATAATCAAGAAGTCAACCTGTGAAGAACAGCCATTGTGCCACTGGAATCCATAAACTAGGGGCTGAAAACTGCTAGTATTGTGAGGTTGTGAAGTCTCTGTCCTTGTCTTTGCTGAAAGTCTACTGGGAATTGGTGAAGTTGCTACTGCTGGGATGTTGGATGATAGGTGAGGAAGCCCTGTTTTCTGAGACTTACTCCCAACCGTATGACTTGGTTGCCATATGGCCACCGCTCTGCAGAATATACAGCGGGAGGTCCAGAACCTCATCAGTCTTGCCACTCAAATGGTTTATTGTGTTTACTGTAAATCAGGGTGACTGTGATTCTGCCATGCAAACTGAGAGCTGATTGATGTGGAGGAGAACTGTTTGATAGATTGGGCTTTCTGATGGCAGAGGATGAGATGGGCCCTTGCCATGGAGTGGCAGCAAGGGTGGGACACATGGATAGGTCCCTATGAAATACCACAGAGGGTGTCTGTGTGGCATTGAGACTCCATAGTGTTGGTCAGTAGGCAAACAAGATGGGACCGCAGACCTCTCCTTCATGGTGCAGAAATGCCAGGTGCCATGGCTGTGTTGTTCCTTGTAGCCAGGCAGAGGCAGTTGAGCTACCTTGGCAGCAGAACTGCATCATGGTGTTGTGTGGGTGTCACTGTTCCACCAAACCTCTTTAGAGGGCAAGGGGTCATCATCAGCCCTTCCCTGATGGCCAGGCAGGAACAGACACCCCTTTCCCAGGAGCACCCAGTCCAAAGGGATGTGAAAATTGAGGCAGGAAGACAGCAGTGTGGGATGTGCAATGTGGGAGCAAAACACAGAGCCAGAGAGACCAAATTGCCCTTAGGCTGAGGACAGATTAGCCAGCTCTGATGTGAAGCACACGTACTGGGTGAACCGCAGCATACTGGGTTTCAAGCTGTGGTACAGCCCTTCTTGGCGTAGTACGTTATGTTCAGGGCACCATATGACTCAAAAGGACTACCATCAGATTGGAGGGAGTTCCTGTAAAAAAGAGGCATAAAAAAAGACCTAGCTGTTTGCAGCTAAATCCATATCACTTGGCAATATAGAGAGTTTCCAGTGGGTGAAGGCAGCATGAAGTGTTTTGCTGATGTTCAAAGGCAAGGCTTCTGTGATTATCCTGGGTGATTTTGAAAGGGACTGAGTTGTGAGGTGGACAGGTTCCTGACCTTCATGAAACTCAAACCTAGGTTGCACATGGATCCAAATGCTCCTCACTGTTACAGTGTACTACCATCCCTGCCAGGCACCATGCCGGCTCAGAGTTACTTCTGTGGTTCACAGTGCTTACAGTTGTGCTGGGAGCAGGACCAGGGGGTCTTGAGCATTGGGATATACACAGTCAGCAGTGTGCAAGCTGCTCCGAGCAGTGTGGGGTTGGGACTGGCTGTGACAGTGACGGTACCTGCCAACACCAGGACTGGGAGCTGATACGCACTAAAGAAAAGTGTGATGCCCTTTGGTGGTAAATATTTGAGGCCTGGTGCAAAGCCATTTGGGACAATCTTGGACCCAGGGCAAGGGTGTCATTTTTGCTTTGATGAAGCCAAGCCTGCCAGATCAAAGCTTTGTAGGCCTGCTGTCTAGCTGGCTAGTTCATAGAGGTGAAGTGTGCAGGGAGCTTTGTATTGACTGGAGGAGACGGAAAGGAGACAAAGAGATGTAGGGCTTTGGCAGGCCCTCCTCTTTTCTGCTGATAACAGGGCAGATCCCTGTTGTATGCTTGTCAGTGCTTTGCCCAGGCTTGTTGGAAATGCACCAGTAGCACATTTGCTTCTTGATGCTTTTTCCCTTGGCCTGCAGATCACGTTCTTCCTCACTGCACCCAGCACATCAGCACTTCTCCAACCCTCAGCTGCTTGAATGCTCTATGCCAGGTCTGAGGCATGGTGCAGGACAGCTTTCCCACCGCTGTGTCTGCAGCAAGAGTGATATTTTCCCTGTTTCTTAACTGTTGTACTCTTGGAAAGGCTTTGAGCTAACTTGTAAGCCCCTTTCTCCCCATCTGTCCTGAGGCTATTCCCTGCTTGCTTACCAGAGTCAGACTCTTTTTTCTGTGGTCTGCTTGTAGCTGCAAGCAGTTGGCTCAGAGCTCTGCTGGACTTTGCCATGGAGGTGCAGGTAACCTAGGTGGCTGTTTGCGGGGGTGAGAAGGCTCCCTCAACCTTGGGTGCTAGCTGCTGCGTGAGGGTCCCCAGGTGCCCAGTGTAGGCACGTCTGTACTGCCTGGCGGGCAGAGGCTCAGGGTGGCACATCCTCTGGGCTCAGGTCCCTGGGGTCGCAGTGTGGGTTACCTGTGGTGCTTGGGAGACCAAGGGGACCCTGGAGGAGCAGGTCTGAAAGGTACAGGCCATGTCCACAGCACGCTCTGAGTCTGAGAACCAAAGCACACCTCACCTCCCTGAATGCCATGCCCCAGAGGTTTAACAAGGTTTGGGTTGCTTTATTTTTAATCTGGAAATCTGGTATTTTAGCCCCAGACCTGCTAGTTTCCGGTTGCCTGTCTCTGCACCTCCAGCCTGCTGTGAGACTGTCACATTTCCATAAACAAATGTGTCTCTACCAGAGCACAGTCTTGCTGTTCTAATTACAGATGAAGTTATTAACATTTACTGGTGAGAAAACAAATTGAACGTAGCTTGTGTGCTTACGTCGTTCCGTCTGTGAGCTCAAGCATCCGCTTTATTGATTTATATTGTTCTGCAGGCGTTTCTCAGGTCATCTCCTCGTGTCTGGCTGACATCGGTGGTGTGGCTGGAAGAACACAGACACTTGCCTATGTCAATGTATCTGACTGCTGGTTAGCCGGCTGTCCAGCTCCCGCGTCACTCCTGCCTGAGTCCCAGCACGGTGCTTCCTCTTTCTCCTTTCCCCCTGGTGCCAGGGGTTTGGCAGAGGACATGAGTGCTGAGTGTGAGGGGCAGAGACTTCAGGCTGAGCTGGTGAGAATGGGAAATGCTCTGTTTGGGAAGACCTGCAGTGCTGTTTCTGTTGTCTGCCCTGGCCTTACAGTGCTGCAGCAGAGTTCAGTGTGGGACAGGTAGCATCCTCAGCAGGCACCTCCCGATCCCCTGCCTGCAAGAGCCCCTCAGACCTCTGCTGCATGTCACCTCCTGCCCTAACTGTGGGATGACTCCATGAGCATCCTGATGCACGCTTCGTAGCCAGAGTCATAGCAGTGAAGGACTAAGGCAAGTAATACTGGCCTTCCCAGCCCCATTCTGCCTTCTTCCTCTTTCTCTTTGCAATGGATGGATGGGAGCATGGAGGCTTGCCTGGCTGCTATTTGGGTGCTCATTTGGGTGCTGACCTGCAGGCCAGGGACAAAGACAAGGAGGAGGAGAAGTCCTGCCCTGCCCTGCTGAGGCCACCAAGCTCTCAAGAGCAGCACCTCCCAGGGCTGTGTTTGCACAGGGCTTAACATACAGAAGCTGGGGCTGCAGCACCAGGTGAGATGTGCTTTAGGGACTTCAAGTAGGAAGCTGTATGCCTCTGCTCCTGACACATGTTGATGGAAACATGGGACAGTGTGGACATGCTGGTCCTGCTGGGGATGTAGGGGCTATGCCGTGGGGCAGGGAACAAGCTTCTCTGTAGATGGGAGAAGCTTCTTCTCTCCCTTCTTCCTGCTGTCAATAGAGAAGGGGATGGAGTCCAATATTGCAGAAAAAGAGCTGAAAATGCCTTTTGGCAAGTCTGTCTTTGCTGTTTTGAGGAAGTCAGCATTAATTATGCGGAGTGCAGGAGGGGAAGCCTCTGAGGCTTGCATGGAACCTGGTCCTGCTCTTACTGTGTCTTTGGCCCCACGATATTCTGTGGTGACAAGCCATGCTTATGGTTAGGAAAGGGCTTGGATACCTTGAGCTGGTTCCCACCACTCCAGCCTCACAGCAGCTTTCCACCAACTCCGTGCACCTTGCCTCTTGATGCTCAGGAGCTCATGCTGATATTAGCATCTCAGCCCAGGCTGAGCCAAGCTTGCCCTGACCTACAGCCTTCAAGGAGAAGGAGGTACCAGGAAAGGCACCTTTAACCATGTTCCGGTGCAGCACAGTTTGTGTGGTCAAAGATGCTCCTTTACCTGTGGTGGCAGCATAAGGTGTAAGGAAACATGCAGGGTCCTTCCCTAGAGGGAGACAGTGGGATCGGAACAGAAAGCTTTGCAAAACCACCTCTGCCTTCAGTGTGTATTTGAGGTGGGGGGAGCAGCTGTTGCTAGAAAAATCCCCTTATCCGTCTCACGCCGCTGGAAGGGATTTCCTTTCATAATTGGGAACTGTGCTGCTGTACCATAAGACTGTGCGTGCTGCAAGCACCACCTTTCCTCCCTGCCTGTGCTTTGCTGTACCCAGTATCAGCTGCTTCCAGGGCCAGCCCTGCACCTTGCAGCACAGGACACAGTGGAGCAGGCCCTGCCTGGCTGAGGGTGGGGGCAGAGAGTCCCCTGGAGTCAGCATCTGAGACCAAGGTGCAAACCGAATGCAAGGAAAGAGATATTGCCAGGGCCCTGGGTTGCACTGTGCCTGGGAAAAGCAGCCAGCTCAGTTGAAAGACTCCTAGGAAAGGCCTTTGGTGAAGAATACTAGGTAGGCACTATTGATGAAGACTGCAGAGTTGGTTACCAAAGCATTTTTCTTAGTTGCCTAATTGGTGTTGTAACTCCAGAAGAATCCTGGTGAGTCTGACCTAAAGTGATACAATGGCAGGTCACCTCTAGCCTGCTGCCAGATGTTCTTGCAGCTGGGAGAACTAGAAGGGCACAAGTACTCTGAACATTCCTGTGAGCTTTTCCCAGCTTCCCACACACCTGAAGCACCTCTGTCTCCATGGGGAGCTTCTTGTGCTTACCAGCTGGGTGGGAGGTTGCGTACCTAAGGATGGTATGGACTGCTTCTGTGCTTCCTGACTCAGCTCATGAAAAGGCAGTGTAAGCCTTGGGCATATGCCACATCTTCTCCATTGCTGGGTGTTCTGGCTGGGTTACTGAAGAGGCGAGGAAGGTTTCTATCCTGTCAATCCTCTAGGCTTCAGGGAAAAAGTATATCTCTGGGACCTGTGTCTCTGAAATGTGTCTTAAATTACCCATAGGCTTGCAAAATTTGTCTTCAACATGTAATAGTTTGTGTAAATAATGTTTAGCTAGGGTTGTGGGCAGTGTGAGCATATGAGCCTCTTTAAAAAGATGACTGGAAAAATGGGGCTATAAAACATGCAGGAATGAGGTAAATAGTTTGGTCTGCAGAGGAGAATCATAGTTCCCTGATCTGTTGCAAGTCTTTCAATACTGTGGTAAAATAATAGGTAGTATTTGACAGACTTGTGTAACTTGCTTGGATGTTCAGAAAACCTGAAGTTTCTCACAGAAGACTGTCTGCTGGAGGAGGTGTAAAGTTCTGGATCAGAAATTGGCTGAGGTTCTGCAAACAAAGCCAAGGAGTGAACGAGCAATTTTAATGTGACAATAGCAGAAGGATGAGGTCCTTCGCTGCTAATGACCCAGAAAAGGTAATGTGCAGCAAGGTCCCTAAAATCTGCCAATACCCTGGCGTCATTTAGATTTGTCAAGAGGAAGTGACTCCGAAGTGACCCCATGTGTAGTGAAGTGGTGTGAGAAGATGAGAAGCATGCAGCCAGGTGTATTGGAAGGAATGATTTGCTCTGGGACATGGCTGGCTTCTAATTTACCTTGGCTGCTCAGGGCAGTGGGATTGCAGGCTGATGACAAAGATACTTTTTGTCAATACACAAAGATGCCATCAGAGAAGTAAATCATGCTCAGCCACATGAGGAGTAGTATAAGGAGAGATGCTGAGAGCATCAGGGTGCTGTTCTGGCAGTCAAGGTCATTCCTCTACCCAGGATGTTGTATGTGGTTCTGGTCACTTTTTCCATAGGATCAGAAGAGAGGATATGTTAGGGATGTGAGGGAGAGTGGTTAGAGCTAGAAGACATCTTGTGTCCTGGGAAGGAGAGAGCGCTTAGTAGGTCTAGAAAAAGCAAATGCTTTTCTTCTTTGCCTTTTTTCACTGTGCAAGGAGAACTCAAGGCTGTGGGGTTACAGTAGAATCGTACTCTTTACTCAAAATCTGGAACTCGTTGCTGCAAGATACTATTTCCAACCTAAAAGCTTACAAGGTTCCCAGAAAGAGAGAGGTGTAACCATTCATGCTCCAAAGTGTGTGATGTTCCTTTGAGTCTCATCACATCATTTTTTCCCATCACTCCCCTAGAGCTTCCGAGTCTCTAGTTAATTCAGCCAGGGTGAACTATCCTGTCTTCCCGATTTATTCCCAACTGTGGTCTCATGTCTTGGCTTGTTTTTCTCCTGCTTTTCTGCTCCTTTGTTCTGCTCTAGGCAGCCCTGCTCCACCTCTGTACCTGTGAATTATGTCTTAACATGCTGCTTTGTGGCTTTTCCAATTTGGCTGACCCCCTCTCAATGCCTGTACCCAGCTGGGCTTTTGCTTCTCGGGATGCCCTTTGTCATCGGTGCTTCAGCTGTTTTGCAGCTGTGCACCCGTTCGAGCTGAGCTGGGAGGGATCACTTTGAAGCGGAGCTCTCTAGGTCACCACAGCGAATCGTTTTGTGGTCATTATCCAGCTAGCGTTGTGCTGCGATGCTGATAAATCTCTGCAGCCAGGCAGGAGATGGCCAGGATTATACCCGTGAGCTGGAGGTAAGAGCCCTGCACCACCTCTGCTAATGTCACCAAACAATGCAGAGCTTGAAGGGCAGTGGTGCTGGCAGCTTTCTCATCCTTTTGGCAAGCGATGGCTCTTTTGCCCAGCCCAGAGGGATGGCATTTCTGGGGGAAAAAAAACCCCAGGCATTGCCCAGAAGTGATACTATGCTATCTAGCCTTTCTGTGTGGTTCATGGTAGTAGTGAAGGATTTGGGGTGGTTTGTGGATGCTGGATAAGAGGAATCAAAAGCCTGGATAGATCTTCCTGTTATCACTGTTCCTTCTGCAACTGATGGGATTTTTCTCACCCCTGTTACGAAAAGTGGTTGTGTTTCTGCTGTCAGCATGTCCTTCTCTGAGTTATTCAGTTTGCATTTATCCATTGCTACCATAATCATCTCTGTGTTTCTTATGGAGCTGCTCTGCAGACCTGCGTGCCACTGTGGGTCTTGTAATAGTTTGGGGAAGGCACTGAAATAAATAAAATATTTGACCAGCTAAATAGTAGAGCCTAAGCCTCCTTTCTACCCTGTGTGGTTGCATCTAAATGGCATCCAAGTCAGAGGAAGGAGAGAAAACAAGCAGGGCGTGTGACCAGCCCCTGATGGGTGCCCTGGGAGCTGGAGGCTGAGGCCCGCAGTGAAGAGAGGGTGATGATTCAGCCTAATAAAGCTAATGGCTTTATGCAGCCAGGCAAAGGAAATTGTGGGATCATGATGCAGCAACTGTCCTATAGCAGTTTGTTTCTATCATCCAGACGTGACTTCATGCCCCCACCACCCCACCCTTTCACTTTTTCCTGTACCTAAATGCTTTCCCTGCTGAGGAGGGGGAGCTGAGACACCATGTTCTCAGGAAGAAAAGTAGTCTGTGAGACAGCTGCACCTAAATGGTGTGAGAGTGGACAAAAAAGGAAGGGAGTTCTGGGGCTGCGTGGTGGAACCACAGCTGCTGAAGCATATGGATTCTTCTAGCACCACCGAACTCGGCAGGCTTCTCAGATGACCTTGTCCCTGGACACTGGTCCGAGGAAAATCCTGTAGCATGGAGAAGTCTGAGCTGGCAGGCAGGGCTGGCCCCTAACTCCAGCAGGGCTACATTGTCATCGAACTGGCGCGTGTCTAACCAGCTCTTTCTCTCCTTTCCCCAGGGAAGACGATGAAGCTGTAGAGATGCTTCCCTACGTCATCGCCACCCTGGGCTCAGTAGGGGCCCCCTGCAAAACTCCCACATGCAACAACAACAACAGCACTACCAAGGACTACTGCTACAGTGCACGCATCCGCAGCACTGTGCTGCAGGGGCTGCCCTTCGGTGGGGTGCCCACTGTCCTAGCCCTTGACTTTATGTGCTTTCTCGTAAGTCTGCCTACTGTTGCTTTGGCACCTTCTCCCCTAATTAACCATGAAATGAGGACGGTGATCGGATGATTAGGGTTGAGGGCCCCAAATGCCATCCCTGACTTTGCTGCTGGCTGACTTTCTGGCCCTGATCATGTCTCCTAGGCACTGTGGGCTTAGCCACTATTGACTGAGCTCCAATACCACCACACTGAGCCCCATGGAAGGGTGTTGCAGCTATAAGGATGGGGTTGATGTTGGGTCAGTCCTGCATCCCAAAACTCCCGCTTATGTTGCCAAGTCCCTGCAGCTTTATCCACCCAATGGCTTTGCGTGTTCCTCCTTAGAAGCTGTGGAACCACAAATGATAAAGCCAAAATTTTGACTTCTAGGAACCTCAGGGCCTTTTGATCCTGTGGGGCTGCCTTAGCTATTGTGTGTTGCATCCTGGACCTCTGCCTCCCACAGCTATCCAGATGGTCTGGTTTAACAGTCCTGGGGAACTTGTGCTTTCCTGTGGTCTCAATGTGCTGTTAACTGAGGACTCTGTCCCCTCCTACCCTCCTTGTTCCTGTAGCTCTGCATGCAGAGGACAAGGACAGAGTTGGACAATGCTTTTTCTCACAGCTTCTCTTTTGGTCTCTTTCAGGCACTGTTGTTTGTCTTTTCAATTTTGCGTAAAGTTGCGTGGGACTATGGACGCCTGGCCCTGGTGACTGATGCTGACAGGTAAGAACGGGAGAGTAGCAGGGGAATAAGATATGAGAAGTGCCCTTCTTTGCTGTGAAGCAGAAGGGATAAATCCTATTTTGTGTGCCTGAGCAGCTGGAGAGGAGAGGCAGATGTGCCAGTTGCATCCCCTGAGCTCCAGGAATAGGAAGAAATCCCCACTTACTGGCTTTTTAGTTACAGCATCCTTCTCCCAACACACGGAGTGGTCCTCGCTGGCTCCGTATCGCTTATGGTCCCTTCAGTGACAGAGATGTGCGGGGGCCCTTACAGAGGAACAGCAGATGGAGGGAGGAGAGGAGCAAGAGGTCACAGGAAGGGTGAGGGCTGCCACAGTAAAGGCTTTGTTAAGCCTCTGAAGGTGTCTTTGTGACTCTGCTGGATGCAGTTCTTGTTAGAGCACTTGACAGTAATATGCTGCTTTTCCAGGTGTGGTACTGCTGTGCTGACACGAGCTTAGCTCACATCCCAAGTGCTGATGAATTGGTCTGGGTGTAGATCCTTCCTGCCCAATGCGTTTGTGGGCTACACTGTCTGTCAGCAAAAGCCAGGGCCTGTTGGGGATGGCAGCTCCACAGCAGATGGAGCACTCCCTGCACAACAGTGGAAAGAGTTGTTTTCTTCCAGCACCAAACCAGGAATTCTGGTTTAAATAAGCAGTCTTGGATAGGGTTAGATAAGCAGCTGTGTCCCTGTGGCTCCTCTGCCAGTATTTTCCTGGTCTGGCTGGGGAAATCAATTGTACAGAGATAGTGGAAGGGAAAAAAGGAGAAAGGAATAATAATAGGAGACCCCAATGGGGAGAGCGCAGCAGGGTTAAGCAGTCTGGATCCAGATGCTGGCAGGAGGCCACAGGGCCTGCACAGCTCTGGCCTCCAGTGGAGAGAGAGGGCTGGACTTTCTTGGAAGTAATGCTTGAGCACCTTGGGTGCAAGGGAGTGCAAGCAGTGGCTGTAGGCGGAAAGGCAGAGGAGTGCCAGCTGTTTGGAGAGGGAGAGCTGGTGAGCACAAGGAGAGAGACAGCGTGGCTTTGGATCGAGCTGTGGATCAACAGGACTGCGGTTGCAGGGAGGAGCCCATGCTGCTTGGCTCATCCATGGGGTAGGATGAGAATTTCGAGGCGGGGGAGGCATGTGTGTTTGTTGCCTGGGTGGGGAGGAAGTACTTGGAGGGGGAGCTCAGATGGCAGCCAGACAGTCCCAATAGTCTCTCCTACCTGACCCCGTCAGTCAGGAGCTCCCTGCAATGTCCATGGTATGGAGCCAGGTCACATTCCCAGTGAAGCCAGCTTCCCTTCAGCTGGCAGCAAAGCACTCTGCCCCTGGACCAGTGTGTATTCCAGATTGCTGTGACTTGAGGCATTGCTGGGCTCTGGAAGGAAGGTCTTCTCCAGCCTGACCATTGGCAGGTTTCTCTTCTTCAGGATGATGGGGAGCCATGTTGGATGCATAGTTCCCTGCGAAAGAGGAGAACTCGGCACCTACTCCCATGGTTGTAACCTGTCCCTTTCTGTTTCTGTGCCCCCAGGCGCCGACGCTGGGAGACGGAAAGAGAGGAGCGGGAATAGTATGTTGTTTTTTCAGGGTCTCATTTCTTCTCTCTTGCTCACAACCTCTCTCTCCTTTTCTCTTGCAGCTGTCTTGCTTCTGAACTAATTTAAATGGCTGGGAGTTTGGGCATGAATTTGTGTCTCCCGGTGGATTTGTGTTCTTCTTTCCCTCCCCTTTGTGTCATCCACTACCACAGCTGAATGCACCCTGGTCTTCCCCTAGTAGCCCTTAAATTCTCCTTGAGAGCAGCAGTGCCAGGGAGCTCTCAGTCCTGACCAGGGCAGAGGGTTATACCACAGCTATACCACAAACCCTGCTCTATCTGCTTGTGTCCAGCTATCCTGCCTTATGATGGAAGTAAACAAACCTGCTTGCCTGAGCCCACAGTACATTCAGGTCACCCAGGTGCAGGGGAGGCTACCTTCCCTGGTCCTTCTTGTGCCAGGTTGCCACAAGAGCTGTTCCCTCACCAGCTGCAAGGGTAGGCAGGTGCACAAAGAAGATCTGGCAAGACTACTCTGTCTTTCCTTTTTACCCCATGAGGCTGCTGGGACCAGGACAACTGTTGGCCTTGTGCCTTGCCGCCTAAACCCACACCCAGCAAGGCAGCACCTTTGATTTTCTCTCTTTCCCTGTGGAAGAAACCTTTTGCCTCAGTGCTGCTGAAAGCATCCTTCGTCACCTTGGCCTGGTGTTGCCCGTTAAGCCCTGCCATGGACTGTCCTCCCTGTTCTTACCTCTTCATTGCTGCTTTTATGTCTTGAGAAAAGACCATCACCCATGCCTTGCCAACTGGTCGGGTGGTATATGCTGCAGAGGAGTCGATCAGCTGGCAGTGCACAGCCTGCCATGGTTGTTCCAGCAGCACTGATTTGTATCTGAGGCCAGGGCAACAAGCTGCAGCCTCCTTTGCCCACTTGCAAAGCCTCACCACTTGCAAAGCCTCACCACTTGCAAAGCAGGGGCCTGCTACTGCCTTGCGGGAGTATGAGAATGTGCCTGTTTTTGCAGCTGATCCTTGCCCTCAGGAGCAGAGCAGTTGAAGTTGTGAAAACAGAACTGATGTAGCTGTGGTACATGGCACAGAGGGGACCTCTTGCTCGTGCTTGAGTGCTTCACTAGTGGTTGGCCCTGCTTCAGGTGTGTCTGGCAACTTTTCACTGCTAACATCCTGTGGGGGGGAGTAAGGCAGAGGTAGTAGAGCATCATGCTCTGAGGATCTTTTTGGGGGGGGCACTTCATTTATCCTCACAAGTGCTTGTCTCTCCCCAGGGGGCCACTTCTTCCTGCTCCTGTTTTTCATTTGAACTTGCTGGAGCAATCTGCTCCACACATACCACCCCCAAAGCTACTGTGTGTCCTGTGACAGTGTTAGCAGCCAGAAGCCTCCAAAAACCTGTGGAACTCAGTGAGGAAGTCTCATTCTGTCTGTGTTCCTTCAAGGCTAATGGCACATTCCCATCCCAGCTATTCTTTCCTGGGGGTGCAGTGACAGGTGGTGGGTTAGGAACACGTATATGTCACCTGGTGCTCCCAGCCCCTGAATGTACAACATTGTTCTTCGTGGGAGAGGGCATCCTCCTCTGATGTGTTCCCTTTCTGTGAGAACCAGCAAGTGCCCTCGTCCTGCTACTTGTCAGAGCTTGCAGTAGCCATCAAGTCTCAATTGGCAACTCAGTCTGCACTGGGAGGTCATAGCAAATATATGAGGGAAGTGATCACAGAGCCCTGTGGGCCTTGCCACCCATGCAGCCACCTCCAGCTTCACACCACAGCAAGCCCTTTCCACGGCATGCCTGGCCTGCCCTCTTGCAGCCTGTGATTCCCTTGGTCTGAGGCTAGCTGTGCCTCAGACCTCATCCTTCTCCTTCTCTGGCAGGGCCTCCACCAAACCTGCATCATGCAGGGTCCCACCTTAATCTTGTGATTTGGGGCAATCTTGCTTTCACCTACTTGCACTGTCAGTGCTTTGCTTTAAAAAGTCTCCATTCAGTTGAAGGTGCTGTTGGAGCTTCCTCTTCAGCTTTCCATCTTTGGCAAAGTTTTGCATCCTCTGTCTTCTCAACACTTCAGGTCATCCTGATTATTGTCATTGCATCCCCCTGCACGGAGCTGAGTTATCCTGATCATCTCATAACATGACACTCTTCTCAGCTGTGCCCTCCAATGCTGCTTCTGCTCTGCCCTCTACTTTTTCAGTACCAATAAGCCAAAAGCTCTTGGTGTCATCATGCCGGGCTCTCCTCAGGGCAGAAGTTTCTC
Organism: Lycocorax pyrrhopterus obiensis; assembly: GCA_014706295.1. Classification (NCBI taxonomy): domain Eukaryota; kingdom Metazoa; phylum Chordata; class Aves; order Passeriformes; family Paradisaeidae; genus Lycocorax; species Lycocorax pyrrhopterus. Next base: position 31,531,530 of record JACSVZ010000004.1, on the reverse strand, counting down.
CTCAGCAGAAGTTCACCCTCGCTCCCTGTGCCCAGCTGCAAGGCCTCTGTAGTTTTAAAGAGCTGAAGGTCTGAGAGCTGGGTCGAAGCTGTCTCTGTCCCTTCAGCAGAGCAGAGTGTTGGGCTGTGCAGTGGCAAGGCTGCAGACCACTGTCTAATCTGCACTGCTGTAGTCCCCTGACCTAATCAGCTAATCTCCTTTCCCCTGTCTCTGTTACTTCCTGCTAGGAACCAAGGACTCAGCAGGTACTACTCTGCTCTGAGGGAGGCCACGTGTCTCATCCACTTCCTTTCAGAATGTTCATGAGGGTCTCTGCTTGTTCTCCTTCCCATAGTGTCATCTACCTCCTCTCCAGCACTTGTCTCTCAGCAGCTATTTCTCTGTGTTCTTGCCCATCTTACCCTCCTTGAGCCTGTGCTGACTACAGGGAGACCATATTTTCATTTGGTTTTTCCCTTTATTTCTAGCCTTCAGATCAGTCATCTCTCTTCTTGCACCTCCGAGATCCCAGCCTGCTGTTGTCATCTTGCAAGTGCTATTTAATTTAGGTCTCCGGACCATTTTCCTGCCTCCTTTTCCAGCTGCCCTCTGCCTCCATTTGTAGTGGGGACTATTGTCAGCCTTGGATTCTCCTGCTGCAGGTTCTTCATCTAGGTCCCTGCCTCTGGCTGGAGTAAAGCAGTCTGTGATATTTACCCCTTTTGCTTTCCTGTCCTTTAGCGTGGAGACATTCACTTCTAGCTGTCTGCTCTGTTCCTGCTCAAGGGATTTCCAGGCTGGAGGCTCAGCTGAGGCTGGGAAGCAGGTTGCACTGAGCCTGGCTCCAGGCAGCTGCATTCTGCTTCCTGCACTGAAGCACTAAGGGTGGGGAGGACTGGTGTAGCAGGATGCAGCCCACCACACTCTTTCCGTCCTCTTCCTGAAGATGAGTGAGGTCCTCCAGGACAGGAGCCACTCCCAATGCCTTTCCAGCCATGCCAGAGCCAGAGGGACTGTGGCAGCTTCCAGTTCTCACTTCCTTTCTGCTGTCTAAATCCTGTGCTAAACAGACCTCACCTCTCCTCTGTGGCAGCCTCTGCCAGCCTCTCCTTGCAGGGACTGCCACGTAGTATGGGTGCCTTTCAGAAGGTGCCGAACAAGTAGCATACGTGGGCTAAGCCCATGGGCTTTGCCAGGCTCAGCATGCCATCTGAGGAGGGTTCTCTCTTTACTGCTACCTCTGATCTTACCTCTCTCCATCTCACCTGGTGCAAACTGACCTGAATTAACCTCTCGTCTCCTGGGTGCTCTTGGTTCCTGGCCAGGCTGCCTCTTCGCATCTTCTAACTTTTTCCCTCACCTCCCACTTGTCATTTTAGCGTAGCCTCCGCCCTGCATTCTGACAACCATGACCGCTACGAGCGCCTCACCTCCGTCTCCAGCTCTGTGGACTTCGACCAGAGGGACAACGTGAGTAGCCGAAGAGTCAAACGCTTTGCCTTTGAGGGGCCAGGAACCCACAGCTTGGCTGAACCAAGGGCTCTTCACAAGAAACACTTTTGCCTGTTCCCGGGCCTTAAGTCCCACATCTTGTAGTGTGCGAGTGCGGTATAGAGCTCAAGGAGCTATGCAGCTCTTAGACATGTGCTTAAATAAATAGGCTCTACATCACTGTGGCTTAACAGACATCTGTCCAGCCTATAATCTCAGCATTACAAACAATACTTATTTGCCAGCTCTTTCTCACACTGTGGCCTACCTCTAATGGTTTTTTCCTCGATGAAGGGGAGGATAAATGGGTGTGATGGATGGAGGGTGAAGCTCCCCCAGGTGTCCTTTGAGGAGCACTGCCTTGGCCCAGCCTACCTTCCCAGTTCCTACAGAGCTTCTCTTGTCCAGCATGATGGCTAAAGTACCTGCATGCTGAATTTTCTGGGTCTGCCTAGGCATTGGAAAGCTTCCATATTAGCCAGGAGCCCATGGGTTGCCTGGAAGCTTGAGCTGCCGGTTGGTAGAGGACAGCCACACAGCAGAGTCCAACCTGTGTTGTGCTCCCTGGAGTAGCACTGTCACCTCCTTTACCTTGGCCCATCTGTGGCTCTGCACATCTGGGTGCTTGTAGTCTGTTCCCCCACCGAGCTAAGTATATGGAGATGCAAAGACACCAGCCTGGTCCCTGGAACCTTTGAAGGAGGGAGCTGGGATAAAGGAACACAGAGTGATGTGAAACTGTCCTGTTTTCTTTTTGCACAGGGTTTCTGCTCCTGGCTGACAGCCATCTTCAGGATAAAGTAAGTGCCCCAGGACCTGCATGGGGGACCCACATGGGGAAGGAGTGGCAGTGCAGGGTTGTTAGGATGCCCAATGCAGTACAGCTGCATGAAGTCTCTGCCCTTACTGCAGCCCCCTCTCTGAAGAGCACAAGTGAAGTGTGTCCTCTGGAGAGGACAAGCAAAGACGGGACTATGTGAGGAGTCCTAAAGTCAAAATAAAGTCACACAGTGTGTCTGTGACAGAGGAGAGAACCCAGGCCTATGGCTGCCCCACCTCAGTCCCATTTCAGAAACACTGGCCACTGCTCTGCAAGGATACTCATCTCCCTGGCACTCTTGCTAGGGGCACTGCTGTCTGAGGAATGGCTATGAGAAGCGGACTGGAGAATGCAAGGAGACACCCTCAGCTTGATGATGCACAGAAGTAGTCTCCCAAGCACTTCTATTCAGAATGCTGTGGGATAGCATCAGCACCTGTATCTTAGTAGGGAAGGCAAGGCCTACCTGAAGGGTATAAGCTGTGTTCAGTTGCCTCTCCTGGGTGACAGAGGGCAGGGCCATGGGGAGCAGGGCTGGGTAACCATTGCACAGGCAGGTTTCTGCCCAAGCTGCTTCAAGCTGAGTGCTGGGCTCCCAAACCCAGAGTCTGGCTATAGCTCTGTAGGGCAGAACCAGGAGTGCTGTGTGTGCTCAGATCAGGAGGGCAGCTGTGACCCTGTACTTTTTCCCAGCACTTGAGGAAATGTAGAAAATTGCCTGACAGCCTTTCTCTCCGTGGCAGGGATGATGAGATCCGGGACAAATGCGGGGGTGATGCAGTGCACTACCTGTCCTTCCAGAGGCACATCATTGGGCTGCTGGTGGTCGTGGGTGTGCTTTCCGTGGGCATCGTGTTACCTGTCAACTTCTCAGGGGACCTGCTAGGTGAGAACATGGAGCCTTTGGCTGGGCTGGGGCATCTGCTTTCAACACCATGTACCAGACCACTGGGCAGCAGTGGAGGGCAGGACAGGACTAACACAGACAAACCCTAACTGTTGTCTCACTTTGAGAGTAGTGCATCCGCAGAGTCATCCTGTGTAGCTTGGGTTTTTAGGTATTCTGCAGGTGATACTCTTGCTGTAGCTCTCTCTAGTGGTGCTCTGTCCCACTCAGTATTACTGAACATGCTTGTGTCTGCCTCTTTCTCCCTAGAAAACAATGCCTACAGCTTTGGGAGGACAACTATCGCTAACCTGAAGTCTGGGTATGTGTGGGCAGGGGTGGGATGGATAATTGAGGCCTTCAAGGGGTGTTTTGTAAATGTTCACTTGCTGCAGAGCCTCATCTCCTTGAAGGTTGTATTTCTGCCCTTGCTGTGAGGCTACTGTCCCTGCTCCAATTTCCAGGCTGAGCTCCTGGAATTTGGTTGTAGGGCATCTGTGTGCTATGATGATTACACTCATGGCCCCAGTGCCTTCAGGGCCTGACCAGCCTTACACAGACTTGTAGTGGCAACCTTGCATTGACCTTTGTGGTCTCCCTTGTGACAGGAACAACCTGCTGTGGCTGCACACCACCTTTGCTTTCCTGTACCTGCTGCTGACAGTGTACAGCATGCGCCGGCACACTTCCAAGATGCGCTACAAAGAGGATGACTTGGTGAGCAGGATCTGGCCACTCTCCCAGGCACATTTTCCCATGCCCTGTGGTCAAGTCAGGTAGCCTTGGAGAGAATGCTGAGCACCTCAATTTCCACAGCAATTTAGGGCTGTTGTGTTTTGGCTGTTTTTATTCTGCCTGGCCAAAGGTAGATCACCTCCAGAGCAGCAGTCGTGACTGCTTGAGGGGAAACAGGGGAGAACTGCACTGGGTAAACATGTGGAAGGACCCTATTCTTCCTTAGGGGTTGTTCCAGCTGCTTTTGCCCTCTTCATTTCTAAAGGGTAGCCCTGTTTCTGTTCAGGCACCTGCAGTGTAAGTCCCTAACCTGTCAGTCTGCTGCACACCCAGGTGCAGGATGACAACAGCTAGTGCAAGCAGAGGAGAGGGGGAGCCCTGGTAGCTAGAAGTGATGGGGCTGCCGTTCTTTATCACTGATGCAGGTCTTGGGAGGGGGGCTTGCTGCAAGCTGCAGCCTCTCTTCTGGTCTTTTACACCATCCACACCTACCTGTCCTTTCCTTTCTCTCTTCCTTCCAGGTTAAGCGAACTCTATTCATCAATGGGATCTCAAAATATGCTGAACCAGAGAAGATCAAGAAGCATTTTGAGTAAGTCTCACTGTGTCCCTAAAGACTGCTCTGTAGCAGGGATGTTTTTATTAGGGTAGTACTAGTGTTACCTGGAATGGCAATAATACATTGAGAGCAGAGAGCTAAGCAAAATCAGTGAATACCTTTATTTTGGGCCTCTCACTGTTATTTTCTGCTTTTTATCTGAATTTGAAGTATCCTTTGTTTTGTGCCGTGGGATATGCCCAGCTGTTTCTTGCAGAGCCATAGGGGTCAGTGTGGTAAGCAATGGACAGGGCATGTCTTGAGATGTAGTTAAGTTCACAGGTGAGACACAGGCAGGAGGTGCTCAAGCAGTGACTGTGGGATGTTGTGCTGCTGCCCTGATCACAGTCCTTGTAGAAAGTATATCTCTTTAACAAGAAAATTAAGTTTCTCTTCTGTCAGAATCTCACTGTCAGGACCATGTTTAGAAGCACCACGGGTAGAAAATAAATGCTTTGTACCCTTTGAGAACTCTTCTGCCTCCTTCTGACCACAAGTCTGTGAAGGCAGAGAGGGGAGTGTGGGGTCAGAGAGGCTCCTTGCTGCTAGAGGGCAAAAGTCCAGAAAGGCTTCTTGTGCCAAAGCGTAAAGGATGTAGCATTTGCCCTGTATTTTGTGTCTTCTACAAGGGACAGAGCCTGCAGACTCCCCTGCAAACTCGCAGTATGCATCACTGTACTCAGCCCAGGACACTCTTCTCAGGGCCGGAGAGAAGTCCTGAACACTTGGAGTTTGCTTGAGGGGTACGGCCTTTGGTGCCAGTTGTGATGAACTGGTGTGTCTCATCCACAGGGAGGCCTATGCCAACTGCACTGTCCTGGAGGCCCGTCCCTGCTATGATGTTGCCCGGCTGATGTTCCTCGATGCAGAGAGGTAACCTGTATTTTGGGAGAAAAGTCAGAGTGGGCTGATGTTGCTGATACCCCCTCAAGTCTGGTGCCACAGAGTTTTTATGAGTCACCCTCTTTCTTTCCTTTCTTCCTTCTCTTCCGCTCTCGTGTTTCAGGAAGAAAGCTGAGCGTGGGCGAATCTACTTCACCAACCTGCAGAGCAAGGACAACACCCCATCCATGATCAACCCCAAGCCCTGTGGCCACCTGTGCTGCTGTGTCATCAGGGGCTGTGAGGAGGTAGGGAAGAGCTGGAGATGTTGGGCAGCAGTTGAGTGTCCTGTGGCTTGGGTCCCCAGATCATCTCTGCTCTGACCTCTGTCCTCCTGCTCAGGTGGAGGCCATCGAGTATTATACCAAGCTGGAGGAGAAGCTCAAAGATGACTACAAGCGGGAGAAGGAGAAGGTTAATGAAAAGCCTCTGGGGATGGCCTTTGTCACCTTCCACAACGAGACTATCACAGCCATGTGAGTGCAAATGGTCCTGTCCTCCCCAAGAAGGTGATTTGTCCCAGCCCTTAACTTAAATCAGAAGAATGGCAGCACTAAGGCATCCCCTCAGCTTGTGCCTGCCAGCCTTTTGGGTCAGCATGTCCCTCTTTCTCTTGTCCAGAATCCTCAAAGATTTCAATGCTTGTAAGTGCCAGGGCTGTGCGTGCCGTGGGGAGCCCAGAGCCTCCTCCTGCAGCGAGTCCCTCCATGTCTCCAACTGGACTGTCAGTTACGCTCCTGACCCACAGAACATCTACTGGTGAGCAGCTCTGTAGGGCTCAGTGGCCCTGCCAGTGGGAAAGGGGTGCAACCTCCCTTTCTCCCTCTCCATCTTCTCCTCCGGTAACTGAGTGAGTTGTTCTTGCTGAAGCCCAGCCTGGCTGAGCTAGAGGTCTGATCTGACTGGGAGGGGGAAAGCCTTGGGCTGGCACCCCAAGTGCTGTTCACCAGGCTGGGCTGTGGTGTGCATGTGAAGCCCCACACCTGGTATTCTACGCTGTGCAGCCATCCTGATGCCCTCTTTCTCCCTCCCAGGGAACACCTCTCCATCCGGGGCTTTATATGGTGGATCCGCTGCCTTGTGATCAATGTGGTCCTCTTCATCCTTCTCTTCTTTCTCACCACCCCTGCTATCATCATCACCACTATGGACAAGTTCAATGTCACCAAGCCCGTGGAGTACCTCAATGTAAGGACTTTGGAGACAGGTGCAGGGTGGGTAACACAGGAGCCACTCCAAGGCACAACATCCCCTGCAAGGCTGGGGATAGGGAGAGAGATTGTCATTGATCCCTGGGTCTGGTCAGCCTGACCACGAGGGAGGTGCTGAGCCTGGACAGGGTGCAGTGGCAGTCACAGTGCTGGGGACTTGGCATCAGCAAAGGCAACTATACCTGTTGCTGACACAAGAGCTGCTGCACCATGTAACATGTGATTTCTTCTCTGCCTTATTGCAGAACCCAATCATCACCCAGTTCTTCCCCACCCTGCTGCTGTGGTGCTTCTCTGCTCTTCTGCCCACCATTGTATACTACTCTGCCTTCTTCGAAGCACACTGGACCAGGTAAGGACAGCCAGCACCTGTTCTTACCTTCTCAGTGAGCTGACTGGCTGCTAGACACTTCTCACTGACATAAAGCTACGGGCTGGATCCTTCTGCTTGAACCTCTGTCTTCCACTTGAAGCATGGTGTTATGTTGCACCTCTCGGGCACCTGGGGACCGCTGTAGACGGCTGTTCTGCCAGTCTTTAGCTGCTGTTGTGCAGCATGGTTGTCTGAGCAGAGCCTGACATAGGTCTACAAGAAGAAGAAAGCTTGGGAAGAGTTGGGGCTGGTCACTATGAGAAATGCTAGTAGTGAGGGAAGTACTGGCTCAGGTGAGCAGGCAGGGGTGGTGTGTCTGTACCATGTGTAAGATGTAGCTGTTCCAAGGGAAAACCGTTTTAGCTGCTCTGGCTTCTGTCCACAGGGAAAGCACTTGAAGTGCAGAGCACTAGAATTGTGCTGCTTGTGAGGCACATTCTCCACAGGACATGCAATGTAAACTTTGTTTTGTGGTCTATGTTGCAGAGACTGGTGGGGAGGATGTCGCCAGCTCTTGGGATTGCAGGTCAAGGAAGGTGATTGCAGAGCCTGTGAGACAAGGGGGAAGGAATGGAGACTCGACAACAGATTTCAAATATGCTGGAGGGAAAGGGGCATATTCATGTAGTAGTAACAGACAGGGTGGGATTTAGATTAGATGTTGGGAAGTGCTTACTGATGAAAAAGCCATAGGAGCACAGCTTGTGTGGCTGGTGGGGTGACAGTGAAAGGTTAACAACCTCTCTGCCCTCAGGTCTGGAGAGAATAGGACAACCATGCACAAGTGTTACACCTTCCTCATCTTCATGGTCTTGCTGCTACCGTCGCTGGGCCTGAGCAGGTAGGGGTTGTGGCAAGGGAAGGCAAGTAGAGATGCAGAGCACAGGGAGGGTTGAGGTACACTCCTGATTGTTCTCTTGTTTATACAACATCCTTCCCTCGCTGCACTGGTGGCCTGGCCACCATCCCCTTGGGTGACTGGTATTTTAATTTTGGTTGAGGGAGAGCAGGCCAGACCATACATGACTGGGTCTCTAGGACTTTATTGACTCAATCTGCAGACACATTGACATGTGTCGTGATGTTACAAATAATGCAGCAAAAGTTGGCATGGTAGATGAGTACATGTGAAAAGTCTGCTTGAGGTCTGCTGGTGAAGGAGGCATTCTCCACTTGTGTGCTCAGCGTGCAATCCAAATTTTGCACAAAACTAGTGAACTCCCCCTTTAACCCAATACTTGAATAGGTTGCACTGCTCGGCTGGGTGGGAGAGTGTGGGTACAGCAGTGCTCATCTGTTTGGGTGTATGCCTCAAATCTTCCTGTAGAGTTTATAGAATTGCCCTGTGGGAAACACTGATGCATCACCTGCCAGCCATTGGTGTGGGCTCTAGCACTGAACAGGGGCCAATTAGGGGAACAGTGTGAGGAAGAAAAAACTGGGGAGTGAGTTTGGGACAGGGAACTCTTAACTGTGCTAGTTCATTCTTTACACATTGTGGGGTCAGGGATCTTTAAGATCTTTAAGACCCTTCCAACCCAAGCCATTCTAGGATATTATTGTCTACACCCCACCTAAATTCCATATTTGAGATGCAACCCCTCAGTGGTGATGTCAGCCAGCTCCTGAGACTAGACAAACCCTCTGATAGTGGCAGAACAATAGTCCCTCATCCCAGTGGCTGACTATGTGTTTGCAACACAGATTAAAAAAGCCTTGTTGCATGTAAACTTGCTTCTTGGGCAGGTGAATGCTCTCAGAAGGTTTGCATTTTGACCATAAAGCACACCGCGCTTCCTTCTGAGGAGTCAGTCCCCCTGCTGTTGCCTGTGGAGCTCTATATTCCACCAATGCCAGAGGATTGGATGGTTTTATATCAAAAAATCGGAATTGAGGAAAATGGGATTTGTTTCTTCTAAGGGATTTTTTAAATCTCTTGTTGGAGGGTACCTTGTACCTAATCAGTTTCTTCTGTGGAGTCAGTCACCTGTTCCTTACATGGATGTTGTGCCCAAACAGAGGAGAGAGGAAAAATATTGATAGGATCAGGGTAAAGGGATAAGAACACACGAGTGGGAAGCTTTACATTCCTTTTTGAGTGTTGCACTGTTTTGTTCTGTTTTATTTTTTTCCAGTGTCCAGTTTACATAATTGCTGGTGACACTCAAAGAGGGAACAAAACAGTCTGTGGTCAGAGCTTTGGATCCTTGTAGAGCAGCTTCTACATATTTGCCATGTGCATTTCTGTCTGTCGCTGCTTGTGATGGTTCATCTTTTCTTCTTGCCTTCTTCCCCCACAGCTTGGATGTATTTTTCCGCTGGTTGTTTGACAAAAAATTCCTTGCAGAAGCTGCCGTGCGATTTGAGTAAGTGGAGTTGAGCAGAAAGACTTTGTTTACAATGGGAAGTGGTTCTTGTTGGCATCCAAAGGTACTGGGGGCTCCCAGCTGCTGCCCTGCAAGGAGGGAGCACCTCTTGCAGCCTGCTCTTGCTGCATCTCCCCAGGTGTGTGTTCCTGCCAGACAATGGGGCTTTCTTCGTCAACTACGTCATCGCCTCTGCCTTCATCGGGAATGCCATGGACCTGCTGCGCATCCCTGGTTTGCTCATGTACATGATACGCCTCTGCCTGGCCCGCTCGGCGGCCGAGCGGAGGAACGTCAAACGAGTATGTAGCGGGGCTGAGGGGATGGGTTGTGGCCTGCACCCAGGGAGGGGAGTGCTGCAGTGGGGCTCGCCCAGTGCTGTGTGTAGAGCTGGGTGTGTTGCACATACCCGCTCAGCTCTCAGGGTCCTCCTGCTGATGGGTCTCCATTCCCTCCTGCAGCACCAGGCCTACGAGTTCCAGTTTGGGGCTGCTTACGCCTGGATGATGTGTGTCTTCACTGTAGTCATGACATACAGCATCACCTGCCCCATCATCGTCCCTTTTGGTAAGCGATACCCCTCCGCCTCCCTGTGTCAGAGATGAAGGGGAGGCAAGAAGGCTGATGTGGGGGAGATATTCCCTCTCAGCCTTGCAAAGAGGCTGATGTTCCACTCATCTGGCTTTCTTCTCCTTCTCCCAGGGCTCATGTACATGCTGCTTAAGCACCTGGTGGACCGATACAACCTGTATTATGCTTACTTGCCTGCCAAGCTGGACAAGAAGATCCATTCAGGGGCTGTGAATCAGGTAGTGGCAGCCCCCATCCTCTGCCTCTTCTGGCTTCTCTTCTTCTCCACCGTGCGCACAGGTGAGCACTGGGCTGGGATGCCAGCCCTTAGCCTCCTACCGAGCCACTTCCCTGGCCAGGCTCTGATCCTGGCAGCCTCTAGCCATGGAGCACGGTCACAGTCCTTTTGACACCGCCACTTTGGTTTTCCTTTGCCCCAGGATTCCTGGCCCCCACTTCCATGTTCACCTTTGTGGTCCTCGTGATCACCATTGTGATCTGCCTGTGTCACGTCTGCTTTGGGCACTTCAAATACCTCAGCGCTCACAACTACAAGGTGAGGCGGAATGGTGGGTGCGGGACCCTTCTCCTTGGTAGCACAGCTCAACCACAAAGCAGGAGGGGCTCTGGGGGGTCCCAGCCTGTTGGTCAGCAGAGCCTGTCAACCCTGGCTTCACAGAGGGGATAGTCCCAAGGCTGTCCCTGCTGCCTGTATGCTGCTCCTGAGGTGGGACAGCAAGTGTGTTGCCCTGGCAGTCTCAATTTCTCCTTTTCTCTCCAGATTGACCACACAGAAGTGGATGCCATGGACAACAGGCAGAATGGGAGACCTGCCACCAATCTGCCGGCTCCCAAATCAGCTGTGAGTCACTGTCCCCATCTCTGTGCCCTGGCACACTCCTTACCTGAGTTTGGAAAGGGGGAGGTAACTCCCTGTCTGAGTACCTCACTCCTCACTTCTCATTTTTCTGAGTCAGCACCTGGATCCTCCCAGTGAGGGTGGGAGGCAACTGTTGGGCACTGTGCCACTCACCTGCTCTGGGTGATGAAGTGTAACCCCCACACACACACCTCTTTCCCACTGCTCCTCAGATGCTGTGCATTTACTTTCCACCTCTCTTTCGGCTGGGACAGTGAATCCAGCCGGGTCAGTCTCCCTTCTCATTCTGCATCGTTGCACGCTTGCACGCCAGCAGAGGCTGTCACCCACCAGGCTTGTCCTAGCACTAACACAAAGGGGTCTCCGTGGACATCGCCTTGAAGGCCATGGAAGTGCTTTCGGGACTCTTCTCTCCCCTTTCCAAAATTCTGAGACCCCAGAGTCGGTTTTGTGAACTTCACCTTGGCTCACTGGCTCACTCCAACTGCTTCCTTCCATAAGGTTTTTATAGTGGGGGTCTACATAGGGCTGCAGAGATGGGGTAAAGTAGAGCCTCTTGCTTCCTCAGGAGAGCAGGGCTGGGATGTGCACATCTAATCCAGGCTCCTTCCTAGTCTCCAGACACTTAAGGGCAGCAACATTTTGCCAAAAGGAGAATCTGTATAAGAGGCAGGCATAGCCTCAGAGGACACATCTACTAGCAAAAAAGGGAGTGCAGTCCTCCAGTTCACGTGGGCTCTAAAGAGCCTGAGAAGCCACATTCTTTCCCAGCCCAGGCGCCCTGTCACAGAATGCTGGGGTTTGAAACACATCCAGTGTTTCAGGGCCAAGCCCTGCTCTTACCCCTCTCCTGGTACATTCCATGGGGTCTGGACCCTTCCTTGCCCCTCTCAGCATATCCCCACGCTCAGCCTCATGCATGGTGCTTAGTGTGTTGTGCTCTGCTTCCTGGAGAAGTTCTCTAGACTCACATGTGTTTCTGCTCTCTCCCCACCCCTTGGCTGCCCCGTGCCTGGCCCTGACAGAAGTACATCGCCCAAGTGCTGCAGGACTCCTCGCCGGAGGGCGAAGCAACAGAGTCGGAGGAGCAGGGATCGCAGGACGAGGAGCTCATCAATGCAGATGGAATGAATGACACAGATTTCCAGTCGTGTGAGGACAGTCTGATAGAGAATGAGATCCACCAGTAGGGACCTCGAAGGGCGGGAGGGGAAGGAGGCCCAGGAGCAGGGTAGGCTGTGCACACGGAGACCTGGGAAGAGGCACCCGAGGGTGCTGGCTACTGCCCTCGCCCTCCCGCCCCCAGGGCCGCTGCCTTCAGTGAGGGCAGGGGCCCTGCTGCAAGCTCTCCATCTCCCTGCCCCTCCACCCCTGCGCCAGCCCGGCTGCTCGGCAGGCATGCTCTTTACTAGCTACCTTCTTCAACGCATCCCGGGACCCCAGAACCCCAGAGGCTGGGGAGGAGGGGGACCATAACCTCCGCGGTGCTGCCCTGGACCTGCAGGGAGGAGGAAAGCTGGGTGCTTTGTGGGAAGGGGCATAAGGGGAACATTTGGGGTCTTCTGAGCAGGCAACTCTATCCCCTGTCCTCCTGGTGAGAAACACTAATAATTTATTAGATTTACAGGAAGGTGATAAATGAAAAACTTTGGTCAGTCTATTGGAAACCCCACCCAGGGTGGGGTTGGCTTTTGTTGCACCTTCTCCCTGTGCCTGCCTGTGCCCTTTCTCAACCGCTTGCAGCATCCAGTTGGTGCGGCATCCCAGGAGCTGGTCCAGGCCAGGTGGTGACAGGCTTCCCCCTCACCACAGGGGTGGTGGCGGTGACAGCCTGGCTTCATGGTCAAGGGTGGCATCATGCCGGGGAAGGGGCACTGAGCTAGACAGGCCCTCGCAGAGTGAGGGGTGCTGAGGGCATTTCTTGTGGGCAGGAGGAGGCGCAGGCAGCCTCTCCCCCAGGTCCTGTTCCCTCCTCCCCCAGGGGCACAGGCAGGGGTTTGCAGCATCATTTAAAGTGGCATTTTTCTTTGCACATTTTACTCCCCTTTCAAACAAATCAACCTGACCCCCATGTGGTACTGCAGCCCCCCTTTTGCTGCCCTGTGTCTGCACAGCAGGGTCAGGCTTGGGGGTGGGGGGGCTGTGTGGGGGTCTCCTGGGTGCTAGGGAGAGGGGAGAAAGGGTCTCAGGCTACAGGCCCTCAACACCCTGCAAGATCAGCACTGCCTGGTTGCAGTGAGGCCCCATGGGCTTCCTTCCCTGAGCTGCTGCAGGGTCTTCCCCCAGCTGAGGTGGTCAGAGAGGGAGGGAGCCCTGGGAGAGCAGCCCCTAGGAGTCCTCTCCAACCACGACCACCATCTTCAGGAGCACAAAAGCCTCATGGGGCTATGCCGACTTTCTTCACCTGCCCTGACTGGTGTAGGCTCCCCTGCCATCACCCAGCCTGAGAGGGGGGTTGTTCCTCTCCTACCTCTTGCCCTTGCCCCCTCCCTGTTGATAGCTGTGTCCCAGAGGCAGGCAGGGAACAGGATGGGTGGGAGAAGTGGACTGGAGCCCCTGGCACATGGATGAAGGACTGACCCCGTTTAAAGACACTTTGTGAGGAGTTTTCTGGTCAGTATCAGTTGCCCTCAATTGCTTCCCCCCTCCCCTTGTGTAAAATGTAAAGGAAAATAATAAATCCCTCTGCTATTTAGCTATATTTATTTCCCTCAAACCCTGCCACCATCCTGTTTGGTGCTCATTGCGGACACTATCACCCTCCCTTTGCCTGTCATCTGTGGGTGCTGCACCAGCTCCCTGGGGCTGTGCCCTCTGGGGCCTGAGGGGCTGGGTGAAAGGGGACGGTCATTTACCTTTTCCATCACCCGTGCTGGCCCTGGAGCTCCAAGCACTTTAATAGACCAGAACAAGTGAAGTGTCAGCCCTGCCCACCTCAGCTGCTGGGAATGGTGGTCACATCTTATGGCTTTTCTCCCCTGTGCCTCCCACTAGAGGAAAGGAGCCAGACCCACAGAGAGCAGGTGGGGGGCAGCTCCAGGGAGGACATAGCTGACTTTCCTGTACACCTCCTCTATAGGAATCCCAGGCCTGGAGAAAAGGGTGGATGGAAGAGAAGAGATGTGGGTCTTCAGTGCATGGGGAGGGCAGGCCACCCCAGCTTCCAGGGCTTGGCTGGGGCTGGAGCACACGTGGCTCTGAAGGTGCATGGTGAGAGTTGCCCGTCCCTTCCAGGTAGTGGCCAGGAATGAAATGAGCACATGAGCTGAGAGTTCCCAGTCCACTCTAAGGCTGGGGCAGGGGGAATGTTGATCCTTCTTCCCTATTCTCGCACCCACCTACTGCCCTTGCTCCTGGTCCAGTAAGTGGGCTGGGATACTATGGTCTCTGTAGGTACGGCCATGCTCTGGGGCTGCCTCTGTGGCTGTCAGGGCCCTGCCCACAGAGAGCTGTGTGTTCTGAGTGGCACTGTCTGTGTAGAGATGTGTATAATACCCTGTATATATTTGTGTACAAAAGAAAAAAGGAAAAAAAGGAGCTATTGTTCTTGCAGTCTTTTCTTTGTGAAGTGGGTTGGGGGCTGGGACCTGGGAGGAGAGGACCCCAGCTGCTGCAGGGCTGCAGGAGCATGCGTGGTGCAAAAGGAGGAGTGGAGAGTCGTGAGTGAGCACAAGCCCTGCCCTGCTGCCAGGAGCTCAGCCATGGCTCACAGGCTCTCCCAGCACAGATGGCTTTCCCTCTGACTTGCAGAGGCATCAGAGACTTTGCTGCTAAAAGCAGATAGATGGGGAGCTGCGTGCACTGAGGCTGGGATGGAGGAAGATGGTTTGGGAATGATGTGGTAGGGGAGTTTCACTGGTAGCCTCATGCCAGATGTCAGCCCACCCATACTGTTCCAACAGCAAGTTACATAGCCACTCCTGCCATATCCATTCAAAACCTGGACCCCTGCTTTGGGTGGACAGCTAAAGCCTTTGGGAAAGTGTGAGGGGTGCTAGACCCTAGGAGCACTGTCCCAACACATGATGCTGCTTATACATCAGCCAGCCCCTGAGTGCTGGGGCAGCCAGCAAGCAGCCAGCCCCCAGGATGCTCCCTGCTGCTGTGTGCAGGCTGGATCTGTTGTGCTTCCCAGGAGACTGCTGCATGCTATGTTCCTTATGTTGTGCACAGTGGCTGTTGCTCGGAGAATGGCACAATGGAGAGGCGAGGCCTGGCATGGGCTGCTGAGTGATGGACAAGTGACCCCAGCTCTGTCCCCGCCTCAGCAGGGGACAAAAGATTCTCCGGCCTGTAGCCAAAGGACAGGGAAGAGGCAATGCCTGAGAACAAAGAACAGAAGACTGAAAGAAGAACCACGCCTGCTGCCATGTCCCTGCAGCCATCACTGCAAAGGAAAGCTTGAGGGAAGGAAACAAGGAAATTGCACAGGGATTTTGCAGGTGTTTTAGGGAAACTGCTTCTGAGCATAGGGGGAAGGACACAGGACAGCCTTTGTCACAAGATTATTGAGGAGCTGTCTCCTGCCCCAGGAGAGTCAGCTGTGAAAGCAGCTTTGGAGGCCACTGAAAGGTAATAAGGCAGGAGCTGAACAGGACAATGGGATCACAAGGACAGGCACAAACCTAAAGCAAGAACAAGCCCTGGCACTACGGGCCTCTTGCTCTTTGAAAGCACAGTGCTGCCTGCAGTTCTGTGCAGAGCTAAATGATGACGCCAGTAGGGACACCCTTATGCTTTTCAGCCCGTAGCAAGCCTGGCTGGGAAAAAGATGGAGCAGCCCTTGCAACAACCCAGAGGAGGGCACCCCAAGGCCTCCTCTGCACTAGGATGGGCAGAACAAGCTGCCTGTTACAGAGTCCCCTATATAGGGATAGGGTAGCTCTAGTGGCTACTGGCCAGGACTGGACTGGTCCCTTGGGGGTGCAGCAGCAGGACCATGCTACAGCTGGTTTTAAATGTTCGGGTTGCCCTTCCCTCAGGCAAGGGACATGGCTCCTGGCCCCGTGCACAACCTGCTCCCTGCTTAGGAAGGATTTACCCCCTGGGGCAAGGTGCACTGAGGTAGAAAGCAGGTGCCCTGTGAGGCCTGGGCTCCTGCAGGCTTGATGCCAGCTGCTGCAGGGAGGCTGTAGGGGCACGGCCTCCCCAGCTGCAAACAGGCACCAGGGAAGGAGAAGGAGCTCCAGGGTTGGTGACACCCATTAGGATCATCCTTTTCAGCCCTGGCAATACAGAGCTTCTTTCCTGGGACAGGGCTGAGCTGAGCTGCTCATGCCAGGCCAAGCCACGTCAGATATGCTGGGCTAAGCCACACCAGGCCAAGCTGTGCCAATCCATGCTGAACCATGCTATGCCAGGCAAAGCCGTGTTGAACCACAAAGGGCTCCATGGTACGGTGCCAAGCCCTGCTGTGGCCATGCCCGCCGGTAACAGCACCACCCAGCATAGCTGCAGCGTGACTCACGAAGGGCACGCTGGGGCAGCCCCGGTGTGGCTGTGCAAAGCCCCAGGGCCGTGGGACCTGCCCGGAGAAGGCCCTGCCGGCACCCAGCAGCGAGGGCAGCTGGGGGGCAGGGTGCCAGCCGGGGCACGCAGAGAGGCCGGGGCAGCTGGTGGCAGCGTTGTTGACCGTGACCACTGGGACCACCGTACTCAGTTGTGGCAGCAGAAGGTCAACAAGTCCTGGGGACAAAGTGCAGTACAGAGCTTCACCCAGCTAAGCTAGGGTGCCGACAGTGTGGAGCAGCTACCCGCAAATCCATTCCTAGGGTGAAGTTGCTTCCTCTTTTCCTTCCAGCCCCGGTTTCCGTGGGCACTCAACCCTTTCCTCAGAACAATGGTGGGAAGGAGCACGCCCATCCCGGCGGTACCCCTCCATCCCTGGGAGCTGGGAGAGGGTGTCAGCAGACAGAACCTCACCAGCAGTCCCGATCAATCCCCTCCCACTGTCTGCAAGCAGTCACTGCTCCTTTAATTCCCCCTCCCACTGCCCTCCCGGCTTTGCTCGCACATCCTGCCCGCCGAAACTCCACCTTCCGCGGGGCTGTACCGAGCCGGGCTGGGCTGGGCTGGGCCGGGCCGAGCCGAAGCGGGCAGGGCGGTGGCGGCAGCGGCTTCCGTAAGTCCATCCCCCCCCATCCTCATCCTTATCCGACCCCCAGCATGGGGTTAAGCACCGGGGGGGAGCCCGCCGCCGGGCGGGCAGAGCTGCGGGTCCGTTCCGTTTCCCCCTTCCCGGCTACTTCCTCTGTTTTCTAAGCTTATCCAGGCTTGCCTATCCCTCCCATCCCCTTTCTATCCGCGGGGATTTTTGCATTAGGTAACGCATCCGCAGAGACCCAGAGGCTTCCCAGTCGAGGCGGGGAGTAAACTGGATACCGCAGCCTCCTGGGATGCGCTGCCGACCCCAAAGCCAAGCCCGCGTCCTGTCAAAGGGATGCGGTAACATAAAGGGGAGCCTGCGGGAAACGAGGATCTTTGTCATCCGGAGGGCTGGAAAGGGCCCGAGAGCTGCTTAAGCACTGTGGGATGCCATGGGCGGCTGTGGCGCCCTGCCCCGAGCTGAGTATGCGGCAGGACACAGTGTGTCAGGGCTGATTTTGGGGAACTCCCTACTTCCGTTGATTTTCAAGCGCAGCTGGCAAACCTGAGGTCTGCAAAGATTTTTGGCTGGACTTCAACAATGATGCTGCCCTAGGGTTTCGCAGTATGCGCAAAAGTGCACAAGGTGTCAGGGACCCTGCAGGAACCAGTGTGTCTTTTTGCTCCCACCTGGGAGGGATCAGAGGTGCCTCGAATACTGGAAAGCATCATATTGTAGTTGGGTGTCACTTGTGGTGGAAACGTGCCCTGGGGGCTCGGCTTGTCTCATCACACCCCTTCCTCCTCCGTGGAGGACCTGCAGTGTCTGTCAGCATCAGCCTGGGGAGGTGTCAGCAGCTGACCCCGTTGCATTAAAGGCCCATGTGGTTCCTCTCCCATTCTGGGGTCTGAAATGCTTTTCTTTGCTCTGCGCTTGCGTGACCTCCGTCTGCCACTGAGCACAGCCTTCCCGAGTATTTTGAGCCACAGAGCTAAGAATAACTCGTACGGTGCCCGTGTCTGCACACAGCTCCCCGTGTCCGCAGCCATGTCCGGTGCCGGTAGGTAGGGTGGGAAAGGGTACAGGGAACCTGTCAGGGGCTACGGGTAGGGGAAGTTCCCTGGCCATTGTCAGGCTCTGCTGGGGAGTTTGTGAGGTGGGAGCTGGAGGCAGTGTGGGCAGCTGTACTTGGGATTCCTCCGCCCTCAGGCCCCTTGTGTTCTGGGCAGTGTCTGGGACTGGAGGAGCCATCCTGCCAGCTCTGCAGGCACCGAGTGCTTTGCCACTGGGAGAGACTGCCAGGGCTGCAGGAGTCGTAAGAGGAGCTCCGTAGATTTGGGACCATCATAGAGCAGAGAAGGGCTGGCGCTGCCCTGGAGAAGGATAGTGGGTTTAGAGCATCCCAGAGCAGGCAGAGTGATGGGGAAGAGTAGATTTTGCTTCTGAAAAGCTTCTGGCTAGGACAGCTACATGGGTTAGCAGCCAAGTTTATGCCCTCTGCATCTGCCAAGAGCTTGCACCCTTCTCTGTTGCCTGCCTTCCCTCTGGCTATCACAGCACTTCAGGGCAAGGAAAGCAGCCTCTTTGGAGCCAGGCTGCACCCTGCTCCCCTGGGATAGGGTGCTGGGGAGGGAGCAGGCCAGCACTGGCATTCGAGTTTGCTGCTCTGAGAGGGTTGCTGGCTCCTGGCTTATTTACCCAAGGACTACTCCACTCTCTCACGTGGAGAAACTTCTGAAGTATTCAGCACCAGCACCACCAAGCAGGAGCTGAGATAGCTGGGGAGTGGAGCAGGGTGAGCCGCAGATGCCAGTGGGCTAGTGGTGGTGGCACCTGCCCTATGGCCCTGCTGCAGGTGACACTGCTTGCATGGAGGCTTGGACCAGACGGTCCCAGAGGCCCTGTCCAGCCTGGGCAGTGCGGTGGGTGTGAGCAGTGGCTGCTGCCATGGTGCCTGGACAGGGCTGAGGGCAGCTGGACGGCGGGAGGGCAGCTGGGACTTGCCCACCGCAGTGGGCAGGGCTGCGGGGCCAGACATGCCTGGCAGCTGTGCCATGCTGGTTCGAAGCTCCTGGCTATGCTGCTGGTCAAATCCCCGGGAGGATGGCCAGGGCAGGGAAAGGTGCGGGGTGGGGGCTTTGAGGTGTCTGTCCTGCCCCGCTCTCCTGGTGCCGGGGTGCCCCACTGTACTCCGTAACCCCTTCCCGGTGTCTCCCAGCAGGCTGCTCCCCTGGCAGTCGACGAGCCTTGAGTCATCTTCCCTGTGTGTGTGTGTGTGTGTGTGCCGTCCCGCCTCTTCCTTCCCTGTCCTTCTCTGGCCCCACAGCTAGAGCTATCTGCGCCCCGCTGGGCTCCTCCCTACCCGGCCCTATTGACTCAGTGCTCAGGCAGCCGGCGCGGCTTTCGGGGAAGAGGGTAAAGGAGAGGGAGAGGCCCCTGGGGGTGGGAGAAGCTGCGGGCGGCCGGTGACGCCCTCCCGGCTGAGGCGGGTGAGGAGGAGCCGGGACGAGGGAAGAACCCGGAAAGCTGCGCCGGGAGGAGAGGCTTACGGGGTTGGAAAGCGTCTGAAATTCCTCCGGGCTCAGCCTTTTGGCGTAGTGGGGACGGGACAGGACCCATGACCTAGGTGCTGGGGAGGGCTGCCTCCTCCCAGCCAGCCGTCAATGCTGCTTTGCCCGCTCGGTGTCCCCTAAAGACAGCAGGGCTGCGACGGCCAGGCTGGAGGACAGGGCTCAGAACGGGGCTGCCGCTGGGGATGGGGTGTGGGAGGTTCTCCTGATGTGTGTGCCCACTTCTATGTGTCACTGGGCTCACTGCACCAGGCCAGTGGTGCTGGAGAAGGTCCCTGCAATGGGAGTGGTGGGGAATTGGGGATTCAGCCGCCAAGCCTGGCTCTGTATGATGGCTGATATCCCCCAGGGGAGAGCAAGGTAGCGGGCCCTGCCTCAGCCTGGCCATGCCTGTTCTGTTGCAGGGAGTGGAGCGGAAGGTAGCGGTGCTGGTGCCCAGCTATGATGCCCTTTGGTGGGATGGCTGCTCGTCTGCAGAGAGACCGCCTGAGAGCCGAGGGGCTTGGCCAGCACAACAATGCCATCAAGTACCTCAACCAGGACTATGAGGCCCTCAAGCAGCAGTGCATTGAGAGTGGCACCCTCTTCAGAGATCCCCAGTTCCCAGCTGGCCCCTCTGCCCTCGGATTCAAGGAGCTGGGGCCACACTCCAGCAAGACGCGGGGAGTGGAGTGGAAGCGTCCGTCGGTAAATGCTGGGCTTGCTTTTTCTCAGGCTGGGCTGGCATCCCTGCCCTGCATGTCTGCACTGATGTGGTGTGCTGAGCTGCAGACTGGCCCTGGCTGGCGCCCCTCAGTGCTCAGAGTCCCTGTAGTGTTGCAGAGCCACGTTCCCAAGGGCCCAGGGCCATTCCCCATGACTGTCTGCTCAGAAAAGCATTGTGTCTGGGAGGCACTGCTTCCTCTGGGCAGCAGACTGTGGGCTTCAAAATAGACGGGTTGTGTTGTTGCTTTTAGGTGTCATGGCATGAGTGTGTCACCTTCAGTAACTGGGGTTTTGAGAGTGCATATCCCCAGTGCCATGAGGGCAAGGGGAATGTCATCCAGCCGTGTCCTTCCATGGCTACAGCAGAAGGTCTTGCCTTGACTTACCATGATGGCCCTGGGCTTGCAGTCAAGCAGCCATCCCTAGCAGAGGGCAGGTGGGGTGCATCTCGCAGGGACCATATACCATTTCTCTCGAGTCAGAGCCGCAGTGGGTGCCAGCCCTGCTAAAGCCCAGGCCCTGCCAAGATCCAGCACCAGCATCTGATTCTGTCCTTCTGCAGGAATTAGTGGATGACCCTCAGTTCATCGTTGGCGGTGCCACCCGGACGGACATCTGCCAGGGGGCTCTGGGTACGTGTTGAAGCTTTGTCCCTGGACCTTGGTACAGACAGTAGTGACTGGGGAGGGTTGGGTGGCTGGCCCTTTCCATTTGGTGAGGTGGAAGCTGCAAGTCAGGGGGCATCCTGTGCCTCCTGGTGGCTTTAGGTTAAGGCTCCACGAAAATGAGTTGATATATGCACAACTTGACCAAGCAGAGATCAGGGGAGATTCTGGGTGCATCCATGCCTGACAACAATGCCAGGAGCTCCTCCAAAGAGCTCCCTGCTTTGGTAAATGGTGAGGGATGGCAGCTGCATGACAGTAACAAACTGAGGTGGTGGTGGTGGTGGTGACAAAGTGCTTGCCAAGCAATGTGGTGTGGCAGAAGGGAATCAAAAGGTATACAAATGATGATTTGTCATTTCTCCAGGGGTGTCTCCCAAGGCAAAGGCACTGAGACAAGGAGAAAAGTGTTAATGGGCTGGGTAGGCTAGCAGAGTTGTACCACAGCTGGGATTTTGTGGTCATCAGAAACAGATCTTGGTGCCACAGAGAGTGTTGTCCTGATTGGGAGCAAGTAGGGCACTTGACTGGGAGTACTGTATACCTTAGCACATACAGCATGCTGTTTTCAGGGCTGACTACATTTAATATATCCAGTAATTAGGACAAACTTGAGGTGGCAACTGGAGTACATAACAGCCCGAAGCACTGTGGTAGTGTTCACTTGGTCATTAAAAACCCTGAAATGGCATTTTGTCAAACCACAGCCCAGTTACATGTTATCCAGGCTCAAGGCTAAGGTGTGAAAGGCTTCAAAGGCAAAAGAGAAAAGGAAATCAAGGCAAAGAATTTAAAGCACAGTGCTGGCCTGGAGCAGCACTTGCGGTTAAGATCACTCAGAAGGAAAAGTGAGGTGGTGTTGCTTGCAATTTGAGAAGCTGGGGCAGCAGCATTAAACCACTTGCTTGATAAAATGGCCTTTTTACATGCAAAGTGTAATTCTGCTGCAGAACTTGCTGTCTGAGATATGGAGGGCAGTCATATGAATGAGTTCCAGGAGGGTCTAGATAGATGGCTGCAGGAGGGGGCTGTTGGTGCTGACTGTGTGTGGTGTCCTAGACACAGGCTCCAGGTGAGGGAGGATCATTCCCTGTTGCCTTGAGCTAATACTTCTCTCTGTGGGCAGGCTGAGCAAGCCTGGATCCCTGAGTTCTGCTTGCTGGACCTTCTCTGGTTTTTCCATGGACTTTTTGAGCTGGGGAGCCCCAAACATTTGCAAGGAGAGCACACTATGGGCTCCTAAACATCCATCACCTACCCTCCCAGCTAGGAAGGTGATGGGTACTCATACCAGCTTCCTCTCCTTCCCCAGGCGACTGCTGGCTGCTGGCTGCCATCGGCTCCCTCACACTCAACGAGGAGCTCCTGCACCGCGTGGTGCCCCACGGACAGAGTTTCCAGGAGGACTATGCTGGCATCTTTCACTTCCAGGTGGGCTGGGAGCTCCTGGCCCTCCACAGCTGGTGGGCTGTGGCAGAAGCAAGGGTGGTGGGTGGAGGCCATCCCTCTGGGGTAGGGATGAGCAAGCCATGTGATGCTCTGACCTCACCCCACTCTCTCCTCACTCCCCAGATCTGGCAGTTTGGTGAGTGGGTGGATGTGGTGGTGGATGACCAGCTGCCCACCAAGGATGGGGAACTTCTGTTTGTCCACTCGGCGGAGTGCACGGAGTTCTGGAGTGCTCTGCTGGAGAAGGCCTATGCCAAGTGGGTACCCCCGTGGTGGGCATGTGGGCGGGTGGGGGGCAGGGCACTCACTGTGCAGGCCGGAGGGAAGGGAGTCTCCTCTGTCGCTGTCCCTGCTTGTGCTGGGCGGCTGGGCAGCAGCAGTGTGCTACCTCCGTGTCTCCTCACGCGCCCCTCAGGCTGAACGGCTGCTACGAGTCGCTCTCGGGGGGCAGCACCACCGAGGGCTTCGAGGACTTCACGGGCGGCGTGGCAGAGATGTACGACCTGAAGCGGCCGCCGCGCAACATGGGCCACATCATCCGCAAGGCGCTGGAGAGGGGGTCCCTGCTGGGCTGCTCCATCGACGTAAGTGGTGTGCCGGGACCAGCCGGGGCTCTGCCACAGCGCTGGCCAAAGTGAGGCCTCACAGCCCGAGGCTGCATCGGCAGCCCCCTCGCTGGGACACTGGGTGGGAGGTTACTTCTTTTCCCTCTTACCACAGCACCCTTTCCAGAGCCAGTGTGGCAGCCTTGCGGCACAACACGTGGTGCTGCAACCCAGTTGCTGTGAATGGGCTCCTTTGGATGGAGAGGGACTGTTCATCTCAAGTGCAGGACAAGGGACTGCCCATGGCTCTGGCCATGTCTTGCATCAGCAAATTACCTGGAGCAGGGTTTTTAAATTCTGAAGTCTGGGTGGTTCCCTGATGGATCTTCAGGGTCCTGTGCTAGGAAAATTGTCTTTAAATTGTCTACAGTCAGCAGCCTTTGAGCACAGGGAGCTGCTACCTGCTACTTCTCTTGGCTGGAGTAGTGCAAACCAAAGAGAATTCTCCACACAGTGGAGGGAAGGGGTAGGGATAGGACTACATTAATTCAATCCTATTGACTTGAGCATTACACGTTCTCCTCAGATCACAAGCGCCTTCGATATGGAAGCAGTGACCTTCAAGAAGCTGGTGAAGGGCCATGCCTATTCTGTCACAGCCTTCAGAGATGTGAGTCACCTAGATTAGACTTTAACTCCTTAGCAATAACAGCCTGGCCAGTGGCATGGGCTCCACCTCCTGTGTCTGATGTCTGGCAGGTGAACTACCGGGGTCAGCAGGAACAACTCATCCGCATCAGGAACCCCTGGGGTCAGGTGGAGTGGACTGGAGCCTGGAGTGATGGGTAAGCAGGACAGGAGGGATGGCAGTCTCGCTCTGTCAGGCCAGCAAGCACTGCACACACAGCAGTCGAGCACGGGGCACTGCTGAGGGGAAGCTCACAGTGTGCCGTGCCCTTCGCATCAGAAAGAGGAGAGTTGAGGGTCAGCTCTGAATTGCTCTCAGTTGCCCTTAAAGAGTCCCTATCTAATTGTCTCTTTCCTGCTACTCCAGCTCCTCTGAGTGGAACAGCATTGACCCTGACGAGAGGGAAGAGCTGCAGCTGAAGATGGAGGATGGAGAGTTCTGGTGAGTGCCAGAGCAAAGTGCTGCTCTATTTCAGCAGCCAGTCTGGGAATGAGCAGAGGAGCTGGGGAGAGATCCTGTGGTCATGCTTCACCTGAAGCACATGACCTGCCTTTATGAGCTGGCTTTCCCGCACTGGAGAGCTTGCCAGCACTTTCTCATCTGATCTAGTTAATAATTTTCCTTCCTTGAAGGAAATTTAGGCCAACTAAATGCAAAATAAACATCTAGGAAGAGTAAACATCCCTTCTTACCCAAAGCCAGCACTAGGCTTTAAATAAGCTATAAGTGTTTAGGGTAAAAGATTTTACTGTCACTTAATTCTCCTAAAATGCTAGCTAGATCCAGAGCTGCTTGCGCTCTCCTCCCTCCCCACAGCAGTGCCCTGGCCTCAGCCCCTACCTGCCTCCCACAGGATGTCTTTTCGGGACTTCATGAGGGAGTTCTCCAGGCTGGAGATCTGCAACCTGACCCCCGATGCCCTCACCAAGGATGAGCTCAGCAGATGGCACACACAGGTGTTCGAGGGCACGTGGCGCCGGGGGAGCACTGCCGGGGGCTGCAGGAATCACCCAGGTACCTCTGGCCTCCACATCTGTGCTCTTGGCAGCTTGATGAAACCAGGTGTCTCATCCGCACATCCCCTTCCTCCCAGCCACATTCTGGATCAACCCCCAGTTTAAGATCAAGTTGCTGGAAGAAGATGATGACCCTGGGGACGATGAGGTGGCCTGCAGCTTCCTGGTGGCTCTGATGCAGAAGCACCGGCGGCGGGAGCGGCGGGTGGGAGGTGACATGCACACCATCGGCTTTGCTGTCTACGAGGTAACCCCTGCCTGCCCCAAGGCTTCTTCCTTGGGACAGGCTTAGCCCTGCCAGTCCTCAAGGAAACCTTTTCCACCAGCTTTGGCCAGCTGTGGGCTAATGCTCCCCCATCCTGTGCTCCCTGCAGCTGTAAGGGATGGGGCAGGGTACTGGGATTGTGATATTTTTTCCCCTTTTCCCTCTATCTGCAGGTTCCTGAGGAGGTATGTCCTGAGCTGTCAGAGCCTACCCCGTCTTGGAGGGAAGCACAAGACTGGGCAAAAACGGGTTGATGCATCCAGTGGCATGGGATCTCCAGAGCAGTGGCCATGGCTAGGGTGCTAGTGGGTGCTGGGCACCTCCATGTGGGACAGAGGGATGGCTCCTACTGGATGGGCAGGGCAGGGCTGTCCTACGTGCTGAGGGTGACATTGGTCCTGCCACTCCCTGTGAGTGCTTCCCATTGTGGTCCACAAGCACATTCCTTCCCCCAGGCCCAGGGCATGCAGAACGTGCACTTGAAGAAGGACTTCTTCCTGCGAAACCAGTCCCGGGCACGGTCTGAGACCTTCATCAACCTGCGGGAGGTGAGCAACCAGATCCGGCTGCCCCCCGGCGAGTACATCATCGTGCCCTCCACCTTCGAACCGCACAAGGAGGCCGACTTCGTCCTGCGCGTCTTCACCGAGAAGCAGTCGGACACAGCGTGAGTCCTGGCCTGGGAGAGACACCCTGTGGGATGTTCCCCACTGCAGGCAGCCTGCTGGCTGGGCACCCTGCTCATCACTTTGTTTTCCCCTTTCTGCCCCAGGGAGCTGGATGAAGAGATCTCGGCAGATCTGGCAGATGAGGTAGGAGCCGCCGCTTTGGATCGGCTGGTGCTGAGGCTCCAGGACTTGGGAGGGGGAGCTACAGGCAGGGGGTGGCTGGGCTGGCTGAGTCTGGGATGTCACTGTGTCTGGAGAGGGGCTGGGGTGATGGGGATGTGGAAATTAACAAAGATGAGAAGAACAAAGAAGAGCTTCCTTTCCAGTTGGCATTTACTGAGCCTGGGAGGCAGGGCAGAGCCTGGGTTTGACCACTAACCTCTTCCTTCTGGTTTGCATCACCCCAGGAGGAAATAACTGAGGATGACATAGAGGACAGCTTCAAGAACATGTTCCAGCAGCTGGCAGGGGAGGTGGGTACGGCCGTGCCGAGCTCTGGAAGGCCTTCTGGGGAGGGGAGGGAACAGGACTGAACCCCTGGCCGTGGGAGTTCTAGCCCACCCCACGCTCACTCAGTCTCATCCTGCAGACAAGTCCATCTTTGCTCAGCCCAGCTGCCCGCAGGGATGGTGTGACAGGGGCAGATTTGAGGAAGAGCATCCAGCTGTGACCAAAACTCTTCTGGGTGTGCAAGAAATGTAATGGCATCCCTGTGTTTTGTGACTAAGGCAGAGATGTTTAGGCAGGAGGGGGACAATGGCCACAAGTGGGGTGGAGAGCAGGCAAGGGGTGATGCTAACTCTGCTTCTGCTCCAGGACATGGAAATCAGCGTCTTTGAGCTTCGGACTATTCTGAACAGAGTCATCTCTAGACGTAAGCACTACTCTTCCCATCCCTTGCTCCTTGCAGCCCAGGCTTGCTCAGCAGGTTGGGTTTTGAGGCATGTGCTCA
Organism: Lycocorax pyrrhopterus obiensis; assembly: GCA_014706295.1. Taxonomy (NCBI): domain Eukaryota; kingdom Metazoa; phylum Chordata; class Aves; order Passeriformes; family Paradisaeidae; genus Lycocorax; species Lycocorax pyrrhopterus. Next base: position 31,505,131 of record JACSVZ010000004.1, on the reverse strand, counting down.
ACCTCCTTCTCTCTCCTCAGACAAAGATCTGAAAACAGATGGGTTCAGCCTGGACTCCTGCCGCAACATGGTCAACCTGATGGATGTATCCTCTTGGTGCTGTGGGCCGGGGCCAGCTTTCCTGGTGCTCAGCCTGTCAGAAACAAGTCTTCTCTGTTGGAGCTGGGGCTTGGCTCTCCAGCAGTGCCGAAGCTGTTCAACTGGCAGAGGAAAGGAAGGGGTCCTTATGGCTTCAAGGCTGCCTGCTCTATACTCTTTGGCTTTAGCAGCAGGTTTTTGGAAAGGGCCATCACTTCCCCTGCTTGCTTGGGCCCTGGCTCTGCCACCAAAAGCCCAGCATGGTCCCATTCCATGCCTTCTACTTTCACCTCAAGGAAAAGCTTTACTTCCCACGGGCTCCCCAGCCTGACGTGCTGTTGTGCCACTCAGCCTTTGAGGCACTCCTGGAAGGGAACAAGGACTACTGGGCTTCTTTCCCCCAAACCATCCCGTCCAGCTGTTGTGGATGAGAGGTGTCAAGTGACAGTAGCCATGGCCGGTGTCCTGCTTGCACAAGGACATGCAGCTGAGGGGTCAGGCAAGGAGCACCTCTGAGCCCTTCTCCATCCTGGCCCTACAACTCTCCTTTTTGCTGCAGGCCAGCTCAGCTTCAGTCCAAGGACAGCACAGCAATGTGCTTCCTACAGCAGCAGCACAGTTCTCCCAGGGAATGGCATGGCAGCTAGTACAAGTGTTACCCTTTCCTTGCTGGGTTGCAGGCTCTTATTTTGCTGATGCTGCACGATAGAGGGGAAGGTTGGGGGAAAAATTGGGCAGACCAAGTATGTCCAGGCTTTTCTTGCCTCAGGTGGCTGGGATCTGGTAGCTTTGCCTTTGTACCACCTGCTTTCCTGGCTGCTTTGACCTCCTTGACCCTCTGCTCCCCAGAAAGACGGCAGTGCCCGCCTTGGACTGGTGGAGTTCCAGATCCTGTGGAACAAGATCCGGAGCTGGCTGGTGAGGAGGAGAGGGGGCATGGTGCACTGCACAGGGGTAGCCCCCCTCCTGGGGCAGCAAAGAGAGGGGACAGCCAGGCTGGAGGCCAAAGGAGAGCCTTCCCTTCATGTCCTCTGTGATGTTTTTGCAGACGATCTTCCGCCAGTACGACCTGGATAAGTCAGGCACCATGAGCTCCTATGAGATGCGCATGGCTCTAGAGTCAGCCGGTAGGTCTGGAGAAGGATGGGACTGGGCTGGAGGCTGAGGAGGGGGCTCCTGCTGTCAGAGTCCTGTCCCAAATAGCAGGAGAAGAGTGTAACCAGCCTATATTGCATGCTTGAAGCCAACCTGCTGTAGTGAGATGTGGCCCATGTACGCACCAGGTTTTTTCCATCCCAGCTGTGCCAAGTGCTGGAGCCTCAGTTAGGGATACACGCAAGATGGTCCCAGCTTCTGTCCTCCTCTGACCTGCAGAATCCCATCCTGGCAAAGCAAAGGCCTGGGGTGGATCAGTGAGCTATCTAGTCATATATGGCTGCAGGAAGAGCATCCCCTCTTCCTACTGATGCTGGACACGGTGCCCTTCCTTGGGTGGGTTGGTGGATCCTTTGGTTTGGACTTCCACAACTACATGCTGCTCTCCTGCCTCCCTGGGGGGCTGACTGCTCTCTGCCTTGCAGGTTTCAAGCTGAACAACAAGCTGCATCAGGTGGTGGTGGCCCGCTATGCAGACAGTGACATGGGCGTGGACTTTGACAACTTTGTCTGCTGCCTCCTGAAGCTGGAGACCATGTTCAGTGAGTGATGGCCCTGGGGCAGGGAGGGCAGGAACAGAAAGATGTGTTGCTCACCTTGTGCTTGTGTCCCTGCAGGGTTCTTCCGTAGCATGGATGCTGAAGGCACTGGCACTGCTGTCATGAACCTTTCCGAGGTGAGAGCTCAGCCCAGTGGAAGGTGGGGTGGGAAGCAAAGGGACACGGCATTAGGGTGAATGGGGCACCTGGGGTGGGTGGTAGAAAGCCCTTCAGTCTCCTGGGTAGGGAAAGAACCCATAAAAGATCAAGATGAGTAAACAGAACTGCTGCAGGCTCCGTGTTTCTTGGAGGGCTGTTAAAATTGACTCATGAGGACATGCCAAAAATGCACCCTGCTCATCCCTTCTCCCTCTCCTTCCCAGTGGCTGCTGCTGACGATGTGTGGCTAGGAGTTACAACAGATCCGCTGCAGCCGGGACACCCCAATGGGCCAGGCCCACTCCAAGTGCCTCCCCTTGGATCCGTGGATACAGGATACTCTTCCCCCCTTCCTCCATCCCACGCTGAGCCACTAGCCCTGCCTCCCGGCAAGCCTCACACCATCTTCTCCAGTGGACCAGGGGTCAAGGCAGGCAGGGGATTCCCTTCTCCTCTTCTGGGCTGGGCTTCTTTCCACTCCCACTTCCTCCCCCTCACCCCAGAACAGGAGGAGGGCAAGCAGCATGGGGTACCTGCGAATCCCTGCACGGTGGCAGGCTGGGGGCCAGCTGCAGAGCAGGGAGAGGCAGCTGCTGGGGTATGAGGGGGAGGACGCTTGCATCGCTTGCTCTAGTGCTGACCCATCCCCTCTGGCACACATTGCCTATCTCTGCACCCACACCTGGGAGCATCAGCAGGTATTGCCTTGCTCAGGCAACGGGTTCCTGAGGGAGCCAGAGTGGCCTTCTGGGAGGAGGAATGGCCATGCTCAATTTCTTGAAGCCCTTGCACTGTACTTGTCACCACTAAGCATGACCAAAGCATAGAGCCTGCTGGCTCTTTCTGCGTGGCCTTCAACACATCCCTCCCACCTCCATGCCCCTGCCTACGCCCACCACTGGGTCAAGCCCTACAACTCAAGCACTGAATGTTTCGGGGCTCCTCCATCATGTGAACACATGTGACCCGGTAGTGCAGCAACTGAAGCTCCTCTTTTCCATGTGGGCACAGCAATGCCATCACTGTCACAGCAGCTTGGCCTCCCCTCCCATCCCTGGGATCTCCTGGGACATCTGCTGCCCTTGGTCATGGCCCACAGCAGGGCTAGGGGGTACAGCACCCAAGAGGCAATGCCTTCCTCCAGAGAGCAGGGGTGGTGGTCTAGGGGGGACTTCAGCACACAGTTGGGTTTTTTCTCCCAGTCCCTCATCCTCCCACACTTACACTCTCCTCTTAGCTATGGACTCCAGTGCCAACATATTTGCACTTCTCTGTGCTACTCCATTCCCCTCCCCTTCTTCTGGGGTAATGGGGTGGCTCCAGCCTGGCAGTGGGTGAGGGCCTGTCCCCTGCCCCGTAGAGGCAGGCAGGCAGTTTGCTTCCCCCAGGCCCCTGTTGTCGCTGGAGGATGCACCTGCAGCAATAACCACTGCTGCCTGCCGGCAGCTCTGCTTCCTCACCCTGCTCACTGTGCTCTCCGGGAATAAACAGATCTGTCAGACGTGTGGTCCGGGCGGTGACTTGGGGTCTGCGTCCTCCCTCTGCTCACCATGGCCTGGTGCAGAGCCAAGCCCAGGTCACGCTGCTTGCCCAGCCTGGGGCACAGGTGGAGCAGCACCACGAGGTGCAGGTCTTGCTATGGGGCTGGAGATGATCACATCCCCTAGGACTTTATAAAACTCGCCTCTTCCTTTGCACGGGTGCCTTAACGCTGACATGTGGGGCAGCACTATGTAAGACAGAGGGAAGGGAGCACTGCTCTTAAAGAAAGGTGTCTTGTGGAGGCTGGGGAAAGAAGATCCACTTGGATAGGATGGAGTTAACTACAGAGCTGGTGGAGGTGGAGAGCCTGGAACTCTGGACCCTGGAAGGGGACCAAGAGAGGTGTATTTTTTCCCTGGGTAGAGCCTGTGGGAAGTGAATGTTTTCCCTTGCTTCCTTTGAGGTCATGCCAGGTACAGCTAGAAGCAGAAGCCTTCCAGGAAAATGAGAGTGGAGTGCTGGATGGTGGGGCTTTTCATAGCATGGCTCAGAACAGGACTTGCTGTCAGTGCATCCTGCCCCTTGCTCCCACTCCAGAAGGACATTGCAGCCTGGATGGCCCAGGGGTGCTCAGCGTTTGTAAGAAGGATAAGGTTTGCATACCTTATCCATCTCAGCATCTCAGTATCCCTTATACGGGTGCCCTTTGGACCAGCCCAGCTCTCTGGGACCAGTGTCCCCACCGTGGGGCAGCACACAGTTCTAGGGCAAGCCAGCCTGGCTCAGAGCACAGACAGGAGCTGAGGTGTGCCAGCAGGACGAAACAACCCCTCAGCTGCCTCACAAGGCTGCCCTCTCCTACAGAGCCTCCCCAGGGCTGGATGGTGGGCTACTTGTGCTCGTCTCTTGACTATCTGTGAGCTGAGCTGCCTCCCTCTGGGGTGGAAGTACCTTAGGGCTTGCCAGCCCGGGCTTCCTGCTCCTCCATGTAATCCCAAATCCCTTGCAAAGCAAGGGCTCAGGTGGGGACAGAACAGGGGTGCAGGCATGCAGAGCTGTCCCAGCTGCAGGGCTTTGTCACGTACACACAGGCCCAATTGTAGGGCATGGTGACACCCTGGCTTTGGGATGACAGGTGCCCCTGGCGTAGCCTTACCAGAAGCCCCCTCCCTCCCTCCCTGCGGCTGCCAGCTGGCAGATCCCTTCCCTCGCCAGCCCTGGCAGCTGGCAGGCCAGTATCAGCAGGGGTCAGCAGGCAGGGGCCTCCCCAGCTGCCAGCTAATGCCACTAAAAGTAGCCTGGCTCATCCCCCTCATTGCAAAGGGGACAAGGAAGATGCCCAGCAGAGGCCTTAAATGCTGAGGTGAGGTGAGTAGCAAGGGGGCCAGAAGTGACCAAAACTGCTCTTAGCTTTGGGTTTGTCTTGGGATGGGCACTAGCTGGGAAAAGCCAGCCCAGCCCACTGCTGCCTTTCCCACACCTGTCCCATAGGTCTGTGTTGGGTGGGCCAGCAGCACCCGTGGATGCACAGCACCGCCTGTCCTGCTCCCCAACATCCCAGAACTTCCTGCACCTCATATGGCCCTGCCTCCCACAGCCCAGAGCTGCCTGCCCTTCCTGGGGGTTCCCTCTCTCCCACCAGTTGCTCATGTCCATCCCCCAGGCACAGGAGGGGGGCCAGGACCGCAGCCCATCCCCACCTGGCCCCACCAGCTGCCCCAGCAGCTGGGCTCTGGCCTCTCCCCCTTGGCTACGCTTCACTCTGCCGCAGGCCCACGGCTGCAGGAATGTCATTCCCGTGGGCACAAGGGGCCTTTGTGTGACCAGAGACGGGGAATGGGGGCCCAGCCCAGCATCTCAAGCTGGGGCTGGGGAGAGCCACAGCTGAGGGCTCGTGGGTGGGCAGCAGCTGACTCCGGCATGGCCCCACAGCTCCCACCCAGGCACGGCGGTCTCCCTACTACTGCAAGGGATGTCAGGGAGGAAAGCCCTCTCCTCATCCTCCTTGTCCCTCTGGCACCAGCAGCATCCCGCAGTCACTGCCGGCCCAGGAAGCAGTCCCAACACCAGTACAGAGCTGGCACCACACTAGTAAGCCTAGGCACCTGTGCCAAAGGATGCTAAGGGCTCAGCCACTCCACGAGGGGAGCAGGAGGGCTGGGACTTGGGGCAGGGGCCAGGAGCACCGGCCAGCAGCTGCTGGATTCGGCCTTTTTCAACAGCTGCCGTCTCAGTGCCAGCAGCAGGGAATGCGCACGGGCTGGGGCTTTCCAGGGCCTGGCCACAGTGCATTAAACAGCCTATTTATAGCACTTACGTCCCTCCTCAGCAGGAATGGCCCGTGTTCCTCCTGCACAGGGCTGGGTGCTTGGGTGCCACCAGTGTCCCCACCACCAGCACCCTCTAGGATCCCTGCCAGAAGGGCGAGGTTTCCTAAAACAAAAGACTCTTGGCCTTCCTGACTCTCATCTTCCTCCCATGCCATTTCTGAGAGCTGCCAGTGCTGTCCAGAGCAAGATTTGCAGCAGATCTCATACATATTGTGAAGAGGTACCCAAGGGCCACGCCCTTCTTCCCAGGATCCCTGCTAAATCCTCTGGAGATTTTATCACACAGCAGCCTGTTTCAGCATCAGCAGGTGCCAACGGTTGCTCTGTCCCCTGTGCCTCCCTCTGAGATGGAATGAGGGTCTTGCCCTCCCACGGAGCAGAGATGCTGTTCTGGGAGCAGGCTGAGTGCTGGCAGGTCACTCATGGGGTGGCCTGTGCCAGCTTTGCCTGTTGTGTGACAGGGCACAGGACTGCTCAGAAGACATTCCTTCCACACACGGGCAGCAGCAGCCAAGAGGAGTTGTACCAGGAGGTAGCACAGCCATCTCCTGCCCAGGTACTGGCATGTCCCACACCCACGACCCTCCAGCTGAGCCTCCTCTGAGGTGGCCTCCCAACAGGTCCATCCCCTCCCAGAGGAGATGGAGGTGCTGGCTGGCTCCAACCCCAGGAGCTGTCCAGAGGATGTGTGGGCTGTGAGCTCACCCCTGCTCAGCAGCAAGAAGGAAGGGGCTGGGCTTTGGACAAGCTGAATTCCCAGGGCTTTGGGATGGCAGGGAAGAGAAGACAAGAGGACAGCTCTGCACAGTCCTGCCACCACCCTTAGCATAGACCCCTGTGTGGACTGCTTCCAGCCCTGCTATCTCACCAGCATTGCTCCATCCACAGGCTTACCAGAAGCCCACACCATCCTTGTGCTGCCCAAGGGCATCTCCTGCTCCTTGTTTGCCGATGTCCAGTTGCTAACTGATCATCTGAGAGGAATAAGTACTATGGAGGGGTATACAGTCCCTGTTTAGGCTCAGGAAGTGGGTCTCAGCCCTTCCCATCAATTAATAGGCGATATGTGGTTGTGCAATTGATACAATTAAGAAAACAGATGCCTGAAAGGAAGCGGTCTTGACACCTACCCAGCAAAACATAAGCCAACCATCTGGTGAGGAATTTTGAGTCCCCTGGTGGAGAGGGATGAAACATAGACAAGTAAAAACTGTTGAGAGACAGAGCAGCGACTGCAGGACCAGAAAGTCCTCTGTGGATCAGAGAAGTTACAGCAAGGCTCTACGTGCCTTGGCCTAGGAAACACATGGGCAGGACTCTGCTGCCCTAAACCGTGCGTTTCAAATTAGATACTGGTGCGATTTTGTTTTCTTTCAAGGTTGCATTCTCTTCCCAGCTCTGTGCATGACTGGACAGAGGAGCAAGCTTACATCCCTTCATCTCCCTGGGCTGTACTTTTGCCCAGTGGTGAACAGAGGCTAAAGACCTTGACCTTCCAGATGGGGAAAGTGACTTGGCAAGATCTCTGCCTTTTTGGCAAGAGAAAAAAATCTGCCTTTCTATGAGTCCCAAGAGCTTGGCAATTAAGCCCTGCCCCACCTTCTTCCCAGTGCTAGGATGTTGCAAGCATCTGGGTCTCAAAGCAGGGCGAGAGCCTCCTGTGCTCCCTCCCCGGGAAGAAACAGGTTTCTGCAGAGGCCACACACTAGAGCCCCTTTGTTCCCAAAGAATTTTCCATCCCCTCCCTCGTGTATCTCGGCAACATTACACTCAGATACAACATAACACTCAGAGGCAATGCTACCAGGAAGGTGCTGCAGCATCTCTGCACCTGGTCAGCACCTCCCTTTCCCCGTGGGACTGGAGGTCAGGATTCCCCCATTAGGAATGGCAGGATGATCAGTTCCCCCAGCTCAGGCAGGGCTTTTCCTAGGAAAAGGCTCCCTGGGGAATAAGATGTCCACTCTCCTTCATTACTGTCACCACTAACACTGACCTGGGATGCTGCATTTTCATCCCAGGGGCCCCCCGCCTGCTCAGAGGTAGGATGCTCCAAGTGCCCTCTGCACAAGGAGAGGATGTTCCCAGTGGAGCTGTACTGCTGGGGAAATCAAGGCACCAAGCAAAGCTTATCCAGGACCGGCTGCAGCACAGTGAGCCCAGGAGTCTCAAGAGCAGGCCAAGCACTGCACCCGCTGCCTCCCTGATCAAAGGGGAGACGCTCCCTCCCGGAGAAATGTAAACCCTGACATAGCTGCAACAAAGCTTTGGCTCCTGCTTCCTTCGTCTGAGCTCTTCCCGCTCCCCGAGGGCGGCCAGCACGGGGCTGACGACAGCGCGCACTGAGCCCGGCGCCTGCGCCGCGGCCTCTGACCGCTGCAGAGCCGGAGCCCGGGAGCCTCCGGGAGGCCAGTCCCAAGGGGCTGACGTCAACCCCGGTCCTTGAAGCTCTGGGGCCGTCGGGGAGCTGTTTCTGGTTTCAGCACATGGTGTCCCCGTGCTGAGGCACGGCCAGCCTGCTTTCCTCATCCATGGCTGGCTCCCCGGGAGGAATCCGTGGGGCTGGGAAAGGTCACCCTGGCTGAACTAACCACCCTTGGATGGGACTCACTGGGCAAGGGACAGCTTTCAGCAGGCAGGCAGGGAAATGGAGCAGTAGCTCTTGGTCCCTCGTGTCTGTTCATTCTCCTAAATTCTTCTTGAGCGAGAGCCAAGAGTAGGGCCTTGGCAGGGTTTTGGAAGGGAACAACAAGGGGAGGAAATGAAGACAGACAGCCACCAGGAACAAAACAAAGGTTCGGCACAGGAGGGAAGCGGAAGGGCACAGATGTGACCATGGACCTTCCTGCCTGCACTCTCACTCTGGCTAGCTTGTGCTCCCCTGGCTGCTTGCCCCAAGCTAACTCAGCTTGGGAACCCTGGAACACGGCTGGAAAGTGCAGGGCACTGCTTACACATCCTGCTCTTGAGCCACTCATGGAGCCAAATCAAAGCTCTTTCTCAGGAGAGTACCCAACTGCTTCTCAGTGTATTATGCCTTGGGCCATCCCTTGCCACTCTCCTTGTGGCTCACCTGGTTTGCATTCCTGGCCCTTATGGGAGCAGGGTGACAATTGCTGGCACTGGCAGGGAATAACAGGCAAACATATTTTGGATTCAGCTGCCTCCTCAGGGGCTATGGCAAAGCGTTGTAGTGAAACAGAACCCCATCCTGCCAGCCCACATTTCTGTAGTGGGCAGATGTTGATCCTCCCTCGCCCCCCTTCTCTCCCCTACGCTGACACCCCGACAAATGGGGCCTCGGCTGCGAAGCAGTATCACTTTCAGGGAGCGTGTGTCGGGCCTGGGAGGAGGGGGCATTTAAATGAACAGCTGGGGGTTTTTGTTGTCCCTTTCTCTGGAGCTGTTCCTGTCATTTGGGCTGGTGGCAGGTCCACGCTGAGGAAGCTAAGCAGTCCAGGCTGCTCCGGGAGAAAGGGCTGAGTGGTGTCCCAGAGCAGGAAGGATCCCAAAGAGGGTAAGAGCGACCAGGGCAAGAGGCGGGAAGGAGCCCCCTCCAGTTCATCTCCCTCGAGCCTGCCCCAAGCAGCCCCCCGCTCTCAGGGGGTGCGGATCCCGCAACATCCCGCTCAGCTCGGACGTTCCAAAACGTGAGGAGCTGCCGAGCACCCCCGCTACTGCAGGTCAGCCGGGGGTGTGACGCTGTGCCCGCAGGCTCGGGGGCAGCATGCCCGCCCCGCCGCTGGCCGCCCCGCTGCTGCGCGCCCTGCTCGCCCGCCTGGTGCCGCTGGCCCGCCGGCGCCTGCTGCCGCCGCTCCGCCGCCTGGGGCGCCGGCTGCGCTCCCGGGAGAGCCGCCAGGCCCTGCTCACCTGCCTGCTCTGCCTCCTCAACCTGCGCAAGAAGGCGGACGACTGAAGCCGGCCGGCCACGAGCAGGGACGGGACGGGACGGACCCGGCAGGGCAGAGCAGGGCGCGGCGGCTCCTCCCGCCCGCCCGGCCCGCCGCGGGAGGAGGGACCGGGCAGGGGAGGGGACGCGCCCCGGCGGGGGCGGAGGGCCCGCCCAGGCAGCCGAGGCCGGACGGCCGCCCGCGTCTCGCCGCTCCGGCCATGGTTGCTGGGCCGCCCCCCGCCGCGGGGCCGCCCCGCCGCTGAGCGCCCCCGCCCGCCCCGGGGAAGGAGCCGGCGCTGCCCGGGCGATCTCCATCACCCGCTCTCCCGGGCGGCGGGGGCCCCGCACCGCCGCTTCACCCCACGGTGCCCGGGCCGGGACCGCCACTGCCCGCAGCGGGCAGCGGGGAGGGCGAGGATGTCGGGCAGCACGGCGAGGAAGGTGCAGCCCTTCACCATCAGCACCAGGCTCTCGCTGCCCAAGTGTGCCGCGGACTTCCCCGGAGACGCCTGCCCCGGCATCGCCCTCGCCTCCGCGCTGGACAGCCACCGCGGCCTCCGTCGCAGCATCAACGAGCGCATCTCCCTCTACCTGGCCCACGCCCGGGCCGGCCCCGCCGCCCCCGCGGGGCAGCCCCGCAGCCCCAGCCCCGGTGAGGACGGGGGCACCGACGAGGACCGGCTGAACCGCAACTCCCTAGCCCGTTCCATTAAGAAGATCACGCTGTCCAACTGGTACGGGGACGCTGGCACGGGAGAGGCAGGGGGACCTGGGGACCCTGCCCGCGCCGGCGGCGAGAGGAACCACAACAACAACAACAGCAGGACAGGGAAAGCTCAGTTCAAGGTAAGCGATCCCCGTACCCTGTGCCCTGCTCTCTCCCTGTCTTCCCTGCAGTTCCCCGTTCCTCGCTGCCAAGGGATAGGCAGGTCCTGGGGAGGCTGCGCCCATCCCTCTTGCCTTGTCCCCGTGCTGTCCAGGCAGCACTCGCTGCAGGGCTCCTGTTGTAGTTGTTCTTCCTCCCATATGCCCCCCACGCACGTTTCTGTACCATCAGGCTGGAGGGCAGGAAGTCTTCGCGGGTGAGCGCAGATGAGCTTTTCCCAGGGCTAAGATGAGCCAGAAAAGCCCTGCCCCAGAGCCTGGCTATGGAGGGCTCAGCTTTCGGGATGCCTGTGATGATGCAGTTGTGTGCGGGGAGCTGGGAACTCACTCTCTCGTTTACCAGAGGGGAAACGGAGGCTGGGAGAAGGGAAGTGACTCATGAAGGGCCACACAGGCAAAGCTGGGACAAGGCTAGGAGCAGGACCCAGGTCTCTCGGCACCACCCCACCCCCCCCAAGTGTGAGCGCTAGCAGGCGCAGAGGTACGAATTCAACAGTGCCCGAGCCCGGGAGACCCCCTGTGGGGGTGGTATGGGGCGGAAGGCGTCTCGGAGACGTCGCAGTTTCTGGCAAGAGCAGGCAGGAACTCCTTGGGATTTAACCCTGACCTGCAACAGCTGGTTTCCCGGCAGGATAGTGCTAGGGAGAGCCGCGCAGCCCACTGCCAAAACCCTCATCTTCATTGCCAATAAAGGCCAGGCACAGCCTCGCAAGAGGTGCCGCTTCCTCCGGCACGCAAGCAGCTCCTCGCTGGGCGGCCGGAGTTTGCGCAGCCCGAAGGGCATCGGCATGAGGGCTCCCCTCTTTCATATAAGGTAGGGGCACGTGCTGGGCACGGTGGTGTGGGACTCTCGGGAGGCTGCCAGGATCGGCCCCTCCTCCCTGTCCAGCATGAGCGTGTGGAGCTGAAAGAGCTGGGCAGGCTGCAAGATGGAGTTTTGGGAGGGAAAGAGGGAGCTGGGGGGCCGGGGAAAACATGTGGGATGGCAGCTGGAGGAGAGGAGGGACACTATCCCACACAGAGCACGGTAGTGCTTTTCCAAGCGTGCCCCGCAGCCCTTGGATCTGCCCTTCACTCCTGCCCCGCAGGAATGAGGGGCTCCTCCGGGAGGAGCACTGTGCTGCCTAGGACGGTCTGGCCCCGCTCTTCTTGTTCATGGGAAGTCACTGGCACCTATTCTATGGGAATGCGGCAAGCATATGTGCCGTGTTAATTTTGCTTCTAGAGGGGAAAGAAGTGTTTGCAGAGGCGGCAGCTGAGGCTGCTGCACTCGTTTCACGTGTGGCTTTGCTCATGTCATGAAACCTGGGGTCCTGCTGGGGAGCGTTTAGCGCAGCACCTCACGGATGCTGAAGCAGGCACAACTCCTCCCAGACTTCGGTTGCTGAGAGAGTTTGTTGTTTTGCCGGGTCGAGGACCCAGCTCCAGCCAGAGGGACCGAGGAGGGGGGGCAGTCCCGGTGGAGCAGCTCTGCGGGAAGGATGAAGTCATCGTTGTGCTGGCAGCCCTGTTTTCCTGCGGCTGACGGATCGTGAGACAGGGACTTTAAATAAAGCTCCCGTGTCACCTGCAGGCTTGTCTCCCATGGCTGAGCCCTGGGGGCCGGTGTGAGACATTACTGCATAGAACTTTTTAGGGTCTTATGCCTCACAAGCACTTCACATTTAGCTCCCTATCATTCCCTAAATATGCATCCAAACCTCTCAGCCCCATGGTCAGGCAAGGAGTTGCCTTCCCCTTCTGATACCATCCTGCTGAGTTCTCACTGTGCCTGCTGGGCTGTGATTCAGCCTTGTACCCTGCCTGTTCTTCCTGCTTGGGATGGGATGCTGTGGCATGGGGCAATGGTCTGACTTCTGCAGCCACCAGCCAGGCTTTGCAGGCCCCTGGAAAGGTCCAGTGGTGCTGTTCTCCAAGGGGCTGTTGGGCTGTTTGTAGGGCTCTGAGCCTTTTTGGTGGCAGCAGCTCTAGTGCTGGGGGCTGCCATTCATGTCAGCACTCTTCTGCAGTCCTGCAGAGATGGTGGGAAGCCATGTTCTGTGGAGGGAGGGAGTTCTGATTTGCCTAGGTTCATTTCCCTTGGACAGTGTCCTCAGTTTGGAGTGGCCTGAGCAGCAGTAGGCTGGCTCTGGCTGATCCAGCGCCCCATTTGCGGCAATCTCAGAGGAGGAGTTGTCAGGGCAGCACACATTGTCCACCACCCTGTTTCTGTTGCCCTGTGCCTGCTTGGATGGCTGTTACAGAGACAGCAAGGTGGCCCCAGGAAGGGAGTGGAATGAAGTCCCTAAATTAGCCTGTTATATCCAACAGCCCAAGAAAAGATCCATCTGTAGAGGATGAGGCTTAATGCCCTTGGGCATGATCCAAACAATCCCACGCACCTCTCCTCCTGGGGCTGTGCTGCATCAAGGATAAGGTAATGTGGAGTTTATCCTGGACATCCTCTCTGTGCCTGGCCGCAGTTCCTGGACTTCCTTCCTCCTGCCTCTCCTGCTTCCACCCTCACCCTTGTCCTTTGGAAGCCCTTCCCTGCAAGCCAGCTGCCCCCTTAACTTGTCTCCCAGCTAGGCTGAGATCAGGGATCAGCAGCTGAGAGGATTCAGGTTCATGATGTTGGAGTTGATGTCATCCTGTGCCCCCATGCCTCTGCCCTACTGTCCTGGAAGAGGGCAGGGGAGTCTCACTCTCAGCATCCTTAGATGACCAGGGACGAGTGGTGATCACTAAATGGGTTTCTGCTGGCTTTGGAGTCAATTCAAGGAGAGAAAAGGGTATGGGGGGTACTGGGAGCTAAAATGGATAAGGCGCTGAGCAAAGCAGGCTTCGGAGCTCTTGCCGCTTGCTGAGCACGTGGTGGGAGCTGTGGATGCTGTTCGGAGGAGTCTGGCCTCGGTGCATAAGGAGGGATGGGCAAGAGCCCAGCCAAGCAGGGTCTGGGTGCTGCCAGCAGCCACCTCTGTCCCTGGGCGGGGGAGGTGGGTGAATGCTCCTGTGTCCCCTTGGCTGCTGGGACAGTTGAGCACTACTAGGCTCACAGCTGTGCCTTCCTGCCTCTAGGTCTTCCTCAGGAAGAATGTGGATGCAGAGGACAAGCAGCAGGAGCCTGGGAGTGTTCAGGCCAGTGTTTTCTGCTCTCCGGTGGACAGATGTTCTCCCTTCTATGCGGTATGTCCCCCTTCCCTCAGCATTAGGGGGGCCTGATATGCAGCTTGGAGCTGAGCAATGAGGCTGCTCGCTGCTGGTGTGCCCAGGTGTGGATGGAGCCTTGCGTCTTTCAGAGAGTGCGGGAACAAGCTGGGCACGATGGGGCAAGGGATCAGCCCCCTGGGCAGCACCCAGAGGTTTTATTGCTTCCAAGGGAGCCAGCCCTGGCTGAGTCAAGAGACTAAAGATCACAGAGTCACAGCAGGGCCTGAGAATCTGTGTTGCTATTTAAAAAAAAAAAAAATAGACAGAGGATTTCTGTAGTTCTTGTGGTTAAGTAGAACAGGCCCTGGAAAGTGAGTCCCATGCTGTCAGCAGGGCAGCACATGCCAGAGTGCTTAGAGAGCCTGAAACAGTTGCCCTCACCCCACTGCTCCGCAGGCTCCTGGAAAATTGCTCCCTGGTGGGCTCGGGAGCAGCTAGGACCCTGTGGGGCAGCTCACACCCAGTCCTCTCTAGGAGGAAGGGCTGTCCTGGGCTGGCCCCAGGAGCAATTTCTGCCTGCTGAGAGGAGGCAGCAAGCCCTGCACCTTTGGGTTCCTCCTGAAAATGCTCAGTTTTCTGTTTGCCACCAGTTAGTATGGAGACAGATCCCATCCCTGGGCAGAAGGGTGGGAAGTAAGTGCCTGGGTGACGGTGCTGTCCCCTGGGCTGTGTGCAGCTGGGCCCAGGGCTGAGTTTGGAGAAAAGCCAGCACTTTCATTGGCTGGCCTTTGCTGTCACCCCTGGCAGAGCTGGAACTCTGACAGAGGGTTTCATCAGCATCAACTGCCCACAAGGCTGAGTCCCAAGGGAGATGCTGCGCTCTCTACCCCCTCCAACCATTCACTGGGGATGGGGGTCTTGGGTGCCACCAAAGGAGTGACGGGGCTTACCAGGAACCTGCCCCATGGCCCCTCCATCCCATCCCCTGGCAGTGTCCCCCTGGGTGACACCAAATGGATGCTACAGACATGAATGCTCCTCACAGGGATGCACAGCCTCAGGCTGGAGGGGCAGCAAGCCCTGCATCCATCCCCAGTGTGGGTGCCAGGACCGGCCCAGGTGCTGGGTGCCCTCCCAACAGCCTGGAATGACCCAGGGGGTGACCCACTTGAGGGACAGCCCATCAACCCCCTGCTGGCATTGCAAAAGCCACCAGTGTGGCCTTGGTAGAGGGAAGTGTGCTGGAGGAGAACCCCAAATACATCAGTGAAAGAGTGGGATCAAGAATAAGGCATGCTGACCTACTTCATTTGGGTTTCTGAAATGCTCCTGGGAAGTGATGGGGGGGGTTCCCTGGGGTAGCACACTGACACCCCCAACCCCACCTCTGCTCCCCCCAGCTGGCAGGATCCCCGGAGTCATCACCCCAGAAAGAGAGCCCTAAGGGCAAGGAGTCTGCTGCAGCACCAAGATGCAGTGGGCGAAGCGGCGTGAGAGCAGGCCCTCTCCTCGACCTGAGTCCTCTGATAGCCCAGTTCAACCGGGAGATGCTGCAGGTAAGGCCAGCTGGGGCACTCACCCGAGGGGCTGCACAGGAAGTGGGCTGGAGGGCCACGAGCAGCCTTTCATGGGAGCGGTGGGGTGGGGTGCGCAGCAGGGAGGGTTGAACTCCCATCCCGAGCGAAGCCATGGTTGTGGCATGAGATCATGTTTGGCTGCCTCTCCCTGGCTGTCAGCCCCAGGGAGAGGGGGTCAGCCCACACCAGGGCCCTGCTTCCTCTCCGTGTGCGCATGCTCCTCCCGTCCCCCATTCTCCTCCTCCTCCTCTCAGACCCTGTCCCTCCCCAGCAGCATGGGAACCGAGATGGTGGGAGGGCTGCTTTCATGCCATGGTGGGAGGAATGCATGGATGTTTGCACTGGGGAGCAGGATGCAGCGAGGAGAGATGCTTTGTGCAGGGATGTGCTGTGCCGACTGGCCTGCTTGGGCAAGCCCAGCTTCTCCTGCTGGGCTGAGGCAGATGCTGGAAAGGAGTGAGGTGCTGCACACCTTCACACCCCCATTGCCACAGATGCTGTCCTGAGTGCCCGTGCTGGCCTGCTGATTCCCAGAGCAAATGGGTTGTCAGCTGAACGGGTGCACTCCAGTCCGTGTCACAGCTTCAGGAAGGTTTGGGCTTGGGTCCCCAAAGCCTTGAGGCTCTGGTGGAGGCCCTCAGCCATGTGGCTCTTTGTATGTTGCAGGCTGAGGGCTGGGTGCGAGGCAAGCTGCGGGACCTGAAGGACGGCTGTGACCTCCAGGACTGGGAGGAGGTGGCTCAGACCTTGCAGCGGGACATGAAGGATTTCGAGAACACGCTGATAAAGCTCAATCAGGTGAGGCCAGGCATGGCATGGCGTGGCATGGCTCCCGTTACCCGCAGCACCTGTGTCCCTGGGTTCTCTGCAGCAGAGGGTCCCTGGGAACCCCTGGCGCTGAGTGGGTCCTTTGGCCCCACAGATGGGTGAGCAGCTGATGTGGAGGGCAAGCCCCAGTGCTGAGGCAGTGCGGAGGCAGCTGCTGGCCCTGCAGGACCAGTGGCAGCTCTTGAAGCAGACGGCTGCCAGCCAGAGCAAAGCCCTGCGGGGGCTGCGGAGTCTGCAGGACTTTAACAGGAAAGCTGAGCGGCTGGAGGCGTGGATCAAGCACAAGGTTTGGGGGGTGGGAAGCATGGTCTGGGGAAGGGGACAGCCTGCCTGTCCCCCCATCTTCTCACACCCTTGCTTGGCCCAGGAGGAGAAGCCCTCTCTGGCAGCCCTCCTGCAGGAAAGCCCGGACAAGATCCAGCTCACCTGCCGCATCCTTGACTTGAAGCAGGTGAGAGGCTGCTGGGGGGCTGCTGGCATGTCAGGGACCCCAACCACCTTGAGGCTGGGGCATGGCATAGGTCCCTGAGGAGGGATGCTGATGTCTTTCCTCTCTGCTTGGGCCAGGAGGAGCAGCAGTTCCAGAATCTGCATAAGGAGCTGAACAGCCTGGCCCAGAAGCTGGAGAAACAAGGCAGAAGTGAGAGCAGAAACATCTCAGCCCGGCGCAAGCACCTCAATAAAACGTGAGTGGAGGACACATGGGCTGAGCAGGGCTGAGCCGGGCACCAGGAGCTGACCGACTGGGAAGCAGGACCCCCCAAACTTCCTGGCCTAGCTCTGCACAGCTCCCCAGACAGGCACAGACTGCCATTCACCTTTCCCCTTCCACCTGCTCAGGTGGCTGCGGCTGCAGGGGACCCTGAAGGAGCACCACGAGGCTCTGCAGCTGGCCTTGGAGGTGGCCTCCTTCCTCCAGCAGGCAGATATCCTGCTCGAGGCCATCCATGCAAAGGTATCTGCACTGGAGCCAGGCTCACCGTGGTATGCGGGGCTGTTGCATGGCCTGAATGAAACTTGGTGGGCAGCACCTTGCTCTTGTCCCCTGCATGGAGGCTCCTGTGGTCCCAGCACTCTCAGCCTGGGGTTTGGGGAGAGAACCAGGGCATGGAGAAAGAGAGCCAGGTTGGCAAGTGCAGCTTTGCGCTGTTTCATTCTGCTGGAGCTGGGAGCAGGGCCTTGTCCTCCTCCCACTGCTGACCGTGGCCTCTTCTTACAGCACAGCAGCATCTGCAGTGCAGGGAAGCCCGGGGAGGGCAAGCCATGCCAGGATCGGGATGTCAGGGACATAGCCAGCCAGGTGATGGTGAGTGCAAGACTCTCCCTCGTCCTCTGAGCCCCGGGGAGCATCCTGACAGAGGGGGAATGTGTGCCTTCCCAGGTCAGCTCTGCCGCCAGCAGGGCTGTGGGCTCTGTGGACACCCCACAGCTGTGTGGGTGGCTGAGGCTGTGTGATGGACAGGGGAGTCTCCCCGGGGTAGCAGAGGACCGGGATCAGCTCTCGATGCCTCTTCTGCCCCCGCAGGGCTGGTGGTGCGTTGTCATCACACGCCCACCACATGGCCATGGTGGTTTGTCCCTCATGAACCCTGTCTCCATCACTTCCCAGCTGCTCTCTCTTCTCCAGATGCTGGATGTGACTGTGTCCCAGCTCCTAAACCTGCAGCCCAGCCTGGCAGCCCGAGTCACCTCAAAGCACCGAGACGTAAAGGAGAGCTGGGCGCAGCTCCAGCAGGCACTGAGGTAGGGCATAGCTGGGCAGGAGCACCAGGGTCCGAGCCCTGACCTTCCAGCACTGGAGCCAGAAGCTTGGGAAAGACCTGGCTTAGCCCCTAGCAGGCTGTCTCTGGGGCAGCAGCTCCACTCAAGGTCTCTTCATTCTCTGCTCCCCTGGGCCTCCCTTGCCTTCCTTTCCCAGGGCAGAGAAAGCTCCAGCACGGGCAAGCAGTTCCCCAGGGGACAAAGCTGCAGCTCCAAATGTTGAGCCTCAAGGAGATGATAGCAGTCATGGGGCTGTGGGGAAGGAAGCAGCAGCCAAATGGACAAGAGGACTCGGGAGCATGGTAAGCACTGTCTTCCTCCAGACATCTTCAGCTCCTCTGCTTCGAGAAGACAAGGGAGCCTGTGGGAAAGGAGTTCAGGTGTTGGGCAAAGTCCAAGCTGAACACTCCTGGATCTGGTCCCACCAGTTATGGGAGGTGATAAGTGCCAGGCCCGGGACAAAGCAGAGTATGCTTTGGGCTGGCTGAGGAGGAATGGGAGCCTTTGTGCCACAGGTACCAAAAGATGTGCTGGAGAAGATGGCAGAGCACAAGAAAGGAGAGGAGAGCAGCCCTGGCTCCCCAGCAGCAGGACAGCCCCCTCATGGAGGGGACAACAAAAGGTACTAGCTTGTGGAGGTGGCTGTGGGAGTGGGACAGTCAGAGGGGACAGGGATGGGGTACCCCTGTGCAAGGGGGAACCTTGCAGTCCTGACTGTCCCTCTCCTCTCTGTGCTGGAGGAGGAGAGAGGCAGAGGCTGAGTGGGGGATGCGGCGGCTGGAGGCCCAAGTGCAGGACGTCTGCCAGGTGGTGAATGCGGTAATGTCTCCCCAAGAGTCCCCTTTGCTCCCTGCCCATCCAAGAGGAGACAGTGCTGGGGAAGGACTCACTTCCCTGACCCCCTTCTGCTGCTTGTGGGCACGCACGCTTGTGCACACACCCCTGGTCTGGGCACTAACCTGGCATGTCTCCTGCTCCTCGGCAGACTCTGTCCCCACACAAGGAGAGTGTGGGTGTGGGAGTCCCCCCATGTCCAGTGGCGAGCCTGGAGGCAGCACAGATGCAGCAAGAGGCCCTGGCCCCCAGCTCCAGTGCCAGGGCTGTGCTCCTGGTGAGCCTGCTGGGATGTGAGGTGGGGGGAGGACTCCATGTGGGGCCCATCCTAACTGCCCTCCCTGCCTCCCAGGAGGGGCCAGCACGAGGGAGGCCTCCCGGGAGCCCTCAGGTGGAGGCCATGCTGCGGGAACTGGGGCAGTTGTGGGAGGACCTGCAGAGGAAGCACCAGGAGAACGGCGTAGTGCTGCAAGAAATCGATAAGGTACGTGGAGGCAGGACTGGGGTGGGCACAGGGCATACTCCAATGGCAGCAGCTTCCTGGGTGTCACCAAGCGAGGCTGCCACCTGTGGGGCCTGGAGCTGCAACACTGGCACCGACGTCTCTGGCTGGCCTTGCAGCTTGCACCCTTCTCCAACTGTGCTGCCGGTGCCCCAGGTACCCACGGTGCGATGGCAGCATGGCTCCTGCCTCCTCGGGGTGGCTCAGAGCCAGGCTGATGGGTTCTCTGCTCTCCCTGAAGGCACTCAGGCTGGTGGGGGAGCTGGACCAGGCTGAGCGGTGGCTGCAAGCCGTGGCTGGGTCGCTCGTGGAACCAGCCGCCATGAGAAGCCCGGCGGAGCTGCGCCAGGACCTGGAAGAGATGGGCCGGCTGGAGAAGCAGCTCCTGCTGTGCGGCCTCAAGCTGCAGGCACTGCGGGAGGAAGCAGCAGGCGAGTCGCCCACTGAGCACGAGGGAGCAAGGAAGATGCAGAGGAAAGTGGAGATGGTGGAGGAGAAGTGAGTCCTGGGGGAAGGTGCCTCTTCTCTGGTCCCCAGGCTGGGTGGGGAGGAGGATGCTGTCCCTGAGGAGGTGCAGAGGCTGCCAGCACCTCTGATGGGCACCTCTCCCCACAGGCTGGCACACGTGCAGGCAGCCCTGCGGCACCGGGCAGCAGATCTGCGGGACTCCCTGGTGCTGTCTGAGTTCCTGCAGGACCTGCAAGAGGAGGAGGCACGGAGCCAGCAGGGATCTGCAGCGGTGAGCAGCGTGGCCAGGCATCCCTTGGGATCTCAGAGCACCTGGGACTGGACCAAGTGTTGATCTGCGGTTGGCGAGGGGACCCTACTGGGTGCTCCCCTCCAGCCCAGCTGCCTGGGGTGTCACTCCCCATCTCTCTTACCTCTGGTGTTTCTGCTGGCTTCAGCCAGGGAGCGGGCATTGCGGCTCGCAGGGGTCTTTTCCCCTGCTCTCAGCCCAGGCTGAGCAGCCTCCAAGCAGTGAGGACATGAGCCGCCCCTTGGGAGAGCTGCAGGAGGCCGTGGAGATGCTGAATGACGCAGCGAAGGAGCGGGAGCGGGTCATGGAGGTGGCAGCGGAGATGGAGAGCCTGGAGCGTCTGGTAGGGCATGGAGGCAGGGGGCCTGGGGATGCAGCTGGGTGGTTCACCTACAGCTGGACATGCCAGCTAGCTGGGACAGGGCATGCACCTCAGCTGTTCCCAGTGGGACACAGGGGCATTGGGATTCATGTGCGAGGGTGGTGTCCTTGTCTCTCCTGTGGCTGGCACCTGCCCATTGCAGGTGCGTGGCAGGGCGTCCCCAGGCTGGGGTGGGCTGGGGCTGTGTGGCAGGTGGTAGCACAGGGGGTTCCATCCCGGGGCTAATCTTCCTCTGTGTCCCCTCCTGCCCATCCAGGTGGCAGAGGTATCCCCACAGCTGGAGGCCCTTCAGTGCAGAGCCAAGGCACTGTCTCGAGACATTGCCCTAGCAGAGAACGGCTTCACCACAGTGAAGAGTGAGAAGGACCTCCAAGGGCTGCAGGGCTTGCTGAGCTGCCAGCAGGAAATGGAGGTGAGTCAGGGGAGCACTGGCAGGGAGGTGTCCCGGCTGGCTGGGGCTGTCCCAGTGAGGCACTGGCCCCCCTCTGGGGGCCTAGGTGTTGTAAGCCTTGGCACACTGTGGCAGGCTAGGCTGGAATTTTCCAGCAGACCTGAGACCTGCCTGCTCTGCTCCGCTCTGATGGCACGGGCTAGGCAAGGGGACAGAGTTTGCATCAGCTCCCATGTGCCACCACCCGGCTGCCAGCACCTCGCTCATCTTCCCACTGGTGGGAAAGCGACTCATGCACGCAGGGCAGGGAAGCCAGGCAGTTCTGTGCTCTTCCCGTGCTCCCCATCGAGGCTAGCTCTGCCCACTCTCTGCAGCCCACGTACCAGCATCCCCCCCTCTGTCCCTGCATCCCAGAATGCAGGGGAGCGCAGCCTGGGTTCAGAGGGGTCGGATGCATTTCGAACCTTTCCTGCCTTCTGATCTTTAGCATGCAGTGTCGCAGACCCTGCAAGGGCAGCTGGAGGAGCTGGAGAGGGCGGCTGCCCGCTTGCAAGAGCTGTGCCCCGCTCGGCAGTGCCCCGTCAGCCGGGAGCTGC
Source organism: Lycocorax pyrrhopterus obiensis (assembly GCA_014706295.1). NCBI lineage: Eukaryota > Metazoa > Chordata > Aves > Passeriformes > Paradisaeidae > Lycocorax > Lycocorax pyrrhopterus. The sequence continues at coordinate 31,483,854 of JACSVZ010000004.1, read as the reverse complement.
AGGAGACCCTGTGGGCCTGGGCAGGGCTGCGAGAGCTGCTGCGGGAGACCCGGCTCCGCGTGCAGCAGGCCAGCCGGCTGCGGCACTTCTTCAAGGATTATTTAGCCATGATGTAAGTGGCAGTGAGCTGTTGGGGTTGCTTCTGTGGTGGTTGAGGGGGAGCTGGTGAGAGCATGGCATTGGCAAGTATGTGGGCAGTGCTGGAGCTGCAGCCAGGCATGACCATGGGGAGCCTGGAACGCAGGGTTGCACCACGGCTCTCTGTTGTGAGGCAGCCCCACAGCATCTTGTCCTGCCCCAACAGCCTTGCCACAACCCCACTGAGCTGCTTCCAGCTATCCCTGAGCATGGGAATGGCTTCCCTGCGGCCTGCAGGGCTGAAGAAGGGGTGGGTCGTTCCTCAACCTGTCTTTCACGTGCTCACAGCTCCTGGACCGAGGACACACGGGCTCAGATTTTCTCTGAAAGCCCGAGCAGCTCCAGTGTCCCGGAGACTCCATGTGAGGAACTGGAGAGGAGAATCGAAGAGAAGCTCAAGGAGTTTGAGGCATTAGCAGCAGCAGGGCAGCAGCTGGTGTCTGAGGAGCACTACCTGAGTGCAACAGTAAGGACAGGGGAAATAGGGTCGGGGGGAAATTCTCAGCACTTCCTGAAGTCCTCTGGGGACAGACCATGAAAGAAAGAGCAAAGTGTGGGTGCAGAGCCCCAGTAAGGGGGATATGGACAGCTATGCCTCCCTGGGGCTGCTCAGGGCAGGAGGAAGTTTCACCCAGCAGTGGATCCTGAGATCTGAGCTGATGTGACTGTGACTGTATCCCACTCCCGAAAACCTCCTAACTGCTCTGTAGTGAGATACCCTGGTAGGGCCAGTGTCCCTGGGCCAGGGGTCCTTGCAGGCTGCCCAGCATCTCTCCTCCCCTCAGATAAAGGAGCGCTTGGAAGAGCTGCAGAGCATGCTGGGCTGGGTGCTGGTGCGCTGGCGAGCACAGAGGCATCAGCAGGATCTGGGGAGCAGACAGGAGGACAGGAGGGACCAGGAGAGCCCCTCGAGCATGTCCCCTACTGGTCAAGTGAGTACCCAGCCCTGTTGAGACTGTTGGGGAGAATGACCAGCCTTGAGGCTGAGGGTAGCAGACACACTGGGTGGAGTGGGTGGTGCAGAAGTAGGGGAGGGATGTGTGCCAATACCTCTGTGAGTCTCTGGGGTTCAGGCAGGGCAAAGGGAAGGCTGTCCTGAGAAAACACCTGGCTCCAGCAGCACTTCCTTCATGTTCCCTCTCTTGCCTTGCTCCCCAGGAGCAGCATGCTTCATGTGCTCCACCCCATCTGGAAAGCATCCACAGCCCAGTGAAGTTCATGCCCTGCTCCCTCCTCGAGCCTGTGCAAAGATTAGAGCCAAAGCTTCCGGGGAAAACAGCCATCTCCCCACCGGCATTGACCCTCTCAGATGCCCCACCAGGAGTGGAGCAGAGTTGGGGAGAGCCCAGCAGCAAAACACCCCGTGGTGCAGAACCCCCAAAGGAGGCTGCCACCTGGGATCCTGCCGAGACCTCCACGCTGCTGCTGCCACCGCGGGGCCCCTGCAGTCTCGGGGGGACGGTCAACCTCATCCTCAGCATTGGCAAGAAGGGCGAGAAGAAGAAGGCACAGCCGCTGGCCAGCAGTGAGCGGCTGGGGGAGGAGGCACTGCCGACGGTACGTGGGGGACGGTAGGCGGCTTTGGCAGAACCACGGGCGAGGGGCCACCCAGCCAGGGCAGCTCTCCAGAGCTGTGCCCCATGCAGACTGGGGGGCTGCGGGGTAAACCCCCAAGCTGGGACCCCTCTAGGCTGTTTCTAAGTGAGCTGCTGGGACTGTGTCAGTCTCAGGAGAGGGGTCTTTGGCCTTGCTGATGCTGAGTGATGCCTTAGGGCTGAGGCCGGCTTGTGCCACCCACTTTGCCTGCGCTCTCCTGCTGCAGCTCCTTGCCCACTCTGTCCTGAACTCTCTGTGTGTCTCTCTCTCTGCCCTTGCTCAGCTCCCCGCCACTAAACACTCAGGCTGTAAAACCTTTTGGAAGCGTTGCCAGGGGCTTTTAGGAAACACTTGGGGTAGTTTAAAACGAAAAAGAAAGCCACCTCGCCAGCTGGTGGAAGAGGTAACGTTCCAGGGAAGGCTGCATGCTGGGCAGTGTGGCTGCATGGTGTGAACCTGCCTGCCACCAACTCTCCTGTCCGTGGCACTGTGCTCTGTTGGCACTGGTCCAGTGGGAGAGAGAAAACCCTTCTGGTGCTGTGGGGTCCAGAGTGTGGGTGCTGGGACAGGTGAGGAGGGGGCCTCAGGCAGGGCTTGCTGCAGTTTGGCCCCCCCATTTAAGTAGTTTTGGTGGCCATGAGAGGTATGGCTAGCTGGTGGCCAGTGGGAGAGCCTCCCCACTCCTTTGCTGGGGGACAGCAGCAGTTCCTTGTGTAGCCAGCTGAAGGGGCAAGGGTGGCTGGGGCTGTGTGAGGTGCATGTTTGGCGGGGGCGCGGGTCTCACTCCGGGTTGCTTGGCTTGTAACCCTGGTGCTGGGAGTCTGGTGATTTGTTGGGGCTTGTGTCCATTTGTTGCTCCAGAGCCTGTGCAAAAAGGTCTGTGTGTGAGGAGCCCCAGGGGCAGCCAGGCTCAGAAGCCCAAGGGAGAGGGCCGGAGGACAGAGAGGCTGGAGGGCATTGAGGCAGGGTGAGGGGCTGCTGGGCTGCCAGGAGGATTTTGGTAATGGGCACCATCCAGCCAAATGGATACACAGGGACACTGCTCTAGCTCCTGCGGACTCTTGCAGCTATGGAAGCCCAGGAGAGGGTCTGTGAGGAAGGGGCAGGGAAGAGTCTGCACTCATTCCCTGCCCTTGCATTCATTGCTTTACTGCCTGGAGCATGCAGGGCCGGCAGGGATGGACAGCAGTGACTGCTGTCTCAGTAGCCACCCAAAAGTGAGGGCTTGGAGGTCAGCAGTGCCAGGGAAAAGCTATATGGCAGAGTCACCCCCAGCTGTACCACACCTGGGGGACTCCATCGTGGGCAGATTCCCTTGTCTGCCTCCACCCTGCCTGCACCACTGTGGGAGCAGCCCTCGGGTGACTGAGGTGAAGCCGTGTTGCTCCCAGCACTGCACGTGCTGCTGGTGAGCATTTTTGTCTGCCTGCTCCTGCAGCTCCCTGCTTTCCCAGATGCAGCATGGAAAGGGGGCAGTTGGCACAGGGTGGTGGAAGCTCCAGCGATGGGGCTCACCCTTCTCTCCTTCTCTGTTTCCTCAGGTGCAGATGGAGGCCAGGAAAACCTGCACCGCAAAGCGGCCACCCGCTGTTGTCCGCCGCCCTCCAGCATCCAGCGGTGGGATGCCGGCTGTCTCCCACACCCTGCCTAAGGCTGGGGCTGGCTGTCTCTTCAACAGCCTGCAGCGGCGGGAGCAGGCCAGGGCAGAGCAGGCCCGGCTGCTGACTCTCCAGGGCATCATGGGTGACAGCTCCCTGCGGCCCACACCTGAGGAATGCCATGGCCCCAGCAACACGTGGCCTCAGAAGTGTGGTCGGAGGAAGGGGGGGCCAGGGGCAGCTGCTGCTGGACCCCAGCTTGGGGAGCTGCTCCTCTATGTCAGGAACCCGCTGGTGCAGGACATCGATGCTGAGTGTGGGGCAGCCCCCCAGAACCCCTGCCTGCCTAACCCAAAAATCACATGCCCCCGTCTTTCCCTGGGCTCTGTGCTCAGCCTGGAGCTGCCACGGGACGCAGTGGTCCTGGGGTGCCACCGAGGGGCTGCAGCACGGCAGCAGGAGGCAGAGGGGCAGGAGCAGAGGCAGGATCAAGGGGTGAGGCCGTGGAAGCCCACAGGCACACATGGAGTTGAATGGCAGCAAGATGGGCACAGTCCCCAGGGGCCCAGCAAGAGGCTGGGGACATCCCCCAAGAGTGAGAAAGGAACATGGTTCGAGGAGGTGAGCTTCAACCCCAGCTACAGCCAGCAAAGGGCACACAGTGCTGGGAAGGAGCGCTGGAACTCGCAGCGCCCCAGCAGCACCAGTAAAGACCTCCTGGACTCGAGGCCGAGCCGGCCGTCCCGTGTCGATATGGGGGATGAGCTGGCCACCCGCTTTGGCCACAATGACAGCCCCAGTGCCACCGGCAGGGCCAGGCATCACAAAGCCGCTTGGCTAGAGCTTGGATCATCCCCTGCCAGCATCCCAGGCAGGGCTGGAGCCATCCCCGGCCCTGCCTGCGCACAGCAGCCAGCCAGCATCAGCCAGCCCAGGGAGTCCCCAGCTTCCCCTGCCGCCCCAACCCAGCTCTCTGTCTTTGAGTGGGCACTGGGGTCTCCACAGCCCCAGAGCCCTGCACTGGGCACTAAGGAAGTTTGCCACCCTGCCCACAGGCAGTTTGAGGAAGAGGAGGAGGAGCTGCAGGCCATCTGGGATGGGGCACACGAGCGACGGGCACAGAGCCCACCAGGAGACAGCTGTGCCAGCCACTGGACGAGCAGCGGGGCAGGCAGCTTGCCCAGCCCCAGCACCACTGCTGGTGGGCCCCTCATCCTCTCATCAGCCAACAACGTGCTAGTGGCCAAATTCACCCTTCCCACCACTGCCCAGCTGCTCCACAACCCATCGGGAGAGAAGAGCCCCAGGGTGGCGCACAGTGGCAGTGGCAGCCCCAGTGGGCTCAGGGTTTCCCCCCACATGGAGGAGCTGGTGTCTGCAGCCCCCTTGGATGCCTCCAGCGCCTGGGATCAGCGGAGGCACGGGCAAGAGGAGAGAGAGAGCAGCAAGGTGAGATCCACAGGCCAGGGACTCTCCCTCAGGGTCAGTTAAGGGGCTGGGGAACACCCGAGGCAGCAGCTGGGTTATTCACTCCAGCAAACATAACCTGTATTTGGGGACTCCCCAACTCCAGTGGCCCCTTTTCTTCAGCTGGTGGGGAAGGGCTAGGTGTGGTATTCGGAGTCCCTGCAGCACACACACTCCTTGCCAACCCATAGCCTTAGTAAGGCAGCACTTCAGCCCTGAAGCTGACATACATCCCAGCCCCTGCCCAGGTGAGGAAGTTGTTCCTGATTGTCATCCCACTCCCACTTTGGCATCACACACCAGGGATGGGTCAGATAGACCCCATGTGCACGATGGAGGCTGAGCTGGCATTGCCAGCCCCAGAGAAATTCTTGCTCACCCTCTGTGCCCTTGCAGGTCCTTCCTGGTAAAATGGAGTTTCAGATGATGGAGGGCACGCTGGAAAGGAAGCATGTATTGCAGGCAGGAGGGAGAAAGGTACAGACATGGCTGTGGGGCTCCTTTGGGACAGGGGTGCTGGGACATGGTGGGGGATGGAGGGAAGCCAGGGATGTTCCTGGAACTACCATGGCAGTGCTGCTGGCCATTCTGGAAGGGCAGAGCCTCAGAGGGGCTGGGTTGCATTTTGAGCAGCATGAGACCATCTGTCTTCTTCCAAACCTGTTGGCATCACAGCTGTCCCCTGCTTGTGTCCCACAGGCCAGCTGCCGGGCCTGGGGCCTCTTCCACGCCGTGCTGATGAGGCAGACACTATGCTTCTACCAGGACCGCAGGGACAGCCTCAAGGTGCAGTGGGGGAGACTGGGGGGCATGGGAGGGGGCTGGCAGCAGGGTTGATGGCTCTGGGCCCCATGGCCAGGGAAGGCAGAGCCATCCAACCCCACTGTTGCTCTTGCTTTCCCTTATGCTGCAGAGCTCCGTGGTGGCCCTTCCCTTGAACCTCTCCGGGGCGGTCTGCACCCCAGATGCTGAGTACACCAAGAAGACCAACTGCTTCAGGCTTCAGTGAGTTCCCAGTCCAGGGCAGTAGCCACGGGCCTCCCCAGTGTGGGCAGACACATATCAATACCCCCAGGCAGGACCAGCTCAGTCCAGTGCTTAGATGAGGATTTCCTTCCTTCTTTCTCACCTGCTTCTCTTCTTTTCCAGTCTGGTGGGGGCTGTGGCATCTGCACCCCACATCATTGCTGACCTGTTCTTCCCCTCTCCCTGCAGGCTGCAGGATGGCTCTGAATACCTCCTGAGGGCCCCCACACAGCCCCTCATGAATGAATGGGTCTCAAAGCTGCAGCAAAACTCAGGTGAGCAGCCCTTGCTGGCAGAGCAGGGGCCCAGCTCTATGTGGTTACCATGTTTGTTCAGCCCCCGCTGAGCCCTTTGATACAGAGTGGGGTCAGAAGAGAAGCAGCACAACATTGCCCTCTGATTTATGCATCCTCCTAGCCTGCCTTGGGAACAGCAGTTCTCTGCCAGGCAGGATTTGGAGGCTTTGTTTTCACACCACATACACAGCTATAAATCAGGAATAGCACAGCTGACGTCAGTGGTGCCTCAGCAGCAAAAAGCCCATGTCAGGAAAATTATAATTGTGCCTTGGTCTTCCTCCATATCCTCCGGGCCTGGAAATGCCTTGCTTGCCCTTGAGGCAAGGACACCTGTGATACTGAGGTCTTCCTGCTGCTGTACCCATACCTGAGGAGTTCAAGCCCTACTATGAACTCCTAGGCTGGTTGTCAGGACCAAGAGCAGGCACTAGAGCAGGAGGTTGGAGGATGCAGCCATGCAGCATGGGCACTCGGATCAGGGACTGGCTCTATGCAACAGTCCTGTATGGGACATCCAGCAGGATGTTTGCTGTGCCCCTAGGTTTCCCTGAAGTGGATTACTTCCAGGCGGCGGCACAGCGTGTCGAGGGCACTGGTGGTACTGGCAGGTGAGTAGCCAGGAGCTGGCCAGCTGGGTCTTGTTATGACTCTCTCCCACATTTGCCAGTGTGTGCTGCTCCAGCAGGACATTAGTGGCCAGTCTGGTTAGCTAAATGTCTGGTACTTTCAGTTTCAGCAAGGTCTCCAGCCCTGGGAGCTCCCACCTCCAGGGACATCATCTGGTGACAACCACCAAGAGCCAGGAGCTTGTGGTGTTACCCTGCGCAAGCACACTACTGCAGCGGCCTCTGGGCAGCCAGGATGGCCCAATCGATGGGACTGTGGAAGCAGCAGGTGACTTTCCTGACTGGTTGGGTTGCCACTGTCCCCCAGCTTCTGTCCCCAGCCCAAAGAGGTACATGGCAGATAGCTGGGGGAGGCTGAAGGCTGTCGGTCAGCCTTGAACTTGTTGGTATCTGGGCTAGGAGTCCCAGGGCTTGGGGCTTGGGGAAGGGAACGTTTACTTCACTTCCTGGGTTACTGAGATAGTCATACATTTCCCTCTTCTCTTTGGGGCTGACACAGGGGTGTCCTGTGGTGGCCTTGCCTTGTGACATGTTTCCATTCTGCTTCAGAGAATGCTCAGGGGACTGGGCACAAGGAGCAGCAGTGGTCACCCAGGGGGTCCCCCGGGCTATGGGACAACATCTGCCCAGAAGATGACTATGGGCTGGTCGCCAACAAGAGGAGGTCCTACTCCTTCACCTCAGGTACAGTCCTCATTTCGCTGTCACCGCCAGGAGGTGGCACCACTGCCTCTGTCCCCACAGTCAGCCGAGGACAGATGCGATGCTGCTCCAGCACGCACCTGGTCCTACATACCTGTGCCCTTGGCTGCAGCTCCCGTTTGCGGAGGGCCCTAGAGGGCTGCCAGTGCCTGCTGGCACCCTGCCCCTTCCACTGACTGCTCCTTCATTGCAGCCACCTACCAGAAGATCACCCCGCTGGCCGTGCCCAAGGAGCCGGTGGAGGCTGCGAGCAGCTACTCTGTCACACTGTACATAGGGGAGCAGGTGACAGCCATGCCCCGGGCACGCTGTCACTCCTTTGTGGCCCGAACAGGGAGCCCCCGGGACACACACGGGGAGAAGACCACCAGCCCACCTCGCACCAAGAACAAATCTGTCTTCAAGAAGTTCTTCGGGAAGAAAGAGTGAGCCCCCAACAAAGGGGAAAATTGCCCTAACCTGCCTCTTATCCTCCTCTTGGGCCATTCTGGCATGGTCTCTACACCCAGCACCAGTTCACGGCTCGCTGCCTCCCCAGGGGCAAGAGGCTGTGCCAAATGGCTCTGCTTCAGCCAGCCCCGGGGCTGCCCTGTGCCCCATCCACTGCAGCCCCCAGCCTCAGCCTGGCGCTGAGCACCCCTCCTGCCCAGTGCTCTCTCTGGGTGCTGCTGGCTCCCCAGGCATCCTGATGACACACAGCACAAGCAGAGGGGGGTGGATGATGGTTTTTATTAAAAAATAAATAGATGTTTAGTGTGGGAGCCTTTTTGTCCAGCAGCAGCCCTTGGCACAGGAGGAAAGGAGCTCTCTGCAAGGTGGTCCTTGCTAAGGAGTCAGGGCAGCTTCAGATGAGGAGGGGCCTGCAGTGAGGTTCAGTCCTGCTTGGAGGGGAGCCTGAGCCGTTCGGTGCCTCTCACAAGGATGCTTTGTCGCGTGCTTCCTCTGTGCCTGCACTCAGGCCAGCTAATCCCACAGGCTATCTGGGCCCCTTTTCCCCGCCCTGGGAGCTCAGCAGGGCAGTCGCTACCTACAGAGTAAATACTCCTGCCTGCACAGTGCTGCCAGGCCTGCCCAGCCTTGCTCTCTCACAGGATCGCTGCCAGCCTAGGTCACAGCTGCATGACATGGACAGGGCCAGGGCTGTGTGGCTAGACCCCCATTCCTGCAGCCCAGATATTTTTGCAGTAACTTCACCAGACCATGCCAGTTTCAACTGCCCCAGTTGCTGCCTGTACCGGGAAGAGGAAAAAGCAGCTGGTCCAACCTGCCCTGAGCCTGCACCAGCCCAAGAGGGAGAAGGGGAAGTTTCCAGGGATGTGGGCAGCAGGGCCTCTCCCTGTTGGGCTGTGAGGCTCAGCTGTGTGCACCACTTGCCTCCTCAAACACATTGTGGGGCTTAAAATAGAAGTACTGGCTGCAGCCCAGCTCTGCAGTAAGGGCTGGGAGAGCAGAAATGCTCCCGCCACCCCGTCTCCCTCCTGCAGCGTTCCTGGGGCTGGGGACAGGCAGTGAGGTGGAGGTGGGCACACGAGGGTCACCAGCAGAGGGACTTTCTCCACGTTCCCAGCAAGGGGTGGAGGAAGTGCCGGTGCGAGGTGTTGCTGTGTGGGCAGCTTACCCTGTGTCTTACCACCCTCCACTTGGCTCCATCACTCTTGGCTCTGACACCTGTTTTCCTCTAGCACCAAAGCTCAGCTGCCTGCACTTCCTTAATGGGAAGAGATGAGCAGGATGGTAGGGCTGGGAGGGGAGGTGCCCTGGGCAGGGGCCAGGCCTATCCAGGCCAGCGAGGAGGCCAAGGCACAGCATTCCGGCTCCAGCTGCACATACCAAGAGAGCAGCTGGTGGGCTGGTGCCAGTTCATTCCTGAGCAGCTGCGGGGCCTGGCAGAGGGGCAGTGGGTGCAGGGTGCTTTACTAAGGGCCCTCCTGCTGGCCCCAGAGGTCGATGCTGACCCATGGTGAGGTGGGAGGTCAACAAGAGTCCCACCGTGGCCCAAGTCCAGCACAGCAGCATGGGGTGACATGTGCCACTAGCGAGATACCCCATTCCAGGGACGATGCTGGCACCTGCAACACCGTTTTCGGTGTCCCCCCTTGTACAGGCTTCATTGTCCCCCCGAGGCAACTGCCCACCCACAGCCTTCCCCTCTCCTCCCCTGTGCTGGCACTTGGCCCCGTAGCAACCCGCTGACAAATCCCGCCTGTAGTTCCTATGGCAGAAGCCAATTCCCGCCCCCCCCCCCTAATCTGCCCGTGCATGCAGCCTCCACCTGCTGAGCCAGCGGAAGCCGTGCTCAGCCAGCTCCAGCCAGCGCCAGGGCTCTGAAACCCACTCCAGCTGCAGAGCCTGGAGGGTGGCAAAGCCTTTGCACCCTGGTCCTGCTGCCGTGGGAAATCCCAACCCTGCTTGGCACCAGGCAGTGAGGAGTCTGCAGGCAGCATCATCTGGCACCAGGAGAGCTGAGCTATCAAGGTAAGGGCAGGGTGCAGGCAGGGAGGTGACCAGAGTAAGCACTGTCCCTGCCGTGCCTTGTTCTGCCGGGTACCAAGGAGAGGGTCTGGTTCCAACCTCCTCCACTGAGCCAAGGTCTTGTCACCCATTTCGGCTGCTCGGAAGTCCTGCTGCAAGGTCACCCTGCAGCCGGAGCCTGTGCTGAGCTCTGGAGCCGTCACACACTGAGGGACCCCAGCCAGGGTCCGGAGCTTTCTAGTTCCCCTAGCTGCAAGGAGGGTTCGGAGCCTGACCCCGGCGCAGGGGGGAGTGAACGGGGGGAGCAGCAGCGGAGGGGCTGGCTGCGGCACCCTGCCCTCCTTGCCTAGGCAAAAGGACAGCGCGGCTATGCCCCCCTCCCGGGGCAGTAGGGCCAGCCGTCTGTTCCAGGAAGAGGGGAGACACTGGGGAAAAGCCAGAGCACCGAGCATTCCTGTGCCGGAGCTGCGGTAGCGGGGCGACCCCAGCAGCATCCCGCTCGCAGGTGCGGCCGATGCAGCTAGGGGGGCCGGGTCAAAGCGGGGTGCAGGGGTGGGGGCACCGGGCTGCAGTCCCGGCGGCCCCGGAGCCGAGGGCTGTCCCAGCCCGCCCGCGCGGTGCCCTTGGCGGGGCGGGAAGCGCTAGGACCCGGCGTGCCGCGGCCGGCAGCGCTGGCACCGGGCGGTGCGGGACGGGACCGTGCCCTGCAGGCGGCGGCGCCGCGGGAAGGAGCCGGCAGCTCCCGGGGAAACGTGTAAGCGACGCGGTGGTGCCCCGGCTGCCTCGGGTGCGGGTGGGCGCTGGGGCGGAGCGGGGCCCCCGGCAGCGGCGGCGGCAGCGCTCGGGGAAGCCCTGGCAGGCGTCCCGCGGCCGTGCGCGGCGGCCGGGTCTGCGTGGGTGGCCGGCTGTCCGACCGGGGCTCCGACCCTGCCGGTGCTGGGTGCTGCTGCCTTCCCTTCCCATCCCTCTACAGGACCCCCGCGGGGCCGGTCGGGGAGGCTGTCCCGGGAACACAGTACCACAGGGCAAGAAACGCCTCCCCTTTCGCCATCCCCGATACAGCCAGCTCGGGACGGTGTTTGGTTACCCTGCCCGTGTGGATGTCACCCGACCACTGGCACGGCCACCGCTTACTGGCCTCGTCACCTTCTTCTGTCAGTCCCAGCCTTCTCTGAGTGCTGCCTTCTTCCCTGCCCCGCCAGTCACATGTTCCTGTACGGCCCCAGGGGTGCCTGCACCACAGGGAACACCTCCAAGGAGCCCTCCACGTTCTTGGGGTTCTTGGGGCTGTGCCACCGCTCACCTCCCTGCCAGAGCTTCTTCTACAGCCCCAATCGCCTCTTGCAGGCCCTTTGTCCCAGTAGCTGGGCACTCTCCCATGACCCTATTTGTAGGCTGACCGCTGGAAGCTTGCCCTCCCCCCTTGCACCATTCCCCATGCAGGTCTGTTCTCCCCAGGCACCATTCCCTGGCTGCCCTCGGTGTGATTTGGCCCAGCGCAGAGGTCCTGGCTGTGTTGTGAGTCCAAGGCACGGCCCAAGGCTTGTTTGCAGGAGCCTGACCTCGCGTGCAGGCTGAAGAGAGGTGAAGGTACAGGCAGAGCAGGGTTCGTGGCATGGCCCTTGACCCAAATGAGTGGTGCCTCTCAAGCTCAGGGCACTGCCCTGCTGCCCCAGTAAAGGTCTTAATGCAAGAGGTGAGAAAACAGGGTCCCCACTGCTGCTTTTTGTCCTTATCCCTCCAGCACCCTGATGCTGTCCTGGGAGGGAGCAGGTGCTGTAGGGGCTGGAATGGATCAGAAAATGTAGGGAGTGAGGGAAGTTGGCACAGTTGGATGGTAGGAGATAGTGAAACTTATCTGTCGTGGTCCTCAGGCTTGTGCAGGGAAGGTGATGGAGGATGTGGTGGAGGAGCACCAGCTGTGCTGCACCAGCTGTTTTGTCCACAGACATATAAGAAATCCTGCCATTCCCTGCCAGGAATGGTCAGAGCATCCCTGAAGGCAAGCTGGATTGCACTGGGACCAGCAGGATGGGAGATATGGGCAGCAGTGGCAGACAAGCCTGTCCAGAATCAGAGCAGGCAGCCCTGCCCTGAGCTACTGCCAGCAACAAGACCCTCCCAGGGCTCCCCAGAGAGCTAGGGTTTTGTGGAGCTCTTTTCCTTCTTGAGAAGCCTGCTTTTTTGCAGGGAACGCAGCACCTCCGTGACTGCAAATGCAAAGCAGGGCCAGCAGCAGCACTGCTGGGGACTGCATAGCAGCTCAGCTCTACTGTGATCTTCCCAGCTCTGCCATCCCAGGATACTGCACTAGCAAAGGCCAGGTGAGACTTTCCCACCTGCTTGCATCCTCTGGAGATGGCAGATCCTGTGTGGAGAGTGGAGAAGACAGGGGGTTGCTGATGTCTGCAGCTCTTCCCCAGAAGAGGGATCTTTGTGGGAAGCCAGCCACCACTGTTGTCAGGGCTGACTTTTGTCACCTGGCTTGCCAGAAAAGAGATTTACTGGATCTGGGCAGCAGTGTTAGAAGAGCCTGCTCTTTCCCCGGAGACTGAGTCCCTATCAGCTGAGTATGCATGTATAGAGTAAGCCTGAGGCCCTAAGTCCCGGGGAGGGTAGTGCCAGGAGCCCCTCTTGTCTCTGAGGCACTGGGTCAGTGGCACAGGTGCTTCTGGATGTCTCACAGCCCAGGTTGAAGGGAAGAAGCAGGCAAGCTGCCTTTTGGGAAGTTACCTATGCTGAGGAGGTGCACTTCATGCCTTTTCCCATCCCATCCCTGTGGAACTTGGGGTTCTCTGGGGGCCAGCCAGGGCTCCTTCCTCTGTGGCCTGCAGCTGAGCAGCAAGCACAGCCCCACAGGACAGTTATCATGTTCAGGGTGACTGCTACAGTGTTATGTCCTCATGTGATCCATCCTGACCCTGAGATCTGCTTCCTAACACTGTCCCTGCCCTTCTGCACAGTGTGTTACCTACAGGCAAACTCTGTTTCTTTAAACCACCTTCAAACAAAAAGCCCTTGCTTCTGCCCTCGGACTTCCCTGCTTACTCCCAGATTTCCTGGCTCCCGCTCATCCCCAGTCCCCCCATGGGTTAGCACAGAACACACAACAAACCCACTCTTCGGGGTGCCTTGTCCCACTTTGTGCACTTGGCTCCCAGTGCCATTTATTCTCCCATCTCCCTGCTGCAGCTCACTGCCTCCTCATCCTCATGGTGACCCCAGTGCTTGGGCCCGTGCCTACCCTTCCCTAAACCCCCCGCCCGAGGGGTGGCTTGGGATGCCTCCCCGCCCTGGAATGCCGGACCCTCTCCCACCAACTCCCCGCTGCTGGGAGAACGCCACAGCTGCGCTCCCTCACGCCGCTGCCCCTCCGCCGCTGCCGCATTCCGCGGAGCCGCTTAAGCCCGCGCCTGGCTAATTCCTTCCCCGTGGGCTCCCCGTGCTCCCGCTCCCGCCGGGACACGGCCCGCGCCCCGCGCCGCCGCCAGGGGGCAGCCGCGGCCCGCCCGCCGATGAGTTTGTGGGTGCTCAGCGCCGGCCGGCCCCCAGGGCCCCGCAGAGCCCCGCGGGGTCGGGCAGCTCTGCAGAGCGGCTGGGAAGGGGCCAGGGGACAGTGCCTCTCCCTCCGGCAAACTCTGCCGCGCTCCCCCGGCAGCATGGGCGCGGGACGCTGCAGGCTCCCGGCCGCGTACCCCAGCCCGTCGTGTGAGGGGTGCAGGACCCGCTGAGGGTTTCCTCCTCCCTGGTCCGTGTTACAGCATCCTCTGCCCACGGGTGGACACTCAGCTTTGCAGAGGGGCTGAGGAAGGGGGGGGAGGGCAGTCCCAGCGGTACCCTGGCAGCTGGGCTGCCGGTCATGGGTTTGGCCTGCCCTTCTTTTGATGTCCCATGGTTGTGCTCCACTGGGTGGCCTGGGGGCCTCGTTTCAGCTTGGGAATGTGCGGAAGCATGACTGGCAAGGAGAAGAAATGATGAACGGCTGGTACTGTTGGAAGCTGTGGGAAAGGGCCCTCCTGGAGACCTCCCTGGGGGATGTTTAGGAGCATTCAGCCACAGCTCCGCTGTTGATTCGCCCAAAGGGGAAAGCATGACTGGATGGACTTAGTCTCCAGACAGGATTTAGTCAGCTTTGCCAGACATTTGCACAGAGCGGAATTCCTCCACGCTAGCCAGCAAATGTCGGGCCAGGCACAGACCAGGGCGGGCATGGCTGTGAGAGCTCCTGGACCTGTGTTTGGAGCCCTCGTCTCTGCAGGTGGCCGTGTGCCGTGGTCCCCGTGGTGCTGGAGGCCACAGAGACTGCCCGGGAGCAGGCTGGCTGGGAGAGCAGGTAGGCACCTTGGCCCTGCCCTGCCATGCAGGATGGGCAGACTCCAGCTGCAGCAGCACTCCCTGAGCGCTGGAGCATGGGTCTGCCCGCTGCCACCAAGGTGCCTCGGGAAGGCTGATGGGGAGCCATTGCTTCAGGCTATCCTCCAGAGCTGGGATTCACCCATCCTCCAGAAAGCCGCCTTCTGCCTTTTAGATGGTTCTAAAGATGATGGTTCTTTCGATGGTTGGAGACCCCGGGAGTTGCTGGGCACCTTGCTCCACTGGGGTTTGGATGGACTTTGTCGAGGGGGGAACAGGACCACACAGCAGCTGCCACCCCTCTTCCTCTTGCCAGGTTCCCTGGTTCCCAGCAGTCCACAGCTCCCCCGCGGTGTTTTACGAGTGTGGCTGAGTGCCAGCCAGCTCCTTCCTTAATGGCTGTGCTCCATCGTGGGAGACTGGTGCTGCCAGCTAAGGAGCAGGATGTGCCCCCGGCACTGATTCAATGGGCCAGATGACCTTGACTATAGTGTGGCTCCCTCTGCCAGCACCAGCTCCATCCTCCGCCAAGGAGACCTGGTGTGACACCATGACCGGGTGCTTGGAGTGGTCTGTGCCCCAGGGCTACCATTTCTGAATGCCACAGGGTGTTCCTGCCTGTCGCTGAGCCAGGGGTTAACCCTGTCTCCTCTGGTACAAATGAGGCCTGAACTGTGTGTCTTGAGTTTATCCAGGCCTCAGCTTGGGCTCTGGCAGGTGGAGACTGCCTGCTGTGAGGTAACATTTCACCCTTGGCCGGTGGTGGCACAGCTGTCACTCAGTAACTAGCACCCAGCAGCTCAGCTGCTAATTGGTGCCATTAGTCAGTATTTACTCCCTTAATGCTTGTAGGACAAAGAAAATGGGCAGCTGGAGCTCAGGAGAGGGCCGCAGCAGTGCAGGCAGGGAGGCAGAGGGTTGGGGATGGAGGAGGGGGGGATTGCTGGGGAGAGATTGTGCCCAGGAGATGGTGAGGATGGGAGACCCTCAGCAGTGGCTTCGGCAGAGGGGCTTGTGTCCCCCCAGCCTGACAGCAGGGAGATGCCCTGTGTTCCAAAGATGCTGCTGTTCCATTGGGGCAGGCTGCCCCCACCTCCAGCAGCCTGAGAGGGGGCTGGAGCTTGACTGGACCCCACTGTCCATGCCAGGTCCCAGGAGCCCTGTGGGCACTACGGGTCCCTTGCTGAGCTGTGACCAATCAATGGACAATGGGATTTGTTTCTGCTTGCCCAGCTGGAAAACACCCATGGCCCTGCCACTGGGCTGGGAGGCCCTTCCTTGTCGTGTCTCCAGACCATTTGCTCACCAGGGCTGTGAGTGCTTCAGGAGTAGTGGTATCACCACATTGCATCTCAGTGCTACCAGCAAAGGGGGGTGCTTAGCACGGGGAGGTGGTGGGGCTGATTGGCAGCAAGGGCCTCCCTCTCCCCTGCCTTTCCTTGCAAGGTTTCACCCAGGGCTGCTCCGCTGCTGGCAGCGAGCTCCTGCTGCCCTCAGCCCACTAGTGAAGAAGTCACAGGCAGCTGCCTGACTTTATCCCTGCAGGCTGGGTCGTGCAAGGAAGCAGAGGGATGACAGGATGCTGGAGGTCTGGGTGGCTCCCTGCAAGTGGTGATGTGCCAGCTGGATTTCTGTGCCACAGGCAGAGTTCAGGAGAGTATCGCAGCCCACTCCTTCCCCCCCTCATCCCAGCAAGGTTCAGGCCATCAGGTGAGCATGACCTCTGCCTTACCACCTCATCCCAAAATGCAGGGCAGGGCACCAAGAGCCCAGGGGTTACCATCAGGAGTCCTGCAAGCAATGACTGGAGATCTCCTGCCCCAAAAGGGTCTGCCAGCAGCTCTTCAGCCAGGACCCTGCTCCAGGTTCAGCCGGGACCAGCAAGGGAAGAGCAAAACCAAAATGATCAGTCCCCAAGCCGTTTGCTGATCTTGTCAACACACTGAGATGCTTTGTTAGTCAACAAAACATCCATGATCATTGTAATCTCACGATAACTGGATTCCCAGGAGCCTGCAGTGGGTTTTTTGCCCCCATTGGCTAATAGATTAATAACCTGCTGGCACTTGACAGAGGTTCAGCACCTTCTATGTTTCCCTCCATGTGACTGATCAAAATGCCCCTTTTCCCCCATTCCCCCCATTCCCCCTTTCCCGATATGGCTGCCTTCTCACACATGCAGGCAGTTGGCTACAGCTGCTAATCTGCTTGCCACTCCACTCCTGCCTGCCTGCTCTGCCTTTCAAACATACTGGCTCTCCGTTTCTCTGCTCTGTGGCACGAGGGCCAGCGCAGAGGCTCTTTGAGCTGACCTGCCCATTGCCTTCCTCTGGAATGGGGCAGGCAGCATCCAGTGGAGGGAAACACAGTCACTGTGGGTCATGCTTGCAAAGGGAAGGGTGGTTTTGCAACGGAAAGGAGAGCTGGATGGCATGCAGCCCCCTGGCCTCAGCCCTGCTGCAGGCTGATGGCTTTGCCATGCCTCAGTTTCCCCTGTCCCTAGCACAGGCACATTACAGGGAAAGGGAAATCTCATTGCAGAGGAGGGCTGGTGGGTTAATTAATGTATGGTTGCAAAGTGCTTGCAAATCTGCAAGGAAAATGGTCGATGTGGGTGCCAAGTGTAAAGGATTCTGGAAACATTAAGTGCCTGCAAATGCTGCCTAGCTCCTCAGGCCCTAAAACTCAGATATTGCCCAAGAGGCACCAAAAATATTCCTTCAGCTCATGTGATGCATTATCCACTGCCTGGAATAAATCTCCCTTTTTGCTCTTGCTTTCCAAACCAGCTGTTTATTTGTTTTCCCCTTTTGGATTTCATAGCTTTAGTTAAAGCAGGGAATTGCTACAAGGAAGGAGGAAAAAAAAAAAAAAGGCAGCTTTTATGAAAGGTTTGGCAGCAAGCGTCACTGAAGGGAGAGCACTTCGCCTGTTTGTTCTGCCTGTTACAAACTAGCTGCGAGCAGAGCGTACAAATTGAGCTCCAGGTGACGGCGTTGCAATGCCTGCAGTGCACGTTCGAGTTTTCAGAAAGAAAACTCAAAGGGCTGGACAGCTTCAGCCCCACCAGCATGCTCTGGGAAGCATGTCCATGGGACTCCCAGCCTTATGTAAGGGAGAGGCTTTGCTGGCTGCCTTCCTCCCTTGCCTTCTCCCTTGCCTTCTCCCTTTGCTCTGGGGAGCACAACAATCTTCCAACAGCAGCAGCATGTTTTGGCACTGTGCTGCTGCTTTGGGGATGGAGAGGGTGGGAACGCAGCAAGCCCCTGGGCCCCACTCGAGGCTGCCTTTTCTCCTTGCCCAAATTACACTGGAGAGAAACATCTAGATCTGTGGGTCATGCAGTGGTGGGCCCAGTACCAGTGCTGGGCAAAGCACGGCTGTTTCCAGTTTGGAGCAGAGACTTTTCGTAGCTGTTTGCTTTTTCTAGGAGGTTTGTTATTGTACATGCAGAGGTGAAGATGATAACATGAGAGTCACTTGGGAGCAGAGCGCTCTTCGAACACAACACCTTTGCCAAGATGAAGCAAGGCAGCTTGGCCCTGCAGCAAGGGCTCATGTTTGTGCGGCAATAAATGAGTTGTTATTGGCTGCGCAATTTGTTACCTTCCCGTACACAGTAGAGGGGGTGTCACCCCTCTGAAACTGCATGCTGCCATTGACATTACACAACCCAAGGATTTGCATCGCTCTTGGGAGCAGCCGTGCTCCCTGAGGGGCTGAAGTGCCTCTACGGAGAAGAGGTTCTTGAGTGAAATGTCTCCTGTCCTGCACCAGCCAGGGCTGGATTTTAAAGGACACTCACTCTCTCCCAGACTTAGCCTTCTTCACCCCATGGTGTCTTGCTCGCTCCAGGTCTTCTACCTGCACAAGAGAAGACATCGTTAGACCCCGTCCTGCAAGTTGGTGATGGGTTGGTGCATGGGTCTGTGCAGGGAAGCAGCCATCAGCCCGTGCTGTACTTAGGAGCTGGAAGCTGCCTTTCTCCGTGCCTCCCCCCGGGTCTGTCTGCTGGCCTCCTGTCTGCCTGCGGTCACCGGTAGCTGGGACACTGTTCAGCGCTAATGGATTTCAAACCCCCACTCTCCAGTGAGAGACGTCTCTGCTGAGAGATGTTGATTCCCCTGCTTGGGGGAGTGGCTGTGCAGACAGGACCAGAGCTGCAAATTAGAGAACATTTAATCCTGTACTTTGGTGATGGTAAGTGCTACGCGCCCTGCTGTTGAAAGCCTGGGGTGAGGCAGTGGCTACACCCACCCTGTCCTGAAGGACAGACTTCCTGGAATATCCACTCAAAGGTAAATTTTGTGGTGTTTCTCCTCCCGATGGGGTCTGAGGTTATAATGATGCTGAGAGCCTTGTCCTGGCTTCTGGAAGCACAGCATCAGTTTGGCTGGGCAACACCAGTATGGACCCTGCGCTCAAGTTTCTGGGGGAGTTGGTTCTCTCAGCTTTTAGTCTGTGCTAAAGTTGGAGCTTATATAGAAAAATAAAACTGTAGAGATGGTCATGCTGCTGAGCAGCAAGTGTGGACATCACAAGGAGAAACACGGCACCCAAGCTGATGTGGCATCCATGTTCCAGCGACTACCAAAGGGAGCTTGTGGGGCTCTGTGGGTGACAGCCTGGCACATCTCAAAGCTAGAGAGGAGGTGACATGAGACATCCCAAGCAGGCGACCTTGCTTTTCTGTTTTGTTTGGATTTAGGAGAGGAGAGAAAAGACGAGGCAAGGCAAGGTGGGGAGGAGAGGTCTTGTCTGTGTTGCAGCTTAACCAGAAGACCTTCCAGATCAGAATGGCTTAGGGAAAGGGGGCTGAGGAAAGGCAGGCCCAAGGCTTGGATCTGTCATTGCCTGGGAGATGCAGCCTGGGAGCTTTAATTGGACATGAGAGCTTTTAAATTTAATTTGATATGATATGGATCTTAAATTTAAGAAAAGAGCCTCCTGTCTTACTATCTGGCAGCATTGTCTGCTGCTCCCTTCATGTTGTTAGTGTACCCGCTTCTCTGACCCCAGAAGCCCATAACCATGACAAATATCTCTGACCAGCTGCGGAGGCTGCTACTGAGCAGATCAGTGAAGAGGTCTCTTCCTCAGGTTGACACTGCAGTGTCATCGTTGCAGATCAGAAAGCACTGGTAGTTGTCTCAGCCCTGTTACCACTGCCTTTTTCTTGGGCTTTGAGGACTTTTTGCTTACGTGGCAATGTTTCGTAGGTCTGTCTTAAAATACAAGCTTGGTGCTTGGATTCTGCAGGAAGATGTGTGTTAGAGATCATCTTGCTGAGAGAGCGTGAGAATGAGAATCTGCCAGAGCTTTCGGGGGTGTTTTAACTTCTGGTTTTAATTTCTAACCCAAACTGATCACCATCTGCAGAGAATTTCCTGAGGCTGTTTATTAATGGAACAAATGTCTTAATGGTCAAAGCTGCTGTGGGGACTTCCTGGTGCCACTGCCTGTGTCCGCACATCATAGTGAATGGAGAGAGCCAGGAGGGCCCTCTCTTCCTTTAAACACCCAGCTACATAAAAAAAAAACAACAAACCCAAACTTGTGTGACTGTTTAACCTCATTGATATGAGGTTAAATTCAGGTGCACTTCCCTTTACTGGGGGACAAAGTACCTGAGGAATCCTCCACGTTTGCACTTCAGCTGAGCAACAGGCTTTTATTACAGCGGAGTAGCTATCTATTCCTGTAAGATAGGAGCCTGGAGGCGGCAGCCTTTAAAAACTCGTCTTCGAGTTCGTTCCTGCCCTTTGGATACTGCATACACACGATATTTACATCCTCTGAATATAGGGGGATTGCTGAGGTTCACAGAACTCTGCACCTTGCCTGCCATCCTGGGTAGCACCACTACAAATATACAGTGCAAAAAGCTGTCTTTAATCCTCTCTGTGACCTATAGAATCATAAATGATTTGGGTCAGAAGGGACCTTAAAGATCATTGAGTTCCAATCCCCTTGCCATGGGCAGGGATGACACCCACTAGATCACTAACTCAAGACAGTTATATATATACACACATATATATATGTGTGTGTGTGTGTATACACATGCGTATGTATATGTACATGTGTATGTATACATGTACGGATATATACACATCTGTATATGTATAAATATGGATATATATTACACCCTTAGGTGGTGACAGCCAGCAGAGTGTTTTTGTCTGGAATTAGAACACAGCATGTGGGACAAGTGAGGAACGTAGCAAACGTAGGGGCCAGTTCACACTCCATTTAGAGCCATAATTTAAAGCATAGCTCCCTTTACCGCTATAATATTTACTAATGCATGGAGATTAACGCAAACCCAGTGCAGCTCCGGAGGCGGCTTGCTTTGCTCTCTTTCCCCCAGAAGCAGGCGGCCGGCGCCCAGGGGGTTTTCCCGCCAAATGCGGGGCGGGGAGCTGCGGTAGGCGGGGAATTGGGGAGAGCCAGGGGCGGGCAGGCCCGGGGAGGGGACGGCAGCAGGACGCGGGGCGGCGCGGAGAGCGCGGCGCAGGTGGGTTTCCCCCTGAGGTGCGCACGGCTGCCCGCGGAGGGGTCGCGGCTCCGCTTACCCCTTCTCTCCCGGGGGCGAGGGGGAGCGGGAAAGGGGCGGGAAGCGGGGAAACCCGCCGCCTCTCCCACGCGGGAACCGCGTGGCACTGAAGGCGGCAGGAGGCGGAGGAGGAGTTTAGAAAGCGGGACGGAGGGGGCGAGTTCATCCGCACCGCCGAGAGAAAGAGCCGACAGGCAGCGGTGGGTGCCGGCGTTCCAGGTATCGGCTCAAAGTCGCCGAGCTTTTGGCCACCCCGGCTCCCTCCGAGGCTCCACGAGGCATTTCAAAGCTGCCGGGTGCGTGGGCAGCCCTCGGAGGAAGCCGGGAAGGACCCGGCGCCACAGCGTGGGGAGAGACGGCGTGCGAGTCGCGGCTTGGGGTACCCGCGGGGTGTAAGATGCATAGATGCTGCTTTTTGGGGGAGATTCTTCCTTGCTACCTTGCACGGCAACTACAAATCCCCTTTCACAGTTACTGCCGGGGGGAGAGCATGTGGTTTTGGGGATGCGAAGCGGAGCGGCCAGCACGTGGCTCTGGGGATGCAAAGCGCACTGATGCTCTGATGCCTGGGATGCAGGACTTCACCGAGGGGTTTGTGCAGCGCTCCTGCGGCTGCAGAGGTGCACATCCCTGCCGAGCAGTGGCGTGTGTGCACGGCAGGCAGTCTGCCACCGTGCCTCAGCCGGCGGGTGTTGTGGGGAGCCGCTGGCAGGTGGGGAGGGTGCCGTGTGCTGCCGTGCAAGAAGTGGGTCAGAGCCCCCTCGGCTGGTAGAAAAACTGCTGGGTCAGGCTTGCTCCAGGTCCTGCTCAAGAAAATGCTCCCAGCTGGCTGTGGGATGCTGTGGAAGATTTCGATGAGTGTTTCTTTCCATTCCTGAGTAAACTGTCAGCGTTAATGGAGAGCCTGATCCAGGCAGAAGCACCAAGAGCTCCTGTAGAGCCCTTTTGTGCTGTCCTCCTCGCCCCTGTAGTTAAATCTGAGCCTCACACCCCTGCTAGATGCTAGTACTGCCAGACCAACACAGTCCCTACCTGTATTCACCAGCACTCCCATCTGCCTCTTGGGAATGGGCTGTGGAACTGCAGACTGTGTGGGAAGGCAACAGCGGCTAAGCCCTGGAGCTGTGGGATCGCAGACAAGTAAAGCCTGTATCCTTGATCCCCAGGGCTAGGGGCTACAGGAGGAATTTGTGCAGCTGTTGGCCACAGCTGGATGCACTTCCCAGCTGCTCCAAAACAGAAAGCAGCCCAACAGCCCCTCAGTTGCCTGTTGTGAGCAGACAGAGTTGAGGGACTTCTGTGAGTGCCAACATGGGAAATCCCACTCTCCTTCTGCACTGCATCCCAGCTTGGTGGCATTGTTTCCACTCACCAGCCCCTGGAAGGTGCTGGACGGCCTCAGGCTCCCTCGAGCCTGCCTTCTCTACAAAGCTATCTCAGGATGTGTCTGTGCAGGGATGCTTTTCCCTTGGGTTTACTGGTTGTCTTCATGCAGCTCATGGGCCATTGATAGTGTCAGTCCGGTGCTGACACCACACGTATGCCCTCCAAAGCACTCCTGCTCCTGCCATTGCTTTTTGCTCCTGGAAAAGATATATAGTCTTGCTCTTGGCTCACCAGAAAGATTTTCACAGAGCAAAGGCACCTTCTTTTTGGCACCAAGGGCTGTAACATCAGCCCCAGAAGACGCTTTGCAGGATGACTCTTCCCTCCACAACTAGCGCAGACAAGAGGTGGAGGCTTACACTGTGTCAGATACCTGGAGTGAGGAGGCTGAAGAAATTCACTTCAGCTTGAATCAGGAGATGTAGCGCCAGCACACAGGACAATATGCCACCTGCATCCTGCAGTTGTCCCTCTTCTCCAGTCCTCGCCAAGCTGCATAATTAACTACTGGCATCAATTCCCAGCATGGCATCCCTGCTCTCATTATCTTGGGCTGGGAGGTGTTAATGAGCCTCTTCCTCTTTAAAGATGAGCCGTGGGCTTTGTTGTTGCCCTGGCCTGACCTGTCTTATTCCTTGTTGTGGTATGGGGGTAAGCCAGGGTGCGGAGGACAAGGTGCCTGTTCACCCACTCCCGTGCTGCACCTTCCTCACTCTGCCCAGCTTCATTTCCAGCTCTCCTGGCAGAGGCAGGGCTTAGGGACCAGCCCATTGGGATGGAGGGAGCCCAGGACCACCTGTGTGCCCTGTCCAAGTGGGAAGGCACCAGCCACTGGCTTTGGGAAGCCAGCAAACAGCTTCTGGTGGTTTTCACAGGACACATGTAAATCTTGGTTGTTTTTGTTCAGTGTAACGTCCAGTCCCTTGGCAAGTGCTACGGAAGCTGCAACGCCCACTCTCATCCACAGAATTCTGTTCGCTTGTGGTCCTTGCCAGCTCCATGCTGACCCCACAGTGTAAACCTCGCTTACCTCCCTGTGCCTTCCTGAGCCTTCCCAACACCAAGCTCTGTCCTGAGACACGTCTGCCAGCCCAGCACTGCGCTGCTTGGGGCTGCAGGACTGCCAGCTCCCAGAGTCTCATCTCTGTGCTAACTCGTACTCAGCTGCCAACAAGCTGAGGCCCAAAGCACTATGCAGAGTGAGCTACAGGCATTTTCATCCAGGCAGAAGTCAGGGTTTTACCAGCCACACAGCTATTTTGATTTGATTAAGCAGTGCTGTAAAGACTAATTGCTTCTTAGATTAAGAGTGTGCAAGATGTGGGATGGGGAAAGAAGTGTGCAGAGTAGGGGCAGACCCTGGGTGGGTCTGGTTACATCAGAATGTGTGGTCTGGAGGGTCTCAGTGCCCCAGCTGAGGCTGCAGCACAGTACTGCACCCCATTTTCCCACTCCAGATTCTGCAGACCTAGCTGGGGGGCTGTATATGGGCTCTAGGGTCCCCGTGTGGGAGGGGAGCTGTGATGCTGCATGAGGAATGCGTCTGAGGATTGTTGTTCCCACGAGACAAGGGAAGCTGTTGTGTAGGAATAACGCTAACAGTCCTTTGTAATTTCATTGCTGATGGAGGTGGTGTAAAAAACATCACTGTTGTGACCTTTTGGTCCTGCTCTGGCTTGGAGCAGGCTTTTTCCTGGTCTTGCCAATCCCCAAGAAAGGGGAGGCTCAAACCTCTGTGTGTATGGCTGTCATGCACTAATCGTGACACAAATTGGTGAGCCTGGCATTCTGGGTGCAGTTCTCAAGGCTCTCTTTCAGCCTCTTGGTTAAGCCATGGGTGAGCACAGTCAGGTTTCATCTCCAGGAAACTGACTTTCCTTGGGGCCAAAAGGGAGCAGAGACCTATTCCCTGCCTGGCGGCTCGTGCAGAAGCTGTCAGCAGGAAGTCAGGCAGATTTCCGCAGGGCCTTCTTGCTGCTTCCCACCACACGACTGCCAGTGAGACTTGCTTTAGTTCATTTGCTTTAGAACTAGTCTGATAGGAAGGCACCTCGCTGTGAAATTTCCAGCTGGAAATTCATGGAGTGAGCAGACCAGGAAGCTGCAGAGGGAGGAGGCAGGCAGGGGCTGGAGGTGAAGAGCAGGGCTGGGAGAGATGTGGCTGGGTGGGCAGCAGCAGTGGGACTGGAGGGTCGTGCCATCAGGCTCCCACATGCTGAGCAGCCCGCTCTGACCACGTACTGAGGCTCAGTCACGGCAGCAGGACTGTGTCATCAGCTGTGCTGTGCCGAGGGCAAGCCAGCAACCTGAATGTGTATCTCCGTCCCCAGACTGACACTGAAGTGGCTCCAGCCTCCTGCAAGGCTGCTGGGGAGAGGGTTGTCCTTCCTGGCTTGCCCTGCTTGGCTTCTCCTCTGCTGCCCAAGCTGTGGCTCCAAACATGGTCCTCATCCCTGCTTGGTTCATTTTGCCTTGCACATCCAACCACTGACACTGTGCAGGGACACAGAGCCAGTTTACACCTGCAGCTGAGGGCCTGCTCACCTGGCTCAAGCCCATGAGGGCTTTGGAGTTTTGCTAGAGTTTTTTGTTCATGGTCATAGTAAACCCTCATGAGAAGAACTCCCCTGTTTTAAGCTTGGGGATAATCCCTGGAGAACAGCCAGGGAGGCAGGAGGGACTGGTGACAGATCTGGCTTCTCAGTCCTGCCCAAGGCTCAAGGTTGAAGGAGATGCCAGCCTTATCTACCTTGCCTGCTCTGCCTGTGACAAGCCTTATTATTTCCTGGCCTCAGGACCAAGTTGGAGGCAATTCCATTTTTTTATCCTCCTTCAGTGCTGTACCCTCAGCTCCCTGATGGTATTTGCTCTGGACTGGACTTCTGCCCCCACAGGGAGCCCAGTGCCGCAGGATGCACACAGTGCTTTCATCCCGTCAGGGTTTGTAGGTGTTGGGCTGTGGCTGAGGATGGCAGGGTTGGGTGGGTCTTCATGGCATCCCGGCAAGAGCGGGAGTGTTATCCATTAACCATAGGAGGAGACAGACCAACGGCAACAGAGCCAAGCTATTATGAAGTGATCCACCCTACCCTGCAGCTTCTCCTTCCCATCTTCACACCCACTCCTCGTGGCAACGCAAGGCTGGTGTGTCTGTGTAGTGAACCACATCGGGACATTGATCTGCCAGCGTGTTCCTGGACAGGGCTGTTATCCCGGAGGCAGCAGGAACGGGGTGCCCACGTGATGCAGAATCCGTGCCTTGCGGGGGATGAGGAAGGTGCTCAAGAGCACTGCGTTCCCCTTGCCTAGGCTCTGTAGCTGGGCTGGCTCCAAAAGGGGAGCCTTTGACCAGAACAAAACAGCATCAGTAAATAGCCTGGCAATCGATACTCAACACACAAGTTGTCTGCTACCGGCTGTCCCTCCCTTCCTTCGCTGTGGCTGTGAGGGGGATGCACTGTGTCAGAAGGGATTGCTTCAGCAGGGCTCAGCTGCTGGGCTTTCTATCACCTGGCATCACTGTGGGAGTGCATCAGCATCCACCCAGGCAAGCCCTGACAGGACACCTTGCTGGATGGCCAGCCCACCTCAATGAGGCTGCTGTAACCTTGGGTCTCCCAGCAGGGTGTCTAGAGCTGCCTTCATCTCCTCTGCTCCCCACATTAATCTGGGGAGGCTGAGAGGCTGGTGGAGCCTGCAAGTCAATGCCAGTGGCTGCAAAGTGCCATTTCCACATGAGCAGAGCACTTGGTGGCTCTCATCCAGAGTTTTCTGTGCTTCCCTGAGACATCCTGAGGATATTCAGGGTCTCAGACAGGCTGCGATATCATGGCTGTGGCACGCTGGGCGGTGGCTGTTTGCACGGATGTAGAAGCACGGGCTGGGATTTGGAAGGGATGTGACTTGCTCTTTCCCAACTTGTGGCTGGGCTTATTATTATTGGTTGTGTGGGAGATTCTGTTTTGATGGGATTTGGGCAGACACAGCTGTCCCCACCTCCTGTTTGCTCTCCCTGCCTGATCCTACTTGCATAAAGATTTCCCTGTTTGCCGCTGTTTAGCCAAGGCCAGTGCCAGGGGTGAGAGGTTTGGGCTCTGACTTATTTGCTCCGAAGGAGGTGTCTGTCTCGAGTCTTGCTTTGGCTCCTCATATGAGACCTTAGTCCTGCCAGGCTGTTTGGGGAAGCTGAGTTATTCAGGGAAGAGGGTGCCAGAGATGGTGCTTCTGCCCTGGGTGTTTGCTCCAACTCCTTTGCTTGCACCACATCTCTGACAGCATGCTGCCTCCTTGGCTTTCCACTCCTCGGTCCACAGGTCGTGGGTTGCCCACACAGCTCTTCTGTGTCTGCCACAGAGCAGGGATATGGCAAACCCAGCTCTCGGTAGGCAGTATCTTCCCTGCTGGGAAATGTGCAGGTGTATGTGGCTCCTCGAGTCCCTTCAGCTTCTGGGACTTGTGGGGATGGCTTTACCCCACTCTTTGGAGATGGCTGCAGCTTTGGAAGTGAGTGGATTTGGCACAAGCAGACCCAGACAGGACATCCATCCCTTCCGCTTCCTTTTGTTTCTGGGGATTGTGGGGTGCCCCTTGGCTGAGACAAAGCGGGTTTTTGAGGTGAGGGGGGATAGACATTCCCTGTCTCTTGGAGCAGAGCCACTGTGAAATAGCTGCATTTAGCATCTGAAGCCAGTTTGGGATTTGCAAGGTGCTGTGGCTGTCCGGGCAGCGAGCAGGATCTTGGCAGGACAGGTGGCTGGCAGACAGACTGCTTGGGACCCCGACAAGGCCCAAAGCCTGCTTCTGTGTTCACCATCCCCTTTCTCAGTAGGGCTGCAGACATTTAATGCCAAAAGCAGTGGTCAGCCAGGGCCCCTATTCTGAGCTGGCTTACAAGCAAAAGGCCCCTTTGGTCTGTGGGGACCCAAAATAGCCCATGTATTTCTGTCCTGGCCACTGGGCACGGCTGACATGCAGAGGACAGAGCCAACCTCGACTCACCACAGGCCAGTGGTAGTTGGCTCCTGTGTGTCTGTCCCAGCTTCCGCCAAGGGGTCTGCTGCTCAGTGGGGAGGAATTGCCTCTCCGAATTTTGGAAGCTGGGGAGATGTTGACACCAAGGGAAGATTGTGTTGTTCTGGCTCTGATTTCGTTTCTGTGTCCTCCACTAAATTGAAAACAGCTGTGCAGCCCAGACCAGCCTCCAAAAAACTGCTGAGGGGGAGCAAAATGATCTTTGCTCCTGTGCCAGCGCCCCAAACAGGGCTGGCAGCCTGCTGTAGGCCTTCTGCTGGGCTGTCCAGGTGCGAGGGCAAGGCTCACTTTGTCCCACCCTGGGAATGATCTCCCCACCTGCTCAGGGGACAGCAGTTCAGCAGCTCTTGCCTGCTGAGGGTCCTGCCAGCTCTGCACCTTTGAATCTGGCTCCATAGAGGAAGGAGCCAGAGCTGGAAGGACAGCCTCCCTCCTGGGAGGTGGAGGTGCTGTGGGGTGCAGGAGGTGGCCAGGTGGCAAGGTGTTGCTGCAGGCAGGTGCTCTCACTGCTGGTTGGCTGACAGCTTTTCCTGCTCTTCTAGAAGCATCCCTGTTTTGGGGACAAGTGAGTGAGGGCTCAGGCTCTCCTTGGAGAAAGGAGTGCCTGTAAAGTGCAGGGTGGCATTTGGGGTGGGAGAGTGGTTGAGCTGAGCCCTCCAAGCCCCTTGTGCCTTGCCCCTCACTGCAGGACCGTCTTGAGGACCTCTCAAACAGAATGTAAGCTGTCCCCACCCTTCTCCTCCAGACCCTCACTGCAGGTTTCTCCATGCTCAGCACCTTTATATTGTTCCTGGCCTGGCTCCTTCTGGGGTCTGCTAGCTCTGAGCTCAGTCCTGGAGCCAGGAACATGAAGCAATGAAGGGGGAATCATCTCCACTCTACATCCCAGCACCTTGGAGGCTGCTGGGGGCAGGTGGCCTCCTGCAGTCCTGCTCTTCCCCTCTGATGCTGCTCCCCAAGCAGTGACCTTGGGGTAGCCATGTGTTACTGGTAGATATGGCCCTACCAAGCCCAGGAGAAGGCAGGCTATGGAAAAATTCATCTTACTCCTCTTTCATTCCTTGGCTGTGGGATTCTATCCCCTGGGTTTCCTCCCACGCATTCAGTGAGTCCTTATCTTCAGACTTGTCTGGCTAAGAGCTGTTTTGCTCTCATCCTGTTTTGCTGTGGGCTCCTCTTCGTTCCCCTCAGCTGCAGACATGAGGGGGAAGTGGGACATGGTCCTGTAGGCTCAACCCACCCCTCTCACGTGCTTTAGCTGCTGCCTAAGGTGTGGCCAACCAAGATACCATCAGTGCAGACAGACAGGGATTCATTCCTCTTGAGAAAGCCTGAACACAGGGAGGGCGAAAGCTGCTAATGCAAAAGAGGTGCATCTGACAGCCACATCCCAAGGGGTCTTACCTAAGTGCTGTCCCAGCCCACCAGGGAGCATCCCTCTTCCCACCCAACTGGATAGCTAGGCTGCAGGCAGGCAAGAGCCCTAACTGTGCTTTGTGTTGTGCATGGTTGGGATTGCCTTTGTCCTCTGTGCATGGCTGTCCTGGCATGTGGTGGCCTGTGCCACTACTGCATCAAGACCCAGGCTCCTCCATGCAAGGAGGACCTGCTTCCAGCTCAGGGCTTCCTCTGGCTGCTCCTTGTCCTCCCAGCTGAATTTTACATTAATGATGTCCGGTTGTTCTCCCCAGGTGTCCTGTAAGGTTTTCTCCACTTGGAAGCGGAAACGGGGTTTCCTCCCATTGTGCTTCTTCCTGCTGCAGCCCCCAGATTGATTCCAGGGAAGCACCCCTTCCCGAAGCACTTCCCCTCCCCGTGGCCCCCAGGCAACACCTCCACTGGCCATGCTGGCACCCCTGGGGCTTGGACCAGCCCTGCAGACATGGGCTGTGAGGGTCTGCCGGCTGCAGAGGATGCCAGGAGAGGATGAAGGTTTGGAGCAAGGCATCCCCAGGTTCTCCCTAAACCCATGGTGGTCCCTCAGGAAGCCATGGTCAGGTGTCATGAGCTTGGTGTGAGCTGTGCATGTCCATAGTGGGTCACCCTCTGCCCCTTCCCACCTCCTTACAGCTCCTGGAGGTGCTGAAAGCTGCCTGGAAGCACCATCCAGGTCCTGGACATGGTTTCAGCCTGGGCTTGGAGGCTTCTGAGCTGCACTGAGTGAAGCCCTGAGCAAATCCCTCCCTCTGCCCTTGGGAGAAAGGGTCTTTATTTTTCTAAATTTCCAACAAATGGAGTCTGAAGCTAGCCCTGGAAGAATGTGTCTCCTTCCACAGCCTCCCAAGAAGCAGGTCGGGGTTTTGGCTTGTAGAGGATGGTCCTTTCCCTGGGGAGAGCAGCCTAAGCAGGTGGCATCAGAAAAACCAGCTTCTTGGAAGAATCCTGTCTCTGCAAACAGTCTACTGAGATCAGCTTATCTCTCTTCCTCTGACGCCTGCTCATAAATGCCATTCCCCCCCAGTTCCTGCCCTCCCCCAGGCACTTGTATCTCCTCCTGCATCCCCAAACCACCAGCCCTGGAGCAGGCAACGGCTCCAATATTTGTGGGGCTTTTCCTACCTCTCCCAAGGCTGCATTGTCCCTCCATCGTCCTGCGGCCTGAAGTGACAAGGAGCAAGGGGCTGGGACCACCCTGCCTTTCTGGTAAGCTTGTTGCTGTGACATTACAATGTCCCCCTGCAGCGTTTGATGGGATGCTGGGCAGGAACACCCATTTCTGCTCCTGGGGGATTGTATGGGTGCCTGGAGGGGTTTTCTCTGGCCAGGGACCAGATTGCACCTGGCCTTGGGCACTCGCCACGTGCTGAGGAGAGAGGTGTGTGGGTTCTTTGTGGGGCTGCCATCGATGGCATTTGACCAGTAATAGTCGGCGCTGGGAAACCACGCAGCTGCCCTGCTGGAGAGGTGGATATCCAGGGCTTCCAGGGACTCAGTAATGGGTGGAATAGTCCCAGCTGTGTCACCTAGGGTAGTTTTAAGGCTGGCTCTGCCCTGTCACTGTCTTCTGCCCTCTACGTGGTGGGAAGCCCTTCGGGGACAGTGCTGGAGTCCTGCCAGGCCCTGGGGAATTTGCTGCCCAGTGGGATCACTTTACCTGCCAGGGGCGAGGGCCCCCAGGGAGCCTCTCAGGGCTCCTTGAACTCTCCAGATAAGGGACTTTGCAGCTGGTTGGTTTACGCAGTTCAAAACACACCAGGGCTGAATGTTCCCCCTCCACCACCCGGCATCCGAGATAATGGCAAGTGCTGGGAGCGGGGTCAGTATCCACAGCTGCTGCTCTGCGAGGAGTTTGTGGTGGCTGCTAGTGCAGCAAGACCGGAGGCAGAGCGGGTCTAGAGATGCGTCTCCTTTTGTCCATGGAGGAGTGGAGGGAGCAAGGTGAAGCAGGTCAGAAACATTGCCCAGGGACCCTCATTCTGTGGGGTGAGGGTGCTGCACAGAGCACCTTTTAAGAGGTTTTTTTCTGCTGGCCAAGCCCTGGCAAAGCAGTGGACTTTGTCTGCAGACAGCAAGTCAAGGGAGAAGGCAGAAATACCTGCTCCCTCCTGCTTCCCTGCTAAGCTCTCTCCTCAGGACGCAGGCATGGAGTAGGGCTGGGAGAGCAGATGGCATCACAAGGCTGTTTACTGAGAGGCAGAAAGGAGAAGAAGAATAATAGGAAGTGCTATCAGCTTGCTGATGGAAACCGCTCACAAAGCACTCCAGGACTAGTAAACCTGCTGCAGGATGTTGGAGGGGTGAGGGATCAGAGGAGGAGAGGCCATAGCAGAAAAGACAGATGAAGCTTTTGCCTCTCTGTTAGCTCCAAAAGAGCCTGAGCAGTTTCTTCCACCTTCCTTTGGGGAGCTCCTCAGAGCATCTGTAGAGGCAAGGTTAGACAGCAAAGATAAACAGCAACAAGTGTCTTGGGCCAGGCAATGTTCCCCAGAAGGAAAAGGAGGATGAAGCAGCTGGGCTGGGTATGACGTGTGGCCTCTAGTCATTCATTCACAACTGCCTCAACCCCCAGGGACTGGGAGGAGGGAAAGATGTGACCTTCTTTTCTAAGAAGGGTGGAAGGAACTTCAGGGAAAAGCTGACTGCTGGATCTGCCGCATGTCCTGGGTGTCTGTGCAGAGACACGGCCTGTGGGCAGGTGGGGAGGCTCCTGTTGAGGGGCCCCCAGGACTGGAGCAGCACTTCCTAGGGAGTCTGGGCTGAGAGTGCCCACGCTGCTTCCCAAAAATAATTCCAGTCAGCTTTCAGCCCAGTTATTCAGGGAACTTGCTGGTCAAGAGGGAAAGTCCTTACTTGGCTCCATAATTAGTATGAAAACAGGAAGGAGGGTGTAGGAGTCAGCAGTCAGTTTTTGCAGTGAAAAGAGATCTTTGCATTGGGCACATGTTTTCAACACATTCATGAGTGACCTGGAAAAGGGAATGAGCAAGGAGATGACAGGGCTTTGCTGAGGTGATTGGATTACTCAGGTTCATGGGGACAAATGCCAGCTAGGAGGAGTACTGACAACCATTACAACACCAGGCAACTGAAATTCAGTTTAGATAAATATCAAGTGATAGACAAGGGGGGAAGGGAAAAAGCCCCAAATCCACAAACAAGATTATGCATTGAGCCAGCCATGAGCCGGCCACTCACAGCAAGGCCTGGGGCTATTTCAGATAGCTCAGTGTGCATAAAAACACACACTGAATCATCTTCCCCAGTTAAAAAGCAGAAACAAAGCAAGAAAGCTTTGTGCCACTCTTCAAATTGGTGTCTCACCCCCACACAGTCCCTGTGTGCCCCCAGCACCAGCGCCTCTGGAAGGATCGAGAGGAGCCAGGGAAGGTTTGGAGAAAAGCAACAAGGAGGACCGAAGGCATGGAGCCATGCCTGAATGACTAAGTGAGCTAGAATTTCTCTGTTTGGAAAATCTGCTGTTGGGTGGATACAATCCAGGTCTGTAAAGCAGCCACTCCAGTGTTCATCCACCCTTTGATGTCGAAGGCAGGGGAGCCCTGGTGAGGCCCTGCATGTGGGGAGAGCTGCTGTCCCCTCTCAGAAGCTTGTGAGTTGAAGGGGGAAGCAGGATTTCACAGAAGTGAAACCCACCATGGCTACAAAACACATGAACATCGTGTCCCTTTCAGCTCAGAGGCTGGCGGAACAGTCGGGCAGTTAGTCCGTACCCGTGCCGCATTTACTCTTTCCTAGCATCTGCTTTTGCCCTCTGATGGATACCAGCCTTTGAGCCAGACCAGCCTCTGCTTTGACTCAAGGCACCTGCCTGCCCTTGTTTTGGGAGGGCTTGTGTTTCTCTCAGCACTGCAGTGGTGGCACACAACTCACCTGTCTTGTGAAATACAAGCGTGTGTCCTCGCAGCCAGTGACGGTGGAGCGGGGCAGGACGCTGCCCAGGACGCTGATTCCCTGCACCCCGGCACAAGGTAGGAGGATCCACAAGCAGCGTGGTCAGAGTTCAGGCACGCATATGAAATCTCATGAAACAGGCAGTCTCATGAGTGTTTCCTATCTTCCAGCTGAGTCATGGTCACCAGGGTTTCATGTGACTTGCATACCTGTGCTGGGCTTGTTCCGTGCCTGCAGATAAACCTTGAGGGGCCCCTGGATCAGCCTTCCTGACAGGAGAACTCTAGTGTTGCCCAGTGGGCAAGCGGATGTAGGGGATGGGATGAAAGGCTGGTGAGGCAACTGGTCCTGTCCCATCTTGGCCATGCTTGGAGGAAGTACTGACATTATCCCTGAAAAGTGATCCCCTGACAAGTGGTGTCAGGAGGACACAAGGTGCTTGCCATTGAGTCTGCTGGCAACCCCTTGGCTATGGACTGCCAGGGCACTTCTACACTTGGTGTGGTGTAAATGGCTTTTCTTTAGAGCTGGTGATTCTGGGTATAATTCCATGGTGCCACAGCATGCCTACATGGCACCAGGGAATTGCTCAAGTGGGAAGCTAAGCATGCACTGCACTCACCCTTGGCTAAGGCAGAAGGAGCAGGGGAAAAGGCGATGTGGGGAAAGGGAGAGGTAGGGAAGTGTCCAAAGCGAGGTGACAAACGGCTGCCTGCAGGTGTGGCTGTCCTGCAGTGCGGGTTTTTCCGCAGAGGTTAGGCAGCTTTGGTGACAACTGGCCCTGCCGTCAGCTCCCAGGGCTTGGCTAGCAGTGGGGCTGCACGTGGCCGCTGAGGGTGTCACAGCATCTGTCACAGCCTTTGTGTGGCATGAAAGGACAATTAAAATTGTGCCATCTCTTGTTTGTACCTGCTCAAAGGTTCTAGCCTATGGTTTGTTAAGCCCACTCTTTGTGATCTTGCTTCTTCTGTGGGGGTAAGACAGACTGCTCTACGCCCAGGAATGAAAGGGATGTCCTTAGGCCAAGGCCCCACATCACTCCTTTGCCCTGTCCCTCAGGATGTGCAGCCACCAAGCTGGTGGCTGGGCTAAACACCAGCAGACTCCTGCGGGAGGCGGTTTTAGCTGTGCTGTGCTGGCTGGAAGAGTGGCATCTGTTCCCATGTCCCATCAGGTAGGGCAGCTCCCCCCAAGAGGGAGCAGCGTTGCCACCTGTTGCTGGTGTTGGTTCCTGTGACCTTTTCTGTTTGTTGTAGGGTTCTTTATAACAGCCAGCAGCTGGAAGCGTTTCCCGCTGTAATGACTGCTGCCCTTGGCAGGCACTGTCTCTTTGTGGAAAAAATTAGGAGGCATTTAGTGAAGTGAGACAGAAAACAAACAGAGCAGGCAGGAGACTGCGGCCGGCAGTGCCTGCCAAGGAGGCCGGGCTCCTGACGCAGGCATGTGGGCACTCTCCAGACAGAAGCAGGAGGCGGTGGGAAAGCAGCATGGCGGAGCGCCCTGCCCCAGCACCCCCAGAGTCCTACTCCCAACCCCCCCCGCCTCCTCCCCAACACCCTCAGCTCCTGCCATCCCGTCCACGGCACCCCTGCCTTCCTCCCTTCC
Source organism: Lycocorax pyrrhopterus obiensis (assembly GCA_014706295.1). Lineage (NCBI taxonomy): Eukaryota > Metazoa > Chordata > Aves > Passeriformes > Paradisaeidae > Lycocorax > Lycocorax pyrrhopterus. Next base: position 31,449,650 of record JACSVZ010000004.1, on the reverse strand, counting down.
CTGGATGCTTGGGCAGCAGGACCTGGGCTGTGTGCCAGCTGTGGTACCCGATACCTCTTCGCCTCCTCCTCCGCGGGTGCCGCTAGACCCACAGGGCTCCAGCCCCCGTGACTTGAGCCAGGGCCCGGCACTCACCCCCAAGAGCGGGGGTGTGGACGCAGCGGGACACACTGCCTTCAAATACTCTGAACACAGGGCTCACCCTGGCTCTGTCCTCTCTCCCCAGGTATGTCTATGGGGTCAGTCCCTCCCCCTATTTCTTGGGACAGCGATATGACCTGGAGGGGGCTGGAAGGGGAATCAGGGGCTTGGCTGGCAAGGGGAAGCATGTTGAGGGCTTGCTGGGGACCCACGGGGGAAGCTGAGGTTTTCTTGCCTATTTTGGGTTGAGATCTGTTTGCTTGGAGACAAGCAATGCCCCGGTGGCGTTTCTGTGTGCAAGGGGATGGCACTTGTGTTTGCAGATCCCTCTGCTAATCCCGGGTCAGGATGTCTCCTCCCCGCTGAGGCACCGGCAGGCTGCCAGGAGGGGATTTTGGGACGTTTTGTCTGGAAGCCCAGATGGCTCAGAAGGGCAAGGCAGGAGCTGTCATGCCCCCGAGCTCTCTGTGTGGGAAGGCAGGGGAGCGGTGCTGCAGATGGCTCCGACATCAACAGGGTGGCACGTGCCGGGTTGGCAGAGCCCTCGATCCTTTGCAGGCATACTGTTGTCCTACTCTGTCTTTCCCAAGCGGCTTCCAAAATCCCTTTCCACATCCTGCCGCCTATATTTCGGTTCCATCACAGCTCAGGCTCCCCAGCCTGCAGGATCCTGCCGGAGGAGGAGGCGAGCTGTGCCCAGAACGCCAGGGGCACCTGCGCCAGAGACGGGCTGCGCTGCCTTCAATGCGTGCCGGGGCTGGCAGGGACTACACATCCCAGCATGCTGCTGCCTGTCTCCTCCTCCTCCGGCTCCTCCGCCCTACCTGGCAGGGCGCAGGCAGGGATGCTGCAGGCGGCATTGGAGCAGGCGTCCGCGGGGCATGTCCCAGGGGGGCCGGGGGCACGGCGCCGGCAGCCCCGCTGCAGGTGAAGCCCTGGGAGAAGTGCCGGAGCTCCCCATGCTGCGCCGCCCGGACTGGAAAAGGACAAGGCAGGCCTGCGGTTCCTCCGGGCGGCTAATCCCCCTCTGCCCCGGGAAGAGGGGGTGACCGGGGAGGGAAGGTCCCTTCTCGGGGCTCCGGGGGCCACATCTCTGGGGCTCTCAGAGCGATGCCTGAGCGGTGCAGCGCCTGGGCAGGGGGTGATGGGGAAGAAGGAGCGGTGGGCGCCCGGGAGGGGACAGCAGTGCCAGGGACGCCCTTGGCTTTTCAAGGTGACCCAGGAGAGGGCTGTGAGAGCCGCAGGGAAGTGGAATTGAAAACGGGGGATTTGCTGGTTCTGGCCGGAGACGCTGCTGAATTAAATGTGTCTTGTGCCACCGAGTCCCGGGCGTTGGAGGGAGCTGGGGCGGGCGGGAGGGGCAGGCCCAGCCCACTGCGCACATGCTTCACTCACAGCCCCAGGATTGGGGACAGAGAGCTGCAGGCTCACAAATCCCTTAAGAGCCTGCTGCAGGCAGCTGGGCAGCCAGCATGAGCAGTCTGGGTACCTCGGGAAAGCAGTTTCCTTTCGAAGGGAAGGCTTGGTGTGCCCAGCCAGCAGAATAAGGCTGTGTGTCACAGTCCCTTGGGAAAGCAGTTTCCTTTCGAAAGGAAGGCTTGGTGTGCCCAGCCAGCAGAATAAGGCTGTGTGTCACAGTCCCTCGGCTGAAGGACTCTGAACTGTAGGTTTCCAAAGTTCCTGCACTGTCTTCTCATAATTTTCTGGGTTGGTGTTTGACTCTCAGTACTGTGGAGCACTTACCTGGCAGCATGGGTTGGGGTTAAAACCAGTGCTGCCCCTGCCTGGCTTGTGTCTCTCACTTTCCCATAAAATCTTCTGTTTGCTTTCCAGAAGGAGAACAGCCACAAGACTTGCTGGGACCTGTGCTGACTCTTGCCACACAAGATGACAGCAAGAGACGGGCCTCAAGATAGGTAATGACGGTTTCTGGTGTAGCTATCACATCCAGGACACCAGGAGGTGAGGGAGGACAGGGGGACCCAGCATCTGGGGGTCCCCCTCTCCTGCATGCTTACTGGGCTACCAAGCTGTCCCTTCTTTCTCAGCTTTTCCATAGCAAATGGGCTGTAAACAGTCCCCTGTAAACACACCTGGGGAGCCTAACTCCCTCCCATATCTGGTGATGGATGCTGTGTATCTGGCTGCCACATGCTGAGGAGCAGCCAGTCTCTCCCTGCCTTTGTACCTTCCTGGGGAGGGCTTCCCACAGCCCCTCTGCAGTGCCACATCTCTGGCAGCTCAGGCTACCAAGGGCTGTGGGGCAGGGGCAGGGCAATAAGTATTGTCTGGTGCCTCCCACCGCAGGGTCAGGGACAGTCAGAAGCAATACTTGTCCCTGACGCTGCCCAGCTTCCTCTCTAAAGCACTCTGTCCCGTTCACAGGTACAAGGCTGTCTGGCTGATTTTCTTCATCCTCGGCCTGGGAACTCTGCTGCCATGGAATTTCTTCATGACCGCCAGGGAGGTGAGGGCTTCCCTCCTGCTGTTGTCCATGACACTCATTGTCCCCTGTCATGTCTAGGGACCATGGTGTAGATGTGGCAGCATGGCACAGCATGCAGAGGACCACAAGCGTGTGTGACCTGGGTGTGACGAGTGGCGCTGAGGCAGCAGGAGGGATGGGCATGGGTCTGGATGAAGAATAAGGGTAGCCTGGGAAGGGCTCGCAGAATCTCAGCCCCACCAGGCTCCTTGCTTTGCAGTATTTCATCAGCCGCCTTGTGGACCCGGAGGAGATGAGCCACATCAGGAACCAGACCGGTGAGGCCACCGTCACACCCTCCTACCTGCAGTCTGTGTTTGACAACTTCATGACTCTCTGCGCCATGGTGCCCCTCCTTATCTTCTCCTGCCTCAACTCCTTCATCCACCAGCGGTGAGCCTTGCTCTGTCCTTGCCCCTGCCAGCCCCCATAGGGCCACCCAGCCCTGGCCTGTTCTCCTGCCCCAGCGCTGAGCCAAGCTACAGCCCATTCGGTCAAGTCAAAGGCAAAACACCAGTCTCCTGTCTCAGGGTTTGGCTGGGGTTCCCACAGTTAGAGCTTGGTCTCAGCCCCGCAGGTTTTTGGGGGGTTGGGTTTTCCTCACTGAGACCCTCTTTTGTAGGATTCCCCAGCAGATCCGCATCTCGGGCAGCCTGGTGGCCATTGGGCTGGTGTTTTTAGTCACCGCGATCATGGTGAAAGTCCCCATGGAGCCTCTTCCTTTCTTCGTCTTTACCATGATCAGCATTATCTTCATCAACTGTGAGTGAAGCAGTGGGGGAAGGAAAGGGACACAGCCCCATGGCTAGGGCTGATCCCTCTGGGAGAAAAGCATGTGGGAGAGCCAGGAAGGAGGGGGACTTGCCTTGCCTCGCAGGGCAGGGGCCTTGGCTCCCTGCACAGGTGCAGTCCGTCCTTGCCTCTGGTTTCTCATTTCTGCTCATCTTTCCTGTTTGCAGCCTTTGGCGCCATTCTCCAGAGCAGCCTGTTTGGGCTGGCAGGGCTCCTGCCTGCCAGCTACACAGCCCCCATCATGAGCGGGCAGGGTCTGGCAGGCACCTTTGCTGCTTTGGCGATGATCTTCAGTATTGCCAGTGAGTAATCCCTGCCTCGCAGGTGACAGGGCCTTCCCAGAGCACTGCTGTCACAGGATCTGCCAAGGTCATGCTGTGTATGAGATGGCAGCAGGGCCTTGCTCCTCTCAGCCCTCATCATCTTCCTTTCCTTTCCCTTCCTGTGCTCTCAGTTGGTGCCCAGCAACCCGAGAGCTTCATCGGTTACTTCGCCACGGCCTGTGTGACGATCGTGCTGGCAATCGTCTCCTACGTAGTTCTGCCTCACATGGTGAGACTGTTCTCCTGGTGGGGAAGGGCCTGGGGACATGGGACCTTTGCGCATCCCAGCACAAGAACCGTGGCCCACTAGCAGCCCAGCCTTGGCTCCTACCAGCCTCCAGCTCTTGTGTCAGGGCAGGCTCTCCCGTGTCCCAGGGGAGCACTCTGGGATACTTCCCACCACAGATACCCCAGTATACTTGGGGTATCTGAGTCTCTTGGTGAGCAGGAAAGCATCAATATCGGACATAACTGGAAGGAATACTTTGCCCATATTGCCCATATCTGCTGTTGTCACATAGCCCCTGGCAGCCTTCTTTCTGCACGCATGAATGAGTCCTCCATGCTGTCTCTCTGCAGGACTTCTTCCGATACTACTCCATGAAGGACAAGACAGAGTACCGCGTGTACAATGCAGAGCTGGAGACCAAGAGAGACCTGATTAAGAAAGGTGAGGGGCTGAGAGAAGGAAGAGAAAAGGGAAAGAGCTTAAAGAATAAGATAGAAGGACTGAATTAGATCCCAGCTTTCTGGGGTCTGCTATGCCCTACTTGTGTCTCTCCCTGCAGACGAGAATGGGATGGAGCAGAATAACTCAAAGATCATCCCTGTCCACAACCCTGATGAGCAGCCCTCTGTCATTGCTATTTTTAAGAAGGTCTGTGAGTTGCCAGCGAGCCTTGTCCTGCCCTTCCTTTTGGGATGGGCACAGGTGTAGGAGAGCATGGGGAGAGGAGACCAGCCCTGCACTGGTCTCTTGCCCCATGTTTGGTACCAGCATTTTTCTTTCATCTGCCTAGCTCTGGGTCATGGCCCTGTCTGTCTGCTTCGTCTTCACTGTCACCATCGGCATCTTTCCTGCCATCACAGCTAAGGCATCCACTGTCCTTGGAGAGGGAAACAAATGGGGTAAGTGTGCCAGGGATGGGGGTGAGGTAGGAAAAAAATGAGAACAAGGTAAATGGGAGAAAAGAAAGTGGGGCTTGAAGGTATGTGTGGTGGGATAACCCTGCCTGGATGCCAGGTGCCCACCAAAGCCACTCAAGCACTCCCTTCCAGAACTGGACAAGGGACAAAAGGCTTTTAGGTGGAGATAAGGACAGCAAGAAATCACTCACCAATTACTGTCACAGGCAAAACAGACTCAACTTGGGGAAAATGAATTTAATTTATTACCAATCAAATCAGTAGCATAATGAGAAATAAAAACTAAATCTTAAAACACCTTCCACCCACCCCTCCCTTCTTTCCAGGCTTAAGTTTATTCACGACTTCTTTATCTCCTCCCTCTGCAGCAGTCCACGGGGATAGGGAATGAGGGCTGTAGTCAGTTCATCACACATTTCCTCTGCCACTGCTTCCTTCTCAGGGGGAGGACACCTTCCACTCTTCCCCTCCTCCAGCATGGGAGGCAGTCCTCCATGAAATCCAATGTGAGTTCTTCATGAACTGCTTCAGCCTGGGTCCCTTCCATGGGATGCAGTCCTTCAGGAACAGATTGTTCCAGTGTGGGTCCCCTGCAGGGTCACAGGTCCTGCCAGCAAACCTGCTTCAGACTGGGGTCTTCCACAGGCAGCAGGTGGATATCTGCTCACTGTGGACCTCCTTGGGCTGCAGGGGGAAAGCCTGCCTTGCCATGGTCTTCACCACAGGCTGCAGGGGAATTTTTGCTCTGACATCTGGAGCACCTTCTCCCCCCTCGTTTTCCACTGGCCCTGGTGTCTACAGAGCTGTTTCTGTCACACATTCTCACTTCTCTCTCTGGATGCAATTGCACATGTTGAGATTTTTTTCCCCTTCTTAGTATGTTATCCCATAGACCCTTACCGCTGTCACTGATGGCCTTGGCCAGTGGTGGGTCCATCTTGGAGCCATCTGGCATTGGCTCTGTCAGACTTGGGAGCTTCTAGCAGCTTCTCTCAGAAGCCGCCCCTGTAGCCCACCCCCCTACCAAAACCTTGCCACACAAACCAAATACAGAATGCCTGAAGGGAAGAGGGAACCACTGTGCATGATGGTTTGGATGCAGACACCTAGACCTGAAAGTCAGTTTCCGTGCAATGGGTATGAGGGGCTGGGGCACACTGGGCTCATCACTGACCTCCCCCTTCTGCAGGTCTCTACTTCATTCCTGTCTCCTGCTTCCTGCTCTTTAATGTCTTTGACTGGACAGGACGGAGTCTCACTGCCCTCTCCACATGGGTAAGCATGGGGCAGGGAGCAAATGCCCAGGCAGTGTCCATCCCTAGGTCCCTCAGCCATGGCTCTCAGTGAGGCTGCCATCCATGGCTTAGAGCAGGAAGGAGGTGCAGAGCTAACTCCTGCTTTAAGTTCTAAGTGGAGATTTATGGGTCAGAGCCGAGAACCACAGTGTTGTTCTGTCCTCCCACCCCTCCTTCAACATGCCTTGGATGAAGCTGCCTCCTCCATTTCAGCCTCTCTGTAAACAAACCTTCACTCCAGCTATGCAAACGATGAGACAGGATGGCGACAGGGAAAGAGGGTGAAAGACAGGGCAGCCCAAAATAAAACCTCTGGCCTTGGCACAGGACACAGCTGCTTCAAAGACCCTGGTCCTGAGAGAAGGGCAGGGCCATGCCATGTGGGTCACAGAACTGTTCCCTGCCACATCCCCTTGCTCTGATCTCCCCAGAATGGGCAAGGAAGGGGGCTGTCCTGTCTGGGTCTCTTCCTGCCCCTTCACCCACCCTCCAAGTGCTGTTTCCCCCTGTATTGTTCAGGCTGTTTGTTTAGAGAAGCTCCTCAGGACCACGTGCCGTATGGGGTCTGCCTGGGCCTGACTTCCCCACGGCCTGGAGCTGCTTCTCCCCTGGCCATCACTGCTTGTTGCCTTTGGTCCTGGCCATGAGCTGCCTTGCCTGGTGTCCAGGCCACAGCCTCCATGGTGGGATGACCCAGCAGGAGACGTTTCCAAAACAAGGCTGTGTGGAAAGTCTGACTGCATGTGGTTTGGGCCACAATTCCCTGGTTGGGGCCCTGCTCGCTCTTTTTCTCCTCAAGCAGGAGAGGCAGCTGCTCTCTCCAGTTTGCCCCATAGACATGGCAGCTGGCCTAACCTCAGCTTCCTCCTGTGTTCATGGAGTTTCCTGTGGCCACGCCAGCCCAGCAGCTCCCACGGCAGCTGTGGGTCTCTCCTCACCTCAGACCAGTGAGCCCTGTCATCTGCGAACCTGGCACCTCACTGAGGGGACCCCAGAGAGAACAAGGCCTGTCTCATTCCAGCGGCTGCCTTGGTCCCAGCTGCAGGGACAACACAGGGGGGTGGTACCTCCTTCTTTGTCCCAGCCTCAGTTGCTCAGTAACTCCGGTAGGATCCAAGGAGACTGTAATTCGGTCCATGCCTTTCCCAGCACATTCCAAAACAACCCCAGCATAATCCCTTTCCCAGATTGCTGGATCTTGCCCTGCTTGGCTGGGGGATGGTGCAGGACGCTGAAAAGCTGGCTAAAGCCCAGTTTGCAGGCACTGAGGTGCCAGAGGGGATTTACCTCAGCCACCCTCGTCCTGCACGCTGGCTCACTGCATGAGTGTGCACAAAGCTGTCTTGCCTGCCTGCCTGTTGCCAGCAAGGGCTTAACAGTTGCCCACAAGTCCAGCTCAGTATTTTGGCTCTAGTGCTGCTTCAAGTCATCTGCGACAGGGCTTTCAGACCTAGGAAAACCTACTTGTGACTGCAGGTGGTGATGCTGAAATTTGTTGCAGCAGAGAAAGTCTCTCAGCAGCTTTGCCATCTCTGTGGCTCCTCCACAGCCCTGGCGCAGTAGGGACAGCCTCTGTAGAGCCCCTGCCATGGGATGGGGAATGTCCAGTTCTCAGCTGCTCAGAGATCTGTGTTTTTCTCCCAGCCCGGGAAGGACAGCTGCCTCCTGCCAGTGATGGTGGTCCTCCGTGTCATCTTTGTCCCTCTGTTCATGCTGTGCAACGTGCAACCCCGTTACTACCTGCCTGTTGTGTTCTCTCATGACGCCTGGTACATCATCTTCATGATCTTCTTCTCCATCTCCAATGGCTACCTGGCCAGCCTGTGCATGTGCTTCGGGCCAAAGTGAGTGTGAGCTGGGGACAAGGGAAGGGTTGGTTACTCCCCCAGATGCCAGCCCTGGCATGACTCCTGGAGTCTGGCTCTGCCCAGCTTTGGCATCTGGAGAAGAGGCCGCAGGCACAGAAGGGAATTGTCAGTATCCCCAGTGTCCCATCTCCCAGGCTTGTGCCTCCATATCCTAGGAATGAGGTAGCTATTTGGGCTCTCCATTTTCCCCACCGGCCACGCAGGGGACGGGGCTGGATATAGTGGGGATCTGGAGGGGAGCAAAGTGTGGCATAGCGCCTACAGCAGGGTGAGTAGCCTTGCCCAGCACAGGCAGCACGAGGAGTCCCACAGGGGTCAGAGAGGGATGTCTCTGGTGCTGGGAGCTTCAGGGTGGCCTGCCTGATGCACTTTATGAGCCCACAGGGTTGGAGTTCTTGTGGCTCTGGGAGCCAAGGTGGATTTCTTCTTGCCGTTCCTCTGCTGCAGACGAGCCTCCTAGCTCCACTGAACAGCAGGGCACAGGACACACATCCTGAGGATGGATCTCTGACACCTGTTTCTCCCCTAGGAAAGTGCTTGCGCATGAAGCAGAGACAGCTGGAGCTGTCATGGCGTTTTCCCTGTCATTTGGTTTGGCCCTAGGAGCTGCCATCTCCTTTCTGGTCCAAATTCTCATCTAGCAGAGGCACACAGAGGGTGCAGGGACACCAAGAGATGGCTCTGCATCCTCCACTGAGGCCCTGGACACCTCAGCACTGTGAGGAAATAACAGCTCTCATCTGTCCCTGCCAGATCACACTGCCACAGCAGACATTACACCCAGGGACTGTTCCACTCCTGCAGGGTAGCCCTGGTTCCTGCCACGCTCGGCTGTGTGATGCCTTCAGGCCTACGTGCCTTCTCCTTCCCCATGTTGTGTGTGTTGCAAGACCCCCAGGATCTCAGAGAAGTCCAGCTGCTTCCCATGCTGCATAATTTCCCCGGCTCAAGGCCAAAAGCCATTTTCAGTCTCTTTCTCTCTGACAGAGTGAAAGGCTGGTAATCAGTGTTAGTCCTTCTCTTGCCCTTGTCTCTAAAGCACCTAGGAGATTCTCTCCTCTCCTTCTAGGTGGCCTGGAAATACCCCACACCCCTCCTCCTGCTGGTAAGACTTGTAAATGGGGAGGAGAGCCCCAGCCGGCCTTGCCATCCCTGCTCTCTGCTAGACGCACATCCCCCTGCCCAGTGGTATCCCAAGAGCGTAGACCTCTGTGTCCCAGCCACAGAAAGAGCCAACACTGTGGCTAGGCTGAGGGAGGAGGAGGTCTCCACACCCCACCTTCTCCCCCTCTCCTTGCCTCTGTTCCCTTTTTTGTTCTGGTGATTCTGCCATTGTTTTCTCTTTTTCAGCCTCCTGGTTGTGTGACAGGAGGTTCCACTGTGGGCTACAAGAGGAGAGGCAGCAACTCCCTTCCCACCAAAGCTGCCTTCCCTGCCCACCTGTGCTGCAAGGGAAGGCCTCGCCTCTCCCTTGGCTTTCCTGTCCCTTGTCGCGTAAATGTGTCTATACAATTGCCATTTTCTATAAAAAGACCAAAATGCTCCTTTGGGTATGTGTTTTTGTCTCCATCGCCACAGGGGAGAGGGGCTGTGGAGCTTGGGGCAAGGGTTGAAGTGAGAAGGCACCGGCATTTCCTTGGCATCCGGCAGTCCCCTGTAACCAGCATCAGATGTGGAAATGGTGTGGGCATCCCCTGCACAGACAGGCCCAGCTATGAGGACACAGCCAGTGTGGGAAGGGGATTGTAGAACCATAAAATCAGAATGGATCAGGTTGGAAAGGGCCTTGAAGATCACCCAGCTCCAAACCCCCTGCCATGGGCCGCAACAACTTCCACTATACCAGGTTACTTGGAGCCCCATCCAGCCTGGCCTTGAACACTTTGAGGGGTGGGGCATACACAGCTTCTCTGGGCAACCTGTTCCAGTGCCTCACCACCCTCACAGTAATAAATTTCTTCCCCGATATCTAAACCTTCCCTCTGTCTGAAACCATTCCCCCTTGTCCTGTAACTACATACTTTTTGTCCCTGTCCATCTTTCTTGTAGGTCCCCTTCAGGTACTGGAAGGCCACAATTGGGTCACACCAAAGCCTTCTCCAGGCTGAACAATCCCAATTCTTTCCTTGTAGGAGAGGTGCTCCATCCCTCTGATCATGTTGGTGTTCCTCCTCTGGACTATCTCCAGCAGGTCCAAGTCCTTCCTGTGTTGGGGACCCCAGAGCTGGATGCAGCACTGCAGTGGGGCCTCACCAGAGCAGAGCAGAGGGACAGAAAACCATCCCTTGCCCTGCTGGCCACGCTGCTTTGGATGCAGCCCAGGACACGATTGTCTTTCTGAGCTCTGAGTGCACATGGTGAACTCATGGCCAGTCTCTCATCCACCAGCACCCCAGGGATGCTGCCCTCGAGGTACACCAGGGAACCACCGACACCTCTGAAAAAGAGCAGATGCACCTTCACATTTTGTGGTGCAGTGACCTGCAGCAGAGCACCTGGGAGTTTTCCTTGTGCCTGGGAACAGCCGGAGTGCCACCTCCTGCTCTTGGGGTGAACTACACCTGCCTGCCAGTGGACTCCCCCTCCCTCTGTCCCACATCATTCACAGCCATCACCTCCTTGCACCACTAGGCACCAAAACCCATGTGGGGGCTCGGGTCCCCTCATCCCACTTCAGCTTCCTTTGCTGGTCAGGACTTCTGTACCCACAGCCTCAACACAGAATCACAGAATGGGTCAGGTTGGAAGAGACCACAGTGGCTCATCTGGTCCAACCTCGCTGCTCGTGCAGAGCTATCCTAGAGCTCATGGCATAGGATTGTGTCCAAACAGTTCCTGAGTATCTCCAGTGAGGGAGACTCCACTACCTCTCTGTTGTGGCAATCTGTTCCCGTGCTGGGTCACCCACACAGTAAAGAAGCTCTTCCTCGTGTTCAGGTGGAACTTCCTGTGCATGAGTTTCTGACCATTGCATCCTGTCCTGCTGCTGGCACCACTGAGCAGAGCCTGGAAACACCCTCGACACCCTCCCTTCAGATACTCATAGACATTGATGAGGTCTCCTCTCAGTCACCTCGAGGCTGAATAAGCCCAGCTCCCTCAGCCTTTCCTCTTAAGAGAGTTGCTCCAGTCCCTTAATCATCTTTGTTGCCCTCTGCTGGACCGGCTCCAGGGGCTCCATGTCTCTCCTGTACTGAGGAGCTCAGAACTGGACAGAGTACTCCAGATACTGGAACGGTAAGGCTTAAGATTGATTTATCTTATTGTTTCCCTTGGACAATGAAAAGCTAACGTCTCCAAACACTGGTTTGCAACGGGGCCACGGGCCTACCATACACTCGGGCCCTGACACCTTCTGTCCCCGCCCCCTCACCGCTGTGCTCCGTTACACGCAGCCTCGGGCCAGCACAGCTACGCGGCTCCCGGCCGCGGGGGGAGCGGCAGGAGGAAGCTGGAGCAGTGCGGATCCCCGCTTCCCTGCCCCAGCCATGGAGCCGAAGAGGCGCCGCCATACCCCTGTGGAATACTCTGGAAGTGCTTTTGTACCCGTAGTCGGTATTCCTCCGCGACGGGGCGCGGCAAAGAGTTCCCCGCCGGAGCTTCCCGCCGCCCCTCGCCGTGGCGCTCGGAGGTCCCGGTCCTGCGGCCCTCCGAGCGTCGCGGCGAAAGGCGGCGAGGAGCCCCGGCTGGCGCCCGCACAGCAGCCGCATGAAGCCGAGCATTCATTGCACGCCCGCCCCCGCCATGGCCGCCGCTAAACGGCAATGCCGATGCCTCCCATACACCCTCCATCTGTGGTTCGCTGACCAAGACCCCTTTAAGGCGGAAGGATACAAGGTGCCGTGAAAGTGCCTCCCCGCTCCGTGCCTATAAAATCCGGCCGGTGAGTAGCGTAGCTCTTTCGCCGGTCCCTCACGCCCGAGAAGGTAGGGGCAGAACGGGGGATGGGGCTGGGCCTGATGCTCCAGCCGCCCCCTCCCTGGTGCTCGTGCCCTGAAAATGCGCTGAAAATAGGCCTGTGTTTGCCTTGTAGATGCCCGAGAAAGTGCAGCACGAGGAGGAGGATGCGGAGACTTTCGCCTTCCAGGCGGAGATCGCCCAGCTCATGTCGCTCATTATCAACACCTTCTATTCCAATAAGGAGATCTTCCTGCGGGAGCTTATCTCCAACGCCTCCGACGTGAGCCCGGGCGGGAGTGGGCTCCTTCCTCTGCCGGGGGACTCGGGGTCGGGCTGGCGTTCTGCCGGGGGTGCCCGGGGAGAGGCCGATTCCTGGCTCTCCGGGAAGGCTTCTGCAGGGGAGGGACGGAGGCGGCTGTCGAGTAGGGAGGCCATGTCGAGCATCCCTCTCTCCCCTAGGCCCTGGATAAGATCCGCTATGAGAGCCTGACCGACCCCTCAAAGCTGGACAGTGGGAAAGACCTGAAGATTGACATCATCCCCAACCCCCGGGACCGCACACTAACCCTGGTGGACACTGGCGTTGGGATGACAAAAGCAGACCTCATCAATAATCTCGGCACCATTGCCAAATCTGGGACCAAAGCCTTCATGGAAGCTCTGCAGGTGGGTTGCTTTTGGCTGCATGGGTTCCCTGGGGCCTGAGTCACAGGCTGGTACTGAATGTACAACTAATAATAAATAAATAATAAAATGGCCCTGCTGGCTTGTTTGCTGTGGGAACTGTTTGCCTACCCAAGTGTGCTTCCCCCACTTTTCCAACAGCAGGGAGGAGCTGAGGGTAGAGCTGGTTGCCTGTTGGCACTTGCATGTTTTTCTCCATGTGCTTGACCCAGTTCTTTGCTGCTGTGAGTCAATCTCAGACATTTTCTATCTCTTCACTGGTCTTAGCAGTTGCTCTGTGCTTTCACAGGCTGGCGCGGACATCTCCATGATTGGGCAGTTCGGCGTGGGTTTCTATTCTGCCTATCTGGTGGCTGAGAAGGTGGTTGTCATTACCAAGCACAATGATGATGAGCAGTATGCTTGGGAGTCATCAGCTGGGGGCTCATTCACTGTCCGAACTGACCATGGTGCGTATTGTACAAAAAACAAAGCACGTTTTCCTGCCAGAGGCACCCCTTTTGCTGGTGCTCCTTAGAGCCGTGCTGCATTGTCAGTCACACTGGTTAATGCTGGGCATCCTGTAATGTTTAGGCTCGAGGAGCTGGCCCTGCTTGCTGTCTGCCCTGAAACACTAATGTTTCTCTCCCCACACTGCAGGTGAGCCCATTGGACGTGGCACCAAAGTGATCCTGTACTTGAAGGAAGACCAGACTGAGTACTTGGAGGAGCGTCGTGTGAAAGAGGTGGTGAAGAAGCACTCCCAGTTCATTGGCTACCCCATCACGCTCTATGTACGTAAGGAAAGGATGGTGGGGACCAGCTGGAAAGCTGGAGGCAGGGGTGGGTGGTCCTGGGAACAGGAGCACAGAAAAGGCCCAGTGTACGATCCCCTCTGGTCCCTTCCATAGTTCCTGGCTGCTGGGCACTGAGCAGTGGTGCTCTCACCTTCTGTGGCCAAAAGAGTTGAGGCTGGGGGCTTACTGGAGGTTGAGGAGGTGGGTATCCAGCCACACTAAAGGCCTTTGATCTCTGCAGCTGAAGATCATCTTAAACCAGCCATGGAAAAAGGAGGGTTTCTTGCTGCTTGTCTCTTCTCAGACATAGCTTTTGGTTGCATGATGAGGGCCTTTTGAGGACTGCTTCCAAGAGAAGCTTTGATTCCAGATGATGCATTTGTTTGGCCTTGGAGGACACCATTTTTCTCATCTGGAGCAAAACGATTCTTGGTAACTTTGGGCTAAACCTGACTGTTGCTTGTTTCTTTCTCCACAGCTGGAGAAGGAACGTGAGAAAGAGATCAGTGATGATGAGGCAGAGGAGGAGAAAGATGAGAAGGAGGAAGAGTCAGTGTCCAAAGATGAAGAGAAACCCAAAATCGAGGATGTGGGCTCTGATGAGGAGGAGGAGGGAAGCAAAGGCAAGAAGAAAAAGACCAAGAAAATCAAGGAGAAATATATTGACCAGGAGGAGCTGAACAAGACCAAACCAATTTGGACCCGCAACCCTGATGACATCACCCAGGAGGAGTATGGCGAGTTCTACAAGAGCCTCACCAACGACTGGGAGGACCACTTAGCTGTCAAGGTGGGTGCTGGGCTACCCTGCCTTCCAGGGAGAGTCAGAGGGCCCCTTTCCAGCCCTTTTGCAGAGTCATCACATGGTTTTGCCTCTGTGGGACTGAGCACTCTCAGGCCACTTGGTGATGGAGCAACCTGCACTGTGGCTCCAATGCAGGTGGAAGGATTGGCAGTGCCAGTCCATAAGCAAGACAGGAGGGTGTGGGGTCTCAGAGAAGCAGCGACTTCTTTGTCTGAGCCTGCTGGATGCCAGAGAACTTTGGCACATAGGGGATAGTGGGCCTGAGCAGGAGGAAATACAGGCTGCTTGGATGCTAGAGATGCTGCTGTGCCCCCTTGCCAGCCCCGGTGCTGAGGAATGGCAGTTCAGCCTCCCTACAGTGGGAACTGGGGAAAGGGGTAGAAGTGAAGCACCCCAGCAGCTGTTGCATTTTCATGGCTTCACAGCACTTCTCCGTGGAAGGGCAGCTGGAGTTCAGGGCCCTGCTTTTCATCCCGCGCCGTGCCCCTTTTGACCTCTTTGAGAACAAGAAGAAGAAGAACAACATTAAGCTGTATGTGAGGCGTGTCTTCATCATGGACAGCTGTGACGAGCTCATCCCTGAATATCTGAGTAAGAGCCCCCTGCCTCAGCCTCCCAGTGCAGAGCTGGGATCCCCACAGCCTGTGGTACCACTTCCAGTACAAAGGGACTGGATGAGGTACTAGCTGGTGTGGTGCATAGCAGTCAGTGTTTTAGCTCTTTTCTTGCTGTGTTGAAGCTCAGAATCCTTAACCTGATGCCTGTTTTCATTCCCTCTACTCAGACTTCATCCGGGGTGTTGTGGACTCAGAGGACCTGCCTCTGAACATTTCTCGTGAGATGCTCCAGCAGAGCAAGATCCTCAAAGTGATCCGCAAAAACATTGTGAAGAAATGCTTGGAGCTCTTCTCTGAGCTGGCAGAGGACAAAGAGAACTACAAGAAATTTTACGAGGCTTTTTCCAAGAATCTGAAGGTGAGCTGGGCACCTTACACCTGGAAGAGGGAAGGGCCCGTGACCCATCTGCCTGAGGAGCAATCTTGTTCCTATGCTGTGTTTCCTCTGCATGGATGTTAGGATAAAGGGAGTGGGTCTTATGAATGCCTCCGAGTGCCTTTGTGGGCAGCTGTCCCCTCTGGCTGCCCTAGGCCAAACACTCAAATGATCAGGAGGTGGGCAGATGGCTGTGCCTTAGGGGTGGCCAGGTGCATCCAAGTCCTATCCTGAAGACTTCATGCATCTCTTCTGCCCCCAGCTGGGCATCCACGAGGACTCCACGAACCGAAAGCGCCTTTCGGAGCTGCTGCGGTACCACACGTCCCAGTCAGGCGATGAGGTGACTTCGCTTTCAGAGTACGTGTCCCGTATGAAGGAGAACCAGAAGAGTATCTACTACATCACAGGTGAGCCAGAGCACCTCTGCACCGTAGCAAGATAGAGGCAGGTAACCTGCATACGAACCCTAATTTAAAACTTTTCCTGCTGCCTTCAGCAGGCCATCCCTGCTGAATTACAGCTCATTCCTGGGGGCTCGGGAAAGGCCACCAGGCCTAGAACCCTGGCTGCCGCCAGTTTTATGTAAGGGGTCCCAGGTGACTGGTGCTGTTTGTCCTGCTGTAACCAGCTCTTATATCTTGGTGATGTTTCATTTCTACCCTCCACAAACACAGGGGAGAGTAAGGAGCAGGTTGCTAACTCGGCCTTTGTGGAGCGTGTGCGGAAGCGTGGCTTTGAGGTGGTATACATGACAGAGCCCATTGATGAGTATTGCGTGCAGCAGCTCAAGGAGTTTGATGGCAAGACCCTGGTATCAGTCACCAAAGAGGGGCTGGAGCTGCCTGAGGATGAGGAGGAGAAAAAGAAGATGGAGGAGAGCAAGGCCAAGTTTGAGAACCTCTGCAAACTTATGAAGGAGATCCTGGACAAGAAGGTGGAGAAGGTGAGATGGGCAGGGAGCTTAGCCCTGGGCTGGAGGGAGGAGGGCTGGGCCCTCCGTGCTGCAGGTGAGGGCCCCCGCTCAATGCATGCCTCTCATCTCCTGCAGAGGAGCCGCTAAAGGAGACTGGAGGTCCCAGCATGCACCATCTTGCTCTAAGCAGCCAGGCTGCAGGCGAGGGGCACTGACCCAAATACGTGCATTGATGGGAGAGGGTAAGTGTGGGAAACATGCAGTGGGTGCTCTAAGTGCTGGCTGAGCTGTCCAAATTAGTCTGTGCAGGAGTCCTGGAGCTGCTTGGAGCATCTCTGCTTGCTTTGGGGTGTCCCCAGGTGAACCAGGGGCAAAGACTTGGGCTGTAGTGTGCTGTGGCTGGACCCAGTCTGGGGCTTATGGGAGCCTTGCTCAGCTAACCCTCAGCTGTGTTGGCAGGTCACCG